>CM069926.1:39902650-41240800 GCA_036172225.1 Cryptocoryne crispatula var. balansae
TAATGCAGACTGTGCATTCTCCTGCATTTAAATTTGAAAGAAAACAAAAGCATTTATCATCCATGTGGTAACAAGCAAAAGACCTCAACTCTTCATGCTAAATTAAAAACAAAAATAAATATTTATAACAAAAGCAGTTCTATGGCCAAGTGGAGCCTTAATGAAATAAGATGCAGCAGAAGTCAGAAATGTAGAGAGCAGAAATTGACATAAATAGCAAATGTATATCAAATAGTAAAAAATAAATAGCAACCAAGTTAATAAAGACAGCTAAATGTAAGCAATATAAAATATGGAAGCAAAGATAATATACAACACGGTTGTCAAAGAAAACCAACTAGACCAAAGACCCGATATAAACACCTGCTTTTCAGCTTCTAACATAGCACGGAAATTGTTTGCTGCACGTTGCAAAGTTCTCAAGGCATGATTTCTGTTCCAAAATGAAGCAAATTTGTAGCGTACCCTCCCTGCACAGGGAAAAGAATAGGCATTGAGATAAATAATGTTAAACATATCATAGCTATCGGAAGGATGCAAGAAATATAGAAATTGTTTGGTTTCATAATTTTTTAATGAGAATGTTAATTACAGGTGATAGGCATCATTTATTGAAAAGAATAAAGTAATTATAACAACTAGCAATATCTGGAAACTCTTCATACAAGAACCTTGGCATTCTCGAAATGTATTTTTTCACCATGGATTAACATTCACTAGGGACCTAGACAGTGTCCTATGGTTCACAAGACCCAAAGAACAAAGCAATTCCAAAAAATAACAAATTGGCATTAAACTTATATCATATGGTAGTGTATTTGATCATAAAATGCTGACATGATAAAAATAAGAGGATACTAACCATCAGGATTTCCCAGAGGAGGAACACCATGCCCACCAGAACCCATGCGAAGAATAATTGTAATTGCTGGGTTTATAAATGCATGCTGACTTCTTTTGATCTGAAACACACGTGTATGTCATATCTTTTGAGTAGGGAAATATTCTAACATAAGCTGCCATACCTCATCGATGTCGCCAAATGGTATAACAACCTAACAAGAAAAGAAAGATGATGATTAGGTTTCATATAAATAAGTTCAAATGTTAAAAAATTACATATTGCATTTATTGATGTGTATGGTAGTAGATCAAGATGCACTCCAAACATCAGGTATTGCAAATAAAGCCATCCCACTTAGAGCATCATGAAATTCCAAGTATGCAAGTTTTTACTTGATGCCGAGAGTCTAGGGAAAAGAGGATGCACAGGATGAGGGCAATCCAGGCTGGGAGCACCTCACAAGAAAGACACATGAACTGTGCCTTCATCACCTGCATAGTGCATCTGCAAATATGCAGGCAATGCAAGGAAGGGGGCATTGAAATTGGGGAATGGATCTGCTAGTGCTGATTCCAATCTGGATCAAATCACCCTTGAATCGAATGATTCAAGGAAAGAAAAACCAATATAAACTCGGCTGAGATCGGTTCTTAAAAAACATAAAAAATAAAAAATGTAAAAAATAAGACAGATGGATTCATAGGAAATTCGACCCCCACTAGGATAGCAGCGGTGCTGCAGGGTGCCACCCTAGCATCAAGCCAGATTATATCAGATCCAAGGGACCCGATACCATGATACTGGGATATCAGATCCGATGAACAGATCAAATATTGCATCTGGCTGCTATCGGGTCTGATGAACCCGATAGGGCAGGAAGATGAAAGCGGCACCAGCAGTGGCCAATTCAAGCCAAATTGGTCCCGCTCTGATTGATTCTAAGGGTTTTTTTGTATTGGATTGGAATTCCCTCATAAATCGGTCTGGCCTATGCCAATCCCGAACCTCAAAATCGGCTGCCCATCCAAATCAGAAAATTCCACCTTCTATGAGGCAATGACATGGTTGTGTGATGTCCAATCACCTTGATCAGATGGCTATTTCCACCAAAAAGCTAGAAAGCCCCAGACTGTATTGTAAAGTATATTTTACGCTATGGCCTAGACTAATTATCCCAGCTTATCTTATCAACACGCAGAAGGAAGGCTACATTGTGAAAATCAACCACAAATGCTCACAAATTCTTTGACCACACAGCCATGAAGCAAAGATAGGCATTCCCAGAGAAGAGGCACCAAATTCAAACACTTTCCTCCATTGAATCATGTTAAAAAAGCAATAGCTCAGACAGTTTGGTGCTTGGTCATATGCCATATATACCATTATAGTTTACATATTTGAATGATTTCTCGGAGGAGTTTGATCAGCAGTGATGATAGCATGTCGATACTAAATGCTCGAATACCAAATTGGAGTTGAACTATAAAGCTTTAACTCGGTGATACCACCCAGATAGTACATCAAGATATTAAAATTATCATCCTAAATTATGCAGCTGGATTATATTACATTCGTACATAACTAAGAGTAGGGATGTGATGCCTTCAACTTAAACAAAATAATCTTGATTCTTGAAGATTCTTAGTGTTGTAAGTATCAAGCATCCAGGATGAATAATTTCCTTGAAGCTAATGTAATCCAAATATCCCTCTGACGGGCCACAGTCTGTGAAGCGTCTCCAACATCCTCGGACCAGTTTAAGCTTGAAGTGGCATAGGCATAGCATGAGTATATGCACATCTTGCCATGTGCCCCCAGTGTAGCATGTCTCCTCGGGGTGCCCCTGTGGAATGTGAGCCAGGTCAAAATTGACTCTTTTTGGATGAATCTGACGGATGATAGAATTAACTTCACAGTGATCATAGTGATCGTGACATGATTTGCCACGGTAGGGGTGGTTCAAATAGAATGGATGACCTAGGACAGCCTCCTGTCACATTGGTGGATTGGACAGCATGCTGGAAGAGCAGCTGGCGACATGTTGGGGCTGTGCAGCCTTTGAAAGGAACCTCTACCTTAGGTACCCAAACCTGTTTCAACTTAGAGGAATACTTCCCCTCAAAATTCTGGATAAGGGATTTATTACCCTTTCCCATGTCAATATACTGGGTGGCAGGTTGATCCACGACCTGAGCTGTGATGAAGTGACCTAGGGACTTGCCTTCGGCCTAATGAGTAGCCTTCTGAGATTGACTGGTGAACTAATCAACCTTTGATGTAAGATGGGCTGAGTATTGATTCCGCACCCAGTCAGAATCAAGTGGTGCCACATGTGGGCCTGATTTGATGTGGGTGTGAGAATGGTTCCAGGCCTGATCAGTATCCTGAAGTTGAATCAGTAATCGGCCAGCTACATCCTATTGACAAACAGAAGATTGCTTCCTCTCGAGAGTATTGAAGGGCCGAGCCACTAGTCAGTCGGGCTGGTTGAGAAGGTGGATGCATGGCTGATCCCTCACTCGGGCAACAACATAAGGGGTCTTTGGTCAGCCTAACTTGTCAAACTACAGAATGGAGGGCTGGCTCCTCACTGCGACAGCAGTGTCTTGGGCTGTTGATCAGCTAGACCCATGTTTCTTGTGAGAAAAGGATTCTTCCCTGCCCCTAGTGTGTCGGTAACACCAGCAATCTTCATTTGAGTGGGCTGGGTATTGGCCTCTGATGTAACCTCAAATTTATAAAACTTTGGAAATTCATTTTTCTGTTTGATTTGATTTTGATCAATTTAGACCTTAGCATTGACTTCTTAGAAAAATTGATGATATTCCATAAAAGTATTAACTAGGGTCCATGATATGTATAAAATTATACATTGAGGTTGTTAGGTTTTTTGAAAATTAATTTTGACCTCTCTCCGTCGGATGATGCGAAGATCCGACGTTAATTATATCGAGAATGCTCGAAAACCATTGATTATCCGTCATAGCAACTCATGGAATAGAAGACATGCATCCACAAAAATAAACATTCACATACACATAGGAGAAACAAAAAGCCCCATGAACTTGATGGAATGCAAGCACTTAATTTATTTGAATTTTTGTTTGATTTGGTTTGAATTAAATTGATTTGAATTTTGTTTGATTTAGTTTGAATTTGATTTGATTTAAGTTGAATTTGATTGATTTGTGAGTTGTTTATTGATTTACATTCAGTTTGATTTAAGTTTGTTTAGTTGAATTGTATAATATCTTCCACTTCCAAAGAAAGATATGTGATGTAAATTTCCTTTCGATTCGGTCCAAGAACATCATTACCGATGCCGGCTATGGTGCCAAACATGAACTCGTAATGCAGCCCCTTGGCAATGTTCGCTGGTATGCTACTATAGAACAACCATCAAGATGTCACCCGACCAATCTTCTCCTTGCATATCCTTAAGTTATTTGTCTTTGTCTTGGCTGTGTGATTATGGGATCCATAGGACCTACTCTTGAGTCATTACTAATTATGAGATTATGAATCTCTTCTTCTAACTCATTATTAAATCCCCTTCCCCTTTCGGAACTAAGATCATTTTCGAAATCTTGACCCATGAATTGAACAGTATGCCGATACATGTCTTTGTCCACAAAGAACTTGCTTGCCTTTGTCGCACGTATCATTTCTTCTATTTATAAGAATAAGTATTAAATATCAATGTCACTTGATATTGATATAAGTTATTAAGTTCTAATAGCAATGTACCATCATTAAAACCTTCCGCAAAGGTACTCTGAATTGTCAAACACTATTATCTAGTTTCATACATATGAACTCCACAGTTGGAAGGTTAAGAAATTTCTTCTAAGATGGTATCCTTATGTTGTTTTGATGCTCCATTTACCTGTTCCATATAGTGTAAATGTCTTCAGAACTGTGCTCTTACCTCAAGCGGAGACCTATGGGAGAATGTTGTCTTTCATCCCAACAAAGTGATGCTTCAACTGATATATTCCCCACAACATAATCTTCTCACAATACTTATATTAAAAGTTTCTTTTCACCGTGCTAATCAAGTTGCAATGAAACTAAGTTTTGAATGCCATGACTTGCATAAGATGTCTTGAAGAGAACCAAAGAAAAAAGAAAAACAACACTTTTACAAAATAATGTTAGAAAGTATTAAAACAAAGTGAGAAATTAAGAACTTCGAAGCTCTCTAGAGAAAGAAAGATCACTTTAAACGCTTGAAAGAGAGAGAGTTTTTAGAGTGAGAAAGTGCAATAAAATCAGAGGGGTTGGGTGTGGGGATCTTAGGAGACCCCTTGGGAGTCTTATATAGGGCCCCAAGGGACCTTGGGGGCCTTTCAAAGGTCCCCCATGGCTAGACATTGGCGACCCTGCCGGACTAGGTCACGTAACCCGGCCTTGGATCTAGCTGGGTCGGCCACATTAGGTCGCGACTAGGTTCCGACTGAGTTGCATGACCTGGCCGTAACCCGGCTTCCCATGTGGGGAAGACAACGGTGGTGAGGCCGTTGATTCTGTCAAAATCGAGGCACTAAATTCGCTGATTCTATACCAATTTGGGTTGAAACCAACCTATTCAAGAAAAACACTCTATTAGATCGAAGTCCCATCCTAAATCATGCTGGCATATGCAGAACCAGATCCACTAATTCCGCAAACATTTAGAGAAAACAAGTATGAGAAAAAGAGAGAATAGAAAGAGGTTATTTCAGTAATTTTAATTGTTGAATGTTAAAAATGATGGTAGAAACTAATGTGGTTAACCCAATAGTAATGTAGTAGAAATAAATTGAGATTTCAGGGGTTTAGAAAGATTATCAAGATTATAAGGACATTTGGAATATCAAATAATTATAGGAATCAATATGTAAAAACCCTTATATTTTGATTAGTTTATTTGCTTTCTGATTTAAGCTTTTCTTATCACTCATCATAATGTGTAAAAAAAACCCTTATAGTTTGTTCTTATCCATGCAAACTATATGAATAAGAATTTTAAAATAAGATATAAAACAAGCTTGTGCAACAGTTCCTTTCCCCATTTTCTAGTTGGGACACTATTTTGATGAACCTTGAAGGATTATGTATCTCCTTCCAGATTACTTGAAAAATAGGTGATAACCTATAAATACATTAAATAGTCCAATGATATGTTTTAAAATATATATAGAACCGAGGTTACGGGTTATGTGAAAATGTTTTGTTTTAACCTCTCTCTATCGGATGATATGAATATCTGATGTTAGATTACATGGAATAATTGCTCAAAGAGTTGGATAACATCGAGCAATTGCTCGAAGACCCTTGATTAACTATCATAGCAACCTATTTCATAGAATATGCACATCCACATAAAACAAATAAATTCAAATGGGGGCAGCAGCCCCATGGGCCTGATGAGATGCAAACATGTTGCCTTAGGTTTAGGCAAAGTGGTACCCACTTTTCTTAATTGTTTCTTTGTCCTTTTTTGCCCATACTTGCCTAAATTAGATGCCATGACATTTTTAGGAGCCAACAAACACCCTGCAATGCACTTTACATTTAACAGAGCAATTGCCAAAGCCACCATCACTTTTTCTTGAAAGAAAAGTGAACGATAGGACCTGTTTGGATGTGTTTCTGTGTTAAATTCAGAAGCAGGGCTTACCCAAGGATGTTCTAGTGAGTCAGAATTGATGACAGGGCATAGGCGGGTATGTTCTCAGATGTTTGGGCATATATCCCTAATGTGCCAAGTCATTCCTCTCCGCTGTAGAGTAGGCCATTTCAACTGGGAAGTATCCCAAATAAGACAAGTATAAAGAATTCAAACAAAATTTAAATAAAAAACAAAAAAAACTTGACAAAAAGTCTTAAACTTTTCCTTTAATACGTACAAACCAAACATGGCCACAATATTACAGTTTTGAATATCTGAAAACAGAAGCTTGATAAACATCTGTTGACCATCAATATAACAGTATCACATACTACCCAAAGCGAGTGAGAAAATTTGACACGGAAAGTTGTCCTTTCACTGGTTTGAAGAAATCCTATTCATTACAGGTTTTCTTTGGGATAAGATCTCTACTGTTTTTGACATTCTGGCTGCTCAAGACGATCCTACATTTCTTGTTGGAAAGTATCCCTATGACTTTCATTAACATGTTCATGCTGTTGGCTGTTCTCATTTTCTACAAGAAAATGTTTGTCTTTCTAAAATTTCCAGCCCAAAAAACTGCTCCACACTTTTTGGTGATTGTTACAAGGCAAGATGACATCATTCAAGTTGCAAGAAGATGAAACATTGCCACAACAGTATTCCATCAAATGATTTATTAGTGGGAAACTGTATCTTTCCTGGAATTGGATGGTTGCGCTAATTACTAAAAGAAAATAATTACAAGTGGTGCCCCATTAAAGAAAATATAAAAAGAAACCCTATGCAAAGATGCACATTCACACCATGGACATGCCAACCTATGGCCCTCTCCCCTCCCAAGCGAAAATGGAAAAGATAGAATGGAGTGAAGACAGCAAAACTCCACTCTCTCTCTTTCTTTTTTGCAAAACAAGTAATGCGGACCTGCAGAATAAACAAATGATTAAAAGCATACTTTGGCAGCAGAGGAGGTAGATTCTTTCTTAACGTTACTTTGTATAATGCATGTCATTATCTCCATAGTGCATTTTCATGGTTATATACACAGTTAACAAAGTGGACTGCAAACAATTAAGAAGGATAAGCTAACCTTGATTTGCTTAGAAAATATGTTAGAATGGAAGCAAATGTGCCAAGCAGAGACATACATGCGCCCATGGTACAAGAATGACCTCTCCAGTGCACATGAATAGCTATTGTCATCAACCTGAATTTCAAATTGGAATCAATACATGTAATGATGATTTACCCAAGTTAAAACAAGCACATAGAAAAAAAAAAGTAAGTATATACCATAAAATATATTTATTAAGCAAAGAATAAGTAAAAAAATAAAATAATGATGGATTCTGAGGTATCCATAGTTTTTGTATTTGGTCACTGAGTTATCAACAGAAAATTTCTATTTGGTCATTAAGGTATCCACTGAGTTAATCATCCGCAACATATATTTTCGGAAGAAGGTGTCAATCTGCCCTTACATTTGCTGTGTTCTACCATCTTGATAGTTCCTTTCTTGAGGTGGTGGCACTTGGCCGCTGATATCATCCTTCTGCTGCCACCAAAATTAGGAAAAAAATGAGGGAGATAGCAAGATGATGGGCTGAATGACTTGAGGGAACTACAAGGCCAAAGCCAGGGGGAACGATGGAGGAACTCCAAAGCTTCAACACCCTCTCCCACTTACCTTTCCAATGGTGTTCAGAGATTTTTTGGCCCCTAAACACCTTGGATTGGTGGGTTGATGGAGGGGAGTCTCCTTAAGCGATGAAAAGAAAGTAGGATCTCCAGGCTCTTTGCAGCACCAGGTGAAAGAGAAAAGGAAGATCACACCTGCTGCAAGTAGGTTCCAAAAACAGAGCTGAGTAACATGTTGCTCAAGCTCATCTCCTCCATATTTGCTTGAGTTCAAGCTCAGCTAGATACTCAAAGGGCATGTTCAACCCATGTTCGAGCTTAGATCTTTAAGAACTCAATGTGTTTCGAGTTTGGCATGTCAAGTTACTTGTTTACCTAATCGAGCCAAGTTTGAGCTTAAGATTGAATAGAAGCTCGACTCAAGCTCCGTTTGAGCTCAAACTTATGTTCATTTACGAAGCTCAAGTATAATAAGCTCATGAAGTTCAAACTCGAGCTTATTTTAAACTTAAGTTTAACTCAAATTAAATTAATTCAGCACATTTAATAGATTAAATTGACACTATATAACTATTGAGTACTCATAGTCAAATTCATGAGTAAATATTTAATTAAATAGTCAATCGAGTACTTAGTCAAGTTGCTGACAAGCTTTAGCAAGTCGAGCAGGGGCCTAATCAAGCTGGGTTTGTTAATGATTCGAGCTTCGTTGTTTTGTTTAAGCTTGCTCAACAAATAAGTCGACTTTTGAGCTAATTGTTGAGTAAGTATCGCGAGATCGGAAACGAGATCAGGATCGGTGACCACCGATTTGATCCGGATCGGATCGGTGCGGTCCAAATCGGCCGATCCTCTGGACGAAAGAGTGATCCAGGATTGGTCAAAATTTTTATTTTTTTAAATCATAAAAATTCTTAAAAATCAGAAAAAATCATTAAAAATCATAGGAATGAGTAAAAAAAAATTTAAATAAAAAATAATGTGAATGACGTTTCACCAAATAATGTCATACAAAGTAAATTCATTTCAAAAAACTATCATATAAATATAAACTATTATATTATACAAAGAAGAGAGTCAAAATAGATCTTTATAAAATTCAAGTATATAATAAATTTTATGATTATAAATCTTATATAAATATGTGATAGTAGAAGTGATAGTGAAATATGTTAATATGTTTACATTATCGTAAACCGGCACTTGGGAGTCTTGGTATCAGGAGAGTTGGAAGCGCCGAAGGAGTGAAGGGACCCAAAGCAAGGATGGGGGGGACCAAAAACCACCTATTTTAAGAGGGAATCAGTCTGAAATCAGGTCCTGGATTGACCCGATTATGGATGTTTCTGGAGTCCGGTAGATCACTCAGGATCGAGCAATCCATGGTCCAATCCAAGATCCAACTAGATCGGACCGATCCTAGGCAATTATGTCGATTTCGATCAATCCGACCGGAGTTTAGGTCTGGATCGCTGATTTTTCCCGGAATCAAATCGACCGGGGCCGATTCGATCCAAGCATTGACCGATTCTGATCCATATCAGCCGATTTTACAATCCATGGCTAATCCACCCTATTGTTGTACTACCTTATGCGAGGAGGAAAGCATGGAGAGGAACAACAAAACATCTCTTGTTGCTTTTCTATGCCAACAAGAAGGCAATTTTATATATCAATCTCTCTTATTCTTTATCACTTTTTACATTTCTTCGTTCTATCACCATGTCTTCTTTTGAGTGAACCATGTTTATTAGATTTTTCAAGGACTCTTTTAAATATCTTTTATGCTGGATAAGAAGGATGACGCCATCTAACTGTGCCATCTAACTTTGCATTTCTTCATTCTATCACCATGTCTTATTTTGGTGAACCATGTCCTTTAGAATTTTCAAGGACTTTTTTAGATACCTTTGATGCAGGACAAGAAGAGTGACGCCATCTAACTGTGTCAAACCGGGCCCACAAGACCGGCTGAGGTTGATCAAATCAGATCCCAAGTGGGCCCACCGAGCTGAAAACCACCAATGGAAGCTGAAACTCACTGAATCAAACTAGAAATGGGCTGAATGGGTCAAATGGGCATTGAATTGGCCCCAAATCACATTGAACCAAGTCGAATCGGGTTGAAAATCGCTAAACCATGATGAAAATACACCAAACCAGGTCCCAAAGTGGCTGAACCGGGCCCACAAGTGCTGAACTGGCCCCAAATAGTTGTGAACCGGGCTTAAAACCCTTGAACCTGGGTCAAACTGGCTTGAATTGGCCCTTAGGCCGCTGAACCAACCTTGAACTGGCCTTTGGAAGCCTGAACCGATCCGAACGGGGACTGAACCTCCTTGAACCAGCAATATGAGCGTAAAACAAATGTGAATCGGGGCTGAACCGGCCAAATTGGGCCAGACCGGGGTTGAACCAGCGGCTGGGCCGGTCGCAAAGCTGCCTAGCTTGCAGGCGAACTGCTAGGGTTCGTGGTGGTGTGCGGTGCACCAAGGAGGGACCCCCCGGGGAGAGGGGGTCATGGCGTCACGAGGGAGGACCCGATTTTAAACCGAGGTGGGGTGTCGTGGCAGCCAGACGTGGCGCCATGTAACTGGCTGATCAGGAGAGCCTCGTGGGGGGGGGGGTCTTGTGGTGTCTTCTCGATGCCCCCGATGGCAAAAAAGAGAGCGGGGCTCTTGACCTCGCAGCATCTTCGTCGCAGTTGTGTCCAACGGCCGTGGGAGGGCCAGCAGCAATGGGATGGACCAACTGGGAGCTCCCTCAAGGAACAAGAGGTCAGAGGACCTTCCTTGACCTCTCCGACGCTCCTCCACCTCAACCTCCTCTGTCCTCTTCTTCTTCTTCGCCGATGGGCCTGCTGAAAGGGGGTAGCAGACGCAAGGGGGGAGGGAAATGGAGACGGCAACGAAAGGGTGTTCGGGGGTTTTGTGAGGGGCCAATAGAGCTAGGGACCTTGCGGTGGAGATCTGCCAAGGTGGGAGAATGGGGTGTTTAGGGCAAGGGTGTTCGGCAACGGGAGGGCACCAGAAGGAGGGGTTTGTGGTGGAGGATCAGGTCAAGGGTGCTCTGCAGGGTTGTGGGGAGGTGAAGGAGTGAGAGGGGGAGGGTCCTGATGGGACTAGGGGAAGAACAGCCAAGTGTCAACGCTTGTCGGAGGTGAGGGAAAAATCGAGCGGGAAGGGATACCGAACCTAGCTCCGAAGGTGGGAAAGGAGCACTGGAAGGGGAAGGAGAGGAATTGGGAGCACTCAAAGGTGGGAAGCCAATGCCAACGAGGGGAGAGCAGACCAAGAGTGAGGGAGGGAGGGAGAAGGGAACGAGAGGGGAGGGGGAAACCCTTGTCTTCAACCATTCATCTATTCTTTTCAGTTTTCAATTAACATTGAGGCTCTATATATAGAGTTTGGGCATGTACAAGAAATAGATGTGCAGCTTCCTCTGGACCTGAACGACATCATCTACGAATTGTCAGTTGATCCAGTCCGTACTGGTCTCCATCAGTCATGCTAATCTTTGTAGTCATGTTCATCCATATAATATTAGTTTCGATGTCTGACTTCCAATCATTTTATCTTGAGAAACTCATTCTTAAATATTTGTTGTTTTACCACGTTAAATTCTCACTTTTTATTCTAAGAGAATTCTTTCTTTTAAATGTGTTTTGATCTTCACATTTAAAATCACTAAGCGGTGTTGGCTTGTTAAATCTTCGCATAGAATAACTTTATAAATTACAATCTTTATAAAGAACACGATTAGTCTTTCTTTTAAGCTTGAAGTCGAAATGAGTTTTATTTTGTCTATTATTAAATGGGAATCACTTGTAATTAAATGAGTATTTGTTAGTATAAGATCATGTGCAACAGCAAATTTGAAGAAACTTTTCTTTTCTTTATTTAACTTTTCATATCCAAAATCTCCGTATACTTTTTCATATCCATGACATTTATTTCTAGTATATCCATTAAGATCTCCTCCAATAAATCTAATTTCTTCATTCGATGTATTATATGTAAAGTCGTCCACATCCCCTCGAAACTTTTCTTTAATCTCACTTCTTAATCTAATTTGTGAAATATATACACTAACTACATTAATTACCTCCCTTTTGGTAATCATTTATATCATAATAATCATATATCTCACTCTATTTACTAACATACATCCACCATTTAATGTTTTATCAACAATAATTATTACACCATTTTTATTTCTCTTCTTTCCTATGAACCATAGTTTATACCATATATTTTCAACTTATTCACAATTCTCTTTGTTCCTTTTGGTTTCTTGGATGTAAGTGATATTAATTTTTCTTTTATTCACACTATCAACAAGTTGCTTATGGGGTGTTTGGTTGTATGATAATAGAAGTTTTTATTTTAATTTTTAAAAATTGTAAGAAAACTTGTTAAAAGAGGTGTTTGACAACCATGACAATTTTTTGTTTTGAAAGTGATTTTATTCTTAAACAAAAAAAAGGGTCTCACCTCTTTCTTTTTTCTTATGGTCCCCCACTTTGTTTGGTCACGTATGGTAGTTACTCTTTTTTGTTATCACATCCCTCCAAACATGATAATTTTATGCCATGAGTTGGTTCACTTTTTATTTTAATATAATTTTTTATCATGAAAGTGTACAAAAAATTATCATGTAACCAAACACCCCATTAAGCTTTCATTGAAGTATGGGTGTAAATGAAATCTGAGATTCCAATATCTCAATTTGATTCAGATAAAAATTAATAGATTTGTAACATCTTTTGTATCATATAAACTATTAAAATAGAAATTGGATATTCCGATAACTTAACATAATCAAAATCAAAAGTAGTTAAATTTCATATCTGATTTTGACGAAAAATCAATAAATGTATGTAAAAATTGATATTATAATAAATAAATAAATAAATTATTAATATTTTAATATACAAATCCTAAAAATAAAAAATAAAATTTCAACATATCATATAACATAATAGTAAAAAAGTTAATTGTTAATTTGTAATAAAAATAGATATATATTATATAACTAAAAAATTATTAGATTATTCTATTTGTGATAACAGAATTGAAATCGAAACAAAACTAGAATGCCATGATTTTGATTTAATTGAAATTAGATTTTGAATCGCTTAACCCTTGTTGAAATTAGATTTGAAAATAGGTAACACTGGTACCAAATCCAACTCATTTGTAGCCCTACTTGTAAAGTACTCAATATTCCAAGTGCAAGATTTTCTATTTTAGATTTCCTTATGTAATAATACCTATTTGTTTTTAAATTTATTCTAAATTTTATGTATCGAAACAAAATTGGAATGCCATGTTTTTGATTTAATTGAAATTAAATTTTGAATCGCTTAACCCTTGTTGAAATCAGATTTGAAAATGCGTAACACTGGTACCAAATCCAACCCATTTGTAGCCCTACGTACTAAATATTCCAAGTGCAAGATTTTCTATTTTAGATTTCCTTATGTAATAATACCTATTTGTTTTTAAATTTATTCTAAATTTTATATCTTGTTCCATAAAAAGAACTACTTTTTTACCCATACTCATCCTTGCTATGGAACACTTGCTTATTTAGTCATATAAGAACACTTATGTGTCGTGTCACATAGGAAATCTCTTCACCCTTGTTATATTTTTTATCACTAGTGTCATAAGTGAAAAAAATGCCCAACACATATCATTTGCATCTATATTATGAGATGTGACGATATTTTTATGATGACTCTCTTCCTAATGTTCAAGCCACATGCTTCTCTTTCTAAAAAATCGATAAAGTTCGCCTCACAAAGACAAAAAATGGAGAGCCCAACCACTTGTCCACATCTAGCCTATATGGATATGAAATTGGGTGTAGCGAGAAAGGGGAGTGGTTTTAACCACCAACCTCGTGTGGTTGGTCCCAGCTTGGAGGCCTTGCCCTCTCTCCGTTCTAAAAGAGAGAAAGAGAAGTTAAAAAAAATGAAACTGAAACTCATGGTGGGGTGTGTAAACATTTTCCCCACCACATAGAGATTTTGCAATGGCCTTTCATAACCTTATGGTCATAGTTGTCAAGGCGCCTGCCTAGGCAACGCTTAGGCGGCGCCTAGGCGGCAAGGCGCTTTTCCAAGAGCGCCTTGTCAGGGCACCTTGTCTGGGGCCAAAAAGATGCCCAAGGCACCAGCCTAGGCGTCTAAGGCGCCCAGACAAGGCACTTTGGGTATTTTTACATCATTAAAAAAATAATTTTGAGGGATTTTCCCCCCTTGATACCCCCTTATAGGGGACACTTATTTAATGATAGTTTGAATATATTAATATATTGTATTATCACTTATACCATCATACATATTTAAGATTTATGATTATAAACATATATTATATACTTAATTTTCTTTTCAATTCTTTCCTCCTCCCTCCCATCGTTCTCCTCCGCACACAGTTTGAAGAATCGGTGGAATCGAATCGGACTTGGCCGATTCCTAAATCGGATCGGTCAATTTCAATCTGATTCCAGGTTGTAGGACCGATTCCTCCAAGAATTCCAGAGGAATCGGAATGAATCGGTGGAATTGGTCAATCCGACCGATTCTGTCGGGACAACTTAACTCTCGATGGCGGATCGATACCGGGCCCGATGCAGACCCGATATTGATCCAATTCTGGCCAATTTAGGACCAGATCGACTGATACCGGCCAATTTAGGGCCAGATCGACCGATTCTGACGGTCTACTACCGTAGCAGGAGACCTCGGTCAATTCCGACAAGAACTGTGTCAATTCCACTGGTGATTCCATCAATTCTGACAGTAGCGGCGTCGATCCTAGCGATTTATGCGAGAATCAGTCAATTATGGCAGCGATTCAAGCGATTCCAGTGATCCAAATTGGATTTTAGTGATCCAACCCTTGATTCCAACTCCAAACAGATCATTCGTTCCTCCTTGTCATCTTATTTGTAAACTTTTTTGCCAACATTTCCATAAGCTCATTTCTACATCTTCGACGACTATGTAATACTTTAAACATACCGAATAGCCTATCTAAAGGGCTATTCTCTTCCCGAATATCCCCTAAACTAATTTTATTGATGTCTAACAGCTGTAATAAATTGTTTACGTGCGTCATAGGTGCAACCAATGGCCAAGCACAACAAAAGTGATGTGCTGGCACATCTATCGGATGTGTGGACTTGTCCACAAGGCGGGTTAAATGCAAGTGGTGTGACAAGAAAATGAATAAGTGTTTTTCATTTGAAACAACACATTGCCGACGTAGGTGACAATGTTAAGAAATGTGACAAGGTGCCTAAAAAAGTGAGCAAAGCGATGAAAGGCTACCTCAGAGGAAGGGCCTCACAACAAGAGATTAGGATTGAACAATGAGAGCAATTGCATGATGAACTCATTGAGAGCAGGAAGGGAGAGGGTTGCAGAAAGGGAAAGGGAAAGCAAGAGAATAGCAGAACCGAAGTCGGAGAGTAAAGATTCATTCACAGACTCTGAACTCAAGAAAGCTAGACATACAAGCAAACGTGCAACAACAATGGAGAAGGAGAAGATGAGGGGAGCAGGAGGTCCATAGTTGACATTATTTTTTGCCAATCAACATCAGCTCGACCTAGGCACACTAAGAGGAAGAGAGAAGCTATTTCGTCTGTCTAGTAGTATGATATCTACACCATCTGATGAGTATTTTTTTAGGAAGCATAGTACCTCGTAGATGAATATTAAACAAGCAATGAAAGAGGTGAAGGCAACGGGAACAACTACAGAAAGAGCAATAAGACACATTAAAAAATAATTTTTACATGCAAGTATAAGTCTTAATATGTGATGTATGTATGTTTTATTTAATTAACATCGTTTATAGCTGCTAGATTGTTTTATCTTAATGTAGGCATCCCAACACATGCAACCACCAGCCTATACTTCTAGATTATGATTGATGCCGTTGTCAAGACTGGACTGGGAATGCAAGTCCCTACTAACAAACATATCTATGCTAGTGGGTTAGATGAGGAGGTTCAAGAGTTGAGGCAAAGAATAGAAGATTTTAAGTTGGTATAGAAAGATAGGGGTTGCACAGTTATGTGTGATTTGATGGACATGTATCACCAAAAGAAGCATGATCAACTTCTTGGTGTATTACTTAAAGGGTACCATCTTTTTGAAGTCGGTTGATGCTTCGGATAAGATAAAGAAAGCCGACTATATTTTTTATTGATGGATGCCGTAGTGGAGAAAATTAGGCAGAATAATGTGGTTCAATTGATGACTGACAATGAACCCTCTTACAAGGCAACAGGGAAGAAATTGATAGAGAAGATGCAGCATCTCTTTTGGATACTATGTATAGCGCACTCCATTGACCTCATGTTAGAGGATATAAGTAGGGAGGCTGTAATTTCTACACTTGTCAGGCGGGAGCAGGTTATCACTTCTTTCATTTATCACATCCCCGTCTGCTGCATATCATGAGGGAGTACACTACAAGGCATGATCTTGCGAGGTCAAGCCCTACTAGGTTTGTCACGAACTTCATTGTACTAGAGAGTTTGCATCAGTACAGACATGCACTAGTCAGGTTCACCTAGTTTAAGAAGTACTATTAGTATATGGTGGACCACCTGTATAACAAGGAGAACTAGTTGGAGATTCTTGTCAAATTTGAAAGAAAAATCATAGACAAGATTTTGGGAGAGGATTGCCTATTACTTAACAATCATTGAGCCACTGGTAGTTGTCTCGAAATTGGTTGACTCAGATGACAGGAACTAGATAGACACATTGTATGATGTAATGGACTGTGCCAAATTGAAAAACAAAGAGAAGAATCTCAGAGAACACAAGAAATGGTGAAAGATCATTGATGACAAATGGGATAGGACATTGCATCATAATGTACATGCTGCAGGTCAGTGAATCTTGTGTTTATTTACTTTCTACTTAGTTTACATTTAGTTTGATTATAATGAAGTATGCTTGAATGATTATAAGATATTTTTTGAACCCCCACATCTAATATAAATGACAGGTGTTTAATGAAAATGAGGTGTTGGGGGTACTCTTTTAGTCATTCAACGTATATGCCCATCTCAGCAGCATAGGACAGAAACTGAGTTAGAAGTAAGTGAAAGTGGTATTAATAATTGCGAGTGAATAAATAATTGGAACACTAATCGTTTTGTATTTATCATTTTTCAGATGCAGCACTATAAAATGAAGGTTGTGATATACTCAAATGTTGATTTGAGATATTCGTGTAACAAAGTTTCTCTTGGTATGTTTATTTAAAATCATGTTTACATTACCTTGTTTTGTAACTCTATTAATTGCCTAGAGAGGGTTAATTGTTTGTTATTTTTTGCAGCCGAGTGGTGGGTGCAAGTTAATGTGAGGAGTGGATAGAATCCATTAGCTGCAGTTGCTATCAAGATATTAAGTCAAAGCACTAGTTCCTATCATTGTGAGAGGAATTGGAGTACATTCAAACTAATACACACAAAGAGGAGGGACATGTTGAGATCAGATAGGCTAAATAAGCTTGTCTTCTACCATTATAACATGAGGTTGCGCATAAAGAACATCAAAAACTGACAAAATATCTCAGAGGAGAGATTTGCATGGTTTATAAGTGATCCAAATGAGCAAAGACAGAGCACAGGCACCACCTGAGGAGGTTGACGTAGACCTCAGGAAGAACATTCACTTGCTTCTTAAATAAAGAAGAGGAGCAGTCAGGGATCATTGAGCAGAGTTTGATCATGATGACCGTGCATGGCAAAAGGAGAATTAGATGACGTTAAAGCTAAAAATGTTCCACCTACTTCTCAGGTTCAGGCAAGTCCATCTTCTACCCCAACAACTGTACAGCAGCCGCGTCCAACCTTAACCACAACTCCAGCCTCAACCCCAGCTACGCAGACCATTTGAAGTCCAGGGAGGACAAAAACAAAAGTGACATAAAAAATGGGATGGTTTGCACAGCTTAAAAAATTTGTATGTTATGGATCATCACATGACATAACAGAAGAGGCGAAAAGAAAGAAGTTGGATATTAGGCGACGTCCCGTCAGCTTAGATGACAACACAGGCTCATTCACACTCCTCAATTGATGATGACGAGAAGTGCATACCAGCCACCCAACCAAGAGAAGGAGGAGGGGGAGATGTACGTGGAGTAGATGCGGGTGCAGCAGCTCCAAACTCATCTACTTCACGGCAGTCAAAACCATATTTCTATGATGAGCAGCCACCACAGCATCATGTAGAGCCAGATTCTCCAGTGTTGGATGAGCTCCAACAACAGTCAATTCCACCTACTAAGTCTACTTACATACCACAATCCGATGTCTATGACTTCACTACCATGATGGATGCATTCTTTTCATTTGGATATGCATCTGTATCAACAAGAAGACTAGGGACAAATTAGTCATGATAGGAGCAAGAGGAAGAGGATAAAGGCCTGTCAATGATATCCCAAATTTTATTTCACCATCACTCTTAATAGTAGAATTTGAATAATGAAATTGGAAGATAAGATAATACACAATGCATGCAATAGACGATGAAGTTAATTATCCCAAATTGGTCCATACTTTTCCAACTTGTCTTCCAAAACATTATTAATGTCATCCTTTTTACTAACCCATAGTAGGTCCTTCACCATCAACTAAACACAATACAAGTACAAGAGGCTTGAAAATAGATAAAGCCTATATAACACATTTTCATAGAGTAGTTTTTAAAATGATGTCACATGATTTCTTCCCCTCAATTTGTTTAACTCATCTGTTATTGAAAGTTGTCCAATCTTCATAGGTGAGCATCCTTCTTAACTCATTTTTACGGTTGTTAAGACTCTAAGTTCAGATAATTTGTTGCAAATATTGTGACAGTTGCCTTACATAAATTTCTATCATTTGTAAACTTTTTAATCATTGCAAACACCTTTGTATGGCCATAAATAAATGTAGTGATATATTTTGCATGTCTAATTATAGACATGATCCTTGGCAATTAAAAATATCCTCGAACATCAAGTCAATATAATGGGTAGCACATTGTGTCCAAAATATAGAATGATACATAGACATTAATAGTCTTCCTACAACTACATAACTAGCCTCATTATTAGTCACAATTTGGATGGCAATTTTTAGGCCAACTTCTACCACAATCGTCCAACAAGTTAGCCAACAACTTTACATCTTTAACTTGTAAAGATATATCCACTGATTTTAAAAAGATTGTGCCTGCAAATGTGTTTATTAAAATATTTATCAATGCCCCCCCTTTCTATCTGTCAAAACATTTAACATGATAGTGCGTTCATATTTCACCCAACTTGTTTTTTTTTCCTTTTCAACTAATTCATGAGTTTCAAAATTATTCAAGTGTACAGTGTTGAAAGGAATACAAGTTAGGTATATCTATCGAGCAATATATTGCACAACTTTGTCTCTCTCTTCCTTCAAGTGCTTCTTATCATTCACACTTTTCTCTTGAGATTGACCATGTTGGGCCGTTGGGGGAGAGGAAGAGGCGCGGGACAGTGGAGAGAGGAGCCCCGTCAAGACGTTTAAGTTTTGGATCCAGCTCTAAAAGCAGGCAAGGTAGTCCCCTCGCCTTGCCTTAGCCACCTAGGCGGCCGAGGTGGTAGAGGCAATCACCAGCAGTTCGAGGGCCTCACCTAACCTCATCCCCTACACGGCTGAGACAACCACCTCATATAACATAGATGAGCTGCATGACTATACATTAAATATTGTCCCTAGCTCATGCTCTATCAATGAATTACAGGTCAGGTTGGCCAGGGAGACCATGGCTGATCTCGATGTGGATTAGGATTGAATCATCAAGCTCAACCGATCGTCTGAAAGTGAAGTCGCCAAAGATCAATCAGCATCAATCTTCTAAAATCTAAAAAAAAAATACTAAGAGAAATAAAGACCCAAATATTTTCTAAAGTGAGAGGGGCAACTGATCCAGGAGAGATCGGCCCTGTTTGGTGTGGACAGGGTGGATAGGTGGCAAAATGAGAGTGGCAGCCACCCCCTTATCTTCCCCACCCTAATAGAGGGAAAGATATGATTTGGATCTGGTAATTTAAGCTACCGAATTAATCATCTTATATAAGGTGTTGCTATTGTAGTTGATCAAGGGTGGTCGAGCCTCTGCTCGAGGTAATTTACACTGAACAAATCTGACTTTGGTGAGAGATACAACTCTAAATTTATGAACCCACATAATAACCTCACATAATTCATAGCTACAATAAATCCCTTTCAAATGAGTAACATGCCATAACAGCAAACCCAAATTGTTATACTTCCAAAAATTCAAGGTTTCAACACCTCCTTTTGTTTCTTTTTTCTCTTTTATACTGCCTTTTAGTCAACAATAAGATGCACATTTTCAGGGTTGCATTAAAAATATATATTGCAACATGTAGTTTTTATACAGCGAACGATACGAACCTCATCTGGATGAAGATCAAAAATAGTCTGCAGAGGCCCAGGCTTTTGATGAACCACCGTGGGGCCTTGTTTATCTGAAATTCTTCTCCTAGCATCAGCTCCCGCAAAGCCATTCAAAGCCCTGGATATAACTTTTCTTATCAACAATGAAGAATACTGAAAGGCAATTCAATAGAAACCTGCTAGTAATCCTCGACAATCAGCAGGTGGGCCCATATATTAAAAGGGAGCACATTAAGCCTCTACAAGCTGGAAATGCTCTCTTGTGATGATCTTCCAGCATGTTTTGCAAGAAAAACATAAAAATAATTGCAACTATAATTCCAATCAAGTGTGACTGAGAAGCAACGAGATACAAGCATCAAACAAATCCTAGACTCCATTGAGCAAACTAATAGGTCGATGATTATCAACTTCCACGGCCTCATCCTTTTTAAAATCAGTATGATATAAGGGGCCTAAAAGCACTTGACAAGTTGCGGGCTGTCTTACAATGCCTGACTAGCTAACACCAAGTACCCTTCTACAACCTACTGAAGCTGTTGAAAGAACCCAAGAGAAAACCAGTTTAGACCAAGCAATTTATTTACCCTCATTTGAAATATCCATATTTAACAAGTAGTGTGATTTTCTTAGTAAGCTGTACATTGTCTTTTGCTGATAGAATTGAGAAATTTTGAGATGAGATGACAGATCTCCATTTGTCGTCTTCTCTAAATAATCTACAATAGTGGCTAAGTATGTATGCCTTAGCAGTTATTTCCTTCTCATCAATCCTTGGAAAAGAAATCAGATTTTTACTTTTTCTGCTGTCAGCCATGGCATGTCAGAAAATCAAATTGTTCTCCACTTCATAAAGCTAGTGTTGCTTAATCTGCTGTTGCCATTTGACACAACACTTTGTCTACCAGGCATCAGTAATGGGCATGACACTTTCTGTCTACCAGATATAAATAACAGGCACGTCTTTCATTCCATGTAAGAAAGGTTTTTCATTGTGCTGAAAAAAAACGTGCCTGTTATTTGAATCTAGGAACAAAAAGTGAGGGTACAAGGTGCAGTTCCACTCAGAAGGCAGCCTATGGAATGTGGTACTTGGTTACTTGTTCTATGTGAGAGTGGCCCACTGTCAGCTGCACGCCAGCAACACTAAAAGATGGCTAGGCATCCTCAGTTCAGGCAAAAAGTTGAAGATGATCATAAGGTCACGGTGAAATGGCAGTAAGGCATATGATTCAGGTTCTAAACCAGTTACACTTGTCTATTAGGAATCAACCAATGGAACCTCCCGAGCAGTCCAAAACCATTTTCCTCACCAGAAAGTCCCCCTGAAGTGATTGATGTCAAGATCAAGCAAGGGACCGGTGAGGTTCTTCCTCACCCAACAAGTCCTCCATGTCCTTTTTTAAATGTCAAAGCAATTTATTTTAGCAAAAAAAAGTTGGAGGTTGTGAGAACCTCGTATTTCATTTTCTTTTCAAAAATGATTTTCGTATCTCCTTTGGACTACTTAGGAAAATAGGTGATAGCCTATAAACGTATTAAATAGTCCGACGATACATTTAAAAATATTAGAACCGAGGTTCGGGTTCTATGAAAATTTAAATTTGACCTCTCTCCGTCGGATGGTGCGAATATCCGACGTTAACTTACATCGAGCAACTACTCAAATGCCCTTGATTAACCGCCATAGCAAACTAGTTTGAAAGAACGTGCACATCCACATAACAAAAGATAACTCAATAGGGGCCTAGCCTTTCGGACCTGATAAGATGCGAACAAGTTGTCTTAAATTTGTTGGATGTTGATTTTATTTATTTTGAAATTGATTTTTGATTTAATTTGAGGTTGGTTTTATTTGGTTTGAATTGTGAATTTTCATATTTGATTTTATGATGATTTTTGAATTGCTTGATTTTGATTCGGTTTGATTTGGTTTTGGTATTTAATGGATTTTGATATTTTAAGCAATTTGACTCATTTAGTTTGATTTAAGATATTTTGGTGTCGATTTGAATATGTTCGGTATGTTTTAGGTGTTTTGAAGTTTTGATTTGATTTGATTAATTTTAAGTTTCAGATTGTAAATTATCTTTTTTTTTGTTTTATGAATGATTTGTAGTGTTTTAAAGTATTTTTGATGTGATTTGTTTTATTGTTTTGAATTATTTAATTTTCAATTGATTAAGGAGTGAATTTTTATTAAATCAAATGATTTTAATTGAAATTTCCAGATTATTATAAATCCGATTTTTCTTTTATTTTTCAGATTTAATGACCTATTTTAAGGTATTTTCAGATTTGTTTTATCTCTTTATTTATGTTCGGTCCGCATCTCGTTCGGTCCGTTGGGCTAGCATCGGTGCCCGGTTTGCAATGGTCCACTTCAGCACTTGAATGTCATTTCATTTAATCCCATGTCGGGGTACATCACGTCGGTTTACATTGGCTGCATGAAAATCTGAATTTTGATCATGTCCTTCCCCTAGGCAATTCTCATAATATCGAGAATAAAATTCGACAGTATGTCGACCCATTCTCGATAAATGGAATTTACCCGTCCTACATGGTTGAGTCTTTCGACTTTTCCACATAGTGGGAAGGGTCCGTCTGCAGTGGGAGCTTGTCCCATGCCTACACCCGGGTCAACGTACCGGAAGCTGGTCCGGACTAGCCGCCCAATTGTGAAGTGCCCACGATGTGGTGCTGACTTTTTATTTAATATTGCTTTCGCCTTTCAGAATTTATTTAAGTGCATTTTTGGTACAAGGCCCAATGGGCCAGCTGCATGTCTTGTGGCCCAATAAGGCCGGCTTCATGTCTTCTTGGCCCAATTAGCCCGTCTAGAGCTTCTTGGGCCTGATGGGCCTGTTTTTCTGCTCCTTGGCCCTGGCGGCCTGTTTTGCACCTCGTTTGGACCAAAATTGAGGGCCGCCCTTTCAGCCCTTGACCCGTCTTGCGAGCCAAGGGGGCCGGACCGTCGCCCCCAACCCGGTCCTCACAAGGACCTGTTTGTAGCACCGCACCGAAGTTTGTCTTCTAGCCGAACCAGCACCTGTTTTGTCATCGATCCGGCACCTGTTTTGGGACCGAACCAGCACCTGTTTTGGGGTGTTTTAGGGCTGTGACAGTGGGTTGAAGTGGGCCGAAATTGGCTGGTTTAGAAGTCGGTTTCAGGGGCTGCTGTGGGACAGATTCAGGACCTGAATCAGGCCACTTGGGAGACTGCTTTGGGGAGCTGAAAGTAAACTGTTTAGGAGACTGGTTTGGGAATTTTCTTTTGCATTGGCACAAGAACTCACCAAGGGGCAGAGAATGGGGGCCCATTCGGGGGGTTCCTCAACCCATCCTGTGGGCAAGGGGTCCGAATGTCGACCCTCTTCTCATCCCCCTAGCAAGGCTTGACAAGGGGACTGTTTGCAGATTTTTCTTGGACAACTAGGACTGTTTTAAGACCTGTTTGGGGGTCTCTAGACATGATCGAACCAAGGGGCTTATGGACCTAATTGGGGCTGCACAAAGGGCAGACTACGGGGAGGCCAAAAGGGGTGCAACACGGCCTGTTTCAAGTGACCTGTTAGGGGAGTTTTAAAGGCTGTGCATGGGACAGTTTAGGGGGGTCTGTGATATACAGAAAAGAGGTTGACAGAAGGGGACTGGCAGAACCGAGTGGGGGGAAAAAGGGGGAACTGTTTACAACAGACCCCGACTGGGGCTGTTTTGACAGATCCGAGGCACTTCGGGGTTTGCTTGGGCGCACCAGCTGAAAGGGAAAGAGATAGAGGTAGGTCCGCTATGGAAAAAGGGAAAAGAGAGAGAGGCGAGGAGAAGAGATGAAAGGAGGTTACGTGGGATTGGGATGACGCTCACCTTCTTCCTCTTTTGCTGGCGTAGAAGGACAGCTTCTTCCTCTTCTATCAGCGTGGAAGACAGCAGGGTGGCTGGCTTTTCTTGTTATGCTCCTCCCCCTCCTGTTGGCAGAAGCAGGTGATGGACGTGGGAGAGAGCTTCTCCTCTCTCTCTTCCTGTTGGCAGAAGCAGCAGCCCCCCCCCTTGATCTCTCTCCCCCTTGGCCGCTGGAATGCAGAGATCCGTGGCTGGAGATGTCAGCCCAGTGCTCCTTTTCGCTCTCCCTCCCCCTGCTCTCGGTTTTTACCGGCCCCCCCGTCAGACAGACTCGTGCCTCTCCCCTTCTTTTCTTTGCTATCCCCCGTCGCTGTCCTTTTCTATATTTCTTTTGATCTGCTGCCTCTATTGACCACGTAGATTGGCAGTTTGCCTTTCTTTGATTTAATGCCAAGTTACCGCATGATATGCTGCCACCGTTGGCAATGTACGTGAGCAACTTTCCATTTTTTTTTAAATGCCCATGCCATTTTTTAAAATGCCCATGCCATTTTTTAAAATGCCCATGCCATCTGTTGGTCGACGTGGATAGATGTTTAAATCTTTCTCAGTCTCCTCCTAAATCCTAGGAACCGATCAGGGAAGGGAGCTGGCGCTGGCAAGAGAGAGGAGGAGGGTGGCGGCTGGCCTTCTTAAGACTGATTCGACCTAATCTTGATCAAGATGACTCTGATCCAACGGCTGACATGAATTCCGGGTGGAATTAATTAAATTAACTCCAAAAATAACCGGAATAATTCAGAAGATATCTTGATAACCGTTGATCTTGTGTACCATCAGATCTACGGTTAATGACCCTCCAATTGTCCGAAGATCACAGATTTGATAAAATTTCTGATCAGTACAATCTCGGCCTTCAAAAATTCCAAAAATTACACTTAAAATGTAATTAAATAAAACTAGACCAAAACTTTGGTCTTCACGCAAAAATAACCTGCCCAAGGACTTTTTGGACAGATTTGCCCGATCTTGGAATGCGTGCCGACTCCGTGATTTTTTGAAATTTGACCATAACCTCCTGAATATAGGTCGGATTGATGATCCGACTTCAACATTGCTCTTTTGGATGTCGGGCGGACATTCCGGCAGTGCCGGATGTTAATGAGCCTGCCTGGGTTTGTCCGGGTCCAATATGGGCAAAACGGTCATTTTTCCACCCAGAGTCGGATTTCGACATTCAAGGTACCGTTTCAAAACTTATGACTGAAGCTGTACCGTGGGCCTATTTGCTTGCTCATTTGGGCTCATTAAGGCTTGCAAAGACTGTCCGACAGTCCACTTGATTATTTTCATCATAACTTGCCAGATATGAGTCAGATTTCCAATCCGACTTCAATGTTGCTTTAGTTGGAGTTAGGCGGACTCAGTGATGCGCTAACATGTTACCGGACCTGCCCCGAATTGTCCAAACCTAACAAGGGTGAAAGACACTATTTTACCATTCGGGGTCCTATCGAAATCGGATTCTGACAATTGGGGTACCGTTGCGAAGGTCTCGACTGGTACAGTCTCATGGACTCACTTGTTTTGTCTTTTGGACCCAATATGCCCCCAATAAGGTCACCTGAAAATTGACTTTCATTGTTTTTCCCATAACTTCTCAAATATAGGTCGGATTTCTGATCCGACTCTGGCATTGTTTATCTGGAAGTCAAGTGGACTTTCTGGTGGTGTCCAATCGTTATTGGATCGACATTTGGTCGGTCGGATCCAATAAGGCTTATTGGGCTTGTTCGGCCCATTAGCCCTAAATGTAATGAAAAATAGATCCAACTTGTATGTTCGGTTTCATTCGATGTATTTCGTCTGAAACTTGTCATTCATTTTTTTTTGCTGTGACATTTTTAGGTACCAACAGAGGTCAACTAAAGTCAATTGCCAAACAAAGAACAAAAATGCATGGCAATTAAATCATATTAGAAATCATGCATGAAGCCCGGAGTAAAAATGTATCACAGAAACATCAGAAGTGGAAATAACAAAAAAAAGAGGCTACCTTGAAGAGTCCACTGGAAGTCTCACTGCCTTAATATGAAGGCAAACCTAAGAAAAAAAACATGCTTTATTCAAAGAATAACCCTACAGTAAATCCAACTATTGGAAGAAGAGATGAAAAAAGGAATATACCTGCCCAGAAGGGCTATCCAATGTATACCAAGTTGGTCCAGTTTGCCCTTCACTTTCAACAGGTACAGTGACCGAACCAAGAACAGTACTTTTCCATATTATATCCCAATCATGTATTGTCACATTAACCTGCATAATTATCCAAACTGCAAATGAGGCAAAGACAACCTTCAAAAAAATTGAGACAGAAAAACTATAGATGATGTCAGGCCACCCAACTCAAAACCTAAGGGCCTGTTTGGCACCATAAAATTTTGGGGATAAACCTGGTTTATCCCCAAGTTATCCCGATACCAAACAGCCCCTAAAGGTGATGAGAAGACAGGGCCTTCACAACACATTCACATTTGATTTCTTCTCTAGGCTGGTCTCAATCCTATCACATTAACCATGAATCAGGGGTTCAGGATGTATGCGAAAAGGCCCAAATTAAGTATGACCATGAAGTCGTAGCTATGTTAGCGCGCGGTTGGGGGGGGGGGGGGGGCAACTGCCTCGCCAGCCTGAAGCACATAAGCCCCTCAATGGGGCTTCCCCCCCCCCACATGTTGCTCTCCCCCGACGAGCCCAACACACCCCCTTCACCAGAGTCCTAGTCGGAGGAGAAGCCACCTTCGCCATAGAAAGCTGTTTTCAATGAATTTTTTTCATTTTTTTTGTTTTTCAATTTTTCCTCCAGAATTCATCATTGTTTTGATACATTGTCCTTATTGAAGGGACCAGTTTGTTCATCTTTGACAAATAACAAGCCATTTTCTCCAGAGAATATATGATTTTCTATTTTTAAGGTTTGTTTCCTTTTCTCTTCCGGTTTTCATTATTGTTCTAATGTATTGCTGTTATTAAAGGAACCAATTTGTTCCTCTTCGTCAGAGTTCACCAAGAAGTCATTTTCCGTAAGTTTTTCTATTTTTATGTTTTTCATTTATTTTCGATTATTCTTCTTTAGAAGATTCTTGTAAAACATAACCTTGCAAAACATGACTTTTTGAACATTAGAGGAATGATAAAATAGAAACTCACCAGTTAATGATGCGACTGTAAATAAAAAAAATTGGCAGCGTAGAAGATAATAAGTGCATAAATTAACTTCTCTGCCTTTGACGTTAGAAACTGTCCTAATTTAGCATTGATATAAAGAAAATGCGTGTTATTTATTAAATATAGTACAATATCGTCGTCATTTTAACCAACTAATTGGTAGCTTAACCTTGTGGAAAGGATGTTGCCATGTCCTTAAATGTTCAATCGATATTTGGTGATGCATATACGTATACGATGTAGTGTCTATACCAAATTACCGGTATGTTATTGTTCAACACGTCAAAATTTATATACATGTTTTAAGGTGGCACGTCAGATTCTTTAAAAACCCATGTAACTTTGTATGTAAAATGCTTTTTACCAACATATATATGGACATCAATATTAAGACACAATAGGGGAAAACTGGACTATAATGATCTGATCAAAGATACATTGTTTATAGTTTTGACAACAATATAGTTTTATAGGTGCTTAACAAATGGATAATCGTAAAATAAGATTGAACATGTAATAATATGTTGAAGAAACCTCTTTCAAAACAGTTAATGTAGATATGTTTTGAGGCCCAACATGATATTATAAAAGACCCCATTTCCAGGCTACTAACACCAGAGTCAAACAATCATTATCAAAGATATGATTTGCAGAATTTCAAAGGAAGCATGTTAAGGCAAATTTCAATCGGTAGCCAACATGCAGTTTAACATTGTGAGGCAGCTATGCCAGAAACACCTCATTTAACCTAGTCTTATATCTAATGCACACAATACAATTTACAAATGCAAGCGATCATTGATAAAGTGTCTTCCGCTTGGTGGATTGTCTGATTTCAAAGAAAACCAGATTACATCAAATGAACACAGATCCATATAGGATATACCACAAAAATCCAATAAATAGCACTAGTTAAACTAAAGTTGAATGTAAATCCGGCTACTAACACAGCCGAACCTAAAAATAGAAACCGATGTTCAAAGCAGATTATAAAACTTCTCATATGGTCAATCCTACTGAAAAAACAAAATACCTGAGTAGGAAGTTCGTCAACAAAAAAATTAAATTCCTCTCCCCACATTGGATTTCTTGAACCAGGAATCATAGAACTGCATCAGTGAAATTGCAACAATAATTATTATGCATTCGGAAAGAACAAATTGATTTGGCAGCTTCAAGAAAAAACAAAAATGAAACGTTACAAGGTGACAAGTGGAGCAAGTAACCAAGGACTAGATATCATATCAAACTAATAAAACCATCCAACTCAGCCTTAAGCAGAGAGTAAAGAGGATATCCACATTATATTTTCAATTATTTAGTACCATCAAGTAAAGTGGGCATATTCTAACAACAATTGGTGGCCCTGGAGAAGTGTTCCCAACAAGGGGACCACAATGGCAGAGGAGACGCATAAAGAGGAGAGCAAAGAAGTTGCTATCGTTTCTTTTGAAAAAACACTGTTAAACAGCAGTCATGTTTCCTGATGACCCATAGAGCACAGCATAGACCCACAACAGCCATAAAATTAGCTTACTACTGCACATAGAAATAATCGCTTGTACTAATATAGAGTCAAAATTAAAATAGAATCACCTAAAACGTTTCTGTTCACCACATGTAATTATCGCATATGGATCTGATGTGCCATTTAGGTTCGCACCAACAAGATTTTTGGCAGCTAATAGTTCAAGCTGAAACACCAAAAACACAAATTTATGCAGTTAAAATAGAAAAAAAAACTACTGGATGAAAGGTAACTGATACAGCATAAGCACTCATTCACGTTATGCTTTGTATATTGCCATAAGATGCAAAACCATGAAGGTATAAATCAGAGCAGACCTAATTTTTGACACTGATTGCTCGATATATAAAATGATATACCGTTATTACAAATGCAGAATTGGCTTGTGATTCTCCTTTCAGCTGGCTCATCTACAAAAATAAGTGAGGGCTCATGTCAAAGGTACAGAAAACATTACATGGCATATGTACCAAAAAACATAAACAGATAAAATCCAGTACTAAAAGGAAGGTGTACAAACAATATTTATAGATTTATTTGATTCTGTTATCTGGTGAGTGGTGACATAATGGTTTAAGTAAAATCATTAAATAAAAACAGAAATATCAGTAACTGAAAAGTCAAATATTTATAAAATTGTTGTGAAACTAAATAATAGTCCTTGCCTTCTGCAGAAAAATCTTCCCTGTGAAAAATGAAAAACAACTAGTACAAGAATTTCTTAAGAGAAAATAAGAACAGGAAGAAACCTGCAGACAAGTTAAAAGACACCCATTGTTGTTACTTAAACCATTTCTCTAAGCACTACCTACTTCGTCTAAGATCAACTGATCTGACCCACTATGAGCTGATCTGGTTGCCACCCTGTGACAGATCACATAATATTTCATGAGGACTGGATCAGCGAGCCCCAAACCCAGCTGTTTCGCTGATAGGGTTTAGTGGAGTGAATTGACGGGCCCTAAATGCTTTCTATGGTTAACCGGAAGTTCTGGTTTGTATTGTAAAGCCTTGTGAGTTTCAGAGATAGTAGATAAAGTGGATTCTTCATGTATAGCACTTGTTACTTCAACATTCTTACTATCAGTCAACTAATGCCTTATGTTCACGGCGGAGGTCTACACCAAGGGGATCCCCTTTCCCTGCCTATTTTGTATTATTCTCATTAATTTTAAAAACTATTTGTAAAAGGGTAGAATCTTTCAACTAGGTGACATGCTTTCAAGTCAAAGAAGGGCAGATGATGGTCTCACAGATGCAATATGCAGCTGACATGATCTTCTTGGTCAAGAGGGGATACTGAACAAGTATATATTATAAGATAATTGTTAGAGATCTTGAGAGAGGTTAGCAGCTTGAGGAATAATTGTTAGAGATCTTGAGAGAGGTTAGCAGCTTGGAGAATAATTATGGAGCAAAGTGGTTGGCATCAATAATCAGGATCACATTCCTATGCTTCTTTGATTTTGGGATACCCCATGGGAACTTTACTATCAGTTACTTGACCTTCCTTTATCCACAAGGTTTCTTCAATCTAAGGACTGGCAACCTATGGTAGAGCCTTTCTGACTGACAGGTGGTCTCATAAAAAAGCAAGACATTGTCTTATGAAAGAAAACTCTTTTCTTTGCAACTCAGATCTAGACTCTCTACCTGTCTCTCTCTTTATTCAGAAGTTGAGAATGGTGGTATGTTCCTTGGAAAAGCTTATGTGGCATTTTTCTGGCATGGCCATAGTTGTCTAGGTGCCTTCGCAGGGCTGCCTAACCAGAGCACCTTTTTAGGAGAGTCCGATTCAGCAATTCCACGGGGGAAAAAACAGGAATCGAATCAAGTCCCATTTCTTCTCCCCCCCCACACACACACAGAGAGAAGAACCTGCCAGATGATCTCCCCAAGCCGGCGCTGGGGTCCTCTCCCCCCCCAGCCAGAGGACCTGCCAGAGTTCCTCCCACCTGCAGATCTGCACCCCTCCCGGAATTGGACCCAACACAGCCCCTTGCAGGCTTGCAGCAGGGGCCTGCTGAATCTACACCCCCTCCCCCTGTCATAGTTGTCAAGGCGACCAAGGAGTTAAAGGGTGTCAAATCCACTTAGGCGACAAGGTAGCCACTTAGGCATCGCCTAGGTGGTAGCATTCAATATTTATGTATACATACATGCGTATACACATGTATAAATATTTATATATTTAGACACTAATACTGTTTATGGTTATGTATACATGAAAATATATATACATAAACACAAATATTAAATGTGTTTATGTGTACATATATGTAAATATGCATTTATTTTTGTAATTATAGGTGTTTTTTTGGGGGGTGTAGGGGAACTAATCTTAGAGAGAGGATTAAGATGGGTGACTTTGGCATGAAGGGACCTGCTCCAAGGAGCCAATCTACATGTTGAGCCAGCCAGTTCAGACTCAGGGTCAAATGTCTGGTGACACTGGTTCGTGCACCTTGATGTGTTATTCGTTCAAACCGGGGTGCGGACCAGTTTGACAGGATCACAATGGCACGGAGGTGAACTGCAAGCAGATGACGGGGGAAGCACCCGGTGACTCAGCAGATTGCGATTGATTGTGATTCTTCTGCAGAATGTAGTAGCTGCAATGCTATTATCACCTTTACAGAGGCAGTGGATGTCGAGAAGCAAAAACTTGCATTCATTCAGGTCCCTTGTGAAGTCAAGGAGGTAGTGGGTTGGTCTGAAGAGGGTAACCTTGCCTGGACTATCTCTGATGATCTGATTAAATCCATTGGGGAGCAAATTGGGCTGTGTTTCCTTGGCAAGGAGCAGGTGGTCAGAGGTTTCTTTGGCAGCATCTGGGAAGATATATTGGGAGCAAACAACGTGATGGAGGGCTTCAAGCAAGTTCGCCAGTGGGTCGGCATGAGGAAGATTAACTTCATCCTCAACAATGAAGTGTTGGCAATAGGAAGAAGAAATAGGAGAGAAGGGAAGGGTAGTGTTTATTTACTCATGATTGTTTTAATTTCTTGGAACTGCAAAGGCATACAGGGAAAGAAGAAAATGAGGGAACTTCACAACGTGATTATGGCATGTAAACCAGACATCTTGATTCAGGAGACTAAGCTGACTGAGGACAAGTATGAGCTTACAAAAAAATTGTTACAAGGAAAGCTCAATGACATTTCTCTTGTTCCTTTTCGATAAGGAGTGGGGGCTTGGCTATATTGTGGAATGGTAACCTGTTTAAAGCTGAGTACCAGTTCAAAGACAAATTTTCAGGTCCTAAAAATGTATAAAAGATCTTCCAGACATTGGTTACTGTGTAATGTTTATGGTCCAGTTAGGGACAATGAAAAGGATGCTTTCTTCCTGAAGTTGGCACAGGTTATGCATGACTATAGGGAGGACCCATGGTGTGTAGGTGGTGATTTTAATGCAGTCTTAAAACCAGGTGAAAGAAAGGGCTAGAACGTATGGGTCTAAAAAATGAACTTCTTCAATCAATGGGTACAGAATTGTGGTCTTATTAAGGTGAAGAACTCCCAATTGCACTTCACCTGGTCTAATGTATTTTCTAAACCTAATGGCCCGTTTGGTTAGAGTTTTAAATTTGATACTATATCAATATTGATATTGATAATTTTAGAAGTTGGAGTATCAATATCAAAATTGATACAAGTTGACACTTGTATTGCATAATGTGCTTTGTTTTCACTACCAATTTCAAAATTGATATTACTAACCAAACACTTCTTAGTGATTACTAAGAATATTAATTTTAAAATTGATAGTGATAGATGTGTCAAATAGTGTTACCAAACAGGGCCTAAGCTTGCAGGTTCTTCATCTCCTCCACCTAGTTGGTTGAGCATGGGATTTCAGATGACTTTTACATTCCTAGGGTTGTCTTGGATCATGCAGCAGTGGGTATTTCCTTTGATTGTGGTATTTCTCGGAGCAGCAAAAAAATTAGATTTGAGCAAGCTTGGTGCCGGGACCTGGATCTCAAAAACAAGATTGCTCAATGGTGAGAAACTTATAAGGTGACATCTACTTCAGCACTTGGGAGGTTTGTGAGGAAGTTGTCTTGGGTTAAGAAGTGCTTGCGGATTTGGGCTAGAGATCATTTTAATATTTCTCCAAACGACAGAGAGGAGTTGCTAGCCAAGCTAGATCACTTTGAGAAGCTCAATGACCTAGGCATTCTGAATCATACACAAACCATAGAATAGAACACTGCAAAGGGCATGTATAAAGAATGGAGTTTGCGGGAGAAAATTAAATGGAAACAGACATTTAAAGAATTGTGCCTAAAAGAAGGGGATACAAATTCTAAGTACTTCCATGCTATGGCTTCCCTGAAGATGAAGAGGAATACTATCAACAAACTTCTATTAATGGGCTTGACTACTCAGGAACTGAGCAAATAGACAATCAAGCTGCAGATTTCTGTAAGAATCTCTTAATTGATACCAAGGAATGGAATCCCTTGATCCACTTTGACATTCAGAGCATGCTCAATGAAAAAGAAGCCAACTCTTTATCAGCCCCTTTTCTGAGCAAGAAATTATTGAGGCTATGAAGCAAATGAACCCTTTTAAAGCTCCGGGTCCAGGTGGTTTTTCAGTGGTTTTCTAAACCTTTTGCTGGGAGATTATCAGACTTTCTGGCCCTAACTAAGAAATTTCAGGTCAAACTGAGTTGTAACAAGCTTTTAAACTCTACCAGCCTTGTCCTCATTCCTAAAATTGATAATGTGCAGAACATCAAGGACCTCCAACCAAAGTTTGCTGAATTGTAACTACAAAATCATCACCAAGGTGCTTGCTAAGACTGAGCAGATTTATTGGAAGGTTGACCAGACCTACCCAATCTGCTTTCATTCCGGGTAGATACATCCTTGGCAACTTTATGGCAGCACATGAATGTCTTATTGATCAGCAGATTAAGAATAAGCATTGTATTCACTTGAAGCTGGATTTTGAGAAAGCTTATGATAAGGTAAAGTGGCCAGCCCTCTTCAGAATCATGATGCTCATGGGTTTCAATGAAAAATGGATAAAGTAGATTAGATCGTGTGTTGAGACTGCTAGATTCTCAGTTGATGTCAATGGTCATAGTTATGGCTTCTCTGGTGCTTCTAGAGGATTGAGGCAGGGTGACCCAATTTCCCCTCATTTGTTCTGGTGGGGCAGATACCGAGTCCCATGTGGTCAGCTGTGGAATGTCTTAATCTCATCGAGAGCATTGTGGTGGGCTCCAATGATGTCAGAGTGACACACTTGCAGTTTGCTGATAACACCTTGCTCCTTTCCTTGGAGAATTATGACAAATGTATCAACTTAAGGATTATCATTCCCCTCCTCCAGTCAGTCAATGGGCAGAAAATTAACAATGACAAATGTGAGACGATAGGTCTCAATATCAGTAAGTACTTGAAACCCATGCTGCATAGGGTCTTCAACATACATTGGTCTTCCTTTCCAATCAAGTACCTAGAACTTCCTCTTTATAGCAAGAGGACCAGGAACAGTGACTGACTTCCAATTATTGACAAATTTAAGAAAAAATTGGCTGGCTGAAAAAGCAAGATGCTTTCCTCTGGTGGGAGGTGGATTCTCTCCAAGTCAGTTTCGCAAAGTTTCCCTCTTTACATCTTCTCTATTCTTAAGGTGCCTAAAGGTGTGTGCCGGAAGCTGTAAAGGCATTAAAGCTCGCTTTTTCTGGAAAGGGCACAAGGACAAAAAGGGCCTACATCTCATCAAATGGGAACACGTTTGAAGATCCACCAAGGAAAGTGGAGTTGGCTTTGCTCCGCTTGAAGCAATGAATTCCACTCTTCTATCCAAATGGTTGTAGAAACTAAATCTTAACAGGGATTCCTTGTAGGCTAGAATTGTGGCTTCAGCCTATAATATCAAGAATGATGGTGACTGGATTCTAAATTTCAGTAACTATGCCAATGCATCTAATATTTGGAAGGGTATCCTCCATACTTGACATTTTTCTACTCCTCTACTAGAATTGAAGTAGGAGATGGAAGGAGAACCTCCTTTTGGGAAGATAGGTGGACCAGCTCAGCCCCCTTGGCTATCCTCTTTCCTACTTCACAGCATCTGCACTTACCCTCGTGCTAGAATTTCTGAGTATTGGAATGTCTCTTCACATTGGAGTATTGGTCTATGAAGAACCTTAAAAATGATGGGATCAGAGTTTTAACTGAGCTGTACACCTTCTTGGAAGACCACAAGTGTTGTGGTAACAAGGACTCCCTCTTTTGGCTACTGGACAAGAAGGGCGGATTTACAGTAAAATCGGGGCTGAGAAAATTGATGAGTGGTGGGATTGATATGCCTTGGCACAAAGATATTTGGCAGCTTAGGATTCCTATAAATATTAAACTATTTATATGGAAATTTGGGAAGACGAGGCTACCTACTGGGAGTCGCCTGCACAAGATTTTTCCGGTTACTCCATCTTCTTGTATCTTCTGTGGCATTTTGGAGGAGGATATAGATCACATCTTATTTAGGTGTGGTATCATTAATTTTCTATGGCAATCACTTTTCCGCAAATAAAAAGTATGGTGGAGGGAGTTCAAGGATACTCTTCAGTTCATGCATAATTGGCAAGGTCTAACCCTTGGTCTTCCAAGGGTATTCTTTAGAATTGCACTTACCGACTGTGCTTTAGCCTACAAGGAACAGAAGGATCTTTGACAACAGATTTGACAACCCTTGGTGCATTCTTCAACATTTTACAGGGCTACTCAAAGACCAGCTCTCGGCTTCTGGCAACCATCATAATCCAGGCTTGATGGAGGACGTTAGCAGCCTCTTTTATTTTCCTCATCCTTTGACACTGTAATGGAACTCTACCACCTTTGCAGTAGTGTTCTCTTTTCTTTGTCTTCTCTTTTTACTTCTTGTGACTCATTTTGTCTTTCAATAGAAAATTAGGTACTCTGGCCTTTCAAAAAAAACGAGCCAAAAAATAACATTATAATTTTTAAGTATACAACAAATAATTATAATGGTAAATATTAACTATACGTAATAGTACAAGTGACAATGAAATATATACTATCATTAAATGGGCATCCATGAATTGTGGATGCCTTAGTTGCCTTTTAAGCCACCCCGAAAAGCACCCAGGCAAGGCACTCCTTGAAAAGTGCCAAGGCAAACACCTTGACAACTATGCAAAGCACGACTTTTTCTCGATGTAAACAAAATTAAAACACCAACCTTATACACATAAAAAGAGTAATAGGCTAAAAAATGATAGATCAGATAAGCTAATCTTTTGTTACTAAAACATGTGATTGAGAATCGAAAATGTTAAAAAGCAACAAAGAACATCAGAAAAAAGATTTACAAGATTTGTAGGTGGAACTTATCGGTAAAGACTTAAAGCAGAAGAATAAGAGGCCATTGATGTTGACTTGAAATATTTTTACCAAAAGAAGCATCCACGTGCAATTTGGATGAAGCACAATGATAGGAGACCATTTTCGAAGTTCAACCCAAATAATCGTGCATGGGTCGTAGAAAAATTTGACAATGTACTGGCTGAAGATAAAAATGTCCAACAACAAACATAGTCTACAGTAGCTTCAAATCCAACTCTAGCTCCTTCAAGACAAAAAAAGTTCACAGAAGACAAAAGCCAGTACAAGTAAATTTGGAGGATTTAAACATGAAAAATGTCTACCACCATAGTATTGAAGATACTTCCCAAGAAAAAGAAGAAGCTAGAAAAAAAATAAAGTTAAAAATCAAGAAAAAATATGTGACACGAAATGATAGTATACAAGCACTCGCTTTAGGAAGCAATGACTTAGAATCAATTGCAAAAACTTCACAACATGAAGTATGGATAGAAAGATCAGAATCGAAATCGAAATTGGAATCGGTAAGCACCAATTCAATCTGAATTAGATGGAATTGGTCAGGATCGGCTGATTTGTAAGAAAAAAAAAATGATTCATAATAGGTCTGAATCAATCATTTTTTTATTGTAAAAAATCAGAAAAATCACTAAAAACAGCAAAAATATAGGGGCCTAAAAATAATAAAAAATAATAATCTAACATAGTTTTATGTGATTGCAATAGACTTAAGGACAAACATATATACTTAAATAGGAATGATCATTTCATTAAACAAAGGTAACATGATACAAATGAAATATTGACATGCAATAAAACGGTATACCTTTTTGCACCACCATCTATGGCCTTTACCTTCATCCTCAATCTCTGTATTTCCCTGGATACTTCATTGAATTCTATATGTCATGATCGACCTGCATCTATATGAAAATAACAAATAGGCTATTTAAGAGAAATCCTAGATAGTGTCCTAAGGGGATTGAGATGTAGCTGAAATATAAGGGTGAAAGTCCTATGGGGGTTCTTGATAATTTGTTAATGCGTGCTTATTAAAGAATACATGATTCCAGTGCCGGCTTATTCCATTAAAAAATGCAATCAGCATTCTTGATTACACACATTGCACATTACTGTGCACCCTCTCTCCTTTTAGACCAATTTAAAGTCATCTAATCAGGCTTTAAGCTTTTCTACTTCATCACCTAGGCCGGTAACATAGATATACTAGCTGATTTGGACCCTTAATCCCGGTACAACCCCCTCCAATTGTATCAATCATTATCTAAAAAGGGAGGTTTGTAGCGGCATGTGCTGGAACACCTACATTAAGTTAAAATAAAACAAATTTGTTATTGGCCCATTAAATGTATATATATAATACACATGTATGAGCTTCTAAGACGTGGTCAATGGTGCTTTTCCCCTATATGTTTTGCTATTTTGTCTGCCATTTGTTGCGTGGCTCACGGCATGCCCATCCCTATAGGAGTTCCATTGACTATGGGGTCAAAGCGGTTGGCCCCCTAGTCTCAGTTGCCCTTCGGATATGCAAGAGGTTTAACCTTCAAGCATCCTTCACAGCATTGGTCACAGCCACAGGTTCTCCTTCGAGGAGCTCGGGGTTTGCAACATGTGGAGTCCCTCCCTTTGGGTTTTAGCTCCGACAGTCAGGCGGAGCTGCAAAGCACCATTTCCAATTCCTCTTTGGTGCAGCAACCAGCTCTTCTTTGATGCAGTGATCAGTTGCAAATTGAAGAGGGTTATGCTTCTGATTCCTTGTCATCGCGCTCCTCCAGCCGCATGCACCCTAGGTTTATCTTATCTAACCCTCCATCTTTTTGTCCTATCACATTGGGAAAAAATAATAAATTTTAAAAAATCATATTTTAATAAGTTATTTATTTAAACTTGTATAATTAAATAAGCATTATTTATCATGTGATTAGGGTGTAAGACCATTTATACATTTTGCAGATATGAAACGAAATTTTTGTGATATCCATGCTATGCTAAGTTTATATAATTGAAGTATGCATAGTTATTTAACCCTCGTTTTTTATTATGCATGATTATTAAATTTTCAAACAATAAGCATACCAATATGTTGTTTAAAAGATAATTGTACACTTTGTTAGTGTTTTATTTAAGTTTGTCTTAGTTCAATCTAATACCAGTGGCTTCATATTTAGTTTATATTTATTAGTATTTAGTATTTAGTTATCTTACCATTGCCGATCCTTACCTAGATGAGAAAATGAGAGGGTTGAGTTAGATGACAACCAATATAAAACCTATGTCATTTCTATTTTCATGAATTTGAATCTTATTTATTCTTATATCAGACTAGGAAGGAGCTCGAGAGTAAGGGGTACCAAGGGTTGGGTTAAGGCGAGAACCACCCACCTAGGGTCGCAGAGTAGGGAGTCTTTTGGGGGCAGGCTTTCGAGGAAAGGAGAATGTTGGATTAAGAAGGGTGGGATGGAAATGCCCTCCCACAACCGTCAAAGTATAAGAGTGCGCAAACTGAACCCTAGTTGGGTAAAGTCGGAGGCAAAGTTATGCATTGGTATTTAGAATATAGAAACCCTCACATGTAAATTGATGGAGCTTGTAAACACAATGGAAAGACGTCGAATCAATATCATCTACATTCAAAAATCAAATAGAAAGGGAAGAAAGCCAAAGAAGTGGCAGTATCATGTTTCAAATACGGGTACACCCCCTGTTTTCAAGGCGTCGCCTAGGCGACGCCTAGGCGACAAGGCGCCCCAGAGGGGGGCAAGGCGATGGGCGCCTAGGCGCCCATTGCCTTAAATAATTATTTTATTTATTTTAATAATAAATAATGCTAATTAAGTGTCAATATCATATGATTAAGTTGTTTTAGAGTAAAAACAACTAGTTTTAATAGTTAATTTGACTATAAATTAACATTTTGATGAATAATAGCTAGGGTTAAATGATTTTTTAAGTGTTTACTAATAGATGATATAATTTAAATAGTAATTTTAACTAATTTATCAAGTTATTTAGTCTATGTAACTATGCAATTCCCACATTATTGATTGATTTGCATGGTGTCAAAGTTTTTTTGCATCATTTTTTACATATATCTTTATTATTTTATCTATTTTACTATATAAAATAAGGCGTCGCCTAACGCCTCGCCTTATCGCCAAGGCGCCAAGGCGGTACTATGTCGCCTTGATCGCCTTGGCCGCCTTAACAACTATGGGTACACCGGAGGCGTCTAATAAAAACGGAGTTGGAATCATTTTATAATGCCCTCAATGACAAGATGGTGTTTGCAATTCGAGTGGGTGATTTAGGTGATAGAACCATTCTAATTAAGGTGATTGTTCATCACAAGGTAATCAATGTAATCAACGCCTATGCACCCCGAATAGGGGCCAGTAGTGAGCTGAAAGTTCAGGGAGGACATGGATGGTATCATGTAATGAATACAGACCGAGGAGAACATCCTGATTAGTGATGATCGCAATGGTCATGTCATGTCCCAAGGAAGTGGATTTGAAAGCATCCACAGGGGCTTTGTTTATGGAAAGTAAAACAAAGAGAGAAAAATATCTTAGAGTTTGTAGTGGCCTGCAGCCTAATTCTAACGAATACTCACTTCATGACTCCCACCTGAAAACATTTAAGAACAAGAGGAGCAAAAGCCGAATTGATTTTATTCTTAATAAGAAAATTAGTCGCGCTCTGTAATGATTGCAAAATCATATTTAGTGAAGCACTCATGACCCATCATAAACTCCAGGCCTTAGATTTTAAGGTTGAGGGACAGTTACATATAGTGCGACAAAAGAGTGCTCATCTAATCAAATGGCATGAACTTAGAAGAATTAAACATGAGGTATTTATGAGTGATGCCTTCAAGCGTAACAAATGGGATCTAAACGGAGAGACCGAGTCAATGTGGGCTAACATGACATTAAAGATTTAAATGATAAAAAAAATATTCTTGGGGAGTCGATTGGGTAGGGTCCACCTATAAAGGAATCGTGATTGTGAAATGATGAACTGCAAAAAGCAGTGAAGAGCAAAAAATAGCGATTTAACAAAGTGCCCAACTGTAGCACCAATGAGGCCTTTGAACTAAGAAGATCCAAGAGTAAGTATAAAAAACAATTAGACAAGATACAGAATCAACAAAAAGGAATCAAGCACAAAGGAATTAACAGAAAGCCCCTAAAATAGATAACTCCCCAAAAATAAATAAAAATAAATAAATAATAAGTCAAAAAATAAATTAACCAACACAAATTGAATTTCCATGATTTCCAAACACAAAAATAAAGAATACAAAAAAAGAAAGGGGACATTGAAACCTGAGCAAAAAATAGTTTAAAATAACCTAAACTAAAGAAAAAAACAGAAAATAAAGTGATGATAAAATAGAAAACAGAATGTAAGAAAAAAAAACTAAGAAAACAAAAAAGGCAAAAAAAAACTCAGAAAAAACAGGTCAAAATAACCTAGAAATTGAGACAACAAAAAATAAAACTAAAAAAATAAAAAATAAAAAACAAAAAATCATTAAAACTGGTCCAAAATGACACAAAAACAAAAAACAGAACAAAATATAAAAAATATAAAAGCCAAAAAAACTGAAATCCCAAAGATCACAACTTCAAAACTCAAATAAAAAAAATCCACAAGTTCAAAAATGTCAAAATCTCTAATCCCAAACTTCAAAACAACCCAAGTTCGCTAAACCTGAAATCCCAAATTCAAAAATTCTTCCAAACTGAATTTCAAATCTGAAATTTCCTTCTTCAAATTCCTAAAGCGCTTGACACCTCAATGTAAAGACAATAACCAAAATAAAACCAAACTGAACAAATTTCCAAAGCCTAAAGTAAACTGAGACAAAAAAAAATAAAACAAGAAGCAAACTGAGCATGAAATTCATCAAAAAATATGCAAATCCAACAAGGTCACAGGGACATGAATCCAATGTGTTTTGTAAATGAAGGATTTCTGTGTACAAGTTGCTATGGTGGTTAATCAAGCATGTTCAAGTGGTTGCTAAATGTAATAAACACCAAAGAAAGTTTGGTGGGAAGAGGTCAAATTTTCAAAAAAACTCAAATTAAGCTCAAAAGATATAAAAATGTGGTTCAAGTCTTCTAAGTTATAGGGTTCTTCCTATGTCAAAACTCAGAAGATTTCTTGGAACCCACATTGTGAGTTTCTATGCATATTGATACCACGTAGAGCTAAGGGTGCAAGCGAACCAATACGCTCGACAAATAGTTCGATACTTGACTCATTAAAAGCTAATATTTATTAAATTAAATAAACAAGCTTGAACCGAAAAAAAAAGCTCAACTTATAAACGAGTTAAGTCTAAACAAAGACATGCTCGACTTGATAAGTTCGCGAGTAACTAGATAAAATATTGGATTAACTATTCAATTAAATATTCATTTAAATATTTGTTTGACTACTCGTTAAAATAATTAAATTATAAATAAATTATGTTTACAATATATATTTATTATTTATTCAATACTATGCAAGAATATATTTTTATATGTCTAAATAGTTAAGATAAAATTCAAAAATAAAATTTAAATAATATTAGATGAATATTATCCTTTCATCTAATATAATTAAATCCTGACCCTTTATCTAATATGGTTAAATCCTCACCATTCATCACTTTGAAACCCTAGCCTCCACTCACCTTTAAGTTGGTCCCTTTCCTCTCTATCTTCAAACTTCTCTCCACATGACAACGAACAGCAATCAGTGGCCCAGCCGGCAGCCGCCCAGCAGGTCCGACGTCCACTTGCTGCCCACTGCCATTCCCTCCTATTGCTAACACCCAATGTTGCCACTGCCGTGAGGATCACATGGATCAGTACGAGGGTGGAATTGTGGAAGCACGGCCAGAAAAGAATCCTCTGTCCTTGCGAACTGCAGCTAGGATTTCCAGGTTCGTGAACTTTCCCATTCTCATTCTCACACAGTGTTGACCACCACTATCTCAGAAGTAAATGACTACCGTATGTTATTGGCCGATTGCGATCTTCATGATTGTTGTCTTTTTAAAAGCTCTTACTTTGCCCTAGCTTTGCATCCATGAGAGCGAGCACCCCCCTCTTACCCATCCAGCGTTCTCACACTGTTCGTGATTAGCAAGACGATCTCTACTTGTCCACCGGCCTGGTACCCACCTCTCTTTCACTAATCTCTTACCGTGGTTAGGTAGAGTTGTCACAGTTCTAAGAAAGTTGCTAGCATATAAGAAGGATCTAGCCCTCAGCTGGATCTACAGTGGCACAACCTACTCGGCTCCATATGTCCCTTTCTGCGGCTTCATCAACGAGATTGAGACCTCAGTCCCTCTCTTCTCTATCTCTCTTTCTCTCTATCACAGGTACACGCACCATGCATGCGGCACGCTGCAGCCCGCAGCTCTGTCTTTTTTTCCATGTCCGATTTATGTCTTTTCTTTGATTCTTCCTCTCTTTAGATGAGAGAACACAGCACTTACCTGATGAAATGCCATGATAATGTAAGAAAAAACATGATGACCAGAAATTTTATCTAATCTGAAATTTCAGATGTGATCTGAACTGAAACTTTAAATCTCTTCTATGATCATGATGTGATATGATGTATAAACTTCAATATGATCAGATGATATAAAAGTTATATAAATTTACTTTAATCTTGATGATATTGCTTTGTTTGTGTCATCTATTCTCTTCTCTTGTAGGTCGCACTGACATCGTTATTTTTGCATCGCCAATCATCAACTTTAAAGATCTCAAATTCTCAAGGCCTCTTCTAATTTGGTATACCATTTTTGTTTTTAGAGCTCATATAATAATATTGTTCTTACATTTATTAGTCGACTTTTAAATTTTTTGTGTCAAGGTATGTCTGATAATATTGCTTTTAAAGATCATTATTTTATTAAAATGTTGTCACTTGTACTGACAAAGCGGTCATAATGCCGACATTGTTTTTTTCTGTAAAAAGAACTCGCCTCTTGTGGTGGTGGTGGTGTTTTCTCATTCAAGAAAGGTGGTAGTTGTGAGGAGCTATATGATCGCTATCCGGTTATCCAATAATGAGTTCCTAATGTTTATTGAACTATACCATTAGTTGACGGACATGAAAGATGAGTGCATATGCTTTTCACGATTGAGGATATTTGTATTCTTCTATCTATAATCTAAAAAAATTCTGGTAATTGGTGCTTCTGAAGGCTTTTAGATTTTCGTTTAATGTGTCCAAGCATCATGGACTAACGGAAACAAAAATTGGAGAAGAAATTGATATACATGGTGCAGTTATCAAGGAGAACGAAGTTCCAGTCATTGAAGTACCTAGTTATTTTATATCAGAGTCTAGGGACAATTTTTTATTTTTGTACATAAAACAGTTTGATTCTTCAACAAAGGTAGAATATCCCTTGCTCAATTCATTATTTTGCCGTATGTTTTTTCAATAAGATATCAGAATGTCAGTTAGATATAAATGGTTCACCAATATTGGGTTAGAATGTTAATATATTTAAGAAATATTTTGTCAACAACCAAGCATCTATGAGCATTTATGAGCTTTATCAAGTCTAGTATGTCACGGATTCTTGGGTGCAAATCCTTGCATAGATGTATGAGCATACTGTTGCCATGTCAGCTATCTAAACCTCCTCCCTTCTGACCCTGCTTCTCTCTGGCAATTGAAAGTACAAGGCAGTCACCAGGGAGCCAAGTTCATAGAGCTCTGAAAACTCTTTGGAGTTAAATTCTGACCTCCAGCCCAGTGCATACATATGTAGCCTATGTGGTTAACGAAACACAACAAACACAAATCGATAGATCCCTAGTGTTGGCCTTGGACTTTCATATGCAACAATCTCATTGCCCGCAAGAGATCAACACAAACATGAGCAACTCAAACTCAAAGCCTTGGTCTCAAATGATTGGAGTCGGCTACATGGATTCGTCTTTCCCATTCTTTACGGTCTTCTGCTAACTTCTCGCATATGCCTAGTTCATCCAAATCATATTAGATACACTTATGCTAAATTAACTTGGCCTACCTCTCTGCCTCTTCTGCGTTGTCAACCTCAAAGTCTCGACTTGTCTGACAGGTGCCTCAAGAGGGTATTGTCTAATATGTCCAAACCAACAAAATCTTCACACCTTTACAATATCCGTGATTCTCGTAACTCTCACTTTATCCCTAATGCACTCATTGCAGATTCTATCTACCCATGTGTAACCATACATCCATCGTAACATCCACATTTCAGTTACACTCAATTTGACAGTATGCTTCTTCTTAGTTGGCCGACACTTACTACCGTTGATCATGATAGATCTTATAACTATGCGATAGAAATTTTCTTTCAAATTTAGGAGGATTTTATGGTTGCATAAAATCCCTGAGGGCACCACCTAATATGTCCAAACCAACGAAGTCTTCCCTCCTTTACAATATTCTCGATTCTCACAACTCTCACTTTATCCCTAATACACTCATTACAAATTCTATCTATCCATGTGTAGTCACACATCCACCGTAACATCTGCATTTCAGCTATACTCAATTTGACAGTATGTTTCTTCTTAATTGTTCAACACTCACTACCGTAAATCATAATAAATCTTATAGTTGTGCGATAAAAAAATTCAATTTTAAAAGAATTTTATGGTCGCATAGAATTTATGTCGCTTGTCTCTATTTTGGCCAACCCACTTTGATCATACAGTTGACATCTTCATTACATTCCTCGTCCATATATACGATTAAACTCAAATATTTAAATTAGGTACCCGGTGCAAGGACATTTCCGTCCAAGGTAACTTCGATCTCTTCCACTCTTAGAATTTTGCTAAATCTAAAGTGCATATATTCCTTCTTCATCATACTAATTTTGAAACCCTTGACTTCCAACACGGTTCTCCATAGTTCAAATTTTCTATTAATACATTCTCGAGTTTCATCGATAAGAACAATATCATATGTGAACATCATACACCAAGGTAAACTCTCATGTATGTTCATAGTTATTTCATCCATGACAAGGACAAAAAGATACAGGCGTAGAACGGATCGTTGGTGTAGCCCAATTGACACTGAGAAGGGTCCTAACTCCCCTTATGGGAAGGAAACATGGACAGTCGATTGTACATGTCCCTAATGATGCTAATGAATGCACTGGACACAAGCTTCTTTCTTACCACCCACCAAAGAATTTCTCTTGGAACTCGATCATAGATTTTTTTCTAAATCAAGGAAAACTATAAGAAGATCTCTCTTCAGATCTCATTGATAGTTCTTCCCATGTTTATACACAAAACTGCTTGCAGCAACTTCACTATCTGGATATATAGCTTTCCAGTTCAAGTATCCATTCATGCCACATCCAAGTCTATATGTTCTCTATTTTATATTTGTTTAAATCCTTGACAATTCTATCAAAGACCCAACAACTCTAGGAAATGGGGCGAGCAATAAAAGTTATGTGGAGAACCCAACCTCCGATGACGAGATGAAAAAATTATGTTGCTATTAAATTTTGTAAATTAATTGAATGTTATTTTGTATTATATTTTAAAAAAGATTTTAACTTTTACAATTGTCAAATTTGTATTTAAAGAGTTTTCTTAGCCATTTTAAAGTTCTAGCATTCAACATTTTTAAAAATTTTATCAAGTGTTTTAGCATTATTTAAAACATGGTTTCAATCGATTTTGAGTTTGAGCTCGAGTTTTAAGTAAACGAGCTTGAATATGATTTTGACTCGAGTTTGAGCCAAATTTTTATTCGAGTTTGAACTAAATTTGGCTCATTTACACAAACGAGTGGCTCGTCGAGCTGAAATCAAGCTGAAACTCGACTTGAAATTAAAACTCGAGTTTGAGCCAAATTTTTAATCGTTTGAACTAAATTCGACCGGTGATATAAATGATCGAGTCAAGCTCGAACAAAGCCCTACTCGGCTCTCTCAATTGCACCCCTACGTAGAACTAGTAACAATCTTATAATTTACTATCTATTTTCACAAAAATATGATGCATAACCATAGTACAATCAAAAAAATGCTTTAAGATTTTAAAATATGAGTTTTCATCAAAGAGACATCCTAGGGAATGAAAGAAGCACTCTTTTCTGAAAGGATGCTGGTCTGGATAGGGCCTTCTTCAATTATCTTTTCCTTTGTTACACTCCCTAGCGCTGAATAGTAATTGTTCAATAACTCACTGTTGGAACAAAAGAGATAATGAGGGAAGTTGGTGCCAGCATTTAGACAGGATCGCCAAGATAAAGAGTTTACGCAGCAAATAAGCTTGTTTTCTACGTCGTACCAGTATACCCCTAACTTTGCCAATATTGATGATTTGATGTTAAGAATGGAGATAGTCCTCCACCAATGTCTTCTGATGAGGCATATAAGATGCTCCACTTGGGCAGTGTGCATTTTCTTTTTGTGTTTCTGTTGTAGAAGATTCTCACTCAAACTAAAATGAAGGTTCACTTGTGGCAAGCAGCTCATGTAAGGCTTCAAACATGTGAACATTTTGAAAGCATTTATGGACATAGAATTACATGTTGTTTTTGTACGGAGGAACAGGAATCTACATCACATATTCTTATTTTGAGCCAAGCTTCCTTGGGAGTTCATCTCTTTTTGCCTTCCAGATACTCCTTAAGAGAGCTCTTCGGTAGGGGATCTTTTGGCTTTGTGGAACAAAAGTCGGGAAACTAAAGAAGACACCATGATGTGATGGAAGACCCTACAAGATATCTTGTGGGTGTTGTGAACTGGGAAAAATCGAAGACAGTCTAGGAAGAAAACATTGAAAACTTTTTTTCCTTTTATCAGATGTGATGTGAGAGAGTGATGTGTGATTAAGGCTACTAACCTTTGTACAGGATGTTCATTTTGTATGCTTTGGAGGGGCCTTAATCTTACACCATTTTGGTGCACATTTTTTTCATGAATCCTCTCTCCTAGTCGTCCGCTTGCCCTTGGTGGCTAACTTGTACTTTTCTTTATTCAATTTAAAGAATCTCTTTTCCTGACTACATTTAAAAAAACAAGCCATCAGAAAGAGTGAACATCTACATTCTTGTAGTTGATATTAGTCCCAGTAAATTTGAACTGGAGTTTGAGTTTGGGCAACAATGTGCGGCTTGTAGAAAATATCAATTGCTGTTAGAATAGTGGGATGGGATAGTCCCACATCGATGATTCATAACAACGTGCATATATTTTCTGGGCCCCTCAACCTCAATGCCATAGTTGTGGGGTTTGTAAGAATTGTACGTGAGCAAAACCAAACCGTCAATTGTTTAGATCAAAGCACAATTCAATTTAGGTCTCTATCTAGCCCATTATCTACTCAAAATCGCACCAAAACTAATTATAAGTAAATGAGTAAAACAGGGAAGAACATATGCTAATGCCAATAAACAGACATAAACGAATGGTGATAAAATAACACATCTACAGAGACACGCCCGTAGATAAACACTCGAGTCCCGTCGCGACATTCATCAAGCCAAATGATCCCCCCACATCCTGACCTTAGTATCCTTTTCCGCCGGCGACCGGTCGTCGGTTTCCCCTCTGGTCCCCTCGTTTGCAACAGGCGAGTCGCTGCAGAAGACCCCGGAATCGAAGCAAGGAGCCACCAAGAGAGAACATATAGCGATCACGAGGATGGCGCCGACGAAGGCAACCTCGATCTCCCAGAGCGTCGGAAGGAGGAAGCCCAAGGAGGCCTCCGCCATCGTCGAGAGCATCCTGATCCAAGAGCTGCCCGCTTATTCAATCTGGAATCTCTAGGGTTCTGACTGTCGTGGAAACGAGGAAGACAGGCGGTGGGATCGGCGGCAACATCGGGGGAGCGCGAAGCGAGGAAGTGAGGAGGTCGGAAACGAAAGTTGGTTACGGGAAGAAGAAGGCGAAGAGCGGTGAAGTCTACGTGGGGGCAGGTGGGGTTATTTTCCGACAAAATTCCTCTCTAATCCTTCGAACCTGTTGCAACTATAAGTTAACCTTGTACTAACTTTATTTGTCTTCAGAAGTTTTCACAACTGTGCTTTTCAACTTTTTTTTTTCAAATCAAATCTAGTTTTGTTTGATTTGAATAACCTTTTTCTTTGGAGCGTAATACGTGTCTATGTGCTGTTTCATTGAGTTTGACATGAACTATATTTTATCAAAACATGCTATATAATTGTTTCTTTTTGTCTTACCAGCTTTTAAGATACCCGTTTTGCATGAAAAATATGTGCAGATGTTGTTGATATACCTAGGTAAAACACACATCAATCTATATTGAGCTTTTAAACCAAACCAAATGTTGTTAATATGGTATTGATTTTATCATGCTAACCAAACCGGTTTTAAGGATGTTTTCCTCCGAGGGTCACCACGGTCAAGGAACGTCTACAAGTTTCTTGAGTTAGTATTTAAATATTGTACTAAAGTACAATGTCAGGTAAGAAGTTTTGACGTTTATCGATCGATTTGTCAGGGGCTTCCATGAAAATAACTCTGACGACCAGACGGTTGACCGACCACTAACAACACGTACACGAGAGAAACGCTTCCATTTTACCAGGTCTCTCTTTTTTTTTCCTTTTCTTTTAACATATCTTGATTCTGTTAAATAAAATATAATTGCACAGACCTTGAGCTTCCCGCTGGTACACCTACCCGGCTGCCCCATCGACGATAGAGAATGATGTTGAGGTGGTCGAATCTTATGCCCCGTTTGATAATAATATTAGACATTTTTATCATTATTAATTTTAAAATTGATATTGATGATAATTTTTTTGAGATATTTGATTAATAATATTAATTATAAATTTTGTAGTGCAAAACAACACATGTAATATAATACAAATGTCGATTTATATCAATTTTAATATCGATATTCTATCTTCTAAAAATATTAATATCAATATCAATATAGTATCATTTTTGATACTCTAACCAAACAGGTCATTACGCAAGACTACATAAAAATCATGAGAAGACGTATATCGCCATGCTATTTTTACTTAGAAGAAAAATAGTAGATATCCTTTGTATTAGTAAAAAAATAAATCATGAATTTAATATTAGAAGATCAAACGTGACCATTTCTCTCATTTACGGGGCATTTGGTTGCAAAATGTTTTTTAAGATTTTGTATCGAATTACGTATTAGGTATAGTTTAAGATAATCAAAAAAGTATGCTTGATAAGATAAATATACGTATAAGAATTGTTTATGCAATCACAAGGAATTAACGAAAAAATAAAAAATACTTTTAGAAGAGAAATAAAAAATGAGCGTATTTATAGATAGGAAGTATTTTAAAAAATTATTTATAAACTTGAATTTTGTTTCATAAATAATAATTGATTTAAAATAAACTCGTCTCGGAGAGGGAGCAACATTTTATTAGTTCTGTTTTTATTACATGTTGAGATTTTTTAGCGTTAAAGTGAACCTTTGCATCTTTATTAATTCTTGTTTATACTTATGTAGAATTAATAAAATATTTAATTATGATGGTTTACGTAATATTTATATTATTTTGTTCAAAAGCATAGGTTAAAATTTTAGATTAAATTATTGATATAAAAGATACTCAATGGGTGACAAGATAGTATCAACACACTTATTTTGCTTAAAAGAGAGGAAATATACAAAGATCTGTCTCATGAAACTACGAAGTTACGGAAAAAGAGTTATTTATTCGTAATTAAGAAATAGTAGATTTAGATTATTGTACGGACGATCTACAACTAATTATAGATTTAGAAAGTTGATGAAGAAATATGTAGATATGAAAATAGATTTACGTGTCGAGTTTACTAACTTATAATTAACTTATAAAATAGTTTCAAAATACAGTTTTACGGACAGAGTTAGAGTTAAAAGTGGTGCACGGAGATATATACAAATCATAAAAGACACTTATGATGATGATGGGGGAACAAAAGAATCTTCTTATTTAATAACTTAATTTCATATCTATTCTTTAAATTTGTGGTGAAAAATACTTATTTTCATTAATATATAAGTAATTAGTTTGTTTGATAAAACATTTAAATTAAGATCTTGTCAAGTTGAATTACATAACGTGCAGTACATACATCAATGAACTTCTCCGTATAATATATTTATAGAATTTGTTTGATAAATTATCAAAATCAACTTATCATTAAAAATATAATCTAAACTTTTAGAGATAACCGTAGTTAATCTTAAAATATTTAAATAATTATGAATATTAGATTAATATATTAGTTTTTTAATATAATTTTTTAATAATTATAAAAATATATTCATATTTAATAAAAAAAATAAAAAAATATTAAAAGTACTTACATAATCATATCTCAGTATTTCAACATTAATGACTAATGAGATTAACCATACTCTCTTTATATGATAATATATCACATATATTATTCTTTTTAAATCGTTAATGTCCCGTCTTAGAGATCTTACAACTAAGAATATTTAAATCACATATTTTTCAAATGATTAGTTTTATCATCGCGGTCTTATTCAATTATTATTATATTTTAAAAATACTTAATTACGATATTTACATCTAAGTTAGTCAGGAAGATTAATTAAATAATATATTTAAAAAATATTAAATCATATCGAATATGTTTGATTTGTAAGACACGTAGAAAAATACTTTAAAGAATAAGGTGGTGCTTTGTTTTTGCTTCATCCAAAAATCTCAAACTCTTAATTTCGTGTATAACCCCTTAACACGTGGGAAAAAGGTGTAAACTTGATTAAGATATGAGTGATTATATTTTGTGGCAAAATATCTGAATCAAAATCTTATTAAAATATATAAATTTTATATTTGTACATCAATCATCATAAAAAATTCATAATAAAATATTGAGATAAATTTTAGTAAAAAAAATCAAATTTATTTTTTTAATATTTATTTTTATTAAAATTAGAATATTTTTATTGCCAACATTATAAGTGACCAAAATAAATTTTATCAAATTACGATAAAAAACAATATTTTTCGTCAACATAAAAATATTATTATTTTAAATAAAATAGTATAAAAACATAAAACTATAACATTCAATTAAAATAAATTAATAAAAAATGTGGACTATATTTACAACAAGAGCTTTGCTATAAGAAGCACTGTCGTCCATATGGGCCTTGAAAAAGTAGAGGCTATTTCGTTCCACTTTTAGTTGTTAAGAGCGTATTTCGTACATGTTTAGATGGTGGTTTAGACACTTTTCAAATATGCTAAATGGTCTAAAGCCTGGCGGATTCATACGTTCAACACAATCAAATAGAGAAAGAATATGTGCATTATAAATTTTGATGAAAACCAAATAAAATAGATGGAGTTACTTGAGATGGGTAAGATTAACTCAAAATACTCAGTTCAAATAACATGGATTAATTATTCAAAAATATAGAAAATATTGTAAGGATGTGATTAAACTAGGTTAAATGAAGTGGGAATTAACTAGATGGTTTACAATTATTGTGAAATTTCACTAAACGTGAAATAAAAATTCTACCGTACATAGGTAAGATTGACAATATTGTATGGTAGTGAATGTTGGACAGTTAGAAAATATCACTCCAAAATAAGTGATAAAACATTGAAAATGTTAAGATAGATGAGTAGTCATACCATATTAGATAAAATAAAAAACAAATATCTTAGAAAAAATATGGAAGAAGCAGCAATTCTAAAACAAAGTTTAAAGAAGGGATGTTGATATAGTTTTGACATACTAAGCATAGACTCAAGGAAGAATCATTTAAAAAAAAGAATATCAAAATAATAAAAACATAAAAGACATAGTATACTCAAATTAAGTAGGAGAAGGATAACACATCATAACTTGGATGATTTAAATATTTTTGATAAAATAACTCAAATCCGAGTGAGTGAGTGGATGAGTATGACTATCACTCACTCAAAACCCTTTTGTAACATTACGGAATGGTTAGGAGTGTTTCAATTATCAACTCCATCAATCTCGTCAAGGATATTGAAACGACTGAGATTAGTAAAACAAAAAAAATGTTGTACTATAACTTTTAAAAATACTATCAGAAATTTGTATCAACATTAGTTTTAAATCTAAAATTGATAGAGGTGTTCAATACCGAGAACAAGCATGACACCTCACCCACAACTCAAGTACATGTATTTTTAAACATAAATCAACTACTGCCTCTACTTTTGTACACATCCTTATTTTTTAGTCCCTTCTCAAAGAGAGATCTTATAGACTCAAAGATAGAACACAAAATAAAGCTGACCATAGACATAACATATGTCGATTGAGGTGACTGAGTGAAAAACAAAGTTAACTGTGTGGCACAGTTGATCATCAAAACACATGTTAAGTGGTCCAAAAAATGCTAAGGGGGTGTTTGGTTGTATGATAATGAAGATTTTTGTTTTAATTTTTAAAAATTGTAAGAAAACTTGTTAAAAGAGGTGTTTGGTAATCATGACAATTTTATGTTTTAAAAGTGATTTTCTTCTTAAACAAAAAAGAGGGTCTCACCTCTTTCTTTTTTCTTGTGGTCCCCCACTTTGTTTGATCAAGTGTGGTAGTTACTCCTTTTTGTAATCACATCCCTCCAAACATGATAATTTTATATCATGAGTTGATTCACTTTTTATTTTAATACAATTTTTTATCATGAAAGTGTACAAAAAATTATCATGCAACCAAACACCCCATAAGAACTTGTCGAGAAATCTCGAGAACTTGTTCTCAAAACATGGTTTAAGCACACATGGGCAAAACCTATCTCATTTCACTGAAACTTGAACAAATTTCATCAAGCTAACAAAGAAAATAAAATAATAAACATTCATTCAACACAAGCATAAAACTCATTCAGGTTCAAAGTTTCTCTATTTAAACTTAATGAAAGATAATATAAACAACCTAATAAAGTCTCTCCACAAGCTAACTTAAATAGACTACATAATCGACTTAAAACGTAACACAACCAACTGAAACATGACATGAGTAACTCTAACATAAGTAACTCAAACATAAGAACTACTTGTATCAATACAAGTAATTTTAACAAGTCAAGCTTAATTCTTCTTAACAACTACCATCACTCACATCAATCTCATTCTCTACAATATCAATAAAAACAATATTTTTGGCAATGATTGTAAAATTCACACAACTCTTTGGTGTCTCATCTTCTGTTCCAATTTCAGGGTCTTCGACTCTAAAAACTTAATTTGGGAATCTTTTTGATAACGACTACCTTCTGTCAAGTCAACAAAATTGTTAACATTGTCTTATCACATAAATAAATCAAACTTTATTTCCTGCATGTCATCAAAAATGAATAATACGTTTAATGAGAAAGTCAAAAACTTCAAAACATAAACATATACTCTACATAATGATTCACTTACACCCTGTTTGGTAACACTGTTAGGTTTCTCTATCACTATCAATTTTAAAATTGATATTGATAGAAACTATTAAGAGGTGTTTGATTAATTATATCAATTTTAAAATTTGTAGTGCAAACAAAGTATATTATGTAATACAAGTGTTAACTTGTATTACTTTTGATATTGATACTCTAACATTTAAAAATATTAATATCAATATTGATATAATACCAAAAATGAAACTCTAACAAAACAGGTCATTACTTTGCATAAGTAAAATTTATTTTTAGATTTCTCTCTATTTAACTTATTTTGACCTTTCAATATCTATGTCCACATATACATCACATCTTTAGTATCGAAGAGTTCTCTACCAATGCTAAAATACAACATTCAAGTGATTAAAAAAATCTTACATTAAATGTTATAAAAATCAAATATAGAGCATGTATAAGAAATGTCAATAATAGTATCTAGTCAACAATCGAATTTAAACAAGATTTTTTGTTGTGATATTTTTCCTTACATCTAAAGCATCGTATAAGACATATTCTCTCCCTTAAATGCTTGAAAAGAAAAAATTCTCTTTTCTTTCCATCTAGCTGCTCTTTTTTGTACTAGGTCGGAGGATATCAATTTCCTCTAACCCATCATTTTGTGGTTTGTCAATTGTTGATATTTGACAACACTATAATATCTTGAACAATATTTTTCAACATTTACTTTAATTAATATATCTCACTACACAAACATATTTACAAAATATTATTGTCATTTGTCATTCTTTACACGTACATGTTCCACCTTATAAGTTCACAACATGAGAAAAATGTTGTTAAAATCTCAAATACTTCGTCTATTTGAATAATCAACAACTCAACAAGAATTGTGTATTAAGTTTTTAAAATGTGCATCAACTTTTAGACACATGGTTATTTCTAATGTCATACATTTATTTCTCCATTCGTAAGCCATAACTATTATTTGACTTCGAATGTGATCTATCATGAAAAATATTAGAAGGATTCTAACCTTCAGAATCAAACTATTGTAGAACTTGACTAAATTAGAATATATTTTTCCATATATATCATATTAAAATTTTTATTTAACCAATGATTTAAATTTCCTTTTCTTATCCACATTTCTGCTTGTTTGCACAAATAGAACATTTCACGGATTGGCTTTCTCAAACTTTGATATCATCAATGCATAAGCCGAGTTTTTTAGAAGATCGAAGTTAAACAATGTCGCTTTAATTGCACTTGTGCATTTTCCTTTTAAGCATTTTACAAAGTTTCTTCTAAATGCCTTAAGCAAAAAACATGAAATGAGTTGAAAATTATTTATGGAATACCTTGAAGTGTTTATATCTATCATAGACAACCGTTAATCATATGTTTTCAAATAATGATTTCTTTAACATTTCAAAAACTATTCTCAATTGACTTCATTTTTAACATCACATGGAGCATAATAAGAGAAAAATCTTATTCTCACTATTTAATAGCCTCTTTGGTTACACTATTAGCCACATCTATCACTATTAATTTTAAAATTGATGTTGATTGCAGTCATTAAGAGGTGTTTGACTAATAGAATCATTTTTGAAATTTGCAATGAAAACAAAGTATGTTATGTAATACAAGTGTCAACTTGTATCAATTTGGATATTGATACTCCAACCTTTAGAAATATCAATATCAATATTGATATAATGTCGTTTTTGAAACTCTAATCAAACATGTCATGATGCAATGTAGCTACCAATAATTTACTTTGATATTTGTCGTTTAAAAACGTTCCATCAAGAAATAGAACCAGTTTAAATCCATTCTTAAACTCTATTATGAATGCATGATAATAAATAAAAAAACTATTTAAACATATTGTATTAGTTGTATCAAGTTCCACAATAATTTCAAATTTTAATATTTAAACTTCTCTCTTATATTAGTGTAAATGGTCAAATAAACATCTCTCATCCCTAAAGTATCAACTATATGCCCTATCTTTACCTAGACATGCTTGATGGTATGAATCGTGAACTCTATATTTCGTAAAGGTATTTTTTTATATATCTTTAGGCCTATACATAGAATCTTCACCAATGGCCTTAATAATAAAGTTATTCCATTTCTTCCCTACGTTGGGGTGTTTCTATGCACTTAGACAAGTCAAAGATTTAATTTTAAATTAAAGATCCAAGCCAACTCTTCTAGCATGGAGAGTCTATGTATAATCTTAAACTCTACAATACATTGTAACTTATAGTCGATCATTCTTCGTATAATCGAAATTAAATCCTCTTGCTCAGCTCATTATGGACTTCATATACATCAAAAAAATTCTTCTCACAAATGAATATTATCATGTCACAAATCATTTCTCAATCTCGACTCTTTTGTAAATAATGATAGTTCACACGAAGAATTAGTACACGTGAAAATATTAGAAATAGGGGATTGCTAACTAAAAAGTATGAATAAAAAAGTTGAGTTGGTCTTAAGAATAAGAAGATTGTTGACTAATGCAAATTAATAAAATATAATATAATAATTATAAAAACAAAACAAATTATAAATAAAAACATACTTGTCTTAAGCCTACAACTTCATTAGATAAAATTGTTTTACTTCCAAATCATTATTTTGCATATAAAAATGTTATGTATTTCAATCGTTTTGTCGATATCTTCTTCACTTATCAACTTCATTACACAACTCACTCGCCCGTAGATAGAACACATGACTTTCACAGTTTCTCTTATTAAAGTCCACTTCTTACAAATGTCATCGAGAATTTTTGCAATATCCATACTTCTTCGTATATGTATTATGTATGTTTCATTGTTGAAATCGAAATTTGTTAGAAATCGTTCTACATCCATCAATTGAAAGAAAATTGACAGTTAAAGGAGAACTAAACAAAAAATACATAAAGACTTTCCATATTACCTAAAACATCACCATGAGTAGAAATCAATGCATGGTTAAGGAAATGACAGATTTTAACAAGACACAAGATTTTACAAATTTCTAGGGTATCATAAATTTGTCAACGGTACATAAATTGTCACTTCATAAACTTTAGGTAGAATAGGCACTTTAGAAACTTTAGCAACTTCACCAAAACTACTACAATGGTTAACAAGTCCTTAAGACATTGATCAATTCGGAATGTGATGTCAAACAAATTGAAGATCTGGCATATAGCAATGTAAGTCTCATTCTTCAATTGACATAATATAAACACGTCGATAGTCACATGTAACCAAGAAACATGTTTGGATCAAAAAGAAGGGGGTGAGAACTATGCGAGAGAGAAATTTTGAATTTGTATTAGAAATAATGAGGCCAATTGAAACAAATTTCTTCTTTTTCACACACTAATAAAGTCTTCATTTAAAAATCTTATTCAAATCCTATTCAAGAACATCAACAATATAAATATGTTCATTAATCATTTGGCACGTCTCATATATGTTCACCAATTAGTTGGAACAACCAAAAAGATTATTAGATTGTTGTCACTCTTTTACCTTGGAGAAAAAATAGGGTGAGAATGAATGGAGATATTCTACCTACTCAGGGAAAGGGGAAACCCGTTGCATTGAGTGGGGAAGCCAAAGATGGAACCCTTTGCATCCTCGGCCCTCTCCTACTCAATTATGGTTTAAGCCGAAGAAGACGAAGATTGAGTCATTGAGACACCCACTCGTTGCTTGAAGACACTTTGTGTGGATTGGAGAAGCTAGTAGAAGACCCTTTGGGTCGTTGAATCTAGTGTTTAACAAAATGAGTGTGTTGCCTCGTCGCCTCTTCCACTCACAAATGCAAGGAGATCAACGAATGAAAAGTCATTTTCGTCAATGAAGTGCTACCATGGTCACCTATTCCACTCATAGAAAGTAGAGGCTTCTCATCGAATGAAGATGACATATTGCACCCGGGAAAGAAACATGAAAGCAGAATAAGAATAAAAATTTGATCGAATGGAAAGGATTAAAAATTTTAAGGAAGACAGAATCGAAACTAAGAAATAAAAAACTTAATGATGGGACAAAAAATAATTTTGGATACTAAATAGGACCTAAAGTTACCCCCTATTTTAAATGGTAATCGTGTTGATTGCATTTTTTTCAACTCATTCATCATGTGCCAATGCATATATACCTGTCAACTCTCCATATTCAATGTGCGGTCTACATAAGACCATATATTAAAATCTAATGGGGTGTTTGGTTGCATGATAATAAAGATTTTTATTTTAATTTTTAAAAATTGTAAGAAAATTTGTTAAAAGAGGTGTTTGACAACCTTGACAATTTTATATTTTGAAAGTGATTTTCTTCTTAAGCAAAAAAAGAGGGTTTCACCTTTCTTTTTTCTTGTGGTCCCCCACTTTGTTTGGTCATGAATGATAGTTACACTTTTTTGTTATCACATCCCTCCAAACATGATAATTTTATGTCATGAGTTGGTTCATTTTTTATTTTAATATAATTTTTTATCATGAAAGTGTACAAAAAATTATCATGCAACCAAACACCCCATAAGCATGAAATTTGACATCCAAATAATAGTGATGCAAACCAACTAAGGTGAGGCAAGCTCAACTGATTTATTCATGTTCACGCTCAAGTTTGGCTTGACAATCATGCTTGTTTGAGCTGGACTCGCTAAGAACTAGGCATACTTGAACTCAGTTGAGTTGCTTGTTTCTTTGTTCGGGTGTAAACTTAAATAAGAGCTTAATTTCAACTCAAGTTCAAGTTTGATAAAAAAACTAGTTTAGAAAACTGGATCTAAACATGTTTATGAAATTCAAATTCATGATTGATCTAAATTTATTTATATAATTTTAATTTAAACTCATTTATAAAACTCAAACTCAAGTTTAAGTTAGGATTAAATTCAATTTCAACTAATTTAAAATATTTATTTAACATGATAATATTTTCAAGAGCTCTTACTTTACTTTTAAATATTTAAAGAATTGATTAATTGAGTACTTAAAAAGAATTGATTGCAAGTTTTGTAGTCGCAAAAGAATTTACCCAATCTTGACTCGATAAAAACTCAAATTTGTTTTCGTATTCAAATGCCCTCATTTACCGTAATGAACAAGTTGACTAGACTTTTCATCAAGCCCAAATTGAACCAAAACATTTCACATGAGAGGTTAGATGCAGGAATTTTCATGACCCATTCTATAAACAAAATTTTTCACAACCACAGAAGCAGTTTATATGCCAATCATTGTCCAGCTATTGCTAATCGGAAACAATCAGAGCTAAACGACTTACTTCATGAACGACATTTCATTAGCTTTGTCAGTTCGTTCATAGGAATATTCATAAATCACAGACCACCATATTTCCACATCAAGTTTGCTTCCTGCACAAAGAAAAAACATGATGTTAAGTGAAATGTTCTACGTTTTCCTGATAGAAAACAAACTGAAAATAAAGGATCTGTAGACACTACTCTTGGAAGGTCATGCCACTATCTTGCACTGAAAATAGGTTCAGCGTCCGCTGTAGGTTGTGTTCTTCGTGTATACTTTATCAGCAATGCTTCTGAAGAAAGGCCAGGTATCCGCAGGTCCCTAGAGATATGCAAGCGTAACTTGGTCGAGTTCAGATTGAGTACACTGGACAGAACAAGAGATGGCTACATTAAGGTCACGAACTACCTGACATAAGGCTGTAAATCCTTCCATGCCCATCTTGGCCTTTCATGAAATAGAGCAGCAAAGCGATCCGCAGGGGTTGACGGAAGATCAGAAACACTGAAAGCACGAACCCATGTCTCGACTGCTAGATTTTCATACAGCACTTCTCCATCAAGCATCTCCAGGTCTGCCTCCACTCCACCGGGAAGACTTGAGATCCATTTTGCCTTGAAATTCTCCAATTTCATCTTTCCACCGCTCAGGAGTTGCTTTGCAAAGTGCAAACACACTCGTTGCTTGTCTAGCTCCCAGACACTACCCTTTAAGTCCTTTCTGTGCCCATAAGTGCCTAGACAGTGTAGAACTATGTTCTGGGGAAACCCATCACAGACCAAAACGGGCACAACCTCATCTTCCATCAGCGCATTTATTTGCCATCCATGTATCATGCAATTCCTAAGCATCATCCTCAAGATATCATCCATTGATTTCTCGCTGACAACCCTCCAGTAACCATTAATCTCTACAGCAGATAAGGATCTTAGCCCGGCCATCAATTCCCCATCGCTGGCCTGAATCAGATTGATCAAGTCCTCCCACCTGTAAAAGCCACTCTTATTGTTGATCTCCATTTCCCCCTCGTCCTCATCTTCGTCGAGTCTATAAGGTCTCTCTTTGAGAAGAGACTTCAACTTGTCGAGCCTCGGAGCCACCTGGACAAGCTCCATGCTACCCTGTGCCGCCTTTATTACAGCAGCAACTGCTTCAGGGACAAAGGTATCATCTTCTCCGCCATTCTCGAATCCATTCTCTAGGTTCCCCTTCGATAGTTTCCCAGGAGGGACGAGGAAAACTGTATTAGAGGTGCCCACAAACTTCAATCCATATGTAGTGGAAGAAGTACAGAGCACCGCGTTCTCATCGGGTTGTCCACGAATTGTCACCCTGAAAGAGGTGGAGCACGCGATTATTCACACCACAAACAAATCGCGCCGAGAAAAACCCAATCTTTTGAGTTCACTCCGAGAAAACCCAAACAGAGAAGTGGTAATCAACCGAAAAAAAAAAACTGGCGATGCCTTTCACATCACAGACGAACAAAGATCACATCCTTCAAGAACTAGACAGGAAGCCTGCATACAATCAAGAAAACAATCATGCTCCTTCCAAGCAAATGCAGAAAGATCCCAATTTAAAAACCGGCGCAAAGGGGGGAAATAGGTACAAAATAAAGCCGATTCGTGGGAATGCAGGGAAAGAGAATTATTGCCCCACCCTTGATGAAGGATGTCGGGAAGGAGCTTGTCATCCACCTCGAGGAGGAGAAGGTCGTCGTGAGATCCGAAGAGCGAGTGGTATCTCAGGGACAGGGACGATCCGGGAGACATGGAGAGCACGGCTTCGGCTCCCCCTGCCCAGCCTTCCTCGGCGCTCGTCAGCTCCATGATTCCCGCCAACCTCTCGGCTCGTTCCCGCGCAGGCGCGAATCCATTTACGCCGTTTCCGTGGTATTGGTATGAATGGAAATGGGAAAACTACGTCCCACCCCCTGATGTCATGGTGTGATTTTGATATCGTTTTGAGGGAGAACTTTTTGCATATTGATCCCCTTATAAAATGCCTTTTATACCATTATCGGAATCAACAGAGAAATAAGAAAGCCGGGGGGGTTAAAAGAGTCATTTATCTTCGTCTTTCTCCCCTCTTTGCCCTATCCACATCGGCGGCGGAGGCCCTGGGGGGGCAGGGTGCCGGCCACCGCACACGGCGAGAGCGCCGCTAGCTGCAGACATCGGCGTGTTTGACATATGTTCTAAGCAACCTGGCGGATTACAGAGGTGGCGGCTGCTTATCTGTGCACGCAGATGAGGCAGCCGAATCGGGTTGAACGAATTTCCATATGGCGGGGACGACTTTAAAGAGAAGGAAGGACGCTGCCGTTGGGACTGAGCGACATCGAGAGATGTCGGACGGTCGTTGCAGAAAGCACGACACCGTTGATGATCGTCCGCATTTCCATCGTCGACGACGTCGTCCTTGTATGAGTCTCAAAACGTCGGTAGGTTGCCTGACCTCCTTATTTTTGCTCTTTGTGGAACCGAAAAATTGTTTGTCATTGGGGCTAAGTTATATATACGTACTGCAGGTTGGCTTAGTAATGGAGACTAAGCTCAACAACAGAAGAGGCGATGATCAAGATGCAAAAGAGGAAGAGGGAACGTCTCCGCATTTCGGATATCTTTATCTTAATCGGCGTACAACATACGAATTACAGGCAACATTGGGAGTTGTCAACAGATCCAGTCGGAACAATAGAGGTTAGAAAGGCCGCACGAGCGCTTCACCGGAATTCATACCGTCAATGCTAAGCAGAACAGGGGCCGGTGGTCATTGTTTGACCCACTTGGTCGGCTCTTACGTTCTGCTCACCTCTTTGCACCCCTTCTTGGGCGCCACCAGATCGCTAGTTGTCGGTTCTAAAACGTTGGCTCGGAGGCATTCCCTTCCTTCCGTGCTCTTGTTCGACAACGCCGCCTACAATGAGCTCTTGTTGCTGGCAACAAAGAGGAAATCTCTGATTCATGGCAAACTAATCCACGCTCACATGATTAAAATGGGTTTCAGGCCATGCATTTTTGTGGAAAACAATCTTCTCAACATGTACTGTAAGTGTGGTGACATGGGAACCGCTCATCTTTTATTCGAAGGAATACCCAAGAAAAACGTTGTCTCCTGGAATTTGCTTATTTCTGGTTATTCGCAGATTGGTCCTTATTCACAAACACTAGATATGTTCGTTAAAATGAGAAATGAGGCAGTTGAGCCTGACCAATTTGCTTATACAAGTGTATTGAGTGTATGTGCTAAAACTGGGAATTTAAAAATTGGGAAGGTGATCCATGGGATGATAGAAGTTAAGAGTTTTTCCCATGTGTTAGTGACTAATTCACTTATTGACATGTATGCAAAGTGTAGCTCTGTGGATGCAGCAATGCTTGTTTTTGTTGGTACAGATATATTGGATGAGGTTTCTTGGAATTCATTAATTTCAGGTTATAATCGGGTTGGCTTAGCTGATGAGAGCTTGAAAATTTTTCTTCAAATGCACCAAGGTAAAGTTCGAATTAATAGTTTTGCTCTGGGTAGCATTTTTAAGGCATGTTCAAGCAGCAATAACTTTTGTAAATTTGGAGCAGCAGCTCATGGGTGCGTAGTCAAAATTGGGCTCGAGATGGATGTTGTTGTGGGTGCTTCAATGATAGACATGTATGTGAAGCATGGTGCTTTAGGGAAAGCAATCAAAATCTTCAAACTGATGCCTGAAAAGAATGTTGTTGTGTATAATGCTATGATCTCAGGATTGTCTAGTTTAGGAATTGAGACAATTGAATTCTCGAGTGCTTTGAGCCTTTTATCTGACATGGAACATAAAGGTATAAAACCATCAAAATTTACATTCTCGAGTGTACTTAGTGCATGTAACCGGATTGGAGCATTTGAGCTCGGTAAGCAAATTCATGCCAAAATCATCAAGCATAACCTTCAAAAGGATGAATTTATAGGAAGTGGCCTTATTGATCTATACTCAAATTTTGGCTTGATTGAAGATGAATTAAAATGTTTTCATTCTACTTCTAAACAAGATGTTGTCTCTTGGACCTCAATGATTTCAGGTTTTGTTCATGGTGAACTTTATGAGGGTGCTTGTAGTTTATTTTATGCACTGTTAGTTACTGGACTTATTCCTGATGAATTTACTCTTTCCAGTGTGATGAGTGCATGTGCAAATTTGGCTACAATAAGGACTGGGGAGCAAATTCATAGTTACACTGTTAAGACTGGGTTAAGCAAATTTGTGGTTTGTGCTAACTCTCAGATTTTTTTGTATGCAAAATCTGGGGACATTGAAGCTGCAGGTAGAACATTTGCAGAAACATGCCAAACTGATGTAATAACATGGTCTGCCATGATATTTTGCTATGCACAGCATGGTTATGCAAAACTTGCTCTGTCACTCTTTAAGAAGATGGAAGACCATGGGTTTACACCCAACAGCATTACCTTCCTTGGGATCTTGACTGCCTGTAGCCATGGAGGGCTATTAGATGAAGGACTTATGTAAGCATTTCAGCATTGCTACTTGCAACTTTGCATGGTTGTTACCTTTTCTGTTTAAATTCCACATCAAGTTATTATATGTGGATGAAGGAATGGTAACTCTTTCTACACCATATTCTATTTGTTGATTTTAAGGTTTTAGGGTTCATATGATAGTTCTTCTATAATGTATTGAATGGTATTGAGAAGCATTCACTTCCATGAACAAAACTCACAAAAAAAAGTCTCAGATGTGTTTCACAAAATGGTGAAGAAACATTCAATATTTCTCATTGTGTACATAGTTCAAGTCATGCAACGATAAGCTAGTCTCATATTCCTTACTCCAAAATCCTTTAGTAGATAACTTCTTTCTAGTTTCAATATGTCCACCTCCGTTTAGCATGCAGTCTTATGGACTTGAATTAGAGTTATCTCTGTTATGAAATGTTCTTGGTAGAGAATTTTTGCACCAAAGTATTATGTTTGTTCATATGCAAGTCTACGCAGTCGGCAGTTCTGACCATGTGATTTTTCTTAATATTTTCTCTCGTTGAACTCTTTTCTTTTTTGCTTCTCTTAGGTACTTCGATAGCATGCAAAGAGATTTCAATCTAAAGCCAAACGTGAAACATTCTGCTTGTGTTGTTGATCTCCTTGGTCGAGCTGGAAGGTTATCTGATGCAGAGGACTTCATAGTGAATTCAGGCTTTGATTATGACCCTGTGATTTGGAAGGCACTATTGGGTTCTTGTCGGCTTTATGGGGACATTCACAGGGGAACCCGTGTGGCAGAGAAAATAATGGAGCTGGAACCTCAAGAATCTGCATCTTATGTGCTTCTCTATAACTTGTATTTGGACTATGGGGAGGAATCATTGGCAGATAACATAAGAGCCCAAATGAAAGATCAAGGTGTCAAGAAAGAGCCCGGTCTTAGTTGGATTGAAGTAGGGTCAACTATTCACTCTTTTGTGGCGAGTGACAAGTCTCATCCACAGACTCAAAAAATTTATGAAAAGTTAGAAGCAATGATTGGTAAAATTCATGAGTTATATGCAATCAATACTCACACATCAAAAACTGATGGTGGCACAAAACCCGAAACAAATTCATACTTTCATAGTGAAAGGCTCGCAGTGGCATTTGGCATTTTAGCCTTACCTAAATCCGCTCCAATCAGAGTGATGAAGAACCTAAGGATCTGTAGAGACTGCCACACAGTAATGAAACTGTTCTCGGATAGTGAAAGGAGGGAAATTATTCTTAGGGATCCATTCCGTTTCCATCGGTTTGCAGCAGGATCATGTTCCTGTGGTGATTATTGGTAGGAAATGTTTCATGATTAAGGATGAATGATTTTGGGGCATCTGGGATCATATGAGGGGTGCATAGTCCTGGGCACTAAGTGGAAGGTGGGGCTTCCTTTCTGGGGCTCCACTAATGAACTTTTCTTGTAAGCATTTCTGTTTCTAGCATTTTTTTTACCAATGATTCTAAAAAAATCAGAATGAGTTTAATGTGGGGGATGGCTCAAAGACAGAGTAGTTCTCCTGGATAATGTTTCTTGACATCCAGAGTATGTGCGTTCAGTGTAATACAGCTTGATACTGTTGTTCTGCGGCTTCTGCCATCCAGGTAAGAGCAACGCTAAATGATGGATTTTGGAACGGTAGGTATGATTTTATTTTTTTTAAATGTACAGTTTTATTGGATACTTATCTTAAGCATACCATCTTTTTTGGAAGAAACACGTGGTCAGTACCACTGATCTTATTATATCATGATTCATAAACAGGCTGTATGATTTGAGGGGGATTCATCAACTAGAAGCCATATTACTCATAATTGAGGACTTTGATGATCAAAAGCGGTACAGGCACCTCAGTGAGACCATTTCACCCAATTCTTTTATGTCCAGGTTGATCTCTTGACTATGTTTACCGATGTGGTTCAGGATCTGCATGACCAATAATAGCACCAATGCCAACTACCTTGCCAGAACGTATAGCATTGCCCTTTCATTATATGTGCGAAATTTAAGGGGAAAATAATTTATAATCTTTTTTGGGGGGGTGGGGAGGGGTTGGAGATTTTATACCAGAGTAGCATGGTCTTTTAGATTGGAGCTAGTTATCTTTTCTTTGAAGGCAAATACATATTGCATTGCATTTCATTTGATGAAGGATCGTAAGTACAAACCAGTTCTCCTTGGTCATTTTTAGATCTAACGAAAAAGATCTTCATATGACCAATCCAGAAAACCAATATACATTGATCGCCACCAGTCCGGAAGCGCTATACAAGAAAAAAGCATCAAAGCCAGAGATTATCTAGTGACCGTAAACAAAGGAATCCGTCTTCAATTAAGAGTTTTTTTTTATCATATTGTTGTTTGTTCGAAGCCCCGCCTCTTCCCTTTCCGTAGTTCTTCGTTGTCTAAGAGAGTCCGAAAATTAGGTGAGGAGCTTCGAAAGTCTACGTCGGTGGTAGTGTGCTTGTAGTTTTGGATCATCCGATGGACCAATTTGTGATCTATTATGGCCTGTTTGGCACCCAAATTTTTTGGGATAAACCTGGTTTATTCCCAAGTTATCCTCATACCAAACATGCCTTTAGTGTTGAGCTTGCTCAAGTATCCTTCTTGATATACTTGCTTCTCGCAAGACATGATCTATTTACATTCGTTATTGGCTGCTGTACGCATCTTAAAAGAGAGTTAATGCTATTTATATTCCAGTTTCTTTTCACCGGTAGCATATTATTTCAATAGTAGTGAGCATGTGCCTCATTGTTTTCAGCTTGGTCTTGCAACACAAGGGAATTTGGAAATTTTGACGCCATTATATTTTGTATAAAGGATCTTCACTTCAATATTTAGCTCTGATAGTAGTGTGATATCATTTGAAGATTTCAATGAGGAAACTCAACAGAATGAGCTTGCTGAATGTAGACAGCGAAATTCATGAAGGCAGTCATTCAGATCTTGAAGAGATGTTTGGCAACTGCAATGAAGTTGTATTTTTGTTTATATGACAAAAAATATGGGGAAAGGCTGAAGCCAGACTGGTAGCTCCTTATGTAGCTTCATGGGGCTTTGGTTTCGCTTCCTTCTCTCTTCCCTTTATCCGTGCATAGGACACTCTTGGGACCGGGGGTGTCTCCTCTTTGTTCCCTCTCCCATGTACCGGTATTTGTTTTATTTTATCCTGGTTTACTAGTCAATAAGAATGTCGCGCGTTGTGGTATTTAAAATGTCGTAAAAATTATGTTAAACAATATTTTTGTATATACAAAATTAATATACATATACTTATTTTACAAGTATTTGTCTTGATTTGAACTTGTATCAACTAAACGACCTATTGTTGAGCGATTCGGCGCTCTAAACTACAATATTTAATCAAGACGGCTTTCGTAGGGATGTTCATGGTCTGATTTGGTTTGATTTCTTAGTATTTTTTTTCAAACCAAATCAAATCAAACTATCTTCCAAATCAAATCAAATCAAATTAATTCGGTTTGGTTTAATTTGGTCCGGTTCAAATCATAATTTATTAAGGTAGAGTAAATATGTCAATATATAATTTTATTTTATTTGTTTTAAATCATATTCTATTAAAATTTAGTGTATTTGTTTACACATTTCATTAATTTGTCTTAAAAACTCTTGAAGCAAATTTATTTTTATAAGAAAAGGCACATAAACATTGTATTATATATAACTTAAAATAAAATATTTAATCTAATTCGGGTTATTCGGTTCAGTGGTTTAGTTTGGTTTGAAGGACTCTAAGAATTAAACTAAACCGATCGGTAACTCAAATCGAACCAAACTCCTGATTTGGTTTGGTTTTTCGGGTTGAACTAAATAGTGAATGGCCCTATGTCCTCCCGATAGAATTTGATACGGAAATAGAAATACCATGAGGTGTGTAAAATCTACTCTCAAACAACGAGGCCATTGGGTACCAAATACGTTGCATCCTTAATATTTAAAAGAAATCTTGAGTAAAACCATATTGACAGAGAATAAATGTTACGTCTCTGCATCCTCAATGTAATTTTTTTTTACCCTACTCTCTTTGCAAATAATTTAATATTCAATTTCTAGTCAATTGAACTAAAGGAATTTAATTGTCGTCATCAAACACTTCCAAGTAAGCAAATAGGGTGAAGTAAACTGGCTTAGGTGGGTGATGAAGACAAGACTACTCGCTCTTCTGAATATTAAGTTATATATTTCATAATTTATGGTATTGCGCCTAGGGGTGGCAATGGGCCGGGCCGGCCCACGGGTTCGCGGGCTGGGCCGGCTGCGGGTCATTTGACGGGCCAAAGATTTTGGCCCGCGGGCTTTGGTCGGGCCGACAAACGGGCCGAAGCGGGCCGACGCGGGCTTAAACGGGCCAAATAACTTTTAATTTTTTTATGTCAAAAACATTATTTTTATTTATTAAAAACATATTTTAATTAAATTATTATTAATTTTATAATGTTATCTTAAATAATTAAATTTATCATATTTAATAAATATGTATTTATAAAATATATAGTTGGGCCGGGCTGGGCTGGGTCGGGCCAAGTGAATAATTTTTGCGGGCCGGGCTGGGCCGGGCCAACAATGTAGTGTGGGCCGGGTTGGGCCGGGCCAATATATTTTGGACCGGGCCCTAAGCGGGCCGACCTCGGGCCGGGCCGGGCCCGGCCCATTGACACCCCTAATTGCACCCGTTGGCTGTTTAAAAGAAAGAAAGAAAGAAAAAACGTAGACATATGTTCATGTTGGGCTAAAATTGTAAAACACGTAAAAGTAAAAACATGATAGAGAGCCACCTGAATAGGGTGATCAGTTCCGTGCTCGTAGTGCAGTGGAACGTCACCGCCTTCCGGGGTGGCAGCTAGCGGTCTGGCCCGTGTGCCATGTGACAAAAAAAAAGTGTAAATTTGATTTTTTTTCCTCTTTTCCAGTTTTCCCTTTTGCGTAATTTGAAATACCACTTTTTTTCGGGATATGTAATTTACCTATCAATAGTGCATAAATCATATTTATACGCTAATAATCTGGTATCAAACGGGACATGAGAGAATAATTTAGATATGCTTTTATCTGTTTGCCAAACATCATAAAAGGTATGATCTTGGACCGAGTCATAGATCAAGCATTGGTTTAAGTGTATTCAAATGGGCCCTTGTTTCAAACTTTATTTGATTAAGATTTTTACATGTTATTCAGTTTAATGTTTACCTAGAATCTATTAAATATAGTATTGTTAAACATTATAGCTGAAAATGAAAGGTCAGATCATATGACTTATTTTAAGATATTCATTAAGGTACAAGAGATATCTCTAGAAGTTAGTTGTAAGAAATTACATTAAATATTATAAATCTTAAACCGCTGACAGAATCAGAGGTTAGTTAAGCTGAAACAAACAAAATTTGAAATACATTGTTTAAGAAAATGTGATTAAAATTGCTGTTTAACTGCACGTATAATCATGGTCGAAGGAAATGAATTCTTCGGTGAAATCCCGATTACAACATCCGGAAATTTTGGTCGGACACTATTTTCATGTGAAATACAACATCCGGATTTTCTTTGTAGACAAACTAGTTAAAATTGTAAATATTTTAAAATATTTTGTGTTAAACGAATATCTAACACTATTTTATCATTTGAAATACACATTTTGATAAATTTATCAAGAAGCTTTCAACTACAATTTGGGTTAGAATGTCTAAATTATTTTTATTTATTATACTAATTTTATAAAAAAATTATAAGAAAAATTATGCTGTAGTATTATGTACAATATTGTACTAATAGTAGGTTTCCAAAATATCAATTTTTGGTAAACCGATTTTTTTTTGAAAAACATGTGAGATACTCCCATTTGATTTTTCATGAAACTAAATGAAAAACAAATTCCATTGAGAAATACAAATAATCTATAGCTAGTTTCTTATCCCTATCAACCAGCCTTAAAACTTGCAAGATAGGTTTACATGCTCTCAAAATCTCTTCTACTACATGCTAAAATTTTACTTGAAAAATAATAGAAGACACATGGTTTCCCGTATTTGTCTTTTCTCGCACACTCTCTTATACCGAGTATTAGAAGTAAAAAAATTCCAGTTATTTTTTAATCACATCGTCATGTAATCTTTCCAAAATAAGAAGAGATGTAGCAAATTTTGTCAATTCACATTTTACTAATTCATTTTATTTTGTTTCCTTTATCATGAAATCTAGTAAACAAGAATAATTGTACATGTATGTAGTCAATTTCTTAGCTTTGGAAATGGTATCAACATAAGCTTTTATCTTACCAATATCTTCTAACAATAAATCCAGGCAATGAGCTACACAAGGTGTCCAAAATAAATATTTCATTTTTTCCATCAACAATCTCCTTGTTGAAACATTGTAAAATGTGTTGACTATCACAGTTTGTACTGCATTTTGTTCGCCAATTTTATCAATTACTTTGTTAATAAGTTCATATATAAGGATGGCATCTTCCTTATAGTTAGAGACATCAAGAGACTCCATAGAGTAAGTGTCTTCTAGACAATTTACTAAGAAGTTCCCTAATTTTCTTTGTCTTTTATCGGTCAACCCATCGCACATTATAGTACAATCATAAAGTTTTCAATATTTTTCGTAATAAATCTTTTGTGTGTTCAACCAATTTTCTCAACAAATGCACCCTCAACGTGTGATAGATTGGAAGTGTCACACCAGACTCAACCCTCATTACTTGTTCACATATGACATGAAAACTTATCAATTTTATAGAATTAAAAGAGATACCTGCTCCCCAAGGTACTTTGATATTGCTTGCTACTTCTTCTTGCATCTATAAAATCTTTTACATATAATTTTGTAAATATATTCATTGGTCATTTCTTCTTGCTTTTATCGACAATTAGATCTTTTACGTTTTTCTTTGTTGAAGACGAATTTTTCATTGACATATTTTGATTTTGCTCATCTTCTTCACCTCTTCTTCATTAGAACATTCAACCACCAAATCTATATTAGAAGCAAACACATTTCTTTTCTTGTTTTTGTTCAACCATGTTAGCCTTTAATTAGCTATTTCTTTTTTAGTTTTTGGATATTTTTTTACATCACTAAACCTACCAATCAAATACTCCTGTTTGTCTTTGTATTCTGCCATTCGTAACCAATCCATAAAATTCACATTTGATTTTATTTTTGTCGTGCTCACCCAACTAATAAGCATATTTCCACCTTGGATCATTAGACTTAGCTCTCTTCATCACCTCCATTTGATTAACCTAACCACTAGTTGAGTTGGTGGCCATGTCCACAACAATCACAATTCATACTACAAATGATAACAAACAATCAAAAGAGTACTTGGTACTCAAACCATAATAATCAAACTTCAAACAACATATCTGTTATACGTAGAAGCTAAACAAAATATTTGAAGAAATAAAAACAACATTGAAAACCATCGACACATTGGAGACATTCAACGTGCAATATCTTAAGTTAAACCATCGACATGCACTTTCCTAGTATCTAAATAGTCTCTCGAAAACTTTCTGTCAAACTTTCCAAATTTTATTATATGATTATCTTATCGATTACTTAAGTTGCAGCATATTCAAGATGTCGCTTGGCATATCCAAACAATGAACATAATTAAATAGGAAAATGTGATAGAACTCAATTTGTTTGTGGATTATATTATGTATAGGTGTAGAATATGTATGATTTTCATAAAATTTCATAATTTTTTATAAGCCACCAACTTGTTTGCTAATTGAAATGTGCAATTTTCATGTACATTCCTACTCTTTTGCATGACATATTAACATTAGGAGAGACTTTGTTGATCTATTAGTTCGATAATGTACATTGTGCTTCTCTGACTACAATGTAAGGATCTAAGGATATCTCCTTCTATAATTTCATCGATATTTTTCTATTCACTTCTAACTATAGTTGCTCTATCTTTTCCTTCAACATTGTTTTCATCATTGTCAACAAAGTCGTTATTTACAATTACATTGTTTACCCAAATTATTTATTCACTCTTATTCAACTATTTTCATTAACTAATAAGATACTATCAAGCATCTTATTCATATGTTTTCATTCACTTAGAGAGTCGTCATATACATCTTTCGACTCATGTTCTTCATTCAAGTGTATTTCATTTTAAGAATGACCTGTCATTACACTACTCGATCTAACTTCAATATTTTTATATTGTGACAATAATTGAGTCATCGGTTGTTGATTATGTGTGTATGAATTTCAACTTCTTTCAAGGTCATGTAAAAGATATGTCTGCTCGTTAGTCATATCATCTTGATTCTCTGATGACATAATTGTAACTTATTATGAGTGGATTATCCTGAAAAGGTTTTATTATTAATCGTCTAAATACTAATTATCTAACCATGTCTGATACTAATCATCTAGATTTTATTACATCTAATTTTTAAATAAATCAATCGGTTTATAGCTGATCAATTGAAAATGAGACTATTCTATGATAAGAATAACCGGATCAAAAATGGATCATCATAACAATTCATTCCAAAAATTCCAATATCCAACCAGTCAATCTATACATACAACTATCTAGAACTACCTAAATATAGAATACATAGATCTACAACTATCTAAAACTACCTAAACATAAAATTAATGTATTTACAACTACCTAAACATTTTACCAATAAAATAGAACCAATAATAAACATTTTATCACAATTTTTTTATTTGGAGAAAACCAGAAAAATACCTGCCATCACCGTGGCCGTAGTAACCGCCTCCGGTAAAAGTGCAGCTCGGTAAAAAGGGGGTTTGCAAGCGGGTAAAAACACCTCGTAAGTCTGAGTACCGGCCTTCAACCTCAGAGTCCGAGACCACAAGTCAGGGTTGGTGTTAGAAAGTCCAGCTTTATTAAATAAAACTCAACAAAAGAAAATACAAATTTCAAATACACTATTCTAAAGTCGTTTGAAAAATCGACCTTATGCAAAGTCCGTTAGATTTGCAATTTCTTACGCTGTTAGTTTTATAATTTTTTAATTAAACTACGTGAAAGCTCCGGCGGTGATCATAACCACGGCGCACAGTGCGGTCTCCCGGAGCTCCCTGGCTATCGAGTCTATGTTAGAACAAATTAAAGCATGTAATGGTCGCGTGCAAGAGTTGGAAGGACAGATTAACGGGGGTGTTTGGTTGCATGACGATGAAAGTTTTTATTTTAATTTTTAAAAATTATATGAAAACTTGTTAAAAGATATATTTGACAATTATGACAATTTTATGTTTTGAAAATAATTTTCTTCTTAAACAAAAAAAAGAAGGTTTCATCTCTTTCTTTTTTCTTGTGGTCCTCCACTTTGTTTGGTCATGTACGGTGATTATTCTTTTTTGTTATCACATCCCTCCAAACATAATAATTTTATGTCACGAGTTGGTTCACTTTTTATTTTAATTTAAATTTTATCATGAAAGTGTACAAAAAAGTATCATGTAATCAAACACTTCGTAATGGGATGTTTGGTTGCACGATGAGTTTTTGTATATTTTCATGATAAAAAATTATATTAAAATAAAAAGTGAATTAACTCATAACATAAAATTATCATGTTTGGAGGGTTGTGATAATAAAAAAGGAATGTAACTACCATACATGATTAAATAAAGTGAGAAACCACGAGAAAAAAAGGAAAAAGTGAAACTCTTTTTTTTGTTTAAGAAGAAAATCACTTTCAAAATATAAAATTGCCATGGTTGTCAAATACTTTTTTTAACAAATTTTCTTACAATTTTTAAAAATTAAAATTAAAATCTTTATCATCATGTAACCAAACACCCCCATAAGAGGTCATTTACTTTGTTTTTTAATGAGGTGAAGTGTTTGGTTATATGATATTTTTTGTATATTTTCATAATAAAAATTATATTAAAATAAAAAATGAACTATCTTACGACATAAAATTATGATGTTCGGAGAAATGTGATAACAAAAAAGAATAATTATCATACACGATGAAACAAAGTGGGAGATCACAAAAAAAGTGAGATCTTCTTTTTGTTAAAAAATTATTTTTAAAATATAAAATTATCATAATTATCAAACATTTTTTAATATTTTTTATATTTTTTAAAAATAAAAATAAAAATAACTATTATCATACAACTAAACACCCCCATAACGTTTCCTCAAGGGTTTCGGTGAGGAATGGAGCGAGATCGGAAGAAGTTTTGTAAAACGGACCTGGCGTTAAACCGGTGAGTCGAACTGGACATGGTGGTCATTTATCCAAGCCCTTCTCCCTCCCTCCGCCGTTCGGTCATTCCCGCAGCAACGCGGCAGGCAGCGGAGCTGTCTCCCCATCGCCATACCTAGCGGCGCAGCGTTACAGTGCAGCTTCTCCGTCTCGGTGAGTTTTCTCCGCTTCTCCACGGTGCTGTTGTTCATGTTTGGCTTCTTGTTTTTTTTCGCCGTCGCGGTTTCCTTCTCGAGGTTTACATCTCCGACACGGTTTTCCTTCTGCTACTAGTTTTGTCCAGCAGACAAGGCATTTGGGCTCTCGTTCTTGGAACTTAAGGTTTAGTTCTCTGATTGTTCATAGCAGCCGGGAAAGGGTGATGGCATCATGGAGCAGCTGACCTTCCTCGAGAGCCGCCTTTGAGAGATGCTGCGCCTTCACCTGTCCGTCCCGCTCCTCCTCCACGAGACCGCCGGAGGACTGCAAGGTTGTCAATTAGCCTAGCTCTGCCTAGGAGGTGCCAGACTCATTCAAGCAATCCAGGTTTGCCGTGACAAGCCTGACTTCTTCAAGGGCTCTTACTTTGAGTTCATATTCATTCCCTTTCGTGATCGGTCCTACTGCCTCGGCAAGTAGGCGAGGATTCCGCTTCGGTATTTTCTTAATCCTCTTCATCTTACCTGTTGAGGAGACGGTTGGAGGCTGCAGGAGCATACTCAGAGAGAGAGAGAGAGAGAGAGAGAGAGAGAGAGAGAGAGAGAGAGAGAGAGAGAGAGAGAGAGAGAGAGAGAATGTGGAGGTCGAGAGCGACGTCGATACTCCTCCGCTCCTCTTTTGTTGCGCGTCTCCCCAGCCAAATGCAAGTCGGTCTCAAAGTTCTAGCTCCGTCTGTCGTGCTGTCGCCAAATAGTTCCAGACTGTACTCATTGGATGATGTCTTTATTAAGCAGTATCGTTTCTTTTCTACTGATTCATCAGACGCAGATGTCAACAGAGCATCTGAGGAGGTTACCTCCGTAGATTTGGATAAGCCATCGAGTTTAGGTGAAACCTCAGATCCGAGTTCTGTGGAACCTGTTCTCTGGGTGGCAGGTTTCGGGGAAGATGTGGAGGAAAGTGAGGTCTTTGGTGTAGATGTTGCAGTTTCACAGGAATCAGAATCTTGTTCGTTGACTTTTCAGGAGGGACAAGACAATGATGATATCTCTAGCGAGAATCCAGGGCCTTTATATGACGAGAGCAAAGCTGGTGTCAACATTCCAGTGGAAAATTTTGCATCTGAAGAGTCGGTAGAGGTAACTTCAGAAGGGGTACTGGATATCGACATCGAGATGCTTGAGAATCTCCTGTCTTTTCTTCAGAGCACAGTGGAGGAACCGCTGGAGTCAGCACTGGATAAGATGGGTCTCACGTTGAACACAGAGTTTGTTACCAAGGTACTTGAGACACCCGTTATACTGGGTGATCGGTTGGTCAGGTTCTTCAAATGGGCTATGAAGCAGCCTGAGTATGTCGTTACATCAAATGAGTTTGCTCTCCTTGTTCGAGCAGTTTCTGATTCTTCAGATTGTAGTAAGGATGAGGCCTACATGCTGTGGGATTTTGTTAAACAAATTGGTGAGACAGAGAAAGAGTTGCTTACGACTTCTATTCTGAACATGTTATTATCTTTGTTCTGCAAGTTAGAGAAAGCCAGGGCTGGTTTTGAAGTCTTTAGCCGATATGAGGATTTTGGATGTATACCAAATGCAGATTCCTATTATTTGACTATTCAGGCACTCAGTAAACGGTCAATGATTGATAAAATATGGTCAGTTTGTGAGAAGATGCTCACTTTTGGTGAACTGCCTGATGGCAATAAGATTGGTAAAATCGTTGCCATCCTTTGCAAAGGGAAGAGAATGAAGGATGCATACTACATTTATTTGACCGCTACGGAGAATAACAAATCCCCACCTCATCCTTATGTGAACTTTCTTGTCAGTGGTCTCTCAAGGAATGATGATACTGTTCACATGGCTCTGGAATTACTGGAGAACTATCCAGATGAATTGCGCAAGTATGCAATTAAGCCATTCACCTTTGTAATTATCGGTCTATGCAGAATCAAAGATGCAGAAAAGGCAAAGAAACTTTTGTATGAAATGGTTGATTCTGGGCCACCCCCAGGAAATACTGTTTTTAATTATGTCATCAGCAGCCTATCCAAGGCCGGTGAAATGGAGGATGCAATATCTCTAATGAAGCTTATGGAGAATAGGGGGTTAAGACCTGATTTATATACCTATAATGTCATCATGAGTGGTTTTGCCAAGGGTGGTTTGATGGATGAGGCTCGTAAGATATTTGAGGAAGCCAAGAAAATACACCCGAAGTTAATCTCTGACACATACCACATACTTATCCGTGGACATTGCAAGATTGAGGAGTTTAACAGTGCTCTTGAATGTCTGAGAGAAATGAGGAATGATGGATTACAACCACATGCAAATGAGTATAATAAGTTTATAGCATCCTTGTGCCTCAAGGCTCTTGATTGGCGTACAGCAGAAATGCTTTTGAAAGAAATGAATGAGAGTGGATGGCATCTCAAGGGTATCACGCACAGTCTTATTGCAGCTGTTAAGGAATTGGAAGAGGAAGAACTCAAGAATGCAGTAGTCATTGAAGCATGACATTAGGTTGCTATCTTAGACCAAAAAGGTTAGTCACGGATTTTATCATATGGTGTATTTTTTTAACCCTTTTATATGCACAGTGGGAAGACTAGCTCCTTCATGGTACCAAGATGTTAAACATGCAATTTTCAGTCTTTACTTTCACTCTTTTTTTATATTTCTGTTTAAATTATGAATGATGGCCTTTTCTTGCATTTATTATTTGGTAATGAAAATTCATTGATTGGGAATGTACCCAACTTGGATTTCTTTGTCAGTCCACTGTCTGATCACGACATGAATGGAAGATTTGGCGTATTAGTTATGTTATGAAATATTTGAGGTCTACTTGTATTTATATCCTACTTCAGCATTCTCACTCCTAAAAGGGCTTCAGCTACTTGACACATTAACCTGAAGACATGATGCCTTAGGCCTGGATGATGAAATTTAAGATGGTTGTAGAATTGTTTCAACAGGTATTTAACATTTTTTTAATTTATATATTGATATCTTAGCGTTAGACTAATCATACATTGCAGATAGTTCTTCATGCCATTAGTGAAGCAATGCACTCGTGAAGTACCTTAAGTTCTGCTTTTGCGTAGATCATGTTGCCATCCTGACTGAGCAATGCTGGTGATCTGATCCGGGCACTCTTGGCAGCTGTGGGCACTCTTGGCAGCTGCATCCAGGAGGGGTGACTTAAGGTCATGCATTGATTCCATAGTTGTCAAGGTAACGATGTCTAACGTGTTCAAGGGTGTCAATTTTGCTTGTATGACAAGGCGGCTGTTTAAGCACCTGCCTAGGCGGCTTAGGTGGCAGAATTATATGTTTGTATATATATACATATATACAAACATATATATATATAATTAGATGTTAATACTATATATATTTATGTATAAATATTATATTGTATGTTATAATTAAATATGTGTTTTTATGGGTGCATATATGTAAATATTTTGTATTTATGTAATTATTTATGTGGGTATATATTTTTGGGAAAAGTTAATGTTGATAAACTAAGTAAGAGGAAGAGAAAAGAGGATCAAGAGAGAACTTTATAATTTTTAAGTATATAACATATATTTATAATTAAAAATCTTAACATATATGATAGTATAAGCAAGGGTGAAATATGTTAATATATTGACACTATCATTAAATGAGCACCCATGAATTGTGGATCAACCTAGGCAAGTGCCTTGGGCACCTTTCTGGGAGCCAAAAAGGTGCCCTAGCTAGGTGGCCTTGCAAAGGTGCATTGGCAGATTAATGTCGAAGGAAAGAAAAGGTAGAGAAAAAAAATGTGATGGTCGGAGGAGAGTGGCTTTGGTGAATCCGGAGGGTTTTGGGTTGTTGTTGGTGGCCCTTGGGAGGTTGGAGCTTCTAGATGCTATTGGGGTGGTGGTAGTAGTTGTGTTTTTTATGATTGATTGCTCAAGATTGGAGGAGTTTTGTGGAGTTTGTACATGCTTCCAATTGGGCATCGATGGGGTAAGGGGCTTCTGTTGCTTCTCTCGTAGTCGGAAGGATCATCAGTGAGAGTAATTTGTTGGAGGCAAGGATTTCGGAATCGGAATCGGAATCGGAATTGGGAAGGGAATTGATTCCGGATCGGCTCGGAATCATTTTTTTTAATTTTTTTTTCGTCAAAAAAATTCAAAAAATTCAGAAAAATTCTAAAAAATAGGAAATGAGTTAGAAATTTTTTTAAAAATAAGATTAGCATTTATCCACATGACCATATCGAATAAATACTAATGAACTCCAATTGAAGTTAAGTACATATTCCATTGATTCAAAAATCAAAGAGTTGATACATCATGAAAAAAAATATACATTTACATCATATCAATCTACTACCAATATCTAGGATATAGATATTGGTCTTCCTCCTCTCCCTGCTGCGCTCGACGCTCCTCCCTCGTGCTCAGTCTTGTATACTGTCCGGGACCATATCCATATGAAAATAATGCCGATGCCATGCTATCAAGGTCGTATGGATCGGACTGCGGGACGACCGGGACGTAAGCAGAGGATGGTGGAGCTAGTGGTGTAATCCACTGCTGGTCAGCCTGGCCAAATGCTGGATACTGTGGCTCCTGTATATAAGAATCATGTGTATCCGAATCCAGCGTGTAATACGGCTTTGGATGCCGTGAATCAGGAGACTCGGCTGCTGCTGATGGCTGCGTCGCTGGTATGCACTCCTCGTCATCATCACCTGAGGAGTGAGAAGGAGCCTGCGTGCTGTCATCTGGGCTGACAGGACGCCTGACCTCTAGCTTCCTTCTCTTCACCTTTTCAGCCATCTCTGAAGTACCAGAAGGTCCAGAACCCAAAGTTTTTTTCAACTTTGCAAATTCTCCCATTTTCCGTGCAGTCACTTTTGTTTTCGTTTTTCCTGGATTGCGAACGGGCTAGGTAGCGGCGGCTGGGACTGGAGCTGGAGCTGGAGCTGGAGCTGGGGCTAAAGCTGCAGGTGGCTGCTATGGTTGTTCACGGTTTGGTTTGGTTTGGTTTATGCCTACTTTTTTTCTAAACCAAACCAAACCAAATAAAAATCTCAAACCAAACCAAACCAAACCAAAATATTCTGAAACCAAACCAAACCAAACCAAGTTAATTCGGTTTGGTTTGGTTTGGTCTTCGGTTTGAATATAATATTAGATCTACTTAACAATCCTACTATATTCAACATTCAAATAATGCCTATGATATTTTGAACCCCACAAAATTTTTGTAACGTTGAATTCAAAAATAAAAATACACCAACGAGAAACGTATGAAATGTACATGAACATAAACTTTATTAATTTCCATATAATATTTTTTGACCGAGACAAAACTTTTATTAAAAAAACCCTTAAAACATCATGATAATGTCATAGAAACATTTATAATAAAAAATTTAGAGGAATACCCACTTACTTCTAAATTTCGGCAATGTACATAGAAAACTTGATTCTTCGAGAACAAATTCCTGACTTGGAAACAAGGATTGTCGTTTCGGATCTCGGCTTCGTCTCGGAAGCGTGAAAGATAAGAGATCTCGTGTGATTCTCGGAAAAATCTCGGGAGATCGGATCTCGGATTTCATTTATGCAAAGTATACTTTACCCAATGATTGACATCTCACATCTATATTTTATCTCACGGAGATTAAAAATAAAAGATCTCGAAAAAATCTCAAGGGATTAGATCTTGAAAATACCAATCAATGTACATGTTTAAATATAGAATGTCATATAATCTCTTTAAAAAGGACAAAGGAACTTATATTAAATATTAAAATAAACTGTGAGAGAATTAAACGCGTAATACAGAGATGATGAACTATTGTTAGCATGAACCAAAGTTTCATCTTGAACAATATGGATAGGAGATTGATAACATTTTGGGTCAATTGTACATATATAGTCATTAAAATATTAAGCTATGAATTTTTATCGAACAATAATGTTTAGATGAATATTTGGATAGATTCCATAACAAAATTGGCAATATAAGAAGAAAACTTAACAAGATCATCTAACAAATTGGGGATAATAATAGGCGGAGAAGATCAATGTATCATATGTACTACATAGATATTCTCGTTTCGGCGATCTCGTTTCTCGGACGCACGGAAGAAAAGAGATTCTCGGGAGATCTCGAGAGATTCTCGGGAGATCGCATTCCATGATTTTGAATGCTTGAAATATTGTTTGTTTAGTTTTCTTTGAAATTAGTCTTTTGTTGTTTGATTTAGGGGTTCAATTAGGCAAGGTTGAACAACTTTTAAATGAATTCCCAGGTTGTTTAAATCTGATTTTTGCATGTGTTTTCGATTTGATTTAAAATATGATTTTTGTTTGAAGTTTGATCTTTAAGTATTTCTTTGTTGTGGTTCAGTTGTTATTGAATTGAGATGGTTTTAAGTTAAGTTTTAGATTTGTTTTAAATCTGTCTTTTTTATTAAATTTCAGATTTATTTATGTTGTTTATTTAGTTTGGAGTTTGCATCCCATCCAGCCCTATAGGCTGCCGTTCAGTGCCCGATTTCATGCATTCCGAGTTGACATTTGAACATCATGTCACTTCATATCATGAATTGGAGTACACATGATTTGTGTATGATATCATCGGGTGAAAAGATCGGTGTTCCTTTCCCCGGTGTAAATTTCCATAAGGTTGAAAAAATTTTGGCCTTGTGACGACATGTCGTCATATTTCAACTGATATGGATTTTACCCATCCAATAATGACAAGTGTTTAGCTTGCTATATCGGGGGAAGGATTGCCGACTACGGGAGCATGCCCGCGTCGTCGTCCGGATCGACATTCCGGGACGGACTTGGGGGAGTCGTCCAAAAATTGGAGTACTCGTGAAAGGGTGTTTTACTCCTTATTTTAATTTGACATTTCGCATTTTCTGATTTTGTTATTTGTTTTTTTGTCAAGGCCATTTAGGCCGATTTAAATCCCCTCGGCGTTCTTAGCTAGTTGGAAGGGCCTGTCTTTAGGCTTCTTGGGCCGGAAGGCCTGCTGATTTTTGGTGCAATTGTGCCTTCGACTGTCTTGATCATTGTTTACGGAATCGGTGGAATCGGACCGATTCCGACCGATTCTGGAATCGGATCGGTGGATTCCATGCGGAAGGACCGATTCCGGCATGAATTCCGCGGAATCGGTCGGAATCGGTCCGGAATCGGAATCGGAATCGGATCGTTTTTTTCTTTTTTTGCTATTCCAGTCGGATCGGCCAGAATCGGTCCGAATCGGCCGGAATCGAAATCGGATCGGTTTTTTTTTTTTGCTTTTTTTTTCTTACCGATTTTGGATCGATTTTCTTCCATTGAATCGGTCGGAATCGGTCCGATCCGATCCGATCCGGATCGGATCGGTACTCACCGATCCCGATTCCGATTCCGATCCCGCGATCCTTGGTCTTGATGGTAGGGTAAGGGCCAGTGCGGATAAATGATCGGCCCGTCATACGGATTCTGAAAGGGTCCGGGACATCACCCCTACCCACCAATGCTGGAAATGACAGGTTTCCTTCACTTCTTTTGAGCCGCACTGCGCTGTTTTGCTTCTCCTTTCTTTGTTTGAGGAGAGGAGGAGCTGTTGTTCTCTTTGAAGGCCGCAAGGGGGACTGTCAAAGGGGGACCTCGTTTTTTTTTTTTTAAGTGGGGGCAAACAGGACCTGCTTGGGGGCTGCTTGGCCGGGCCGCAAAGGGGCTGAGGTCTAACTACAAAGGGGTACAGAAGTGACCGCCAAGGGGCCTATTTAGGTTTTGGTTTATCAGGTGCAAGGGGGCTGTTTGGGAACCAGATCTGGGGGTTGAAACAGAACCTGTTTTAAGGGGTTCTGTATGGACCTGAATAGGGTCTGTTTTGAGACCAGATTGGGGGCTGCGCGAGGGGAAGGAAGTGACCTGTTTGGGGGGCTTCTAGGTGAGCCGACAAGGGGGGCTTAGTTTGGTGGGGGTATGGGAGCTGTTTTAAGGCTGCTCAAGGGAGCTGAAACAGAGCCTATTTGGAGTATTTTTGAAGAGCCGGAAAAGGGCTGAAGTGTGGTTTTTAAGGGGAGGCCGCAAAAGGGGTATGTAAGGGACTGTTTGGGTAGGAGATTGAGAGCCTATCCAGAGTTGACTTGGCCCGTCGGACGGTTTCCAAGAATCCCCGGGTCATCACCCTCACCTAGGGCCCTAAAGAGGATAGGCCGGGAGTCTTTTAGGAGCTGGTTGGGCCCGTTTAGGACAGGTTACAAGAGCCAACATGGGGCTATTTTAATAGGCCGACCAAGTGGCTATTTGGAGGGGCAAAAGGGACTATCATGGAGGTCTGGTCGGGGTCCTTTCGGTATCCGCAAAGGGCCTATGTAGGAGCTGTTCAGGGGCCGAACAGTGGGCTGTTTTAGGGGCTGAACAGGGGGCCGTTTAAGGGTCTGTCCGGTTGGCCAACATGGGGGCTAAATGGAGGGGAATGGCCTGTTCAAAAGGGTGTGCAAAGGGCCAGCACAGGGATTGTTTAAGGAGTATTTTGGTTGGCCAAAATGGAGTTGGCGAGGAGCTTTGTTTATGCCATATGTTGCTAATGACGATGAAGGCCGGCTTAGGCCATTGGAGGAGTTCAGAAGAGAACTTAGAAGAGGAGGAAGGGGTGCCCTTAGAGGGCTACATAGTTAATATGTGTATGTCCCTACCTTGTCTTCTTGGCGTTGGATGCAATTGAAGATAGAGAAGGATGCTGTAGAGATCCTCACACCAATGGAGATTGGCGCACAAGGGAAGCTGCTGGGGGCTCCCTTTGTTTTCCTTGTCTTCTCTTCATCTCTTGGCCGCTGGCAGGAGGGTTGGCAGGCTGGCACACGGGGCAGCAGCTGGAGATGGAGCAGCCTGTCGGCATCCAAAATCTGGTCCTTTGGCTTGTGGGTGCCTTCCTCTTTTTATAGGAGATAGGGGGATGTGAAAGGACAGCTGAAGAGTTAATGTAAGATATCCTTTCCCATCTTCTAGGCTAGTTTTAATTGAACTTGACTAGACTTTTGAGTTCCCCCATGGGAGACTTAATTGTCTTGCATTAATTTTTGAGTTCTCCCATGTTGACCTGCCTTTTCGTTTTCTCCACACCATAAATGAGTCAAATCTGATGTGGCAGCTGAGGTGGCCTGGGCGGTGGGTCCAGCTGAGGTGGCAGGCTGATGTGGCTAGGTTGACTGGGCCTTGGCTGACCGTGGCCCATTTTCTTCTCCTTCTTATGGGCCTGTGCGCAGGTGGGCTTTGGGAGCTGGGAAATAATTGTTTTAAAATAAATAGGGGTTGAGCCAGCTGGTTCTTACGCCAATGGGTTAACCTATGGTTTGTCTTGGCCCAATTGGGGGTCGGCCCAGCTAGGATTTGGCCCGGTTCAGCCAATTTAGGACCTGATTTGGTCCAATGAGGGATTGGACAGCTGGAGCTTGAACCGGTCCTATTTTCTTCTCCTTTTTTTGCTGCCTCTTTTTTTTTTGTAAAAATCTGACGCCAACAGGGACTGTCTAAATGTGTCATTTAGAATATACCTTTGTATATCTTTTGTACCCTCAAGATCTGTAAAGGGGTTAGAGAGCATTAGAGCAAACTTCTTCTAGCAAGGTAGGGAGCAGACGAGAGGCATCCATTTGGTCAAATGGAGCCATGTTTGCAAGAAAACAAAAGAAAGTTGTTTAGATCTTACTCCTTTGGAATCCATCAATAATGCCTTACTAGTAAAATGACTTCAGAAATTAAATCTGAACATAGACTATGTTTGAGCTAAAATTGTTTGTTCGAAATATGACATTGGCAGCAATACTATTAGATCGGTGATTTCCAAGCTAATGGGAGACTTTAGGCCATTTAGAAGGGCATCTCAACCGAGACTTCTTCACCTCCTCTACTTCGATAGTTATAGGGAATGGAAAAAGGACTACTGTTTTGGAAGCACATCCAGTTAGAGAATTCAATGTTGGAAATCATGTTACTGAATTTTCGAGCTACATGGGAGACTATCGGCCATTTAAAAGGGCATCTTAGGAAACTAGGTATTTTTTACCTCCTTTCATAGTTTGTAGAATCGGCTGATTCGGATTGGAATCAACTAATTCCTGGATCAAATCGGCCTCTTGCGATCCGATCCCAGATGAAATTCCAACAGAATCTGGTGAATTGGTCCAATCGGCCGGTTCTAGTTCCCATTTCTTCTTTTACAACCCCTTTCTCCCCAATTCTAGGGCACCCCACGGTGAGCATCTCTCCTCACATGGAGCAACCCCACACAGCGGTGGAACAGGCGCCCATCCCCCATCTTAGCATCCCTTTAGTGTGTGGGGCTCCCCTTTGGCCCTCTATCGACCTGTCTCTCTTATCAAACAGTCACTTTGACAACATTGTTGTCGCCTAGGCGCCGAGGTGAGGTGAGGAGGCAAATAACCCCCTCACTCAGATTTGAGTCACCTGACTCAGCCACTTCACATCTAGCCGGTCGAGGTGAGGCATTCGCCTCTGCTGCTTTGACTACCCCCACCCCCACCCTCCAAAAAGTGCAGTGCTGAGAGCCCTAGCACTGAAGGTTGTCACTACTGTTGTCAAAGCTCCCTGCGATGCTCTTCCCCGCCTGTGCCGCCAGTAGCGTCGTTCTTTTTATTTGTGCACGCTAATCACCAACAGCAGCTCCTTTGTTGGCTCCACTGTGTTCGCAAACATGTCCACCCCCAGCCAGTCTTGATGGCTCCTCTTTCATCTTGTACTTGCATCACCATTGGCAACTACCATCACAACCTCTGTTTAGGATGTTGATTTACAAACCATGTAGCAGTCTTAGTGGTAGTATGCATCACATGATAGATAGGCAGTCTAGGTACGTCTCTTTGTTGATAGGGACCACTTCTGAAATTGGTTAAGAATGCAAGACACAATGAACCATATTGTAGACATGCTAAATTGATCTAATTGTAGAGCTTAAAGCTCATGTTTTATAAGTAATATTTAAGAATCTACCCGTGAGAATCAATTTCTGTTAACTACGTGCCAAATTTAAGGTTGTTTATGAGAAGTGCCCTACACAAAAGACACCAGTATCCTACCCTCAAAATGCCAACACCTTCACTCATGGCACTTTCAGTTGGTGGGAATCCAATTGATTTTTAGAATCTTGGACCCGTAGGAAATCTGGTGGCAATTAATTTGGTCTTTAATAGAAGCACCTTACTGTCAAGATGCTTCTAAAGGGCAGAAATGTCATTGAATTTCAAAATCTGGATCCACCCTAGTTAAGCAAATGATTAATTGGCCTTTAATTAGAAGTGTCGCCACAACGGGGCGTTACAAATTGGTAGAAAGTTTGACCACCCGTAGATCCGCACGTGTTTGATTGGAGATTTAATTAACTGTTGGCATCAGATTTTTCAAAAAAAAATAAAGCAGCAAAAAAGGGGGGGAATGTCATGATCGGACCAGGCTCCAGCTGGCCCAGTCCTTAATTGGGCCAAAGCAGGCCTCAATTTGACCCATGGGCACTATTTCCAGCTGTCTAGCCCTTTATATTTCATTTAATATAATTATTTTCCAGCTCTTATAGCCCACCTACGTACAGGCCCATAAGAAAGAGAAGAAGTGGGCCGCGGCCATTGAAAACAGGCCCAATTCAGCCATGTCAGCTGCCAGCTCAACCTGCCACCTCATCCTTGACCCATTAATTGCATGGGGAAAGCCAAAGGACAGCTCAACACTTAATGCCATGGGAGAACTCAAAGGTCAAGTCAAATATTGAATGGCCTAGGAGAAATTCAAGAAATTAAAGCCTATTGACCACCACCCAAGGCCATCTTACGTACACCACCACCTGGCCTTTCATATCCCCTCATCTCCTATAAAAAGAGAGGACCGCCCAAGGGAAAGAGGGCTGGCTGAAGACGCCGTCAGGTTGCTGGACTGCTGCCCCTCTACCTGCTGCTGACTGCTGTACGTCTGCACCTGCACTTGCCAGCAGCCAAGAGGAGAAGAAGAAGAAGAAGAAGAAGAAGAAGAAGAAGAAGAAGAATAAGAAGAAGAAGAAGAAGAAAGCTGCTGCTCTCCTCAGAAGAAAAGGTAGGGGCATACACATACTAACTATGTAGCCCTCTAAGGGCACCCCTTCCTCCCCTTCTAAGTTCTCTTCTCAACCCCTCTCATGGCCTAAACCGGTCTTCATCGTCATCGGCAACCCATGACCCAGAAGATTGGTCCCTACCAGCCCCTGTTCGGACCACCTAAACAGTCCCTGTTCCGGCCCTTTGTGCACCCCACTGAACATGCCAAAAAACTCTCTGTAGGCCCCTTAAACAGGCCCCATTTAGACCCCTCTTAGTTTGCCAGGACACCCCAAATCGGACCCCTGTTCAGCACTCAATCAGGCCCTGAAATGCCTCCAAAATCAGACCCCAGCAGGCCCTGTCCGGTCTCCAAACCAGACCCATGTACAGACCTCACCCAGTCCCACTTCAGAGCTCTGCACAGGTCCTGTTTGGTCCCCATTTCAGACCTGCTAACAAACCCCTGCAGGTCCACTTTTGGTTTAGCCAAACGCCCCTTGTGCAGGCCCATTTCGGCCCACTTGAAGCCACCTGGACAGACCCCCTAAGCAGGTCCGAAGCTGCCCTTGTTCAGCCCGTGTTCAGACCCCAAAACCGGTCTCTGTTCAGCCCATACCAGCAGCCCCCATGTGGCCAATTTCCAACCCCCCTTGTGGCTTAACCAAACCGCCCCTAAACAGGCCCAAAAATAGCCCCTTGAGCACCTCCATAAATTCCCTGTTTTCATGCCCTTTGAGCAGCCCACGAACAGGTCCTAAAACAGCTCCTTTTGTGCAGCCTAAAATAGGCTACCTGACTGCCCTTTGCACAGTCCCAAACAGCCCCAAAACAGGCCCACTTCGGCCCCCTTGCAGGCAGGTTCCAGCCCCATTGAGGCTCAACCCAGCGGCCCACTTCGGCTCCCTTGCAGCCAGGTTCTGGCCCCATTGAGGCTCAACCCAGTGGCTCTTTCACGGGTCCAGCTAGCTTCCCAAGAAGCCCCATCAGCAGCTCCCCTGTAGCAGTGCAAAAAGTGAAGAAAGAGAAGTTCGCAGAAGCCCCCCTTGTGGCTAGTACCAGCAAAGGGGGGGATGAACCTCAACGGCCCTTCCACGGGTCCGGTTCTCCCCTTGGTCCAGCAAAGGGAGGGGTGAACCTCAACGGCCCTTCCACGGGTCCGGTTCTCCCCTTGATCCAGCGAAGGGGGGGATGAACCTCAACGGCCCTTCCACGGGTCCGGTTCTCCCCTTGGTCCAACAAAGGGCGGGGTGAACCTCAACGGCCCTTCCACGGGTCCGGTTCCCCCTCATCTCACCAAGGGGAGGGCTGAGCTTCAACGGCCCTTGCACGGGTCCGGCTCGGCCTCCTAGAAGCTGTCCTTTCAAGCTCAAGCAAAGATTGAAGCCCAGCTTTGAACGCCGATGTAACATAGACCGGCCCAAAGTGGCTTTCAAAACAAAACAAAAAAATTAATGCGAAAGCAACACTAAATTAAGGAGTTTCACCCCTAGCGGGGAACTCCACCTTGGACGGGGCCGCGGGTAGGTTCCCGTAGCTGTCGGTCCGGACGGGGGCTCGGGCAGGTTCTCGTAGCCGTCGATCCTTCCCCCAATTTGGCTAAGTAAAAGCTGGCCATTTTGTATGGGTAAATTTCACCAAATTGGAAAATGACCGGCATGCCGTCGTAATGCCGAAATTTTTTCAAGGAAGTGAAAAGAACCTATGTTGGGAGAAGGATTGATCATATTCTACACCAATGTACCCCAATCTTCTATGCAATGAAATGGCTCGCTTGTCAACTTGAGATGCATGAGTTCCGGGCATCGATTTGCAGCCCGATGGGCCGGATGAGATGCAAACCGCCAAAACATAACACAAAAACAAAACAACATAACAAAATCTGCAAATTCAATAAAAGAAAAAACAGAATTAAAACAAATCTGAAAGTTCAATAGAAAACAAAGAAAATCAGAATTGAAATAAACCTAAAACAAACGAAACCAGTTTCAAGCAATCTGGAAATAAAAAAAAAACAACAAACCAGGTTCTGAAATGGGATTGTCCTGCCACATTTGCAGACCCTCACGTAGGCCTTTCTCTTACTCCCTATTTGGCCCACCTACAGGTGCCCATAACCGGCCTCCAATCCAGGTCTGGCCAACCCACGTTCAGCCACCCGAGCAGGCCCATCTGCAGGCATTGAACACTCCCCTGCTCAGGTCCCGAAGCAGGCCTGCTCGGTCCACCTGTAGACGTCCTACAACCGGTCCCTGTTCAGCCCACATCCAGGCCCATTTTCGGCCACCTGCACCCCACCTGCAGGTACCCATAACCGGCCCCTGTTCAGGCCCACAACCAGCCCAGGAGCAGTCCTAAACCAGGCCCACAAACGGGCCCATTTCCTGGTCTTCATCCAAGCCCACAAACAGGTCCCTTTGAGACCCAATTCAACCCACCTGCAGGCCCACTAAGCAAACCCAAAAACCTGCTCCTAAAATCTGCAGCAAACAGCCCCTCTGTGGCCCCATTCAGAACAACCCCTCTGCGGCCCTATCCAGAACACCCCAATCAGGTCCACTTGTGGCCCAGCCAGATGCCCCTTGTGCAGGCCCATACCAGCCCATTTGAGCCTACCTAGGCTGCCCTCTGCTGGCCTAAAAAAAAACTGAAATCTGTCCCGGTTGAAATGCCCCTTGTGCAGGCCTGAGCCGACCCATTTCAGCCCAGGATAGGATTCTTTCTTGGGTCCGGGTGAATACCCTAGTCAGGTCTATTTTCATCCCATCCAAACTCCCTCAAACAAGCCCCTTTGTGGCCAGCTTCCTTGCCCTTTTTGGCAATCACACTCCAGCCCCTTTGTGGCTCGGCGGAATCCCAAATCAGTCTTTAAGTGAAAATCAGATTTCAGTTACATCCAAAAATAGAAATTTCAGATTTAAGACAAATCTGTAAACACATCCAAAATCAGGTTTTGATAATCTTGAAATTTATTTAAAATTCACATAACCCTGTCCGAATAAATCAAACCCCCAGGGAGATCAAATAAACAGCATTTCAAACATCAAAGCTTGGCAAAACCAACTCAAAACCAAAAAATCCAGAATCTGAAAAAATTCAGAAAAGCCAAACAAACCAAAAATCCAAACATGCTTAAAACACTTCAAACACATCAAAATTAAAACCAAAACAAATTGAATCAAACAAATTCAAAACAAAACAAACCAAAAGAAACCAAAATAGAAATCAAATAAAAACAAGTCAAACAAAATCAACACAACCGACTTTCAAGTCAACCTACAAACAAATAAAACAAACCCGAACCAAATCGGTTTGCATCTCATCGGACCCGAAAGGCCGCTGCTCTTTTGTGTTCTTTACTTTTCTTTGGATGTGCATGTCTCCGAAAACAGGTTGCTATGACGGTTAATCAAAGGCGTTGAGCCGTTGCTCGATGTAAGCTAACGCCGGATACTCGTACCATCCGGCGGAGAAGGGTCAAAAATCAAAATTTCAAAGAACCCGAACCTCGGTTCTTATATTTTTAAACTATCACTGGACTACCTAATATTTTTAGGATATCACTTATTTTCCTAGAAAAGTCCGGAGATATCTTTCTTTCTAAAGAACAGACGCGTAAAAAAGAGGTTCACACATTAACCTTAATTGAAAGTGTCGAGTAGCTAGACATGTCACCTCAATCCTAGCAATAGGAAGCTACTAAGGCGCTTGCAACAGAACATTAAAGTAATTGCCAGATTTTTTGCCATTCGGTTGTTTAATGCAATTTTAGGAGGTTTCTCTGTAAAAAGAGGTATCCTACACAGGTCTGAGGCTAATCCCCAATTGTAGAGACTGCGCAAGTCTTGTCCCAGGGCTATTCAAGAGATCCTCTCACATCATCACCACTCTTTGTAGAAGCACCCTAGACTCGTAGGCACTTCTGAGAGGATTTTTTTGACGACAGCCTGTTCTTGCCACAAGGTTCATTATATTTGGATTTCCAGTTTTCTTGTTCATTTTCTACATCTTAACATCATCTTAGCACATTTGTTTGCATCTCTTTTATCACCCTATTGTTTCCATATACTCAAAAATATAAAAAAACAAGGGTCAGGATTTAGCCCCAATTTAGGTTGTTTCATTCCTTTTGTTGTTTATGTTTGTTTCTTTCATAGGTACCACACTCCACTATCAATTCTAATTGTTTGTCATGTTTTTCTTGTTTTCAGGCGCTGCAGATAGAAGCGTCTTGGGCCCAAGCTGTGTTAAAGCTTATAGCGTCAAGGCTTAGACCACTTCTAACAAGATAGAGCATTTATAGCTTCTTGTCCTCGGCTGGCCGAAGTGGAGAAAACTTGGATCCAGACACATCTCCCAACATATGTATGCCAGTACTTTTTAACTTCATTTTACATTTGAAACATGTGGTTTCTAATGACCACATGCATTTCATTTTCTGACCCGAATCGAACATTAACCCTTGAACCGATCTCTCTGGCACTCGAGTGATGTTGAGGGTCAAACGAGGTCTGAATGTGTTCAGGTGCGTCCGATTCCGCGCCTACACATTTTGAAGACGATGGCAGTCAGCCAGAGGACGATGGTTGTCAGGACTGGATTTAGAATCGATAGCAGAGGAAGAATCATAGGCCCACCAGCTGGATAAAAACTTATGTTATTTCAGTTTGTTTTGAGAGCAATCCACAAAAACGACAATAACCATCATTGCAAAATCTATGGACGTTTCCATACCTACCTAGTGTCCGAGCCAGGTTCATGATTAAATGCTTCTCTCTGTCTCGTTATTCTTCTCTGCTCACTGTTTATATTTTATGGTTGAACCTCTGACGGGAAAGAGCTTCCTATTTATTTCAGTTTGTTTTAATGTTATTCATTTCAAAAGTTTTATAATCCTCTTATGTTATTACTGCATTTTAAAACTTCTGTATATGTGAAATATTACATATACAATATTAAAAAATTATGCCTCCTTTTAAGCGTATGAGACAAGGTGACTCTCTCCTCAGCTCTGGTGTCTCAGGTCTCGGATAACGTAGGTTATCACTCATTTTTTAAGATTCCAATAAATCTGAAATGAAAATTTTATCTTACGTAGTAATAAGATGTGCAATATTGTATGATAGTGAATTTTAGGTTATAAACATGGTTCGTCATCTCGCGAGAATCTCGTGAGATTCTCGGTCTCGTGACAACGGCGAGAAACGAGACAACCGAAATCAATCGGTTTCATCTCGCCACTTCGTTTCCTGGTCTCGTGGGTTCGCAGGGTCACACAGGCGTACAGGGGCACAAGGGTGGCCTCCCCCATGTTAACAGAAGAAGTATCCGGCCGGTCGGCCACGCGAGGTCACTGAAAAGGGGGTAGAGAGGGGCGCCGGGCAGGTGGACGCACTCCAATGGCAAAAGCCTCATCGGTCGGCCATGCCATTAGTCACACTGCACGCTCAATAGGGCCGGTCGGCCACGTGAGCTCACAGAAGAAGGGTTAAAACCCATCACCACACCCCCCCAACGGAAGATAGAAGAGGAAGAGGCGACTTGATCTCTCACGGCGGCAACCCACGGCTGCGACAGGCGAGTTCTCCGGCTCTAACGGCGGCGACCAACAACTGCGGCAACATCTTCTCCGGCAATCGCGGCGGCGACCGATGGCGAAGGCAACTCCGACTCTCATGGCGGAGGCATCTTGTGACGGTGAGGATATCGTCTTTGGCGATGGCATCCTATGACGGTGGCGACTCCGGCAGATGAGGCGGCGAGGCTCGCTCGCAACTGCATAGGGGAGCTCGGGACAGGAACAACATCGAGGATTCATGGCTTGGTCGATGACTACACGCAACACGGTCAACAAATTTTTATAAATGTGACAAACTAAAATACATTTTAACTTCAATTTAACGAGCGTCTTAAATGTTTGGCATATCAGCGTGAGAGACGTGTGCAGCGTGTATTAGTGTGAGTAGCAGAGCAGCAGGGTGACATCAGCAGAGTGAATTATCAGAGCAAACGCTTTGAGGGCTCAAAAGAAAATGCTTTGAGGGCTCAGAAGAAAACGATAGACACTCAAGGATCATACTTAGTAATATTCTTAATATCAAAGCTTACAAGTGCCTTCTTCAGGCCGACTTACATATCCTTATATAGGACTCAGACTGAGACTATTGCGGACTTCAAGATCTTTGAAATCCGAAAACCATGGGCTGAAAATCAGGTGCGCCCGTGGTTTTACTAAAAGTTATTCGATTGGCTCCCCGAGGCTCGGATCGAATCTGTTACAGTTCTTAAGACTAGACTTTAAAGATTGTATTTATCAAAGCGGGTGCATCTTTGGGCCCCATCGTCTTTTGATTTATACCCCTTGTCAGTCTTTACGCAAAACAACACATTATTGAATACTGTACAAAGTTGATATTTTTATTCTTGCTCCATGTCATCCATTTCGTCCGCCCATCGAACAACCATGTCTTGCTAAAGTGCCTTTGTTTGTGGTCCAAGAATATTGATGTACAATTGCTGTTGATAGCCGGGTCCCCCGTTATGATGGCTTCTATGCACTAGATTCTCTTCATTTCGGATCATTATTCTTTCATCCGTCCAACTTGGGACTGTTATTGGCCATTTTCTCTCATTCTTCATTCCTTTAATATTTTTCAGTTGTTCCCTTTCTTCAGAAAACATGCCATCTAGTTCTTCGTAATTAATATCATAAGAGTATCATGGACGTATCCTCCATATTTGGATTGAGAGAAAAATATTTCCAATGGTTATTTCTTGAAAAGTAGCAGTTATATCTATTTCGAAAACTTGTATGAGCCGTGGGATCCATTTAACTATTGTTTTTATTATCATAGGGAAGTTTAAGTTATTTATTTGTACTCTGGTTATTATTATTTTTTTTATGACGCCTTTTTCTGATGCATATATACTTAGTTCATCTATTTCATGATGAACTAGAGTTGTTCTTTGTTCGTTATGATGTTTAGTTATACAATCCCCATATTCTATCATTAGTGTCAAGACCTGGTTATCCCATATTTTATTATCAATTATTTCTTTGATTTCCAGTGGGAAATTTTTATTTATACATTCATAGAGGGCTTTTCTTTTTGCTTTTTCTAGTATTTTAGAAAAATATAACAACACTTTCCAGATAATTGATAATATTAAGTTGCTCTTCAGGTTCTTCTTGATTAATATTTTTCTTAAGAAATGAAAGCATGTGATTATTGAAAATATTTAGGTAATTGCTTCTTTCAATTAAGTTTTCTTGTTTTAATTCCATTATTTGATTTTGAAGGATGATTATTGCGTTTTGATTATATTTGGAATTTTCTTCTAGGGCGATAAGATATTCTTCCATATTTCTTATGGACGCGATGTATTCCGGATTACTTTGTAAACCTCCGGTACTTTTCCATATCTTATTTAGGTTTTCATAAGTTTTCTTGCTCAAGTTATTATTGCTTCGATAGAAGCTCCTAGCTTGAGTTATTTGATGTATGACAGCTTGATTTTGGGTTTTTGCCATATCTATTATGATATTTTCTTCTGCAAAGTTTATATTTATTTTTGGTTCTCCTTTATTAATAGGAGTAATGTACGAAGGTATTGCAGATATATTTTTTGATGTTTCCACAATATTCCTCGAAGAAGATGCTTCCTTATTCTTCATGGTTGCTTGAAAGAAATTATTCTTCATTTTGAAAAAGTCGAGATAGATAATCAGCAACTATATTTTGATACCCTGGCAAAAAATGTATTGAGTAACTGAAATTTTCTAATTGCATTAACCAGCGTACTCTTCTACTATTTTGATCTTCTTTTCGATTTTTAATATAATGATATAATTCTTTGTTGTCGGTATTAATTCGAAAGATGGTTGGTAGTAACCAATATTTAAAACTTTTAATAGTTTTTAATATGGCTATTTTTTTTTCATATGTGGAATAATTTATTTCGGGTTTAGAGAATTTTCCCGAAGTGTAACCAACTACATCTTCTTTTTCGACAATTAATATACCTGCCCAATATAATTAACTAGCATCTGTTGATACCACTAATTTATCAGTTTCTTTTGGTATGATTGTTTTCAGGGTCTTTGTTATTATAGATTTAATATATTTAATTTCTTTGTTCTCTTCTGAAGAAAGAGTGATTTTTATTTTATCTGTTTCCCAACGTGTTACAATTTTATCATTTTTTTGTACTTTTTATTTTCAAAGTTGATTTTTTCTTCTAATTTTTTTGTCAACTCACTTAATCGAGGAATATATTTTCTTTCATAATTTAGAATTCCTATAAAATTTTGTAATTGTTTTAATGTTGTAAAAGTATCTGAAAATTCTTTAATTTTACTTATAATATGAGTTCTATAGAGCCTTGGTCAATAATTTTTCCTAGATATTCTATTTTTTGCTTATAGAGCTCAAATTTTTTGGGTGATAGAATTATACCATTTTTATGAGAATTTCTTTTATTATTTGTAAATGATATTTATGTTGATTATATAATCAGAGAAGACTAATATATCATCTATATAGACTATAATGAAGTGGTCATAATCTTTAAAGATTGAGTTCATCCATTTTTGAAAGATTTGTGGAGCATTTTTTATTCTTAATGGTATTATATTCCATTCTAAATGTTCATAGGGTGTAGAAAAAGAACTTAATTCTTTGGACTTTTGGTCTTCTAATTTTATTTGCCAAAATCTTGATTTAGCATCGAATTTACTGAACCATCTTTTATTCTGTAATCTTTTTAGAATACTATCACAGCTAGGTATATAGAAACCATCGAATTTTGTATATTTTTTATTTTTTTATAATTTATTACCATTTTTGCCTTTCCTCTTTTTTGTTCTGAGTGATTTCTTACCATGAAAGCAGGAGATATGTGTGGGCTTCTACTTGTTTGGATTAGATTCATTTGTTTTAATTCTGTGATTTGTTTTTGGAATTCTAGTACATCTTCTTTAGAATAAACTAGTGGTTTTGTTCTTAGTTTTTTTCCTTTATGTTCTGGCATAAGTTCTATTTTGCAATATTTTGGGTTTCTATTGAATAATTTTAAAGGGTTTTCAGAAAATAGTTCTTTTAAACTATTTATATGTGTCTTGAAAATTTTCTTTCGATATATTTATTGAAAATTTAAAATTTTTTTGTACCATAAAGTATCGAGGTTCTAGTATTTGTTTATTATCCCCTCAAAAGTTTCCTCATTTTTTCTCCTCAAAAGTTTTGCTGCTTACTAGTTCTAAACGTTGCAAGGAATTGGGTCGGCTCAATTTGCATCACTAGCCTGTTATCAGGAACAAATCTGAATTGTCCTCCGTAAATCATACCGATTGAATCGCTCGGATGATCAAATATTGCTTGTCTAGTGCAAGCACATATCCTTGATCACTCACAGGATTATTTTTTCCTTGCTTTATTTTCCCAAGAGTTTCGTAGGGGTACTCATGGTGGTGTTATACTATCAAAAAGTTAATGGGGGTGTTTGGTTGCATTTTAATTTTTAAAAAGGTTTCATGATAAAAAATTATATTATAATACCAAACATGATAATTTTTAAAAGTGAAAACGGGACAATGAATGTGTTTGGTAAAAATATTTTAATTTTTAAAAATGATAATGAAGTGTTTGGTAGCATTTTAAATTCAATTTTCATTGACTTCGTAAACATCAAAAAACAAGAATTTCATGTCATACAAATTTAGAAATTCACAAGATCATGGAAACGACAAAATATTCATGTCATACAAGAATTCAATCATCTAAAAATATATAATTACAATCTACGACGCCTAATATAATCTTCCCACATTTTTTTGCTATATTATTTCGATGAAGCTTTCCATCTTTGCTCATTTGTGCTTGAATTGCTTCCATTATCTTCGTTCATGATTCTTTCTTGTCTTCTTTGTTCTATATCTCCATCACTTGCAATCCCTTGCTCATTCTCAATATCAATCCACAATGTGTCTTTTCCACCATTAAAATCTCTAATAAAATTATGTATCATACAAGCAGCAACAACTAATTTTGACGGTACATTTAATGGATATTGCAAGGGACTTTGAAAAATTCTGAAGCGCTCTTTTAGAACACTAAACATTCTCTCAATAATATTTCTAAGTGATGAATGGCGCAAAGAAAATGACTTAATCTGAGACATCTATGTACAATTCTATGTATTAAAAAATAAAATATAAAAATTATAATAAAAAACAAGGTTAATGAAGTTTTGCATGTATATCCAAACTATACATCTGTATCATACATTCCAGACAAATAAACACTAGAAAAGAAGTGAAAATTTTGGAGGTCAAATCTTTTCCCATCTCCTATATATATACATTGCATATATAGGAATTGATAAATATAATAAATGTACCGTATCAAAGATAATACCTGTATATCTCATCCTTTCTTGTATCATATCAAGGGTCTTCCAGTGAGGTATAGGATAGGAGTGTTCTGCTCGGGTTAAATAGTTTCTTTTTCTTCTTCTTTTTAAAAAAAAAATCAAACTGAACCAAAAGAATCGGTCAGTCTGAGTCTAATTGAATTGTCATAATTTTGTTCTGATGTATAGATTAATGGTTCCTCTTAATTAATACAATGGTGAAGGAAATTAACTCTCAGATACAAATAGATATATACATATTTTCTTTTCTTTCAATATTACTGTTCCTGCCAAGGCAATTAACCCTTCTCCTACAATAAAAAATCAATATTACTGTACTGCCAATGCTTTTTATATTCTTATTGTCTCCTCCGTATGCATATATTAATCTAATTGTACATTCAAATGAATGCAAAGGTAGATCTCACCCCAGCTAGACCCCAACAAAGAGATGATGTCCAACATATTATAGATTCCAGTCGGGTTCAGCCAATCCCAGCCTGAAATCGGGTAAGGATTAATCATTTAATCCTATAAGAGGGCTTCAGGTCTGGCCTTGGCCAATTCTGATTTGGAACAGGCTATCCCGCTAAACAAGCTTCTCAAGAGGAGGGAAAGTGTGGAGAGAAGCTTGAGAAGCCAAAATTACCACATAGCAATTGGTTTCAAGAGTGTCTTCACCAATCTTCAACCTGAACCTGCTGTTTACAATGGATTTCCATCTATTAGATCCGTCCATGTCATTTATTTCTGCAACGTATTGTTGAGACTTGAGAGATCTGAATCTGGTCGATATATGACTGTGCATCATGTCTTTTGATGCATGTTTTAGAACTGCCTAGGAAGTCCAAGTCAGTATAAATTATCTTTTGATGTTAGTCCACTGTCATAAACACTCATTCAAAATATATAGACCTATTACTAAACCATATTAACACATACTGATATTTCTTTTCTTAGAACATTACATACTAAAAGCCAAAAGTAGATAATAGTTTCTAAAGAAACCTAGAGTAGAGGAGAGGTTCACTCGGACAATACATCTGTAATCCCCTTTCAGTGAAGAGAATCCACAGCCACAATGCACTGTGCCAATGAGAGGGACCCCAACAAAGAGAGGTTCTTTAGCCGGTGACCCATTACTTCAATCATGCATTGTCAGGCTCAGAACCATAACATAAAAGGAATATAGCCTTGGATCAAATGGAAAGTAGTCTAATGCATGTTTGCTTTGCCGCCACCACCCACATGCCAGTCAAGCCTTCTTCAAGTTCCAAGATAAAAGGAATATAGCCCTTCTTCTTATGTACTAGGTGGTGAACGCAGCCAATGAAAGATACCCCTAACAACAGCTTTGTCTTTGGGTTCACAGAGCTAACACCCTATTTGGATTGAATATAGTTATCGTGGTATGAGGCTGTCAGTTGTGTCAATTTTGAAAATTGCAATCCATACAAGACATCTATTGTGATACAAGTGTTGGCCTATATGAATGTTGTTATTGATGCTCTACTCTGTCCCCTGGAAATATCTTCCATGTACTCTAACCAAACAGGCAATATATATGACGTTGCCGGGGATGGTAAGCTATCACAATCTTCACATACCCAAGTCTTGTCGTTTTATAATAAAAACTCTCCTTTCAAGATGCCGGCATGTGCTTTTATTCATCCACCACGAGAAAGCACAAATTGGTCGTGGCCGGGTGGACGGACCTTTGGACTCACCTTGTAAAACAAGGTTATGGATTTGACACCGTAAGATTTAAGGTATCCTCACAAGTCATAACTTCGTAAAACCTCTTCCTAGAATATGTGACAACAGATCAAGAAGCTACGAAGATCGAAAGCAACAACGATAACTAATCATCAAGTCGAGAGCATTACAATTATATCAAGCACACAGAGGCCAAGTGATGCGAGACAATTCGAGAGAGACGCGAAAGTACTTTCTCCTGTGCGCACAATCCCCGACCTGACGGAGTGGGGTTGCAGTATCCACGGAGGCCTCCTGGTGATGACGGAGACTGAAACGAGTGAGGTGCTTGTGCTTATCTGCGGGAGTTCTCTGGAGAAGAGCGGGCAGCCTGCTAAAGGCGGGTGGCTCTTCACACGGCGCTTCCGATTCTTGAACTGTAGAAATCTGGAAGGGCGAGAAGAGCCGGAGATGTGCCATCGCAGCCACTACCGTCGCCGCTGCGAGAAGAGCTCTTGAAGAAGAAGCGAAGAGGGCGTCGGGAGGAGGCCACCGCCGCGAGAAAAGCCCTTGAAGAAGGAACGAAGAGGGTGTCGGGAGGAGGAGGCCGCCGCTGGGATGCGCCGTAGCGGAGAGGGTTTCGCGAGAGCTTGTCTGTGAGGGCTTTGCGAGACGGTGAGTTCCGCTTTCAAAAAAAATGGTCTCTACCTCTCTCTTTTTTTACTACATCCGGTCGATGAAAAACTTTTTTAAAACAAAAAACGATACGACGAGCCAAACATAATTTTAACCTCACTTTCATTACAATTTTCAAAAATAAAAAAAGTGACCATTATCACGTAACCAAACACCCCATAAGGCTCTTGAACCGTATCAAAAGGTATCCAACAAAACAAAATTGAATAGAAAATGAGATAACTTGCGAGGTATTTTTTTTTTACCAATAATGTAGGGGTGTAAACGAATCAATGTACTTAACAAGTAACTTGGAACTCAGATTTTGAACAAGTTTGAATAAAAAAATAAGTAATTTGATACCGAGCGAGTTGAGACAAATTCTTGTTCTACTCGTCAAGTTTGCGACTAATTTATTTAGAAAAGCAACATACGAGTATTAATAATTATACAATATCACTTAACAAAAAGGAATAAGTTTAAAGAAATTTTAAATCGTGTTAAACTTGAATCCAACAGCATAAATAAGGTCAAATTTAAGTTTTACGTACGAATTTAGATCGGGGCAGAGTTGCATGAATGAGTTCAAGTTTGAATTCAAGTTTACAACACGAGTGCAAACTGTCATTTGAGTCTTGGCTCTCCGTTAACTAACTAGTCAAGTTTAAACTAAAAGTTGAACTTACACGCATGGATCTGAGTTCGGATTTGAACTTGAATGGACAAACAAGTTGTGGACACCATGGTTCCCCGGGTCGGCGACCCGGTCGCCCGGGTCGCCCGACCCGGCCGGTTTCCGGGCCGACCGGCCCGGAAACGACCCCGCCGGGCCGACTCCAAGCCGGCCCGACGGGGGGTCGCGCGACCCAGCTTTGGGTCGCGCGACCCGGCGACCTAGTCGGCCGGGTTGCCCGACCCCGGGGCGACCCGACCTATGTCAATTTTTTATATATTATTATTATATACTTAAAATTTTTTCTTCTCCCTCCCCGTTACCACCATTAAAAAAAAATTTCTTCGGGGGGCGTTGCCTCCCTGATACCCCCCACAAGGGGCGCTGCCCCCTTGACCCCCGCGACCTGACCGCGCAGGTCGATCTGCGACTACTCTGCGCCGCATTTAATAATAATATAACAATAATTCACTATCATTTATATCATCACATATATATAAGATTTATAATCATAAATATATGTTATATACTTACATTTTATAAAGATCTATTTTAACTCTTTTCTCTTTCACACACACATTAAATGTGTCAAAAAAAATTATTTTTTGAGTGTTCCATTTATTGATTGTACAATAATATTTTACTATCATTTATATTATTACGTATAGTTAAAATTTATAATTCTAAATATACGATACATCTTAAAAATTATAAATTTATTTGTTAAGTATCTTTACCTTCTCACTTAAGATTAACTCTTTCCCAACATATATTAATACAACATAATCACAAAAAAAATCATATTCACTTGTATACATAAATAAACACTCATATTCAATTATAATATAAAAAATATAATTATATTTATGTATATATTTTATGTATACATAAATATATGACATAAAAATTATTGTTTCTATTTGTTTCTTATTTTTATATAATTTTTTATAATAAAATACATAAAATTCGACCTCATCCGACCCCGTCCGACCGGGGGTCGCGACCCCGTCCGACTTGGTCGGTTTTGGGGCCGACCGACCCCGGGCCGACCCCGACCCTGCCTTCCTTGGTGGACACAGCTCGAGTCGTTGGCGCCTATAGTTGTCGTATCATGATTTTATTGTACGATGAAGTATTCAATTTGAGTTCCCCCCCCCTCTCTCTATGTGTGGGTGTATTATCGATATTTATGTGTGTGTGTTTCGTCGGAGAATTTGCGAGTAAAAACAGGAAGGGTTTTAATCGGAGGACTTCTCGGGTTTGACAATCAGCGAAATCAATCACCATCGTTGCCGTCGCGGCGCCGCTTTCAAACGTCCTCGATCGTCTTCTACCGACGGTGAGTCAGGACCGCAGGCGATCAAAGCGTGAGAGCCCGAATTTTCTTTTCTTAACATATATATACATATATATATACATACATGCGCACACACCACACACACATCATATCTTGTTTGGCTCCAGACTAGGACCATCTCTTTGTTAACAGTTTCAATGTCATATCTGCTCGAAGCATCCAAACACTGTCAAATGAGTGTAAGCTGTAATTTGAATCTTGGCTCTCCGTTAACTAACTAGTCAAGTTTAAACTAAAAGTTGAGCTTACACGCATGGATCTGAGTTCGGATTTGAACTTGAATGGACATAAACAAGCTGTGGACACAGCTCGAGTCGTTGGCGCCTATAGTTGTCGTACCATGAATTTACTGTACGATGAAGTATTCAATTTGAGTCCCCCCCCCTCTCTCTCTGTATTATTTATCTATATGTATGTATGTATGTACGTTTGTGTGTGTTTCATCGGAGAATTTGTGAATGAAAAAACAGGGAGGTCTTTAATCGGAGCACTTCTCGAGTTTGACAATCAGCGAGATCAATCACCATCGTGGCCGCTTTCAAACGCCCTTGATCCCCGCTCGTATCGTCCACCCTTTGGTCTTTTGCGGACCGTTGGTCTGGCCCGCAGATGACCAAAGCGTGTGAACCTGAATTTTCTCTTCTTAATATATATACCTACACATCATATGTTGTTTGGCTCATTCTACGACCATCTCTTCGTTAAAAGTTTCCGTGTCATATCTGGTCGATGCATCCAAAACACGGTCGATCTTATTCTTGATATTTGATTTCTTTTGGTCCAGAACTATTTCCATCTATTTCTACTAATCGAGCTCCTTATTTCCTTTCTCAAAAAACCCAAAAAAAAATAAAAAAGGTTCGGTGACGCGGTGAGTCCGGAGGATTTCTTCTGCTTCTTCTTCTTCTTCGGCCCGCCAGTGCAACCGGTGATCAATGAAAGAGTGTTTTAACTGCTTTTCTCATGTTTATTTGTAATAAAATTAGGTTGATTGAAACTGTTATTGTAATTTTACAAAATAATATAATTCGAAGTTACCAGTCGGAGTGATTGAAAGGGTATTTACGTGAAGAAAGGTTGAACTCGTAAACATGTGTTAGACAATTAACACTTGAGTTAATGGTAAAAGGTTCTGGAGACTGATTTATTTATTTATTTTGAAATATATCAGCCTACTTGGCTGAGGCAGACCGACCGACCCCGATATGACGCGTAGCAACCTCTGGAGGGATGACGTGGCTGGCTGACGTTGCGATGATATCATCGAGACGCCACGCAGGCGCGGCAGACGGCCGACGTATTCGTATTGCGTCCGGAAAAGGCAACTTGTAATGATAAATACTTTTTTTTAATATAGACCATGAAAAGTCTCTTTTGCACAGTTAGGTTTACCATTTTTTTTTTCGAATCAAACTGAACCCAAGTAGGTCCTGATGGGGTGTTTGGTTGCAAGATAATGGGTGTTTTTATTTTAATTTTTACAAATTGTAAAATTTTTTTGTTAAAAGAGGTGTTTGGTAACCATGATAATTTTATATTTTGAAAGTGATTTTATTCTTAAACAAAAAAGAGGATCTCATCTCTTTCTTTTCTCTTGTGGTCCCCCACTTTGTTTGGTCATATATGGTAGTTACTCTTTTTTGTTATCACATCCCTCCAAACATGATAATTTTATGTCATGAGTTGGTTCACCTTTTATTTTTAATATAATTTTTTATCATGAAAATGTACAAAAAAATTATCATGCAACCAAACACCCCATTAAGATGTACCGATTCAATTTGCTTTGGTTCGATTTTAAGTAAAAACAATTAAATTAATTAATTTATAATTTTAAATAATCAAAAATTAATATTCCTTTATCATAAAATTATATAAATATTATTGTTGTTAATTTTTATAATAATTTAATTAAATAAAAATTTTAGTTATAAGTATAATCAATTTTTATTATAATTTTTATATAAGCATAATTTTTATTAATAATATAACCCATTTGGTTAACCATTTAAACTTTATGCACTCCCGTGGATGGAAGATGAGGGGAGCAAGAAGAGGCGGGGAGATGTCAACAGGGGGGGTCCATGGTGGCATTATAATATTATACGTCATGGTAAAAAAGTTTAATTACCGATAATGAGTATATTTGTGAATAACTTTATGCTATTTATTAAAAAATAATTAATAATCAGTTAACATGCCGTTAATAGAAAATATATACTTTAAGATATGTGTACATGTAATAATTTAATATATTAAAAAAGATACAAAATAATTTAAGCAGTAAAAAATTAAAGAATAAAATAAAATACTTATGAGAAATATCCACAAAGGGTGCTCATGAAATAATTAACATTCAGTTAATATGCTGTCAATGGAAAAGATATTCTTTACGATATGTGTACATGTAATAATTTACCCTCATTAATTTACGATAATTTTTAAAATACATATCGTATTGATTTCATTCAGAAGTAAATTAAGAAATCACGTTAAATCAATTTATAATTTTTTCCATTTTATATTTTTGTCGTGACTACTTTTGGTAATATGTATTAACAATATAAAAATTTTTAAAATAAATAAAATAAAATAATTTGTATTTAAATTCTGATAAATTATAAAAAATATAATCATCCTTTGATAGTTCACAAGGTATATCAATGGAACATGCATGGTGACGACGACGGCTATAAAAAGTCGTCGCTAATAAATTTGTTAGTGACAACTGATGTTTAGTTGTCACAACTGAATAAGAGCCGGGGCGACTACTTTTGCACGCCGGTCGTCGTATATTACATTTGTGATGGTTGAAACTCTCCCAAATTTAGAAAAAAAAAAGGAAGAAAGAAAGAACGGTGAGCCCATTTTGGGAGAGGTCTTTGGGTTATTAACGATGGTTTCCTTGGACTTGAATAAAAATAACCATTTTCTTCTTACACCCCCGAATGCAACTTGTCCACTTGATTGGCCAGATGTTTATTTGATTTCCAAGGTTTCATGAAAATGTTCGTACACTCGCTAGATATTAATTAACGATGGCACTTAGTTACGCTTGCAAATTTCACAATAAAAATAATTATCTACATCTTATATACATGCCATCGCTGTCTTAATTTAAGAAAGATTCTTGCCCCCAATAAGTTTTGATCAGCACTGTCTAGCAAGCATGATGATCTATACAATATTGCCAGAGAGAGAGAGAGAGACAGAGAGAAATCCCCAAACATGCCCATGCAAAGTTTCTAGATTAATTAGATTTTCTTTTCCATTATCCTAAATCGAGAGGAATCCCCAAACATGCCCAAGTTTCTAGATTAATTAAATATTCTTTTCCATTATCCCCATGGCCTGCGTAATATTTTTTATCATCCCGATTATCACATCCATCTTGTGCTTAATTATGCGCACGTGCACGCGACCAAGTCCTTTCGAACAGGACGAAAATGGGGCACCAGAAAGATTCCCCTCGTGGGCCCTACCAACTGGTCGCGGAGGAAGTTTGTAGTTTGCACCCGTCAGCCCTAACAAAATTGCATTATCATCCTCTCATTCTTAAGTATTTGACATCTACCGGTGTTTGAATATTGTGTAAAACCACTGTATATCATTACTATTCTTCAATATTTGATGGTAATGGTTTTGATGTTGATATCGAAGTAGTTTTGACACGCAACCAAAGCAAGCCATAAGATATCGAGTCACAATATTTTGAACCTGTGGTGCTGAGCTTGAACTCGGAATAAAATTACTTAAATTCGAATTCAAGTCTTTTACCAACTTATCAATAAGACTCAACTTTACGTTGAAATTCTATCGAAACTTTGAGTCCAAATTAAATTCAGCTCAACTTATTCAATGCATGTAATTAGTATTATGTAATTATAGGTATTCATAACCGCTTATTTTTTAATAAAAAATTTGATAAAACACCTACGAGTTTTACAAGGAAAGCATCAACGCAATTATAGACTTGACAATGACATAGATGCAAGAACCGTCGCCGTAAACGTAGCCACCCCCTTCTCCTTGCTTCGACGCCTATCCATCCCTCGGTGGTGCGGTGGGGTGGGTTCCACTTCCACCACCCCTTCGCGGCCGCCTGCCCGACTCGACTACCCCTTGATTGTTTTCTAGTACAGCTCGCCCGCTCCTCTCTCTCCGGCCAACGCCGGTTACTTAATACCGTCCTCATCTTTGATCCCCCACCGATGACGTCGACGGCTGCAGCAGCCGCCCCCGACGCCTGCGACTGTGCCCACCTCACGGTAAGCACCGGCGCCAATCCACCGTATGGCAAATCGGGGACGCGGACAAAAGGTAGAAGAGGAGGAGTGAGAACGCGGGGGGGAGTGGCAGAGCACCGGAGGAAGCGAAAAGGGGGCATTTTTGGAGCTGGTTTTGCCCTTCGTGGTAGTACGAGCGTTGAGTGTCTGGGAATAAAAGAACGCTAGTGCATGGTCTTTGGGATTTTTGGGATCCCGCGCACCTTTTTCTTTTCCTCGACAGAGATTCTGAGGTTTCCTGGGATGGAATCCTCTTGCTGCCTATATGGTAGTGCCACTGGGCTCTGAAATTTGATGGCGCTCCTCTTTACTGGGTTGGTCGCATCTCTTGTGGTATCTCCAGCTTAGGAGGTAAATGGAGAAAAAGTGAGCTTTTTGCTCTGGGCCTGTCGAGCTGCCGGATCCCGATGAAGGTGGCAGCGATTTTTAAGCTACGGTCCGTCAGCTTCTGCGTTGATATTTAAACTCTTCTCGATCAATTACGTTTCGCTTCGTCTTTTAGCCATATGGTGATTCTGGTTAGATTCTCGTTGTCTGATGTCTCTCTCCCTTTCACTTGGTAGAATTTGTTGTTGAGCTGACAAATCTTTGGGTTTTGTTATCCTTGCCAATCTGCTTACTAGGATTCTTTGACGAAGTAACAAGATTTTGAGTCCTTTTCTTGATTCTGGATGGGGGCTGTATCTGTCGTCATCTCACGGCGTCACGAGGCTGTAATTGAATCAAAGCAGATCATCTACCCTGCAGTCCGTGCCGTGGTTGATTACTCGATCTAAGCTATATTCTTTCTTTTCTCCTTTTGGGTTCTGGCCATGGAGAAACAACTGAGCTTCCGATCCGGGAAAATGGAGAAGCAGAAGAGCTTTCGAGTAAGGGCAATGGAGAAACAGCAGAGCTTTCGTGTGATGGAAAAGCAGAAGAGCTTCCGTACAGGGGCCATGGAGAGACAATATAGCTTTATGGAAAGAAAGGGCAAGGATTCTTTAGGGAAACGAGGAGATACACCACTTCACATTGCTTCCAGGGATGGTAATTTGTTGCAAGTAAGGGATATTCTTTCAAATGGTGATAGTAACCATTTGAAAGGTTTGATATCAGCACAGAATAACGATGGACAAACAGCATTATATCTTGCATCAGAGAATGGGCATGTGGAGGTCGTTCAGCATATTTTGAAGCATTCCGATGCTCAATCTGCTTCTATTAAGGGAAAAGGTGGTTTTGATGCTTTTCATATTGCTGCTAAACAGGGCCATGTTGGTAAGTCTTGGTATAGGTCTATTTTGCACCGAGCCTAGAAATATGTAATCAACCATATGGACTTTTTACTGTATGCATAAGGAACTGATTGATGATTCTTTGAGGCATGCATCAAAGTATGTTAGTTTGATCGAGATAATTTCTTGTTTTCTGGACTGCTGCATTGCAGCATTATTCTCTTGACAAACTTTTGGCATAGCTTTGAACTTCTATTTTTTTAATTTATAAGTTGTTGTTGACAATTCTTAAAGCTATTTGTTTTGAGTAAATGGTGTTTGCTCAATTCTTGGTATGAATATGTGGCTATTGTTCATAACACTCCTCAATATCTATTACTTGCTGATTTGGAACAGTCACCCAGTTGTTCTGATTTTAACCACTGCTGTTATATGATAACTTAATAAGATTGACTCCTCTAAGCATCTTAAGAAGGCATTGCTTTTGTCACTGGTAAAATATTGTATGCTTTTTGGCACATGGTGAATGACAACATTCTATGCACATTTCTGGAAAGCAAAGATTGCAGAACTAGTTCTTGTGTTTGACAATTGGGCTGACCATCTCCAATATTAAACCAGATCTGTGTAATGTTGGCTCGGAACTGGCTCAAGAATTTTAAATTTTGGAGCACCCAAGCTGATTGGACATTTATAGCCTTTATCCATTCCTTTTTTCTAGTTTAAATAAGGAACATATGCCAATTAAAAATGGATGATGGATCAATGCAGGTCAATTGTGAAAGGAATCTGCAGACAACGGATTTTTTGCTAAAGTCAATGAAAATTAACATGCTATATTTTTATGGACTTAATTAAATAATTTGCAACCAACACTAATAGGGGGTTTGGTTGCAGAATAAATTCTTATATACTTTCATGAATTATGATAAAAGAGTTATATTAAAGTAAGCTAGCCAATACCATAAGATTGTCATGTTTGGGGAGATGTGATAACAAAAAAGAGTGTGAACCATGTATGTTCAAGACCAAAAGAGGTGGGGGACCACAAGATAAAAAAAGCGGGTCTCTTTTTTTTTGTTTAAGAAGAAAATCTCTTTAAAAACACACATTCATAATGATTGCTAAACACCATTATTAAAAACGCAAAATAAAATGATAGCATAAAAGCTTATAAGAAAACAGTAGTATTTGTGTTTAAACTTGCTTTCTTCTGAAGGATGGTTGAAAATATATCTCCTACACAAGATTAGATAACTGAATCTGGTCACAACTCTTCACTAATACATTGTAAGAAATGACTAACCAACAAAAACATTCTCCTGTCTATTGGACCATACAGGGTTCCTGAAAAGCCTTTTCATGAATGTCAATAACTTCATCCATGCTGTTACCTATCCTTAATGTTTTTGTTTTATTCATTTTGAGTACAAGAGAAGAACATTTTGAAGTAATGCTGCGACTCAGGCAAGGGAAATTAACACGTCAAACACTTGTTGCTGATACTTTTGTCAATATAAGCATGGTAACTCTTAGCTTGTAAAAGATCTTCTTGAAAGGAATATGTGGTATTCCTTGACCCTAAACCCTGATTCAATGATTGTCATTAGGATTATCTGCTGCATAGAGAATCCACTGACAAAATGATTAAAGCATGAAGTAACGTGCCTAATCTGTTTGTTTGAGAGACTGTTAAACACTTGTTCTTTTCTCGTTTTGTCTTTTATACATGACTGGAGCAAGTCCTTCCTTGTTTCATCTTTATGTATGTCTTGATAAACATTAGAGAGAACATATTTGTCTAACTTGTATGTGGCATCATTATTATTTTTTCATTTGTACTTCTTAAATGCTCTTATAATTTTTTTCATTCACATTTCAGATGTTTTGAAAGTGCTACTGTCATCATTCCCTGAATTGGCAATGACGGTGGCTTCAGCAAATGCAACAGCATTGGATACTGCTGCTGCTCAAGGCCATACTGATGTGGTCAACCTTCTGCTACAGACAGATGCTAGTCTTGCTAAGATTACTCGAAATAATGGAAAAACTGTCCTCCATGCTGCAGCTAGAATGGGACATGTTGAAATTGTGCAATCAATATTAAGCAAAGACCACAGTATTGGGCGCCGGACTGATAAAAAAGGGCAGACAGCATTTCACATGGCAGTGAAAGGGAACAATTTAGAGACAGTGATGGAACTACTGAAACCTGATCCTTCAATTATAAACTTAGAGGACAACAAGGGTAATACACCATTACACATTGCAACCAGGAAAGGGCGTTTTCTGGTTAGTTAAAATTTTATTTTACTAACTTTTTATGTAAATCATTTATCATCATTTGAATGGTACTTCTTTTACTGTTTTAATGAGGCAAAAAAGGTGCCCGACAAACTAGTCTTTCCTTCCAAATTTGAGGATATGAATTCTGGTTTTCATGCAGATAACCTTGTTCTCCATTGTCTACAAATGGTTTCCTTGGTAATTATTGTATACTGCTAAATCATTAGAACAAACATAAAATGCTGAAAGGCAGCCTTAAAAGCTCTACCTTGTGTTGTTAAGCTGCATAAGATAAGTGAACAATGCCATACGTAGTTTCATCATAATAAGAGGTTATTTGCAACATGGTTGGCAGATCCTGTTTGAGTTCATAATCCTTTGGTCAAGATGATTTTACGATCAAAAGATCTGGATTGGCATAGGCAGTTAGCACTAACAGATCCCTTTGTTGATTCTCATCCAAGCTGGGATCAGTGAAAATAATCAATCAGAGTCCTCCAATCCAGCATTCTTGCTGGCCCACCTGATTATAAGCTGAAATAGGTTGTTGTGGACTAGGATTGGCACTAGCTTATTCAGCGTCAATAGTCCCTCCTTTCCTTCCCTTTTGGGAAGTGGTTGGTATCCTATGTTATCAAAGGTGACCGAGGCAATTGCCTAGGCGATGAGGAAAGGAGTGGCACTAGCTGCCTCAAGTCATGCCATGTCGCCTAGGCGACCATGGCTTCCTGGATGGGGGTTCTGCAGATGCCTGCAGGGTCTTCTCTACCCCATTTTGGGTCGAGAAGACAAGGGTCAGCAAGACCCATTGAAGAAGGGTCTGGTCAAAACTTAAGTTTTGTTGTCTGCTTGGGTGAACTTAGCCACTGAACCAGGTGTTTGGACTGGCCGGTTCAGTGGCAGATGGGTCCAAATTAAGTCCGGGTCCGTGTTAACGGGTCTACTTGACCCATTAAGCTCTTCTCCTTTGCCCATTGCCCCTTTATGCATGTTCTGCCTCAAGCACCTAAGGCTCCTTGCCTCAGGTGTCTTGTGCCTTGTATAACATAGTTGGTCTAGACAACAAAATAGACTGTCAAAAGGTGGGAGAAGAAAGGAAAAAAGAAGGAAGACACCAAGGTGGTGTGGAAGGAAATGGAAAAGGATTAAAGTTGCTACATTTCTCCGGAGACTTTATTCTACATCATTCTGCACTTCACGGCAAATAAAGGAAACTAAATTATTCTGTGCGATAGCTTGTTTCTTGAATTTCCATCTGTTTTCTCTTGCCAAATCACCCAGAGTCACATGTAGAATTATTCACCAAACTTGTCTATATCGCTTATCTGTGTAGCATTGTTCCATCTCTTGAGAAGAGGATCTCATGGTTGTATTAGGTAGGATAAACATGTATCATATTCTTTGAGGGCCTGTTTGGCTTGAGTTTGGGGATAAACCATGTTTATCCGGTTTATCCCCAAAATATTTCCATACCAAACGGACCCTGAAGGATCAGTTTAATGGGGACATTGGCACAAATCGATTTGGGAAATTTTATCGCCGTCAGCGACATCGATTTAGAAGGGACTGAAAATAGCTTCTTTAAATTTCAGTTTGGGCCGCCACTGTTCTGGCCCATTATCTTGCATTTTTTTCCTACAGTTACGAAGGGCCTCCAGCCGCCGGTAAAGTCCACCTGTGGGCCCAAATTTTTAGTCATATATGTCATCTCTATTTGAATAGAGTGAACATGGGCCGCCTGCACCACAATGGAATCACGGGCCCATTACGCACTCACCTTTTCCCTTTTATTTTTTTATTCTTACATTGTACAGCTCCTTAAAAGGAGATGGGAGGGCCTTGTCCGCGACATGAAGAAAGAGAAGGTCATTTTTTTTCTGTTGGCGCATCCAGTCTCATTTGTCCTAGGGTTCCTCTACTGTAGCTTCTTCTTCCTGCTGTTCGTTTTGAGTGGCATGCGATCCTTAGTTTCCTTCATGCCTTCCTCCCTAGTGTAGATAGTATGATATGGTCCGTATATTGCTTGGTGACTAGCCGTTCGCCTGGATCCTGCGGAGCTGCTTCTTCCTGCAAGACATCGTCGGTTCCACTCCTTCCGGGTGGCGTTCCTTCTATGCCTTCAAGCGTCGAAGGCTGGCTGTCTGTTTATGTGACTTCCACTGGGATTTCTTCCTCCACTCCGACGTCTATGGCTATTTCATAAGGCGGATCTCTTTACGTAGCACCCAGCGACTTGTTGATCCATCTCTGGTGGATGTTACTCAGCGTTCCACCGTCCAGCTAAGTATCAGCGCCTGTTTACAGCCGTTTTCATTCAGTCGAACACGAAGCAATATTCAGTACTTCCAGATCTGATGCACCGCCCGTCTCGACACTTCTTATGTCGTTGACGTCCTGCAAACGAACTGGTCCTGGCTGCGTTCATTCATTTTAGCACCTGTTGAGTCCTTCTAGATCTGAGAACGTCCGCTTTGGTGGCTTAGCCCCAAGCTGGAGACGCGTCCGGAACTAGTCCTAAAGCTGTTTCGACATGTCTTGAATCTCTGGTTTGCGCGACTGGTTTTCGGATTAAGGATAACAATGACTAGTTCACCGAACGATGAAGTCATTGCACAGCTCACTGAGATCAAACATGATCAATGATTTCCTTGTTGGATCGACGTTGAAGGCATATGATGAATGCCAGGGTCTCATTAAGATCTAGTCCGGATTATCAGTTCAGTCGGTTTCATTGCCATCACTGGTCCATCTCCAGTGAATAGCTGCGTTTTCTTATGGTCTTGAAAGGTTGAGCAACGGATATTACACTGGTCCCTACCAGTAAATCTCGCATACTACACTGGTCCATTCCAGTAAACTTCTGATACTACACTGGTCCTATCCAGTAAGCCACTATTCACTTGGTTCTCTGGTAGGTGGCAGTGACTCTCCTGTTTTCTGAATAGTCCAGTGGAATGGTCACATTCTGGTTATAGTACCGGTGACTCTTCGGAGCTGCCTGCTGTCCCGGTTTAAGACCAGCTGATTACGAGTTAGTGGCGGCTGATTCCTTCAACGTTCAACTACTGAGCTGTGAAACTGATGTTTGATTAAAACTTTGGTTCAACAACTTCATTTCGGTTTCTTCTAGTAGCTCGTCAACCTGGATCCGGTCACGATCCCCTTTGTTTGTTTGACCTATTACCACCCTGCGAGGTGTGGGTCTACGTTTTAAGGTTGTAATGCCTATTGAGTGAAATTATATATTGGGTCGTGACCATATCCAGCCGGGCCGACACCCACACAACCGTGTGGAGGTACTCTCTTACTCATAAATCCTTGTATGTTTACCTGCTTTCCTATTATACGACTCGAACGCCATGCTCTACGTGTGGATAGGATTCTAGCCCGAAATAATCAAGTGGTTGGCGTAAATTGCGAGGTTATCTTCAAATCCAATTGACAACTATCTGATAATCGATTTTCGTTAATTAGTTGACGGAATTAGATCTATTGGTTGAATTTGAGAAAATTTTCATTGTTTAAAATCCTGATTATTTTCTAAAGTGGATAAAAGTTCGCTGGTCCAATTTCTAGTGTTAACGAGAATAAACCAATCTTGAAATAATTAATGCGTTTTAAGTTGAAGATTTGCTTGAAAAGTTCTTTAAGAGTGTTTTCATTAGTGTCCTACACTCTCGGTCCATGTTAGTTCCGCATCAACTTGGTATCAGAGCCCAGCCAGAGTCTAGGACATAGCATTGCATTCATTGCATTTTATTACTTTGTTTCCATTTTTGTTCATATAGTTTGCATGACCACTAGGAGAGGAACATCTTACCAGGTCAACATGTCAGGGTCTAATTCTGAACCAATTTCCCTAGAAACCCATCTGGCTCAATTGATTGACCGTTTTGAACATTTTGAGGGTTTAATGAGGGGTATGAATGAGAGATTTGACCACTTTGACCAGACTATTCATGAACTCAATGAAAGGGTCACTGGGTTAGAAAATAGACCTGGTTTAACTGAGGTTATAGGGCTAAGAAATTTGAACTTCAGGTCAGACCCGAACCACCTCGATTTCCTCAAGATCTTAGGATTCTGAACTGTCCAGGGAGGAACCCCAATTTCTGTGAGTTTCCTCCTCAACCACCTCCCTTTTACCCACCTCCTCCTTTTAATCCTCAACCTCCAGGTTATCCTCAACCACCACCTCCCTTTCAACCTCATTTCCAACCACTTGAGCCTATGGGTCAAGGAATGGCTGGTAGACAAAGGAGAGAACAGGAAGCTGAAGAGAGGTGTCTCAGAAACATAAAGGTGGATGCTCCAAATTTTGAGGGTTCACTAGATCCTAAGGTCTATATGGATTGGGAGGCAGGAATGGATCATTACTTTGATTGGTATGATCTGTCTGAAGCTAGGAAAGTGAGGTTTGCAAAAATGAAACTCCTAGGACAAGCTAAGGTTCATTGGAACAACATAGAGTCTTTGCTTAGGCAGAGACATCAAGAACCCATCCAGAACTGGGAAGAGATGAAAGCCAAGTTGAGAGAAAAATATCAACCGTCGTCATACAGACAAGTGTTGGTTGATAAATGGCAGGGTATTACCCAAGGAAATCGTAGTGCATCTAACTACATTGCAGAATTTGATGACTACCTCCTTAGGTGTGGTATCCAAGAGGATGAGATGATGACCTTATCAAGGACAGAAGGGACTTAGGCCGAGAACTTAGGAGAGAATTGTTTGGGCGATCTGTCGCAACGCTCTTGATCACGCTTACGAGGTTGTCATACAATTTGAGCTTTGAGCAAATCGTACAGGAACCTCCTAGGCATAAATACATTCAGGCTCCTAGTAATGATTCTCGTGGTCAAAGATTTCCTCAACCTTCCCCTAGGATTCCAGAATTCAATAATCCTAGGCCATCATTCCCACCAAACAGGGGAACTCAATAGAATATTCCTCGAGATGCTTTAGTACCTATCCCTTCTCTCAAAAACCCTCATGATTCCACTTATAAGAGAGAAGATAGGGGAAAACAACCTGCTGTTGCTGAGGGTAGTAACAGCAAGATTCAATGTTTTGGTTGTGGAAAGATGGGACACTACAAGCAAGGAAGGCAGGATCGCGGATCGCGACCGGGTCGCGACCCGGTCCGATCCAAATTATTTATTTATTTTTGATAATTCGAAAAAAAATTGAAAAAATGTCGAAAAAATTCGAAAAAAATCTGAAAAAACAGAAGTATAAACTTTACCCAACCGTTTACATAAACTTGACTTGATCTTCATTTTCTACATAAGCCTTCGTTTGTAAAGTTAGCTTACCGGTCCAACCATCTGTCATCAACGTACAACCTCTTTCATCCCAAATCCTTTCAAAGGATTTGACGTACTTTCTTGTATCGTCCACCTCCATGGGAAGATATACGTTGTATATCTCCTTTGGGTTAGGTCCAGGCACTCCTTTTCCAACATCACCGATGGTGTCGATCATGTTTTCATAGTACGGTCCCTTGGCAGCATTTGCCGGTATACTATGATGGAAGAACCACCTTGATGTCGCTCGTCCGATCTTTTCTTTGCAAATTTTCAAATTCTTCAATGCCGTCGTTATTGATGTTTGGCGTTGCCGTGGTCGGGTGACAACAGGATCAACGGGACCCACTCTTGGCCCTTCATTCCGGCAAGGTGGTGTTTTAATCTAAAAATACCACCGTGCATAACTTTATCACAATATCTACATTGCACTTTCACGGCCGCGGACGAAAGTGCAATGTCTTAAGCCGGATCATTCGGGTTCGAGACAAGGTGTCACCACCGGAGGAAGCCATGGTGAACCAAAGTAAACAACAAGGAGAAGAACAATTAAACAAGTTAACCTTCACTAAATAAAATAAGGACCTTGGGGGTGGGAATTAGGCCTTAAAACGTAAGGCTTAGAGGGGCTTAGAATGAGGGGAGGGGTGGGTATGAGAGGCCCCCGAGGGCGCGCGGGGGGCATCAAGAACCCCCCTTGCTTGCCCCCGCGGGAAGCAATTCATTGCTTCGTGGGGGGCGGGGATCCCCTGCGGGATCCTGGGGTCGCGCGACCCAGTCGTTGCGTCGCGCGACCCGACGATCGGGTCGCGACCCGAGGGGATCCCCCGCTCGGGTCGGACCAACCGGATCCCGATCGGGCCGGTCGGCCCAAAATCCGACCGGATCGGGTCCGGGTCGCGACCCGGATCCCGATCCGGCATTCCATGACTACAAGTCTCAATGCCCACAAAATCGTTCCTTATGCATCGAGGGATATCCAGATGAGAATCAGGATCCTAACCTTCAACCTGTAGTGTATGAAGCTGATCAGGAATTGTTAAAAGAATTTGAGGAAGTTGAGATTGACCCAAGTCAACTGGCACCCTTAGATGAGGAAACCAGAGTAGGGGTGGTGAGATGTGCTTTCACCCAATCTGTCTCCAATGATGATTGGAGGAGAACTTCTATCTTCTATACTTTCTTTAGGGCCAAAGGGAAGGTCTGTAAGGTCATTATAGATAGTGGTAGTTGCATTAATGCTATATCCACTAATACCGTTTTGAAACTTGGGCTTATTCCTTCTGACCATCCTAATCCCTATAAAGTCTCTTGGGTTGATTCCACATCCATTCCAGTGCAAAGTAGGTGTCTGGTTCCTATCCAACTTCCTCCTTATTCTGCCAGCATTTGGTGTGATGTGCTTCCCATGGAAGTGGGAAGTATTATATTGGGTCGACCTTGGCTTTTGATGTTGATGCTACCTTGCATGGTAGAACGGATGTCGTGAATTCACTTTTGATGGGAGGCAGTTATTCTCTCTCTACTCCACCTTCTCCGTACGCAGTTCAAATGACTCTTCTAATTCATCTTCGCAAAAGCACCTTCTCGTAAATCCGGATGACTCCTCTAAGAAGACGAAAGGAAAGTTTCCAACCCGGCGACCTAGAACCGAGAGCTTAACCGACCCAAACGGTCAAAGCTCAACCAAAATCCAAGGGAAAAGAGGTCTCTTTAGCTACCTTAGGGACACCCAGACTTCTACACATTTTGGGTGAACATGAATTTGAAATTGAGAGTAGAAATGGGCCTATATTTGCTGTGATAGCCAAAGGCCTGACAACACTACCCACAAAGTTGAAGTTGAACCGAAGTTCGAGAACTTCTACGTAGTTTGCTGATGTTTTCCACCGAAGAACTTCCTCTTGAGGCTACCTCCTACGAGAGAGGTCCAACATGCCATAGATGCGGTTCAGGGATCCACCTTACCCAATCTGCCACATTATAGGATGGATCCGAAGTCCCATGAGGGAACTTAAGAGGCAAGTAGAGGAGTTACTTGAGAAGGGTTACATTAGAGAGAGCATGGAGTCCGTGTCTTTTTCGACATTGCTTGCTCGAAAAAGATGGAACATGGCGCGTGTGTGTTGATAGTAGGACGATAAATAGGATAACTGTCAACTACCGTTTTCCTACACCCCATTTGGATGACACGTTTGACATGTTAGGGGGCGGTGATTTTTCTAAAATTGACACGAAGAGTGGGTATCATCGAAGTAAGGCTCGGCACCTGGCGATGAGTGGAAAAGCGTCAGCAGACCAAGGATGGTCTCTTTGAGTGGGTTGTGATGCCATTTGGGCTTTCAAATGCCCCTAGTACCTTCATGAGGTTAATGAACCTTGTCCTTAAGCCTTTTATTGGTCAGTTTGTGGTAGTTTATTTTGATGATATTCTGATATATAGCTTATCACGTACTGAACATTTAGGTCATCATAGGCAGTGCAGTCAAGCCTTAAGAGAAGAAAAATTGTTTGGGAATTTTAAGAAGTGCTCTTTTCTTACTCCCACGGTTACATTTCTTGGGTTCATAGTCTCTAAAGATGGCGTTTACTGAGACTCCGAGAGAAGGTCAAAGCCATTCTCGATTGGCCTACTCTAAAAACATCCATGATGTTAGGAGTTTTCATGGTCCGGCCACCTTTTACGGACGATTCATTAGGGGATTCGATCTTGTTACGGCTCTGTCATGGGCGCCTCGAAAGGCAACTTTCGGTGGACAAAGGCGAGCGGTCCTCGCCTTTGCTTCCTTAAAGCAGCTCATAACCCAGTCTCCTGTCCTTAAACTTCCAGATTTTTCCTTAGTTTTTGAGGTAGCATGTGATGCCTCTGGGATTGGCATTGGAGGAGTTCTGTCACAAGAGGGTCATCCAATAGCTTTCTTCAGCGAGAAATTGTCAGATACCAGATTAAGATATTCTACTTATGATAAAGAGTTTTATGCCATCATTCAGAGTTTAAAATACTGGCGGTATTATCTCTTGTCTAAGGAGTTTGTCTTATTTTCTGACCATGAAGCCTTGAGGTACCTTCAGGCCCAAAAGAAATTAAACCCTAGACACAGTCGTTGGGTTGAATACATTCAGGCTTTCACTTTTGTCCTGAAACATAAACCTAGAACAGAAAACAGAGTTGCTGACGCACTTAGCAGGAGAGTCATTTTGCTAAATTCTTTTAGTCTTTGGCGTTGGATTTTCACGAAATTTTGGAAGAATATCATGATTGAGACTTTGCTGAAATATATTCTAGTTTGGCTAGTGGGCCTTCTCGAGATTTTTTCGAGTTTTCTTATTCGTGATGGTTACCTCTTCTTAGGTAATTGCCTTTGCATACCTCGTACCTCACTAAGAGATTTCTTAGTATGGGAACTTCATTGTGGGGGTCTTGGTGGTCATTTTGGCCTTGATAAGACCATAGAATTGGTTGAACACGATTTTATTGGCCAAGTGTCAAGAGGGATGTGGCCAAGGTTGTTTCTCGAATGTTATGCTGCTACCCTCCAGAATTCGGGGAAGCAGACAACTGGATTATACACTCCCCTTCCTGTCCCAGATTGTCCTTGGCAAGACCTTAGCATGGACTTTGTCTTAGGTCTTCCCAAAACTGTTAGGAGGTATGATTCCATTCTGGTTGTTGTAAACAAGTTCTCTAAGATGACACATTTTATCCCTTGTGCCAAGACTTCTGATGCTTCAATCATTGCTAGACTATTTTTAAAAGAGGTGGTTAGACTTCATGGTTTGCCTAAGACTATTGTGACTGACAGAGATGTAAAATTTGTCAGTTATTTTTGGAAAACACTTTGGCATTTACTGGGCACAAAGTTAAAATTTTCCAGTGCCTATCATCCACAAACTGATGGGCAAACAGAAGTCGTGAACAGAAGTTTAGGAGACTTGTTGAGGTGTCTTGTCAAAGAGCATGTTAGGAGCTGGGATTGTATCATTCCATTGGCCGAATTTGCCTATAATGATTCTGTTAACAGAACCACTGTGTTATCTCCCTTTGAAATTGTTTCAGGATATACGCCTAGAAGACCTGTTGATCTTGTAAACACTCCTCTCATGCATAAATTACGCATCGGTCGAATCGTTAGCGAGAACACATACGGAGTGCATGGACAGATTAGACGATATAGAAACACGAGAATACACTCTATAAGAATCTTGCTGATCTTCACAAAAGACAAAAAGAATTTCAAGTTGGCGATTCTGTTATCATCAGGATTCGTCCTAAACGGTTTCTTTCTGGGACTGTTAAGAAATTGCATAACCGGGGAGCCGGACCATTTAAGATCATAAAAAGGGTTGGTAACAATGCTTACGTTCTTGATCTACCATTAGATTATGGATTCAGTTCAACCTTTAACGTCTTCGATTTGATAGCTTTTCAACCGCCAACTACTTTACCCAGTGAGTTTGTTCAGCCTAATTCCTTCAATCCGAGAGACACTTCTGAGAGTCCACTTGAACAGCCTCAAATTTCTGAGCATGAACAAGTAGAGCGTATAATGGACGAGCAGGTAATTACATCCTCGGATGGACTGATTCAGAGGTACCTTGTACGCTGGAAAGGTAGACCTGCAACTGATGATTCTTGGGTATCAAGAACAGAGTTACAACAACTTGATTCTGATTTACTGAAAAGATTTGATTCGACGGAGTCGAATCCTTTGTAGCCCGGAGGAATTAATGGGGACATTGGCACAAATCGATTTGGGAAATTTTATCGCCGTCAGCGACATCGATTTAGAAGGGACTGAAAATAGCTTCTTTAAATTTCAGTTTAGGTCGCCACTGTTCTGGCCCATTATCTTGCATTTTATTCTTTTTCTTTTTTACAGTTACGGAGGGCCCTCCAGCCGCCGGTAAAGTCCACTTGTAGGCCCATTTTTTTTCTCTTCTTTAGTCATACATGTCATCTCTATATGAATAGGGTGAACATGGGCCGCCTGCACCACAATGGAACCGCGGGCCCATTACGCACTTACCTTTTTCCCTTTTATTTTTTTTATTCTTACATTGTACAGCTCCTTAAAAGGAGATGGGAGAGCCTTGTCCGCGACATGAAGAAAGAGAAGGTCATTTTTTCTGTTGGCGCATCCAGTCTCATTTGTCCTAGGGTTCCTCTACTGTAGCTTCTTCTTCCTGCTGTTCGTTTTGAGTGGCATGCGATCCTTAGTTTCCTTCATGCCTTCCTCCCTAGTGTAGATAGTATGATATGGTCCGTATATTGCTTGGTGACTAGCCGTTCGCCTGGATCCTGCGGAGCTGCTTCTTCCTGCAAGACATCGTCGGCTCCACTCCTTCCGGGTGGCGTTCCTTCTATGCCTTCAAACATCGAAGGGCATTTGTCGTCTCTTTATGTGACTTCCACTGGGATTTCTTCCTCCACTCCGACGTCTATGGCTATTTCATAAGGCGGATCTCTTTACGTAGCACCCAGCGACTTGTTGATCCATCTCTGGTGGATGTTACTCAGCGTTCCACCGTCCAGCTAAGTATCAGCGCCTGTTTCAGACGTTTTCATTCAGTCGAACATGAAGCAATATTCAGTACTTTCCGGATACCGATGCACCGCCCCGTCTCGACACTTCTTATGTCGTTGACGTCACAAACGAATCGGTCACTGGCTGCGTTCATTCATTTTAGCACCTCGTTGAGTCCTTAGAATGCGAGACGTACGCTGCTGTGGCTTAGCCCCAGTCGGGAGACGCGTCCGGAACTAGTCCTAAAGATGTTTCGACATGTCTTGAATCTCTGGTTTGCGCGACTGGTTTTCGGATTAAGGATAACAATGACTAGTTCACCGAACGATGAAGTCATTGCACAGCTCACTGAGATCAAACATGATCGATGATTTCCTTGTTGGATCGACGTTGAAGGCATATGATGAATGCCAGGGTCTCATTAAGATCTAGTCCGGATTATCAGTTCAGTCGGTTTCATTGCCATCACTGGTCCATCTCCAGTGAATAGCTGCGTTTTCTTATGGTCTTGAAAGGTTGAGCAACGGATATTACACTGATCCCTACCAGTAAATCTCGGATACTACACTGGTCCATTCCAGTAAACTTCTGATACTACACTGGTCCTATCCAGTAAGCCACTATTCACTTGGTTCTCTGGTAGGTGGCAGTGAATCTCCTGTTTTCTGAATAGTCCGGTGGAATGGTCACGTTCCGGTTATAGTACCGGTGACTCTTCGGAGCTGCCTGCTGTCCCGGTTTAAGACCAGCTGATTACGAGTTAGTGGCGGCTGATTCCTTCAACGTTCAACTACTGAGCTGTGAAACTGATGTTTGATTAAAACTCTGGTTCAGCAACTTCATTTCGGTTTCTTCTGGTAGCTCGTCAACCTGGATCCGGTCACGATCCCCTTTGTTTGTTTGACCTATTACCACCCTGCGAGGTGTGGGTCTATGATGGGGACATTTTTTTGAGACCTTTAAAAGTTTGTCAAGTCTGTAAATATTTCTTTTAAACATGGTCCTTTTGTAAATATGTCCGGACTCTTCTCCTTATTTAAGGAGAGGTCTGTGCGTACATAGAAAAACAAGCAATAGATCAATTTTTGGAAGCCCACGGGCTGGTTCTCTCCCGCGTAGGGGCTGCGGCCCCATTTCCTCTCCCACCTCCGGCATGAGGCTGGCTTCTCTTCACCTCCGGGAAGGACTCCCGGTCTCTCTTCCACCTTCCAGATCCGGCGAGGTCGCCGTCTACCTCCTCATCCTCCAGCCTCCGTGCCGTTCTTCTCTCTTCTCCTTCTCGGTTCGATTTCAGCTTCAGCATCGACCTCCGCCATTCCCGCGCCATCTCTATCCGGTTGCCATCACCGCATCTGGTTCCCTCCTGCGACCTCCCCCTCACGGCGACGGAACCAGCAGCGCACGGGCCGGCCTCGACTTCCTCCCCGTCCACCATTGGTGTCGTCCAGGAAGCACCGTGAAGCAGAAGAAGGAAGAAGAAGAAGATGGTGAAGCGGGAGAATCCGGCGATCCCCGGATCCCCCTCCCTCTGCGGCTCCCTCCCTCGTGCGGCGTCCTCCCGAGGCGGACGGCTCTTCATCTCCACCGCCATCGCTCGGAGACGACCGGACAACGCCGAGGCTGCGGTGCCTTTGTCGGATCCTCACGCGCGCGGGGGTCCCACCCCCGCGACCATCCGGCGTCGACGCGCAGATGCCGCGATGCTCCCCTCCTCTTCCCGTCGATCTCGATTGCCCCCCCTGCTCCTTTTTCTCCGCCTTCATGAGCAAGTCGACCGACCGCCACCTCCTGCGAGATCACCGCCACCTGCCTCCCGATCTGCCGCAGCGCTTGGACGGAACCAGCCGGCGACGCGGGCGGGTGAGGGGACGGAAGAGATGACGCGGGCGCCTCCGCGATGCTCCGTCCTTTTGTCGCGACCTTCACGCGCGCGTGGTGCCTATCGTCGAGATGACGCCATGGAGACGGGGAGGCGACAGCGAGGATCTGTCCACGCATCCCCGGGACGGTGCTGTCTCGTGCAGCCGATTGCGACGGAATCACCCGACGGCGTACGCGGCTTCCTGCGGCGCGGCCACGACCCCCCAACCACCCCCCTGTTCGCGCTCGCCCGCGATCACGCGGTCCAGTGGCTCACGCCGATCGGTCGAAGGTCCAGACCGGTTTGCAGAACCGGTTCGACCTGTTCACACCGTTTTAGTCGGTTTAATGCCTGAAATCGGCCGGTTCGGCTCAGTTCGGGACGGTTAGGGCTGTTTTAGCCGGTTAGAGTCCGATTCGCTTCGTTTTAGGTTCGTCGTTTCATTTTCGGTTTGTTTAATCCACTTTGCCGGTTTGTCCCGCATCAGTCTACGTTTTAAGGTTGTAATGCCTATTGAGTGAAATTGTATATTGGGTTGTGACCATATCCAGCCGGGCCGACACCCACACAACCGTGTGGAGGTACTCTCTTACTCTTAAATCCTTGTATGTTTACCTGCTTTCCTATTATACGACTCGAACGTCATGCTCTACGTGTGGATAGGATTCTAGCCCGAAATAATCAAGTAGTTGGCGTAAATTGCGAGGTTATCTTCAAATCCAATTGAAAACTATCTGATAATCGATTTTCGTTAATTAGTTGACGGAATTAGATCTATTGGTTGAATTTGAGAAAATTTTCATTGTTTAAAATCCTGATTATTTTCTAAAGTGGATAAAAGTTCGTTAATCCAATTTCTAGTGTTAACAGAAATAAACCAATCTTGAAATAATTAACTGTTTTAAGTTGAAGATTTGCTTGAAAAGTTCTTTAAGAGTGTTTTCATTAGTGTCCTACACTCTCGGTCCATGTTAGTTCCGCATCACAGTTTCTGGACTCGAACAGCAAAAGTACAAGTACAGAAAAGGTGTATGCTGATTCTGTGGCAATTTGGCAACAAGTGCATCTTTCATCAATGGTAGAAATCCAGTGATGTGGTTGCTCTGCTGTAGAAAGCTGCTCAATAGCTATCCTCCAAACAAGAAACTTCAATTTGGTAGGTGAATGTGATTTCCATGTGATATCTACAACGGGGAACCTCATGGATCCAAAGAGCAAAGCTTATAAGCATTCTTTAGTGAGAACGACCCATCTGAGTCATCTCTCCACCTCAATGCAACTGCCATATCAGGCATTGGTTTGAATTCCTCAATCATAGCTAAGGAACTGTTTGGTAATAGTATTAGATACCTCTATCACTGTCAATTTTGAAATTGACGCTGATAGCAATCATCAAGAGGTGTAGCTAATAGTGTTAATTTTAAAATTTGTAGTACAAACAAAGCATGTTATGTTTGATATTGATACTCTAACCTTTAGAAATACCATTTATCAAAATTGTTATATTATCATTTTTGATTCTCTAACCAAACAGGGCATGAAGTATCAGCTAGATATGAGATCTTACAATCTGTGAGATTCATTCTGAACAAAGGACACCATGAAGCAGATGCTCCATTACCTTGCCAACATTCTGCTACTTTGCAGTTTGCCATAGTAAATAACTCAAAAGGGTAGAGAAAGCAACCTGATGGGACAACAAGTGAGTAAACTAAACATCTTTCCAAAAGTGGATCTCTCTCCCATTCTCTGAGTAGAAGGAACCTGCCATAACAAAATTTGCAGCCAAGAGGATGCCTTTCTAAACTAATGAAACAGAGTATCTGTGAATATTCCAAGGTTATCTCACAATGATTATAGAGTAATATTTTTCCAAAATAGTTCTTCTCCATTGACTGATTGGGTCGGATCTCAACTTCCCTATCCACTTAGCCAGCTTAGCCAAATTGAACCTTCTTAAATCTTTTAAACCGAGACCCCAATAACTTGGCTCTACAAATTCTATCCCAAGCAACCCTGTGCTAACTTCTATTAGTGTTGGTGCAGCCATGCCAAAGGAACTGCCTTATAATTCTGTCCAGATAGGAAAAGACTGCTGATGGTATTTTGAATATGGAGAAGAAATATGCTTGCTAAGTGTCAAGGACTTCTTCATGAGGAATCAACCCCCCTCTTCTAAGCCACTAGTCTTTTGGTGAATCTTTCAATGATGCTGCCAGTCAGCAACATCAAGAATTGTTGAGGCTATAGGGAGTCCCAAATAATTAGTGGTAAAGCCTCCAACCAGACATCCCAAAGTAAGGGAAGCTTTTTTTTTGAGCATGGACCTTTGGACATTAATTGCCTTTCTCCTATGCCAGCCTTGCTTTGAGCTTAAGCCATATGAATAATTTGTTTGTATTGCACATGATATTTTATGAGGATAAATTTGCACAACCTACTTGATGGGGACCCGGTCCGGTCCATTTTGGGGTTTATTTACGTTTACGTCCTTATGGACTTCATTGTAAATATTTGAAGTTTGTTTTAGTCTTTTCCTTTAATTTGAGTCCTTACGAGGACATGTATGTAATTAGTCATTTATGGTGTCTTGTTTGTAATAGGCTCCTCTATTTAAGAGGGCCACTTGTTGAATGAAGGAGAGAGAGTTTATTGTCCAATTTTTGGAACCCTAGGGGCTGTCCTTCGTGGCCGGGGCGCCGCCCTTCCTCTTCACCCCCTCCACGATGGAGGTCGTCCAGCCTCCACCTCCGGTGCAGACCGGTCTCTTCGCGACCCTCCGGCGTGGGTGCCTTCTCCTTCTCCTCCGTCCAGCGGCCTCCGAGCCATTCATTCCCCTTCCCACTTCACCGGTTTGAGTTCGACCCTTACCGACTCCGTTCACCCCCGTTTACGTCCGTTTCGACATCTTCGACCGCCGTCGATCTCCACCCCTCCGTCCACCCCCACCTCCGGCGATCCCCGGAGTACCTCCACCCCACCATCCCTTGGCCGGAACCCCCCCCCCCGGTCGGACCCTTAGCGAGAGAAGAAGAAGAAGGAGGAGGAGGAAGAGCCGCGTCTCGCGGCTCCGTCCGCGCGCGCTAGTGGCTCCGGCGACCGCAGCTGCCCCCCTTCCACGATGGCAGGCTCCTCGGGCTGCCTCCCATCGTCTTCCGCGAGGGGCCGGCTTCCGCAAGGCCGCCGATGCCCCCCTCGCTTCCGCCGGCTTAACTTCCCCTTCCGCGCGCATCCGGCACCACCAGTGCCTCCGACTCCCCGCCCCTCCCGCGACGGCGTCCGGCGACGACGGCTCCTCCGGCCACCTTCTTCCCCTCCGACGACGGCGATGGCGGCGTCCGGCGCCGATCGCGGCGTCTCCTCCCTCCCGCAAGCCGTGCCACCGCGGCCGCGGCCGCATTCCGCGACGAAGCCCTCGCGAGCTCGCGAGGTCGACGACGCCCCCCCCCCCCCCGTAGGTACGCGGCGGCTGGCGAGCCGGCCGCGTCTCCCCCCCCCCCGGCCAACCGCCGGCCGCCACGACCCCCCCCCCCCCCCCCCCCGCTTGTCGCGGGTGAACCGGCGGCCCGGTTCGCCCCCGCTGCCCGGGCTGGCGAGCCGTTCACTCGCGCCGGCCGCGGTTCGTCCCTAGACCGGGTCAGGCTGCCGGTTCATCCCGGGTCAAGGCCGGTTCGGCGCGGTTCGACGGTCCAGGGGCCGGTTCAAGGCCTAAACTCGGCCGGTTCAGCCGTTTGGGGGCCGGTTCACGCCGGTTCGCCATTTTGGGGGCCGGTTCGGGCCCGTTTTGAGGGTTTCGGGCACGGTTCGACGTATTGGGCCCGTTTTGACCGGTTTAAGTCCGGGTTTTGCTTGTTTCCTACATTTCTTAGGTCTTTTCGCGCCCCGAAGGCCCGCCGCAGCGCCACGTCGCCGGGGTCCGTCCCGCCTTGTCCCGCATCAAATGGTATCGCAGCCTCGGGATCGGCCCATTCTCACGAGCCGACTTCGATGCTTCCGATGAAATGCGGCGCTTGGTGGAACGTGACGGCGGCAACACTTGAAGATAAATCAAAACTCGAGGACGAGTTTTCTCCTGGTAGAGGAGAATGATGGGGACCCGGTCCGGTCCATTTTAGGGTTTATTTACGTTTACGTCCTTATGGACTTCATTGTAAATATTTGAAGTTTGTTTTAGTCTTTTCCTTTAATTTGAGTCCTTACGAGGACATGTATGTAATTAGTCATTTATTGTGTCTTGTTTGTAATAGGCTCCTCTATTTAAGAGGGCCACTCTGTCAATGAAGGAGAGAGAGTTTATTGTCCAATTTTCGGGAACCCTAGGGCCGGCCCTCGCGCCGGGGCGCTGCCCCTTCCTCTTCACCCCTCCACGACGGAGGTCGTCCAGCCCTCCACCTCCGGGTGCGTGCACCGGTCTCTTCGCGACCCTCCGGCGCGGGTGCCTTCTCCTTCTCCTCCGTCCGGGGCCGGCCTCCGAGCCATTCATTCCCCTTCCCACTTCACCGGTTCGAGTTCAACCCTTACCGACTCCGTTCACCCCCGTTTACGTCCGTTTCGACATCTTCGACGCCGTCGATCTCCATCCCTCCGTCCACCCCCACCTCCGGCGATCCCCGTGAGTACCTCCACCCCACCATCCCTTGCCGGAACCCCCCCCCCCCCGGTCGGACCCTTAGCGAGAAGAAGAAGAAGGAGGAGGAGGAAGAGCCGCGTCTCGCGGCTCCCGTCCGGCGCGCAGCTAGGGCTCCGGCGACCGGCAGCTGCCCCCTCTTCCACGATGGCAGGGCTCCTCGGGCTGCCTCCCATCGTCTTCCAGTGGAGGGGCCGGCTTCCGCAAGGCCGTTGACAGCCCCTGCTTCCGCCGGCTCAACTTCCCCCTTCCGCGCGCATCCGGCACCACCAGGTGCCTCCGACTCCTGCCCCCCTCCCGCGACGGCGTCCGGCGACGACGGCTCCTCCGGCCACCTTCTTCCCCTCCGACGACGGCGATGGCGGCGTCTGGCGCCGATCGCGGCGTCTCCTCCTCCCGCAGGCCGTGCCACCGCGGCCGCGGTCGCATTCCGCGACGAAGCCCTCGCGAGCTCGCGAGGTCGACGACGACGCCCCCCCATATCAAGTTACCATAGGCCCTGTTTTGTTAGAGTATCACGCACTTGTATTAGTATCTTTTTAATTTTGATGTTGTTGTGTCTAGTGATGATATCAAAATTGATATTGTATCAATTTCAATATTATAGCTAAGCATGCCCTTGATTACTTCACCTTCAGCCTCTGTGCCTCGCAGCCCTACTGATCCTTGATTACCAGATAAATGGAGAATTGTTGGAGGGTTATTGATGGGGATTCGGTTCAAGAATTTTAAGGTCTTCTACATTTCGGTCATTTGAAGGACTCATTTGTAAATATTTAAGTTTTATTTGCTGTTATGTCCTTTATAACATGTTTGTAAATATCTAGTTTTAGGGATTTTGTTACATCTTGTGCTCTATAAATAGATCATGGCACTGATGGGATGGCAGAACACAGAATAAATGTTTGGGAGAAGGCTTGGCCTTTGTTCGTGTGTAGGGGCTAGGTCCCATAGTTCGCGACATTGGCTTATTTGGATTGGAATTAGTTGATTCTTGAATTAGACTGGCCTCTGTCAATTTGATTTTTGGCCGAAGAACTGATCCAGTATAAGATTCAGGCAGAATCAGCGTGGAATGACTGAATTGGGACTAGAATTGGCTGATTCGACCAATTTCGTTCCAATTTCTTGTTGGAATCTGCAGAAGCTGCCACCTTGGCTGCTGCCACTGGCCATTTTTTATCCGATTTCAGTCAAAAAAGGGCCTAGATCGGATCGGAATCCAATCTAAGCCTATATTTTGAGTTTTTTTCTAACTTTTAAGACTTCTGAAGAACCGATCCAGATCGATTCTGGATTGAATTTTCTCCTGGAGAGTCAACTGGGATCAAGACCCACTGATCCGGATCTTGATTCCAATTCTATGATCTATGCTTGGCCACTCCGATGGGAGGTCTTCACTCCACTTTGGTAGAGGCCGACTCCAATCCACTCCCGACAACGACAAGAGGTCAAATCCAACGTATCCTTTCCCTCCTTCTAGTTGGCTTATGTGTCGTTCTTTCTCCCCTTCCCCCTTCTCCTTTCCTGGTCATGACAGTTCCTCTTGGCGACTTCATCTTCAACAGTTCCACCTCCAAATAACTATTTGCAACCGATGGTCATCAGATGGCCATCGCGAAGCCCTCAAAAGTCTTAGTTGGCATCACCTTCCCGTGCAATCCCGCGATCCCTAGACAAGTCATTGGTGTCTTCAACTACTCCAGCACTCGCGGAGTTCCGGAAGCCCATGTGGACACCACATAGGATTCAGCAATTCCCGGTGTGTCAAGAGAGAACACCAACACCTCCTTTATATTTTCGATCTCTCTAGCTCATTTAGATCCGTCGGTACCCTTTCTCCATCTGGAGTCCTACCTCGCACATCTTCTGCCTCCACCACATGCCTCCGACCCCTCAACCCCTTTTGGATCTGCCAAAGCACTACGAAGCCACCCACAAAACCTCGTTATCTCCCCACTCCTTGTGTCTTTCCTTCCTTTCCATATGTCCACCATCCTTGCCATTGGCTTCTCCAAATCCACCTCCCCATCTCCGCTGGTCCACAATCTCATGAGGATGCCTGCCAACAGCTAACCACCCTCCTCCATCTGCTCTATCCTTCACCCTTTCTCCTACCACCGGACGGCAATGACAGCGTGGCAAAGGAGACAAGACAACAAAGATGAAGGACTGGGATAAAGGGCCCTGGCCCCAACGTTTGTTGGGACTGACATTTGTTGGGACCTGCACTGCCTCACCCGGCTCACAAGGGCACACTCCAGTTTGGCCATGCACCCCATGCCCGGACACCACCACAAGAGGCCACGAATCCCACCCGTGGGGTTAAGTTGAGCTGGCATGGTTGGTCGATCCAGCCCTCACGGACAGGAACAGGTTCAGACCGGTTCAAGGAATAAACCAGCTGGTTCTGCCCGGTTCAGCTGGTTCAGATCCGGTTTTGGGCCCTTCAACCTGATTCGGATCCTTTTGGACCAGTTTAGGCATGGTTTGATGTTGTTTAGACCAGTTTAAGTCCGGTTCACTTCATTCTGGTTCGATTTTAGTTTATTTTAGCATTCTAATGTCATTTTTGCAGTCTTTTAGCCCGGTTCCACCGTGCCATTCCACATTAGTTATTGTGAGACAGGAGTTCCAATTTTTCATCTCAAGATGGGTTGAGGGCAAGTAACTTGGTAGCTTTTAATATTTTAAGTGATAAGTTACTTGATTTTTTTTACCTGCAAATAATCATATTTGTTATTTTTGTTTTTATGCCTGATTCATGCAATTTATTTTTATACTCGTGTAGTCATTAATAATGTCTCTCCTGTATTCCTAAGAACCATTAGACCTTCTGAATGGATGAGAGAGATCATGGTGAGAGGTGGCATGATCATGATAGGTGGGCCAATTTCTCTTCATGCTGATGGCAAAGAACTGGTAAAACAATTTAAGAACAGGGATTTTATATTTATATTTATATTTTACACTTGTAAATAGTTATATTTGCATGCATACCCTGTCTTAGGCATATCCTCGTCATCTTCATAATAGTGTGATTATGTCCCTACTAGTTGAAAACATACGACATTAAGTTTTTGAAAACAGTAGGGAATTGGAAATAACTTTTTATTTGGTTTTGAGCCCCCAAAAGCGTAGGGAAGTAGAAGCAACTTTTTATATACTGGGTAGTGATATTTCAATCACTGAAGAACTTTCAAAAATTTTATTTATGTCCTTTTTTGAATTCCTGCAAGCTTATATATATTTGGAAACATCTTATTGGTACGGACCTAAATATAGTTTTCAACAGTTCACAGGAATCAAAATACAATAAAAGTAGCCAGATACAGGGCTTATCTTTCTAATTTTCCGTGTAAAGGAATTAAAATAGGTATTTTTTTAATACACAAATATGCCCCCTGGTATGCCTTTCTCAGATAGGGGGATGTTGGCACCGAAAATTTTCAAGTTGATTTGGGTTGGGATTAAGTCTGATTCAATCCCCCTGGAGACATGGTGCTCAGATTTCATATATAGCCCATCAATTGAAGGTTTAATGTATTCTCAACAAAGCTCGGATCCTACTTAAAGCATCAAGGGCTATGATTTAAAGTTGTGCAATGAGATGAAGGTGATAGTGCCAAAATCAATGGCTAGGATGTGTTCTTGACTTAAGTTTTGGATTTAGTGTTTAATGGGTCTCTAACAGGAACCATATCCTACTTAAATAATAGGCGGTCATGATTGGATGATAGACTTAAGTTCCGATGGGTGAGATCTCATCATCACTTAAGTTTTAGATCTTACTCTTATTGGGTCTTTAAGAGGATCTGGATCCTACTTAAGTTATGATTAATATTAGCTCTTGGATAGTGTGATCTTAAATGAGATTCTGGGTCAAAGAAGGCAGCGGCACCCTCTTCCCACAACCGCACAAAGGTCAGGTTAAAGCTTCCATTGGAGAGACCTAAAAAGTAGGGGAAGAGGGAGCGGGGCCGTGTGCATGTTCTCCACCATCCAAGGTTATGACCAGGTCTTCTTTGACCAACAGCTAATAAGAAGACTCCACATGGGCCACAACTCAAGAAGGATCGTAGAAGTTGCTAAAAAATAGGGAAAACATCCCCCACTACCTCCTGTGCACTTGGATGATGAGAACTCCCCATCGGGTCTGGTTTCCCTGTAAGGGCTCTATAAAAACAGGCCGCTGAGAACTGTTTTGGGGTCGTCAGGCTGAAGAGAGAGTCCGAGAGATAGAGAGAAAGGGATGGCTGAGGGGGGATTCTCTGCAGATTTGCCCATCTACAGCCAACCTCCTTTTCTAGTCCTCTCTGCCCTTGTGCCCATGGGAGGAGGAGGAGGAGATGCCAGTGGAAATCCCTGTGCTCACTGCTGGATCTTGTTGCCCTTCTTTCTGGTGCTGAAGATGGAGGAAGACACCTGATGCTACTTGCGTCCATGGGAGAAGATAGAGGTATTGTTGCTGCTACCAGCCAACCGCTTAGATGCTGCTGAAGATGCAACTTCATGTGCTGCTGCGGTCACTTGTTCAAGGAGAAGGAACCAAGGAAGCCAGCTGCTACTGTTGTTGATGTCGTCTTGTAAGGACCGCACGCATAGATCACGGAATCGGCCGATCCGGATCGGAATCGGCCGATTCCTGGATCGGATCGGCCATTGCCGATCCGATTCTTGGCCGAAGGACCGATCTGGAAAAAAGTTCCGATAGAATCGGCCGATCCGGATCGGAATCGGCCGATTCCTGGATCGGATCGGCCATTGCCGATCCAATTCTTGGCCGAAGGACCGATCTGGAAAAAAGTTCCGATAGAATCGGTCGGGATCGGCCGGATCGGTCGGAATCGGAATTGGATCGGCCGAATCGGTTGGGATCGGAATCGGAATCAAATCGTTTTTTTTTCATTTTTTGCTATTCCAGTCGGATTGACCAGGATCGGCCAGAATCGGTCAGAATCGGCCGGAATCGGAATCGGATCGGTTTTTTTTTTTTTTGCTTTTTTTGCTTTCCGATTCTAGATCAATTTTCTTCCATTGGATCGGTCGGAATCGGTCCGATCCGGATCGGATCGGTACCTACCGATCCCGATTCTGATTCCGATCCCGCGATCCTTGACCGCGCGTGCTATGCTTGTGCCATGCATGTGCTGCGTCTATGCCACAGCGTGCCAGACTATGCCAGCTACTTTGCCAGGTTGGGTTGCCGAGGTGCCGGCTACTTTCTAGGGCCGTGTTGTCGATGTGCCGGTTATTTGCCAGGCCGCGTTGCCGGTGCCGGCTACTTGCCAAGCCGTGTCGCCAATGCATCGGCTACTTGCCGGGCTGTGTTGCCGATGTCGGCTATCTGCCAGGCTGCGTTGTCGATGTGCCGAACCCTTGCCGGGTTGCATTGCCGATGCCAGCTACTTGTCGTTGTCGGTATGTCAGTCTATGCCGCTTGTAAGTAAAACTGTTGGTCTCCCCCAAAGAAGCTAAAATATATCGACGGCTGTGGTTGGGCACCCCTTGGGTTTTGCCATAGTCATCCCTTGAATAGTCCCGTGTCCCTATCGATTGTAATGCTAAATATGTAAGTCGTTCCGTATCGCCTGAGCGTGGGGTCGTGTAAGCCACTCGGCCAACCGGGGAGTATTGGGGTGCCGTTTCGATGAAGGCCTACTGTTTGCCCGTTTGTGCTAGGAATGGGTGTCATAGGGGAATGCCGGATCGGTAATTAAGCGGGGCCACCTTGGTTGACCGTTTCCTTTCTGGGTCATTACCCCGAGTCTACCTTTTGTAAATGATCTTTCCATATAATAAAAGTTGCCTATTGTTGCCATGTTTGCCAACTCGTGCGATGTCCACTTACTTCCGCTTGTTCATAAGAATTGCGGTGCCGCCCTCGCGGGCGTGTACGCGCTTGACTTATGAAGGCTGGCTCGTGTTATTATGGGGTTGCGCGGGCGCCGCACATCAAAAATTCAGCAAGTCCGAGTTAGTGGCATGACAATCTGTCTAAGAAGAAGATGGAGTTGTGAATCCTCCTACCATGCTGCTGTGGTACTGATGGTTGTCACCATCTAGGATGAAGATGAGTTCATGCATGCTTTCTCGTCTACCCATCCCATAGCCAAATAATATATCTAAGCATAGCCTATCTCATGGCCACAGCTAGGGGTGTGCATTAAATTGTTCAAACTGAATAACAGAATTGAACAGGCCTGTTTGGTTCAGTTTGAACCACTCTTCGGTTCGGTTCGGTTCGGTTTGGGAGTTTTCTAAACTAATCTAAACCAAATCCGAAGGTAACGTTGAAAGGGACGACGACCATTCAAAACCCTTTTGCGTTTTTATCGCCCAACGCGCAAGGAGGTGCGCCGCTTCATTTGAAGCTCGATGGCAAAAAACAACAGCAAAAGAAGATTGCGCCAAACGTCGACGGCAATCGTTGATAAAGGTAGAAGCTCTCCACAAATCCGGCCCTTGCTTGTTGATGGCATTTACAATTGATAGTGCATCACTATCAGTTGTAAAATAATATTTATATAATTTATATAATAAAATAATATTTATTTTGATCATTTTTAACTAAAAATCAATATGTATGTAAAAAATTAATTAATATAAACATTTTATCAATTTTTGGTTTAAACCGAATCAAACCGAATTGAAATCGGTTCGGTTCAGTTCGATTTGATTCTTTGAGGGCTTGATTCGGTTCGGTTTGGTTTAGAAAAAAAATGGTCCTAACCGGACCAAACCGAACAATGCACACTCCTACCCACAACATGCCTTTATATCCCATGACCTATGTTCAACCCTTTCTATCTAGACTCTTAGATCCATGGACCAGGGAGGATCCGGCTCTCTTAATGCTCATTGAACTTATGGATACCCAGATCACCTACATACCTATACCCTTGCCTACGGCTAGTGATGCGGGACGAGGCGGGACGGACCGGCGACGTGGCGCTGCAGCGGGCCTTCAAGAGGCGCAAAAGACCTAAAAAATGCATCAAACAAGCAAAACCGGACTTAAACCGGTCAAAACGGGCCCAAAATGTGTCGAATCATGCCCGAACCGCTCAAAACGGGCCTGAACCGGTCCCAAAATAGGGTGAACCGGCCCAAAACATAGTGAACCGGCCGGTTTAGGCCTTGAACCGGCCTCTGGACCGTCGAACCGGGCCTGAACCGGGTTAAACCGGACTAAACCGGGCGGTCGGACCATCCTGGAGGCGAACCGCGGCCGGCCCGGATGAATCGGGCGGACCGGGCGGGCGGGAGGCGCGAGCCGGTGCACCGGCCGGCCGGGCGGAGGCGAACCGGCGCCGGTTCGCGGCTGAACCGCGACTTAACGCAGGGGGGGCCGTGTCCTCCCGTGGTTGGCGGCGGGGCCGAGAGACGCGGCTGGCGCCTTTGGCGCTGCGTACCCCGTCGGGGCTCGACCGCGAGCGGGCGCTTGCGAGGGGCTTCGGCGCGCGGCTTCGACTGCGGGGAAGGGGGCCGGAGGCGGAGGAGGGCGGAGCCGGCGGAGGCCGCCGTCGCCGGAAGGGGAAGGGGAAGCCGGCGGGGCTCCATCGCCGCCGTCGACGCCGGCAGCACAAGGGGGGCCGCCTATGAGCGCGAGGGGGTCGCGCGGACTCGTCCGCGGCGGACGCATTGGGCGGAAGAGGCAGGCGCCGAAAGCGGCGCAGGGCGTCGTCTTCGCTGCCGCCGGAGGGGAAGGGGACCTCCAACGGCACTGTTGGTGCCGCCTTCGTCTTCCTCTAGCCTCCTGAGGACCCCGGAGTGGAGGGAGCCGCACCGGAGCCCTAGCGGGGGCTGTGCGCAGACGAGGTCGCCAGCGCGACCCTTCTTCCTCTTCCTTCTTCTCCGTCTGATAGGGGTCCGAGAGGGGGCAAGGAGGTGGGTGGAGGTACTCCGGGGATCGCCGGAGGCGGGGGTGGAAGGGCGTAGGCGGTGGACGTCGTCGGAGGTGTCGAAACGGACGGAGACGGGGGTGAACGGTGTCGATAGGGCTGCAAAACGAACCGGTGAAGGGGGAAGGGGCAAGAATGGCTCGGAGGCCGCTGGACGGAGGAGAAGGAGAAGGCACCCACGCCGGAGGGTTGCGAAGAGACCGGTCTGAACCGGAGGTGGAACTGGACGACCTCCATCGTGGAGGGGTTGAAGGGGAAAGGGGCAACTCCCCAGCACAAGGGGCAGCCCCCTAGGGTTCCAAAAATTCAACTAAAACTCTCTCTCCTTCATTCAACAAGTGGCCCTCTTAAATAGAGGAGCCTATTACAAACAAGACATCATAAATGACTAATTACATACATGTCCTCTTGAGGACCCAAATAAAAAGAAAAGACCACAAATAAAACTCAAATATTTACAAACAAGTCCAAATGGACGTAAATGCAAATAAACCCCAAAATGGACCGGACCGGGTCCCCATCAGCTAGCCCTCTTCAACGGCCTCAAACATGCCCATGTCTCAGATCCGTCTCTCCTTGATATAAACCTACATCATGGCCCATGTTCAGCCCCTAAACAGGACCTGTTTTAATCCCAAAACAGCCTTCTTAACCCACTGTTTTGGCTATACGCCCCTACGTGGTTCATCAAGATGGCAGCAGGCCTAGGTATTTGATGGAGGGGAAAAATCATTATGCATTGAAGATAGAAGCATGTAAGCAATCATTAACAATGATTGAATATGAAGACTATGATGAAATGAAGCCATGATTAGGTTGTCTGGGCCTAGAATGATATGAAGATAGGCCAACCGGGTCCAAGATGACATAAAGACATGATGATAGGCTTGTATGGCTATATGACATGAAATCATCTCTTAAATAATGAAATTAAATCATGAAAAGGTTAAGAGGCCCGTCTATTAATTTAGGCTTCCTCATAATACAAGATGGACACCCGGGTAAGTTCTGAGATGTATCGATCTCAGACGGGCACATGGACAAGCTCCATCATGCACCGATCCTTCCCCATTTTTGGAGTAAATTCCCGCTTGATCAAAGAGGGTTGTTCATGACACCATAACATAACTTTCCTTTGACTCATTTAGGGAGATAGGGATATTTATCTTATGCCTATGTAGTGGGCTAAGGATTCCTCATATCATGTTGATTTCGAGCCCACATATGCCTCCCCATGTTGATGTACCATGTATCGCATATCATATATGAATGACATTATGTGCCAAATATTTCATAGTATGATAAGGGAGCATTAATATAATCTACATTGCTTATATGGAATGCAAATATCAAGATAAACTTAAAATATGTAAACCTGAATTTTTGTAAGCCAATAAGAGGATCTAAAACTGGGACAATCAGCTAGGTTCAAGATTGAGAATGTCACAAATCTGATCATGCATGATCAGATTATGTATGCCAATCAGATCATGATAAAATCTGAATATAAGAACATGATGTCGAGGTGTTAATGTTCAAATTCAAACAGAAATGCTCCAGGTTTCAAACATGAAATCATAGTTTAAAATTGTCATGACCCTAGAATGCCCAAATTCGAAAGTACCATATGAATTTCGGATTTAGGTGGATCATGAACTGATGCATAATCAGAAGCCAAAATGATGATTCTCTAAGCTTTAAGATTCGAAAAGGCAATCTAAGTATGGCTAAAATGTGTAATGTCTGATCTGAATGTGAATGCAAGATGTTGAATCATCAATTCTTGAATCTTATGGATTAATGATCCTATGATCTGTCAATCATAATGTGAAACCCATAGATGTCAATCATGGTCTTAATAATGGTTTCGGATGGGGGATAAATATTGGATTTGGATTCCAGGTCTGACGGGTAATCATATTGAAATCTAAGCATGATTGAGCTTGAGTATCAATACTAAATCCGAAGTGAAGATGCTCAGATTATGATCCAACGTATGATATGAGTGTATAAGATTTTAAATGCTTCATCTTAGATCTGAACATCTGAGTTTGTTCGTGGGGAAGTTGATATCAATCACTGAAATAAATTTCAAGATCAAGCCTTAACGTAGGTATGATTGAAGAGGTATGAAAATCTGGACAGATACTTATAATTTATAGGCATTTCCAAATCTGAAAGCAATATACTTAAGATCCAGATCTGATAGGAGTCATATGACTGAATTTCTGAAACCTAAGCTACTGGATTCAGATGTTCAGATCTAAAAATCCTTTAGAACGGGCTGTTAAGGAATATGATCCAAAAATGCCATGATAATTCCATTCATTGATGTGAAGGCTGAAGCATTCCTTTTCTGATAAATGATGATCCTACGGCAATAGGATGGATGCAAGATATATTCCCGATACTCAGAGTAGTCAATCCTTGAGAGGGAAGTCTGGTGCTTAATTCAAATATAATGAATTAAAGAATGATTTCTAATCAATCTTAAGATGTCCATTGAGATGAAATAGGATCAGATATGAACATTGATAATTTTAAATCTGCTAAATCCCAATGCCTAAACTTGAATGTTTAAATGGCTAAGGGATATGAGTCTAAATGACCCATATGTTCATCTAAGCATCAAAAAAACCGAAAACAATATGAGAGAAGGCCAAAATGAGAACTTCCATATGCTTTAAATCCTAAGGCCCCAATCAAAAAAAGGGAATACAATTCTGATTCTTATATCAAAATACCTTTAGAGTTGGATCCAAGGATCGCGGGATCGGAATCGGAATCGGGATCGGTGGGTACCGATCCGATCCGGATCGGATCGGATCGGACCGATTCCGACTGATCCAATGGAAGAAAATCGATCCAGAATCGGTAAGCAAAAAAAAAAAAAAACGATCCGATTCCGATCCGATCCGATTCCAGACCGATCCGGACCGATTCTGGCCGATTCGGACCGATTCTGGCCGATCCGACTGGAATAGCAAAAAATGAAAAAAAACGATTCGATTCCGATTCCGATCCCGACCGATTCGGCCGATCCGATTCCGATTCCGATCCGATTCCGATCCGATCCCGACCGATCCGGCCGATCCCGACCGATTCTGCCGGAACTTTTTTCCGGATCGGTCCTTCAGCCAAGAATCGGATCGGCAATGGCCGATCCGATCCAGGAATCGGCCGATTCCGATCCGGATCGGCCGATTCCGCGATCTATGGTTGGATCTCAACATGTTGATTTCAAAGTCTAATGCACTTAATGAAAAGATTCAAGACATGAAATCAGTTGATAGTAAATATACTCCAATCAAATGTCATAAAAATCTGATTTCACAAGTCTAAAATGTCAAGACCTAGATATTAAAAAAATTGAAATTGGAACTTAAATTTAAACATTTTTCTAACATAAAATTTGATCCAAAATATGTCTTTTGTAGATTTCGAATCCAAAGTAACTCTAATAAATAAAAATATGTCTTAATGTTAAAACCTGAATTAAAAGAGTTAAAACCATACTAAGTGTGTTAGAATATTTAAGAATTTACTAAGGAACATTTAACTTTAAAGTGTTGGAAATTGGAATCTTAAAATACACCTTCATAAAACATAGTGAAGCTCTAATCAAATTTAAAATACCAAGTTTGCATTCCATTGAATTTATGGGGTTATAGCTCATGCATGTGTTTGTGTTTTGTAGATGTATGTTTCTATTGTTATGGGTTTCTTATGATGGTTAATCAAGGGTATTCGAATATCTCAATGTAATTAACATCGGAAATTCGCTCCTTCCGGTGGAGAGGGATTCAAAGACATTTTTAATGAACCCAAAAACTCAGCATGTTTATAATTTTATACATAATATGTATTCTTGGCTATTACTTCTATGAGATACCATGTATTTTCATAATAACATATGTTAGCTAAAAGATAGGGAAATTTATTTTCTTAAATGAATGGAAACAAAAAATGAAATTTCAAATCACATATATTTTTATATTTTTTTTAATGTTGATAAATGAGGTTCCACAGGGAATCATGAGTAGGAACTGGCTGTGTGTTGTTCAGAAAATAGAGGGGAAATTGCAAGGGTGGAAAAGTAGGATGCTCTCTGCCGGGGAAGATGGATATTTATTATCGAAGACTATGTTGCAAAGCATTTCTTTTTTCTTTTTCTCTATCCTCAAAGTTTCTAAAACCCAATTTAACTCAACTCGAGCCTTAGTCCCAAGTTACTTGGGGTCAACCATATAGATTCTCTTTTTCCACTCATGTCGATTTTGAGTTACCTTTTTAGAGATATTTAAATCATCTAAATCATATTGAATTAGCCTTCTTCAAGTTAATCTAGGTCTACCCTTAAAGTTTCTAAAAACATTTGTAATAAATTGGAGAGCATTAGAGTCAGGTTTTTCTGGCAAGGAAGCAGTGAAAGAAAGGGGATTCATTTCATCAAGTGGACCATGTTTGCAGGCATATTAAGGAAGGGGGTATGGGCCTAGCGTCCTTGGATGCTATTAACAAAGCTCTTCTTAACAAATGGCTGTGGCAGTTGAACCTTAATAGGGATGCTTTGTGGGCTAAAATAATACTTTCAAAATATGAAATTGGGAACAATGGTTCATGGATCAAAGACTTCAAGGGTAGAGGCAGGATTTTAAGCATGGAGAGAGGTATTCTAAATAATTGAGAGTTTTTCAACTCTTCTTTTGTTGAAGTGGGGAATGGTAGGAGCAAGGAAGGCAGGGTCGGGGGTCGGCCCGGGGTCGGTCGGCCCCAAAACCGACCTAGTCGGACGGGGTCGCGACCCCGGGTCGGACAGGGTCGGATGGGGTCGGATTTTAAATATTTTATTATAAAAAATTATATAAAAATAAGAAACAAATAGAAACAATAAAATTATGTCATATATTTATGTATACATAAAATATATACATAAATATAATTATATTTTTATATTATAATTGAATATGAGTGTTTATCTATGTATACAAGTAGATATGATTTTTTTGTGATTATGTTGTATTAATATATGTTGGGAAAGAGTTAATCTTAAGTGAGAAGATAAAGATACTTAACAAATAAATTTAAAATTTTTAAGATGTATCATATATTTATAATTATAAATTTTAAACATACATAATAATATAAATACTAGTAAAATATTATTGTACAATTAATAAATGGGACACTCAAAAAATAATTGTTCTTAACAAATTTGATGATGTGTGTGAAAGAGAAGAGAGTTAAAATAGATCTTTATAAAATTTGAGTATATAACACGTATTTTATGATTAAAATTCTTATATACATGTGATGGTATAAGTGATAGTGAAGTATTGTTATACTATTATTAAATGCGGCGCAGAGTAGTCGCGGATCGACCGGGGTAGGGGGAAGAAAAAAATTTAAGTATATAATAATAGTAAAAAAAAATTGAAGTAGGCCGGGTCGCCCCGGGGTCGGGCGCCCCGCCCGACCGGGTCGCCGGGTCGCGCGACCCGAAGTTGGGTCGCGCGACCCCCTGTCGGGCCGGCTTGGAGTCGGCCCGACAGGGTCGTTTCCGGGCTGGTCGGCCCGGAAACCGGCCGGGTCGGGCGACCCGGCCGACCGGGTCGCCGACCCGGCGAACCATGGGTAGGAGAACCTATTTTTGAGAGGATCACTGTATTGGGCATGCTTCATTAGCTGACATGTTTCCCGTTCTATTCGGTTTATGTCGCGATCCTTATGTTATGATTGGTGGCAATTGGGATGTCAGATCAAAATGGTTTATTGCGTTCAGAAGAAATTTCAAATATGAGGAAATTTGTGACCTATCTAGTTTGCTAATGCTCCTTGAATCACAAAGGGTAGGTTAATATGGCTACCTTGTAAAAAAACTTCATCACTGATAAGTAAACTACTTGCAAATTGCCATGGGAGGAGTGGTAGTTTAAAGACATCATGCTATTTTGATGCCTTACCTACCCATTAAAATCAGGTTCTTCTTGTGGAAGATTGCAAAACACAAGCTCCCAACCAGATGTCATCTACATAAGATTTTTTCACTTACATCCACAATATGTGTCTTTTGTGGCAGCAAGGATGAGACCTGATTTGTTCAGTGCGGGATGATAAATTTTATCTAGACTTTCAAAAGTTGGAAGATGTAATGGAAGGAACATGTTTGTATTATATCTCTTTTGCAATAGTGTCTGATTTTGAACCCGTTGGAGTCAGATCCTATTTTATGGAGGCTCATGTTACCTGCTATGCTCTGGTCAATTTGGTTCACATGGAACAAAAGATATTTGAAGAGTGTTTTGAGAACCCGAGGTTGACCCTCCTTTCCATGTCTTCTTTTGTTAGGGATTAGTTGTTAGCTCATTTAGGTGTTTCTTTCCCTGAGGAGGCTTCTGTTATGGGCAGATTCTGGTCTTTTTATTCCCTCTTTTTTGTAGTTTCTGCTCATCTACTGCCTTCGTAGTTTAAGCATCCTTTCTTGTTGCTGTACTTCTTTTATTTTTTACTTGTATATTTCCCTGCATTAATAGAAGCTTTGGCCTTTGGCCATTTAAAAGAAAAGCCACCTCTCTCTATATATAATGTATATGTATGTGTGGACGTATGTATGAGGGAAAGAGAGCTGATAGAGTGGTGTTGGTGTTCACAGTGGGAGGGGACCTAGGAGGGTGGCTCTGCTTATCCATAGAGGTTTGGGGCCAGGGGAGAAGGGGAGCGGATGCAGTTCTTTTTTATCCTTTTTGGCCTGGTTTAGCTAGGTTTGAGTAAGATCTTAGTAGCAAGGGTAGAAGAGGGGTGTGAATGCAAAGTTTTTCCAAAGAGTATTTGTAGTGTCACCTTGGGTTTTAAAGATTTCTCTACCTTGTCTTCCTGGCTCCTAACCAATAATAGAAGGAACCCCTGCTTATGTACAAATAAAACAATGGGGTACATAATAATCATGATGTTTTGCTTTGCCTGTGGACACTGAAATGGCTCCTAACTAACATACTAGGTGATTTCATTGTGTCTACCTTAGAGTCAGACGATGAGTGTGGTGGTTTCGTAAGCTCCACAAATTTAGTAGTTGTTAAACATTTTCAATCAAAAAATGAATTTATTATGACTAGTCTGGCTAAAGAATTGTGGAAGACATTTCGGTTTATATTTTTAGGTGGCGAAGCCACAAATTCATTGAAACAAAAGAGTGAGTTGGTCAAAGCATGGTATGCGGGGTCGGCGACCCGGTCGGCCAGGTCAGCCGACCCGGTCAGTTTTTGGGCCGACTGACCCCGACCCGGCCCCGCGACCCCGACCCGGTTAATATATTTAAATAAATTTTTTTTCCCGACCCCGGCCCAACCCGGGTCGTGACCCCAACCGACTTGGGTCAGTTTTAGGCCCAACCGACCTGGTCCTGACCCCCGACCCTGCCTTCCTTGGGTCAAAGTACACAAGGGAAGAAAGAAAAAAAAAACATATACCCTAGGCTTCTACTGAGTAGGTAAAGACTGTATGGACTTGTAAGTTGTAACGGAAACATCCTTCAGGAATACAGTCTATCTGAAGACAAATTCCCTTCCAGCTACTCTTGTCTGTGTGAAAACTAATCTTTAACCATGTTTACCATCATAAATGGGATCTATGATACATTGTGGAATGATTCTATAAAAATAAGTTTGTTTCTTGTCTTCCATACTGCTCACAGGAAAGCTGAAGGTGTTGGTTCTCACTCTATTCTCCCACTGTTCAATGTGCAATGAAACTGCCACTTATTCACAAGATCCTTTAATTTATTGTGCTCTGCCTACACCAAGTCCTAACTTCTGAAGAGAATTTGTCAGAGATAGTTAACTATGCCACACTGAAGGATTTCTGTCACCCTTTCACAAAACAAACACTCTGTAGTTGTGTTAGGGATTATTTTTAATAGATACACTTATGTTGGTAATCTTCTTCAATAAATCTTCATTAGGAAAATTTTTATCTTCCAAGGATAGATGGTTTTCCATATTGCCTTCCCCCCCTCAACTTCCACCCCACTGAAATTCGACCTTCTGCACATTGTCTGAACATTGAAAGTAGATAGTTTACCTACACTCTAAAGTAATTTATTCAGCACACTATTACTGCATTTGGTATTTTTTTAGTACCTCCATCATCTTGACAAACACATTTACCTTATCATATTTCTAGTTCCTTTTAAAAGTTAATTGCCAATTGCCTAGAATACCCCTGTGTTAGATATTTTGATTTGACAATTTTGCACCATATTGCATTTCCGTACAGATTCATTTTCCACATCCATTTGGTGAGAAGGCCTCTATTGATGATCTCCCTAGGTAGCAGTCTGACTTCACTTTCCCTGGTACTTCGGCAAAGATGTTTCCCCATTACCAAATGGAACATTGACCTTTATGTTATCCTTGCCAGAAAAAGCATGCCTTCAATTTCTTTAGTTTGTCACAAATACCCTTTCAGAACTTCAAGGATTGATAGGTGATAGTGCAGAATGCTTCAAAGTATGCACTTTATGAGAATTCATCTTCCTCCTGCCGATACCGTTCTTTCTTTCCAAACCATCTACTAGTGGTTGCCAGTCTGTGTTCTTTATTCTTTTAGGGGAAATGATAAAGGTTATCCCATATATTTAGGGGAAATGAGCTCCATGGTAGGTCAAAACATTTGCTACTACACTTTATTAAACTCTGATAGATTCTGACCTAACATATCACATTTGTTTAGGTTAACCTTGATATCTGATACTGCTTCAAACAATGAGATCAAAATTCTCAGATTTATGCATTTGTCCTTTGCTTACATCTCTCAGTTTGCACAAGCAAATTTTTGCTGTTCTTGGCTACCTGAAATTCTTTTTTTGTCCTACACCGACCTGAAATTCCTTTTTTGTACTACTCCAATCCATGGTTAGTAAGAGTAATGTGAGAGCGATGATACATTTAGTGACTTTTGCATATATTTATGCTGATACATTTATTTACTGTCATTTATCTTAGTCAGTCAAAATGGAAATTTTCATCTGTGCCTAGATGCCTTCTAAAATCATTCCGGTCCATGGGGCTGAATAGTGGATATGTGTCTACCTTAGATGCTTGCCTAGTTTAATTACAAAAAGTTTAAAACTTGACACCCCTGTGGCTGTTTTTTTGGTACCCAGATAGTTCAAAATCTCTTGAGTGTTGAAGGAATTGACGTAAATGCTTTTAATAAAGTGGGAGAAACTGCGCTTGATATTTCTGTGAAGAATGGTAATGAAGAGATAACTGCCATGTTAAGGCAAGCTGATGCAGTGAGTTCAAAGGAACATGCAAATCCTCCTAACCCAGCCAAGCAGCTGAAGCAGACTGTTAGTGATATAAAGCACGATGTCCAATCCCAGTTGCAACAGACCCGAAAGACTGGAGTTCATGTACAAAAGATAAAGAAGAAATTGAAGAAGCTGCATATCGGGGGTCTTAATAATGCCATCAACTCGAATACTGTTGTTGCTGTCCTTATTGCCACCATTGCGTTTGCTGCTATCTTCACTGTGCCTGGGCAGTATGTTGAGACACAGAAAGAAGGATATACGCTTGGGGAAGCTTATATAGCAAATAATATTGCATTCATTATTTTCTTTGTGTCCGACTCTTTGGCACTTTTCATCTCTCTCGCAGTGGTGGTTGTCCAGACTTCTGTTGTTGTCGTTGAGCAGAAAGCAAAGACACAAATGGTGTTCATCATCAACAAATTGATGTGGCTGGCCTGCCTTTTCATTTCTGTGGCTTTTGTGGCTCTTATATATGTTGTTGTAGACCGTAAAAACTGGTGGCTTGCCTGGTCTACCACTGCTGTTGGTGCGATTATCATGTTGAGTACCATTGGCTCCATGTGCTACTGCATCATTACTCACCGTATGGAACGGAGGAACATAAGAAATGTGAGGAGGGCCTCCAGAAGTCAATCTCATTCATGGTCCATAGCAATTGAGTCAGACTCAGAAGTGCATAACAGCATTTACGCACTATAATCTTGATGTCAAAAGCCTGACACCGTGCAACTCCAGTAGCACTTCATTAGTATCTCCCCTGATGTTATCGGCAGTTGCATGACTAGATTGTCTTGATGTACCATAATTAAACACTCTGAAACCAGGAAAATTGACAAAGCACACATACATTGGAATTATGGAACATATGGAATCACTGCAGCGAATGCTGAGTGAGCTGTCAGCAGCCTTCAACTGCACTATAAAAGCTGGGCCTGGGAATCAGGGAGATGTAACAAAGTTGCTTTACATGACAGAGAGTACAATGGCTAGTGTAAGATGTCTTGTAATGCTCTTCATGATAGAATAATCCCTGGGTTAACCGCATCAAAGCCGCTCTGGTACTTGAATATATGATCTATGTAGAATACCGCTCCTTCAGTTGTTACCACAGTATCTTGTATTCATTGATTCAGGAGCAAGCAGTTAGTTTGCATTTTTCTGGTGCAGATTGTCTTGCATACGCGAAGTGAAGCTTTCATCTGTCGTCTCCAGCATAGGTCCGTTTGGATCCTTGTAAAATTGGGGTGATAGCATTAACTTTTCCCGAAAAGTCCTTGGTGATGCTTATTTGGTTGTCTGTACATAAAAGTACATGAATTTAATACTTTTAATTTAGAACATATTTATTTAATGAGGATTTTACCTTTAAATTTATATTACAAAAAATGAAAAAAATGTTAAAGTCTTTCTATATATATAATTTTATGTAAATAATATTTATAACAGTAAGATATATTTTAACAACATTAGTTATAGTCTTTATAGCTCACGATCTATAAATTTGGAAGTTTATAGTTTTAATAAAATAAAATGTTAACAATTTGATTTTAAGTATATAAACACAATGTTACAAATTAATAACTTTTTTAAAAAATAAATTGTTAGCAAAAATGTTAAATCTCAGAATTCTTAAAATCTTAATTGATATTTATAATAATTTTTATATTTATTGAAACAAAGTATTTTGAGTTGTACCAAATCATAGAATTAGATATACTTTTACACGCATCTAATAGAGTGTTTGGTTGTACAATAAATTTTTTGTACACTTCAAAATAAAAAGTTACATTAAAATAAAATATTATAAACCAGCCAATGACATACAATTGTCATGTTTAGAGAGATGCCACGGCAAAAAAGAGTAGGTAAAAAAAGGGGGACCATATGATAAAAAAAGAGGGATGAGACCCTCTTTTTTTGTCTAAGAAAATTATTTTAAAAACCAAAATTTATAATGATTGTCAAACACCTCTTTTTAACATGCTTTATTATAAAAATAGAAAATTGTATCAAAAACTAAATTTATCATGCAACTAAACAACCCATTAGTTGAATTAGAGAAGGGTACGATAATCTACATTTAAGGTCCATTTGGTTTCGTATAAAAGCAAAATCAAGAAAACCTATTAAATAGGATTTAATTTTCAGGGAAATAAAAAACATTATCATGTCATTTGGTTCCCATATATATAGTTTCCTGAAAATAAAAGTCTTTTTTCCCAAAAAAAAGATTTTTCCCAAAAATGTTCGCTCCTGCGCAAACCGCTGTCTCATGACCAAAAAAAAAAATCATACGATGAACTTTTCCCAAAAATGCGGTGCACACGGTCCAATTTACACCGTTCCAAGCAAATTATTAGTGAATGAGTTTGGATGAGTTAGTAATATATAGCATTTGTTAGTAACTTAAGGGGTTAGTAAGTGAGTTGAGTAAGTTAGAACACGGAGTTAGTATCATATAGTGTGGGGTCTCTGAGTGGGCATGACTGGGCTAATAGTCAATATGAGATTATCCCCACAATTTTAACACTCCTCCTCACTGCCAAAGTGGACAGTGGAAATAAGAGACAAGATAATCAAGTATTAAAGATAGACAAGTGCCCGTTCTGATACCATCTTACAGATCCCAAAATCATGGTGTTAAGGTATAAGGGACCAGGATATATAAGCACTATATCATGTTTCAAATAGTCAATGTGAGACTATTCCCACAATTCTAACAAGATGAGTTAGTAATACATGATGCAAGTTTTAACATGAATTAGAAAATAATACAAGGGTCAGGCAGTGAGATGGTGAGTCAGTAATATGTGACGCGAGTTAGTAACCAAAAATAAGAGATCTATTAGTGCATACAGCACACAGGATAGTAAGCGGGTGATATATAATGTGAATTAGTAATATATAGCACTGTGGGTTAGTAACTGAACACATGAATCAGTAATTGAGTTTGGGTGTGTTAGTAAAAAAATATAACGATTGTAAATAATACACATAGTGTGGGTTAGTAAAAGAATGCCGAAGTTTAATGAGTGAGGCGATGGACTAGTAATATATGATGGACTAGTAACCTCCAACTTTACTCCTCGTTTAATCATTGGGTCGACGGTGTTAAGTAAAAAGATTTTGTGGCTCTTTTCTATGTGAAACTGTTAGAGTTTCCTCCACCGGCCACGGTAAATGATCCCACTCTTTCCGCGGTTTTTTTTTTAAATAATGTAGTTTTTTTAATTATAAAAATAACGACACCAAAATTTTTATTTACAAAATTAACGCACTTTAACCCAAGTCGGCATATGAAACACTGACTTCAGAGCGAAAATTAAAAGTTAGAGATGCGAAGTCCGACTTTGCTTTAAGGTCCGATAAAAAAATTACAATTTTGAAAGTAGCAGAGGACATCTACGACTTTAATGCAAATTATTTTTTTGCAAGCAGTACGTTAAATGTTTGCATAGATTCGTAAATTGTTGATTATCGAGGTTAAATTTGTCCAATCCACTTGCCAGAGCGTTTGATACTAGAAGATTAGATTTTTAAATTTTTTAAAATAAATAATTATTTACAATGGACAATCGAGATTACTTCGAATTATTAATTTTTTAGAGTCAAAATTTAGAAATTCAAAAGTTTAATCCTATAATTTTCAACATTCTGAATTCATTGAACCGAATGGATCGTTGAAATTCAACCTCAATAATCAGAAATTTACTAAACTATATAAGTATTTAATGCACTGCATGCAACAAAAAAAAATTGCATTGAAGTCTTAGATGCCCTCTACTATTTTCAAAAGTCTTAAATTTTTTTGGTCCGACTTTAAAGTAAAGCCGGACTTTGTATCTACAACTTCTAATTTTCGCTTTGAGGTCGGTGTTTCGTACATTGACTCGGGTCAAAGTGCATTAGTTTTGTAAATAAAAAAACTTTGATGCGCTATTTTTATAATTAAAAAAAACTACGCTATTTTTTTTAAAAAAAAAAACTCCCCCTCCCGCAAGGTCGTGATGGGGCTTGTTTACAATTAGATTATATCCATGCCACGCTTACTGAATAAATTATTTTCCATGGAATGGAAGCACAGGAGACACATTCAGAAGGCGTTTTCCATGAAATTTCATTCTCCTGCAAATGTGAACGACGAAATGCCGGCGAAGGATTTAGAAGAAAGAAGAAGAAAAAATCTCATCCTTTTTTTTAAGGAACCTTCTATAAAAACATAGTATGTAATAATTGCTAAACACCCTTTTAACAAATTTTGTTACAAAAACATATTTTTATAACAAAAAACTCAATTTGTTATATAACCAAACACCCCAGAGTAACGTGTATAAACCAAGCATTCCGGGTACATCCCAAGTTTTTGGAAACTAAACTATCATATTTTTGTAGCAAAAACTCAATTTGTCATTCAAGCGAACACCCCCACAGTAACATGTATAACCCAAGCATTCTTGGTAGATCCCAGGTTTTCTGGAAATTATTCTGCAAGTTTCACCATCATGTTAAGTCCTATTCCGAAGATCATCGTACAATGATTTGCACTTCAAAATCGCATTGATAGGACATAATTGCTTTATGATTAATGCTGAGGCATAGGACCATAGTTTGCTTTCTACCTTTGGTTTTCCCTTGTTCATTACCCAAAACTAGATTGCGAAAGGTGTCGATCATTCATGCTTCACAAAACTGCAATTGCCGAGGAAGCAAAACCAGAAGAGAGCATAGATAAAACCTTCCCTAAACGGTGAACTACTAAAAAGGATAAGAAGATCGAGGATACCCTTGTAGGGCTCTCCCATGGATGCAGTTAACCAAACGTTGCCAATGTGGGGAGTGAGCGAGCTGCTTCCTAATGAGGTTTCAATGGAGTTGGAGAAGATGGCGGCTTCAAGTCTGGGTACTGCATATGCCAAATGGAACAAGTTACAGTCTATCGGACTTGCAATCGACTGAGAGAAGCAAACCATAGAACACCTTCGAGGCCACAGGAAATAGTTCCTAGAATGTACATGGATAAAAAATGCATCTGAAAAAGAAGATGCCTATGTAATCATCTGCTGTCATAAACAAGACTGATCCGCAAGAAACTACAGGACAATGACAGGTTTGCAAATTTCCCAACATTATACAACAGGGTATGCACAAAATTACCATGCTTGAGTTCAGATAGGTCAGCAACTACAAAATTACTATGCTTAACCACTCTGTTCACAATCTCTATCTATCTATCTATCTATCTATCTATATACACAGAGAGATGTAGATAGGTACAAATGTATGTGTGCATGCTCGGCCTTAAAACAGGGGACAGGACAGTTTTAACTCTCAGGGATACAGATACAACATTCTAAAAAGTCTGAAAGGGACATACATCATTACATTTAGGTCAGGGTTAGAAGTCATATATGCCTATTTGAAGACACGTACATGAAAAGGCACCGCAAAAATAATTTTGTAGGGATCAAGGATATTCCCTGATGTTCTAGTTTAGGAAGGAATGGAGTTGCAAACAGCATAGGTAGTGAAATTGTTTGTTTTCAGTTTCAACTATGGTAACACATTTTGAATTTGATTCCGATTAAGTTGGAATCATCATATTCCAATTCCATTCTTATTCTGATGACATTAATGGTATCAGAACCAAACTCCAAAACTTCCAAAATATATTTGTTCAAAAAAGAGAAAAAATCTAATATAACTACTAAAATTTGACCAAATCATAATTTTGCTTTTACTTTTACTTTTCTTATCATTTTACATGTCAGAATTTTATTATTTACCTAGTTTAATTTTCATTATAATATTAACATTGAGAGATATGTATATTACAAATGTATTGATTTCAGATAAACATATATAGAATTAATCTATGCGGATCTGATGTCCTTGGGCAGCCAATGTTCGAGGGATCCACAACTTAGTTGCAGAAATGCTAGATATCAAGTCCAATCCTTCATCTTTCCTATCCAACATGAGATGGGAACAAGGATCGCGGAATCGGAATCGGTTGTCCGATTCCAGGGGAAGAGAATCGATCCAGGAATCGGCCTACATCGATTTTTTTTTATTTCTTTTCATCAAAAAAATTCAAAAAAATCAGAAAAAATTCTAAAAATAGGAAATGAGTTAGAAAAAATTCTAAAAATAAGATTAGCATTCATCCACGGGACTACATCGAATAATTACTAATGAACATGAAATGAAGTTAGTACATATTCCATTGATTCAAAAACCAATTAATTGATACATCATGAAAATATAAAAAATAGAAATTTACATGATATCAATCTAATACCAATATTTAGGATATGGATATTGGCATTCCTCATCTTCTTGCTGCTGTCGACGCTCTTGAGTTGTGCTCAGTCTTGTATATTGTCTGGGACCATATCCATATGAAAATAATGCCGATGCCATGCTATCAAGGTCGTAGGGATCGGACTGCGGGACGACCGGGACGTAAGCAGACTCTGGTGGAGCTACTGGTGGTGGTGGAGGAATTCACTGCTGGTGAGCCTCGCCAAATGCTGGATACTGTGGCTCTGTAAAATGATGCTGTGGTGTCTGCTCATCCAGCGTGTAATACGGCTTTGAATGCCATGAATTAGGTGACAGGGCTGCTGCTGATGGCTACGTCGCTGGTATGCACTCTTCGTCATCATCAACTGAGGAGTGAGAAGGAGCCTGCGTGCTGTCATCTGGGCTTATAGGACGTCTGACCTTCAGTTTCCTTCTCTTCACCTCTTCAGCCATCTCTGAAGTACCAGAACCCAAAAATTTTTTTAGCTTTGCAAATCCGCCCATTTTTCATGCAGTCACTTTTGTTTTCGTTTTCCCTGGACTATGAATGAGCTGGGTAGCGGCGGCTGGGACTGGAGCTGGGGCTAAAGTTGGAGGTGGCTGCTCTATAGCTGCTGGGGCAGAAGAAAGCCCTGCCTGAGCCTAAGAAGTAGGTGGAGGTGGAGCTAGAGCATCCTCCTCGGCTTCAACACCATCCAACTCTCCTTCAGCCCATGCACGATCATCGGGATCAAACTCAGCCTCATATTGTAATGACAGAAGACCAGCTTCTCCAACCGGTCTAAGGTCAACCTGTTCCTCCTTTTTGTATGTATCAGGTTGAATGTACTCTAGTTCTTCTCATTGGTGCTCTGGCTAAGTTTCCTAATACCGATGGCAGCAAGTGGATTCCATCCACTCCTGGTATTCACCTGAACCCACCACTCAGCTGAAAAAGAAAAGAAAAGAAAAGGTAAACAATTAGCCCATCATCTTCAATAACTTATATGAAAATAAAATAAAATCTTCATCATAAATTAATATACCAGGTGACACTTTGTCGCACGAATATCTCAGATCAGCATCTGAGTATACGCCAACCCTCGTCTTATATTTCTACATCTGAAAAAAAATTTAAAAATAATCATTAGTTGTCTAATAATTAGCTACTCCTAAGTATTGAATAAACTCCAACTTACTTCTATCTCAGCCTCTATCCTGTCCTGCTGAGATCGGCAGAGACGCTGAATAACAGCTAGTGTACCCCGCATCACCTCGTTGTCGTTCACCACCTGTCCTCCATATTGGATGCGGGGGTTCAAAAAATATCATGTAAGAATTTAATAGTTAACATTATGAATAAGACAATCATTGAATAAACTTAAAGTGCGTAAGTACATATATTTTTTTAACCTACTAACCTGCAGCATGGACATCGTGGTGCAAAGTCTTGTCCCATTGGTCATCTATGATCTTCCACCACTTTTTGTAACCTCTGGGATTTTTATCTTTTATTTTCAACTTTGCCCGGTCCATGGCATCGTACAGCGTGCCCATCTGGTTCATGTCATCTGAGTCAACCAACCTCAAGACAACTACCAGTGGCTCAATGATTGCCAAGTAGTAGGCAATCCTCTCCCAAAATCTCTTGTCAATGATCTGCTTCTCAGACTTGACAAGAATTTTCAGCTGATCTTTCTTGTCATGCAGGTGGTCCACCATATAATTATAATATTCCTCGGACTGCGTGAACCTAATTAATGCATGTCTGTGCGGTGTAAACTCTCCAATGCAATGAAATTCGTGGCGAAACGAGTCGGACCAGGCCTAACAAGATCATGTCTTCCTGTGTATGATCTCATAATATGTAGCAAACGGGGATGCAAATAAATAAATGACGTGATCGTCTACGCCTGCCTAACAAGGGTGGATACACACTCCTCCTTGCCTATATCCTCTAATATGAGATCAATAGAATGTGCCGCACAGGGCACCCAGGACATGTGTTTCCTCTTCTCCATCAGTTTTTTCCCATCCGCCTTATATGAAGGTTCGTTGTCAGTGACAACCTGAACCACATTATCCTCCCCGATCTCCTCCACCGCATCCATCAAAGAAAAAAATGAAGTCGGCATTTTTAATCTTCCCAGAAGCGTCCACCAACTTCAAGAACGTGGTCCCCTCAGAACAATACATCAAGAAGTTTATCATACTCCTCTTGGTAATACCTGTCCACCCGTCACACATAATTGTGCAACTCCTCTCCTTCCACACCAATTTGAATCCATCCATCCACTCCTTCAACTCTTGGACCTCCTCATCCAGCCCAGCACCGTATATATGCCTGCTGCCCGGGGCTTGCAGACCCGGTCCAGCCTCACCCACGGCATCCACCATCGTCTGAAAGTAGAGGCTGGTGGCTACATGTGCTGGGATGCCTACATCAAGTTAAAAAAAATTTGGATCAGGCAAAAATTAAGCTTAAGTAAATAAAACACACAAAAATGCCATTTTAAAAATGATACTTGCATGCAAAAACCACTTCACAATGTGACGAACGGCTCTCTTTGCAGCCGTTCCTGTTGCCTTCACCCCTTTCATAGCTTGTTTAATCCCCATCTACCCAGCACTCTGTTTCCTAAATAAGTACTCATCACTCGGCGTAAACTGAGTACTGGCAGAATGACGGTGTGGCTCCTATCTCCATCCCTCCGTCTCCCGGTTCCGGGTAGGGCGAGCCGATGCTGATCGGCCAAGAGTTGGGTCAGCTCTGGACCCTGACCCTCCTACTCCTCTCCTCCTGTCCTCGTCCTCGGCAAATGCATGCTTGCTAGCGTGCCTAGCATGTCTAAGCTCGGAGTCCGTGAACTCCTCCTCGCTCTCTGGCTCCAACTCGGCTAGTGCCTTCCCCTTGCCTTTCCCTTTTCAGGTAGGCAAATCTCGGTCCCTCCTCCTCTGGAGTAGCTCGTCGTGCAACTCCTCCCTCTGCTCAATCCTAACAGCCCGTTGAGAGGCTCCACCTGTCATGTAGCCTCTCATCTCTTCACTCTTCTCCCTCGGCATCTTATCACATTTTTTTACATTTCCACCTGTTCCGGCAATATGTTGTCTCAGCCGGAACACTCCCTCGTTCATCACCTTCACACACCATCTGCATTGCACTCTCTTTCTGATCGGGTCTACCATATGCCCATGTTCCCAACCCACGTCAGAAGGACGTGCTGGTGCTGCATCACCTTGATCGGTCATTGCTTAGACCTTCAAAAATTGTAAAGAATGCATAAAAAATTATTAGGCAACATAAAAATTGCTTTAGGCGTTGTTCGGGAAGCAGACAACCCATCAAACACACTATTCGGTATGTTTAAAGGGTTATGTATTTTCCGGAAATAGTCGTAAATCAACGTACGGGGTATCTAGAATTATTCCCGTACAATGAACATCCAATCGATGTTCTTACAACTTGAACGGAGTTGTTCGAAAAAAAATCACCGAGTTTAACCATGCTCGGAGTCGTCGGAAACGCGTAAAAATAGGCGTATGGGATATCTGGAATTTTTCCCATGCAAAGAACATTCAATCGAATAGTTTAGAACTTAAACGGACTTGTTCGGTCAGAAATCATCGAGTTTAACCATGCTCGAAGTCATCGGAAATGCGTAAGAATGGATGTACGAAGTTTTCGGCGAAGAAATCTTACCAATAGCCTCTAAAGGTCGAAGAAGAGGTTGAATCGAAGCCGATCGGAGCTTGGATCGGTGGAATCCCTTGAAGAATTAGCTTGGAATCGCTGGAATCGCACCGAAATCGGCGCATAGAGCTGGGATCGACCTCAGAATCACCGGAATCCTCGATTTCGAGGTTGAAATCGCCCGGAATCGCCTGTTGGATTGCTCGCTGCCTGCTGGATCGCCGGAATCGACTGCGGCGGTCGATTCCCAGACCAGAATCGAACCGGGAATCGAACCGGACGGGCCAGACCGGTCTTCCGTGGAATCCCGGAATCGGATCGATTCTGACCGATTCCATGAAATTCCTGCTGGAATCGGCCCTTCCGCATGCCACCAATCCGATTTCAGAATCGGCCGATTCCGATCCGATTCCGGCGATTCTGCAATCAATGGATGGGAAAGACATGTGTCATCAAAGGTGCTTAGGGCGACCATCTAGACAACAAGACAAGGCAAGGTGGCCCCTCTCTGCTCGATTCAGCCAAGATCACCTATGTAGTCCCTCCCACTATTGTCGATGATGAGGGTGCCATGTGTCTTCTCCACTCTTGTGCCGTAGGCATCTTCTCTACCCTATTCGGGTGGAGAAGACAGGTCCCTTGGACACCAAGTGAGGTTCTGAAACTTAAAATGGTACTCTCTGAAGCGCCAAACTGCTCAGTCCCATTTTTTAAGTTTGTGACCCTCCCCTTATAAAATCTACAAGACCTGGTTGAGTCATCCTCCTTACCCGACAGTCACCAGCACTCAATGACTATAGGCCTCTGGTGGCCCTCGTCTAGCACTTGTATGTCTTCAGAGACTCTCTTTTAGCCTTCCTAAAAGGCATATACTCCTGGAAAACCCCTCTCCCCCTCCATTTACTTCTACACCTAATGTGGTCTCCTAGGGTGCTAGTGTTGAGGTGAGCCACCCTCTGCTAAAGAAGATGCAGAAATCTAGGATCAGCTAGTGGCGAATCAATAGCCATAGATCTAGAACCGAGAACAGGTTGGATTCAATAATAAAATTACTTATATGCAATTCTGATAAGGGTTCAAGGCATTCTGATTAAATCAAAATCAATATGTTCTAATTTGTCAAAATCTAAATGAAATTCAATAATTTAAAAATTATATACCATATACTAATTTTTATTTTAAATAGCTGATAAATTTATATAACTGATAAAAATTAGTCTAAACATTTTAAAACTTTACTTTTACTTTTATATGTTGTATTTTCGTAATTTAATTTATTTTATTGTCATAACATTGTTAGAGATATATTAAAATTTGATTAATAAAGAAAAATAAAAAATATACTTAACTATTTCCAATTTTGATTATGATAAGTCGAAACATCTGCTCTGATTCCAATAGCATATAAAATGTATTAATGGGCCCCAAATTTTTTAACTTTTAATGAAAGTGAAGTGGAATTTCGGAATCCTAGATTTTGTTTACACTTCTGGGCAAATCAGCTCCCCACCCATGGTTTGCATGTGCCTATCCGATATCAACTTGAAGGACCGATCCAAAGCCATTGGCCAAACCTGCCGGATTGAATCGAGTCCGCGGGACCCAGAAAGATTGGTGACCCGATTTTAATTCAAGTTTCCCCAATAAGTCAAGCAACCCCCCTTAGTTACCCCAAATCCCCCCCAACCCCTCCCGATTCTAGGGTTTGCAGGCCCCCCCTCCAACAAGCTCTTTCTCCCCCCTCTAGCCCTCTACCTAAATCTCACCCATCTGGAAGTCCTCCCCTTGCTAGTCGAAAGGGACCCCATTTGGAAGAAGGGGCTGGCCCCCTTTGCTGCCTTCTCCCCTCTTAATCCCTTGTCCCCTTCAGAAGAAGCAGCAGCAACTGTAGGTTGCAGAAATTAGGGGAACTCCCCTAAAGGGGGACACCCTTGCTAGAGTTACCCCTCAGGGTGACTAAAATCGGGCCCTTGTCTGGACGTGGCCCCTTGTCCAAAATTCTCAACTCCCCCTCTCTCATTAACATTTTAAAGATTTACTTAACTTGAGTACCAATTTTTTATGTTCAATGTTCAGGAAAAATGTCGGACAAGGAGCAAAGTTCTCCTGCACATCGTGATGTTGATGGCAACACAAATATATACTAGATGGTGATAAAAAAGTGAAATGTAAGTGGTGCAAGAAAGAAATGAATGAAGATGTTTACTGTCTCAAACAACACGAGGGGAATTATTAAGAATATAAAGAAATATGACAAGGTACTAACATAGCAGCGAGAAAAAATAAGAAGATATTTAACCGGGAGAGCATCATAGAGGGAGATAAGTATTAAGCAAAGAGCCGATATGCATGATGAGTTGCTCGGATGAAGAGACACAAATCTTATGTTTGAAAGCCATAAAAAGGGTAATGGAAGGACACAAGTTGAGGTTGATGGATCAAGTTCAGATGATGAAAAGGAGGCACAAATTAGGAGAGCAATGCAGACAAGTAAGACTTAGGCTTCCCATGAAGATGAGGAGAGAAGAATGAGGGAGGAGGATCTACTGCTAGACGTTAATACGTAGGAGGCATTCACCCTACACCTTGGTCAGGCCGAGATGGTGAATTTCGTCGATCATAGTTACTTTGGCCGACGGACTAGCAAGACGGAAGCCAAAAGACGATAAAGTATACCTTTAAAGACGTTAAGGCTATGACATGGGCTGCAAAGAAAGCAATCAAACATATTTGTAAAGAATTTTTGTATGTAGGTAGATCAAAAATTAACTTTTTTTATATTTGTCTTAGATATTTTTACAACAAACATTAACATTTGTCTTATTTCACATTGGTGTAGGTGTCCCAACCCATACAACCACCAATCAGTATTTCTAGATAATGGTTGATGCCATTTGTGAGGCTAGATAAAGATTGAAAGGCCCAACGTCCAAATACACCTATGAGAGTGGTTTGGATGCAGAGGTGAATGAGTTGTCCTCATGTATAGATGGATTTAAGGTAGTGTGAAAAGAAAGAAGTTGCACTGTAATGTGTGATGGATGAACACGAATTAAAAGAGATCTATGATCAGCTTTCTTATTTATTGTTACGAGGGCACAATATTATTCAAAAGTATTGATGCATTTGAGCAAATCAAGAATGTCGAGTATCTCTTTGATCTCATGAATGATGTTGTAGAAGAAATATATCAAGACAACATTGTTCAATTTGTGACTCATAATGAACTATTTTATAAGGTAAGAAGCAGAAGAAACTTTTTTTAGATTCCTTGTGCAGCACACTCTAGATATCTAATGTTGAAGAATATTGGAAAGAATCCATTTGTTAGCTCCTTAGTGAGTCAAGGTCAGCTGATTGCATCTTTCATATATAGTTATCCGAGATTATTGTACATTATGAGAGAACATACGAACAATCGTGATCTAATGCGACCTAGTCCCACCAAATTTGTCACACATTTCATTATATTAAAGAGTCTATATAGACATTGACATGAATTGAAGAGATACATTCATGTTGACCAATACATCCTATACATGGTTGACCCACAACATCGGCAGAAGGGACAAATTAGAGATCCTAGCTATAATACTACTTATCCACCTAGTACAAGTCTTGAGAGTGGTGGATTCCAATGACAAAGATCAAATAGGGTACTTGTATGATGAGATGGTCAAAGTAAAGTTGATGATCAAACAAAAGCATCCAAAAAGTTATCAGAATAAGTGAAAAATTATAGACAACAAATGGGATAAGACACTTCACCATAATGTTCATGCAGTATTTTGTCTATATTTTATATTTCATTTAAGTTTTTTAGTAATATGCTAATCGTTGAATTTTATTTTGTTAGAATTTTTCTAGAACCCAATGATGCAATACGACAAACAAGTAGACAATGATGCAGAGTACATGGTACGTTATTCATGATATAATGTCTAGCTAAATCTTAACAAGATAGAACAGCCCGCTTGAAGTAAGTAAAAAGTAGTAGAGATACATGTAATTAAGTTTTCAGGACATTTGTTATTAACTTATTTCTATTTCACATGATATTTCAAATTCAATCATAAGAATAGGAGTGTATGGAGATCCATATTTGAGATATTATATGACAAGATTTCTTCAGGTATGTGTATATCACATTGATTATGTGTTAATTATTTAAATGACAAGGATACATACTTATATTGGTATTGTCTTTTTCCAAATGAGTGGTGGATTTAATTTAGCAACATAAGTGGATGGATTTGGGCATTGAGCCAGAGAACAAGTTCATTGCAGTGTGAGAGAAATTGGAGTACTTTTGGCCTTATACACACAAAAAGAAGGAATATGTTGAAGAGTGACATACTATAAAAACTTGTGTTTTGTCACTATAATATGCGGTTAAGAATCAATAACATTAAAGAACGAAAAAAAAACTTTAAAGAAAAGTTTACCCTATTTGTAGATGGTATTTATGAGTAAAGATTTGAAGTAGATGGTCAAGACTTGTCACAGCATGATGTTGACTTGTAATACATTTTACAAGAAGAAATCCACTTGTAGCGTGGATGGAGGACAAGGATGCTGAAGCAGCTCTAGAGTCTGACCCGAATGATCGTGCATGGGCCGAATGTGAGCTTGATAATGTACTGGATAAGGATGAAAAAATACAAGAAGAAGCACACCTTACATTGGTTCCAACTCCAGCTCCAATTCTAGCTTCAACTCATGCTTTCCTTATACCTTCAGGTGCAGGTTTTTCAACTCAGAAGAATTCACAGAAGAAAGAAAGATTTTTAAGATTCAAATCATTGAAGAAAGTCTATTGACGTAGTATTATATGTGGTACACAATAAGAAGTGGGGAAAGAGAGGAAGCTAATTGTCTAATGAAGACCTATAAGTCCCATAGATAGTACACATACACCCTCCTCAAATGATGTTGAGGAAAAATTCATTCCACCTACATAATAACACCACGTAGGATTTACTAACCAATCATGAGTGACAATTCTCAATGGGGATATGAACCAATCATGAGTGACAATTCTCAATGGAACATCCAAGAGCAACTAAAGAACGAGGACTATGAAAGCCACTTCCATAGATATTGGTGATAGGAATATATATTTAGTATTGCATACAAGTTGTACCATTTTGTTTATTTATTGGAAAGATCATTAATGTTAACTTATATCTATGGAACTTTAAATTTCTCATAATGGCATTGATGTGTGTTAGATATTACATTTCTATTTTAAATAATTTTTATAAGTTTTCCTAATTTTTTATAATTTTAGTTATTTTTATGAATTTTTAGAATGAAAAAAATGAAAAAATCCTATCCAGACTGATTCAAAATCGGGATTGCTCCCAAATAATTGGCCAAGATCGATCATTTTGGATCAGGACCCACTGGCCTAGTACCAATTCCAATATGGCAATCCTTGTCCCCACCTCATTGACTCGCACTAGTAAATTGGTCAATCCCAAGCTTCCGGTCTATAGAAATTGGCCACTGATTGATCCCAACCAAGAATTCATTATTAAGGAGATGGCGAAAAATGCATTCTTCGTGGCTGTTTTGACCAGACCACAAACCACCTGATGCGGGACGAGGCGGGATGGACCGGCGACGTGGCGCTGCAGCGGACCGTAGAGGAGCTCAAAAGACATAAAAGTGTAGGAAAGAAGCAAAACCGGACATAAACCGGTCAAAACGGGCCCAAAATATGTCGAACCATGCCCGAATCGCTCAAAACAGGCCTGAACCGGCCCCAAAATTGCTTGAATCGGCCTGAACCGGCCCCAAACAGCCTGAACCGGCCGGTTTAAGGCCTGAAGCGGCCTCTGGAGGGTCAAACCGGGCCGAACCGGCCCTGAACCGGTCTAAACCGGGCTAAACCGGCGGTCGGACCAGCCTGGAGGCGAACCGTGGCCGGCCCAGACGAATCAAGCGGACCGGGCGGGTGGGAGGCGCGAGCCGGTGCGCCGGCCGGCCGGGCGGAGGCGAACCGGCGCCGGAGGGGGAGGGGGCCTCCAACGGAGCCGTCGGCGCCGTCGTCGTCGTCCTCTAGCCTCCTGAGGACGAAAGGGGGGTGAGACCCCCTGAGCCCTAGCGGGCGCGCGAACAGACAGAGCCGCAGACGCGGCTCTTCTTCCTCCTCCTTTCTTCTCCGTCCCAACGGGGCCCCGAATGGGAGCAAGGAGGTGGATGGAGGTACTCCGGGGATCGCCGGAGGTGGGATGGACGGAGTGGAGACAGTCGAGGTCGTCGGAGACGTCGAAACGGACGGAGACGGAGGTGAACGGTGTCGATAGGGCTTCAACTCGAACCGGTGAAGGGGGAAAGGGGAAGGAATGGCTCGGAGGCCGCTGGACGGAGGAGAAGGAGAAGGCGCTCTCGCCGGAGGGTCGCGAAGGAGACCGGTCTTCACCGGAGGTGGAACTGGACGACCTCCATCGTGGAGGGGGTGAAGGGGAAAGGGGCAACGCCCCTGCACAAGGGCCAGCCCCTAGGGTTCCAAAAATTCCAACTAAACTCTCTCTCCTTCATTCAACAATGTGCCCTCTTAAATAGAGGAGCCTATTACAAATAAGACACCCTAAATGACTATTTACATACATGTCCTCGTAAGGACCCAAATTAAAGGAAAAGACTAAAACAAACTTCAAATATTTACAATGAAGTCCAAAAGGACGTAAACGTAAATAAACCCCAAAATGGACCGGACCGGGTCCCCATCATTCTCCTCTACCAGGAGAAAACTCGTCCTCGAGTTTTGATTTGTCTTCAAGTGTTGCCGCCGTCACGTTCCACCAAGCGCCGCACTTCATCGGAAGCATCCCAAGAGTCGGCTCATGAGAATGGGCCGATCCCAGGCTCTGATACCATTTGATGCGGGACGAGGCGGGACGGACCGGCGACGTGGCGCTGCAGCGGACCGTGGAGGAGCTCAAAAGACCTAAAAGTGCAGGAAAGAAGCAAAAACCGGACTTAAACCGGTCAAAACGGGCCCAAAATATGTCGAACCATGCCCGAATCGCTCAGAACGGGCCTGAACCGGCCACAAAATGGCTTGAGCCGGCCTGAACCGGCCCCAAACAGCCTGAACCGGCCGGTTTAAGGCCTGAACCGGCCTCTGGAGGGTCAAACCGGGCCGAACCGGCCCTGAACCGGTCTAAACCGGGCTGAACCGGCGGTCGGACCAGCCTGGAGGCGAACCGCGGCCGGCCCGGACGAATCGGGCGGACCGGGCGGGCGGGAGGCGCGAGCCGGTGCGCCGGCCGGCCGGGCGGAGGCGAACCGGCGCCGGAGGGGGAGGGGGCCTCCAACGGAGCCGTCGGCGCCGTCGTCGTCGTCCTCTAGCCTCCTGAGGACGAAGGGGGGGGTGAGACCCCCTGAGCCCTAGCGGGCGCGCGAACGGACAGAGCCGCAGACGCGGCTCTTCTTCCTCCTCCTTTCTTCTCCGTCTAACAGGGGCCCAAATGGGAGCAAGGAGGTGGATGGAGGTACTCCGGGGATCGCCGGAGGTGGGATGGACGGAGTGGAGACAGTCGAGGTCGTCGGAGACGTCGAAACGGACGGAGACGGAGGTGAACGGTGTCGATAGGGCTTCAACTCGAACCGGTGAAGGGGGAAGGAATGGCTCGGAGGCCGCTGGACGGAGGAGAAGGAGAAGGCGCTCTCGCCGGAGGGTCGCGAAGGAGACCGGTCTTCACCGGAGGTGGAACTGGACGACCTCCATCGTGGAGGGGGTGAAGGGGAAAGGGGCAACGCCCCTGCACAAGGGGCAGCCCCCTAGGGTTCCAAAAATTCCAACTAAACTCTCTCTCCTTCATTCAACAATGTGCCCTCTTGAATAGAGGAGCCTATTACAAATAAGACACCCTAAATGACTATTTACATACATGTCCTCGTAAGGACCCAAATTAAAGGAAAAGACTAAAACAAACTTCAAATATTTACAATGAAGTCCAAAAGGACGTAAACGTAAATAAACCCAAAATGGACCGGACCGGGTCCCCATCATTCTCCTCTACCAGGAGAAAACTCGTCCTCGAGTTTTGATTTGTCTTCAAGTGTTGCCGCCATCACGTTCCACCAAGCGCCGCACTTCATCGGAAGCATCCCAAGAGTCGGCTCATGAGAATGGGCCGATCCCAGGCTCTGATACCATTTGATGCGGGACGAGGCGGGACGGACCGGCGACGTGGCGCTGCAGCGGACCTTGGAGGAGCTCAAAAGACCTAAAAGTGCAGGAAAGAAGCAAAAACCGGACTTAAACCGGTCAAAACGGGCCCAAAATATGTCGAACCATGCCCGAATCGCTCAGAACGGGCCAGAACCGGCCCCAAACAGCCTGAACCGGCCGGTTTAAGGCCTGAACCGGCCTCTGGAGGGTCAAACCGGGCCGAACCGGCCTTGAACCGGTCTAAACCGGGCTGAACCGGCGGTCGGACCAGCCTGGAGGCGAACCGCGGCCGGCCCGGACGAATCGGGCGGAACGGGCGGGCGGGAGGCGCGAGCCGGTGCGCCGGCCGGCCGGGCGGAGGCGAACCGGCGCCGGAGGGGGAGGGGGCCTCCAACGGAGCCGTCGGCGCCGTCGTCGTCGTCCTCTAGCCTCCTGAGGACGAAGGGGGGGTGAGACCCCCCTGAGCCCTAGCGGGCGCGCGAACGGACAGAGCCGCAGACGCGACTCTTCTTCCTCCTCCTTTCTTCTCCGTCTAACAGGGGCCCAAATGGGAGCAAGGAGGTGGATGGAGGTACTCCGGGGATCGCCGGAGGTGGGATGGACGGATTGGAGACAGTCGACGTCGTCGGAGGTGTCGAAACGGACGGAGACGGAGGTAAACGGTGTCGATAGGGCTTCAACTCGAACCGGTGAAGAGGGAAAGGGGAAGGAATGGCTCGGAGGCCGCTGGACGGAGGAGAAGGAGAAGGCGCTCTCGCCGGAGGGTCGCGAAGGAGACCGGTCTTCACCGGAAGTGGAACTGGACGACCTCCATCGTGGAGGGGGTGAAGGGGAAAGGGGCAACGCCCCTGCACAAGGGGCAGCCCCCTAGGGTTCCAAAAATTCGAACTAAACTCTCTCTCCTTCATTCAACAATGTGCCCTCTTCAATAGAGAAGCCTATTACAAATAAGACACCCTAAATGACTATTTACATACATGTCCTCGTAAGGACCCAAATTAAAGGAAAAGACTAAAACAAACTTCAAATATTTACAATGAAGTCCAAAAGGACGTAAACGTAAATAAACCCCAAAATGGACTGGACCGGGTCCCCATCACCACCTCTTCCTATAATGCGACATTACAAACATGATTTGAAGAACTTCGATCAAGAGCTTCCACCTTCCATGAGCAGGATGTTAGGATATTGCTGTAGACTTGAGATATAATGTGTCCACTCATAGAGAATATAATTAACTGGAAATAGCTTCTCCCAAGAGTCGTGTGGTCACTTTGAAAAAAAGGGAATGCTAGGCTCTTTAGTGACCAGTGGCTTCAATTGTCACTATTCTCCATAGATCCTGCAAATAAGTAGATGACCCTGCGAAGGAATTGAGTTGCTCTGTGTACTTGAGTTGATTCCAGGTTTTCTAACTGAAAGCATATTTTTTGCAGACCTTGGTGAATGGGGTAGCTAGTTCCCGGTAGCCCTGTCCCCCCCCTCCCCCTTTTTTCTCCTCTATCTCTCCCATGCCATGCTTGTCCCTTCTCAGTTCTCCCTTCTGTTCATGCTTTTGCACTTGCACCTTTTCGCTTTAATGGATTTATGTGCTCAGTTTGATCACTCTGAAGAAAAAAAAATTGTCATGGCCATAGAAGTACCAGTATAAGCATTACTATTTGCTAATCTAAAAGAACAAATCATGTGTGGTTGCAGAACCGGCCATCATTAATACATTTCTGCCAGAGATGAACTAGTTCCCGGTCATTGTTGCCCAAATCAGCTGGCAGTGTACAGGCTCGGATGGCTACAGATCAGAAGGAATCAGCCATTCTTGAGTTTGGACTGGTCATTCCAGCCTGAAATTGGCAGTGATGGCAAATTTTGGGCAAGTCAAGGCTGAGTCTGGACAATTTCCTGCCGAACAGCTTCTGTTGAATTGAGCAGATTGGTTAATCCATTCCAAACCGTGATAGAATATACCTGGCTCACCGGCTGATCCAGGGTCCGATCCCAACTCTAGCTCGCTTGTAACTGAGCTTAAGTAATCAATCCGCACTTGGTTCACCAATAAGCATAGATGAAAATGGAAACAAATAATCATTCTTTGTAATTAAATGGTTATTTCCTAGAAACTCAACTCAAACTTTAATCCCAATTATTTGGAGTCGGCCATATAGATTTTCTTTCTCCACTCATATCAATGTTGAGTTATTTTTTAGAGATAGTAGAATCATCTAAATTATATTGAATTAGCATTCTCCAAGTTAACTTAGGTTTACCAAGTTCTTTATTGTTTCTATTATTTTGATATTTTTTCTAGCTAGTACTTCCTTGAGTCTACATTTAATATGACTAAATCATCTCGATTTTCTTTCTTTCAATTTATTTATAATTTTATCTACTTTCACATTTTCTCTAATATATTCATTATCTATTCTATCTAATCTAACATAACTACACATCCACCTAAGTATTCTCATTTCAATGATATTTATTTTACAAAATTTATGTTTCTTTTTATTCTCTAACATTTATTAGTATATAACATTGCAGGTTATATAATTATACGACAAAAATTTTCTTCCAACTTTTGTGAAATCTTATGATTGCAGAGAACCATAGTAGTCAATCTCTACTTTATCCAACATATTTTAATCTAAAAGGTTAACTGTTAACATACTCATCATATCTCCATCTTTTTGAATAATTGAATAAAGATATTTAAAGTGAGTATTTTGAGATAATATCATGCAATCCAAACTAACTCTCTTATCTTCTTCTCTTTAGTTTATATGAAATTTATAATGCATATATTCAGTATTAGATTTACTTATCATGATTCTGAAGTGTTTCCCTAAAATTATAACTTTATATTAACTCTTTCCTATGTCTTATCTATCAATCGATATGGTCTACAAATATCATACACTATAATATATCATGTTGTATATTATTTATCAATTCATCTATAATTAAAACCAAAGAATAAATACTTATTGTAGATCATTGACGCAAGTCAATTTAAATAAGAAAATCTTGTGTTTTTTCATCCAAACGTACCCACACTAGTGGTTGCTTTATCACGACTTCTATCACTCGTATATATCAATCAAGCACTATCTTTCGCTAGAACACTCATCATAAAAGCATCTCTTGAAACTCTATCATAAATCTTTTTCAAATTAATAAATATCATATATAAATATTTCTTTGCTAAATTTCTAATAAGAAAAATAACTTACATTGTAGACTAATCAAATATAAATTCAAATTGGTTGACTAAAATATTTGTACAATATTAAAATCATAATTGTATAACTATTTATCACAATTTCATAGTGTGACTCATGAGCTTGATCCCTCTACAATTTGAGTAATCTTGTGTATCTCATGTTTCTCAAAAATGAGTATGAGATACTCTTCATGACCATACTCCTTTCTTTCTCCTTTCACTCATAATCTTCTAAACATTTTTATATTTCAATATAGATACAACCAGAGTCACATGTCTTACTTTCATCCTCTTCAATGCTTCTTAACTTTGAAAATTGAATTTCCTTAATATAATTCATATTCAACTTTGTTACATTCTCTATATCTTCTATATTTTTAGAAAATTTGACATTAAGAAGAGTATTAACCTAACAAGTTATATCTATGATGAATTAAGTCATCGTTAACATGAATAAAGAAAGAAAATCGATATGGCCGATCTTAACTAATTTGAGGTTAAGACTTGAGTTGAGAAAATTTTTTGACTTCTTCAGTTCCAAATTTCTCATATATTTATTTAAAAATATTATATGTTGGTCGACTAATAACCTTTTTTTACTATCATTTTTGCTATCTTGTATTGTACTTAAATTTTATTGATATTGCATTTATACAATCCTTTTATCAATCTCATATTCTTTAATTGTCTTTTACACTTCTTAGTTGCACCACCATATCTTCTTTATAAGAGGACAATGTCCTTTAGACTCTTGTACTATTTTAACCCTCTTTAGTCTTTATAGCTATGTTCATCCACATAGCATTGACTTCTATGCTACGTTGTCGGAGGCGTTAGGCACCTATCACCTTGCCTTAGGCATTTGAGGAGCCATATTGATGTGGGACAACCTCTAGATCAGATATCAGACAGCACTAAACTGATTCTCATGCATGTCAAAATATCGATGCTTACAAGATTTCAAATTAACAACTAAGTTAACTAGAAGCAACCCGAGGTGTGGGGCCCACGAGTGGACGGGACTGAGGTAGTTTGACCACTACCCGAGTTTAGGACACTCAAATTTAAACGCCGATCTAATAGAATCAAAATAGGTTCGCTCAAACTGACGCCGACAGTGATTTTGAATTTATTAGCTACGCACCTATTCCCTCCAGTGACATGGCAAACGAATGAATAATAAATAAGCAGAAGTAAATGTAGAAGGAGAGAGTGAGAGTAGTACCTCCACGCCGTGGCATGGGTATCGGCCGTCCGGTTGCTCGCGCTCCGACCGACTTATACAAACAAATACCTCAACATAAAATATACGCCGACACCTTGCAGGGTGGTAATAGGCTACAATGTTAGATGTCGGTCGAAGGCCAACAGGTTGACGGGCCAATTGATATTGCAGTAGCTTTGATCCTCTCGTTGCTCTCTCGCCAATTGGCCTGTCTCTAACCACGTGCTTTACATGTGCCTCAAGGTACATTGAACCAGGATGTCTCGAGCCACGTGATAATTGATGTGATGCTATTGATTGGACGTCAGTATGACATTGACTTGACGAGACTGATGTGACACTGACTTGACTGATTAGACGTATAATTAATGTTATTTGAAATATGTATACAAATTGAAATTGACTACAAAAAATAAGATTACAATTTTAACTTGACTACTTAAAATATGAATACAATTTGAACCTGACTCCTAAAAAAATAAGAATACCAATTGTACTTGACTTCTAGAAATAAGAACATGAAATAAACTTGACTACTTAAATTCAATGAACAATAATTAATACCTCGAAATACGTGTACAATTTGACACTAACATGATTTAATGTGATATAATTATAAAATAATAATATTAATATCAAATTTTCCTAATAAACTCAAACTTAATAAATACCTCCTCTTCTTCTTCTTTCACAAAAACTTTTTTCCCTTTTTTTTAAACACATGCTCTCTTTTATTTTTTCTTCCTTTTTTATAACCGACTATCTCTTTTTTAACACTTTTTTTAACTCCAACCGATTCCTTTTTTTTTTGAAACAAACCACTTTTTTAGGGGGATCGGTCGGTTTTGAACAAAATCGACTAGCCTTTTTTCTCTTTTTTTATATGCGCATCTTTTGCTACAGTAACGTGAGGTTATTGTAGCATAACACTATAGTAGCAATAAGGTAGCTTTTAGCTATAGTAGCCGGGGTTGTCTTCACGCGCACAACTTCCTGTTCGCATGGTGGCCACGACAGCCAGAAGCGGAGACGTCGATGGCGGCCGAACGGGGGGAAGGTGACGACATGAGGGGGGTAGAGAAGGCGACGACAACTAGAGAAGGAGGAGGTGGCGGAGACAGCGGCACGGGGTGGAGTAAGTGGCGAAGGCAAGAGGCGGGGACGACAACCGTAGGTGGAGGAGGAAGTGACAACGACTCGGGAAGAAGACGGAGGTGACGATGGTGACAAAGGCGGGAGACGATGACAGTGACGATGGCAGTAGGCGGGAATAGCGACAGCGGGACGGAGGGAGGAGGGTGGCGTAGCTTGCGGCGGCTTGAGGGAGGGGACGACGACAGTGGCGTCGGGGGCTGCTGGTAGCGGTCCAAAGGGGGAGGAGGAGAGGAAGAGGGAAGAGGAACCAGATAGAGGGTTCTTCCGGGGAGGGAAGGAGGGCTGGATAGGAGGGGAGATAGGCTTCCTTTCAGGAAAGAGGAACTGGACGTTCACAACACAGCTCAAAATTTTTTTTTCTCCATCATTCATCGTACGTACATGGGGGGGGGGGGGGGGGGGGGGGTCCTTATATAGGGGTTTAGGATACAAAATTTAAAATAAACTCAAAAATTTCTCACAAATACACAAAGACCCTTAATTAGCCTAAATTGCCTAAATATATTTTTACTAGGTTCAGATCGAAGAGGATCCGAGCTAGGGTGTCCTCACCACATATATTATTTTAATAATTAGTTTTAATAATACATCTAATTAGTAGCAAAAAAATGCTTAAAAATGAAATGAATGCACCAAGTTAATAACTATGGTTGCAAACAAAAAAAGATAACAACAGACAAAATATAACAATAACACTAATTAAATAACGAGTAACATAACGTTAACACCAAAAAAAGACTAATAACATTGAAATAAAGTTTGAAACAAATAAAGTTTGAACATAACATAACAAGTTAACAACTAATGAGAGTAAATAACATCAAGTATCAACTTATGTTTTTTATGACAACAAATATAAAACTCTCATCTCTCACTCAATACCAACAAGACCAACATAAAACATAACAACATAATATATAAAACTCTCAATCTCTTTATGTCCATGTCAACAATATAAAAGAACTCTCATCATGAATTATTAATTTGAATTTCTCCTTCCTCTGAGTCAATATCATGCCCATCAATGGCCTCTAACTATTTTTCTTGTCAATCCTCTACCTTTTAGAAGCTAGGTGCTTAGACTTTTCTCTTCATCAATTTTAGCAACCATTTCCATATCTCTCCATGTAAAATCCTCATTTTCATGCACAAGACAATCATCTTCTATAGTAATGCACTCATTAGCATCATCAATAATATCTAAAGATCATGACCGTTTAAATTTTTATTTCTCCAACCTTTTTCTTTTCATCGTGTTCACCTATAAGAAATAGTTCAAAAATTTTAATCTTAAGATTCATGTGGGTTATAAAAGAAATAAGACATTAAAATTGTCTAAATAAGTTACCTATTCTAATGTGTTCCCGTTACGTTCACAACTAGATGCACTACATGTAAGACTCAAAACTCTTATGGCCAGGTTTTGTAATTGAGGAACTTTATTTTCCCACTTTGTCTATCAATTTGCTACAAGAAAAAAATAGATTCTTGAGTTTAACAAGAACATGTCATATGTCATGCATGGAATTAAAAAAAAAACTAACCTAGGATGAATGTTTCATGTTGTCTAATTGCCATGTCTCTTCCAAACAACCCTTCAGAATCTTTATACATTGCCATTTGCTTGAAAATCAAATCTTGACCTTCAGGGGTTTTAACAAGTTTCTTCAATATAATCACATAGGCCTTACTTTATTTCACCACCACTCTCAATGTTAGCATTTGAATAATGAAATTGGAGGTTAAGATAATAACTTGTTGCGTACAAATGACAACGAAGTTGAAAATCCCACCGTCTATCGTTGATGTCCCAAATTGGTTCGTATCTTTCCAACTTATCTTTTAAGGCATTCTTAATGACTTCCTTATCATGATCCATTGCTTCATAAATCTATCCCATAGCAGGTATTTCCCCATCAACTAAATGCAAGATAAACACAAGATATTTGAAAATCTTCAAGGCATATGTTACACCTTTCCAAAAAGTAATCTTTAAAATTATTTCACACGATTTCTTGCCTTCATTTTGTTTTACCCATCTATTATTTCTAGTTGTCCATTCTTCAGAAGAAACACCATTCTCAACTCATCTTTACCAGTTTGTAAACTCTCTAAGTTCAAATAATTTGTTGCAAATCAAATGACAACTACTTTTACTAAATTTCTATCGTTTTTGAATTTCCTCATCATTACAAGTACATTTGTATGTCCATAAATGAATGTAGTCACATATTTTGTATGTTTAATCATAGATTGGATTGAGAACAACTCTAAAAGTCCTCTGACATCAAGTCAAGGCAATGGACAACACTGTCGAAAATAAGTGATGCATAAACATTAATAATCTCCCTATGGCTACATAGCTAACCTCATTGTCAATTATAATTCAAATGGCATTCTCTACGTCAACTTTCAACATTACTTTATCCAACAAATTAGTTAACAATCTTGCATCTTTATCCATATATTTTAAAAACATTGTACTTGTAGGAGTGTTTACCAACAAAATTATCAATGTCCTCCCCTTCTATCTGTCTAGGTATTAAACATGATACTACATCCAAACTTGACTCAACTTGCTTCTTATTTCTCAACCAATTGTTGACTTGTTTCAAGCTCTTTGACAAGTAGATTTTCATGAATTTTATAATCACTCGGACCCTTCAAACTTGACCCAAATTGGCCAACCGCTTATAATATTATTTGAAAGCTAGTCAAGCGTATAGTATTAAAAGCAATACTTATTAGGTACATCCATTTATGTTAGTGGAGGTAGTCACCTCAGTTGCATAGGTTACGAGGCAAGACAAGGCAACTGCCCTTGCCCACCTCAAGATTTGAATTTGGACTTGATAAGGGCCACGGGGGGGGGGGGGTGATCGGGAGAATCTGCCCCTTAGCCGGAGCCCTTGCCAGAGGAGTCGTCGCCAGAGAACGTTGTTGGCGAAGCCACCTTCACCAGAGAAGCCTGATCTCACTAGAGAAGCTATTTTTAGTAATTTCTTTCATTTTTTTGTTTTTATTTCGGTTTTCATCCTTGTTCTAATACATCGTCCTTATTGAAGAGATTTTTTGTTCATCTTTAACTAAGTTCGCTGGAGAAGGTATGCTTTTTGATTTTTTGTTTATTTTTTCTTCTAGTTTTCATTCTTGTTCTAATATATTGTTGTTATTAAAGGAACTAGTTTATTCCTCTTCGTCGATGTTCGCCAGAGAAGTTGGACGTCGCCAAAGAAGCCATTTTTTGTGAGTTTTTCACTTTTGTCTGGTTTTCATTTATTTTTAGTTTTTCTTCCTTGGAAGATTCTTGTTCTAATACATTATCCTTATTAAAAGGACCTCTTTGTTTCTCTTGATTAAAATTTGCCAGACCTCGCTGAAGAAAGGTGCATTTTTTATTTCTAGTTTTTTTATTTATTTTCTTGTTTTAGTTCAACTTTCGAACATTAACACACTGGTTTGTTTTCTATATGGTTATCAAGTATTCCTTGCATTTTTTTTCATTTCTAGATAACAAACTACTGCCTTATTATTAATATATAATAATATACATAAAAAGTCGCCTCAAGTGCCTAAGGTGGTGCAAGGCAGGGTCCCTCTCACCTCGAGTGTCTCACACCTTTGACAACATAGACATCCATCAAGCAATGTATTAAATGACTCTTTCTTTTTCTTCTTTCAAATACATGTTGTCCTTCACACTTTTCTCTCAGACATCCGATTTTGGTGTACAAAATCGGTCCATAGGACCTCTCAAACATGAAGGCATAAAGTAAGGATCATTGACAAGATTAATTTCCTTTATGCTTGATAAGATGTATGAGTTGTCATATTAGATTAGATAGAATCAAAAATGAATATATTAAAGAAAATGTAGGAGTAGCAACAATTATAGATAAATCGAAAGAATGAAGACTGAGATGGTTTAGACATATTAAACGTAGACCTAAAGATGCTCCAGTAAGAAAAGTGAAAATTATTAAAATAATATAAATAAAAAATGTGGTAAACTTAAGTTAACTTGGAGAATGATAATTCAATATGATTTAGATGATTTAAATATATCTGAAGAAATAACTCAAAATTGACATAAGTGGAGAAAAAAATCTGTATGGTCGACCCTAAGTAATTTAGGACTAAGGCTTGAGTTGAGTTGTCTTTGAAGGTATGGATTGGGCACTGTTGGCACTCAAAATTTTATATGAAACATAGGCATATAAAAAAGGGAGTTAGAAATGCTTAATTCCCTCCACCCCCAACACCATTATGTGAAGCAAAATGGGTAAAGGAGACCCATAAAAAAGAGGGAATCAAACACATATGTTGAGGCCGGATATGCATAATCATATATGCAAAAGAAAGGAACTCAAAGTTCAGCCAGTTCAGGTGGTCCCGGATGCAAAGAGAAGGGAGGGCCAGGAATGACATACAGGAGCCGATGAGCTCCTATTCAAAAAGGAGAGAGTAAAGGCCCCTCCAGAAAAACAGAATTAGAGGAAGACCCGACCGATAATAGCACATGAGAGAGCCGGATGTATGTATGCTTGTAAGAAGGCATGACATAAGACAAATGATGTATTTCCAAACAGAAAATAGAAGAAGGCAGCGGGAATGATAGACATAAGCATGATGCCCAAAAGAAAAAATGTATAAGTCATGTGCGGCTGTCGACAGCCAGCCAGAAGTTAAGATTGGGCATGGCAGCCAATAGGCCCACTCAAAAGAAAAAAAAATGGAAGAAGACTCAATCCATCACATAAAGAAGCCGGGTCCTCAAAGACATTCATCCATATACATATGTTTTGTAAGACATATCCTATCTAACAAAAAAAGAGAGAGAGAAGAGGGGAATGTGATAAAAGCCCCGACTAAGGATGATACATAAAAGATCCGGACCTTGCATATAAATTAGGGAGATGGACATATAGGGACATCCCAACATAGCCGGCCACTCATCTATATGCAAAATGCAAGCATAATATGGGGCAATTGAGATGCTGTCGACAGGAGATTGAAGAAGAGAAACTAAAATTTCATACATGTCCATCACATATGCTCACCCGGATATAACTAGGAGGATGTTCACCTCCTCGGCCTGACCCCAAGTAGAAGAAGGAAGCACCCGGGAGCTCCAATCAGCAGGTGTGATAGCTTCCCTTGGCAATATCCAAGCTGCAGCAAAGCCTGTTAGAGGAGAATGGTGCGACAGGAGGAAGGAAGAAGGCCAGCTATAAAGGAGCCCGCGGTTGGAGAAATCTATCTCCCGGTGGGAGACTTAACAGAAACAGCAAAAAAGAGGGAGAGAAGGCAATCCGCGGGAGAACAGTTTGAAGAATTCAAATGGGTTAATTAAAAGGCCAATCTAGTGGCTAAGATTGGTAGTAGATATGTCATTTGATCCTAATATTTATGGATCCTCAGCGCATAGCACAAATGGGTCTACCGGATCTTTAATGGGATAATATCCAATGGATCCACTTTAATGGGATATCCGATGGACAGATCATGGGCAAGGTTAATTACCGGGTGTCAAGGCCTTCCCGGATCCTTAATAGGATTAATGTCCAATAAAGAATCAAGGGCTTGGATTAAATGGAGAGGTACATGCTTAAAGGCCAAGATTAAAGGTTGAATGAGTCAAACAGGTTGCAATCCTCATGGATCTCCAACGGTATGATACAATGGATCAACCGGATCCTTAGTGGGATTAATGTCCAATAACAAGATGGAGGGCTATGATTGAATGGGGCACCTGTCGACCAAAGGAGCCCATCAAATGGAGGGCCGGGAGTTAATGAGAAATATCTCATTGGATGCTCCCTCGCGAGAGAGAATGTAGGGGGTGGGACTGCCACCTGTTCCCCCCATTATCTCCCAAGGAGACTTGCTCCGAAAGTGATGCACATCATCCCCCACTTCCGGACATGCGCCCATGTCCTCCCCCCACTACCGGGGCAAGGGGGATTTCATGTCCTATAAAAGGTCATCCCGCGGCCTGTGGAGAAAAGAAGGGGGGAGGAGAGCAAGAAGAAGGGTGTGAAGATTCTGTCAAAATCATCTCTGCCGCAAGCTTAATTTTTAGTCTTGTCCAAATCCATCATCGGAGCATCAAGGAGGAGAAGCAATTGGGGGTCCTGTGGTTATTTTGCAGAGGATCAAAGGGAGAATTTGAAGGCTACAAGGTGAGAAATTTGAGTCATCCCCTCATCCGGCCTTCTCCAAATGTCATACCCATCAATCCGTCCCCTTTCCAACACCATGTCTTTTGATTGCTCAATACCCATAGTCCCATGACTAATGTTGGCAAATACCATCTTATTTGGGCTAGATATCCCTGGATATGACCTTAGAATCCCGCGGGTCCTGTGATCATCAATTATAGGCCTGAAATTCACCCTCATTGTCCCATATATTCCAATAATCAAAACTAAGAGGCCAGGTCTATAGGGAGCCCTCATCTCCCGGACATCAAAAGAATGGCCGAGGAGTAGAATTGACTATCTTCCCAGATATATGTAAGCCATACCCGAACATACTGTTTGGCTCTCATAATTAAGCCCATCCTGTTCCCCCTCCCTGGTACATTTTTGTACCACCATGTAGGAAGTCTTTATACATATACATATGATTACCCTGGACAGGTTTGACCCCCTTCTCTACCCCCTCTTTTGAGCCTCCATCGACCTTGAAATTCTGCAAAGAAAAATTTTCAGACCCTTGTCTTGACAGCAGGAGTTAGAGGGCATTTGGTATCTCCAAGATGAAGAGAGGTTATACCCGGCCTCTTTGGGACCCACATGATGGACCAAAGATCCCCCGGGTAGCCTTAGATAAAGCACAAGGCATGGGAAGAAGATGGCCAGCCGGGCCTTGACAAGGTCATGATATCCGACCATAGAAATATGCAAGATGTGAAGAATTATCCTCTGATCATAAAATCAGGAGGCCGAGGATGCCAAGGAATTGATTCATGCTCATAAAGGACATGATTGGAGCCTAATATTGGGCCTAGTTCCATGAACTTGTCCCGGATAGGACTATAAATATACATGTGGTCCTTTTGGTCCATCTTATAATGGAGAAGATTAATTACGGGGCAGAGATAAATGACTCTTCTTCATATGTACTCCCTAGAGAGTTGGGATAGCCCCAATATGATGAGGCTTTGGTTATATCTATATCCTACCATACAAGGATATGTTGTATACTATATGGCATGAATAAGAGCATATATGTTGATACTTATATATATTGGTGATCAAGGATCATCATGTGCAATCTATGAGGACCATGTATAATGCCGAGGCCGAATGAAGAATAGAAATTTCGGTCCCTGTGGCTTTCGGTCCCGAAAAAAAAATGATGAATGTTCGGAAGCCATGAGAAGGAGGGAGAGTCATGGGACTTACCCTCAAGGCAGAATGCCAAAACTTAGAGACCCCTATCCCGGAGGCCTACATTCTGGAAATTCTGATATTGATTGATGTTATGATCTTAATAAAATGAGACTCCCAACCATAAATAACATGGTTTAACCCCCAAGATTTCGACTCTAATTCCAGTTGATCCCGGGGGCATAGGAAGAGGGAATGATGGTTTTCATATATACAAATCTGATTCCCCCAAAAGAGAGCAAGGTATATATACAGTCCCACAATAGACGGGACTGAGTTTTAACCCTCGGTTTTCAGGCATATGAACCTGATTTTAGGCATCTAGGTTCTGATCTATCCATTGAAAATGAATAAAGGGGGATTGACCTTTTATCTTGGGGACCGAACATATCAAATGCATAGGCAGAGTCTGCCATCTTCATGTACTCATGGGCCCGCTATTGACCCTTATGATATATTTTGCTAATGGGTCTGGCGGTGGAATTTATTTGTCCACTGGGTGAGCAAAGATATTTATTGGGGTGTAACTCCCGGTAGTGGGTATTGAAATCATGGGAATTCAAAGTCTGATTGAGGCAGGCCCTACTTGATATGATCCTCATCAAACATATGGTAGTAGAAGGATCCAGTCCAGGGCCCTCATATGTGCCCAGCTTAGAAATTACCGAGATTAAGCCAAAACTTCGGAACTTGATCATATGTCCAATCAAGCTATAAGGAGAACTATGAGATTGAGCTGAAGAATTCCAACTCTAACAGCAGGACCTCCATATGAGCCTTCCGGCCATAGGCCACCTGATTTACTAGAGGATCTTCAACTAACCTCAGACCCGAACATAATTAAGTCATTGGAGGTCTATACGGGAGGTTAGAATGAATACTCCATGGCCTATACTAAGGTCTTGCATGATAGACTGACAGCCGAACTTGGCTTCAGGTCCATATAAGCCTGGGTTTTTGCATGAGATTGCGAGATAGGTTTAACACCTATCATAGGATAGACCCTAATATATGGTTCAGTGTTAGATAATGACCAGCCCAAGGTCAATTTTAGGATCAACTCTGGGTCTGAGTCCCAGTGGCATCCGGGATATTATGGACTTTGGAGTCTCAACTTTATCAATAGGGTCTGAAGGTCTTCACCTCTTGAGCCCTGCATTTTAAATAACATAAGTTTCTTGGTCATAAGAGGTAGCTAGTCCAAGGGGCAAATATGGATATAACCGGATCATGGAGGAGGTATGAATGAAGGACTGGTAGCCGAACATGCAAGGTTCAGGGGATATATATTTCAGGCTTATACAAGCCTTACTTTGCATAGTATTTCAATGAATCCTCATACCCGTTTAAAGATAGAATCCTGACCAATCTAAGGTCAAGTTCAGGGCCGGCCCTTGAATCCAAATCCTAGCAGCTAGGTGCTCAGAGCCAAGCCATTGAATACCCAATTCTGAATATAATTGTAAGTCCCAAGCTAGTTGGGATCATCATCCCTAAACATCCAAAATCCCGAAGAGATAGGCAAAGGCCCTGGACCCATACATAAGTAAAGCCTACCTTGAATAGAAATTTCGGTCCCTAAAGGAGAATTAATTTGTTGAGAAATCTGAGCATGCCTTTGGCAATAGGACCTCCACACGAGCCTCCCGGGGGCTATGTCCTGAGACCTCCATACATGCCTCTGGTCGAGCCAGTTGGAGATCTATGAGGTGATAGTATGATGGATAAAGTTGCAAATATGCATAATCCAATGTCAAAGAGGTCAAGATTATCCAGATCCATTATACCCTTATGAATACCATGACTTGATGGACATAAGACTTGGGCATATCTGTGATCGGCCCTGACCCTTTTTTTTTCTTCATTTTAAAGCTTCATGGTTCAGCCCTTTAATTCATCAAGTCCTAGACTCTAGCCTTGACCTTGAGTATTCTAAATCAGGTTGGAATATGCCTAGATTCATAAATCAGAAGCATATGAAGAAAAAGAATTTTCAATGGCAAGGGGTATATACTTTTTTTCAATGAATCAAGATGTGAAGACTTAGGAGTAAAATCCCATGGTTTAAAACTTGCTGACTGATTTCGCTTTGTTCAATATATAAGAACTTATATGAAATTGACATTGAATCCGATCTGAATATGCTCAGATCTAGACCAGCTTTAATAATCCAACACATGTCTTAATATAGGACGTTTAGTTGAGAGGCTAGTCTCATACAAGGTGTAATTGGAATCCTTACCCATGCTCCATGAAACATAAATCAAGGAGTCGAACCAAACTTAGATACTAAGTTTTGTATTGCCATATATGACCACCATGTATCGGATTTAAATATTAAGTTTACGTTCCATTGATGTTATGGGCTATAATTCCCATATATTGACGTGTTGTGGATGAATGTTTACTTTCGTATACGAGTTGCTACGACAGTTAATCAAGGGTGTTCGAGAATCTCGATGTAATTAACATCGGAAATTCACAACTTCCGATGGAGAGAGGTCCAAAGACAAACTTCATGAACCCTAACCTCGACATATATATTTTACATGCATACAACACATATTTTGGCTAATATTTTCTATGAAAATCGTATACTTTCATAGTAGCCAAAGATAAAATAAGGAAAGTTCATTTCCCAAATAAACGGAAATCAAATGAATTTTTCAAATCATGACATGTTATATTTTTTATATGTATATCTTTATGAATCTCGAGGTTTCACACCAAGAAGATTATCTCTTTCTATCTCTTTTATAACGGCAACCCTCTGAATCCTTGCTTGTTTTACCTATTACATATGTGTTTGATTTCTTCCTTTGTATCTGGTGTTGTCTTCTTACAAGTCGTGACATTTGTAGACAATCCAACAATATGTAACTTCCATCAATAGATGTCACCCTTGAAATCTTTTTGACAAAGTACATAAAACTAATACTTTTTTTTGAAATATGAAGATTATGTACTTATATCCAACATCTTTTGATTTAGGAGCATTTCTTGGGATTGAAGGCACCGTTGAACTTGTCAGTTAGGTGTTTGACCCCATCCCTGAATCATGAGTTTGCTCCATGGATTATGATATCTTCGTAAAAATATTAAAACATTAAGTAAACGATATAGATTAAAACTAACTAGTATACTAGAACTATGAAAAAAAACTAACCAATATACTAAATCACAACTAAAACAAACTAGTATACTAAAAATATACAAATAAATTAACCGGTACAATAGAACCATAAAAAAATATAACTGGTATACTAGAACCATACAAAAAAATCTAATCGATATACTATCAAACTCAACTGGAGAGATTGCATAAATCCAAGAAAGAATGAGACCAATGTGAAGAAAAATAGAGGTGTTGTCAATAAAATGAATAGATTAGAAGAAGATTGAAAACCAGAAGAAATAGAGAAAAAGATGTGTATAAGAACCAAAACAAGAAAAAGGAAAAAAAACTCTCCAATGAGAGAAGGAATCGCGACTTCCTCCTTGCATAGGGAGCTTTTCCTTCCTTCTTCAATGGCTTGGCAGCGAGCTAGGGTTCTGAAGGGTGACTAAGTGTCGGGCCATAGGGGGGAGGGGACTTTGAAGTTCCAAAGCCAAGCCTTGTTGGGTTCGGATCAGGGCTAGGCAGTCAAGGCCACTACCTCGTCTGCATATGATCACTTGAAGCAATTGTCGACAGAGCACGGCACTGAGGCCTCGCCTTAGCTCCTAGGTACTTGAGGTGCTCGCCTCTGATAAATTTGACTACCAAACATTTATATTAAAAAAACCATTATTAAATGTTTGTTGTTTTATCTCGTTTACCTTTTATTTTAAAAGAAATCTTTCTTTTAAATGTATATCTTTGTCTTTTGATCTTAACATTTAAAACAACCAACCTATATTGGCTTATTAAAACTTCACTTGGAATAACATTATCTCTTTGAAAAAAAACACGATTAGTTTTCTCTTATAAGAATAAAATTAATTTAACTTTTATTTCAACTAGTTTTAAATATTATTGAATGATATTATCTTTTAATAAAATGGATTTTTTTAGTTTAAAATCATAGGTCATAGTAAAATGAAAAATACTTTTCCCCTTCTTGTATAAATGTTCATATCTGAAACCTCTACAGACTTTATCATATCCATGGCATTATGTCAATTGAGATCTCAAAATACATTTATTCTTTCATTTGGTATTCGCTAAGATCATCTATCTCTTGCCAAAACTTTCTTTAATCTCACTTCTTAATCCAATTTGGGGAGTATATGCATTGACTATATTAATTACCACTCTTACTATAATCACTTTTACAATAATAATTCTATCTCCTACTCTTCTCATTGACACCATGGCATCTTTTAATATTTTAACAACAATGATACCAACCCATTTTTTTCTTTCTTTTCCCATATATCATAAATTACACCCTAGATTCTTACTTATCTACATTTCTCTCCTACCATTTAGTTTCTTGAATGCAAGCAATATTAATCTTTCTTTTCTCTATACTATCAACAAGTTGTTTAAGTTTTTTTATAGGAACCCAATATTCCAAGTATCTTTTCTCATCTTTCTTTTAATAATTTCTTTCTTACTTTTATTTCTATAATAATGTATGTTTATTTTTAAAGTTTGCTAAAAACTTGTGTCATGCACCACATTATGGACTAACTTTTTTATCCACACTCACCCTTGATGTAGGAACCCATACTTATTCAGCACCACATAAAAGTTATTGTGACGTGTCACAAGTGGGGCTCAACGTTGTTATATTTTCCGTATACACGAGTTTAGGTGCAGTGTGTTGTAAGAGGAGAACATCCAACGATTGAATCATTTGAATCCGTATTATGAGATGTGACGATAATTTTACACTGGTGGTTGTGATAGAGGATTTGGGACCCTCCCATGGACCCCTTGGACCCAACCTTGGCATGATTGGCTGTCATGGTTGCCAGAAATCAGGAGTTTCAATGAATTAGAGTGAATAAAAGTTCGACCTATATACCTTGGAAAGATAGGATGCGGGTTCTAATTTTCTCGTCTTCAGCCGGCCAAGGACAAGAAGCCGTAAATCTTGATTTAATATTGTTTCTGTGTAAATAAAAGACAATAAACAAGTGGCAGACAGATTAGAACTTCAATGTAGTGTGGTATTTATGAAAGAAATAAGCATAAACTAACAATTAAAGGAAGACTGACTGGGTTGGGGTTAACCCTAATCCCTATTGGGGGGGAGGTTAAAAATGTGATGTATGCTTGAACTAAGTGCATGAAAAAAAAGAGAAAAGTAAGATGGAGTTAATGTTTAAATGAAAAGAATAAAAATGAAGCTCTACAATAGACATGGTCTGGGCTGGTGTGCATCCCTATGAGCTATGGATCTGGAGCACGTGGTAGTATGGTATAGGCGCAGCAACAATAGAATTAGAAGCGTAGTGCGGGCAAATGGTTGATGTGATGATGTTCTCACCACTTAGAAATGTGAGCTCTGAGGCCGAGAAAGCTTCTCCATGCACTAAAGTGGACTCCATACATGTCAAATCTTCTCCACATGTCTGTGTGTCGATTTGGCCTTCTTGAGCCCTCTTCGATCTCTTTGGGTAACGTATGATCACTCTCAACTCAGGGTCCTCTCTTATATAGAGAAACCAAGAAATCCGACTCAAATCAGAGAATCAACGTAAACTTGGAAAGCTGGTGAGCAGGGCTGATGCACCCCATATCTAGGGTGCATAGACCAGGGCATGCCCTTAACACTAGGAGCTTCAATCTAGGCCAAAATCGATACCATGATAATCTGGTATCTGATCGGATCAAAATTTTTGAAAACAAGTCAATGCACCCTGGGGATGGGACGCATGGGCCCAATCTTAGGGCACATTAATATGATCCCATATATGTGCAAAAATCATTCGAGATTCAGTCAGATTTAAAAATTAGAAAACAAGCTAATGCGCCCTAAGCCGTGGTACATGTGCCCTAGGTCTATGGTGCCTTAGTTTTAGGTGTGAAATCTGAAAACCTTGGTTGAAAATTGATGATCGGCTCAAAATTGGAAACAAGGTGATGTGCCCATACATGGAATGCATGAGCCCTACATTGGGGTGCATCCCCATGCACCCCAGTGATGGGGCTTATGCACCTCATTGTTGAGGCTCATCCCTTTTGCCTGCTTGATTTTGATTTGAAAGCTGTGTAGTTCAATTTTCACTGATGCAAACTAAAATATCGTCTGTAAAACAAGAGTTTTCAACTCCAAAACTATGCCAATTTTGCATGTATATAGTAGTCACCAACCACAATCCTCCTCCTTTATGTGCACTTAGGACCAAAAAAGTATAAATAAACTTGGACTTAGGTGGAGTTGATTATTTTCTAAAAAAAAGTGGGTAAATTCATTGGACCATCAGATACATTTTTGAAAAACAGAAAGAAAGAAAACCCGGATGGCCATGATCCATCATTGAACTAGACTAAATTCTGAAAATCAACATAAACTCAAGGCATAATGAAGCCTCAAGGGTTCCAATTTTGATCAGTATTTAAATGTTTAAAAGCAAAAAGAACAGAAATTTGGACAGATGAAAAAGAACAAAATGAAACATAAAAAGCTACAAGTCATCAGAAATTACCAATAGATTATCAAAATATAATACTTACATTTGGGTATGGTGACAATGAACCTTTTGCAGTATCTTTTGTCCCTGAAGCAACTTTACCTCCATTGTTAACATTTTGCCGGTTTTGGATGGAGTCTTGTTGTTCAATGTTGTCATTGTAATATTGCCCATTGATTCTTTCATTTTTATTGATTTTCCGTAAACTCTTTTTTTTCCTGGGGTAAACACGAAGAGATGGCGGAAGAAGTGTTTCTTGAACAGCCTAAAAATAGAAAAAAATCAGGAAAAGAAGTATGCAAAGAACATATCTTTTTGATAAGTAAACATTCCTGCTATGACATACGTGAGAAAAAGCTGAAGTCTCCTACAAATGAGATGCTTTATGTCTAATTATTTGAAAACCAGGAGTTTATTTCTTCATTGATTCTTTTTTCTTGAAAATGGATGAGTATCAATGATATACTAAGGAGGAGAAAACCCTTCTTGAGCAAGAAGCATTTGATGCATTATTCAGGCTAGAAAATGTCCCAGCTCATAAATAATTAGTACACAAGTAGCCATTTATTCTTTACAACATGTCGATTCAACTCACTCATTCTATTTTTCAATTCTAGGGTTCATAACTTATAGAATTATCGCCAGCAAGTAATGCAAGATTTTGGACCTGGTGACAATGCGTAACCAGCAGAATGCTCAACTCAACTCAACTCAAGCCTTAGTCCCATTTTTTTTACTCTTCGCCAATTTAACCATGTCATTTTTTTCTGTTATTTTAATATTTTTTACTTTTTTAATTGAATTTCCTTAGGTTTACACTTAATATGCCCAAATCATCTCAATCTCCCTTCTTTCTAATTGTCTACAATTGTCGTTACTCATTTCTCTAATATATTCATTTCTTATTCTATCTAATCTAGTACGATCACTCATCTATCTTAACAATCTCATTTCAACAACACTTATTTTAAAAGTATGTTTTTCTTTTATTGTATAACCTTGCAAGTTTTATACTTGTACAATAAAATTTCCTTTTCATTTTTAATGGAATCTTATGATCACATAGAACATATATAGTTAATTTCCATTTCATCCAACCTACTTTAATCCAATGATTAGCATCTTCATCACATTCTACATCTTTTTGAATAATTGACCAAAAATAATTTAACTCGGTTCTTTGAGATAATATTATCACATCCAAACTAACACTATCACCTACTTTCCTTTAGTTTTTATTAAATCTACAATGTATATATTTTGTTTTAGTTCTATTTATCTTAAACCTCTTAATCTCTAAAGTATTTTTTCACACTTGTTAACTTTCTATTCACTCATTTTTGTGTCTCATCTATCAATATAATATCATTTGCAGATATCATACACCAAGATATATCATCTTGTATTGTTTTCGTTAATTCTTCAACAACTAATGCAAAAAATAAAGACTTATTGCAAATCATTCATGTAATCCAATTGAAAAAGAAAAATCTCTTGTTTCTCTACCAATTGTGCATACACTAGTGGTTATTTCATCATACATGTCTTTTATAACTTGTGTATATCTAACATGTACTATCTTTCATTCCAACATCCACCACAAAACTGCTCTTATCATAGGACTTTTAGAAATCAATTAACATCATATGTAAATCTTTCTCCACATCTCGATATTTCTCTATCAAACTTCTAAGAAAATAACTTCAATTATAGATAGACCATGCATAAATTCAAATTGTTTAGTTAAAATATTTGTATAATTCCGTAACCATTACTCAATAACTCTTTTTCATAATTTCATAGTATGACTTGAGAGTTTGATTCTTTATAATTTATAAAATCTTGTATATCTCCTTTTTTCTTAAAAATAGTTATATGGTGCTCTTTCTCCATTTATTCAACATTTTTTTTATATTAGGATTTTGTTAAAAAATTGAGTTAACCATTCCACCTCTAAATCATCCAAATATTTTCACACTTCGATAGGAATGATATCCCACATACCTTACTTGTTTTCATCATCTTCAATACTTCTTTAGCTTATGAAAATTGATTTCTCCTAATCTAATTCAAAATAAACTTTGCCACATTCTCTATGTTGTCTATAATTTTAGCATAGTTTCCATTAAAAAGAGTATCAAAATAATTTTTTCATCTTTCTTTAATATTATTAACTTTGATTAAAATTTTTTCTTCTTTATTCTTGATGCATCTAACTTAGTTAAGATCTTGAGACATTCACTCTCTCATTCTTACTGATCTATAAATATTTTTTTTGCATTCTTTAATTTCAAATTTCTCGTACATATGTTTACAAGTCTTATCGCTGCTAATTCTAAGTCTTTTTTTGCTTCCTTTTCACTATCTTGTACCATTCATAAGTGTCATTGTTATCACACTCAAGAAATCTTTTATACCAATCTCTCTTATCCTTTACCACCCTTTACACTTCTTCATTCCACTACCTAAGTCTCCTTTTTAGGTGAATCATGTCCTTTGGACCCCCTTTAAATCCTTTTTTAGCAATCTCTCTAATCTTTATAGCCATGTTTATCCGCATAGCATTATCATCTACGTCTAACTTCCTATCATTTATCTTAAGAAATTCATTCATAAATATTTGTTATTTCATCCCTTTTAACTTCCACCATTTTATTTTAAAGACATTTCTTTTAAATGTGTTTGTCTGTGTTTTAATCCTAACAACTAGAATTATTAACCTATGTTGTCTTGTTAAAGTTTCACTTGGAATAACTTTACAATATTTGTAAATAGCATGATTAGACTCTCTTGCGAGAATGAAGTCGATTTTACTTTTATTTTGCCTACTTTAAATGTTAATAAATAATATTCTCTTTTACTAAAATAAGTATTTGTTAGAATAAGATCATGAGCCATAGCAAAATTCAATTTTTTTTTTCATTTAAATTTTCATATTCAAAATCTCTATGAACCTTTTCATACTCATGACATTGTACAGGTCAATTGTGATCTCCTCCAATAATTTTCTTTTTCATTTGGTATATTCTACATAAGGTCATCTATATCCTCCTAATTTCTTTTTAATCTTGCTACTTAATACAAGTTGTAGAGCATACGCACTAACTATATTATTTATCTCTCTTCCTTTAATCATTTTTACCATAATAATCCTATCTCCTACTCTCTTTATTGAAACTATTACATCATTTAATATTTTATCAACAATGATACCAACCCCAGAATACTAAAAAGAAATTAAAGTTCTTTCAGGGCCTATCCCTCAAGCTGAAAGATTTGGACACATCTTAAGATTGCAAATAAACCAACGCACAAATGCATAAGAGAACTAACCTGCCATCCTTCTTTACCTCTGACCCCACCTTTTATAGCGTAGGCTTCTTTGAAACCACTTTTGAACAATAGCTCAGCTATTTTAAGGGAATCTCCGTCAAAGCTTCCTTGCACAACAGAAACAATATTCAGAACCCAAACATTAAGGCTGCATCTAAGAACAGGACATACTTCTCAAACATAAATTGATAAATTATGACACCTGGTGGATAGTGGAAAAGGATAGTGAAAATACTAAAGATCATTTTGGTTAAAGTTTAATGAGTAAAGATTCATCAAGTCAAGTTTCTCTGAAAACTACCTTGGGTACTTTTGCATAACAATGGACTTTCATTTAAAAGGAGAGGAAAAGGAGAGAAAGAAAAAAAAAAGGATCTCTAATAACAGGCAGATGCTATCACTTTTTCGGACAAAAGCACCTTTTCCCCTAGTTCATCTAATTTTGTGAAATGTAACCTCTATTACTTCTAGATAACTTCTGGGTACCATTAGCACTAATGAACATTGACACCACATTAGTGGAAAATTATCAGAGACTGCTTTTTTCCCTAACCAATCAAGAGAATACACTCCCCTTTTGATTTAGGAGCGAAACTTTCTTTCTCCACTTTTCTGGGACATTATATTAATTTTTAACATGGAGACAATACTGTTATCATCAGCTCTACGGCAACCTCTGCTCATCACAACTTAGAAAGATCCAATTTTGGTGCACCTAAGACATCTATGAATAACATTAGGCACGTACAGACATGTATATTGCTTGCTATTTTCGCTTATGATCAACTTCGTTGTAAATGAATATAGCATCGAGTAAGAAAATTGTGATTTTGTTTTCCATTCAGCTTACTTGTCAAGAACACAAAGGACGGTACTGGAAGGATCCTGGAAATTTCTCAAAACTTCCTCTACGAAATCCCCTTCCCGCCCTTCTGAGAATTCCACCTGAACCACTCTCTTATTCAGAATCTCAAGATTTGGTGATTCAAGGTATGCCAGACTCTGCTTCTTCCTGACATCTAGTAACTGAGAATTTGCGTCTTCTCTGAGTTTTCTGAATGCGTCGACGACAGTAATGTACTTGTACTTCTTCAGATACTCCTGGGTGAGGGGAATAACAACGAGCCAAATGAACGTAACCCCCGCCACGAAGAATGGATACCGGTTGAAGAAGTTGTCGATGGAAACCACGATGTCTTCGATATTGATCTTGCCTGACACTTCCTCGGTTTCAAAAGCAAAGGAGGGAAGAGGGACGGATAATACGGACATCGCAAAGAGCTTAAACTGGATTTTCAAATATCTCTTCAGCAACGGCGAGCAAGTAAGCTTAGAAAGATGGTCTCCGAAAAAACGCGTGAAATTGGCACCTGAACCTCCGTCCGGACATGATATTTTTTTAGTCAAAATCCGGGATCGGGCTGAGAATTTTCCGATGGAACGTGTGGAACACTGAGTCGAATTGCGATGGTGGAGTGAATCCGTGGGAGCGGTGCCTGCTTTAGGCGTATCAAAGGACGTGAAGGACAAAACAGAAATTGTCTTCCCGACAGAGCAGGGAATGTGGAAGGGAGTCGCAGAGAACGTTGAAATTCTGGACCTGGAAACAAGGACTTTGCTGTGGCTTTGGAATGGGAGAAGGGGAGAGGACGGCTTCCCACCCAAGGGGAGCTCCATTAACAGTAGAGCAGAGCTGGGCGGAGTACGGCGGGGGAAGAAGACGATAAGATGAACGGCTATTCAAAAAAAAATGTTATCTTGTAAAGACATGTTTTGTTATTATACGGCAACTTGTATTTCACAATTAGTTTCTATCCAACAAGACAGTAGAAAATATGAGATTAATAAAAAATAAAATATATGAATAGAACTTATACAAATATTCAAAATATACGACAAATCATGAAGACGAGTTGTATAATATGATTGTATTTTAAAATTTAATTGCAAAAATTATACTTGCATTACGATAAAATTTTAGAAGGAAGTAACTTTGACTGATTTTAAAATATATATTCATCAAAGTAAAAATAGAGTATAAAAATATAAATATGAAATACGTATAGCTCTAAAAATAAAATGAAATCATGTATATTGTGTGATGTCAATTAATTTGATATATGTATAGTTTTAAAACTTAGATACAGCTAATATAATTTAATATGTCGGTAACTTTTATAGATATATAACTATATTGTTTTAATATAATTTTTTAAAATATTTTACAGTCTGTATAGTAACAATAGTAAATATTTTCATCACTATTAATTTTGACGTTAATATTGATAAGTCAACGCATGATGTTTGGTTATTGGTATCAATTTTAAAATTTATAATACAGATAAAAATAAATTATCATAAAATTATTTATTAGTAGTAATTTTATTAATGATATTTAAATTTTAAATTTTAAATATCAAAATAATATGGTATTGTTATTAATACTCTGACCAAACAAGGCATTATATAATATAAGATATTTGGAAATCATAGAACTAAAATAAACCCTAATTTAAAATATATAATAATTATGTAAATATAATACATAATTATCAAAAAATTATATATTTAATATAAAAAATATTTTATCATTTGTCAATTTTAAAAAATATTTAAATTTCAATATATTTTGTTTATTTCTAAGTTTTATACAATATATAAAATAATTTAAAAATAAAAAAAATATTGAAATTGTATATAAATAAGTAACCACTAAGAATTCAAGCATAAAGGCATGGATTGATTTTTAGCAAAGTAATAAAATCTACTAGCTTCAATACCCTGACCAATCAATTTCTTAGTGGTTAGATCCTGCAGAACACAATAAGAAAGATAATTATGATAGAATAATGAGAATCCTTAGTCAAGTTGCTAATTGACAAAAGATTATGTTTAAAAGATGGAGCATGAAAAATCGATGAAAGTATAATGTCCTTATTCAATGAAACGGGACATGAATTGTATATTCTAGCTGAAGAACTATCAAGAAGTTGATTTTTAGAATTGGTTTAATGGATATTAGAATTGGTGGAGGAATAAAATCATTGGAATTAGCTTTGGCAACATGTGCTGAATCAATAATCCAGACATTAGATAAGATTTTTCTTAGAGAAATGTATACTGTACAAGTTAACCATATATGATATGATTTGATATTTCTATAAAATATCTCATTAAATTAATTAGATAAATCTTCATTACTAATTCTTATGAGATGCATACATCAAAATAAAGTCTTTGACTACATACAATGATGATTGAATCATAATGATATCAATTATTTAGATATATGCGATTTAAATATTCTTAGTCATATGATATTTGAGATGGGACATCAAGGATTCAGATAGACTAGTATATATGATATCTGCTCATATGATGAGGATGATCAATTTCATTGGTTATTAGTGTGGAGACACTAAGTTATACATACAGATGCTCATTAGTGAAATGAGTTTATTGAACTAACCAAATTAGAAACCCTGGTTAGTATCTTACCAAACTATCAATCAGGAATTTTTATCATCATGGTTATATAGTTAGACATTTAACCTGAGACGGCAAAGATTTTTGTTGGGCGGATCTTGTGTTTTGACCATTGACTTATGGTTCATTATTAGATGGTCCATTATATCGATAGATTAGGTATAAGAAAAAATCGATGAAAGTAATTAGGCGAACAATAAGGGATCATCAACTCTCATTAGGTGAGAGTGTATGTCCTATGTGATAGTACTCGAAATACCTAGCTAGGGTAAAGAGGATAATTAGAAAATGAGTTTTTCAATTGATCCGATTTCGAGTACATGATCATATAGAGTCAGTGTACTAAGGAGTTGACAGTTGATACTGTACTCTTTTCCAACTGGGATATTGAATAAAAGAGAGTTTATATCCATGTGATAACTGATGATGGAAAGACTCAATATAGATAAGATTATCACCATAGCTGTTCAGGATCATAAGATGTGACTTGTACCTTTCATGATCGATAGGTTGATTAATCTAGTATATGATAATAGATTTAATATAATTTAATTGAATTTTTATGATTTAATTAGAACTCAACCAAATAAGCTATTAGTCCTAGTGAGTCACACACATGAGAACTTATCCATAAGTATAGAGGTAAGAGTGTATATAGATTTTGGGTTTTTTTATGAAAAAAATCAATTTTTTTATAAATACTAATAGTTTCAGCTAAACCCAATTAATCCAAGTGTGATAACAACATCCTCAGTCTCCTCCCTATCTCTTTCTCTCTCTAGAAGATGTCCATGGGTGATGGAGCTCCGTTCGGGAAGAGTTCTCGAGCCCTGTGCGAAGGGAGAACCCGCTATGGATGAAGTTCATGTGAATACCGTTAGAGATTAAATAATTAAATGGATTGAAGATCTTGATAAGTTCTTCTTCTTCTTCTCCAATATATTAGATGAATCCCTATAAGATATATTCGATCACATTTTGATCAATTTTCAGTTTTCGTTGTTTAGTTCGATTGAAGCAAGATTAACATGAACCCATAAGAATCGTCACTTTCGCCACATCAAATTTCATAGAATGATTCCTTGCAGTCGTATTAGAGTCAGGTTAAAGTCTCGATCAAAATTGACATTGAATCAACATTATTTGATGTATTCTGTGTCCTCGAATCTATACAAATGTCTATTTTGTCGAAGCCATCATAATCTGTATATGATTCAAATTTAAGATTGGTTGGAACTAGTAGAATCTCATGACATATGGCTTTCTAATGCCATAAACCGTTTGAGTTTTGGATCTTTGTAGAGTCTGAGATAAGCCTTAAATTTTGGTGATTCTATCTTGCTTGTTCAGTCAACCGAATTTGGGGATTTTGTGAAATCTCTGTCCATAGAGGGGATTGAAGTCGTTTGAAGGTTTTAGATGATGGGTAATATGATTACCTAATCTTTCCCCATGATTTCATGCATCTAACTGCGGCAGAGAAAGAGGTTTTGGAAATTTTTCGACGACAAGAGCCCTAGTGGTGGCAACGCATTTTAGACAAGGATTCTAACTAGTATCTTTGGAGATTTTTCTCACGTTTGGAATGTCCAGAATGGGCAAGAAGATCCAGTGGAATCTTGCTTCAAACTCCTTGTGCCGACCTTGTTCTTCCCCAATTTATCATATATTTTGATTTTTCTATGGGATAAGGCTAACTAATTTGGAATCCTCATTTAATGAGCATTCTAAGGCATATTTTTGACAATTTTTTTGAGCTCTCGATAAAGAGATATGGGTCTCGAAAGTTGTATCTACAAACACCTGAAATTGCGACCATTATAGCTCCTTATCGGGTGGAGAAGAAAATGGATGGACTAGGTCCGATTTAGACCCGGATGCTACAGTAGCGGCAGTTCTAGATGGTGCACGAACGGGCGCAGGCACAGGAAGTCACGACGGGGGCTTTCAGGCTAGAACCCAAGAAGTGCCTTCCTTGGAGGGAGGTAGTGTTGACTTTGCCACTGGCGAGGGACTAAGAAATAGTTGATAGATAAATAACGAATATAAAAAGATATAATGTATAATGATTTAGTATACTAAAATAAATGAATAAAAATAACTTAGGTGTTGAAAATTAAAGCATAAAAAGATAATAAGTGGTAAAAATGTTTACAGAATATATTCATAAAATTACAAGATAGTTTTAAGTTGTATATTCATTATAAAAAATATTCTACATAAGATAAAAAATTAAAACAAATCCAATAAAATTATTATTGATTTTTATCTTTGAGACATACTAGATATTGAATGGTGGATTGTTCTATAACATGAGTTATTCAATGATATATTTAGGTTAGCATATGCAATTATAATATGACGGATGTAGCATGAGATGTATATATTTTCGTAGATGTTAAATGGATGATTATTTATTTAGTAATATCCTTAAGTTATCAAAAGATACCTAATTTATTATAACTATTTGTTAACTTAATCAATTGACATTTTGTGTATTGCCTCGTGGGCCTAAACAACACCAACTAATCCAACTTGGCAACATTTTTCTATAATTTGATATTTGCTAAATAATACATGCTACAAGAAAATGAGGTATTAAGGACAGTTTATTAGGAATGGCTTCAAAAATCCATCTTCAAAATAATTATTTGTGATGGCTAAACGGACGTCATTGCAAGTAAGTGATAGTGGTGACAGATATAAAGTGCCATCACAATAAATTTACAGGTGACGACTATAGGCCGTCATAACAGAGACATTGGCGACGCCACTACTTGATACTAGCGATGATGCCATAACAATTAAAATATGTCTGAACTACAAGTTGGGCATATTTTACTTAATCACTAGCAACAGCTATATTTGTTGTTGCCAATATTATGTAGTGGGCCGTTCAATAGTCAAAACTCATTGCCCATTGATCATAAGTGCACCATTGGTGATAGTTTTACCACCATTGTCACTAATCTTAACCGTTTAAAACTCAAGCACCCACTTTCACCTTTCTTTGTAGTTTCATTTTGAATAAAAATAAGATGAGACTATTTTTTGTCTACATGATATTCACTCTTTTTGTCATCACATCTCACCAAACATAATAATTTGATCTTAAGGTAACTTAAATTTTATTTTCATATAGTTGTTTATTATAAAAGTGTGTAAAAATATTGTGTAATCAAACACCCTAAACCCTATTAAAAATGAGTTACTAGAGATACAAAAATGCAATCAACTTTTACACTAAAAAATTGAAAAAAAGTTGAGGGATGGCAATGAGACTAAAGGAGCAATGTCAAGGGGGAGGCAAATGGGTTGAAAGGGCTTGAGGCAGAGATAGATAGAAAGAGATAGAGAGAGAGTGAATGGACAACGAGTTGAGAAGGGCTAAGGGAAAGAGAGAGTGAGAGTTAGAGGAGATTGAAAGGGTTGGGATTTCTAGGGGAATAAGAACCTATTGAAAGCATATGAGGTGAGGACTATCACAACCAAGGTGAGGTGCCAAGCCATCACCTTGCCTCACCTTATGCCTAGACAACCGAGGTGATCGCCTTTGATGACATAGCTTAAATGTATCTCACCTTCAAATTTTCACTTTCCTTGGAAGTGAATTATTTGCATCCAATCATTATGACACTTAACAGTACTTATAAATTTCAACACTTTCCATGGAAGTTTATCTTCATCTTTATCTTCCTTAAAAATTAGGTTAAATTTAATTTCAAATATTTTTTACATGAGAGAAAATTAGAAAATATGAAGAAGTCTTAGATGGTCGAGCATCATCTTGTCACATATTTATATGATCATAAACATTGTTTTATAGTAGTTTCAAATGATTATCTTGTTGGAGATTTACTTCATCTAGAGGAGGTTAGGCTAAGTTTAATACTATCTTTTTTACTTCATTTTTTATAGAATTGTTGTTTACATTGTTTTACATATATTTTTCTTGAACATATTTTTTATGTACATTTTATCTTTCTAATAGGCTAGATGAGTTCTCTAAACAAGTCTTCGATAGATATCTCCAAAAGATTAGAACATAAGTATCTTCAAAGAATCAAGAATTTTTTATACTATGATTTTGATGAATGTAGAACCCAATATAAACATAGACAACATAAGGGTTTAATTCAATGGCTTTGTCAAAGATGTTGTAACACATTCATTTTAGAAAGAGATATTATGAATGAGCACTTAATATGACTCTAAGATATAATGGTGATCTTAAACAAAAGAGTAAAAAGTGGCACTAAAATATTACATTATTTTTTATCAAAAGATAAGTTGCAACATTTATTTAGATCAACCAATACAACTAAGTATATAATGTGGCATAACATGACACGTTCTTATCAACCGAGTGGTAAAATACGTCATCCTGTCAATTCTTCCTCTTGAAGAGTTGATGAACTATATCCGAATTTCCCTTTTGAGAAACACATCATTTAACTTGGGTTGGCCATAGATGACTTTAACCCCTTGGTAACATGTCTTCAAAGTATAATATGTGATATGCCATTGTAGTAATTTATAATTTATCACTATGGATGTCTATGAAAGCAACATACATGATGATTTTGTTATTAATATCCGATCTAAGAGCTCTTGAAAATGATATTTATATATTCTTACAACTATTGGTGAAGAAGTTAAGGTACTTATGAGATATCAAATTGAAGACATACATTATTTAAAAGAAAGATAATTTTATAATGAGAGTCTTACTAGTATGCACCATAAAATATATTCTTAGATATACAATTAAATCTGGATGGAGTACTAAAGAAAAATTGACATGTCCACTTGTAATAAGAAAATCATTTTCTTCAACTAGTTCATAATTGAAAATAATGTTACTTTGGACATCATCGATTCCTACCAATAGCATTCATAGGAGAAAAAAACAATATAAACATCTGTTGATGGTCAACATGTGAGTATGGAACACCAAAGATGCTAATATAATATGAGATATGATGATGATAATAGAAGATGGACACAATAATATTTAGAAAACTATTCAAGAAATAATTAAAAAAATTAAGAAAGAATTTAGTAAAGAAAAAAGTTGAAATTTTTTATTTTTTTATCACTACCATATTGGTCTTCTTTGATTATTCATTATCATTTGGATGCCATGCATATTAAGAAAAGTGCATGACAATATATTTGATATGTTTAATCTATCAAGAAATGAACTTAAGAAAAGATTTAGTAGAACTAAATATGCATCTATAATTACATTTATATGAGGATGCATCATGATTTTAAGATGTTGTTAGACTTAGTAATGGAAAAAAAATATCAGATACTTAATTTAATTAAGAGTATTCGAGTGCCAGATAGTTATTCTTCAAATTTTGAGAGGTGTGTAGATGTATCAAGTAAAATAAGTAGTGAATAAAAAAGTCATGATTATCATATTATGATACAAGTTATTATTACGTTGGTACTTCAAAATATTATATCGAATAATGTAATTAGTCTCATAATTGAGTTATGTCAATATCTTATGATCATTTATGCTAAAATTTTTGATAGTAGCATTTGAGAGATTGAGAATCTAAAATTACAATAATATTATATAAATTGGAAAAAAAAATCAACTATCATTTTTTAGTGTTATGATTGACATGGTTGTGCATTTAGCATACGAGGAAAGAATGTTTGGACCGATTTAATACAAATGGATGTATTCAATTGAAAGATATTAAAGAAGATCAAAGTTGAGTAAGTAATAAGGATAGGGTTTAAGGTTCAATTGTACAAGACTACTTGATTGAGGATTGTACTCAATTCATATCTACATATATGTGCGATGCAAACCAAGATAGGAAGTAGAATTAAAATTGTGGTCCTTATGAAGATACCTACTAAAAAGCTTCAATATTTAAATCAGTTGACCATCCATTGAGATGTAGGCATGTACCTAAAATTCTAACAGAAAGAGAACATGCTTTAATTCATATATATGTCATGAATTAAATTGATGATGGATATTATTTTCGTCAAGAGCATAGTGATACTCTAATAACTGGAGGAACTCGAGAACAAAATTTTGCAATGTGATTCAAAGTCACATGTTCAAGAGCTAACAAATTTATGAGATTTTAGGTTTTCACCATTATCTAGATATATTTTTAATGAATTTAAATTCTACACAATGTTGTCAGATTTTACCAAATCAACTCAGTTATATATGCCATTGTAAATGCAGAGCTTCAATCTGCACGTGACAGTTATTATGGACAAATAGTAGATATATGTGAAATAAGTTTTATAATAATATTCATATAATATTATTTAAATGTGAATAGTGATATGTATATAACAAATGTTAAGGTTTTAAAATTAGTGATTATAGATTTATATTTTTAAATACACAAAAATAGGGATCGTTGAACCTTTTGCATTTGTAACTCAATTAAAACAAGTTTTCTATGTACATGATAACCCAAATAAGAGATAAATAATATCGGTAAAATCTCAAACTCGTAACTATTATAACATATCACTATCCGCTACAAAAATAACCCAAATAAGAGATAAATAATAGTGTATCATAATTTATGGTAAGAAATTACATCACTTTTCCACTACAAAAGAAAGGCACAATTTTCTAAAATATTTAGGTAAATATATTAGTATACTCATATTTTTAATTTATACACAATGATTAAAAGTGTATTGTTATTGATTATCAATATGGTCATTATGATACAACACTTTACATTCGAGCAGTTTGCATCCATAGATGTATATATCTCAAGACACATAGGTGAGATGCAAAAAAAAAGAAACTATTTGACAAAAAAGTAATAACATATTAAGTTTTTTTCTCATTGTTATCTATTAAAACTATTGAAATTTGTGTATCAAATATTTCACATGATGCCACTAGTCATCATCATACCGTATTATACTCATATTTTATAGTATGTTGTCACTGATCATCATCATATTGTGGAGACACGTGGAGTCCTGTAAGAATGTGACTTTATAGTATGATGATGACTAATGACATCATGTATGTGACATATGTGCTAGAGATGGGAATAAGGTAACTTTTTTTTATTTGAGCATAATAATTTGATTCAATTAGTAAACTCTTATCAATTTTTTTTGTAGGCACTTAATGAAAAAAAATAGGTAATATATCTCACCTGTCAATGCCTTGTAGAAGAGAAATGACAAATATTTATTAGTTAGAGAGAGAATGTGTAAGTATTATGTTTCAATTGCCATTTTTTTTGTAGGGTTAACATGTATTCATCTAATCTTAAATGCTATAAACATGTATAAAAGGAAAGACATCCTCCTACACTTTCAGAGGATTTCCAAATGATGCATACTTATGAGAATGATAATAATTATACAAATTATTCAAATGTTAATGAATGTTTACTTTTAGGATTATGCAATAATTGATGAATACTCTAATATTTTATTAGTGCTCAATTTTTGAAACTACATTTACTCTAGAGAAGGCATTTATTACTGTTTTTAATAAAGATAGACCATGACGGATCCAATGTGGAGGGGAATGACAAACTCACAAAACTAGTAAGGTGGAATGAGTGGAGCTGCTACTACATCCACAATTCAAGAGGTTCGAGAGTTGAGGGAGAATGTGGAGATTACTTCTCTATAACAACAAATGTCTGATCAACTAAAATCTTTTCAAGAAAGAATCGAATGACTAACTTAAGAAATGTTAGCCAGAATTAATCAAAAACTCTTCTAAACAACTGATCCGTTCATATCGTTGCCACCTCAAAGGTAGAGAGAGGAGGATAGAGAGAATGATGAGGGGTCTTTTGGAGATGAGTGATTGTATACCCACCTCAATTTGTTTTATATAAACTCTTAAGTTGTATATATTTTGTCATTCTTATTTATATAGTTGTAATAAGTTTTTGTGATTGAAGGGCGCTTAACATGTGATTGATCGGGTCTTATGGCCTCAATTGTCTTATATGAATGTGATTAAATGAATGAATGTACATGTTATGATTGAATGGATGTACATGTTTCCATGTGAATGAATGAATATATGTATGCGCACATAAATATCATGTGGTTGAATGAATGGTCTATTTAATAAATGTACATATAGATTATGAATGTAATTGTAGATTTTTAAAATACACATGTTGTGTAACTTTTTTTTAGTCATCACAATTATCATTGACAATGAATTTATTTGTGATGACCGGATGATGGTTTTGCAACCGTTGCAAGAAAGTTTTGACCACAACTTCTTGCCTTGTGACCATGGCTCGAAATCATCATCAGGGGTGGAAAGAACCTTGTATGATGGAATGAGACAGAGGCAACAGTTGTGGAGAAGGGTTATATGATGTGTTTTATATAATTTTATGTTAAATCAACCCACTAAAGAAGTTTATGACAACTTGTAGAGGCGAAGATCATTATGATAAAATAAAATGAAGACAACCAGACAGAAAAAAAAAGAAATTCTTCGATCGCAACTTTGGCAAACTTATTTTAACAAATTTCGTATCGACTATATATTTTGTTAGTTAAGTTCTTTTATGTGCGACGGAAGTTTCCAACATCCAAGAGTATTTTTGCCGAATTACCGAAATTAACATCAAACAAAATAGCCCCTTTTGTTTTTGTCTTAATTACTGTATAATCTTCGAATCCAGATTAGATATTAAGATCATAAAATATATGAATATAATAATAATTTTTCGATAAATCACTTAAAATTATTTATTATGAATTTTATTTTTAGATATGGGCGATTAAGATTTTATACTTCAAAAGATTGGCAAAAAATAAAAATAAAAACTTAAACATTTTATTAAATTGAATCGAACGTCACCTAAATATTTAAGCAAAAAATTATTATTTTTAATCAAATGACGCTTTTCTCGTATTGTAGGCAGAGCACCCCCGATCTTGCTCGCTCAGCCGAATGCCGCCGCCACGGCTCACAAATTCACCGCCGCCTCGCCGCCGCGTCGCGGTCTACGGAAGCCTTGAAACCCCCGGTTCCTTCTCCGATCTCCCTTCTCCCGTTCGCGGCCGTAAAAGTTAAAACCTTCCCTTCCTCTCTCCTAGTACCGCCATGCTCCCCCTGCGGGCGCTGCGAAGGCTCTCCTCCCTTCGCTCTGCCCGCCCCCTGTCTCCCATTTCTCATTCTCTTTCACATATTCCGTTTCACGGCGGAGCCCCGCCACTCCGGGCCCCGTCGCTCTGCCTTCGTCCTGTCTCCTCTGCCTCATTTTGCTCCGCGTCGACAGTGAAGCCCGTCCTCGAGGGCGGTGTCGATGTAGGTGGAAGCATCGTACCTCTTATCGTTGAAGAGGGATTGGAGCTGGGGAGCTACCGACAGACCAGTGCCTACGCCGCCATTGAGCTCGCCCTGGATTCCGTGGTGAAGATCTTCACCGTGTCCAGCAGTCCCAATTATTTCCTTCCTTGGCAGAACAAGTCTCAGAGGGAGACTTTTGGTTCTGGTAAAGAGTTGCTTGTTTCCATTTGGTGATATATGCATTATTTTCTATTGGAGTATCTCTCTGCTGCTACTTTTCTGTTCGCTTACAGTTTACAATTTTAATTAATTCTTATGGGGTGTTTGGTTGCACGATAATTTTTTGTACACTTTCATGATAAAAAATTATATTAAAATAAAAAGTGAACCAACTTATTACATAAAATTATCATGTTTGGAAGAATGTGATAACAAAAAAGAGTAACTACCATTCATGACCAAACAAAGTGGGGGACCACAAGAAAAAAGAAAGAGGTGGGATCCTCTTTTTTTGTTTAAGAAGAAAATCACTTTCAAAATATAAAATTGTCAAGATTGCCAAACACTTTTTTTGACAAGTTTTCTTACAATTTTTAGAAATTAAAATAAAAATCTCCATTATCACGTAACCAAACACCTCATTACCGTTTTCTTCTTCGCAGTTTACTCGATTCATTTGTCAGATAATTGGTTGTTAAATTTATATATTACTTAGCTATCGTATCTTTATTTATTTTACGTATATTCAAATGTGCGTGTTAGATTTTTGCGTCAATTTGTGTGATGCTTTCTCATAGTAGTTGCCTATTTGTATCTTTGACAGTGCTGCCTACGTACTAATATAAGTTGCTCGCTAGCACTGAAGGACTTTGAGTCACCAAGAATGCCTTGAATTATATTGTTGCCTTGGCAAGTTTTATTATATTTTAAAATATATCAAGACTGGGGCAGGAAGACGCTGAATAATACTGTCAGCTTGATATGAAGTCCAAAAGAGTACACTACCTTAGTTGATTGTAGTAGACTAGTAGGCAAAAGGTGCCATTCTGGCATGAAGACGCATGGGTGCATTCTGGGCCAAGAAAGGCACCCTAGCTGCTCATCTAGGTAGCCTTGGATGTAAAGTAGCAACATCATGATTCATGTTGCAATTGTCTTGTTAAGCCTTTTAATTATTGTATGTATGTATAATTTTTTTCATCTTAAAAATACTCAAGACACAGCCCCCCTCAAATAATTACACCACAACCCAACCCAAACACACACACACACAAAAACTCCTCTATCAATATTGCCCACTTTCTTAAAAGATGTATATGCATATTTCTGTTGTACTACTAAGATTGCTTGTCTCATCCTTCCACGTTGGTGATGCCTAAGTGGGCATTGATAAGCAAAGCTATCGAAGAACCTTTGAACCATGCATGTCTCATTGTCTTGACAATTATGATCAAACAGTATACTTCATGTTTATTTAGCAGAGTTATTAGTCACTGTGAGACCCTGTCTGGGCTTGAGCCATCTCCCAAGCCAGAACTGAAGTCTCAGCTGGTGGTTAGGGCAGCTTCTAATCCAAACACACAAGCCATACTAAGTAAACTTTCATAACATGCTTTTGGGAAATGTGGTAGGTAGATTACTCCAAGGGAGAGTAGAGACTTGATCTCATGAACTGATCCACCAAGGGCCTAACTGTTATGCCATTTATCCTGTCTAAGACAACATCATATCTTATTTCTTTGGTTAGGGTAATATATTTACCTTAATTATTTTTACGTAAGGCTAGATGATGTTGACAGTGTGACATAGTGTTGCGAAAAATTCAAGGTGATACTGATACCATTATCTGATACTATATCTAAATAGGGTCTAAGCAAGTGCATGTTACAGAGGCGAAATGATTGTGTAGTCTTGGTTGTTCTCCATCACTGTTTTGTTGTAGTGGGATAGATTCATAGACAGTAGTTCAATTTCACAAAAAATGTCCTAATCATTTTAATATTAAATAGGTTTCATCATACCTGGACGAAGGATATTGACCAATGCTCATGTAGTGGCTGATCATACATTTGTTTTAGTGAGGAAGCATGGGTCCCCTACCAAATACAGAGCTGAAGTGCAAGCTGTTGGACATGAATGTGATTTGGCTCTTCTTACTGTGAACAATGAAGAATTTTGGGAGGGCATGCACTTTTTGGAATTTGGGGACATTCCATTTTTACAAGAAGCGGTAGCAGTTGTTGGTTACCCTCAAGGTAAATTTTGTTTTATGTTGGCATTAACTTGTTATAAATTGTCTAATGCATGCCAACAAATGCCAGTGTTCTAAAATGTCATTCTTATCAATTTGTGCTGGGCTTGTCTTCGGTTTTGGTTTCATATTTAGCCTTGCTCTGGATGCAGGTGGAGACAACATTTCTGTTACCAAAGGGGTTGTCTCCAGAGTGGAACCTACACAGTATGTCCATGGTGCCACACAACTTATGGCCATACAAATTGATGCAGCTATTAATCCTGGCAACAGCGGAGGACCTGCAATCATGGATGACAAGGTTGCTGGTGTAGCTTTCCAGAATCTTGCAGGTGCAGAAAATATTGGGTGAGTTACTGAGTTCTAAGAATTAGAGCACATTGTCTAGGCACCCACAGTGCCATCTAGGTGTCAAGACACTTGTGCAAAGCACGAAATGTGATCTCTCGAGAATATTTCAAGAGATCCTGAGTATCTCTCAAGATCTCCCGAGAATCTATCTCCACACCTCTGAAATGAGATCACTGAAACCATAGTATCTATATAAATGTATCTAATCCTTAAGCATAGTTGTCAAGGCAACAAGGCGCCCAATACTTTCAAGGGTGCCTATTCTGCTTAGGCGATAGGATAGCCACTTGAGCATCGCCCTAAGTGGTAACATTAGTTGTTACTACTATATATACATGTATGTATATAATTAGATGTTAATACTATATGTATTTATGATAAGAAATATATACAAATAAATACAATTATATTTGTATGTTATAATTAAATGCATGTGTTTATGTGCTTACATGTAAATGCATTTTTATGTAATTATTTATGTGGGTTGAGAAAGTGGTAATCTTGATAAGTAAGTGAGAGGGAGAGAAAACAAGGTTAAGAGAGAGCATTATAATTTTTAATTATATAACATATATTTATAATTAAAAATCTCAAACATATGTAATAGTATAACTGATGGTGAAATATGTTAATATGTTTGCACTATCACAAAATATGTGCCAAAGCAAATGTCTTTTGGGCTCTCATAAAGGCGCCTGACTAGGCGCCCTTGCAAAGGTGCCTTGGCACCTAAGTGGTGGATGCACCTTGACAATTGTTCTTAAGTTTTCAACATTTATTGCTACTTCTGCTACTCAACTCCATATTATTGCAAATTGTCTCCATTGTTCCTATTTTTCTCGTTCTATTTTATATTGTTATTTTAATTATATGACCTTATTAAATTTGTTTTATGTGTTAACAACTCTATTATTACATCCATCCAAAGGCTTATCTAGGTATTTATTGTTCTTTTAATTTTTTGTTATATTTTAGAGATTAACATTTTTATGACTAAAATATGATCCAAGATATCACACCAACCACTCATGATTTCATAAAGATCTCTCTATGATATATTTTTTAATATTTATCAAGTTGAAGTCTATCTCTAACTCAGGATTTCAAATTTCTTAATGTGTCTCTTGTGGGCAATGCTCGCCTTCTCTATATCTCCTTTCTTAGCTTGTCCCATTCTTAGTCATCAATCCCGTCCCTTTTGAAGAGATTATTATCACATTTTACATTCATACATACAGTTAGGTTAACATTTCCAAAGTCTCATCTTTCGAATTCTATTTCAAGATCTCTCTGAGATCTCTTCTCTCGATTCCTCGCGAGATGAAGTCAAGATGTTAGGTGGCAATTATTGGTACAAGATCAAGCTGCAAAGGTGCCTTTCTAAATACCAAAATGGTGTCCAAGGTGCCCATCTTAGCTCCCAAGGTCACCTACCTAGGCGGCTTAGATGCTTAGATCCTTCTATATGAGTTACCTTAGTTGTCAACATGACAAGGCACTCAAGGCATTTAAAGGGTGGCATTTGCACTTAGGCAAGAAGGTGACTACTTGGCATTGTATAAGTGGTATAATTAGATGTTAATACTACATATACACACACATATATACAGGGAGAGTGAGACAGAGCAAAGAAAAGTACAAAGTAATTTTTAAAATTTAAGAAAGAGATTTACAAGTGCATACGTATTGTATGTATATTCAAGTGTGTATTATGTGTGCATGCATGTAAACGTGTTTTATATATGTAGTTATGTGTAGCTACACATGTTTCGTAAAGAGATAGTCTTGATGAACTAAGTGAGAGGAAGAAAAAAGGGTGTTCGGGAGAAAACTTTTATAAATTTACGTATATATTTATAATTAAAAATCTTAAACATGTATGATACCATAAGTGATAATGAAAGATTTTAATTTAATTTCAGTATCATAAAATGGGCATACAGTAAAACACTATTTGTGGATTGTGGAATGAAATTTTTTTTTCATTACTCATGTGGAAGGACCTCAACACCTAGGAGTTAGACACCAACAGCTGTCATCACTTTAATGGGCACCACAGGTGCCTGCGGTATCTTTGGGCAGAGAAGACAAAACCTGATATAAGGTAGGCCCAAACCTTAAGTTCGACCAGCTTGACCGCCGAACCAGGTGGTTCAGCTAGAGAGGCCCAACTTAAACTTTCAAACCCTATCTTTGTTGCCCAATGAACCTGTTAAGGCCATCTTATTCCCCTGATACTGTCGTTTCTGTCTCCTCCATGCCTGTTTTGCCTATCTGTCTATTCTCTTCTCTCTGCCTCAAGTGCCTGAAGCTAGGTGAGACCCTCCTCGCCTTGGGCATCTCACTCCTTGGACAAGATAGATCTTTTTATGATCTGCTACCTCCAACCCCTCTTATTTCTCACTAAAGCATACCAGTTACCATAATCTCCATTTTCTTCTCTCTATGCACAGAATACCGACTTCCACAGCCATGGAGGATTCTATTAACAATCTTGGCTACATCAATCAAGGACACTTTGCCTGTGCACCTCCTGTGCTAGGCTGTCATCATCACTTAGACTGCCCTGCATGCTCTTGTCTTGTGCAGCCGCAACCAGAACAGATTGGGTGAACTCTTTTTACTTTGGAGAAGGGCCTTTAGTAGCTTGACTTCTGTCCGTGGCAGGAAAAATGGGACCGGAATTGGGGTCTGGATCAGCCATAGTTGATCTGGATCAGATTGGCTGATCCACTTGATGGAAAACCTATTTGGAATTGGCCCAGATCGGTTTTATTTATTTTTTTGAAAAACCATAAAAGAGTAAAATTGGGAGAGTTTTGTAAAATATTCAAGAGCATCCAAACATACACATACACAAACACATCAATTTAAAGAGTATGAATTAAACAAATGTGAGAAACATGAAATATGCCATTTCTTAAATTTCAAACTGTTAATGATATAGAAGTACAACTTTTACATCACTAAAATGGATGATAACTATAATATGACTCTTCAGGATATTCATGCTGCGACGTTGACTATGAATGTGAAGTCGTATCCTTTCCATATTCATATCCAAAATGTGATTTAGCAGATCCGGGTGCGGATATGTTAGATACGGTTTGCTAGCATCTCAAACTGCATTAGCAGTGCGGTGCTGAGCCACTGTCGGTGGCGGTGTTCAAAACTAGCGGGTGTCCTTGATAGGCAGTGGCAACGCTTCAAAAACCTCCCAAGGAAGGTGGTGGCAGTGGGGGAAGGGGAAGAAGGATCCTGCGTCTGGCATTGTGGAGAAGAGAGGGTAGGGACGTAAGTTCCAACCCAATTAGCGCTGAACTGGGTCTGATTTTCAGGTCCTCCGGTATTCCCCTAAGTTGGGTACATGAGAAGGGAGGTTCGGGACTTAAAGTCCTGACCCAAATAGTGCCGAATCGGGTCTGATTTGTTTTTTTAACCCGGAATTGACTGATTTGGTCAATTCTGACTGATTCATCCAGAATTCATGGGTGAATCGGAATCCCCCCACCCTAAATTGGGTCAGGCCATGTCGATTCTAATCCTAAATCAATTGATTCTATCAACCATGGTTCTGAGGCTGTGCTATCCTGCAGGTGGCATCACCAGGAGTGCTATTTTATCCTATTGAGCTAGTAGACTATCTTGGTTACCTGTAAATTTGCATATATTACAAAGTTTGAAGCGAACGGCTAGATGGCCAGCTGCAAGTGTTAGCAATGGAGGGATCTGCCTTCAAGATGATTGAACAGCAGATGTGCAAGCTAATGGTTTGTTTGGAGTCTGCCTCTGCTATTTGTTCATTCTGTGCACAGACAAAAGTATTTCTCATATGTTGTTTGGGAGGCAAAAGGGATGGGTGACACATTTTTAAATTGCTTGAGCTAATCCTTTTACTTTTTGTATTCAGAGAAAGCTGTTTGACTTCTAGAAAGGAGCTAATCTGGTTTGGGTATTCAGTTTGGTGGTTCACTGATTTTCTTCTGCAAAAATGCTGTATTTTGCTTTTAAACTTACAATTTCATTTGAGATTCTTCGGCTGTAGTGGTAGCAACCTTTTTGTTCTTTCCTTATGATTCATAACTTGAGAAAGGTTTCTATTTCGAAATAGTGCTTTTGTTTGGCAAGCCTGTTAGCTTCATCTTATTGGATATATTTCTATATCTAAGTAAGTTTACGGAGTTTTCACAGGAGTTAACACCAGTTTGTGTATGAGAATCTTAGCATTTGGTACTAACGCTTCCTTTTAACTTTCCTACAGGTACATAATACCTGTCCCAGTTATAAAACATTTTATTGCTGGAGTGGAAGAAAGTGGGGAGTATGTTGGATTTTGCTCTCTGGGACTGTCCTGTCAACCTACCGAAAATGTGCAACTGAGGGAATACTTCCGTATGAGCCCTGAAAAAACAGGTGTTCTCATAAGCAAGATTAATCCTCTTTCAAATGCTTCTACGGTGCTAAAAAAGGATGACATAGTTCTGACATTTGATGGTGTGCCTATAGCCAACGATGGGACAGGTAAGTCACCCTATGACCTTACAGGCCATGTATTATGCTTAACCTCTGAATTTTTTTTGTCATTTGCAGTTCCATTTCGCAACCGTGAGCGAATAACATTTGACCATCTTGTTTCAATGAAGAAGCCAAATGAGACAGCAATGATTAAGATATTAAGAAATGGGGTTGAGCATGAGTTCAGTATTACCCTCCGACCTGTGAGTATATCTATTTTATGTTTGTCTACACTATAATATACTTTTGCTCAGCATTTCTTAGTCATCTACTTTTATGTTCTTTTTTTCTGATAAAAACGTGCTAATTATTTTCAACTGGCAATATAATATTCATGTGTGGTTGTCTTTGCAGTTGCAACCTCTAGTTCCTGTCCACCAGTTTGACAAGCTGCCTAGCTATTATATTTTTGCTGGTCTTGTCTTTGTTCCATTGACTCAACCATATCTTCATGAATATGGTGAAGATTGGTATAACGCATCACCTCGTAAATTGTGTGAACGCGCGTTAAGAGAACTGCCTAAAAAGGCTGGTGAACAACTTGTTATCCTTTCTCAGGTACTTTTTTCATGTTTCCTGGTACATTTATCTCTTTTAATGTACACCTGCATCTGTGTAGAGAAAAAAGCCTTGAAAGGGATTCCATTTCTATGTTATAAGCAATTTGATGTATGATCGCTTTGTGGGAAAAAATGAGATTGGCTTGATGGCAGAGATGTATGTAAACCTTGTGTGGGACCAAGAAGCATGATTATTGTTTTGGCAGTGCTACACCATTGTGGCAGGCTGTTACTAAGGATTGCTGTAGTGCCATCAGACCATTCTACCTTTAAAAATATGGAAATGAGATCTCTGAGTATCTGACTTATTGATTTGAATTACTTGAAAAGTTGTTGCAATTGTTAATCGGGGTGCTATATCAACATAAGTTGGAACCAGGATTTTTTTTTGCCATCCAAATTATGTGCATGCCTTATAGACTATTTGCCGTACATAAATACCATACTGTTAGTTGAATCTATACTCTTTTTCCCCCACCTACTATTAAGAGCTCAACCATTCACTGGAAATAGATGGATGCTGTGTTTCACATAGAAGCGGGGACACCACACGTGTTTGATGTCATTTTGTGGATCAAGTTGTCCAACATCAATGTATTTCTTTCTTCGTTCATTTTTGCTCTGTTGTTTTGCTGTCTCAAACATGGTATTCTGCATTCAAATTCCAGAATTGACTGCTCTGGATCTGGATTGATCCTAGTGCTGATTCATATCCTGAAATGCTTGGTCTCAAAGAAATATGGTTTTATAGTTCTCATCATTATACTTATCAACCGATTAACCCAAATTTCTTCATTTGCTTTTTTATTTCAGGTGCTGATGGATGATATTAATGCAGGTTATGAAAGACTCTCCGAGTTGCAGGTCTATTAGAGTACCTCTGTATTGTATATATACATTCTTTTTCTTGCTGGCCTAGCAAATACTACTTATTTATTAATGTTTGCATGTTTGTCTGTCATTCTAATTGTTGAGCTTTATTTTTCTGGAGTTCTGGATGTTTTTGTTTTGAAACATATTATATGTAGCAATTTTGCACTGTCCTGATTTACACTCTTTCATTAAAATTGAGAACACTTTTGCCATCAGTAGTGAATGAAGACATGCCCATCATTTCTCCTCTCACAAGAACTACTACTTCACTTGATAAAAATTATAAATAGTGTTTACTTAATGGTCCAAAGAGTGGGTGGCAGCATTTTTGTCGAGAGATAAGCAATTACATTTGGGTGCCTCGGATCCACTGTGGCCTGTGCTGCACCTTATCTGATCTCAGGTTGTTTGGCAGGTTTATCTGCATTACCTCATGAGATAATGTCATGAAGTAAAAGCTAATCGTCTGTTGCTGCGTTGTTTCATTACATAGAAAGGATTTCAGTGTATCTCCTAGGATGAGGGTTCACATTGACGAGTCATGTTTTCTTTGAATGAATCAGCTTTGGCCTACTGATATATGATTAACAGAACCTGTCTTGGTATTGTCTAGGTGAAGAAGGCAAATGGTATTGAGATTGAGAATCTGAAACATTTATGTACGCTGGTGGAGGAGTGCACAGATGAAAATGTTAGATTTGATTTGGACGACGAAAGAGTAGTTGTTTTGAATTATCAGCATGCCAAAGTGGCAACGTCCCGGATTTTGAAGCGTCACAGGATTTCATCTCCCATGTCCACTGATCTACTAGACAGGCAGAAAGAGGCAGAGATTGATGTTGCATGCTCCAGTTGATGTGGAAAATGCTAAAAGAATTCCACTGGATAGCAAAGCGCATACTATCTTCCTGATTTATTCCAATTCAGGGGGGGATTGATTGACAGCCATTCAATTATTCTATTTATTTCCCGGGTGTCAGGTCGCTGTTCATTCGCGTTATAGAGCGATTAGAAGTTTCTTCACCTGCGATGATCGGAAGCTGCTACGTCTTCAATTTGGATCATTCATTCTTCCCAAATAAGGTATGTCACACTCGTCAGCTATTGGAGGTTCATCTGCTAAGGCAATTTGACCAAGCCGGCACAGCGCAACATCAAGGATTCTTGATGTTGGGTCCCAAGGTATATGTACCATGATTTCATGATCTTCCATATTCATAAGATGAAGAGTCGCCCTGCTGGGTCTTATGTAACTTTAGAGAGCGTACAAAGCAGTGTACTGAGGGTAGTTGTGCTTAAATGTCACCTAGAGCTTGTTAACTGTAAGGCCGTTTTTCTGTTTGAGACTTGCTCTAATTTAAATCTCTCACATTTTGCTATTATATGATTCTGAAGCAGCTAGCCGTGACCTTTAATTTCCCCTTCTAACATCTTTGTTGACTTGTCTGGGCTTTGTAACAGTTCTCGTTTCGGAGATAAAAGAGTCGTAAACGAACGCATATGAACTGGGTGTCTTTCTATATCTCAATGAACCACACATTTGAAATCTTTAGGTGTATTTTTTTTTGAGAAAAGATGAAGTCTTTTTACTGTTGTCTCTTGAGGAATAAAAGATATATGCTTGAGATCAGATCTTAAGCCATCAACCTATCATAATTTATTTGGTTGACATTAGCTGTGTGACATCAAAGCCTTCTTGCGTGGGGGTGAGATCGATTTTCAGCTTCTTCTTTTTTAACAATTTTCTTCACAAATAAGTTACTATGTTACTTGATATTTTACAATATCTAGTGCTTAGTGCTCACCCTTAAATACTCTATTAATTATTATTTTAAAAATTAAATTAGGGGTATTAATAGTATCATTTTAACATATAAAGGTTGAAATAAAATTTTATTTGATTTAAAAATTAGATGTAACTTCGTAAATATGTCAAGGTTGGAGTTTCGCTGATTAATTTAGGTCAAGCTCGAGTTTCATATCAAGTTTTAACTCGAGTTTAAACTTAATTTGAGTTGTACTGTTATTTGAACTCTGGTTCAAACAAGACTCTGTCTCATATTTATAGTCTAACACATCATTACTCAAGTACCAGTAATACATTCAAATTGTAGATATATTCTCTGTAGCACTAATAGACTTCTCAAAGATAATACCAAATATTTTATTTTATTAGGTTATCTTACCGGATAATTCTTACCACCCTCTCTCAAGTCATCCTTCATCTCCCTCCGCTTTGCTTGATTCTAGCTGGGATTTTTTGCACCATGAACATCCATGGCCTTGACGTCCTGAGCAAAGCCATGTCGTGCTAAAAAGTTGGGATTTTTAGCATATTTGGAAGTAGTGCTTCTTGCTCTGTTATTGGTGCTCTGCTTTCCACCGTCCGGTTGGTACAAAGATGCGGGTGGTGGCTATTCAAGTCTTTCATCTCTCTTTCCCCCACCATTTCTTTTCCCCTGCAACACAATGACCTTCAGCATATGGATCAACCAGAAAATAAAAAAAGGAAAAAAATATAACAAAGAAGAATGAGGTATCGGGAAATATCACCCAGCACATTGTTATCTTTGTAATTGTAAGAGGCAAAAACATCGTTTGTCTTCTCCTTCGAACATCTCCCCAATGGTCAATGATTAATGTTAAAAACGGAACGGGAATGGGAAAAAAAACTGATCTTGTGTTAACGTGAAAAAGTGACCCCGTTGGATTTAAGAGTGTAAACGGAATCCGATAATCTGAAATTTCGATTCGATTCCGATAAAAATTAACAGGTTTGGAAACTATTTTTTTGTATCTTATCAGTTATCGGAATTAGAGTCGGATATTCCGATAGTTTATCGGAATCGGAATTAGGTGATTCTGTTTTTGTTTATCCGATTTCGATAATAAATAAATATAAGTAAAAATAATCAAAATAAAATAAAATATAATATATAAAATATAATATATAAAATGATAAAAATAAAGTTTTAAAATATTATATCAAAACTTATTAATTATATGTAAATTATTAATAAATTTTTGAATAAAAATTAATATTTAATATCGGAATCAAAAATTATCGGATTCGATTCCGATTTCGATCACAGAACATGGTGATTCCAAAATTATCGAAATCGAAATTGGAACACCTTATCTCTTATCAGAATCGAAATCAGATTATGTGATTTCAGTGTCGAATTTGACTATTTTACACTCCTATTGGACTAGGCCCTGTCATTATTATTATTATTTTTTCCTTCCATTCGGATGCGCGCAGTAACGTTCGAGAGGCACGTGCTGGTGGGCACGGTCCCGGAGGGAATGTTTTACGGAGGACTTATCTGTAAATCTTCCAACATCGCCCTCCATTCCCGATTCAAATGCAAACGACGGCCTCGCCGAGCCGCACAGCGAAGGCGGAGATGAGCAGGCCTGCGCCTGCCACTGCCAAGCCGGGGAAGAAAGCCCCATCAAAGAACCCAAGCTCAGCCAAGCCACTCCCTGCTATCTCCAGAAATCCTCTCAAGGAGCTGAACAATGGCGATTTCCCACCTTCCGTCTCCAGCAGGGGCTCCAAAGGGCGTTGCTTTGGCTTTCTCCTCCCAAGCTCTTCCTCCTCGGTCTCCTCTGCCGCTTCCTCCTCATCTTCCGCATCTTCCAGGCAGAGATCTCACCACGGAACCACGAAAGCCCTGCCACTGGGTACTAGGCACCTAGGCGCCACCAGCAACCGCGGGGAAGATCCGGGGCTTCGATCCAGAACGACGCAGAAGAAGGTACCGAGGGTTGAAAAACATGGCCTTGGGAATCTGAAGCCGTCAAGGACGGATGATCAGCCGAAGCCTACAAGCAGGTTCGTCTCGCAACACCGTTTTACGGGGAGAACAGGCTCAGACAGACTCTCTTCGCTGAAGGATGAAGAGGGAAGGAGTCGTAGTGATGGAGTAGGGAAACCTAGAGTTGGGAGCAAAGGTTGTTCGTCCAAGCACAATGTTCGTCCGGGGGACGGAGTGTTGCGGGATGTTATCTCTGAGGTGCCCCTAGGGTTCGATTTGGGAGGTGCCGGAGTTTCTCAGAATGAGATCCCCCACGGGTCTATCTTGGATGCTATGCCTGCAAAGAAAGGAGAAGAACAGCTTTCTCACACCCCCAAATCCACAAGGACTGCGACGCCTCCCGTCCAGGCCTCCATATCCCCTGAACTTGGCGCACAGTCGGCAGTGCCCACGCCGGCCTGCTTCGCCGCTGGGCACCTGATTGCCGGGGTTCAAGACAGAAGGAAGTGCCGGCCTAGGGGGATATTGAACGGAGGTATAGCGGATATTGCAGGAGGGAAAAGTTTAGGATCATCTGATGCTTCTGGCAGTGGTTGCTGTGGTAGTTCCTTGACACCACCTCTACCGGTGAAGGCTTCTGTGCACTGGCTCTCCTCTCCCCATGGCGGTGAGAGCGGAAATTTGAGGTCAAATGCATTTTCTTCCTCAACCAAGAAGATTGACCGGGGGGCTTACCCTCCTGAAGCTTCTATGAATTTGTTTCTTTCTCCTGTGGAGGATAAAACTGATGCTTATGTTCTTGACGATGTCTTGATTGCCGCTACTGGAGTTACTGATGATTCCCCTGAATTCATAAGTTCCAGTATGAATTTATCCAACTTAGAGTATACTCCATCTGCTGTAGAAATCTGTCACTCACCTACCACTAATAGCACTGTCAGTCCCTTCTCCATGATAATAAAAAATGCAACAGGTTCAGTCAGGTGCAAGAATCGTGATTCACAAGACAAGGGAAAGCATCATTATGGGTCATCGGTAAGGATTTCCCCATTTTCAGGGAATTCACATGGCAATAGAAATGTTATTCTCACACCTTCCTCCTGCTCCTGCTCAAGTAGGCAAGCACAGCCAATCTTTACCTTTGATTTGCATGACACGGGAGAAAGATCTGAGATTTCAAATTCTTCCTCTCCATTGTGGAAGCTACTGGCTATGGAATCTGAAGAGTTGCCATCATCTTCTTCTCCAAGAATTCTGTCAGGAAATTTTCCCGCTCCTTCAAATTCTCTAAGTTTAGCCTGCTTTCGAAGACCTTGGTGCCATCAGAGCACTGAAGAAGGTGAACTCTCTACCAAGGAGGGAACATCATCTTCAAAGATTAGGATATCCTGGAGAGAAGGGCTGATTAGTCAAATCTTTGAGATGGATGAGTTCAATCAGAATTCCTGGTCGTCAAAGAAAGAGGATACAGATTATCACGGAGATGATGAGCTGATTTTAAGGCCTGAAAAAAGGTTTGATCAGAACATAGGAAGTTCCATGTCTAAAGTAGGAGATCAATGTACCACAAATGGCTTTGGATCATTTGAATTTGTGGGACTTAAGCAAACTGAGCAGCAAGGTGAAAGAAAGCATTCCTCTGCCATCCAAATTTCATGTGCGGAGTCCCTGAGTATGCATATGGATGGACTTGTGGCTTCTGATGACTCTGATTGGAAACTTTTTTTCAGGAACAATTTGTTTGAACTATGACGTTGTTTCTCTTTTTTTCCTTACATATATCCAGAGATTCAGTGCAATTGGATACATAGATATTTTTCTATGATATCTGAAGTTGTATGAATTTTCAAGTTCCATTTCTGAACCCCTCCCAGCTTGTAGTTTGCTTTGAAAGAGAATGACTGAATCTGCCCCCGATTGTAAGGAGAAACTCTGGAAAGAAGAAGACATCATCTAGTTGATAGTAGCTTAGATGACGCAAGGCTTGCTTTTCAGGTTTTTACTTATCTGCAAATTGGTTGATAACATTAGCCACACCATAGAGCCTCTACTTTTTGAAACCTTTTTACCTGACATTTGTATACGTGTTATTCTTCTTGTTTTCTCCTAACTATGTATTATATTTTTCTCAGAATTATAAAATTATTCTGTATGGAATAAAATTCTCTTTGAGAATGTTAATACCCAATGATTTAGCTAGAATCTACTTGACAAGTGGATCTACACAAAGCCCTATCCCTGGTTTAACCATTCAGTATCAGGATTGTAACAAATAAGCACGTGCTGAATATTCAAAGATCACTTTTTTTGCATGGACTACCTTCATTTACATATTTAAACATAATCAGTTAACTCCATATAGGTATGAAGCCACTTGTACTTTGCTGGTCTCAATCCCAGAGGAAGGGGTAAGTTGCAGTAGGTGGCAGCCAGCACAAAGGTTTGTCACTGTCCAATTTACTATAATATGTTCAGTGAATTTTGAGAATGTAGCTGATAATTCTAAGGAAAGATTTCCATTGAGTTGTTTTTAGCCAAAAATGTACAATTTTTTGGTTCTCATGCCATAAGATGAAGGTTTACACTGTTCTATTTGTTGTTAGGAGGAAATGTATATATAAAAGCGACAAAAGTGTGATGATTTAATGACGATATTAACATTTTATTTATTATGGTCAGGAAATTAGAACATTTGAAAACACAACAAAAGAAGGTCTCGAATTTTGTTTTCTGAATGCAAGACAGGTTTGAGTCTTATCAAAGTATCATTTATCATTATCATCTTCAAACGTTCTTATTCTGTCTATGTTAGTCCATGCGTTTGTTGAAAATGTACTAGAATGACTCTGGTCATTTATACCTGTTGTCATGGAGTGGTGGGTGTCAGTTTTGATCTTAGTGTAATTCTTCGATCTGGATCAGTCTTTGCATTGTATCCTCTGCATAGCATAAACTCACTCTTTAAATTTCATGCCTTAGTGAACAGTCATCTTCGTTTTACCATTTTTTATTCATGGTCATATGTTTATTCCAAATGCTTGTTCCTTTGACTGGACCTCTTGATTGCTTCTAGCGTTTGAAAGCAGTAATTGTTCACGCTTTAAGCAGTGAAATATAAACTTGCATTAGCTATACACTCATTGGGGAGAAATGTGTCTGAGGTAATGCATGTATTACATTCAAACACAAACAAAATGCAAGTTTAGCATTTCAAGTCTTTGGTGCAAACGTGCCAACTGATCTATTTGATTGCATAAAGTTTAATTTATGCAACCTTATGAATGTAAGTTATCATTCTACTTGCCTTGTTGACATCTGTTAGTACACTAGGTGGTTTTGACATAGGAAAAAGATGAAGCTGATGCAAGGTGAGATGTTTCTAAATTCACTATGTCGACTTGTGTTTTTTGTTGCCAAATTATTATCAGAGGCAATGGCGACAGATACTTGAGCACATGCTTGCTGAGTCAGCCCTTCACCTAGTGTACTAACAGATGCCAGTTGCTATGGCAGTCATCTCCATTGCTGCTGGACAGCACTTCTGCCACTTTTTTGCTGGCTGTGAACCTTATGGGGTGTTTGGTTGCATGATAATTTTTTGTACACTTTCATGATAAAAAATTGTATTAAAATAAAAAGTGAACCAACTTATGACATAAAATTATCATGTTTGGAGGGATGTGATTACAAAAAAGAGTAACCACCGCACATGACCAAATAAAGTGGGGGACCACAAGAAAAAAGAAAGAGGTGAGACCCTCTTTTTTTGTTTAAGAAGAAAATCACTTTCAAAACATAAAATTGTCATGGTTGTCAAACACCTCTTTTAACAAGTTTTCTTACAATTTTAAAAAATTAAAATAAAAACCTCAATTATCATGCAACCAAACACCCCATTAGTTCTTTGCATGTACATAGGCTCATTTATTATATCCAAGGGAAGTCAGGTCGGGGTCGGGAATAGGTTGCCCAGTCAAATCTGACCAGGTCAGGACCCTGGTCGGATCGGGTCTGTCGGGATTGGATTTGATTAAAATAATAATTTACTATTAAAAACTATAAAAATAATAAAAGTATTAATTTTTATTATGCTTAAAAAGAGTTATTTAAATAATTAAAAACATTTTAAAATGTTTTTATAAATAGTGTATATTATAAATGTTTTTCAGCTTCCCACATGCAGGAAGTGCGGATGTTGTTCGCTTTCCAAGTCGGGATCGTAGGATCCCGGTTGGATCGGCTGCCAACAAATTTGACCGGGTCGGGCAACCTGGCCCAACCTTATCTAGATCCGGCAACCCAATCCGGATCCAACGTTCCATGTTTATATCAATAATTGCTTTAGAATTTTCTATGTAGCAATTCAACTTCAACTTTTGCTGTGGTTCAACATAAGGAAGGCCAGGTTGTAAGTTGGGGCTAGGTCAGTCTGGCCCAAATAGGGCCTAGTCGGATCGAGTTGAAAATTTTAAATTTAAATATTAAAAATATAAAAATATAAAAATATAAAAACATATGAAAAAATTATAAAGAATTTAGAAAAATAGGGAATGTGATTATAAAAAATGTATTCATTTCTATTCAAAGTTTACATTTTGTTTTTCTTCTACATAATTTATATAATCTCCCTGTGACATTTGAGAAGAATACATAATGTTGAAAATGTTTACATGCTAATTGTACTTGCCACTTCCTCATATAATCATCTTAGGATAACATTCTAAAGGTCTATGCTAATTATCGTCTGTGGAGTGTATGAAAGTGTGCAATGAGGATCTATATGTAAACTAAGTAATCTCATAATGTTTTTGGTGATATGTAAAAACCAAGAGTTTTGAGATGAATCAACTCTATAAGACTTTGCGACCACATACTATGATCTGTGTCTTGGTCGCATGTGTGTATTATTCTTCTTCGGTGAACTGCATCATTGTAGAGTATATTTCTGGATCTGTTGACCTCCTTGAACTTGTAGTGGGTCATTCCATTTTCAATGCTCCATTGTTGCTGCTTTTTGAAGTTGAATCATTTAACGTCTAATGTTGAATTTGGATGTTTGGATTCGGCGTGTCTTCTCGTCTCTTGTCGATCGTTTCATCTTCATTGTTCAATGTATCAGTTACAATATGTTTATCTTTACTCTTTGATTTCTTATCGTGATGAGAAGATTTTTTGATGTTCTGTCTTTTTGCCATTAAATGAGAAATCTAGAATTTATTGATTAGAGCCTATTTTTGATCTTCTGGGTTGCACTCATGTTCATCTAATCCTTCTTAATCGTTCACCCAAACTTGCAACGCATTTTACTTGTTGAAGATCTCCTCCAAATTGATGTCGGCACCTTATATAGTCATCGTCTTACGCTGTAATCCAAACGCTTCCTCTCTCCACCTCTTTTTCTTCTTTTAGTTTTCCCTTATCATTTCCAATTATTTCAACTTCAATCTCGTATTGTAATAATGACAATATACACCAACAGTTCTAGTCTTCTTAACGTTAGCCTATTTCTTTACTTTATATGAATTAGGATAAACGTTGACGAATTCTTTTCACATTATGAAGTCGATGTGGTTTGGCTTAATACTCTTATTGCAACATCCGTCAAATCCTCATATCTCGATGCCTTGCTATGGTTTATTCACCAGTCAACTATATGATATCATTGTATATTAGAAGATAATTGTATATACTAGTATTTAAGAACATAATTGTTCATTGTACTCTTAGGCCATGTTTGGTACGAGAATAACTTGGGGATAAACTTGATTTATCCCCAAAAAAATTTGTTGCCAAACAGGGCCTTAATGCCTCAAAAATGAAATGCTTTCATTTTATAGTGATGTATCTTGTTGCATATTATAATTGATCGATCGTCATCCTTGTTTATTCAACGGATGACCTCTTTCACACTATCTTAAAACTCATTAAGTGGTTTGAATATCAGACTATAGCAATATCTAGGATTAAAAAAGTGACCTAGTAAGTGACAACATATCCATGTCAGTAGAGAGCATCACGATATAAATGTGATGCGTGATATGACTTAATGACAAAGAAAGTATATGTTGCATGTATCGGATGATACATCGTCGTTCACGCTGATGGTTAATAATATCTCATCATTTGTTGAAGTCTGATACTGCCTTTGTGATTTCATCTTTCGCTCACTTAAGTGCATCATAGAGATAACCCACGTATGTTTGTCTTTCTATCCACATCTACTAGTGTAAGAATTTTGACTAATTGTTGCACTATGTGAAGGTTGTTCTTTATCACTCGTTAGAAGTTTCCACTTTTTAAGGTCTTCTTAACCTTTCTCTCTTTCCACTTATCTGAAAGAGAAACTTTAGCAATCCAATTAGTCCATCTTGGTTAAAGTATTATTTGGGTAAGGGGACACATCTATTGTATTAAACTCTCCAAGAAAATGTAATGAGAAATGAACCAGGTTGTCCTGGGCCGTAGGAGCTCTCAGCCCTTCGCATGCTCCCTCGTTAAGTTAAAAATGAAATTATGAATGTACATGAAGGATGATATGAATTGAGCTATCTTAACTATCTGGTCAATTTAGAGATCTTTACATATATTCTCTAGTATCAAAATTAAGGAATGGGCAGAGTATGGTACCTAATATAAATGTGGTCTCTTAACCATAAGTATTGCTCCAGCTATTTTATATGTAGATGTGTTGTTTGTTACTACTTTGACAATGTGATTCTCACCTATTTCTTTGACAATATTGTCAATTAATTCAACGAGGTTGTTTGCATTCTTTACATGACCGGATTTGTCCACAGACTTTTAGAAGATGGTTTCGACTTAATAATATATTAGGAAATTGATCGTTGTCTTTCTAGTTATACCTATTAAGAAGGACATGCATGAGTTCTAAATTGTGAAGTTTAAAAAGATAAATCTTTAATAAGTTTGAAAATTAAATGTTACTAATATGTCCAGTTATCCATCATCAACGTATATCATCTTTCTTATCAAATGTATTCAAATGACTTGATATATTGTTTGATATCTTTCACCCTCATTGGAAGATAAATATTGCATATTTATTTTGAAATCTGTCTTGGCACTCTCCTACCGACGTTAGCTATGGTGTCAATCATCAACTTGTAATACGACTTCTTTCCAATGTTCGTCGATATTTTCATGGTTGTCATAATGGTAGTTTGTCCTTGTCATGGACATATGATGACAAGATCCATGAGACTCATTGTTGGGTCATTATCTTGTGTGAGATCATGAATCTACTCTTCTTTCTGGTTGTTTGATCTTCTCCTACTTTTGCGTTTGCTCTCATTTCCCAAACATTGGCCTATGAATCAGCCAGTACGTCGATACATGTCTTCGTCAACAAATAACTTGTAACTTGCCTCCATCGCTCGTATTAAGTTATCTATTTGTAATAATAATAATAATAATTAAGTATTAAATATATACAAACATTGGTATAATTTGGTAAACATGAATGACAATGCACCATCATCGAAATCTTTGTCCCAAAGAATGTCTACGTGCTTCTGTCCAATCTCATATATATGAACTTAATGCCTTATGAGTTTGGAAATTTCTTCTTAAATAGTCTCCTTATGCCATTTTAAAGTTCCATGTACTTGTTCTAATGCTTGGAAAGGTCTATGAAATTGAACTCTTACCTCTAATGAAGTCCGCATTCACGATACAACTTTGTCTTTTCATAATACTTATATTGAACTCTCGTCTCTGCCATGGATATCAGATTGTAATGTAGTTAAGCCAGATCATTTCGGATCGTGCTGAAAGTTTGAGTGTCATGGTTTGGTGAAGATGTATCGTAGAAAGTAAAAAATAAAAAAATAATGATAACACTTAAAAGAATAAGTTAGTAACAATTAAACAAAAATTAATCTTTTAGAAGTCTTGAAACCAATTGAAAAATGAACTATATAAAAACCCTTTAAAGAAAGAAAATACATTATTTGAACACTTAGAGAGTGATCTTAGAGGGAGAAGAGAGTTGAGAGAGAAAGAGAGTGAGGGAGGGCTGGAGGGGTGGGGCTAATGCCCCCCCCCCCCCAGTGGCTAGGCCTGACCCAGTCGGGCAAGTTCCAACTATATCCAGTTCCGACAAAGGGACTCAAGGCCCCAACTAGGGCGGTCAGAAGAAAATCCGATGGCGTACTAGGTCACACGACCCAGTATCGACTTGGCATTCCATGGTTCAGCATTTGTGGGGACTCAGTTCATTCTTTACATGCACATTGGTTAATCTATTAAGAGGGCAAACCATGCCTTTCTATCAATAACTGCTTCCGATTTTTGTATGTAGCAATTCAGCTTTAGCTTTTGCTGTATTCAACATTTATGGGATTCAATTCCTTCTTTGCATGTACATTGGTTCATGTTCATCTATTAAGAGGGCATATCATGCCTTTCTATCAATAACTGCTTCAGACTTTCTGTGTAGTAGTTCAGCGTCGGCATTTACTGTGGTTCAACATTTGTGGGACTCATTCCATTGTTCACTCGAACTTGATAACTTATCCCCATTTCACCTAATTCTTCTTCGTTCTTTTCGCTTGACCTCACAATGGAACTCTTAGGGCATGTTTGGTATCAAAATACTTAGGGATAAGTTTATCCCCTAAATTTTGAGGATAAACCTAGTTTATCCCCAAGTTATCCTAATGCCAAATAGTCCCTTAGGTCCTAAACTGCCATGGCTGCTGTGGGAGCTTCCTGCAGGCTGCAGCTGGTGGTTGTTGACGCTGGAGGTACGTTTTCTCCCACCTTCTTATCTCAACAGTTCTTCTCTCGTCTGCTCTTTCTCGATTAGGCCACCTCATAAGGTGCCTGAGGCAAGGGCAAGGTAACTCCTTACAACCATAGTTGTCAAGGTGCCTGCCTAGGCAGCAAGTGCTTTTCCAACGGCGCCTTGCTAGGGCGCCTTGTATGGGGCCAAAAAGACGCCCAAGGCGCCAACCTAGGTGCCCAGGCAAGGCACCTTAGATATTTTTACATGATTAAAAAATAATTTTGAGGGGTTTTCCCCTTTGATATCCCTCACAATGGATACTTATTTAATGATAGTTTGAACATATTAATATATTTCACTATCACTTGTACTATCGTATATATTTAAGATTTATGATTATAAACATATATTATATACTTAATTAAATTCTTTTTCAGCTCTTTCTTCTCTCTCTGTCTCATTTAATTTATCGAAATTAACTGCTTACCCAAAAATAAATATCCACACTTCCATAAGATCCACGACTACTCTGCGCTCCTTCATTTAATAATATTATAACAATATTTCACTATCACTTATACTATAGCACATTAATGAATTTTATAATCATATATATGTTATATAATTAAATTTTATAAAAATCTATTTAACTTTCTTCTCTTTCACACACACATCATATTTACTTATATAGATAAATATTCATGTTCAATTATAACATAAAGTTATAATTATATTTATGCTTATGTTTATGTATAACGACTTTCCGATTCAGTCTTCTTTGAATACTGTCTTGACTGCCAAGTTGACATTTAAGTGGCCGTCTTGTCGCCTAAATAGAATTGATACCCTTCAACGTTTTGGGTGTTTTGCAACCCCTTCCTCACTTCTGACTCCTGAGTGCCTCACATCTTTGATTACGTAGGTCCAAGGTTCATCCCTTCACTTCATATTTAGTTTCATGCATCTACTTTCCATGTTCTTTGTTGTAAAATATGCAATAACAATGTAGAAGCTGCTCGTCACGTTGTTTTATAAGGAATAAGCATTTACTTAGCGGTAGATTTTGCATATCTAGTACATCATACAGACATTAATTTCTAGGGGTGTTCACCCCATACAGATAAAACGGGTTAGCCCAATTTATTTTGTATATTACATTACTTTTAAAAGTATTTTATATAGAATAATATAAAATATAAATAGTTTTCTTGTATAAATAAAATATTAAACCTAAGGGTTGACATTAATTAGTTATTTTAATTTAAATTAATTTTAAATTAATTTTATTTTATAAATAAATAATATAGGTCTAACGGATGAACCAAACCGTCACTGTCGGTTTGGGCTTGGTTTGATTAGATTCACTTATTGATTGTGTTTCGATTTTAGCAAAATCAGCTTGAAATTGAACATAACAAATGTGAACATCCCCCCTATTAATTTCTTTAACCTTTTTTTGTTGGTTCTTTTGTCTGAATGATTATTATAGGGTGTTTGGTTGCACAAAAAAAATTTTATGACAAAAAATTGTATTAAAATAAAATGTAAGGGAACATAAAATTATTTTGTTTTATAAAGACCAAAGAAAGTGGGGGCACCGCTAGATAAAAGAGGTCTCACCTCTTTGTTTGTGCAAAAAAAAAAACTCCTTAAAACATTAATTTATAGTGGTTGTTCAATACTTCTTTTAACCAATTTTGTTATTGTAACAAAAATTAAATTTGTCATGCAATCGAACACCTGTTAGAGGTTGTTTGGTACAATATCAATTCGTGGTAAACATAGTTAACTTCAAATTTTAAGGGATATATTAGTTTTTTTTTCCTAAATAATTTTATTCCAAATAGGTCGGGGCTGTTTGGTATCGATATAACTTGGAGATAAACTTGGTTTTCCCCCAAAATGATTACATTTTATTTTAATAAAATTTATATCACTAATGGAGTGTTTGGTTTCATGATAAACTAAATTTTTATTATAATTTTATGTTTTTGTAACGAAACTTGTTAAAAGATGTATCTAAGAGCTATTACAACTTTATATTTTGTAAAGATATATTTTTTCTTGGATAATATCTTCTTTTTTTATCTTGTAATTCTTCACTTTGTTTGATCATATATGATATACAATCTTTTTATTATCATATCTCCGCGAACATGATAATTTTATGCCGTCGACTAGTTCCTATTTTTATTTTAATGCAATTTTTTTCACAAAAATATTTAAAATTTTGTTGGGCAACCAAATATCCTATAAGTGTATAAAAAATAATCACATTGCAACTAAATACGGTATAAGTCATCTTGACTGTGGGTGCATCGATGCAGCTCTTAAAGAAGCTCCACTTTTGCAATTTAGTTCATATCACACTCGTGTTACAAAAGTCACCCTTGCCCTTAACAAAATGAGCACTTTCTTTTTTTATTTTTATTTTTATTTTTTACGAAATGGTCGACAACAGGCAAGGATTGAAAAGGTCTTCTATTATGTCATGCATCTTGTCCGATCGCGAGCACATCAGATCGTTTGTGTCTTAGATGGATCCTCTGCTTACATATATGTCTGGCACTTCAATCTTTTATATTATATGAAATCTAAAATATATTAGTATGAATTTGTATACATTAATATTAACGAGAGAGAGAGAGAGAGTTTTCTTTTATAAATAAAAATACTGAACCAGTTCACTTTGATTCAATTCGTACATTTTTTTTGGACGAAGGGTAATTCAATAAAAAGGGAAAGAAAGTTAAAACAGTTACACAAAATGACGGTATTCAGTATTCACCGTACAGACCGAGCATCTTCAAAAACCTGACTGAGGACACAATGAGGGATGGACATAACGGACGACGACCACCCCCGAGGGGAGAGCGTTACGAAGTGCCCATTTCGCCAGCTGATGAGCCGCCACTAAGGGTGTAAACTGAATCCGATAATTCGAAATTTCGATTCGATTTCGATAAAAATTAACGATTTTGAAAACTGTTTTTATATCCTATAAGTTATCGGAATCGGAATCGGATATTTCGATAGTTTATCGGAATCGGAATCTGAATCAGGTGATTTCGTTTCCGTTTATCCGATTTCAATAATAAATAAATACATAAAAGTAAAAAAAACAAAATAAAGTCAAATAAATCATAAAATATAATATATAAATTGATAAAATAATAAAAATAAAATTCTAAAATACTATATCAAAATTTATTAATTATATGTGAATTATTAATAAATTTTTGAATAAAAATTAATATTTAATATCGGAATCGAAATTATCGGATTCGATTCCGATTTCGATAACGGAATCAGAATTGGATCGAAATCGGAACATGGTGATTCCAAAATTATCGGAATTGGAATCGGAACACCTTATCCCTTATCGGAATCAGAATCGGATTCTGTGATTCCGCTACCGAATCCGACCCGTTTACACCCCTAGCCGCCACATTCTTCTCCCTAGGGCAAAAGGCGATCGAAGCACCAGCGGCTTCCGAACTGAGATTGCTCTTCTGTATGAGATTACTAGCTTTCCAACAAGGTTGTTCAATACCCCTGATCGCATTCACGACCGATGCTCAACCACTCCTCCAAGCTTAAGGTGCTCCCAGGTGCAAGTTTCCTCGATGGCATCGGCTTCCAAAATAATGGGGTCGGTGAAAGTTGACAACCGGGCTTTCCAGGCAAGTATGCTACCGTACTCGTCCCTAGCAATAATACCAATAGTTCCTTTCTCTCCGTCTGTAGCTGCATCCACATTTAGCTTGACTTGAGATCTATGAGGGGGGAGGTCCATAACAAGGGTGAATCAGGCGAAGCCAAGTTAGCTTGACGTAAGAAGAACTTCGAGTCATTAACAGCAACCGCAATGACCAGATTTATTCACACCCTACGGTCCAGATTTATTTCCACCGACATGAACCTGTCGCCAGGTAACCACAATACACCCCAAGAAATACGATGTTAGCCGTTATACTTTTATTCTTATCGTTCCGACTAATGGATGATAGTATTTGTTCGAGGTACGAAGGGTAGATGCTACCTATTTGTGTTATGTGAAGTTGTGACACGCCTGTGTAAATGTTAGGATATCAGATAAGTATACTACCAACAGTTTCAGCTTGCTGTTTCTCAAAGGTCGAGTGGATTTATTTATTTGGTTGAAGTTAAGAATGTGCTATTGGAATAGGATGGGACCCTTTCGAGAAGTTAAGTATGCATATGTACATATATGTGCATCTGAAAAGAGTGCATTTTAGTTAAAAAATAAAAATATATCTACTTTCTCTGGAGAGTTTGTGTCATGGCTTCAAGCGATCGTTCGAATCTCTTCTTTGGCTTGTTGGGGTCAGCTGTGCTTAAGAGAGTAGTATTTCATGATGATCAAATTGGGACTCGATCACTGCACGTTGTCTTCTGTGATTAGATTACGGCGAAAAATATATATATTTAAAAATAATTACTAAAATATAACTCTCATTCGTACAAAGTTCAAACATTTCTATGATGCTGGCGTCTAAAAGGAAAAGGATGAAAGCCGGGATGCGGGCTTGTGCGGTCCCCGTTTCGAATTCTCCCGCTTTCTCCCCTTCCATGGCCGCTCCTCCACCTGCGCTCCCCAAGAAGAGGAGCCGCTCGCGGGTAAAGAGACGCGAGAAGATCCCTCCCGAGGACGACGGAGTGGCCACGGTCCTCAGCGCCACCTCCGACATTGAGGACTTCTCCCCGGATGCGATCGTCGAGGTGAGGACTTCCCTACTCCGGTGGTACGACGCTAATAAGCGCAGCATGCCATGGAGGACAGCGGCGTCATACGCCGGGGGCGACAGAGAGGATCGCGCCTACGCCGTTTGGGTGTCGGAGGTCATGCTGCAGCAGACCCAGGTGGCCACCGTGGTTGGGTATTACGAGCGCTGGATGAAGAGGTGGCCAACGGTTCAGCATCTTGCTTCCGCATCCCAAGAGGCGAGCTTGAGTCAACTGAGCTTGCGAATGGGGATTTTTCTTGAGCCGACCGAGAGGGCTAAAGCCAATTTCTCGTTCTTTTCGCCGTTCGTGTTGCAGGAGGTCAACGAGATGTGGGCTGGACTGGGGTACTATAGGAGGGCACGCTTTCTTCTGGAGGTGATCTGATTCATTGTGTTATCGGATTCTTTTCTGGAGTCTGCCTATTTTTGCTAGGTGCCTGCTCGAAATTCAATGCCTGCTGAATATATGCACAAATGTGTCTCGAGCTTGTTTCTCTTGATGACAGTGTTCTATTTTATTAAGTATAGATATTTATTGTGGAGATTCATTCTTTTCAATTGAATGGTTAGGGGGCAAAATCTGTTGTTGAAGCTGGAAAGTTTCCTAGGTCTGCGGAGGAGCTTAGGAAGGTTCGAGGAATAGGAGACTACACGTCTGGAGCCATTGCATCTATAGCTTTCAATGAGGCATGAGAAATCATTCTTTCATATTATTCTATAATTTATATTATTAGAATACTTCATCTTGTACTTGTGTTTATTCCAGGTGGTGCCGGTCGTCGATGGAAATGTGATCAGGGTGATTGCTCGACTGATGGCAATCTCCGCAAATCCAAGGGAATCTGCGACAATGAAGAGTATTTGGTGAGCGATCAAATAAGAACATCCCCCAATTTCTATTTCAAGTGAAGACATTTTGTTCTTTTTTCCTTGTATCTTGATGACCTTATTCATGTTTTTATCCCCCATCTTTAAATATTTTACTGTTCCTTGTAATGGCTTATTTGCCTGCATTTCTTTTGGCAGGAAGCTAGCTGGACAGTTAGTTGATCCTTCTCGACCAGGGGATTTTAATCAAGCTTTGATGGAACTTGGGGCAACATTATGCAATCGAACTAACCCTGGTTGTTCCTCCTGTCCAGTTTCAGATCACTGTCACGCCTTTGCTCTCTCCAGGAAATTGAATTCAGTACAAGTCACAGATTACCCCATAAAGGTTACAAAAGCTAAGCAGCGGAATGATTTTGCTGCTGTATGCATCCTAGAAATTGTAGAAGATTTAAATCCTAAACTTTTGAAAGCCAACAGTTACCAAAAGGCATTCCTTCTTGTAAAGAGGCCTGAAGAAGGATTGCTGGCTGGGCTTTGGGAGTTCCCATTAGTCCTGTTGGATGGAGAGGAAGAAACAGATCTGGCTACAAGAAGAAAAGAAATGGACGCATACCTGAAAAAATCCTTTGGTCTCAACTTGGGTGGGAACTGCACTGCCCTATCAAGAGAAGATGTTGGTAAATACATTCACAGTTTCAGTCATATTCGGCTGCATATGTATGTTGAATTGTTGATCGTGTCAATCAAAGGTCTGAAGCTGCCTTGCCTTCTATTCTTGCTTCTCTACCATGCCTACATGTCTATCCTGTATTAGTTTTGACTACTATATTTTATTCTGGTTTCAGGTGGTCCAAGTACCTTAGAAACTAAGGAGCAGCAGTCATTTACTTGGAAGATTATTGATGACGATTCCATCAAAATGATGGGCTTGACTTCTGGAGTAAAAAAGGTAGCATGAAATGCATCACTCATGATATAAAATTTGACTATGGCAACACGTGCTTTTGACTAGTAATCGACAGACCGATTCAAGCATGTGATTCTACTTCGATTTATTATCATCTCTAATTACTAAACAAGTATAATTTAATCTGATCCCTAGTTGTCATAGGCACTCACCTAGGCACCAAGGAACTTTTACTGGTCCCCTAAAAGCACCAGCACCCAAGGTGCTTTTGCTGGCCCTAGATGCGTGGGTCAGGTCCAAGGCGGGTTTTTTTTTCAAATAGCACACTTATTTATCAAAATTATAGAAGTAACGCACAAAATTTTTTTTTTGCAAATCTAGCACAAGTCGACGTTGAATAGTTCGACTTGAAGTAAAGTCGGTGTCCACGAGTTCGACTTCACGATGACACGGGCGGTAATTAACAAGTCGATTCTAAACACATCGACTTTAAAACAAAAATATTACAAGTCGTACTGTATAACTACGACTTGCAAATGTTATTTTTTTTATTTTTTTTCTGACAACGCATTAAATGCTCTACTTTAAAATTATAAATTGTGGGCTATCGGGTTTGAATTTGAACGATCCGTTCGGTTCATTGAGATCAGGACGTTCCAAACTATGAGATTGGACTACTAAACTTTCGAAAAGGAGTAGATTTTATAAATGGACGGTCGAGACTACTCCAAATTAATAATTTTTTGGTGTTGAAATCCGGATATCCAAAAGTGTAATCTTATAATTTGAAACGTTCTGATCTCATTGAACCGAACGGATCGTTCAAATTCAAATCCGGTAGCTCTCAATTTACAAAATGAACTTAGAGCATTTAATGCATTGAGATTTTTAGTTATTTTTTAAAAAAATTTATTCGTCACGGAACATTAAATGTTCTAAGTTCATTTTGTAAATTGAGAGCCGTCGTTTTTGAATTTGAACGATTCGTTCGGTTCAGTGAGATCAGAACATTTCAAATTATAAGATTACACTTTTGGATATCCGGATTTCGACTCCAAAAAATTATTAATTTGGAGCAATCTTGAGCGTCCATTTATAAAATCTACTCCTTTTTGGAAGTTTAGGAGTCCAATCCCATAGTTTGGAATGTTCTGTTCTCAATGAATTGAACGGATCGGTCAAATTCAAACTCGATAACCCTCAATTTATAAATTTAAAGTAGAGCATTTAATGCGTTGTCAGAAAAAAAATAAACATTTGCAAGTCGTAGTTATACAGTATGACTTGTAATATTTTTGTTTTAAAGTCGACGTGTTTAGAATCGACTTGTTAATTACTGCTCGTGTCATCGTGAAGTCAAACTCGTGGACACCGACTTTACTTCAAGTCGAACTATTCAACGTCGACTTGTGCTAGATTTGCAAAAACAAAAAAATTTGTGCGTTACTTCTATAATTTTGATAAATAAGTGTGCTATTTGAAAAAAAAACCCAGTCCAAGGCACCTGCCTTCCGCATGACAACATGAAAAAAAGAAAATCATGGGTGGTCGTAAATTATATTAAAATATGTTCATTATCACTTGTAGGATCATATATCTTTAAGATTTTTTATTAATCGTATATACTTAAAGATTCTATTCTATACCTACTCTCTATATATGTTATGTTTATATATATTTATATATGCACGTTTGTACTTATGTATGTATATATGTTGTATTAAGATACAATTCTATAGCTTAAGTGACCGCTTAGTGACCACCTTGTCACCTAGATGGACATGGTACTTGTGGGTGTCTTGGTTCCTTTGTTACCTTGACCACAGCAGTATGCGAATTTACACTATGATACTTCAGCTGTGGGTAATTCACCTTCAAGAGGGCAACATTACAGAAGCTACTGGAATTGAAGGGTCTTGGAGAAAACTAAAAGTAGCTCATGAATGTGCGAGTTATAGGAGCAGATACCTTGTTCTAGGGGAGGTGCCCGGGCCAAGGCACCTGCCTTACGCATGACTACATGAAATATACAAATCATGGGTGCTCATTAATGGTCTTAAATTATATTAAAATATGTTCATTATCACTTATAGTATCATATATTGTTAAAGTTTTTTATTATTTGTATATACTTAGAGTCAATTCTATACTTTCTCCCTATATATGTTACGTGTATATATATTTATATATGTACGTTTGTACTTATGTATGTATATATGTTGTATTAAGATACAATTCTATCGCTTTAAGTGACTCTTAAGTAATCGCCTTGTCACCTAAATCGAAATGGTACTTGTGAGCAGTCTGGGTTTTTTTGTTGCCTTGACAGTTAAAAACTTACAAGCTGAACTTACTTTACCCGAGAAGAATTTTAGAAAATCTATAGTTATGCCCTGTTACTTTTTTATTGGATGACAGAAACAGCGTGGCAGTTCAAAGCTGCTGAAATTGTTATATTTATGTGCTTTAAGTGCTTAGGATCTCTTTCTAGGTATATGAAATGACGGAAAACTTCAAGCGCAGAAGACTGCCGCTACCTCCAATGAGACTCTCAGCTAAGAAGATAGAAGGCGAAAGATGACCTACCAATGGATGGTGCCTTATGTTCCGCTGTACATTATTCCTTGATTATCGAATTGTTATGGATCAAGGCTCTCACCGGTTGTTGCATACAAGTTTCCTTTGAGCAATCTAAACAAAACTCTCACCGGATGTTGTATACAAGTTGCCCTAGAACAAGTTATCTGTTCTTACTACTGTTAACTCGTACATTTATGAACTGGTTTTAGTTTTCTCCAAGACCCTTAAATTCCTGTATGCTTTAATGTTGCCTTCTTGAAAGTGAATTACCTGCAGCTGAAGTATCATAGTTTGGATTCACGTACTGTTGTTTGGTTGGTTAGACTATCAAAAATGGTCTTGTATCAATTTTGATATTGATATTTCTAAAGAATTGAGTATTAATATGAAAATTGATTTAATTGTATATTTGTATTATATATCATGTTTTGTTTACGTTAGTTGTTATCAAGGTATAGATAGGTCTTGGGTTGCGATCGAGTTGGCTCATCCTAAACTTAGATCTAATATGAATAAAGAATTGTAAAAAAGTCATAAAAATCGTAAAATAAAAAACTATTTTTTAAATAACACTTCAATTTTATAATTATAAAACGAATGTAGTAAATTATTTTTACAAGAATAACACATTTTTCTAAAAGTTAATTTGTACATAAAGATCTTTTTGTTTGGTCGACATAGACGTCGCAAACCTATATCGTCTCTGCAAGATAGTACATTTATGGTCTTCAAGACGGTACGGTCTTTTGCAAGATGTGATGTGACTAGGGGTGTAAATGGTTTGGTTCGGTTTGATTTGGCCATTTTTTTCAAGCCGAAATTGAACCAATAAGGAGAATTGAACCGAACCGGTTTAGTGAATCCTAAATAGATTGTGGTTCAGTTTGGTTTGGTTCATTGATTTAATGTATATTTAAATAAATTAAAATAAAATATATATTATAATAATTATTTAAGATTAATATGAAGACTAATACTTTATTTATAATATATAATTATATCTTTATACTAATTAACTTAAATTTATAATAATATATATTTAAAATTGATATAATATATATTTAAATGTAATATAATATGTAAATAAAGTGGGTCAAAATTTTCAAATTGGTCAACCGGTTTATCAGTTCGGTTTGATTTGGGGAGGTGCCGAATCGAACTAAATCAATAAGAAATTATCAGTTTGTTTCGATTCAATTCGGTTTACTGGTTTTCCGATTTTGCATGAACACCCCTAGATGTGACTACATTTGAAGGACATATACTGTTGAGCTCTAAAAGATGGTACCCTACATAACCTATCATGGAGTCCGGATTGTCTTAGATGGTCAAAGGAAAGAATTCACATAGTTCCAATCATTAAATGTCATGCCAACAATGTACCTATGTCTTGAACGAAGCTTAGGGATTCTTCAATGCTTAATAGTTCTTGCTCATGATGAAACAACGTCAAGAGAAGTCGTTTGGCAAGTTATATCATCATTAATGTGAAATGATGACAACGGAGGAAGAGTTTTGAATGGGTCAACAACAAGAAGAGAAGATGGTCCTCAAATATTTTCGAATGATGTTGAAGTGGTGGATGGGTGACCACGTGGTAGATCTTCCCGGGAGACTCGGTCATGCAATGAGGTGTTCTCCTTTTGTCTTTTTTCTCTAGCGCCATCGTTTTCTAGCGTCATCTTCCTCTAGTGTCATTGTCTTCTAGGGAGGCACTTTCATCTTTCTTCAACATTGTTGTCAAACTCTTCGCCTAACCCTGAAGTCTCATGGTGAAATGGTGTCAACTATTGAGTTACGAGCCAATGATATGAATTATAGGGTATCATCAAAGATGTCACTTCATGTCTTCCATTCTAAACTTGAAATAAAATTTGATGGAGATCATGAGCAACATGGATGCATTGGAGAAGGAAGACTTGGAAGGCGTAGAAGCATGAAACTTGAGTATTGAAGAAGATGACATATGTGAAGAAGACATCTGCCACGCAAAATAACATACCTATTGCAAAGAAGATTGGAACTCGAGCATTGGAGAAAAAGTTATCATTTGCTTTGAAACTTTGATACAAGGAAGGCAGGGTTGGGGGTCGGCCCGGGGTCGGTTGGCCCCAAAACCGACCTAGTCGGACGGGGTCGCGACCCCGGGTCGGACAGAGTCGGATGGGGTCAGATTTTAAATATTTTATTATAAAAAATTATATAAAAATAAGAAACAAATAGAAACAATAATTTTATGTCATATATTTATGTATACATGAAATATATACATAAATATAATTATATTTTTATATTATAATTGAATATGAGTGTTTATCTATGTATACAAGTATATATGAATTTTTTTGTGATTATGTTGTATTAATATATGTTGGGAAAGAGTTAATCTTAAGTGAGAAGATAAAGATACTTAACAAATAAATTTATAATTTTTAAGATGTATCATATATTTATAATTATACATTTTAAACATACATAATAATATAAATACTAGTAAAATATTATTGTACAATTAATAAATGGGACACTCAAAAAATAATTGTTCTTTACAAATTTGATGATGTGTGTGAAAGTGAAGAGAGTTAAAATAGATCTTTATAAAATTTGAGTATATAACACGTATTTTATGATTAAAATTCTTATATACATGTGATGGTATAAGTGATAGTGAAGTATTGTTATACTATTATTAAATGCGGCACAGAGTAGTCGCGGATCGACCTGCGCGGTCAGGTCTCGGGGGTCAAGGAGGCAGCGCCCCTTGTGGGGGGGGGATCAGGGGGGCAACGCCCCCCGAAGAAATTTTTTTTTAATCGTGGTAATGGGGAGGGGGAAGAAAAAATTTTAAGTATATAATAATAGTAAAAAAATTTGAAGTAGGCCGGGTCGCCCCGACCGGGTCGCCGGGTCGCCGGCTTGGAGTTGGCCCGGCAGGGTCGTTTCATGGCCGGTCGGCCCGGAAACCGGCTGGGTCGGGCGACCCGGCCGACCGGGCCACCGACCCGGCGAACCATGCTTTGATAGTTAGTTGAAGTTAGACTATTGGAGAAGAAAGCACTAGTGCAATCAATGCTAGGTAACGTTTTTTTTATTTTCGTAACGAAAACTTCTATTTTGAATAAAGTACAACCATTTAGCTTATTATTTACAATTGAATTCATGTAATTCTCGATAAATTATGAATAATCAATTAGTTAAAAGTCATGTTGATGTCAACTCTGTTATTACATCATAGGTGTACCCTTATCAGGTAATCCTAAAATTACACTAACATTTATAGAGGGTAATCGTAGCTCTTTGTCCTAAAAAGTCTAATAATTCATCACTAGAATACAGAAGAGTGATTTCCTTAAATTTATCGCTCTTGAAAACGTAATTAGGAAGTTCTAAAAAAAAAGATTTGATTGGTGTCTACGCTAGTAGATCTATAGACACTTCTTAAAAGATATGAATGCTAACATCTCAACATAATAAGACATGATGCATCTATGTTATACGTAACATCGAGTGTCCTTGGGGATCACTTCATTTGCTCTTAATGCCGGGCACGTTTTCTTGGAGACTCTTAAATTAACTGTCTTTACGATAATATATTTTGTTTGTACAAATGGAAAAAATATGAATAAATAATCACAATAAACAATTGCTCAATTCATTGTGCAAGTTATAATATTTTCTTATAAACGAGCAAATTGATAGTATATACATTACGTACATGCATAGATGCAGGACGTAACATCAGAGAACACAAAGATACAAATATACCTTGGGATAGAAAATGAGGTATTTTACTGTGATGGGGGCTTGTAAAGGGGATACTTAGGATTCTGAAGGAGACCGTGATAGTAGAAGAAGATGGTGACATTAGTAGAATAGGTTGGTGGTGATAGAAATAGGAGACGACGATAGAAATAGAAGAAGAGAATGGTAGTAGAAGTCAAATGAAGAAGACCTAAATAATCTATTAATAACTTAACCCTAGTAAGAGACAACATAGGGGATTGCCTGCTATGTCGGCCCTAAGTGTAGGTGACATTGAGGGAAGGGGAAGGATTCGGTGGATAATTGCTATGTCAAAGCATAAGAACTTCCTAAAAGTTATTTGGTGGATAACTAGGAGATATATGTGCATGTCTACCTGAAAATGCCTATCTAAAATGTTTTCATAAGATTCATCATAATGAAAATAAGAAATTAATTTTTTCATACAAGGTTAACATTGTATCATAAGAAAAAGTATGGCAAATTCCAACCATAAGTTACTAGTATTTAGAAGATATTGATATAAGAAATTATACCGTCAACAGACACTGAATTTAATTAGAAGGGAAGAGAGAAATACCTAATCAACAGGGCAAGACCCGAGCATCTGAACAGAGAATGTGCCCCCTGGAAATTTGAACATTATCTATATTTGGTCGGAGTAGGTTGACTTTTTTTTTGTGAAGCAATTTTCCCTTGAAAAAAAAATCCTGCCTTTTCCCGGCTGGAAGAGCTGGGGACGTGCAAGCTGCAGTGCCGGGACAAGAAACTTGAGTGTAGCGGGTAGAAGGAATTATCTTTCAACTCTGTCGAAGTCATCTTCGACGGCATAACGATCTTCAGTATGCATGTTGTCGTCCCCATTCTCACAGCTCCTTGATTCTTTGGGGTCATTGATCCGAGTTCCGCTTCCGAAATCTCCCCTTCACCCGCCGTTTTAAACCGAGATGGCGGGCTTCCTCCATACATTTTTGCCGAATAGATGCTCGCAGTGTCTGGGTTTTCCACCGAAAGTTTCTGGTGATTCCCCATGGCCGGTAAGGACCGCCGCGTTTTTCGATTGGAAAATGAAACCCCGTGCAAGAAATGGGATTGTTTCTGTGAGGAGGCGTTTGAAGGCTTCTGCAGCAACCAAGGGTGTGGAGGAAGATGAAGGGCTTAGGGGGGATTGGAAGGTGGAGTTTCTTGGGGAGGGCAAACCTTCGACCCCTCGGCCGGTGTCAAAGAAGAACCGAGAGAAGTCCAAGCTGCTGGTGGACACTGATGGCATGGATTGGTGCGTGAAGGCTAGGAGGGTAGCATTGAGGACAATTGAGAACAGGGGCTTGGCTCCGTCCATGGAAGCCATGGTCACTGGCAAGAAGAAAAAGAGAAAGAAAAATAAATCCGCGAAGAGCAGCATGGAGGTCGGCAAGAAAGTTAGGGATTTGTCGGAGCTCGACGATGAATTTGAGGAGGTGGATATAGAGGAAACGGACTTGGGAAGCGATGAAAGTGAGCTTGTGAGGAGGGTGAGCGCATTTGCTGATGGGATGTTTGAAGAAAGGAAGGAGAAGACCAGGGAAGCTTTCATAGAGAAGCTCTCCCGATTCTCAGGACCATCGGATAGGAGAAAAGAGATATCTTTAAACAAGGCGATTATAAATGCACAAACGGCTGGAGAGGTTCTGGAAGTAGCTGCCGAGACCATATCTGCTGTTGCAAAAGGGCTGCATCCTTCTCCTCTGACCCCGATAAACATCGCAACTGCCCTTCATCGTATAGCAAAGAACATGGAGAAGGTTTCCATGATGCGGAGTCAAAGGCTGGCGTTTGCCCGTCAAAGGGAGATGTGTATGCTCGTGGGTATGGCGATGATCGCGCTGCCTGAGTGTTCTGCCCAAGGGATATCTAACATTGCATGGGCACTGTCCAAAATTGGTGGCGAGTTGCTCTATTTGTCAGAGATGGATAGGATTGCAGAAGTGGCGATTACCCATATTGAGAAATTCAATGCACAAAATCTTGCCAACCTTGCTGGAGCATTCGCATCCATGCAGCATTCTGCCCCACAGCTCTTCTCATATTTGGCAACATCGGCATCGAAACTTGTTCCTGAATTTCAGGAGCAGGAGCTTGCCCAAGTCCTTTGGGCATTTGCTGCCCTTAATGAGTGTGCTGACCCAATTCTTGATGCCCTTGATGAGGCTTTTAAAGATGCAGGCAGCGTCAGATGCCGCACAGAGGACACAAATTTAGTGCATCTAAGGACTCTTGACATGGAAGTTGCAGAAGATGCAGCTGAAATGGCAAAATGCTCCAATTCCAATGTGTTTAATTTTAGTAGAGATCAGCTTGGAAACCTGTGCTGGTCATATGCTGTTCTTGGACAGATGGACCGTTCATTCTTCTCCCGAGTGTGGACAACATTGAGTCATGTTGAGAAACAAAAGATCACAGAGCAGTATAAGGAGGATGTCATGTTTGTATCACAGGTTCATCTAGCAAATCAATGCCTAAAGCTTGAGTATCCTCATCTCGGTTTGTCATTAACTGGAGACCTTGAAGAGAAAATATCACAGGTTGGGAAAACTAAGCGGTTTAATAAGAAAACTACCTCTTCATTTCAAAAGGAAGTTGCAAGATTACTGGTCAGCACAGGCCTTGAATGGGTTAGAGAATATGTGGTGGATGGGTACACATTGGATGCTGTTGTAGTGGAAAGAAAGCTTGCATTTGAGATAGATGGACCAACACACTTCTCTAGGAACACCGGTACGTGTGCATCGTCATTAAAAATTGTCTATATAGCTTATTCAATATGCAAAAAATAATAATCTAACATTTCCACTCCCACATGTTTTCTTTGAAGGGATTGCGTTAGGGCACACAATGTTGAAACGACGGTACATTACTGCTGCTGGTTGGAGATTAGTTTCTCTATCACACCAGGAGGTTTGTCATCTAGCCTTTTCTTTATTTACTTCAATGTATTGTATGTTGATTTTGCATCTTGTTATTTCTGGCTTCAGTTGATTCCTGCATCAAAATTTTTTTTTGAGTTATTTGCTATGAATACTTCTCTAGAATCACCTTTGATGGATGATTATGCAGTTACCAGTTTCTAACATATTATGAGCCTATAATGCTACACTTTGACGAAGGCCCTCAAGAACCATATAACAAAGATGTAGACATGATTTTTTTTGTGACCATCTCTTAGCATTGCTACCCCGAATGCTTGACCCTCAGCATCACTCAGGTCAGATGATTGGTCATGGTGTGAGAGGGTGGGAGGGAAACAAGGATGAAAAAAAGAAAGGAAAAAAGTAGACGGTGAAAACTGGTAGTGTGTGTGATATGGATGTGGTCACTAGGAGCTGTGGGCTTCGAGTGAAAATGGAAATGTAAATGATAGACCTACATGCCTTATGCAGGGAGATGTGTTGTTGCGGGTTCCAACTTCTCTCTCTTTGGCTAGCCGTAGAAGAAGAGTTTGAAGAAGTTCTTTTTATTTGAACATATCGGTGCAAGCAAAGCTCACTCTATCCGACTGCTCCTGCAATGTCCGAATTGAAACAAGAAAACACGTGAAGGAATGATTAAGACTTTAGAATGAGTGAAGTACCCGAAAGAAAAGAAAACGTGAAATGACAAAATGAAGAGGACTAATGGGTTGGGACTAACTCCCAACCTCTATTTTTGGTGTTTTAAGATATATAAAATGTTAACTAAATGCTTGAACAATAATAAAATGATTCTAATATGCAAAAGTTGGGGATAGAGAGACCTATTAGAGTCCAAAGACGCAGCAAAACGCTTCTGAACTCCCCAGTGCTCTGGTGACAGGGCGTCCAATGCCCTGTTTCTGGGCATTATGGGGCCACAGTTGCAGTTGGCCACCAATAAGCACCTTGCTCCACCTCCAGACTTCTCCTCAAATTTTGATGCATTAGGGGGACTTCTTGGAGTTCTTGTTGCATCTCAGAATGTATAGAATGAGAGGGAGAACGTGGGAAATGTGTGGATTGGGGTGGTTTTGGGTGGAGTGGTGTTAGGGTGGATGAGAAGATTTAGCTTTCTTGAGAGGGTTTTAAAGGGGTTTGGGAGTGTTCGAGGGTGAATGGAATGCTTGGGGATCTCTGGAGTCTATTAGCACGAATTTGGAGTGGATCTAAAACCTTTCGAGTGTTGGGAATGGGGTCCTCTTATAGCCAGAACATAGGGCATCTCTGGAATCAGCAAACTTAGCTAGTTGGACCATAACACCCCAATATCGGGGCAGTAGGCGGCTTAATATTGGGGCACCTACAGCCCATTAAATGCGGCATGCAGCCGCTGACGTGAATCCAGGGCTTCCATGCTGGAAAAGCCAGCTTTTAGCAAAAATGTCCTGATATCAGAAAGTTTTGTCTTGAGCAGCCCAATTAATGCGCTGTGCGCACCTTTAACTTGTGCCGTTCAGTCGGTCAAATCTGTCGACTGAGGCCTTGTCGTTTGAAAACACCTCGATATTGAGCATTTTGAATCAACATTGCATTTAATGCTGATCAAATCATGTCGATAATGGGCGGGAAATATCCTACCAAAGCATGATGGGCCAATATTAGGGTGCCTGATGCCCCAATCACTGGGCATTTAGTGCCCTCCTATGGGGACACTATGTCTCGACTAGCCGTTTAAGATCCATTTTACGGAAAAGTTGAGTTATTTGACAAAAAAAATCAAATATTATTTATATAAATAAGAGTTTTAAACTCCTCAACTAGGTAAAATTTGTGTGTTTACAGTTTGTCTCGCTTTAGCGTTAGTTTTGCAAGAGAGTGACATAGAGTAGACCGAAAACAATCTAGAGGGATGCATCGAAATGAGATGACAATGGACTTGCCTCGCCTAGCCTGCGACCATCATCTCGGCAACTAATTGCTTATAGTGGCTAACACTATAGACTTAGGTAAGTGATATATCTTTCTTGTGATTTTGGAAGGTGAAGATCTCGTCTTCTTCTATATTATCAAATGATTCAAAAAGCATCAGCTTCTCAAGCACAAGTATATGCTTAATTGTGATAAATAATTCTAAAATTCTGGAATTGGTCAGAGAAATTAGGGCCAATGAGTTTATTAGTATCTTGTTTTCCATGCAATTGTTTACCACGCAATTAGTGGTATCACAATTAGTTCTACAATAGCGATGAATCAATAACATTGTAGATATTCAATTTAAAATTAAGATATGATTTTTTATTCTAATTTATGTTCTCACTAATTTTGGACAAGTTTACATACCCTCAGTATGCAAAAATATGACTTTCTCGATGTCATCTTAGTGGGAACTGAGACCCTATTAATTTTATGGTGATAACTTTGTGGTAGTATAACAAATCACCATATACTTAATAGGTAGATAACCTTTGTCAGTTGCAACTATTGCATCTCAACTATATTCAGCCTCTAGAATATTACAACCTTGTAATATCACAACAAATTAAATACTCTAGTTAAGTCAAACTCGTTTATGATGTTATGGAAATAAATTCTTTACATAACTCTTATAGTAGCTTAACAAAGTCATACAAATTGTCCACCACAAAGTTCGACAAATTGTCTTAGCCATGATTATCAATTTCTTGCTAAATAAGTTTTGTGGTAGTAGAATAAACCCATTTAATTTAAGATTGACTCATCAAGATCATACAATGAAAGACTTTATGAGTTATTCTTAATGCCTCACATTTTTGACCTAATATGAACGAATAGGGATTTTTCTTTAGTCTTATCAATATGTGGTGCAAGACAAGGATGGAGATGTCGATGTCACCATCCGCACGCGTTGGCTGGCCCGAATAGACCACTAGAGTGATGTCGTGTGCCGAAATGGGTCCGAATGGACTGATCAAATAATTACCAAGCTGAAAATTGTCCGAACTGAGCTGAATTGACTCGAGAATGTGCGATGAACCGAACCGGAATCAAGCTGAACCATACTGCAAATCCGCCAAACAGGGCCCCAAAGTGGCTGATTCAGGCTTAAAACTCCTGAACTGGGTTAGACCGGCCTGAACCGGCCTGAACCGGGTTTAAACCACTTTGAACCGGCAGTTTGGACGTTGAAGCAGGCGGCTTGTGCCCTGGACCAATGTGAGCCGGGCTTGGACCTGGTTGAACTGGGTTTAAGCGATTGGCCGGGCTAGTTGACCCGACTGGGTGAACCTGCCGGTTGGGCCGGTGCCACTTAACTTGGGGGGGGGGAGGTGTGCCGTAGGGGTGTGAGGAGGGTGAGGGGTGAGACGGGAGGTGCTGATGGGCTTAGGGGAGGGGCAAAGTTGGAGATTATCAGAGGTGAGAGAAAACTGAACGGGTAGGGGAAAATGACGCCGAACCTAGCTTTGGAGGTGGGGGAGGAGCACCAAAAGGGGGAGAAAGGGTTGGGAGCACCTGGAGGTGGAAAATGGACGTCAACGAAAGGGGGTGAGCACACCGAGAGTGAGGGAGGAGGGGACGAGAGGGGGAGGAAAACCCCTTTTTTTTCAACCATCCATCCTCCCTTCTATTGACATTTCGGCTCTATATATAGAGCTTGACATTACAATATGGACCTCTAAAAGACCTAATTACACATATGTCTTTTAAAGGATTCAAATGAAATGGGAAAGACTCTAACTACCAAAAGAAAATACATAAAATAAACAAAACTAAAACTACTAAATACAATAAATAGATGTGCGGTCTCCTCCAAACGTGAATGATGCCGTCTCCAAACAGTTAGCCGATCCGGTCTGTATGAGTCCTCATCACCATCTCAATGATCATATGATTAAAAATATTTAGATTACACATTTATAGATGATTGATTTCATTATCACAATCTCATCGTGATCTAACTATCGTGATCAAAGATTTTATTATGATATAAACGTCTAATAGAAATGAATAATGAAGAATTGTTAAAATTAAATCATATCTTATATGGTTGATTTATAAGACATTCATTTCTATCATGGTCCATACTAGCTCATTATCCGTCAATTCTCAACCCAATTTCGATTTTACTGCAAAAATTATAATATGTACTTATGTGTGTATCAAGATGGAGTCTAATTCTCAATTATTCACTATTGCTTAGTTTGGCCCATTATCAATCTATGCTAAAGATTATATAAGGCGGCTAGGCCTGTTATCAGCCCATTACAAAGGGGCCTCATGTACAGCATACTCTGCTCATTATGAGGGATGTTGCGGCCTGCTTGATCGCCCATTAAAAGTCCATTTGCAGTCCTCCAAACAGCAAAAACGAAGGGCTGTTAAAAGGCTTATCAACAGCCTATTTGAGGTCGGGCTTTTGTGTTTTAACCCCCCCCCCCCATGTCAAGGTCAGTTGGCAGCCCACTTTTGGGGCCTGTTCAAGAGACTTAGGGCGTATTTGGTTGCCCGTAAAATGGGCCTCCTGAACTATCCTTTCTCGAAAACCTCCCGTGCACTCCTGTTTGGATATCTCAAAAATGAGGGTCAACGTAAAATATAATTCGTTGACTCCTCTAAACGATGAATTTTGGCATCATTGTGACGCCATTTTCCATAGCCACCAGACATTTCACCTGCAGCTCCACAGGAGCTTGTCCTGACGTAGATATTGTGAGTTATGTGTTTCTTTGCTATTAATTATTATTAAGTTTTTAAATACTAATTTTGTGAAAGTTTTAATTTCAAAAAGTATTGTTATAAAATTATGTTGAAATGATAAACTCAATAACTACAAACTATAAAAAATATTTTATTTGGAATTTATATTATTTTACACTTCTAACTAAATTAAGTTCTAAACATAATATTTTATTAAATAATTTAGAATACCTAAATAATTAAAAGTGCTATTAAAAAATTAAAAATTTAATAATATATTAAATTATGATTTTAAGAAAAATGCAATACGCTTAACCAAACTGTGGATTAATTTATTTTTTAAGAATAATTATTGGTAAGCTATAAAACTTTAGTCATGACATTGAAAATATCTTCTAAAAAATTAAGCATTAAATATTATGAAAATATTCTAGGACAAAAAGTTAAAAATAATTTTGGGGAAATCATTTTCCAGGTACCAAATAGCATATTTGTTTTTCCTTTTACATAGAAATTTGATTACATGTAAATGATTTTCAACCGTTTTAACTTTTTCATGGATCCAAATAGGCCCTTAGCCGGGCCCACTTTCTGCCCTTATTTACAGCAATTTTACAGTCAATTCAGGGCCCATTTAGGGTCAGCTAAGGCACAGACTCTAAGCTCACTTAAGGGGCTATATATTGCCAGTCTTTCAAGTTCATGATCGGCCCATTTAGGGTCAGCCAGTTGTACATTGAAAATAGAATAGTACAACCATATAAATGAGCGCACTAACTATATCAGATTTATGTTACCTTGACGGCTATCCATGAAATTCAGTACTGTGGAACCCAGACTCTATGCTCACTTAAGGGACTAGATATATGCCAGCCAAAGGGGGTTCATTTTCAGACCTTTCAAGCACATGATCAGCCCATTTAGGGTCAGCCAGGTGTATGTTGAAAGTAGAATAGTACAACCATTTAAGCAAGGATTCCGAAATCGGAATTGGTCAGTACCGATCTGATTTGAATCGGATCGGATCGGTCCGATTCTGACCGATTCACAAAAAGAGAAACCGATATGGAATCAGGACTTTTTTAAAAAAATTTAAAAAAATTCGATTCCGATTTGGGCCAATTTAGTCTGATTCTTGCTGATTCGGCCTGAATCTTTTTTTAAAAAATCTAAAAAAGTCAGGATTCCAATTTCGATCCGATTCAGTCCGATGCAAACCGATTCCGGCGGAATTCAGGTCAGAATCAGTCCTTCAAGCAGGAAATCGACCAATCTGATTCTGTAATTGGCCGATTTTGATCTGATTTAACCAATTCTGCAATCTATGCATTTAAGTGAACACAGTAACTATATCAGTAACTGTGTGAACCTCTTTTTTACATCTGTTCTTTAGGAAGAAAGACATCTCCGGACCTTTCTAGGAAAATAGGTGATATCCTAAAAATATTAGGTAGTCCGGTGATAGTTTAAAAATATTAGAACCGAGGTTCGGGTTCTTTGAAAATTTCATTTTTTGACCCTTCTCCGCCAGATGGTGCGAGTATCCGGCGCTAACTTACATCGAGCAACGGCTTGAACGCCTTTGATTAACCGTCGCGGCAACCTGTTTTTGGAGACGTGCACATCCACAAAATAAAGTAAAGAACTCAAAAGGGCAGCGGCCTTTTGGGTCCGATGAGATGCAAACCGATTTGTTCGGGTTGATTTCATTTGTTTGTTGGTTGATTTTTGGATCGACTTGAAAGTCGGTTTTGAGTTTTGGAGTTTGAATCAATTTGTTTGATTGATTTGTTGTTTGGTTTTTTGATTTGTTTTAGATTGAGTTTGGTTGATTCAAGTTGTTTTGGTTTGAATCTGTTTTGGTTTTGATTTTTGATGAGATTGAAATGCTTTAAGCAGTTTTAGTATTTGTTGTTTGATTGGTTTGTTGAATTTTCAGATTCTGGATTTTTTCAGATTTCTGGATTTTTCGATTTTGAGTTGGTTTTTGATCCATTTTGGGTGTTTGAAATGTTGTTTATTTGATTTCTTTTGGGAAGAAGTTTAGTGGATTTTAAGTGGATTTTCAGATTGCTAAAATCATTTGAAGCTGATTAGAATCTGTTTTTAGTGGATTGCCTAAATCTGATTTTTGTTTTGGCAGATTTTATTGAAATCTGATTTTTTGAGGGTTGACAGATTTAATTTGAATCTGAATTTTATCTGTTTTGGATTCGGTCAAAATCTGATTTTTTGGTTTAATGAGTTTCAAAACCGGTTCAATCTTGTTGAAGATCGGTTGTTGGTTGAACCGGAATAAGTTGAATTTCAGATTTCTTTTAATTCTGATTTTTTTTGACTTTCAGATTTGATTTTCTGTTTTAATTTTCTGTTTGAATTTTCAGATTGATTTTGAAATGGTTTTAATTTGGTTTGGCGGTTTGCATCGCCTCCGACCCATCGGGTCACTTTGAATGCCCGGTTTCATGCATTCCAAATCGATATCGAACTTCATTTCATTGAAAGATGGGGTGAAGTACATCGGTGTATGTTGACACCTAAAATTTTCAAAAAAATATATACAGAGAAGGGAGAATGATCTGAACGAGAAAATATATCAAATGGGGCCCAATTTTCATCGAATGTTTAGTTTCAGTAGCTTTGCCTCACATATTTAATGGGCTCTGTTTACATCTCAAAAGAGGCCCACCTGAATACCAATTTTAGCCCATTTGTTGCTTATTCACGTAATCCACTAAAGAAATTGGTGTATTGCCCGAAAACCAGCTCTGGGGGAGGATATATTTGGCATTCTCCCCACTTCTGCCAACCCCATTGGGAGACCGTGGATTTATTTGGAAGGTCTTGAGAAAGAAATAGGAAGGAACATGTTTACGGCAGGTGTGGTCGGCGCAATCGATCCTCGATCGGATCCCGCGCAAGGTGGAAGTCCTCCGACGTTGGGAATCATGCAAAGAAGGGAAGACTTCCAAAACAAATCGATTCCGGTATTTTTGGAATCCTCCGAGTCCGTCTCGGAGCTGGAGACTCATGTTCGGCAAGTCTCCTATCGGAGGAAGGGGACCGTCGAAGCCTATAAAAGCCTTGCCAAGGGGGAGATCGAGAGAGGCTGCGTGAATACCCCCCGAGGCTGCGCGAATACCCCCCCGAAAGAGACCGAGAGAAGGAGAAGGAACGGAAGGCTTACCGGCGTCACCTTGAAGCCCTCCGCGAAATTTCTCTGTCCGGAAGCTCCTCCCGTAGGTGCTACAATCGTCGGAAGCTCCTCCCGATCGCCGGAAGCCCGCCGGAGGAAGCCTTGGAGTCAAGCCAATCGCTGGCCAGCCGGACCTCCTCGCCGGAAGCCCCCCTTCATTGAAGCCCTCCGTCGCCGGAAACTCCTGCCGTAAGAGTGCCTCTTCTTCCACCTCCGTCGAAGGGCCAAGGGACGCGCCGCCAAAGCCTCTTCCGCCGTTGGGTGCTGCCGAAGCTCCGTCGAAGCCGCCGCTGCTGTCCGTAGGTACGGTCGGGGGAGGAGAGAGAAGCCCGCCGGTTTTATTTTTCGCACACTTAGGTCCACGTCGGCACGTGAACGGGAGAAGAAGAGGCGCGCGGGCGGCGTCGGGGTCCCGATTTTGACCCGGGGTCAAAATAGCCGCGGGGCCCACCCGGGGAAAAAAGAGAACAAAAAAAAAACCCCTCCGCGGCCGCGGCCCGCGGCGCGCCGCGCGCGCGCGCGCGGGGGCGGCGGGTGGGAGAAGAAGGTTGACCCGCGGGTCAACCTTATGGTGGGGCCCACCAATGAAAGGTGTTCAAAAAAAAAGAAGAAAAGAGAAAGGAAAGGGAAGAAGAAGATGGGCTACGGTCCAATATCCCTCGGAGACCAGTGGCAAGAAAAAAAAAAGGATTTTTAAAAGGAACAATCAAGTTCAAACTTAAATAAAAATGTACCTAATTAATTAAACAAACCGAGGCGAGCATCCGGCCGGCTAAAAACCCGCCTCATGGTCTCGGCATAACTTAAAAGAATCAAAATAAATGGGCAAGCAATAGGCTGGCTTTAAGCACGTCTATTGACCCATAATTCAAAAACAAAATAAAACAAACAATAAACATAAATTAAATAACAATCTACTTAAATTAATCAACAAACCGAGACGAGCATCCGGCCGGCTAAAAACCCGCCTCATGGTCTTGGCTAAACTTAAAAGAATCAAAACAAATAGGGAAAGCAATGGGCCGGCTTTAAGCACGCCCCTTGACCCTTTAAGGTGGACATACAAAGGTCTATTTAAAAAGACCCCAATGTCTTACCATGCCCCGAGGGAGTTACTTACCCATTATGCTATGGGAAGGGCATGCGTGATCAACATGCCGACATGCCAAACTATGAGCTAATGAGGTTCAATCGGTGAGATGAGTCCCCGCAAGCTTATCGAAAAGCCGGGTGTGCTCGATCTCGAAATCGATAAGTCGATTGCCCATAAGCTTGTCAAAAGCCGGGTATTTTCAATCTCGAAAGCAGTGGGGGATGCCCATAAGTCTGTCAAGACCCGGGTACATGCCGCCCATGAATCAACAAGTTCATCAAGAACTCAGGAGACTGGATTGCTGGTCAAGTTGTAAATCATGTCTCATGTTGAGAAAAACAAATGAAAGTTCATGCTCGGTGTACAAATTTATGTTACAAGGAGAGAACCGCTGCATGAAATTTTGGAAGGCAAGACAACAAAATTGACATAAAATAAAGTCTGGGAAAAATCTGAAGTTAATAAAATCTGGAACGAATAAAAATCTGAAATTCAAATCTGTCATCACCATAAAATCTGAAAACTGAGATTTTTTAAATCTGAAAAATCTGAAATCAAGACCTGAAGAGCTCCTAGATCTGAAAACCAACTTATTCTGTACAACCTCATATCTGGAAATGAGAATTGAAGATTTGAATGCACCATAAAATTTGAAATCTGAATTTAACCCATCTGAAATCTGGAAATCTTTGAAGGTGCAGATTCTTAAATCTGAAAGTTTGAGGCTCATAAAGCCTGCAGTCGAAAATCAGAAATTAAAGAAGTCTGCAGTGTGCAGAATTTGTAGGAAGCCTTGAAATTCAAACTTGCAACTGAGGTCCGAGATTTGAAACAAATCTGGAAACACCCAAATCTGAAATTGAAATTTGAAACAAACCTGTCGAGTCTGAAATTCAAAATCAGATCACATAAATCTGAAACCTGTAATCCCAATCAAAATTCATATTCCGAACAGAATCTGTGGAGTCTACAGAAATCTGGGCACTTCAAACTTGAATTAAAAATAAAGCAAGGGATAATAAATTCTGAAGCTCAAATTACCAATCTCAAAACCAGAAGTTTGAACTGATGACAACAAATTCTTAGATAAAATCCAAATCAAAACAAATCATACTCCTCAAGTCAAATTCAAAATTCAATCTCTCAGACCCAATAAATCTCAAAAACAAAACAGAACATTAAACCAAACTTGATAACAGATCTGTCAAACAAAATTCCAAATTTAAACAATCTGTCAAGCACCAAATTCAATTCAATTTCAACTAAATTCAAATAACTTCAAACAAATTCAATTCAAACAAAAATCAAATTGAACCTGTAAACCAATCTGTTCAATACATGTAAATCAACTTTAACCAAATGATTAAAATGACAACCCATGAGCAAAACCCAACTTCTTAAAACTCACCGAATCAAATTTTCTAACAAACTTTAATAAAATCTCTAATCCAAAGACAAATATTTATCCTGTCAAACATTAATTCCAAACTGAAATTAAATCAGGAGATAACAAATAACCAATGCATTTCAATTAATTCAAAACCAATTTCTCAAACCAAATCCCAGCAAATTTCCTAAATCAGATCTTAAAACAAGTTAACTTTAATTGAACAAATCCCATCATGTTCAAATCAAATTCAGTCAAAATAAACCCGTTTGAATCAAACTGAAATCTGAACTTCACATCTAAAACAAGAAACCAAAAACTATAATAATCTGCAGAATTCCAAATCAAGAAATCTGAAATTCAGAAACACTAATCAAATTCAATTCCAATTCTTAAATTAAACTCAAATCCAACTCCATTTTAATCAAATTCAAATCAGTCAAAGTCAACCACATAAATCTCTCAAATTAAATTCAAATAAATCAAACAAATTCCAATCAAATTCATTCCAAATAAACTTAAATCAATCAATCAACTCAAAATTAAGTCAAATCCAAATCAAATTAAAACTCCCACCAAGTCTAAATTTCAACCAAATTTAAACAAAATAAACCAAACTCGAAATCTTAAAACAAGCTGTCTCAAATTCAAACCAAATTTAAATCAACAAAACAAATCCAAGTTGAATCAAATCGAAATCAATAAGCAACTCAAATAAATTAATTAAAATGAACAAATCAAATTTCAACCCAAACCAAAAGCAATTAACAAATTTAATTCAACTCAAACTAAATTCAAATCAATTCAACTCAAATCAATTTTAATCAAATTCAAATTAAATTTAAAATTAAATTAAATGCTTGCCTTCCATCAAATTCATGGGGTGTTTTCTCCTATGTGTAAATGCTTATTTTGTGGATGCATGTCTTCTACTTGATGGATTGCTATGACGATAATCAAGGGTATTCGAGTTATCTCGATGTAATTAACGTCGGATCTTCGCACCATCCGACGGGGAGAGGTCAAAATAAATTTCAAAGAACCTAACAACCTCAACATATAAATTTGACCCTAGTTAGTACTTTTATGGAATACCATCTATTTTCCTAAGAAGTCAATGCTAAGGTCTAATCAAATCAAATTCAAATTCAAAAGGAAAATGAATTTCCAAAACAAAAAAAGAATAAATCTTTTGAGATTTTGAGGTTACATCAGTGTACAATGTGATTGATCCTTCCCCCAATATAGGTTTCTTTTCACTATGGAAAATTTTTGGCATTACGACGGCATGCCGGCTATTTTTCCAACTTAGTGAAAATTTACCCATCCAAAATAGCCAGCCTTAGCTTAGCCATATTGGGGGAAGGATCGCCGGCTACGGGATTCATGCCCGCGCCACCGTCCGGATCGACATTCCGGGGCGGACCCGGGGGGAGTCGTCCAAGGTTGGAGTCCCCCGTGAAGGGTGGATCTCCTTAATTTAATATTGCTTTCGCATTCTGAATTTTTATTTGTTCATTTTTTGGAACAAGGCCATGGAGACTGGTTCGATTTCATCGGCGTTCCAAGCCGGCCTTCAATCTTCATAGGCCCACCGGGGCTGTCTTGGACTGTTTTGGGCCGGAAGGGCCTGTTGGGAAGCTGCTGCACTGCTGGAGCTGCCTGGTTGGACCGACTTGGAAGGTCACCCGGCTGTGCCCTTGGCCCGTCGGACGGTTTCCAAGGGGTGCCGGGCCGTCACCTTCAAGTCGGCCCACCTTCAAACCGCTGTCCACCGCTTCATTTCACCTCTGCAGAACCTGTTTTGGGAGTTTTCTCCCCTGCTGCAGCGGCATGGAGTGTGGGCAGAAGAGGCTGAGAATGACCTGTTCTTGGGACTGCTCAAAGGGGCAACTTCGGACCTGTTTTGGCTTGCTCAAGGGGCAATAGAACAGGGGCATTTGAAGGTGCTCCAAAGGGAACCAAGATAAGATAGCAAGGGTAACCACAAAGGGGCTGTTTTGAGTAAGGGAAATGAGGATCCGCCCGGAGTAGACTTGGCCCGTCGGATGGTTTCCAAGAATCCCCGGGTCATCCACCCTCACCTAGGGCTCTAATAGGTGCCACAAAGGGGCTGTTTGTGACCAGTTTTGGGGGTCCGGATGTGGGCTGGACAGGGGCCTGAACAAGGGTGTATTTGGGTGGCTGCAGGAGGACCGAGATGGGTCTGCGCAAGGGCATTTGGCTGGACTGAAAGTGGACCTGCAGGGGGTCTGCTAAATGGGCTGAACAGATCCTGAATTGGACTGGGCAAGGGCCAGATTTTGGGCCTGACATGTGGGCTCGGACTGGGCCTGTAGAAGGGCCAGCAGGTGGGCCGGACAGGGGCTATCCATGGGCCTGGATTGGGGGTACCTGCAGGTGGTTTAAACCGGGTCAGATAGGGACCGGATATGGGCTTAACCTGGGCCTGCAGGTGGGCGGTTATGGGCCTGATGGTAGGTCTGGAAATGGGCCGAAATGGGGCTCTTTTGGGCCTTGACCGGGGCTGAGACCAGGTCACAAGGGGACTGGGTTTTTTGGCTCCGGTCAAGGGGATTGCAGTCCAATCTAGGGGGGTTCGAATGGACTGGAAGAGGGCATTTTTTGAAGACGGATAGGGGCAGGGAAGAGCAGGTAAACTGCCAGAAAGAAGGCCCCCTAAGGGGCTACGTGGAAGCCAACTATCCCTCCTTACCTTGTCCTCTTCCTTTCTTCTTCTTCTCCTTTCTCCTGGCAGCAGGTGGCAGGCGCAGCAGCAGGTGGCAGGCGCAGCGGCAGGTGGCAGCAGGTCAGCAGCAGGTGAGTTAGCAGACCGGCAGCCTGTCCGCGCTTCAAACTCCCCCCCTTGAAGCTGGCGCGCCCCCTCCTTTTTATAGATGCTGGGGAGAGCAGATGAAGGGGCATCTGGTGTGTACGTAGATGGCCTTTGGCCTTCCCCATGGAGGTTACTCCATTTATTCCAATTTATTGACCTGCTGTCCCTTGACCTTCCCCCTTCACAAAACTGTTCAAATTGATGGGAAGACAGGTGGCTGGCGTGGCTGGGCTGCTGAGGTAGCAGAATAGCCAGTGTGGCACATTCACACCAGGGCTGTTCAGGTCTGGTCCTGATGTGGGCCGTACATGATTTGGGCTTGCAGTGGGCAGCCGTGGCCCAACCAGGTCCTGCTCCTGCTGGGCTGTACGCCAGCCTCCCTATGGGCTGGATTTTTCTGATTTACATTGGCTCATGGGCTGGTCAATTGGGCACATATTGGGGTTCCCAATTGGGCCTGATTTGACTTAATTATGGGCTACTTTCCCCCTGCTTCAGGTCTGGTTCTTGTTGGCCCATTTGTATGTTTTTTTTTTTTGAAAAATATTGACGCCAACAGTAACTATCCATGAAATTCAGTACAGTGGAATTCAGCAAGTAAAAGCTGTCTGGCTCAGTACCACTACCAGTTAAGTTAGGTATGATGACTACACTTCGTTCAAACATCTCTAAAGATTGGATCTATCTGTCTCGCTTGACGTGTGAAAGTTTGTGATCCAAAGCTTTAATAACTGTTCTAGTGGAAATTACTTTAACAAGATGTAGACGTTCTAAAAATTCCACTGAGGCTTATTTTATCATGTTTATGAAATATGCTGTTTCTCGAGCTTGGAACTAGCTGTATATCTTTGGAATGGTTAGATGATGGGGCATTTTCATAGCCAATCTCACGCATGCTGGACACGCTCCAGTGCTTTTTTCTACTTATACCATTATTTTGCAAGATATTCATGTAGTCTTTCTTTGGATATAGTGGGAGGAGCTTCAGGGTGGATTTGAACAATTGGAGTACCTAAGGAAAATTCTCGAGATTGACCCGAGCAGCAACGCAGGAAACACAGCATCAGAAGTTGTCGAGTCACAATACCATGAACTCCAAGCATGATGGCATTGTAAGGAAATCTGAGGTTATAACAATTTTTCATCACTGTTCATATGTTTGACACATTGTTAGGAACATGACGCAACTGCCATTCAGCTTCTATGCTGCCTCTTTTATCAGTATGGTACCTGCAATATAGAATCCTTTTTATTTTTTCCTACTATTGTTCGGTGATCCTTGTGCTGGTAATTGATCCTCCCAAGTTTGCAAAAACAGATGAATTTCTGTTTTAATAGTGTCAGCTGTCAACCAACAGGGAAGACAGATTTTTGAGGAACTTGACACAAGCACTGTCATCCATTTGAGATATGTTCTGTTAATGCCATCTGATCTGATTACTCTACATGTATAACTCGGCACCGACCTTATCTCCATCTGCCTCTTGAGTTGGCTTATCAACTGCAATTTGATGTAAACAACCCCCGAAGTTTTAATTCAGTGATTTTGTCTATATAAATTAGAACTTTTGTTTTTGCCTGCTGTTTTTTATGATAACCAATTACCAGGCGTTGCTTAATTGTCTTCTAATCATCTTCTAGGGGATCCAACCTCATTAAGCAGCAAGTTCATTTCTCAAGTCCATTGCTTTATTCGCTGGGGAGCATTCGTGGTGGGAGGGTCAATTATCCTTGCATCTGAAGTTCACTTTTTTTTAAAATAATATTATGTAAAATTTGTCAGTGCATTCAACCTGTATGTAGGGGTGTTCATCTAAATCGGTGAAACAAGCCGAATTGAATCGAACCATTCGGTTCAGTATGCTTGTCCAGCTGCTGGATTTTCTTTAACCAAATAGTGATTAACATAAGGTTTGCTTTAGCTTTCCTTTGACCGGAATTGAACTAATCAGTTGGTTGACCTATTTTATCTTCTATGTTATGTTGATTTACATGTATGTTAATCCATAGAATGATATGGGGAGATAATTCTCTTAGAATTAAAACACTAAGGTTGGTCTTAGTGATTTAATTTTATATTTTATTATTTTAATTTATTTCTATTGTGTATATTTTATCAGTCTTTCTAGGAGTTTGCTGGAGGACCTTATTTAGAAGTTGGGGCATTTGCTAATCCCACTTTGACAACACAGACGCTACTATCGCATTGACAGAGAGAACCTATGGAAGGAAGCTGCAATCATCCGGAGGACCATTTGCCAGCCATGTTATGGTCTGTTTGGTATATAAGAAATAGGAGGGTCTTCAACAGTTTATTCCAAAATTCATCAAGAATCATCCACCACATGATTTTCTGTGTCAAGAACTGGTTGTTGGCCCATTTTGCTTTTCATAAGGTTTGGTCTTCCTTCGTACATAACCCCTTCAAATGCAAGGATTTTTACTTCAATTTTCTAGTCTATTACCTCCTTGATAATAACCTAGTTTTTGCTTTCTCCTCTTTCTTTTTCATGTTGTAACGTCTCTTTCTTATTGAAATAATGAATTGTGGCTTTTGCCACCTTCAAAAAAGATATAGTTTTATTTTATAAGTAAATTTTATGTGGTGAACCCACAAATTGAATTGGACCAAACTGAATATTTTGTAATACAATAATATTTGTTTTAATAATCTACAACTAAAATATACATGTAAACAGTTAACCATTTTAAATTGTTATTTGATATTCGGTCTCATATCGACTTGAACTGGTTCAGGTCAAAGCCCTTGATTTGATTCACTTCGGTTTAGAAAAAAAAAACTAAACCGTGCAATACACACCCATAATTAATCAAAGTATCTAAATAAGTTAGCAATAAGGTGTTTGGTTGTTCTTTTAAAATTTAGATAATCTTATTTTTAAAATAAAAAATATCTTGTATTCTAGTATCGATTTTAAAATTACAGAATCTTGAACTTCTTGTGTTTGGTAAAAATATCACAATTTTAAAAATTATACAAACTTGTTTGGAACAAGCGGTTCTTTTACACAAGTTCTCAGAGGAGTCCCGAGGTAGGCCAGTTCTCAGAGGAGTCCTATATGGTATCATCAACCAGCTGGCGAAGTCAGGCCGGTAGGCCAGGTCCTCCATCGTCGCCGTCCTCCATCTCCCAGAGGAACATCATTAGCCTGCAGCTTGCACTAAGGATGGACCATCAGCAGGGTAATGGAGAGGCCGTCCTCCATCTCCCAGATCAGCCTTGCGAGTATTGTTCCTCCGCTCGCCAATGGTTGCGCTTGCTATGCATAGCGAGTAAACGGGGGCAGAGGTATGGGGCTGAGGGGAGATCGGAGAAGAGGAGTCCCGTACGGCATCATCAACCAGCCGGCGAAGTCAGGCCGACAGGCCAGGTCCTCCGTCGTCGCTGTCCTCCATCTCCCAGAGGAACATCATCAGCCTGCACGGGGGCGGAGGTATGGGGCTGAGGGGAGATCGGTGAAGAAGAGTCTTGTACGGCTTCATCAACCAGCTGGCGAAGTCAAGCCGGCAAGCTAGGTCCTCCGTCATCGCCGTCCTCCATCTCCTAGAGGAACATGATCACCAGAGGTTGCGCTTGATATGCAATACGAGTAAATGGGGGCGGAGGTATGGGGCTGAGGGGAGATCGGAGAAGAGAAACCCCCCTTTGAAAGGAGAGGGGCACAGATATGGGGCTCGGACGCCTGTTGCGTTGCGATAAGAATGGTCGCCGAGGAGAAGAGAGCTGGAGGAGAGGCATGATAGCTTGAGGGGAGAGAGAGCATGAGAGAGAGAGAGAGAGTCACTCCACGGCTCCGCGTTTGTCTTGAAAAGAAAACAAGTCCTCCCTTATTTTGATTCTAAAAGAGTTTTAAGAGAAGGAACGTGGTGCTTTTAGAAAAGAGGGAGGATGAAAAGAATACAATCAAATTATTTGAAGAAAAATATTGTAATCAATCAAACATCTTATAAGTATCTCAACGTGTGAACCACCTCGACATAGTTATCGTAATGACATATCAAAAGGATGGCACACCACCGAATGGAAGGGAAGGCAATAAAGGCTTGCTCTTCCGAGAATCGTTAGAGGATACGGTCTTAATTCTGACGTCGGTAGTAGCCAAACAGGGAGAAGGCAGACAAGTTGTCATGGTTTTTATCACCTGAAAAATAATAATACCACGATCAAAGTCCGACGGATAGGAAAATATAGATCCTATTAGAAATCATAAGCGTTAACAAGTAATCTCTTTTATTCTTAAAATTTAGATAAAAAGAGGAAAATAAAATTTAGATCAAAAAGAGGGGGAAAAAGCGTAACCAACTTCTTGATAGTATTAAAGGACAGGAATATAGTTTCGACAGTACAAATAAAAGGGTAGAATTAAAATAATTAGACAAAGACTTAGGCAAAGAACAAATAAATCAGAAGACATGATTGTATTTTTATGCTACTTGACATAGATTTATAATAATATATATTTAAAAATAATATAAAGATAAAATGAGTCAAATGCGATCAACCGATTTATTGGTCTGGTTTAGTTTGGAGAGGTACGGAACCAGAAGGAACTTAAACCTAACAGACAAGAAGTAATTGGTTTGATCCGATTCAATAAACTAAATGAACAAACTCTTGAACCGATCGAGGTTTACCCGTTCCCTGAATCTTTTCTTCTTTTTTTTTGGGCCCTAGTTGAACGTGATGAATAATAACGTATCTAAAGGTTAATGGGGGTGTTTGGTTGTACGATAATGGAAGTTTTTATTTTAATTTTTAAAAATTGTAAGAAAACTTGTTAAAAGAGGTATTTGGCAACCATGACAATTTATATGTTTTGAAAGTGATTTTCTTCTTAAACAAAAAAAGAGGATCTCATCTCTTTCTTTTTTCTTATGGTCTCCCCCACTTTGTTTGATCATATATGGTAATTACTCTTTTTTGTTATCGCATCTCTCCAAACATAATAATTTTATGTCATGAGTTGGTTCACTTTTTATTTTAATATAAATTTTTATTATGAAAGTGTACAAAAAATTATCATGCAACCAAACACCCCATAAAGGTTAATGGGGGTGTTTGGTTGTACGACAATGGAAGTTTTTATTTTAATTTTTAAAAATTGTAAGAAAACTCGTTAAAAGAGGTGTTTAGCAACCATGACAATTTATATGTTTTGAAAGTGATTTACTTCTTAAACAAAAAAAGAGGATCTCATCTCTTTCTTTTTTTTCTCGTGGTCCCCCACTTTATTTGATCATATATGGTAATTACACTTTTTTGTTATCACATCTCTCCAAACATAATAATTTTATGTCATGAGCTGGTTCACTTTTTATTTTAATATAGTTTTTTATCATGTGTACAAAAAATTATCATGCAGCCAAACACCCCATAACCGTTCTTACCGTGTTTGGGATTTTTGTGCGATCATGTCTATGCACGCTTGCTGGCTAAGAAAAATATGCACAAAATTAACATTACGTGAATTCCTAAATCAATACTCGGCTCAAAAGTGATTTGGTATCAGAATGTTCCATATGAGAGTTTTACCCAGATAGGTCTTGAGGCCAAGGTAGGTGGGGTCGGGGTCTGGACCGAGTCGATTGGACCCAAACTGACTAGGGTCGGCCGGGTCGAGACCCGGGTCGGGTTAGAGTCGATAAAAAATAATAAAATAGTAATTTTAAAACATCCACCAGGTCGGGATTGCGGGGTTGGGACTAGGGGTGCAATCGAGCCGAGCCGAGCCGAGTAGGGCATTGTTTGAGCTCGGCTCGTTCGATTATTTAGCCGTTCGAACTCGGCTCGATACTTGACAAACTTTCAAAAGTCTTGTTCGAACTCAGCTCGATTTAAGCTTGACGAGTTCGAGCTCGGCTCATCGAGTCGCTCGTTTACGTAAACGAGCCAACTTAACTCAAATTCGATTCGAACTCATATTTGAACTTGTTTTTGAGTTCGAGAATTAGCTCGTCTACTTAAAATTAGAGTTCAAATATTAAAAAATTATTTTAAACTGCTATTTAAACATAAAAATATAATTTTACATAATATTAAAAATATAAATATATAATAAATATAATATTTTTAATTATTTATTTAAATAAATAGTTAATCGAGTAATTAATCGAATACTTAATCGAGTATTTTATCGAACACTTAAACGAGTTGTTCGTGAACTTATCGAGCCGAGCAGGTCTCTGTTCAAACTCGGCTCGTTTATAAGTCGAGTTTTTTTTTCTATTCAAACTCGTTTATTTAACTTAATAAACGATCCGAGTCGAGTTTTTAACGAGCCTAGTATCGAACTACTCATCGAGTGTATTGGTTCGTTTGCACCCCTAGTTGGGATCGGGTCGGTCGGCCCAAAAACCGATCAGGTCGCAATCACGCATTCCATGCTTGACGCCACCAAAGGGAAATGATACGATCATTCATTAATCAGAGTATATAAAAGATATTTATTTTTTGTATGCTTAAAAAATATTTTTATGATGATTAAAAAAACTTTTAATTGAATACTATCGTTTTCAGAAAAAAAGGGGTAGTTTCTTTGTCGATTGCTTGATCCTTTGTCCGGCGGTCTTCGGCCATACATCCGCGTGTCCTGTGCAGCGCTTGATGCTGCAAATCGTTGCGGTATTCTTTTCAAAAGGAATATATATATATATATATATATATATATATATATATTTGATCCTTTTGCCAAAAAAAATCAACCCTCATGTTCTATATGTGTCGAGCATTATCGAAGCGCATCCTCTCCTTACATAAACACATTAATCAGAGAATTCATACGCATATTTTGAATGTTCATTTGCACTTAAGACATTCGTTTGTTCGTTATTCTAGTCTTATTTGTTTGTTACTGACATTATGTCGACCCCAACATTTTATTTGAAAAAGAGAAGATTGACACTTACCTTGTGCCCTGTTGGGTTAGAGTTTCATTTTTGATACTATATCAATATTGATATTAATATTTTCAAATGTTGGAGTATCAATATCAAAATTAATATAAGCTGACACTTGTATCACATAGTATGTTTTGTTTGCACTACAAATTTTAAAATTGATACAATTAACCAAACACCTTTTAATAATTTCTATCAATATCAATTTTAGAATTAATAGTGATTGAGGTATCTAATAGTGTTGTCAAACATGGTGTTAGCCTTTGCCCATTTTCTCCGGAAACCTTATTTGAAATGGGTAAACACCATGTGGCCATTTTTCGTTTTTATAAAAAATTGACTCTGAGAGTTAAAAGCAAGATTTTTTTTCTAAATGTTAAAATATTGAGTTTTGACTTCACTAAAAAAATTGTATAAGACATGTAAAACAAAGTAAGAGATTACATGATTAAGATGACTTTGCAACTTGTTTTGGTTTCCACCCCTTCTAGTATAATTTGAAAAAATAATATTTTATATTAGGAGAATTAATTTTTTAGGCATTAGTTAAACATTGAAGATGATGAAAATAAATAAGGTAGTGATAATATCTAGGATGAAGTGTAAAAATATTAAGAAGATGTTGAGATAGAGTGGTTATCTTAATTTTTTAACAAAATCTTAATAAGAAAGAAAATATAGAATGAATAGAGAAAGTGTATCATCATTACCTTTTTTAAAGAAAAAATCAAGATATATACAATCATTCAAATTTTAGATAGATCAAACTCATGAATCATATTATAAAATTGTGGAAAAGGGTTATGGAACAGAGATTACAAGACATAATTTAAAATTATATCGAGTCAATCTATAATGGAGGTTATTTTCTTATTAAATTATGATTGAGAAATATTAAGATGTAAAAAAAGATTTACACATATTGTTTATTGGCTTGACTAAAAATTATAATAGAGTTTCAAGTTATATCAAAAGATGGTGCATATTAGGTATATTCTAGTGTTAAAAGATATGCATAATGAAATAATCACCAATGTATGCATAATTAAAAGAGAAAAAAAAGAGTTTACAATTTCAATTTAATAGAAATGTATTCTTTTTTAGTCATTCATATTTGATATGATTAGATATTTGTTGTCACATTTAATTTAATTAAATAACATTTTTTCATTACTTTGCACTATTAGATATGTATATCATAAGAAAATTCTTGATCATATACAATAATTGTTCAATCATGATAAAATCATGTTGATAAAATCCATTTTTTAGAGACACGTGATCTAAATGTCCCTAGTGATAAGATCCTTGAGATGGGATATTAAGAATTTAAATAAACTGTTGTACGTGATATCTTCTCATAAGATGAAAGTGACCAATCTCATTAGTCACTAATATGAAGATATTGAGATATTAATATAGATTCTCATTAGTGAAATAGGTTTATTGAACTGATTTGAATTAAAATCATAAATGTTATTATACATAACTGTCAACCAGGTTTCCTTTTATCATGATTATATGGTTGAACCTTTGACCTAGGTCATCAAGATGTCTTATTGGATATATATTATACTTTGGCTATTGACTTATGAATCATTGGTATGATGGTCTAGTATGGTCAATAGATCGGGTACAAGAGAAACTTGCTAAAAGCAATTGAGTGAAAAAAAAGAAGAAATCACTCACTCTCGATAAGTGAGAGAGAATGTTCTATGACATAGTACTTTAAATTACTGACAATGATAAAAAATAATTGAAAAAAGAGTTTTTCATTTGACTCTATTCTAAGTATAAGATCTCAAAGTGTCAGTATACCAAGACATTGATAGTTTGTGCCTTACCCCTATCTAACTAGGACATTGAGTAGATGAGAGTTTATATCCGTGTGATAACTAATGATGGTAAAACTCAATGAAGATAAGATCATTTTCAAAGTCATTTAGAATTATAGGGCATAACTTGTATCATTTATGATTGAAAGACTGATTAAATATATTATCAAATAATATATTTAGTCTAAAATAAGTTATTTTTTAATTAGGTCCCAACTAAGTGGACTATTAGGTCTAGTGAGTCATATACGATAGAACTAATCTATTAGTATAGAAATATGGGCATAATTTACATAAATTACTTATTTTTATAAAAAATCCTAATTTATATAAATAATGAATTGAGCCAAACCCCAATAGCCCAAGAGAGGTTAATTTCTATTCAAGCTTTCTCCAACATGTTCTTCCACCCCATAGGTCACCAGCACATGGTGGCGCTTTGTTCAAGACGAGTTGGATAGTCCAGTGTGCAAGAGAATCCATTCATAAAGAAGGTTCATGTGAATATTGTTAGAGGATGTGCAATCGAACGACTTGAAAAGTGTGGATACACTCATTCGTTTCTGTTCTTAAGAGATTAGTTAAATTCCGCACAGGTGTTTTCGATTACGTTCAAATCTGGTTTTCAATAATGTCGTTTAGGTTTGATCAAGTCAATGACAATGAAATTTAAGGAATCAATGCTTTCGCTACCATAGTTCAATTCCTTACACGATTAGCTTATATCAAAGGTCTATAATAAGTTGTTTTCTTTTAACATTAATTATAGCTGAATTAATAAATATATAGAGGATGATGCATCATAGTATATGATATTTGGAGATGATCTCATATCAATAAATGAGACACCAATAAAAAGTATACAGAAAGTTAGAACAATGAAAAAGTACTTTGAGTTGAAGGATTTTAAGAAAAATATAACTAAAACAAAATATATATTATAATTTTAATAAGAACTAAAGGGAAGATGGTGATGATAAAAATGTATGTCTTATAAATCAATCATATTTGATATAATTAGATATTTTTTAAAATATTCATTCAATTAAAATATCATAACTTCATTATTAGCTCTTATTGTATGCTTATATATCTTAATAAAGTTCTTGAACATATGTAACGATTATTGAATCATGATGACATTAAGATAATGTGATCAATCATATGTATGTATATGATTTAAATGTTCTTAGTCATAAAATTCTTGAAACAGGATATCGAGGATTCAGATAGACTAGTATATATGATGTCTTTTTATATGATGAATGTGATCAATCTCATTGATCATTAGTGTGGAGATACTACAATACACATAGGTGATTATTAGTAGAATGAGTTCACTGAACTAATTGAATTAAAAACATTGAATGGTATCTTACATAATAGTTTTTTAGAGTTTTCTATCATCATAGATATATGGTTGAACCTTTGATCTGAGTTGCCAAAGATGTCTTACCAGGTGTATCTTGTGTTTTGGCACTTGACTTATGGATCACCCAATTAGATAGTCTAGTACAGTTAATGGATCAAGTATAAGGAAAACTCAATGGAGGCAATTGAGCGGATAACAATGAATCATCCACTATCGGTAAGTGAGAGTGAATGCCTATGTGATAATACTTTAAACCCATAACTAAGATAAATAGGATATATATAAAATAAGTTTTTCAATTAATCTAATTTTGAGTATATGATCCCAAAGTGTCGATATATTAAGGGGTTGACAGTTGATGCCGTATCCTTATCCAACTAAGGCATTGTATGAATGAAGATTTATTTCTCCATGGCAACTGATGATGGAAATGTTTAATAGAGATAATATCATTCCCGAAGTCATTTGTGATCATGAGATATGGTTTGTACTCTTCATGATAAAAGAATTTTAACTTTGTTATTAAATAACAGACTTAATTTAAAATAAGTTATTATTTTAGTTAAGTTTTAATCAAATAAACTATTGGACCTAATGGATCACACACATAAAGATTCATACATAGGTACGAGGGTATGGGTGTAATTTATAGAAATTGAGAAGTTTTTATAAAAAATTCTTATTTTTATAAATAATAGTGGATTGAGTTAAACCTTAGAGGCCACCGAGAGTTGATGGAGCTCCATTTGGGATGAGTTAGAAGGTCCGACATGCAAGAGAATTCATCTATAGAAGAAGTTAGTGTGGATACTCTTAGAGACTGTGCACTTGGATAACTTTGGGAATATAATAATGTTCATTCTTCTCTACTTTTGAGGGATTGGTTGAATCTCACATAGTTATTTTAATTTGGGTCAAATCTAGTTTTTAGTAACTTCATTCTGTTTTAATTAAGATAACGACTATAAAATTTAAGGAATGGAAAATTTCCACGATTATAGAATAATTTCTTTAGATGAGTGTTAGTTTAAAAAATAATATTATATAAAAATACTTAGCTTAAATATCTTGATTAAATTATTTATAAAGATAGAGAATATGACGATGATATAAATCATAAAATAAAAGTATAATATATGGAGTAGCGATTGACCATAAAATTGTTGACGTGATTTTATGATTTTACTGAAGCTGACAAGAAAAATTTATCATATAGGTATTTGACCTGCAATGTTATATGGTATCAAATGTTAGATAATAAAATATATACTTCAAAATTAAATATTTTGAAATGAAAATGTTAAGAAGGATGTGTGGTTAGATTAGATTACATAGAATACATAATAAATATATTAGAGAAAATATGAGAGTAATGACAATGGTAGACAAATTGAAATAAGAAAGATTAAGATAATTTGGACATATTAAACATAGATTTAAAAAATCTCATGTTAAAAAAATAAAAAATATTAAGCTAATAGAAACCAAAAAAAGATATGACAGACATACGTTACTTTGGAGAAAAATAATTCAATATATTTAGAAAATGTAAATAACTATGAAGAAATAACTTGAAATGGATCTAAGTGGAGAAGGAAAATCTGTATAGTTTATTTCAAATAAATTAAGATTAAGACTTGAGTTGAGTATGTCATCTCAAACAATTAAATAGGATAATTGGTTACGGAAATAATTCTGTAAAAACCAACACTCTAATCTCTCACTTTGTTACGGAAGATTTTAAGCATATATTAAAATAATTGGTTTTATATAATAAACAAAACTTAAATAGAAATTGTTTCAAACTAAGAAAAACACCATTCTTGGCTTGAATATGACATACATTCAGGAGGTTTTCATATGCTTGGTGATTCATTGGAATAACTGTGTTTAACAACTCAAAAATTATTTGTATTAGCTTAGAGCCGGTTTCGATATTCTATTAACTATTTGTATCAGTATTAATTTTTATGTTAAATCTTTATAATGTCTGTGCAAAATCACACATTACATTAATTTCAACAATATAATCAAACGTACTCGGGATGATAAAAAATATTGTAAAACAGTTAGCAAATAAAAGAATAGAAAAGAAGGCCAAAATAATCATTCTCTTGATAAAATTTTACAGCGTATATTGTTAATTAAATTATTGATTAGGGTGTGCGCGTAATTCGATGATGTAACCCTATTATCAAGAATGGCTAAGACGCATCCAAATTTCGTTATCTGGGCGTCGGAACCACCGCAAGAAGACGCGTGGCTTTAATTTTTCCGGCAATATAAAATTATAAATAAAAGTTCCGCCTGGTCGGTGGCTCTGTCCCTTTGTTCGCGGCGCTTCGTCTGGTCTGTAGCTCTCCGGTTGTCCATTTGCGCCTGCTCCGCTTGCTGCTCGGTGGGGCTTCCGGCCCCTTCTCCGCTTCGATTCAGCGTCTCTGATCGTTCTTCTCTCAGATCAGGTAGTATCTCTCTTCTCTGTGGAAATCGCCGTCGTTCTTGATCTCTGTTGGTCCTTTTTCTCCCTCTAGATTTCTGCTTCTTCTTTCCCGACCTCTTCGGAGATGTTGGGGGCATGATTTGCTCCGCCGGAGGGAATCCCTGGTCAATGCGAGTTAATTATCGAGAAGTGGAAGGACCTTTGCTGGAAGAGATCTTGACTTCGTCTGTGATCTTGGTCTTGCCATTTCAGTTTGGTGGGCCGATTATCTGTTCTATGTAAACATGACCTGTGGAACTGTATGGATTGTATATCAGCTGCTGGCCCCGTGTTACTTCCTTGCTATGTAAAAGCGGTAGGTGCGTTGATTTCGGGGACGCTGACAACAGTGATCTGTTGGTTCTTTCATGAGTCCCCGAAAGATGATGCTATGTTTCGGTAGTACTCAGGTGGATCTGTATCCTATGCATCTGATACGGTATCGATTTCTTGTTTTCTTCCTTTGAGGAACTTCAGGGGCTCAAATAACACTACTGGTTGAACTTTATCTTTAGGTTTACAGATGCCCTTTTATATAGTTTAATTTAACCTTTACATGGAGATGCATCGAAAGAACCTTGACGTTTGAGGTACTTACATGTGAACTGAAAGGACCTATTAAGATTTACTTCCCAGTCTGTCGAAGTTGTTCATCACAATGAAACAGTAGGTTTTGATTTCTGTGATAAAGTTAGAAGGGACCAAAGAAAGCCCGTTCTATGAGGTTGTTGTTCTCCTCGTATGCAGTTCTATGAATTTCATGTCACGTTCCTGTAGTATGCATCTTTGAGACTTGAAGGTCCTTGAGACCGGAACAGGAAGCTTTTGTATGCAGGGTTGTGCCATTGTTGTGGTTAACAAATCAGTCTCTTTCCATTTTCTCAAGGGCAGGTTCTGAAGCAAAATTCAGATTTGTACGTTTCCATTTCTGGGATATGACACAACTCTTGCCACCCACTCACCCTAGTACCATGACTAAGTCCAAACATGATCGTGATTTGCAGATCTGCTTTGATTTGACTGCCCTTGACAGGCCAATTCTCGACTGTTTCTAGTTGGCTTTCCTGTTATCTCTACCGGAGCCTTAGTGATCAGACCCTCCACTATTTTAGAGCCTTCTATATTTCTCCATCCCTCTCAATGTTGCTCAAAATTTTTCTTCTATCATTTTCTCTATCAATCCTCCTTCTTCTCTATTAGTTAATCTTGACTTTCATTTTCATTCATTATTATGAGAAAAGTTTCATTCTTCATCATCCAACTTAGTGAGTCATTTATAGGTTTAATGCAGAAAGTAGTTTTTGTCTTTATGTACGTGCACATATTCAATTTAATGAATTGTTATTATGTTGATTGTTAATGCTTGTATTGATAATCCATATAGGATGTATTAGGTTGGGTTGGATAACTCTACCACTTAAGTGAGAAGGAGCACTTGGTCAACTTGACAGTTGATGGCTCTGCCAGGTTGAGATTGCCCAAGATCTTGGACCCACCTATTCCACTTGGAATTGGCTGATTCCAGTATCAGCCTTGGCTGATCCAAGGTCTGTTCCCGACTTCCCATTCTTCCTTGAACATAATGGTGCAAATAGGGCTTAGTAGAAGCTTTTATATCTGCATATGCCATAGATATAAAATGAACATATTTGTCATTATATTAGAGTAGGCGTGCAACTATATAGGCTTTAGTACTGAGTAAGGAAGAACAACACAACTTTCAATTTTGAAGATTGCATTAAGATAAATGTTTGGAAAAGGGCAGTGTTTGTTTCACGTACAGAGAATGTAGTGTCTAGGTCAGGATACCCTTCTTGGAAAAGTCAGTGTCAGATTCATCTTATTATTAGTAGCCACATTTACTTATCTCATGGAGTGCCAAAATTGTCTATCTTGTTTTTCTATGCTGGTGCAAATTTCTGGTCAATTCTTATTCTTTGAGAAGTTCATCATATTCAGATTTCACGATGCATGTGATGGGATAGGTATATTATTTTACGTGAAGTTTTGTATGTTGGACTTAAATTTTTTTGTGGTGTGGTTCTTGCAATCAGTTAATGATAATTTATCCTCCTTTCAACTTCACTGGATGGTACCCTTTCTGTAATGGCTGATGGATATGTTTGCTTGCTCCTAGGTATGTCATCCTCAGAAAGAGCACACCACGAGAAAAATGGCAAGGGAGAGGAGAAAGATGAAGAGCAGGGAGGGTTCATTGAAAAAGTTAAGGATTTTATTCATGACATTGGAGAGAAGATTGAAGGAGCAATAGGATTTGGAAAACCAACTGCTAATGTATCTGGAATTCATATACCAAAAATAAACCTTAAGGAAGCTGAAATTGTTGTGGATGTGCTTGTGACCAACCCAAATCCTATTCCTATACCTCTCATAGACATTAAATACTTGGTGGAGAGTGATGGGCGGAAGCTCGTGTCTGGATTGATTCCAGATGCAGGAACAATTCATGCACATGGTTCAGAAACTGTAAAAATTCCTGTCAGTTTGATTTACGATGACATAAAGAACACTTATGATGATATTAAGCCCGGAAGCATTATTCCTTATAAGATCAAGGTTGATCTTATTGTAGACGTACCTATTTTTGGCAGGCTTACTCTACCTTTGGAGAAGTCGGGGGAAATCCCTGTGCCTTATAAACCTGATGTTGATCTTGAAAAAATTCGCTTTGAGAAGTTCTCCTTTGAAGAATCTGTAGCAGTTCTGCATTTGAAATTGGAGAACAAGAACGACTTTGACTTGGGGCTTAATGCATTGGATTACGAAGTTTGGCTTGCTGATGTCAGTATAGGGAGTGCGGAACTTAAAGAATCTATGAAGATTGACAAAAATGGAATTAGTCGCATGAAAGTTCCTATTACCTTTAGGCCTAAAGACTTTGGATCTGCACTCTGGGATATGATCAGGGGCAGAGGTACAGGTTATACCATGAAAGGAAATATCGATGTTGACACTCCCTTCGGTCCAATGAAGCTTCCTATCAGCAAGGAGGGTGGTACTACCCGCTTAAAGAAGGGTGATGATGAAGATGACGATGATGAGGTAAATTGACCTAAGCTTGTTAGATTTACTGCCTTCTTGTGCTTTCTGGTTGTTGCATGTCGCTCGGGACCAATGTCCATTTTAATTGTTCTAGATAGTAGTTGTACATTCTGAAGGAAGATGCCGAGCAGAACTACTAGCCTTATGGGGTGTTTGGTTGCATGATAATGAAGGTTTTTGTTTTAATTTTTAAAAATTGTAAGAAAACTTGTTAAAAGAGGTGTTTGGTAACCATGACAATTTTATGTTTTAAAAATGATTTTCTTCTTAAACAAAAAAAGAGGGTCTCACCTCTTTCTTTTTTCTTGTGGTCCCCCACTTTGTTTGGTCATGTGTGGTAGTTACTCTTTTTTGTAATCACATTCCTCCAAACATGATAATTTTATGTCATGAGTTGGTTCACTTTTTATTTTAATACAATTTTTTATCATGAAAGTGTTCAAAAAATTATCATGCAACCAAACACCCCATTAGATTTATTGGCTGCATGACATGATACTTGTTCAGAGTAGTTGCCAGTTGCCACAATCAATCTGGCAAGCTCCAATGCTTGGTATGTGTTTACCCTTTGATATGCTTGTCAATTGTGATCAGTGATCACGCACCCTAAGCATATTCCATCATTTAGAACCTATTTGTTTCTGTAGGAAACTACTGTCCATATTACCCTCATAGCTTATGTGGATCACTTTGTCCTAGAGATTTTTTTTTGACCGGATCTTCTGCATTCTTCAAACCTAGATTCACTAAATTGCATCATACTCTTGTAAATTTGTAATCCTTGCAGGAGTAAGAGGTCATCGCGCGCAGGCCTCAGCTGTATGGCTTATTTCCAACTTCTGCTCGTATCCTTGTTCTGTATGCGAGTCTTAAAAATGGTGTTTGGTTCGTTTTTCGTACTAATTATCCGAGTACTCCTTTTGTTATGTTCCTTCGGGTGTCCAATGTACGTTCGGTTGTACTATACTATGTAAGAGCAGTTGCCTTCTGCTGTTCGTGAGAGTGGTTACTTTTTTCAGTGGTAATGACTGACAAGGGTTGTCATGATCCGGATTTTTAACGTGCATAACGAAAGATAAATCGGCGACGTAACGGGGAAGAATATCGGTTTGGAACCAAATAAGATTAAAATCACAATTCAGATTCACCATTTTCAAACATTACAATTTATTAACATCTCAAACAAATATCTATCTAAACAAATCAAATACTAATATTGAATGAGTAATTCACTAACTCTTCGAATTCTAAAATACCATTACGTTTTTACTGCGTTAAACTTGTAATTCTGAAAATATTAACAACGGAAAAAGTGAGTCATTACACACTCAATAGAACTTACGTCCGAACTATCTTACTATAATAATAATTTTCATTGATATTAAATATATTAAACTTAAAATTTCAGATTATGGTACATAAAGTTCAAGTTAATTATATATCTTTAATTAAATAGTTACAATGTCTTTCTATTATCTCATACGATAATATGACTCTATATGCACTAATACCATCACATCTTGCACATTTAATTACTCTAGGTATGCTCACAATGCAAACTTACTACAATACCAATGACTCGATTAGATCATTAGTAACCATGTCAAAATGTACAATTAAACATTTGTCCGAGTAGATATCATGTTCCATTTGAACAATATAGTCATGTCACAAAATTAGCACTAGATTTACCATATAGTAGGAAGTAACATATAGTAACTAAATTTCATAGTACACCTAGGCAGGGGCGTATAGGGGTGTCAATGGGCCGGGTTGGGCCGGGGCCGAAGCCGACCCAATAAAAGCCCAAATCAAATTATAACGGGCCAGCCCGACCCGCATTATATTTTTGCCCGGCCTGGCCCGACCCGCATAAAAATTAAATTTGGCCCGGCCCGACCCGGCCCGACCCGATCTTTCTAATATAAAAATATATATAAAGTTAAAAATAAAAAATAATATAAATATGATAAAAATTATAAATATGACAAAAACTGTATAAATATTTATAATATGATATAGCATAATTATTTATGTTCATGTGATGAAAATACCACTCAACACCTCTTAATTTGAAAATAAAAAATAGTTATCATTCAAACGTTATCACTTGCTTAATTTGAAAATAAAAAAATATTTATCCCAACTTGCTGCATTTATAATCCATCAACTTGCTGCATTTATAATCCATCAACGTAAACATTCTAGGCCTAGCCTCTAGATGGCCCAACTAAGGTCCGCTCTAATATATAGTGGGCTGGCCTGGCCCGACCCACTTTATATCATTGGGCCCACCCGGCTCAGCCCGTATAATAAAATATAGATTTGGCCCGATCCAGCTTGATGTTTCAAATATATATAATTTTTTAAAATTTTAAAATATCTCATACCAAAGTCTTGATATGACATACAAAATTAAAACTAAGATTCTTTTTTAAAATATTAAGGTACGATGAGTTTGATAAAAAATTTGAAACATGATTAAAATACTTAATTTTTTTAGTATATAATAAAATACATATCATATTTTTAAAATTTTTAAACATCACACCAACTACCAAAAAGAAATTTTGAATCTAGAAATAAAAATAAATACATAGATAAAAACATATTGTTTAACACCCAAATAATCATAGATATGCAACTATAGTTAAAACTAAGTATATATTTTATTATTTTAAAATATTATTTAAAAAAAAATTTTCTCTGATAGTCTGCGTACCTTGTTCCAATTCATGCATGCAAAAAGTTCTATAAAAATAAAATAACAAGATTTTGCATGTGTGCTGGCGGACCAAAGACAGCATCCAGTGCTGGACAGCGGATATTATCGTGGAACAAGGCCCGCGGGCCTGTTTTCTTGGCCCGGCTAATGCATGAGGGCTCGTTGATCTGCCCCGAAACAAAGCCCAGGGTTGGCTCGGCCCGAGGGCCCGCGGGCCAGCCCTGTCCATTGCCGCCCCTAGGGGCGTACTTAGGATAAACCGTGGTATCCGGGATCGAAGGATGTTCCGGATTCAACTAATCTTTGTTGCCAACGGGCTACTAACATAGTTTGGTGAAGTAAACTTCCATCACAATACAACTCACTATATTAATCACATTTCACACAATGCAAGTATATAATTAATTCAGACAGTAACCATGGACATGCAATCGGCATTCCAGACATGAAATACATAGAATGACACACATGACTCTATGCACCACATATTTGCATACCATACCACAATCTAACACAAATTAGAACCATTCAATCATATGATGCATTTAAGTAGAATCATGCAAATGACAACTAAACATACCAATCTAATGATTTGATAGTACTATTTATTGTATAAACGAAACTAAACTAAACTCTAACACCACTGTGCTTAAACCTTACAACGGCTTTTTAACAAATCAGAATATATATATTAAAGATCATCGCAATGCAAACATACTAAACTAATTAAACTCAATCATAAGAAAACCTAACATGCTGATTAACATACTTAGATAATTAAATCAACCTAAACATGCATGGTTTAAACACACTAATCTAACCCTATCTAATCATGTCAATACATCAAAAATAACCCATTAATTATATCATATTAATCATGGTGATCTAAACATGATTTTACAATTTAATCGATCATATAAATATGCTAAGAATAGTTGAGACGCCTACCTTTACGGTGACGACGAACGGTGCACGGAATTTCAAAGAGATCGATCCGGGTGACGAATATGTCACGGTCATGACAGCGATGCAAAATCAAATCGATCGGTATCCTTCAATCTGTTAGAAAGGGAGAAATATAGGATAAAAGAGAGAAAAATGGATAGGCGATATGAGAGAGAAAGAATAGAGGAGAGAGAGAGAGAGAGAGTACCACCACACATCTGCAAGTTCCACCACACATGAAGGCACTTGGGCTTCTCTGTGATGGTGGCCATTTTTGAGGTCTCTCCGTATCTCCTCTACGCTCCAGGATTGTGCTCATCCCTCGCCATGGCCTTTCTGATCCTCACTTTCCTCGCCCTCACTAGGTTTGTGGCAGAGCCCAGGACTGCCCCACCTGCCCCCATCTTATCACAGAATTTCAGGCCGATGCCTCTGAGCAGGTCCATTTTGTCCGTCGATGCCCATCGGCAAGTTGTTATGCCCTCGTCAGATGCTAATTTCCTCGTCCATCTCCGCCCGGTGAATGCCACCAGAGCAAACACATTATCATGGTCTCCGGTGGGGGACTAGATCAGATGTGCTTGCCAGAGCTCATTTGCCCAAATGTGGTCCTCTCGAGATGGTGGGTATCGCTTCCCTTTGACGAGGAGGGCTCTTGAGGCACCGGAGGTGCATCCTTATAGGGTGTTTGGAAGCGTTTTTTCTCTTTTTTTTACCTAAAATTTGAAAATAGGGAAAGAGAGGTGTTTGGTCACTTCTTCTACCCGCTCCTCTTTTTTTGGAAACAAAGAGACCTACTTCTAATATCTCTCCTGAAAATAAAACAAAGAGACCCTTGTTTTATTTTCGGGAGAGATGCGGGTGGTTGTCCCCCTCACCCGTCTCCCCCACGTCTCCCGCGGCCCGTCTCGCAACGGGAGCGGGGGGCGGGGGGCGGAGGCGAGGCTGTAGGGGGGGTGTGGGGAGGCGGCGGCGGACTCCAGCATGCGACGGTGAGGCTGTGCGGCGGGGGCGGAGGCCGTGCTCGGGGGGGGAGGCGGGGCTGTGCGGCGGGGGGCGGGGGCGAGGCTATGCGCCCGGGGGGAGGCGGGGCTGTGCGGCCGGGGGGGGGGGGAGGCGGCGGCGGACTCTAGCATGCGACGGTGAGGCCGTGCGGCGGGGGGGTGGAGGCGGGGCCGTGCGGCGGTGGGGGGGGGGGGGGGGGGGCGTGCGCCGGCCGGGGGGCGGCGGACTCCAGCATGTGGCGGCGAGAAGTGCGGCGGGGGGGGGCGGAGGCGGGGCCGTGCGGCGGCGGACTCCAGTAGGGGGGGGAGGCGGGGCTGTGCTGCGGCGAGGCTGGGGGTGGGTGGGGGAGGCGGCGGCGGACTCCGGCAGGTGGCACGGCTGTCCGCGGGGCGGGAGTGGACGGCCACTGTCGCGGAGGGGGCGGCGGACTCGACAGGGGGCGCAGCTTTTCGCGGGCAGTGGGGGGGTGGACGACATCGGCAGTCGCAGAGGGGGCAGCGGACTCCGGCCGATGGAGGTACCGGTGGAGCCAAATAGTATTTTATAAATTTTAAAAATTGTGACAGTTTTGCCAAACATAAAATGATTAGACTCTTTTAATTTTAAAATTAAAAATAAGAAGTCAAATAATCTTGATTTTAAAAACGAGATCGACTTAAAATTAAAAGAATTACCAAACACCCTGTTAAGCCCGAAGAAATACTTGAGAATGCTCTCAGGAATTGCTATTTTTGGTGGATGCATCGGTCGCTAGTTTCGTGTTGGAACTCGCAAAGAAGAAAAAAAAAGAAAAAAACCGACGCTGTTCCTTGCCCTTCGTCGTCTCGGACTTCTTGACGCTTCTTCCCGGTACCTTGTTCTCTTCAAAATGATTAAGAACTATGGTATGACCCGCTTATAATCAAATATTCTTACCTATTAGACTTTCGTCCCCCCTTCAGAATCCTGTCGAAGAAGAGAAAAGGCACAATATCAGTTCCAACAAGAACGGTGAAAACCCAATATTGACGAGTTTTTTCTAGGGTGTGTTTGGTGGAATTACAAGAGAGAGTTTAATGCTTGATCTATCCAAATGCAATTTATCTTTTTTGACTTTTTAAATTACAAATGATTTTGTTTATTTTTCTAAGAAATATAGATATTTCTCTCTCAGTTTTCAAAAGTTATCAAGGGAGATTATAAAGATTATCAATTATTACAAAATTTATATTTTTTGAAAATATGGAGAGATAAAGGTTATTTAACAATTTCTTCCCTACTTAATCTCAATTACCAAATACTCCCATGATGTGTAAAGGTCTATCAATTTCCAACAGCTTATCATTTTAAAAAAAATAGGCAAGCAGCTTATCCATTTCCATCACTGTCAACGAGAGAGAGAGAGAGAGAGAGAGAGAGAGAGAGAGAGACACTCAATAGTGTTGGGGGTTAGTTGACCGGCTAGGATATCTAAGCAGGTAAATTTTTCATGAATTATGTTTATTTTTAGATACTCCTTCTCAGCGTAAGAAGTGAAAATAATAAAATATCATAACAAAATCTCTTTTCTACTCTGGTATCATTAGGTCGATTGGCACCCGCCTGTCCATGGGGGACAGGCCGTCGACGGTTCGAGCGGCCGCTCGAACGTCTCGAGCGGGCGCTCGGCCGGCTGCCCAGGGGGGTGGCGTCTTGTGACGTTCGAGCTGGGGCTCGAACGTTCAACCGCGTGCGGCGCCGAACGCTTGCTGGCCACTGAGCCGCTGACCCAAAAAAAAATCATTTTACAAATTCTAAAATTATAATGTTAAGATTGAATAGCCCATGATATTTAAATAAGTGAACTTTTTATGAGTCATCTCATACTAGACTATGTCAAACTTTCCACCACCCACCCATCGCCACCGGACATCCCCAAATTAGGAGTTGATTCGATCTTGATTGACCTAGCTAAATCTTGATCCTATCAAATCTAAAAATTGTTGATCTTAGTGCCGTGGCATTAAGGGTGCAAACTAGCCAAGTCAAGGTTGAGTACCAACGTAGTGTTTGATTTAACTTAATGTAATTAATGTCCAAGACTTTGTTTGATAACATCTATTTTTCTGTCATTTATGAAATTATTATTGGTTTGGTTATTAGTATCAATCTTAAAACTTGTACTATGAATAAATCATGTCATGTAATACAAGTGTCCATTTATATCGATTTTGATATTTGCACTCCCATCTTTAAAAATATATCAAAATTGATTTAGTATTTTTTAAATTCGATACTCTATTCAACACATGACATAAAGTCTTAATTTCATCCATATTTTTTCTCGTAGAACACAAATCTTAGTTATTCACCTCTAAAAATATAAAAATGTACGGTGAACCACTTAAAATTAAGTGATTTATACATAAATCATTATACTTCAACGTTTTATCAAAGATCTCAGTGCATAGTATTTGACCATTTTAGAGTTTAAATATTAATTAAGCCAAAATAAATGGAGCTTACGTATAAGTTCATGTCTCTACAAACAAGATTGGCATTTGTTCCAGTTTGATTCATTATTTAATGAAGTTGTATTTGAGTTTAAACTCGAATAACAACTCAATTTGAATTTAGTTTACGGTTAATATGAGTTTGCTTATAAAATCGAGCTTTATCTAAACTCACACCAGAAACTCAAATTTGTGCTCGTTTAAGATGCTCAATCTGAGTTTAAGTTCAAATTAAAGTCTATTTCATCTTTTTATATGCTTAAGTGATCATATATATTTATTAATATTTTTATTTTTTAAAATAAATATTTAAGCAAACTACTTATGATTTTATCAAATCAAACGTGAATATATTCAAGTTTGGCTCATTAATCATGTTTTTTTGTTCAAATATTTTAGTTCATTTGCACCTCTACATGGCATTACTTAATGCACTGTTTAATTAGAGTATACAAAATGATACTATATTAATTTTGTTAACAACCTTTGTAAAAGATAGAATATCAATATCAAAATTGATACAAATAAACTTTTGTATTACATATTATGATTTAATTGCATTAAGACTTTTAATATTGATATGGATAGCCAATCAGTTTTCAACCAGAGCCCAATTCATTTGACTTGTTATTTTGGCTAAATATCTCACCATATGTATTCTAAATAAAAAAAGTTTGTCCGTTGAAATAGATAAGATAGAATAACTAAAAGAGCAAATGGAGCCCTTTCTAATTATTTTCTCTATAATCACTTATATTTGTGCCCAAATCAAAACCAGACCTTTTCAAGGGCATATTAGTCAGTATAACATGTATTGGTCGATGCCGAATTAGTAAAATTGGGAACCAAATATGAAGTAGAATGAGACTACCTCATAAAATTTTCAAAATCCCTCACCATAGATGAAGAGAGCATGTTTCTTCTTATTGAAGGCCATTCAAGTGGATGGTCTCTAACGGTATCCATACGATTTTCTTCAATAGATGGGTTTTCTCTTCCTTCAGGTCTCCAGAAACTTTCTAGATCCAAGCTTGACCATGGAAGATCACCTTCTTGAGGAGGGGGGAGGAAGGAAGACTGCTTGGGACATGCTCCAATCTTATGACTTGTTAGGGCTTGGATTCATATACCATTTATTTATAGAAGATTGATTTTCTTACAAAAATCTAAAACTTCTATAAAATTATGCCTATGCCCTCCTCTTATTGACCAGATCTAATGTATGTGACCCATTATGTTCAATAATCAATTTGGTTAAAGTCTTAATTAATTTTAAAAAATAATTCTTTTAAATTAAATCAAAATCATAACATTTATTGAGCATTTTCATCATCAATTATCACACGAATTTAAATCCTCGTCCATACAATGTCTGAGTCAGTCAGGGGTTCAGCACCGACTGTCAATCCCTAAATATTTCAACTCTATGGGATCATGTACTCGGGTTCATATCAATTGAAAAACTCTTTTCTAATTATCCTAAGTACCTTGGCCAAAGATTTAGAGTACTATCTCATATGACATTCTCTCTCTCTCCTACCATACCAAGAGTGAACAATCTCTTATTGTCTGCTCAATTACCTTCACCGAGTTTCTCTTGCACCTAATACATCAACTGTATTGAATCATCAAGCTGGTGATCTATAAGTCAATAATCAAAGTACAAGATATATTTGGTAAGACATCATTGGCGACTCAAGTCAAAGATCCAACTATGTTATTGAGATATAAGAATAACTTGATCGACAGTTCGGTAAGATACCGATCAATTTTTTTAAATTGATCAATTAAGTGAACTCATTTCACTAATGAGCACCTATGTGTGTATCCTAATGTCCCCACACTAATGATCAATGAAATCGGTCATTCTCATCATATGAGAAGAGATCACACACACTAGTATATCCGGATCATTGATATCCCATGTCAAGGATCCTATAACTTGAAATATTTAGATCACATACCTCTAGATGATTGATCTCATTATCATGATCTCATCATGATTCAATCATTATTGTATGTGATTAAGGACTTCATTACGATATACGCTTCTAATAGAAAATAGTAATGAAGATTTGTCTAATTAATTGAATAATATATTCCTAAAAATGTCAAATCATATCATATATGATTGACTTGTAGGACATACATTTCTATCACTTATGGTACTGATCTTAATTCTTGTTCTCCACCTAAAAGGTTCAAACCTCTGTAGGAGATATTGAACAAGATAGAACCAATTGGTTTATATAAAAGTAGTATATAGCTTTACATGTGGAGGAACCTGACATCTCTAAGCCCACCTGCTTAAGAATGGAAAATACATTTTTTGGTTGGCGTAAGGCCATGCCAGAAGAGTTTTCTGCATTTCAACATAATGGTACTTCAGTATTAGTTCCTCCACCACTCAATGCTAATTTAGTCAGTTATAAATGGATGTATAAATTGAAATAGAAATATGATGGCACTATAGCTCGATACAAACCAAGAGTAGTTGCAAAGGGATGTACACAACAATATGGAATTGACTTTGGTGAAATCCTTAGCCTTGTTATCAAACCTTCAACTATTTGGTTGATCCTTTCAGTGGCTGAGTTTTCAATGGGACATTAAACAATTGGATGTAAATAATACTTTCTTGTATAAAAATTTAGAGAAGGATATCTAAATGTCTCAACCTCTTGGATTCATTGATAGAGCTTATCCTTTTTGTGTGTGCAAACTTCAAAAAATTTTGTATGGTTTTAAACAAGCTCTAAGAGCTTGGTTTTTTAGACTTTACTCTCACTTACTCACAATTGGTTTTAAGGCATCCAAATGTAATCCCTCATTATTCAAGTATAGTCACAATGGGACAATTGCCTACCTCCTCATTTATGTTGATGACATCATAATTATAGAGAATAAGTCTCATGCTATTCAAAGTCTAATTACTAGTCTTGTTTCTACTTTTTTCTTAAGGGAGTTGGGTGACTTAAACTTACTTCCAGGCATTGAAGTCATAAGAATTACATAAGGTTTACATCTCAATCAACAACATTATATCATAGATATTCTCTGGAAAGCACAATTGCTTGACTCCAAGCCGTTGTCTACTCCAATGCAAACATAGTCAATCATATCTCAACATATGAAGAATTAATTTCTAATCCTATCACATATAAAAGCTTAGTAGGATCCCTCAAATATGTCACCATGACACTCCTGGACATGGCATACTCAACGAATAAGGCTTGTCAGTTTATGTCGACATCTACAGATACTCATATGATGATGGTGAAAATAATTTTATGATATCGTAAGGGAACCTATCAGTTCAACATGCATATTAGGTCTACTCTGTTCAGTCTTAATATGTTTACTGATGTTGATTGGGCTGGATGCCCAGATGACCAGCGATCAACTTCTGGGTTTGGTATCTATTTTGGTGAAAATTTGACAAGTTGGTCTACTCGAAAGCAACACACTGTGGCCTGGTCTAATATCAAGGTTGAAATAAGGTCCCTTGCTCTAGCCATTACAAAATTATTATGGATCGATCAGTTAATTAAGGAACGAAAGATTTCTCTTACTTTGTCCCAAGTATTTGGTGTGACAATGTTTTACCCATGTATCTAATTGCCAACCTGATCTTCAAAAATTGTACAAGACATGTTGAAGTATATTTTCACTTTGTAAAATAATTGGTTCTAGACAAAAGTATTGTGGTTCGTCATGTTGCAACAAATGAGCAAATAACTGATATCCTTACTAAGCCACTCCATACCATTCAATTTGAAGTGCTACAAGACAAGTTGAACATGCAAAGCCCATCTAACTTGAAGGGGGGGAGGGTAATAGATGTTACATTTATAATAAGAACCCTAATTGAAATGTCATTGGAAAGCATAACACTAGTGTTTGAATTGTATTGTATTTATACATCTCTTGTCCACATTGTATTCATCATAAATAATAGAAATAAAAAGAAAAGGAGAATGATATGAATCTCACCTAATTCGTCACTGTACTTATAGCTTTCACATCTCATTTGGATATGCCACTCCTACAGCATTTCCCTTTGTTCTTAGGAGCTCAAGTTGATCTAGGCATGCAACAGCATGGTGATCAAGGAGAGGAGCATCGTGGTCGCATACCATCGTGGTCGCATACCGGCAGGGCGTTGCCGCCATCGCCCACCTAGGGTAGGTGATCCTAGTGGGATACTTGAGTGTGGAGTCACTATGGAGCTGTTCTTCCTCATGACATCTCTACTCATACTATTGTTGTTGCCTATGCCACCCCTGTAGCTACTAGTCCCGGCTCATGTGGGCATGATCGCTGCTTTGGCCCTCATGCCCTTTGACATCCAGGTGACCTCTTCTTCCTCCTTGGAATGGAGAGATCATCGCATCCGTGCAAGAAGGAGAAATCCTTTGTTCTCTCCTTTATAAGTGATTTCTCAGTTTTCTTGTTCATCCCTTTTTACACTTATACATTTTTTTAGAAATGATAAAATAGTGAACAAGCTTGCGGTAGGTTCAATCTTGAACAATGGAAGAAATCAAAGAAGAGCCCATATGACTTATTGAACATTTAAAACTTAACTAGTAATTTTAAAACTTTTATTAAGTTAAATAATAAATTTTAGATAAAGTGATCCCTTTAATTTTTAGACTCCCCAATTAGATGAAAATCATGCACCACTTATTTTGGGGAATCACATGAATCCTTGAAAATGAAATCAACTATGTTGGGTATACATGATATTTATTCATTGTCATCGCCAAGCAAATCATTGTTAACGAGAAGAAATAGCCAGTGTTGGCCGTTTTTTTTTTTTTTTGAAGCAAAAAAAGTCATTCTATCTTGGGAGTTTAGATTTAGTTAAATTGAATGTCAACTTACGGAACGACTTGTTTAGAAACAAAGTAAGATTACATAGAATAAAAAATTATTATCAAAATGTGTTTTTTTTACTTACCTTAATTTCTAGAGGACTCCTCTTGGGGCAAGTGAAGAGAGTGGTTCACCAACTATCTCTTCCATCTTCTCTAACGCTAAAAATTTCAAATGACCCCAAGGGGTAGGATTGCAAATGGTCCAGATTTGATAGCAGAATCACTGGTATCTATTCTAATTTCAAGAAATGTCAAGACGTTTTGATTTTGATTTTGATAATTGTAGAATCGTTAGGTTTTGATTTTGATCCGATTCTCATTTTGAAATTAGAATCAAATTCAATAATTTTTAAAATATATATTAAATATTAATTTTTATTTAAAATTGAGTTGGTAATTCATATACAATTACTAAAATTTAATAGTATTTCTAAAATTTTATGTTAATTATTTTATTATTTTATATATTATACTTAATGATATATTTAATTTTATTCTAATTAATTTTACTTATATATACTAACTCTTATCGAAATCGGATAATCTGAAATGGAATCAAATGATTTTGATCTCAATTCTAATAAATTATTGAAGTATCCGAATCCGATTTCCATAGTACGACATAAAATTAAGTTTCAAACTCATTAATTTTTATTAGAATCTAATGTTAATTTCACAATATAGTATATTATTTAGACCCCTTACATGGAGGATATTTGAATTTCTTATTCCCTTAACCTTAGCCTGACTGCTTGTTCGGGGGAACACCCCTTGCATACTCGTTTCGGCCACTTTTGGTCAACGTAATTAAATTTTATGGATCGAATAGAAATAGAATAAGGTTCGAAGAAGTTAAGAAATATTGGTCAAATTTGAAAGACATATTCGAAAATATCAATGAATTTAGGGACTTAGATGTAAAAAACTCTTATTTTAATTAATTATTTTTTGATATTTGGTTAAATGGTACAAAAGAGAATATTGCTAACAATGATAGATCGTAATATGAATTACTAACATGGTTAATATAATATTAAAGGGATTTAGAGTCACAAGGATAGATCATTATTATATGGACAAGAGCATCATTGCTTCTCACACGCTAAGACAACTTTTTATTGATATGTTTTAACTTCAACATCATATGTTTGAAATACGTTATTTTTATTATCATGTTATGATTTACACAAATGAATCTCATTGCTTTTAGTTTCTCATTACAGGATGGTTTCAAGTTAGTCTGTTACATATATAGCTTAGTAACTATTTATTCATGAGGTGTTTGGTTTTGATTGTGTAATAAATTTTTATACACTTTCTTGATAAAAAGTTATATTAAAATAAAGTGTAAGTTAAGGAATGACATAAAATTATCATGCTTAGGGAGATGTGATAACAAAAAGAGGGATGGGAGGTCTCTAAATAAAAAAGAAGGTATCACCTATTTTTTGTCTAAAGTGACGTTTGATAATGTTGAAATTTGAGAATCATCTCTTATATATGAAATATATCGCATAGGCATTTAAAAATTTAATGATTACGATTATTTGATAAAATATCTGAATCTAAAAATTGAATAGATTAAGGTTATTTGATAAAACAATTGAATATGAAATTGAATATAGATTCAAAAATAAATACTTTTGAAAATGATTACAACAAGCATATTAAATGAATAAAATTAAACAATAAATTTACTTATCTAATAATGATGAGATTACCCATAATTATATACCACACTGACCTACTATATACACAAATAGTGTACCTAAATGAAAACCTAATGGCCAATACTTGAATATGAGTTCTCATACATAAACTTATTTGACAATCACAAATTAATTTTTAATGTAATTTAAATATACCAAATACTATTTGACAATCACAAAGTAACATTTGAACATTTCATTTTTGAATTTTGACTTCTATTTTTAAATTTTATGAAGTGTTGTTTGTGTTTTGTGAATTTGTTATGTCAAACATATTCATCTTATAAAAATATTAATAATAAACATATTAAATAAATAATTATGGATAAGATAAAATATGCATACTTATCATTGAGCATATTAATAGTAAACACACATGCATGGATTGAAATCTTAACCGTAAATTTTTTTAACAAAAAAGAATATTAACGGTAAAGACAAAATAAATAAACCTAGTTAAAAATAAATATGATTTTTCTATCATGTAAAATAAAATTAATAAAATATTTTATCAAGATTTTAATAAGTTTGATTTTAATTGATATAAAAATTTGACTATAAAATCAAAAATAATAAAAATAAGGTGAGTTATCTCTAGGTAAGTATGATTTCCAACGTTGGATGGAGCATCTCTCCGCAGGTGATGACAAATCCCCCCTACGCTTATGTTCAGCGTTAAGTGGATATCACCTACTTAAGCTAATTGTTCAGAAGTTAAGGACTAGCTTTGCCTATATTCAGATCTTAAATTGTAAATATTACCAAATTATTTGAAAACATAAAAGTTTGACCGATTCAGATTTTAGAGGCCGTTAAGCCCAATCAAATGGGACTTAAGAATTTTTTTTGTTTGTAATAGTTATCAAATACATCTTTTAGCAAGTTTTGTTACGAAAAAATATAAAATTCTAATAAAAACTCAATTTATCGTGCAACCAAACATCTCATTAAACTTAGTTGAAGTTTCGTATGTCATATATCTACAATGAGTAAATGTGATAAGTCACATCTCTTATTTACCATGAGATAAGATGACTATTATGTGAGAGGATAAGCCAATGCTATTTGTGTTAAGAGTAGATAATTAAGTCACATGTCATATTCTTGCATTGTGTTTCTTTGGAGGATGATGAAGACCTATAGCTATTTGTGATAAATTCTAACAGAGAGTTTGGTTGCACAATTAATTTGTATACAATTTTACCACAAAAATTCTATTAAAATAAAGCGTAGGCTAACAACCAATGTGTCGTTGGTTAGGTGGGGTCACTAGATAAAAAAGAGAGTTTCACGTTTTTTGTCTAAGAAAAAAATCTCTAAAATATGTAGAACTGTAATATTTGCCAAACACATATTTTAGCATGTTTTGTTGCAAAACATTAACTTGTAACAATTACCCCCCCGTTAGGTATTAGGTTAGGTCAAGTTCTACATGAAGGAACTACTAGAGCGAATCATCTTATATTGTAAAGTTTGCTTGACTTTTACGTGAGTTTAGGTCACATATATATAATATTTAGGGCTTGAGTATATTTGTCATATATATTAGTGCTCTTATTTTGACGATCATTGAAAGTATCTTTTCACCAACCAATTTTGGTAATAAAGTCCCTTTAATGTAGTGTTTATTGATTTCTCGAATAATGTGGTACTAACAATTTTGTGGTACCACCAAACTTTTTTAGAGATTAGCTTCATATTTACAGGAATGAAACTTTAATGTTGAATTGTCTTTAAATACATTGTTACCTTCTTATATATTTGTTATAATTTTCAATTATGGTTAGGAGCACTTGCATGTTGACAGACTATATATATGCAATGACCTATTCTCATTGAGATAAACAAATTTCTAATCAATGTTTTAAAGCATGTTTTATGTACACTATATGCTCATTTTTCTTTTACAGTAGCTAAACTTTATATTTACAATGCAGTCAACCTGAATATACGTTATTATTTTCTACAGATGAGATTGATATATAAGGAAAATATCAAGTAAATTTGTAATCATTGTATTTTCTTGTTTTTAAAATGATATGTTATAATATTTATTTTGCAGATCATTTGGTACCTTATCCCATATAAAACATAAGTAGAGTATTAGCAATATTCTATGTAAGAAATATACATAAAGATAGCTTTTGTGCCGCTTATTTGCATGTATGTGATAGAGATACATGTTTCAAATTAACAAGTTCCTACACCAATCTATACATACAATTATAACTTTGATGTTATCAATTTTATGTTTTCTTCTGTGCAGTATTTGTGCCATGTATTTTATGATGCATTTTGAAATATGATAAATTATTTGCCAGATAATTAGATGTATATAGGTAGTTTTGTAAGAAAAAAGAAGAAGAAGAAGAAGAAGAAACTTACTTTAGGATGCAATGAACTCAAACCACCCCATATTGAGTATGAAGTAGGATTGGGGATTAGGGGCTGCATACGGGTAGGATTCAAATAGTGGAAATTGCTTATTTCTAATTTTGATTAAGTGATTGTATTCGGAGTTCAATTGAATCAAAAATCAAGGCATTTCGGTTCAGTAATCAATATCAGAATAATTCGATAATTTTTAAAATCTATGATATACCAAATTTATCCTAAAAATTTATCGAATAAATATTATTTTATCATCAACTTTTGACATAATATGCCTAAAATTTAACTTTTACCTTTTTACATTTTATATATAATGATTTTGATAGTGCATGTGTTTTATGTATTATAATATTAATATATATATACTATTATAACATTAATGTATATAGATTACTTTTTTATCAAAATTAGATAAACAAATACGGAACCGACATTTCCATTCCAATGAGCTATAGAAACATTTGATTCCGATTTTAATAAATTATAGGATACTGAAAAGTAACTTTTATCACAATCCAATGAAAATGCTGCAATCTCGAATCTTGTGGGGGTAGTTGGACTCCATTTTCCAAAGGCGGTTCTAAATTAAGCCTTTATGGAGTGTTTGGTTGCATTATAATGGAGATTTTTATTTTAATTTTTAAAAGTTGAAAGAAAACTTGTTAAAAGAGATGTTTGGCAACCATGATAATTTTACGTTTTGAAAGTGATTTTCTTCTTAAACAAAAAAATAGGGTCTCACCTCTTTCTTTTTCCTTGTGGTCCCCCACTTTGTTTGATCATGGATAGTAGTTAGTCTTTTTTGTTATCACATCCCTCCAAACATGATAATTATATGTCATGAGTTGATTCACTCTTTATTTTAATATAATTTTTTTATCATAAAAGTGTACAAAAAATTATCATGCAACTAAACACCTCATTAGATTCGAGTTTCAATCTGATTTTAACATGAAACTAGACGATTGACCTCCAAAACGTGTGCCCGTGACTTCAAATCCTATTCGGATCCATTTGGAGGACCTATTTAGAGAGATAATGGATCCGGTGGCTTTAGAAGTCAGCACTTTTCGTTTTGAACTCGGATTTTTCTCAACCTGACCTCGCTCACTGGAAATCAGATATATGTCTTAATCTACCTTTTTCGGGAAAGTGCATTCGTTATAGAATTAAATTTTCAACATATTATTTAATAATTAATATTTTAACATGTGTTATTTTTTTAAAAAAAACATCATCACTAATCTTGTCTTTTTTGTCAACGGCCATTCTCTCTTTGAGAGGTCCACATTCTATATACACATTATTTAAATATTTTATAATGATTTATAATTTAAAATATTGTTGTAATATATTTTAAAAATATTAATAAACTTTAAAAATTATTATTACTAAAAGTATAAATTCATATTACTTAAAACTTTGGAATGTTATTGAATAAATATTTTAAAAATTTCTATGACAAACCTATTCTTCTTTATTGCTATTTTCCTTCATGTCTTGTGTTTTCTTCGTCTTTCTGTAGAAAAAGTTATTCTTATCAAAACCAATAAAATGCTTGATAATAATATTTTGATATATTTTAAGAATTATTTTTTATTTTAGAAACATAAAATTTTGTTAGTTTTTAAAATATTTATTTTTAAAATAACTAATTAAAATATAAATAAAGTAAAGACTGGTAACGTAAAAAAAATCCCCTGCACCGCGACTTCCCTTCCCTTTCTCTCTTCCACACCGCGCCAGTGTATCAGGGAGCGAGCCACACCTCCGAATCCCCCGTACTCCTTCCATCTTTCCCTCCGTGTCGATCTGCATCTCCACTGTCCGCTGCCACCATGGATGAGGAGTACGACGTGATCGTGCTCGGCACCGGCCTCAAGGAGTGCATCCTCAGTGGCCTCCTCTCCGTTGACGGCCTCAGGGTGCCCTCCCTTTCCTGTCTTGTCATTTAATCATGTCGTTCCTCTTCTCGATGCCGCGGCATTGATTATTTGCTCCCTCTGCTTGCTTGATTGATCCTACCGTTGGCGACCGGATTGGTCAGCTCCATGGCTGGACTTGCCATCGAAACTCCTCTGTGAGTTCGTTTTTGCTGCTGGTTTCTCAAGTCATCGGGCCTTGAGTCGCGGATCGGGGCACCTCTTTGCTCTTCTTTGCCATCTTTTCCTTTCATCGTATGCTGCTTCGAGTTTGACATGTAAACTAACCGCTTGAAAACTGTTGATTGTCGCACTTCGGGCGTGTTTTGGGCGACAAGTTTGCTTGTAAACCTGCTTTAGTTATGGCCGATGGGGTCTTGTAAAAGATTGGGTGGATCTGGCATTTCGTGATGGAGTCATGGAGATGACGCCAATTCTATTGGTACATTCGTGCAGGATATACGTATGTAGTCCTCTTTTATGGTGTAGCATATTATGTAGCAGGAACGTCTCTAGATAATTCTCCAGCTCTGCTTCTTCTATAGATGTTGAACCGGTATCACAGAATTACCGATTCACCTGGCTAGTAATATTGTAGCATCTTTTCCGAAACACAATTGAATGTTGCTTCTAATGCAGATTCTATGATTTTAAGGCTTCATAAACTAGCCAAACTTTACTTGCCCATTTGAATTTTGAGTTCACAGCCTCCTTATGTATCTTTTAGATTATCTTCGTTATATCTTTTCGATGCATCATCATTGATTTTGTAAAATTTACCTGCTAGATAATTTAACAGGAAATATTGGTGTGCTTGTTGTTTAAGTTTAAAGGAATGTTGAATTGCCTAGCTAGACGGTACTCTATTATGAACTTCTTGATATTTATTGATTCAACGACTTCTAAAAAGTATCTAATTTGCACATTGGTACATAGATGTTGAATACTCTAAAATTTAATGTCCTATAACACTAGGTTGATTGGGGTCTCAATAACCTTGTTATCTAATACATTTTTACCTCAAGTCAACAAATTTTTTTTGTATCAGTTTTATCACTTATGCTTTTTATCATCAAGGGTTGTAATGTTGTATTCCTTTCTTGTGATTCAGGTCCTGCACATGGACAGAAATGATTACTATGGAGGAGAATCGACATCACTGAATCTTATCCAGGCAAGTGAGAATAGTTTGGAATGGTACATCTTCTGGATAGCTAGGAGTTTACAGGGTACTTTAGCTGGATTACAGACCTACAGTTTACTTTAAAAGATGTACTGGGAAGAGCATTTCATTTTCAGATTTTTTTTACTGTAGGATTGAACCTGTTGATCTTATATCTGTTACAATAAAATGCATGCCACATATACTTCATAGCCTATTTGCAATTAAATACATTTTTTCCCTTTTATGCTGCAGCTTTGGAAAAGATTCAGGGGTAGTGACAAGCCTCCAGCACATCTGGGACCTAGCCGAGATTACAATGTTGACATGATACCAAAGGTTTTTACCTACTATCTTTTGTTCCATTTCTTTGTTTTTACCTAGCACATGATTTATCTTTGACAACTTAATGAGTGAATGGGGCGAGGAGTGTCTTGCCATGCCTTAGGTGCTCGAGACGAAGTTCCTTTTTTAAGTCACCAAAAACATCTTAAATATAAAAGTTTGCAAAATGTCAAGAATATAAAAATGCAGCCAAATTTTGTACCAACAACTAAAATTTGCAGCAATTAAATGGAACAATTTAATATAAAGCAATAAAATAACCATATTCATATTTAAATACAAGTTGAGAAAATGGAAAAATGTACAAGTGACTAATAACATCATAACATTAAAACTAAAATACAAAATGTCACGAATATAAAAAAGCATCCAACTTATGTTCCAAAGAAACTGGAAAATTTGTAGGAACTATATAGTGTCAATTAAAAATGCAGCAATGAAATAAGTAAATTTTTTAGCTAAAGAAAACAAGTAGAGACATTTAAGCTGATACATAAAGAAACATCACTTGATCATTGCTCTAATCTTTATTTAGCTTAATTTTTTGTTCTTTGGATATCTCGTATTCTTGTCAAAATCTATATTGTGCTTATCAGTTACTTCTATTTGCTTTTCCTTAGCCATTCAACACTCGTTGTAGAAAACCTTGTTCTTGCACCTCATCAACCCCTGCATTAATTTATTAATGTTCTACATGCCCCAATGTTAGAACCTCATTTTCATGTGCAAGTTCTTCATTTTCATGAGTAATCCAATTATTAACCTTGTTTATGTCATGTAGAAAGATTGAATGAAGATTATATTTCTCCATCTGATAAGACAATCTTTGTCTCTAATTGTATTACACAAAGACAAGATCGTTAAGTCTCTTTTGCTTCAACTTACTCATTTTTCTTTGTATACACCTACAAAATATAATTCATATATTTTGTTTTTAATGACTATGCAAAGAAGATATCATTCCTTTGTCTTTAAGAAATGTTACATATTCAAATATGCTCTAATTACATTCACAATTTAATGCACTACATATAAAGCTTAAAACTCGAATAGCTAGTCTCTACAATTAAGAAACCTTAACTTCTCCAATATTTCTACCAATTTGTTACATGAATGCTTTTTTTAAGTACTTGTAAGGTGGCATTTGATTTGAGTTAATGAAATATTTAAAGTCATAATTTTTATTTAATTTTCTTGGAGAACACAAAATCTTAGTTATTCACTTTCGAACATAAAAAAATTATAGTGAATCACCTAAATTAAAGTAGTTTATGAAGAAATAACTATTACATTTAGATGTTTTACCAAAGATCTCAATATATAATCTTTGACTGGTTTAGAGATTAGACGTTAATTCAGCCAAAACAAACTTGGCCTAAGTCACAAGATGCTATGCAACATATTTAAGTAGAAAGCACTCACCATGTCTTATGGCCATCTTTTCCAAACCACCTTTGATTATCTATGGAGATTGTCAATTACTTGAATGCCAAATCTTGCTTTTTAGCCATGGGCACAAATCTCTTAATGCAATCATGTAATACTTAATCTCACCTCAAACTCAACATTGGAATTTAAATAATGAAAATGAAGACTAAGGTAATATCCGGTTGCATGTAAACGATGATGAAGTTGGAAGTCCTATCAATAATATACTGAATTGGATTATAGTTTTCGTACTTTTCACCTAATGCCTTCTTTAGCATCCATTGCTTCATATATATATGCTGTAACATCAACATTTAAATTTTATTTTAAAGAAAACTTTTATCAAAAAAGTTTATTTATTTGGTTTGATACTCTGATTTTAGTATTGACATTGATGACTATGAAAATATATGATATTCATAGAAGTATTAGCTAATTTTGTATGATCTTCATATATAGGAACATAAAAGTGAATTCCACAGATTTTGTGTGTGTTGACATAGGGGTTGTTTCATCACTTAGACAATTTAAACCATATTTTTTGTACTGAGATTGTATGAGTCCTTTGAAAATTTGATCTCTCCCCATCAAATTTGCGATATCTCGGGGTTAATTATATCGAGCAACTATTCAAACACCCTTCGTTAACCATCACAACAACACATTGATCTGAAGTCATTTATTCACAAACAATAAAAGTTGAATGACATATCCGTATGATCTTATGAGATTGAGTTTTGTGATTTAATTTGTTTGAATTTAAAGATCATCTTAATGGAATCATTAAGATGTCATGCAGTTTCTGGGTTGAGCCTTTGACCATGGATGTTGTTTGACTTTATCAAATCTTTTATTTACTTGATTTGTTTATTTGATTTGTTGCTTTCAGTGTGATTTTTGCCATTTATATGACTTAGACAATTTGAATTTTCTTTGAGATTATGTGATTGTCTAATGTTTGGTTATCCAAAAATTTTTTGTAAGTCAAAATTATTTTCCCCCTTTTTGTCTTTATATAGGAATCATCTTTCTTTTTTTGCATGTTTTATTGTTATTTTATTTTGATTTAAGTGATTTTTGTTAATAAGATTTATTCTTTTTAAAATTATCCACTTAATTGAATGCTTTAATTTGATCCAACTTAATATATTTTGTATTTTTGGTAGTCATTTTTTATGTATTATTTTCTGGGGTGACTTTGGATTGATTATGGTAAGATTTCATCAATGATTATGTTGTTATCTGGTTTAAATATTATTGTGTTTACTTATTTAGTTAATCAAAATATTATATGTAAGTTACTTTTGTAACATATTTAATTTCATTCATTTCGTTGAAGTCTATAGGGATGGATATCTTTAAGTGACAATACATCAAGACAAGTCAACTTTATTCCATTGTACATGTGAGTACATAATGAATGAGGAGGCATAAAAGTCATGTTCTTTTTTAAATGAAATTTGTTTCCATCCATGAAGTGTAATGGAGCTTGCAGCATATTTCTTAGGCATTACTCTGTCATTTTGTGTATAAATAGTATTTTGCACAATTAATTATGCATACTATTTATGTACAATCTCTTCGAGGACCGAATGAGATTGATTGTCTATATCTAGAAATAGTTTTGTTGCATATGATATGTAACTGTGTGAACCTCTTTTTTACGCATCTGTTTTTTAGAAAGAAAGACATCTCCGGACTTTTCTAGGAAAAATATGTGATATCCTAAAAATACTAGGTAGTCCGGTGATAGTTTAAAAATATTAGAACCGAGGTTCGGGTTCTTTGAAAATTTCATTTTTGACATTTCTCCGCCGGACGGTGCGAGTATCCGGCGTTAACTTACATCGAGCAATGGCTCGAACGCCTTTGATTAACCGTCGTGGCAACCTGTTTTCGGAGACATGCACATCCACAAAATAAAGTAAATAACTCAAAAGGGCAGCGGCCTTTTGGGTCCGATCAGATGCAAACCGATTTGTTCGGATTTGTTTTATTTGTTTGTTGGTTGATTTTTGGATTGACTTGAGAGTCGGTTTTGAGGGTTTGAGTTTGAATCAATTTGTTTGATTGATTTGGTTTTGTTGTTTTGGTTTAGTTTTGATTTGTTTGATTTTGGACTTGATTGGTTCAAGTTTTTGTTTTGATTTCAGTTTTGATGTGCTTAAAGTTTTAAGCATGTTTGGATTTTTGATTTGGTTGATTTTGATTTTTCTGATTTCTGAATTTTCTGGTTTTGAGTTGATTTTGATCCATTTTGGATGTTTGAAATGTGCTTATTTGGTTTCTTTGGGGTTAAGCACTTGATTGTTCATTTAAGCGAAGTTCGGTGGATTTTAAGTGAATTTTCAGATTGCTAAAATCAGATTTTTGAAGTTGGTTAGAATCTGTTTTAGTAGATTGCTTAAATCTGATTTTTGGTTTGCAGATTTAATTGAAATCTGATTTTTTTGGTGGTTGACAGATTTGACTTAAATCTGAATTTTATTATTTTTTGATTTGATCAAAATCTGATTTTTGTTGTTGAAAGTTGGTTTGAAACCGGTTCCTTCTTCTTAAAGGTCGGTTTTTTGTTGAACCGGATTGAGTTTGAGTCCAACTTTCAGATTTCTTTTAATTCTGGTTTTTTATTGTTTTGCTTTTTAGATTTGATTTAATTCTGTTTTTGTTTGAATTTTCAGATTAGGTTTGAAATGATTTTTTATTTTTTGGTTTGGCGGTTTGCATCGCCTCCGACCCATCGGGCTGCCAAACGGTGCCCACTTTCATGCATCTCATAGTTGACATAGAAGGTCACTTTCATTTCATATGTGATGAAGTACAATGATGTAAGAAAAGCTAGGCAATTCTTCCCCCAACATAGGTTCTTCACCAATTCTGGAAAATTTCGGCATTACGACGGCATGCCGGTCATTTCCAACTTAGTGAAGTTTTACCCATCCAAAATAGCCAGCCTTAGCTTAGCCATATTGGGGGAAGGATCGCCGGCTACGGGAGCATGCCCGCGCCACCGTCCGGATCGACATTCCGGGGTGGACCCGGGGGGAGTCGTCCAAGGTTGGAGTCCCCGCGAAGGGTGGATCTCCTTAATTTAATATTGCTTTCGCATTCTGAATTTTTATTTGTTCATTTTTTTTGAAACAAGGCCATGGAGGCCGGTTCAATTTCATCGGCGTTCTGAGCCGGCCTTCAATCTTCATAGGCCCGCCGGGCCCGTCTTGGACTGTTTTGGGCCGGAAGGGCCTGTTGGGAAGCTGCTGCACTGCTGGAATTGCTTGGCTGGACCGACTTGGAAGGCCACCCGGCTGTGCCCTTGGCCCGTCGGACAGTTTCCAAGGGGTGCCGGGCCGTCACCTTCAAGTCGGCCCACCTTCTGACTGCTGTCCTCCTGTTTGGAGCTCCTTGGACTGCTGTCCTCTCAGTAGGCCACAAAGGGGCTGTTTTGGTTTGGTTTTGGGTGGGCCGAAATGGGCCTGCACAAAGGGCATTTCAGGCTCTGATTTGGGTCTGATTTTTTTTGGAGACCGATCAGGGGCTGTGTGGGGTCTGTTTAATGGGCCGCAAGGAGGGCCAGGACAGCAGGCTGAGAGAAGGCCGATTGGGGACCTGTTTTGGGGCCTGGATCGGGGTCAGTTTGAGGCCGGGAATGGACCTGTTTGGGGACCGGAACTGGGTCACAAGGGGACCTGTTTTGGGCCTGGATTGAGTGCCGGAACATGGGCCTGAATTGGGGTGCGCAGAGAGCTAGGAAATGACCTGTTAAAGGGGGGTGCTCAATGGGCTAAAACAGGTGCAGTTCGGGGAGTATTTGAGTGGGCTGCAAGGGGGCCTGATTATGGGCTGGTTATGGGCCTGCAATAGGGAGTTTTCTCCTGCTGTGGGTGGGAGTGTTCGGCTGGGCCAAGTAGACCTGCAGGTGGGCCTGCTAAATGGGCCGCATATGGACCTGCAGGAGGGTCTGAGCAGGGACCTGCAGGAGGGCTGAAACCGAGCTTGGGGATGGGCCGAACATGGGTTGTATATGGACCTGCAGGGGGGTCTGCTAAATGGGCCGCAGGAGGGTTGATTGCCAGACCATGTTGGGGCCGGATTTGGGCCTGGATTGGGGTGTTCGGTTGGACTGAAATAGGCCTGCACAGGGGGGGCTTTTAGGGGCCTGGTTTGGGTCCGAACATAGGCTGTACAAGAGGATTTTTGCAGACAGACCAGGGGTTGGAGATGGACCCTAGAACAGGTAGAAAAGAAGGCCCTTTGAAGGGCTACATGGGCGCACCAACTAGCCTTGTTTACCTTGTCTTCTTCTCTTCTTCTCCTTCCTTCTCCTGGCGGCAGGTGGCAGACGCAAATGGCAGCAGCAAGTGAGGTAGCAGACCGGCAGCTTGTCGGCGCTTCCAACCTTTTTTCTGGCTGGTGTGCCCCTCTTCCTTTTATAGAGAGTGAAGGGGGCAGATGAAGAGCCAGCAGTTGCATGCGCTGGTGACTTTTGGCCTCCCCCATGGAGGTTACACCATTTACTCCAATTGATTGGCTGGCTGTCCCTTCATCTTCCCCCTCCTTCAACTAACTGTTGGGAGGCTGAGGTGGCAGGTGGGTGCGCACATGGCTGCTGAGGTGGCAGGTGGGTGCAGCTGGGCCTTGTTCACACTGCTGCTGAAGTGGGCCTGGCCCAATTGGGTCTGGTTTCTGGGACAGCAGGCTGAGAGGAGGCCCAAGCCCTCCTATGGGCTGCGGACAAGGCCTGAACTTGGCTGAAATGTGCCAATTATGGGCCAAGTGAATCCGGCCCCTGCTGGGGTGCCCAATTAGGCCCAATTGTGGCTGATCTTAAGGGCTGTTGGGCCAACTCCTAGGCCAGCCCATCTGTTCTACTCTTTTCTTCTTCTTTTTTGAAAAAATGTACGCCACAGTAACTATTTTGATCTACTTTTTTTTGGGAAGGGGGAGGAAAATCAAATTTTTTTGCATATATATATGCAAGCATGGTTCGTCGGGTCGGGTCGGGTCGCGACCTGGCCCCAACCTGGTCAGGTTTGGTCCCGACCGGCTCGGTCGTGACCCGGTTGGGCTGACTTAGCCGGCCGGGTCACGGGGGTCGCGCGACCCGGCCCATATGACCGTTGGCAACGATTGGGGGGGGCCCTCCAGCCCCCCATTCAGCCCCTTACTCTCACCTCTCACTCACTCTCAAGCTCTTATTGCTCTCAAATTTTGCTCTCATCTTCTTCTTCATTTACTTAATTATTTCATTAAGTACTTCATTAATTCATTTAGTATATTTATTTAATACTTGTTTCATTGATTAGTTAGTTAAGTAGTTTCTTCTTTTTAATACTTACTTATTTAATTCGATAGCTAGTTAGCTAGAAGATTAGTTAGATATTTAGTTTAGTAGTTACTTAAGTACATAATTAGTTAGAAGGTATAGTTAATTACTTAGTTACATAATTAGTTAGTCATTTATTTTACATAATTAAAAGTTTACTTATATTAATAGTCACTTATTAACGTCATTAGCTTTTTTAAATAGTTAATTACTTACTTAAGTAATTATTTAGTAAAAAAATTGTCTTCTCCAAGCTAAACAACCCAAATTACCGGCGCGGCCCGGAGTGATCTGGCTTGGTTACATTACAAGTTTACCACTTGATCTCTATGGCGGAGAGAGAAGTGCAATATAAATATTGCGACAAAGTAATATTCTGTGGTATTTATCGTTTAAAATTTTATTTTGCAGGCATGAAGAGAAACGTTCTTCCTTGCACACGGACTCCGCTGGAGGTGAGAGCTCAATTTCGTAGGCACCTACAAGCGATGGAGCAAACGAAGAGAACTAGCAAATGGCATGAGGAGACCGTCCGAGAAGAATTACTACAACCGAGGAGACGTTCCGTACACATTTACGGGACTGGACAAGAGAGACCGGATATTTTTGGAGACGAAAAGTACGTGGGTATGTTTGTTTTACTTATAAACGTAGTTCATTCTTCTATTTTAAAAGTTAATTAAGTAGCTGAATATTTCTTAAATAGATGACCTCTTACGGGGAATGGAAGCAAGTTGAAGATCATTCACCGACGAAGAGTTACATAGACGCACTGGCCGAATGATGGGTCAAGGGTCTAGAAGTGGGAGTGGTCGAGGAAGTGGAAGAGGATCCAACAACTAACCGCAAGATGAGATTCATGATCTCACCCAAAACGACGACCCGACAGTAGGTCCCATGGATCCCGTAATCACCAGACCACGACAACGTCAAACGACAATCACAATGGTGATGAAGAACCTAAAATTATGTAAGAAGAAGATTGGCCGGACAACATCAAAGTGGTTCTTTCACCACATCATTTCAGCAAATGTCGCGAGGGGACCATACTACGAGAACATGATCGACACGATTGCAGACGTCGGGAGGGGAGTGCCTGGTCCAAACCCAAAAGAGATATTCAATGTATATCTTCCTATAGAGGTGCAAGAAACAAAGAAGTACGCGGCATCATTTGAACGAATATGGGAGGAGCGATGTTGCATATTAATGACCGACGGATGGGCCGGTAAGTAAATTTTTTTATACTCATTTATTTAAAATATATAAACATTCTTTTTAGTATAACTTAGTTAATATCTTATACTTAACAGGTATAATTAGGAAGACAATGATCAATTTCCTAGTGTACAGTCAAGCCAGCATGATCTTTTGAAAGTCAGTCGATGCATCGGGATAGGAAAAGAATGCGAAGTATTTTTACCAATTGATAGATGGAGTGATAGAAGAAATAGGAGAGAGCCAAGTAGTTCAAGTAGACACAGACAATGCGGCCGCATACAAAGCGGCCGGACAGATGCTTGTGGTCAAAAGACCAAAGTTGTATTGGACACCTTGTTCTGCCCACTCCTTAGACTTGATGTTGGAGGATATAAGCAATGATCCTCAAATAAATAGGGTAGTTAAGCTAGCCCAGTTTATAACCACAGCTTTGTCCTTGCATTTATGAGTGAACACACCAAGGGGCGAGAGTTGTTACGGCCCGGTGCAACCCGGTTCGCCTCCCACTACATTTCGTTAGAAAGTTTGTTTAGTCAAAGGAGAGCTCTAACTCAGATGGTCATTTCACCGGGTTGGGGTAGTTGGATAGCTAGATGTAACTAATTGGATAAGAGAAAGGGGAGAAAAGTAGATGAGACAATAGAGAGTTGAGATTTTTGGAAAGTTGTAAAGAAGACGTTAAACATCGTCCAACCCATAGTGAATGTACTAAGGATAGTTGACGGAGATATGAAAGCAGACATGGGGTATTTATACGATGCGATTGAAAGAACGAAGGAAGAAATCTTCAAGACAGTGTTCGACTTTGCCAAGTGGTGGGATATCATAGATCGCCGCTGGGAATGTTCGTTACATCAACCTATACATGCAATAGGTATATTTTCTTAAACATTTACTAATCTTTTTTTAATGTCAGATATGTATAAGTTGTTTACTAATGTTATTTGGTTTATAGGTTACTTTTTCAACCCAAGGTATTGCTATAGTTCACGGTTCAAGGCAACGAACGAGCTATTAGATGACGTAAAGAGCGTTATCCGACGGTTGCTCGGTGACGACGACCGAGCTATTATCGCATGCAACAAGATGATTACAGAATGCGGGCATTTCACTTTGAAACGAGCAGAGTTGAACGAGCTGTGATGCTACTGAGTTTGGGTACGTAGCATTATTTTTCATCACTTAATTAAGCAAAGTTTACTTAGATAATGTGTGAACCTCTTTTTTACGCGTCTGTTCTTTAGAAAGAAAGACATTTGTCACTACCTCGGACCTTTTTTTAGGAAAATAGGTGATACCTAAAAATATTAGGTAGTTCGGTGATAGTTTAAAAAATATTAGAACCGAGGTTCGGGTTCTTTGAAAATTTCATTTTTGACCCTTCTCCGCCGGATGGTGCGAGTATCCGACGTTAACTTACATCGAGCAACGGCTCGAACACCTTTGATTAACCGTCGCGGCAACCTGTTTTTGGAGACATGCACATCCACAAAAAGTAAAGAACTCAAAAGGGCATCGGCCTTTTGGGTCCGATGAGATGCAAACCGATTTGTTTGGGTTTGTTGATTTGTGGTTGACTTTGAGAGTCGATTTTGAGGGTTTTGGATTTTTGAATCAGTTTGTTTGGTTGGTTTGTTTTGTTGTTTGTTTTTGATTTGCTTAATTTTAGACTTGATTGGTTCAAGTTTTTTGTTTTGATTTCAGCTTTGATGTGTTTAAAGTTTTAAGCATGTTTGGTATTTGTTGTTTGATTTATTTGATTTGATTTCCAGATTCTGGATTTTTTTGTTTTAGGTTGATTTTGATCCATTTTTGGGTGTTTGAAAGTGGTGCTTATTTGGTTTCTTTGGGGTTAAGCATTTGATTATTCATTTAAATGAAGTTCGGTGGATTTCCGGGTTCATTAAACCAGTTTTATATGTGCAATCGGAGTTGATTAGAACTGATTTTTTTCTTTTGGGCAGATTTATTTAAATATGGAATTTATGTGTTTTGGGTTTAATCAAAATCTGATTTTGGCAGGTTATCTGATTTCTTTTTTTATGTTGACAGATTTAGTTGAAATCTGATTTTTGTTTTGGCAGATTTTGTTTGAAATCTGATTTCGGTTTGATTTGTTTCAAAACCGGTTCAATCTTGTTAAAGATCGGTTGTTTGTTGAACCTGGATAAGTTGAATTTCATATTTCTTTTAATTCTGATTTTTTGTTTTGACTTTCGGATTTAATTTTCTGTTTGAATTCCTAGATTGGGTTTGAAATGATTTTTATTTTTGGTTTGGCGGTTTGCATCGCCTCCGACCCATCGGGCCACCATTGGGCGCCCGGAATCAAACATCTCGAGTCGACATCGGAGTCGCTTCATTTCATTGAAGGTGAAGTACATCGGAGTACAATGAGTGGTGATCCTTCCCCCAACTTAGGTTCCTCACCGACTTAGAAAAATTTCGGCATTACGACGGTATGCCGACAAGTTTTTAACTTGGCAAGGTTTACCCGTCCAATCAAGGCTAGTCGGTGACTTAGCCAAAATCGGGGGAAGGATCAACGGCTACGGGAGCTTGCCCGCGCCCTCGTCCGGATCGACATCCTAGGACGTACTCGGGGGAGCCGTCCATTTCGTTTTGGTTTTATTTCTGTTTTTATTATTTTAAAAGGCCACTCGGGCCGGTTTTGAGTTCCATTGGCGTTCAAAGCCGGTCTTCGGTCTTCTTGGGCCGGAAGGGCCTGTCTTGGACTGTTCTTGGGCCGGAAGGAACTATCTTGGACTTGTGCGCCTCCCTCCGTTTTGGTGGTAGGGTAAGGACCCACCCGGACAAAACAATCGGCCCGTCGTACGGATTTCGAGAGGGTCCGGGACATCGCCCCTACCCACCATTGCTGAAAATGGCAGACTTGTGTAGCTTGGCCGGCTGCTGCAGACCTGCTTCTCTTTTAGAGCTTCATGTGTTGGTGTCTTCTCCGGAACGCCACAAGGGGGCTGCTGAAAGGGGTACTCCGGACTCCTTTCTTTTGAAGCAAGCAGGACCTGTTTGAGGCTCTTGGGCCGGCAGGACCTGTCTTGGGCTTGAGTGCCTCCCTCCGTCTTGGTGGTAGGGTAAGGACCCTCCCGGACAAAACAATCGGCCCGTCGTACGAATTCCGAGAGGGTCCGGGACATCGCCCTTACCCACCATTGCTGAAAATGGCAGACTTTGTAGCTTGACCGGCTGCTGCTTGCCTTCTTTTTGGTATGCCGCAGAGGGGCTGGAAATTGACCACCTGGGGGCTGCTGGATGGACCGGCCAGAGGGAGAGAAAGACCAGGGGAGGGGTACCCTTAGAGGGCTACATATTTATAAAATATTAACTCACCTGTCCTCTTTCTTCTTCTCCTTCTCTTCTCTTGACTGCTGGCAGTATGCACGTGGGCAGGAGATAGCTTGTCTTCTTCTTCTCTTCTCTTGGTTGCCGGCAAGTGTAGACGTACAGCAGCAGGCAGAGGGGGCTGGAGCAGGCGCACAGCAACCAGCAGAGGGGCAGCTTTATGGCATCTTCGGCTGGTCTTCCTCCCCCTTCCTTCTTCTAGCCGCGGACAGATCTTGCAACAGGTGCGCACAGAGGGCAGCAGAGGGGCAGCAGCAGGAAGAGGTGGCGTCAGTAGCAGCAGGAGGCAGCAAGGGGCAGTAGAGCTCCCAGCCGCCTGTCGGCCTCTCTCCTCTCTTCCTCTTCTTCTTCTCCTTGGTCGCAGGCAGCAGGTGGCAGCAGGACAGAGCAGCAGCCTGTCGGCGTCCAAAGGCAGTCCCCCTTTTGCTGGTGCGCACCCCTCTTTTTATAGGGGCTGGAGGGGAGGTGAAGGGCCAGCAGGGGCTGCGCATGGGCCTGGGTTTGTGCGCAGGTCTCTTGGCCTCCCCCCCATGCAGCCATTGCATTGAATGGGCTGTTGACTGGCTGCCTCCTCTTCCTCCCCCTTTCTTGAGCTGAGCGCAGGGCTGGGTTGGCTGCATGGTGCGGCTGGCTGCTGGGGTGGCAGGTGGTGCGCAGGATGATGCTGAGGTGGTAGGTGGGCCAGTGTGGCATGTTCACACTAGGCCGCAGGTGGCCTTAGAGATGGCCTGCGCACAGGCTTCTTTCATGGGCCAATTTCACTGGTTTATGGGCCAGCTGGAGGCCGTGGGCCCAAGCTTCTGTGGGCTGTGCGCTGGGCCTAATCTTAGGAGGAAATTTGCCCAAATTTAAGATAGAATCATGGGCTTTTGATTGGACATACATGGGCCCCTGATTGGGCCCAATTTGGCTGAACTGTGGGCTGTCCGGCCTGCTCCTAGGCCTGCCCATTTGTCCTCCTTTTTTTTTGAAAAAAAATGTACGCCAACAGATAATAATGTAAGACATTCAATTTATGCAGCTGATTGGTGGATGGACCATGGTAAAGTACTAGGGTACGAGGATTTGGTAGATGTAGCCATCAGGGTTCTAAGCCGAAACCACTTCGGCTTCGGGCTGCGAGAGGAATTGGTCTACATTCAGCTTGATTCACACGAAACAAAGAAATAAGTTGACATCAAAGAGACTTGAAGACCTCGTATATTATCACTACAACATGAGATTAAAGTTGAAGAAGTTGGAGAGAATGAAGCAAAACCAGATGGAACAAAAGAGTTAGATATCACACGCGGCGGGACATTCGGTCGAGGAGCCATAAATTGAAGAGGAGGACATTAATTTGGATTAAATATTCTATGAGAAGAACTTCTTAGAAGCTTGGGTCAACGATCGAGAAGGGTTGGGAGAACTGGAGTTCAATCTAGAAGACCGACAATGGGCTAAAGGAGTGCTCGATGATGTCCTTTTGGCCGAAGAATTCTAGATCCTTCCCTCCCTAACAAAGCGACAGAGGACCGGAGAAGGAACTAGTCGAGGTACGCAAGGTAAGAGAAAAGGTAAACAAGTTATGACTGATCCTTTTGATATTCCAGATGCTAATACGGTCGAAGACGATCGAGAAGATACGTCGGAGCCGAACATCTAAGTGCAGTACTAGATTTTTGAGGATTCATCATCAAAGAGTAGCAGCGATGATAGTGCTGGATACGGGGGCGCAAGCATTTTACAAGTACAAGGGACCCCAGATCCTCTCATATCTCTTACAACGTCGCTACGTTTTACCGGCGAGAAGCAATATACCCATACGACCCAAGATGCCAATTATGGTACAAGGCCGTAAGGTGGAGGAGGTCACCGTAGCCATGGAACTGGAGCAGAATACCACGATGCCTCCAACTATGCATATGATTCATCTCAAGGCTCTTGGTTCCCTACATATGACCAAGAGTATTGTGGAATGAATTATGTAGAGTCATCAGATACTTCGATCCAATCGACCTATAGTTATGGTGACTCGTTTGGATCAAGTTTTAGGATAGTTTCCCGAGGGACTGATGAATATGATCTGTCATGTGTACATGTATCAAGCTGTGTACTCAACTCAAATGACATGAGGAGAGTACATAAACTATCTACAAAATGTAGAACACGTCACATTGTAATAAAGTTGATGTATTATTTGTTTAAATTATGTCATTTATTTTTCTTTTATTTTTCGATATTTTTTGAATTTTATCACATTTTTTATTTTTTATTTGATTTTTTCAAAAAATAAAAATAAAAAATTGGAGTTGCGACCCGGTCGCGACGGGGTCGGCCTGGGGGTCTCGCAACCTGGTCGTGACCCGCGACCCATCCTTCCTTGTATGTAAGCTATTCGGTTCTTCTTTTCTTGAAAAAAGGCAGAAGAAAGCTTTTGACCAACTCATTGATTGCAGAATCGCCGGAATCGGATCGGAATCGGCCGATTCCGAAATCGGATCATCCATGCGGAAGGACCGATTCCAGCAGAAATTCCGTGGAATCGGTCGGAATCGGTCAATTCGACCGATTCCACGGAAGATCGGTCTGGCCAGTCCGGTTCGATTCCCGGTTCGATTCTGGACTGGAAATCGAACCAATTCCGGCCCTTTTAGGGCCGGAATCGACCGCTGTGGTCGATTCCGGCGATCCAGGACGGCGGCGAGCGTTCCTGCGGCAATTCCAGAGCGATTTCAACCTCAAAATCGAGGATTCTGGCAATTCCGGCATCGATCCCAGCTGTGTGCGCTGATTCCGGTGCGATTCCAGCGATTCCGGCGGCGATTCCAGCGATTCCGGCGATTCCAAGCTAATTCTTCAAGGGATTTCGCCGATTCAATCTCCGATCGGCCTCGATTCAACCTCTTCTTCGATCCTTAGAAGGTTATTGGTAAGATTTCTTCGCCGAAAACTTCGTACGTCCATTCTTATGTGTTTCCGACGACTCCGAACGTCGTTAAACTTGGTTATTTCTGACCGAACAAGTCCGTTTAAGTTCTAAACTATTCGATTGGATGTTCTTTGCACGGGAAAAATTCTGGATATCCCGTACGCCTATTTTTACGCGTGTCCGACGACTCCGAGCGTGGTTAAACTCCGTTTAAGTTGTAAGAGCATCGATTGGATGTTCTTTGTACGGGAAAAATTCCGGATACCCCGTACGTTGATTTACGACCATTTCCGACAAATACGTAACTCTTTAAACATACCGAATAGTGTGTTTGATGGGTTGTCTGCTTCCCAAACATCGCTTAAAGCAATTTTTATGTTGCCTAATAATTTTTTATGCATTCTTTACAATTTTTGCAGGTCTAAGCAATGGCCGATCAAGGTGATGCAGCACCAGCACGTCCTTCTGACGTGGGTTGGGAACACAGCATATGGTAGACCCGGTCAGAAAGAGAGTGCAATGCAAATGGTGTGGGAAGGAGATTAACGGAGGAGTGTTCCGGCTGAAACAACATATTGCCGGAACAAGTGGAAATGTAAAAAAAATGTGATAAGGTGCCGAGGGAGAAGAGTGAGGAGATGAGAGGCTATATGACAGGAAGAGCCTCTCAACGGGCTGTTAGGATTGAGCAGAGGGAGGAGTTGCACGACGAGCTACTCCAGAGGAGGGACCGAGATTTGCCTACTTGGAAAGGGAAAGGCAAGGGGAAGGCACCAGCCGAGCCGGAGTCAGAGAGCGAGGAGTCCACAGACTCCGAGCTTAGACATGCTAGGCATGCTAGCAAGCGTGCATTTGCCGAGGACGAGGATAGGAGGAGCGGAGTAGGAGGGTCAGGGTCCAGAGCTGACCCAACTCTTGGCTGATCAGCATCGACTCGCCCTACCCGGGAGACGGAGGGATGAAGATAGGAGCCACACTGCCATTCTGCTAGTACTCGGTTTACGCTGAGTGATGAGTATTTATTTAGGAAACAGAGTGCTGGGCAAATGGGGATTAAACAAGCAATGAAAGGGGTGAAGGCAACAGGAACGGCTGTAAAGAGAGTCGTTCGTCACATTGTGAAGTGGTTTTTGCATGCAGGTATCACTTTTAAAATGGCATTTATGTGTGTTTTATTTACTTAAGCTTAATTTTTGCCTGATCCAAATTTATGTTAACTTGATGTAGGCATCCCAGCACATGCAGCCACCAATCCCTACTTCCAGACGATGGTGGATGCCATGGGTGAGGCTGGACTCGGTCTGCAAGCCCCGGGCAGCAGGCATATATACGGCACTGGGCTGAATGAGGAGGTCCAGGAGTTAAAGGAGTGGATGGATGGATTTAAATTGGTGTGGAAGAAGAGGGTTTGCACAATTATGTGCGACGGTGGACAGGTATCACCAAAAGGAGTATGATAAACTTCTTGGTGTATTGTTCTGAGGGGACCACGTTCTTGAAGTCGGTAGACGCTTCTGGGAAGATTAAAAATGCCGACTTCATTTTTTCTTTGATGGATGCGGTGGTGGAGGAGATCAGGGAGGATAATGTGGTTTAGGTTGTCACTGACAACGAACCTTCATATAAGGCGGCTGGGAAAAAAATGATGCAGAAGAGGAAGCACATGTTCTGGGTGCCCTGTGCGGCACATTCTATTGATCTCATATTAGAGGATATAGGCAAGGAGGAGTGTGTATCCACCCTTGTCAGGCAGGCGCAGACAATCACGTCATTTATTTATTCGCATCCTCGTCTCCTACATATTATGAGATCACACACAGCAGGGCATGATCTTGTTAGGCCTGGTCCAAGGATTGCCATCTCGGATCTCGACTTCGTCTCGGGGGGGTGAAAGAGAAGAGATCTCGGAGAGATCTCGGAAAAATCTCGGGAGATCGGATCTCGGATCAAAATGTATATATGTATGAAATATAACATAATATCTTATAAAAATAGGAGTACATCAATGAATTTACATGAAAATATATAACACATTTTGTATATCAATTGTGTGAATGAACAATTACAAAGCACTTTCAATACCAAAAAGATGATCTTTGTGCTTCTAAGAGATTTAAACTTGTATACAATCTTATTTAAATATTAATATAGTATTAAACTTGTAACACATTTTCATGTAATAGTATAAGTGATAGTGAAATATATTAAATGTGTTTACACTATTATAAACGGGATGTAGAGTAGTCACGGATCGACCGAGAAAAATTCTTTATGGACCAATCTACATGGGGTGAGATCTCGGCGATCTCGTATCTCGGCCCCTTGGAGAGACCGAGATTCTCGTGAGATCTCGCGAGATCTCGGAGAGATGGAAAACCATGGCCTGGTCCGACTCGTTTCGTCACGAATTTCATTGTATTGGAGAGTTTACACCGGCACAGGCATGCATTGGTTAGGTTCACGCAGTCCGAGGAGTATTATAACTATATGGTGGACCACCTGTACGACAAGAAAGATCAGTTGAAAATTCTTGTCAGGTCTGAGAAGTAGATCACTGACAAGAGATTTTGGGAGAGGATTGCCTACTACTTGACAATCATTGAGCCACAGGTAGTTGTCTTGAGGTTGGTTGACTCAGATGATAGGAACCAGATGGGCACGTTGTACGATGCCATGGACCGGGCAAAGCTGAAAATAAAAGAGAAAAATTCCAGAGGTTACAAAAAGTGGTGGAAGATTATAGATGACCGATGGACAAGACTTTGCACCACGATGTGCATGCTGCATGTTAGTAGGTTAAAAAAATATTTGTGCTTACCTACTTTAAGTTTATTCAATGATTGTCTTATTCATAACGTTAACTATTAAATTCTTGTAAGATATTTTTTGAACCCTCGTATCCAATATGGAGGACAGGTGGTGAACGACAATGAGGTGATATGGGGTACACTAGCTGTTATTCAGCGTCTCTGCCGATCTCAGCAGGACATGATAGAGGCTGAGATAGAAGTAAGTTGGAGTTTATTCAATACTTAGGAGTAACTAATTATTAGACAACTAATGATTGTTTTTTAAAATTTTTTCAGATGTAGAAATATAAGATGAGGGTCGGCGTATACTCAGATGCTGATATGAGATATTCGTGCGACAAAGTGTCACCTGGTATATTAATTTATGATGAAGATTTTATTTTATTTTCATATAAGTTATTAAAGAGGATGGGCTAATTGTTTACCTTTTCTTTTCTTTTCTTTTCAGCTGAGTGGTGGGTTCAGGTGAATACCAGGAGTGGATGGAAATATGGAATCCACTTGTTGCCATCGGTATCAGGATACTCAGCCAGAACTTCAGTTCCTCTCATTGTGAGAGGAACTGGAGTACATTTAACCTGATATATGCAAAAATGAGGAACAGGTTGACCTCAGACCAGCTGGAGAAGCTGGTCTTTTGTCATTACAATATAAGACTGCGCATCAAGAATATCAAGGATCGACAGAAGATCAGTGATGAGCGATTTGCACGGTTCGCAGGTGGTCCATACGAGCAGAGGCATACCTTCGCTACACCACCACCTGAGGAGGTGGACATGGATCAGATATTCCAAGAGGAGCATGCACTTGCCTCTTGGATAAAGGAGAGGGCAGCTAGGGATCATCCAGCTGAGTTTGATCCCGATGACCGTGTATGGGTTGAAGGAGAGTTGGATGGTGTTGAAGCCGAGGAGGATGCTCCAGCTCCACCTCCAACTCCACCTCCACCTACTTCTCAGGCTTAGGCAGGGCCTTCTTCTTCCCCAGCAGCTATGGAGCAGCCACCTCCAGCTTTAGCTCCAGTCCCAGTTGCTGCTACCCAGCCCATTCGTTGTCCAGGGAAAACGAAAACAAAAGTGACCGCACAAAAAATGGGCGGATTTGCAAAGTTAAAAAAATATTTGGTTCTGGTACTTCAGAGATGGCTGAAGAGGTGAAGAGAAGGAAGCTGGAGGTCAGGCGTCCTGTGAGCCCAGATGACAGCACACAGGCTCCTTCTCATTCCTCAGTTGATGATGACGAGGAGTGCATACCAGCAGCACAACCATCAGCAGCAGCCCAGTCACCTGATTCATGACATCTAAAGTCGTATTATACGCTGGATAAGCAGACACCACAACATCATTTTATAGAACCACAATATCCAGCATTTGGCGAGGCTCACCAGCAGTGGATTCCTTCACTACCACCACTAACTCCACCAGAGTCTGCTTACGTCCCGGTCGTCCCGCAGTCCGATCCATACAACCTTGATAGCATGGTATTGGCATTATTTCATATGGATATGGTCCCAGACAATATACAAGACTGAGCACAACTTAGGAGCGTCGACAGCAACAGGAAGAGGAGGAAGACCAATATCCATATCCTAGATATTGGTATTAGATTGATATCATGTAAATTCTTATTTGTTATATTTTCATGATGTATCAATTAATTGGTTTTTGAATCAATAGAATATGTACTTAACTTCATTTCATGTTCATTAGTAATTATTCGATGTGGTCCCGTGGATGAATGCTAATCTTATTTTTATAATTTTTTCTAACTCATTTCTTATTTTTAGGAATTTTTTCTAATTTTTTTGAATTTTTTGTTGAAAAAAATAAAAAATAAATCGATCCAGGCCGATTCCTGGATCAATTCTGTTCCCATTCTTGGAATCAGAACCGATTCCAATTCCGATTCCGATTCAGCGATCCATGGACCAACTCCACCACTAGATTAAGTTTCTTAATTTCTTCTAATAGGTTGAAGAGCCTCTTGGAATAGAACTAGAGCTTATCTCTTCTTCTCTTACTCGCTTTTTTAAATAAGTCAACCTTTCTACATAAGACATGTTGTGGTGAGGACACCCGAGCTCGGATCTGTTTCGATCTGAACCGAGTATACCGATGTCACCGTCCGAACATAGACTCTCCATGGATCGGAGACGATTAGTCGATATCGGGTGCTATTAGGAAATATATTTAAGCAATTTAGGCTAATTAAAGGTTTTTATGTATTTGTGGGGAAATTTTGGGTTTATTTTAAATTTTGTATCTCTACCTCTATATAAAGACCCCCACCCCCCTATGTACGCATGCTGCAGAATTGTGAGAAAAAAAATTTTGAGTTTTGTGCTGTGTGCCTTCTCCTTCCCCGGACCAGGTCCGGCGCCTTCCCTTTCACCCCCGGAGTGCTGTCCGGTTTTCTTCTCCCTCCGGAAGGCCCCTCCTCCTGTCCGGTTCCCTCCTCCCTCCCCGGAAGAACTGTCTTTCTGGTTCCCCTTCCATCTTCCTCTTCTCCTCCTCCCCTCTAAACCGCTGCCAGCACCCCCCTAGCCGCTGCCACTGCCAGCTTCACCGGCCTCCTCCGCCAGCTCCTCTGTTGCCATCCCCTGCAGTTGCCGGTTCAGCCGCTGCTGCCGCGTCTCCCACCTCCTGCAGCTGCCACCCTAGCCGCCTCCTTCTTCGGTCGCCGCCGCCATCAGCACCTCCTGATGCCGCTGTCACTGCCGTCACCTCCCTCTCCTGCCGTCGCCGCCTTCTCCACTTCTCACAGCAGCAGTAGCAGCCGCCGCCTCCGCCGCCTCCGCCGCCGCCTTCTCCTACTCCGACCGTCGCAGCCATCGCCGCCTCCTGCCGCCGCTGTCGCCAGCGTCGTCCTCGCTTCCGGCTACCGCAGCCGCCGCGCGAACAGGGGACAGCGCGCGAAGAAGCTGCCCCCGCCACTGCAGCTAAAAGGGAACTTAGGCAGCACTGTAGCATTATTGCTACAGTGCCCCGGTTACTGTAGCAGGGCTTCAACATACAAAAGAAAAAGAAAAGGGCCGGTTCTGTCCAGAACCGACCAAGGGAAAAAAAAGAGTTTATTCAAAAAAGAAAAAGAGGAAGAAAGGAGAAGAGTTGATTTAAAAAAAAGGGGTGTTTGAAAAAAAAAGAAAAAGAAAGTCTGTGACAAAAGAAAAGAAAGAGTATTGAAAAAAAGAAGAAGAAGAAGGAGGAGGTATTTATGAGTTTAAGTTTATTAGAAAGTTAGATAATAATATTATTACACTTACGTCACATCAAGTCATGTCAATGTCAAATCTTATACGTTTTTCGAGATATTAATTACGGTTCAATGAATGTGTACGTATTTTAAGTAGTCAAGTTCAGTTTGTATTCTTCTTTTAGATTGTCAAGTTCAGTTTGTATTCTTCTTTTAGGTAGTCAAGTTCAAATTGTATTCTTATTTTAGGAAGTCAAGTCCAAATTGTATTCTTATTTTAGGAAGTCAGATTCAGTTTGTACACGTATTTCAAGTCGCATTAATTAGACGTCGCGTCAGTCACATCAGTGTCAAATCAGTGTACCGTCAAGTCACGTCAACCATCACGTGATTTGAGATGTCCAGATTTTAACACATCTTGAGGCACGTGATTCGAGACAGGTCGACTAAAAAGAGAGCAGCGAGAAGATAAAATCGGTTGGAGCGAGAGCAGCTGAGTGGACAACACCCACGCCACGGCATGGCGGTACGACCCTTACCCTCTCCCTCTACAGTTACTTCTGCTTATTTATTATTCGTTCGATTGCCGTGTCGCTCGAGTGAATAGGTGCCTAGCTAGTAAATTCGAAGTCACTGTCGGCGTGAGTTTGAGTGAACCTATTTCGATTCTACTAGATCAGTGTTTGGATTTGAGCGTCCTAAACTCGGGTAGTGGTCAAACTACCTCGGTTCAGTCCACTCGTGGGCCCCACGCCTCGGGTCGCTTGTACTTAATTTAGCCGTTAATTTAAATCTTGCGAACGTTGATAAATCGACAAGTGCAAGTATCAATTTGTTGCTGTCCAATGTCCGACCTAGAGGTTATCCCGCGTCATGTTGGGGCCTATTTATAGAGAATTTGGAGGGCCATTTCCATCCTAAAAATCACCCCACTACTTCTATTTTCGTTAGTGGGGGTGGAGTGTATAGGAGGTGAAGTTACTTTTTCTTGCATTTCTTGTGTTATGTTTGATTGTGGTCAAACCGGTAGATAAGTTCATTGCCATATATGTCAAGGCAACAAAGTGCCCAAGATATTTAAAGGTGACAAATCTGCTTATGTGACAAGGCGACGGGTTAGGCAATCAAGGTGGTAGCATTAGATATTTACATATATAAGTATGTACATTTATATTTACTTTAATTAATGGGAATTTTTGCTCTAGTCACTTTCAAAAAACATGTATATACATATCATAGTTGTTAAAGCAAAAAGACATCTAAGGGTCCCAAATGGTCTTTTATAGCTTAGGCAACAAGGTGTCTGCGACATCGCCTAGGCGATAAGATGGGTTATGAAGTGGCAAGTCTTACACCTTATAAATGATATATAAAAGTTTAGAAGAATATCACAAAATGTAACATTGAGATGTTAGAAGTCTACAAGAAGATTAACACATCTTTACTAAATGTTAGGAGGAGAAATTTGTAGGAAGAAAAGAGAAAAAAATATGGTTTAAACAATATTTATACATCTTTTTTATGTAAAAATAAACATTTTAAGAGTTTTTAAGGTAAAGGTAATCATATATATATAAACATATACATTATCTTTATTAACATATGGTTTAAAACGAACTAAATAAAATTATATATAGACATATATACTATACCTAAATAAAATATGGTTTTGAACTAAACCAAAACCAACCAAAACAGACCAAATCAAATTAATTTGGTTTCGAAAACAATAATTAAAATACAAGCCAAACCATGACCGCCTCTAACTGAGTTGACAAAATATTTCAAGCTACACAATGCTTTTCGTGTTTAGTGGTATGTGCTGACTGCTGAGTGAGAAAAAAAATGCATCATTTACATTATTGTTCATTAGGAACTAACAATATTTGATTTTGTGATGTCTCAAGACCGTCCACTCATTTATATGATGAATATTATTTTTTTGTCTAGATTATGGTCCATCGACAATATGTGCTTTGTATATTTTTTGGTCTTTTATTATTTTCTTTATACTGACACCAATATTGTTTATGCAACTAGTTCATGATGGCAAATGGCACCCTAGTCCGCACCCTCATCCACACAGATGTTACAAAATATCTGTACTTCAAGGCTGTGGATGGCAGCTATGTATTTAATAAAGGAAAGGTATTCGGACGTTGTCTTTGAAATAATGTGCTTTTTATGTAGCATAGAGCTGGTGACCACTTCTGATTTAAGTTTCAATGCTATGTGTGCTTGTCTTTTTTGATGCAATAGGTTCACAAGGTGCCAGCAACTGATATGGAAGCACTCAAGTCTCCACTAATGGGGTTATTTGAAAAGCGCCGTGCTCGTAACTTTTTTATCTATGTCCAGAATTATGATGAAAGTGATCCTAAAACCCATGAAGGCTTGGACCTTACAAGAGTTGCAACAAAAGAAGTCATCGCGTAGCTACTATCAACTTTACTTGTGTTTTTGTCGGCTGTACTTATCATGATTTCATGCTGTGTTTACATCCTTGATTTATACTTTTCCTCTTTGATTTTTTAACAGTGTTTCTTAATTTGAGTAGAGAAAATGATGGGAAACTTAGTTACCCATGTAATGTGTACTTAATGTTATGCTTTCAGTAGGGGTGTCAATGGATGGGCCGGGCCCGGGGTCGGCCCGCTTATGGCCCAGTTCAAAATATATTGGCCCGGCCCGACCCGGCCCGTACTACATTGTTGGCCCGGCCTGACCCGACCGCAAAAATTATTAACTTGGCCCGGCCCGACCCAACTTTGTATTTTATAATTAAATATTTATTAAATATGATAAATTAAATTATTTAATATAATATTATTTGAGAGTAATTTAATTAAAATATATTTTTAATAAGTAAAAGTGATATTTTTGACATAAAAAGTTGAAAATCCTTTGGCCCGCTTTGACCCGCATCGGCCCGTATGTCAGCCCGACTAAAGCCCGTGGGCCAAAACTTTTGGCCCGTCAAATGGCCCACAGTTGGCCCAGCTTGCAAACCTGCGGGCCAGCCCGGCCCATTGCCACCCCTAGTTTTCAGACTTGCAGGAAGATGGTAGCATGCTAGAATGAGACTCATTCAACGTCTCGATTCTCTGTTTCAAAAGCTGATTACCTAATTGCACAGGCCTTTTCAGAAGTGAAACTTCTAACCTTGCCCTATGCTATTTAAGGGTGTCTGAGGTGCTTACCCAAGTAGTGAGCACCTGCAATGTGTTACACGTCATTTCATCACATGTTAATATTTACATGTTTTTTATTTTAAAATATTTTTATATTTATTGGTATCAGTCAGAACCATGCAGTAGCAGAACAAAGTAGGTGGTTAACTAGGGTCTCTTCTTTGTTTTGTTTTTTGTTTTTTTTTGGGGGGGGGGGTTGTCATAGCAATTTACTTTTTCTACTTTTTGGCTTCTGCTGGTGGTCCTTTTGAGCTGATTTATCTTCTGGATAGATCTCTGTGTTTCAATATATTTTTTCTGTCGCATCTGTACTTAACTTTATCTAATGAACTGCTACCTATTATTGTGGTTAGCCTCCTATAAAGGCATGGTTAACTGGTTTTACTTTACTGCTGGTCCTGGCTAGGCAGCATAGATCGCGGAATCGGCCGATCCGGATCGGAATCGGCCGATTCCTGGATCGGATCGGCAATGGCCGATCCGATTCTTGGCTGAAGGACCGATCCGGAAAAAAGTTCCGGCAGAATCGGTCGGGATCGGCCGGATCGGTCGGGATCGGATCGGAATCGGAATCGGATCGGCCGAATCGGTCGGGATCGGAATCGGAATCGAATCGTTTTTTTTCATTTTTTGCTATTCCAGTCGGATCGGCCAGGATCGGCCAGAATCGGTCCGAATCGGCCAGAATCGGTCCGGATCGGTCTGGAATCGGATCGGATCGGAATCAGATCATTTTTTTTTTTGCTTACCGATTCTGGATCGATTTTCTTCCATTGGATCGGTCGGAATCGGTCCGATCCGATCCAATCCAGATCGGATCGGTACCCACCGATCCCGATTCCGATTCCGATCCCGCGATCCTTGCTAGGCAGACATTAGAATTGCTTGATGTTCATGATGTCCTTTGCATATTCAGAGTGATATATAGCCTTTCATCTAGTTAGGCTGCTGATGGACGATCTTAGTCAGAATTAATGAAATGTATGAAGTTGCACTTTTCATGAAGTTGTTTTGAGTGCTTTTGCTGGGGATGGCTTTGTACTGGCTTTACTTGATCTTGTAGTTGCACCAACTCAAACCAAACCTCTTGCAGGGAATAGAATTGATTTATAAGTGCCAGGTTGATCCAGGTTCAGACTTGGGGTAGGCTCTTTTCAATACGCGTACACGAAGCAGCTTTTTTCTATATGCTCCCGTAGCATAGATTTATTCTTCACAATCTTATCATGCTAGGTGAGATGCTGGCATATGAAATAAATTTCTACCGTATGTACTATGTAGAGGGGAATACATTGCTCAAATAAATGAAATGAGATGAGCTGGTCAATGTTGATTGCTGATATACTCAGTGTGTGGTGAATCAGTTTTATCTTGGATTCTGACTTAACTTGGGTTGCACCTGGTTTTGTGGGAATGGACTTCTCGAGGATTTATGGAAGGAAGTCAATTCTTATGGTTGGCTTAGCTATCAGAGGGGCTATTTTTCTGAAGGTGAGGAAGCAGGGAACACTTTCTTGATGTATCAATAGCTGTACAAATTTAGAACATGGACAATGTATTTTATTGTGTTGCACTGATGATTCCAAATGTAATTCTGTTTATGTGAAAACTGTATTTTATACATTTAGTTGTTTTGGCGCTTTAACAAATACCTATATCTGAGTCTATGGCATTAGCAACTAAGCTCAATGATCACAAGATCGGAATCAGAGTCGGATCAATGGGTTCCAATCCAATCTGGATCATATCAGATCAGTTTGATCCTAACCGATCCACTAGAACAAAAACCAATCTGGAATCGGCAAATTAAAAAACGACTTCAATTCTGATCCGATCTGATCTCAACTAATCTGCCATTGAATTGTGAAAAAAAAACAATCCGATTTTGATCTCAGCCAATCTGGCCGAAATTGAAAAAAAAAATCCGATTCCGATCCTGACCGATCTTTGGATTAGCCGATTCCACAATCTATGAACTAGTTGCTATTCCAAAAGTATGCCTTTGCACATTTCTGAGCCACCTTGTCTTAGATAACAGGGATTTTTTGGAGTTTAAGGCATTGTTTCTGATCAATCAAGGATGTTAACTTTTTTCTGACGGGTATAGTAGCATAAGTTTATGTTGCTCTGTGGTTTATGACTGTCCCTGGGGGAGTTTGCCCTGAATATTTTATAGTTTGCGACAGTATGGATATTATACTTTTTCATTTGTGTTGTTGGACGTGTGGCAAGGATGTCTCATGGTTGATCAATTGGTCCCTTGATCAATTGGTCCCTTGTGCCATTTCATAGGCTATCTGCTGAGCATAGTTTTATCTTAAGAAAGAATGCTAAAGTTTGCATGATGTTAAAGATATGGTCAAGTTAGTTTAAGATGCATGATAACATCTAGGGCTGAAAAAAAACAAGTGAAATGGTAAACCAAACTGAACCGAAAAAACTGATTCGGTTCAGGTTAGGAGTCTGATTGTTCAGCTTTTTGAACGAACCTGAACTGGTTAACTTTTATTGGTCTGGCAGCCTGGCTGAATACCTGGCTACTGCACTAGCTGGTGCCCAGCTGGCAGCTGAGCTGGCCTGGCAGGCAGGCCTCAGCTGCTGACCGTGTGCTGCTGCATTGCAGCCTGGTGACTGGTGAGAGGAGTGGGATAGTGCCACATCACCCATCTATAAATTCTCACTTTGTTGCTTATAAGATAACGTTAGTACGTAAGGAAGATGCATAATCTTGGGCAGTTTAATAATGACTAAATATTAATAAATTTATTTTATTTAAATATATTTTATATTTATTTGAAATATAATTATCTTAAATCTATATATAAAAAAACTGATGGTTTGATTCATTTTTGGTTTGGGATTTAACTGAACCGGTTCAGTTTGGTTTGGTCTATGATTCAATTTGGTTGTGGTTTTCAAAAAATTGGTCCAAAACCGGACCAAACCAAACCATTTGCGCCCCTAATAACATCCTATAAATTTCAGGGATATCTTCTTTTGCTTGAATATATTTGAATCATAGTTATTAGAGGCGTTCGCCGCAACCACCTAGGCGGTTGAGGCTGGTGAGGCGCTGGCAAAACGCCTCACCTCACCCCAAAACGCCTCGCCCCGCCCAAGTCAAACAAATTTGGTCAAACATGATCCATTTCTTAATTTAATTATGATATTTGTTTTCTTTTGTTATTGATTTCTACTCTCATTAAGTTGTTATGCTATGTTATGCTTGATTTGTACTCTACTCTTGTTAGTTGTTATGATGTTATGTTTGTTATTGATCTTCTTTTTTTGTTATAACATTATTTAGTGATGGCCACAATACATAGTTTTTAAAATGATGCATTTATTTCAATATTACAAGTATTTTTTTAGATTTATTTCAACTATTTGTATGAGATATATGTATTATTTAAATTAAAATAATTAAATAATATAAAATGCCTCGGGCGCCTAAGGTGCCCACCCCAAGCACCTGAGGCGAGGCGCTAGGTTCCTCGCCTCTGGCGTCTCACGCCTCGGATAACATAGATTTGAATTTACTGCCCACATTAAAATGAGGATCAATGAGGATCTTAGACTGTTAGTTGTGTCATAATAAATATGCATTGTTATTAGTCTTCCTATCCCATGTTTCTTAGCATTTTCACTCTTTATTCAGTTACATTTAATTCCTACAGTTTTGGATAGCTAAAACATTTATCATTTGATCTGCTTGAAATTTTCATCATGCAGAAAATATGGTTTGAATGACAACACAGTAGACTTCATTGGACATGCATTGGCTCTGCATAGAGATGATCGGTATCTTGATGAGCCTGCCCTTGACACTGTAAAGAGAATGAAGGTATTCTTACCATATGGATAGGACTAGCTGGCTTATATTTGTATATCTCCTCTGTATCAATATTCTTGTTAAAAGGGTACACTTTTCTTTTCTGCTTTTCACTCTGGTTCTAGCTGTATCCTATCATCTTAATTGGTGTGATCATGCTCTACTGATGTACAGTGGAGTTAGGTAGGCTTGCAGATTAAGTAGTTTTGTGATTAAGTACATGAAGACATATGTATTGAAATAATTTGTGATTATTTTTACTCAAAAGTGAAGACCTCTTTATTTTTTTTCTCTTCACCCATTTTTCTTACTGCTAACCACCTCAACAGAAAAGGAAATCTTGGCCTCCTGATCAAGATGTACAAAATCCAATAGAGCATGGAAACTCTGCTTTGAAGCGAAATTAGGTTATCCTAAGATGCTTATTACTCTAAAAAATAAAATATTACACATTGGAGGACACATGGAAAGTGGAATCAGAATCTGCCAATGGATTGGTAGAATTGGCACATTCCATGGGGGAAAAAACTGGTTTGGAATCAGTCAGATCAGTTCTTCAGAAAATCAGAAATTGACAAAAAAACAGCTACAAAATCTGTGCCTAATCAGCTTCCAGTTCAATACAGCCCTTTTAGGGCCAGAATTGGCCCGAAATGAATCCTGTGTCGGCGTTGGGCTGCCGTGGCATCTTTTCTACCCTACTGGGTCCAAGAGGATCCCCAGTGCCACTGTGGTCACCGTGGTGGTCTACTCCAGTGGGGAATTACTGGACATGGTCAATTCAGCTCAAATCAGCCCTGATCCAGGCCAATTCTGGCTATTCTGGCGGATTCCGGCAAGAACCCGGGGTTGGATCGGTCTCTTCCCAGAATCGTCCAATTCCGCAAGCCATGAGGACATAATGTGTGTTGAAACTGACGCAGTGCAAACTTATCCTAGAAGAAACTAAATGGAAATTACACACGATGCATTTGTGTACATTGCATGGTACATATGGCATATGGTTCAGCAAATGCATTTTCATATTAATTTCACTTCATACATGGTTGTTAGTTGCTTTTCATTTTCTCTTACTGAGCATATTTTTTGGGCGTGCTGACATATCTCTTGTGCAAAGAGCAGGCTTTCATTCAAAAATTTTCCATAGTTTCTATTCTATTATATGAGAGTGGATCGCTATTGTAGAGAGTTAGCCAAGTAATTTATTTGTAGGACAACATTTGGGCCATGATTTGAGCTCTAAGATCTGATCACATATAGGCTGATCTCGGGGTGACCTGATCCTGTTCCTGCCGGTGGCAGGGGCAGCAGTGCACTTCTTTGAATGACTCTTTTTGGCACCAATTTGACCCTGATTGTGGTCAAATTCAAAATCGGACTAGAGTCAGCACATTTTCCAGCCTTCGTATTTTTATGTTTTTTTTTGTTTTGCTTTTAGAAGAGCTGAACCTGGATTGAGTTTTCTTTCCTGGGACCCATAGATCTGATCCAGATCGTGATTGGCGCTGGCCGATTCTGATCCCAATCCAGCATAACTTGTCTGTTCCTGTATGCTTAGTTCATTTCAGATGTCTATGTTATCAAATAATCAAACCCATTCGGGGTGCTTACCTAGGTGCAGAGGCATTGTGAGACACTCCTTACCCAACCTACTTGATGCTATCAAATGAATTAGGTAAATGACTTCTGTTGTTATCAAATACATTCTTTTCAAAAGCAATTAAAATAGTTAACTATTATGGTATTTTTTTCTCAGATTCTTAGCTTTTAAATGATTTTGTAGGAATATGTTGATGAGATTAGTAATTTTTAGAAAATATTAGGCCTTCGTTAACTGTAATTAACAATTGATTATATTATTAACCAGTATCATCTTTGACTTTGCCTTAGATGTACAGGGGCTCCCGCTTAGGCGGTTGTAGTGGCGAAGGTCCAAGTGTTTTAGCTTGGGTCGGGGCAAAGAGTGGTCACCTTGCCTCATTGCTTTGGCAGTCACCCAAGGATTTCTTGATTTGGAATTGGGATCGGCCCCTGGATTAGCCAGGGCTGACCCAATCCGTATTGAGATAGGATTGGCCAGCTTGGCTGCTCCACCGGAAGGAAAGCCGATCCAAGATTAACCTATATCAGTTTCTCCAAAAGTTGGGAAAATAATTAAAAATAGATCTCTACACATATTCAGGGTGGCGGGGTGGCCGGGGGGATGGGTTGCTGTGTGAACCTTTTTGTGCGTCTGTTCTTTCAAAAGAAAGACATCTTCGGACTTATCTAGGAAAATAGATGATACATAAAATATTAGGTAGTTCAGTGATAGTTAAAAAAATATAAGAACCGAGGTTCGGGTTCTTTGAAATTTTCATTTTTTACCGTTCTCCGCCGGATGGTACGAGTATCCGGCGTTAGCTTACATCGAGCAACGGCTTGAATACCTTTGATTAACCGTCGCGACAACTTATTTTCGGAGACATGCACATTCACAAACAGTAAAGAACTCAAAATGGCAGCAGCCTTTTGGGTCCGATCAGATGCAAACCGATATGTTCGGGTTTATTTTATTTGTTTGTTGGTTGACTTGAAAGTCGGTTGTGTTGATTTTGAGTTTGAATCAATTTAGTTGATTGATTTGATTTTTGTTTGTTTTGGTTTCGGTTTGGTTTTTGACTTTTAATTTTGAATTTTGTTTGATTCAATTTGTTTTGATTTTAATTTTGATGTGTTCGAAGTGTTTTAAGCATTTTGGGATCTTTTTATTTGGTTGTTTTTCTGAATTTTCAGATTCTGGATTTTTTTTTTGAGTTGATTTTGATCCATTTTGGGTGTTTGGAAAGTTGTTTGCTTGGTTTCTTTTGAAAAAGGTTGATCTTTTGTCATTTATTTGATCAAGGTTTAGTGTCTTTTTGAATGGATTTTTAGATTGCCAAAAACCAGATTTCTTATATTTGGTTGAAGTCGGTTGGAATCTGTTTTTGGCAGATTGCTCAAATCTGGTTTTTTTTGCTTTGACAGATTTTGATTGAAATCTGATTTTTTGGTGTTTGCAGATTGTTTGAAATTTGAAATTTTTGTTTATAGATTATTCTTTGAACATTTTTTTCTTTGTTGTGGTTTGGTCCTTTTTTTTGAATTGGGGTTGTCTTAAATTAGGTTCCAAATTTGCTTTAAATCTGATCCTCACTTAAGGACTGATTTGAGATTCCGCCGAGCCACAATGGGGCTGGAGTGTGATTGCCAAAAAGGGCAAGGAAGCTGGCCACAAAAGGGCTTGTTTGAGGGAGTTCGGATGGGATGAAAATAGACCTGACTGGGGCATTCACCCGGACCCAATAGGGAATCCTAACTTAGGCTGAAATGAGCCTACTCAGGCCTGCACAAGGGGCATTTCAACCGGGACAGATTTCAGTTTTTTTTTTAGGCCAGCAGAGGGCAGCTTAAAGACCTAATCCTCCTTGCCATTGGTAGTTCTTAGGTTTTAGGAGAAGGGCTGGCAGATCCTGGGGAAGTCCCTATCAGTCTTCAGAACTTGTGGATGACAATTCTGGCATGTGGGGTGAGCTGTGATACCCTTTCATGATCCTCAGGATTCCTACTGCTATCTTTCTGATTTCTGGGTCAGATGGCAGTTCCGCTGGCAACCTTTGGTGGTCTCCCTACCCCCCGATGACTTCTAGATTAGGATCTGAAGCTAGCAAATCCGGTATCTAGTATATATGGCTCAGGGGGTTGTTATTTTGGATAAGGATGGCAGGAAGGCCCAGTGATGGCAAGTGTGGTCGCAAGCCTTCAAAATAGGGAGAGGAGGCACCGGGCTAGAGTGAGGTGGTAGAGGTTATGGGGATTTTTTAAAATATGCCATCATCGAGCTCTCCTTGTGGCTGGGCATGCCAGGATTTTCAGACAAGGCATTACGTGTGCGAGTAGGTGATGAATGGGCCACAATTGACATTAATATGTTCCTGTTTTGAAGCTAAAACACAGTCCACTTAAATGCATAAAAAGGGGCTGTGAAATTGCCAATAAAATGAGCAAAGATAAACACTTAATGGACCTGATTTGAGGCAAAATACAGTTAAATGTAAGGAAGATGGATGGCGAAAATGGGCTTTACATTGGGTTATTTCTCAGGGAAATGTGATTGAAGTGGGCTTTGATTAATGGTCAAATCTGAACATTATTTTGACTAATTGAGAATTGGATTGGATTTAATCCTAATCCAATAAGAATTTATTTGAAATTTTCAGTGCCAACATGGAGTCAACTTTGGTTGGGCATATTTTAGATGGATAAACAGGAGTCCTCTCTCTCTCTCTCTCTCTCTCTCTCTATATATATATATATATATATCATTGTCCTTGATTCTTTAAGGAGAATTATGACTACCCGAATGATGAAAAGGGTGACCTCTGGGAACGGACTCATTATTTGAAGATGTCAAGATACATGCACTTTTTTTGTTTCTACAATATAACAAGCATTTTGTTGCAAGATAATTTACCGTTGCACTCGGTTTCATTTTGCCTCTATCTGCCATGTTAATCGGGCATCTTTTTAATTTTTTTTGATTCTGTCAATGGATAGGATTAGAGCTTATCTGGTTAAGTGGGATCAACAGGTAGTGCAGGGGTTCAGGCAAATGCCCAAATTGCTCCAACGCGTACGCATTGCAGCAATAGATTGTTTTTGGCCAAAAACAAGGTTAAATATTTTGTAGAAACTGACCAACATATTCTGAATTGGCATACAGCTCGTACACCAATTGAACATACTTGGGCATACTACCTGTGAATAAAGTTTATATGTCAAATCACATAATTCCAGTAAGCATGCTTCAAGTGTAAATAATCAAGGATTTGAAATCCTACAGTCCTACTTAAGTGTTCAATGCTAGTCTAAAGTCTTACTTGTTGACATGATTACCCATTTTCAGTGTCAATAAACACTATATTTTGTTGTTGTGTATTTATTTTGGGAAAAATTACTATAACAGCTTTATTCCGAGTCTCTAGCACGCTTCCAAGGGGGTTCACCATACATCTATCCTTTGTATGGCTTGGGTGAACTACCGCAGGTTAGTAGCATTAAGTTTTTGTTGAAGTGTATTGAAGATCATTCGAATTTTTAACCTTGATTTTATGAAAACGTCAGGCATTTGCACGTCTAAGTGCTGTATACGGTGGGACATACATGTTGAATAAACCAGAATGCAAGGTAATATTTAATGCCCTGTTTCAGTTGTATGTGAAATATTTACAAAATTTTCTGAATATATATGGTGCTTTTTTGCGGGATCTCTTTGCAGGTAGAATTTGATGAAGAGGGTAAAGTTTTTGGTGTAACATCAGAAGGGGAAACAGCCAAGTGTAAAAAAGTTGTCTGTGATCCATCATATTTGCCAAACAAGGTATTTTCTATTGGTACTGTCAGGGATTTTAGCTAAATTTCATTCAGCTCAACACATTTAGCTACTACTAATAGCTTAAGTTTTTTTGGAAGTTCTGATTTCATTTCTTTGATGTTGCGTAACTCTAATGTAGCTGTACAAAAACTTGAAATTTCATGCTTAGATATCTCAACACTCTTTTGTCATTGGCGCAGGTTAGAAAAATAGGAAAAGTTGCAAGGGCAATTGCTATTATGAGTCATCCTATTCCCAGTACTGATGAATCCCACTCGGTTCAGATCATACTACCCCAGAAGCAATTGGGGCGTAATTCTGACATGTGAGTTCTGTCCTGCTAGGCTGCAACTTTTTTGTTTTCTGGGTACAAGTATGATATCAGTGGTCAAGAGCCCTCTTCTTGAGAACGCTGCACCTAGTTACCCGTCATACACTTTTAGTTTCATGACTTTTGTGTTTTAAGTAATTATTTGTATTGCCCTTCTCTTTTGGCAGGTATCTTTTCTGCTGTTCCTATACGCATAATGTTGCCCCCAAAGGGAAATTTATTGCATTTGTTTCCACTGAAGCTGAGACTGATCACCCACAAACAGAATTGAAGCCAGGAATTGATCTCCTTGGACCAGTTGATGAGATATTTTATGATATTTATGACAGATATGAACCTGTTAACGAGCCATCTTTGGATAATTGTTTCATATCAACTGTGAGTGTCTTGTAGAAGCTCCTTTTTTCTTTTCTTTTTCTAGCCACAGGCATGTATGTGTTGATGCCAATATGTTGTTTCCAGAGCTACGATGCTACAACACACTTTGAGACAACTGTCACTGACGTTCTTAGTATGTACACTATGATTACAGGAAAGGTAATAATAACAGTATGTAATATATATATGTATTTTAATTTTGACTTAATTTCTTTCAAAATTGACTTTGATCAGCGACTCTCCATTCATCTTCATCTATGCAACATTAGGGTTTCATCTTTTATTGAAACCTGTTATAGAGTTAATGCTGCGTTCTTAGTTTAATATACACTATTAACTATTTTTTTATTGTCCAGATTCTTGATCTGAGTGTTGACCTTAGTGCCGCAAGTGCTGCTGAAGAATGAGACCAAGCTTTGTCAGTGTGATAGGTTTGCTATCAACCTTTTTGCATTTTCTGAAATCCGTCTCAGATGTGAATTTCTGATTGAGTTGGTAGATTGCACTGGAGATACAGATAATTTAACGTTTATGTTTTGGTGCCTTTAGTTCTTGTGATATATTCTGACCATAGTTGTTAAGGGGACAAAGTGACCAAAATGGTCTAAGGTCCATTTACTGCTTAAGGAACAAATTGCCTGCTTAAACTGTAGGCAATAATCAATGACTGGTTGGCAGTCAGCTCATCAAATGATAAAATATAACCAAAGAATCCTAGCAATTAAGCGTATATAAACATAAAATTGATATGTAGATAGAAAAATAAAAATGACAATATTTATTTCATATTTATTTAAAGAAATATGCAAACTATTTGTCCCCGATGTGTAATCTATTTTTGTCAATAAAAATAAAGAAAGTAAATAACAACAATAAAACCATATTCAATAGTATGTACAAACATAAAAAGTTGTACTAATACAAAATAATTAATTAAGTCTAACAAAATAGATCTAATAAGAAATATCTAGCTGTATTTTATTCAGAACCGGTTAATTTAAGTGGCCCAAAGTGACCAAAGTGGATATTTTGGGTTCTTTTACTGCTTAAGTGGAAAGCGGACGGTTTATTGCATTAGAGAAAAGTGGTAAGATGCTTTAACTTTCGCAAACTGTTTTACTGTTAGGCGAGCGTTTTGACAACACTGATTTACTCTTGTTAATTCATGGAAGCAGATGTGTTATGCTTAGGTCAGTTTTGTATTCGTTCAAAACAGAAAAAATATTTTGTGTAGGTTAATTTTTGAAAGAAATTGGAAAGATGTTCCACTATTTCATTAGCTTTACTTTGTTTGTTCTAACAATCAATTCATTATTTGGTTATCCATAATCATTTTTTGAAAACATGCAGTCATCTGGTTGGTTGAAAATCATTCTAAAAAAAAGTCATGTCTTAGACCTTGATGTATTATTTACAAACTGTCAAGTTTACCATTTTAAAACAATTATATAATTAAATATAATTGTTAGGATTTACAATTGACGGAAAGAGGTACTTGATGGATGGCCATATCCTAGCTGGAATATTCATATCTAGAATTGCGCCCTCATAGATGTCAAAAATCTGCACATGTACAGTTTTAGGGGTGAAAAACTAAATGTAGTGTTGGAAAAGAAGTCACAATTGACAATCTTATACTTTTGGATTGAACGATATACGCCAATGACCAGGATTAGAGGTCGTGATTGGTTTATTCGGTTTTTTATGATTTTTTTCTAAACAAAATCTGATTCTTAAATCTAGTGGTGCCATTGCAGAGTAGCAGACCCGAGTATTGTATTTTAGAGTTGGCTTGGTCCACGCCTGGCCAGACTTTACCGCTGTTAACATGGTAACATTTTATCATAAAATAAAAACCGAATTGGCTAAAAATATAAAATTATCATGGTGAGATATGATAAGAAAAGGAGTGGCGACCATGAATAACGATTAAGTTAGGGGATCATAAAGGGGGGAAAAGTCTCGTACCCTTTTTCCCAAGAAGAAATTTTTTATAAATTATATTTTTGTAATGATTTCCAAACAACATTTCTGATAAGTTCTGTGACAAGCATATTTTGTAACAAAATTTAATAGCTTTATCAGTATTGTCTAAAATTGAGAATAACGAAAAAGTGTACGTCAATGATCAGTTACTTATTGATTACTTAAAAAGTGTATGTCAAAAGCAAACTTGAAATAGTGTCTCATAGATATGGCTTCGTTTTTAGAACCCTTTGGCGGTTTATCTTAGAGAACCCTGAAAATTATGATCTTCCAGACTGATAGAAATGAGAAGTGAAGTGTTTCTCTAACCGTATCCGGGTGTTATTTCGGATATGGCTTCGTTCTGTTTTCCTTCCAAAGATTTAGATCATAAGAAATGAGGTGCACCGGGCTAGTGTGGAGCACTCTTATCATACTGATTATTGTGGCAAATCTAGCGGGATCTAACTTTGTTTGATGGGTAGAGTCCACCACCATATTCTATGAAGATTTATAGAATATAGTGAAGACATCCAAAGCTGGCCCTTAAAATACCAAGGATAATAATTATACTTGTTACATTGTGCTTTGATGACATAATATAAACATTGGAAATTTCAACTTGATTTTGATAGAGTAATAAATTTGAAATCAGATCAGATAGTAATTGAGATCCAATATTCATATTGCTTAATTTGTTAAAATCCAGATAACTTATGACACACACAGAGAGAGAGAGAGAGAGAGAGAGATTAAAAGATCAAGGTGATTAGCTGAAGTTCTAATAATGAAAATTTACCCGCTAGTTCCCTAATCCGAGCAAGAATGTGTTTTGAGATTTAGGTTGTGTTTAGTATGAATTCGTAGTAATTAGTGACTTCCATGAAAAATCTCGGTATTGCTTTTCTTGAACACTACTCATTCTACATAAATACTTGATTAATATTAGAATCTTATTTGGCATATTAAATGGGCATGTAGAAGAATTTTAGTCAAATGTCTATTTGATCTTTATTTATTATTCTTTCACGAATCTAACATTCTTCAAAAAAATTATGAAACATAAAGATAAAAATGTCTTTTGTTCTGAAATCCTACATAGGAATTAGCTGGTCCCTCCTACTTTTCACGAGACTTTTCTATTGTTTCTCTCGTCTATCATGAAATCTCTTGTATATATGCAAGTCTACCAGAAGCCGCTGGTGTGTTCGGTTACACATCAAATATTATTTATTATTTGACCAATCAATATTTATTATTTGACCAATCGTCGGAGCGTATTGGCTCGTTTGCACCCCTATTCTATTCTATTTGTGGGGGCTTCCTGCCGGTCACGGGCATCGATCCCACCCTCCGACCTCTTGTTGCTTCTCTCGAGCGAACCCACCCACGGAGAGCAACCCAACAGGACAAGGATCCCCACCGTCTCAGCCGTCTGCCAGTCCGCCCGCCCGCCCGCCGGCCAGCTGCATACCTGTCCGGTGCACGGTCGATCAGGCTTCTCCTTCCCATTTCACGGCGACGAACGAGGGATCTTCCGCAGCAACACCGAAAATATCTGCACGGCGACAACGCAAACTTCGACTCCTCCTCCTCCGAGCTGGAGAGATATCCAGAGCCACCCCCATCTCCGTCGCCACATTCCTCCGGTCGTCTACCATGGGTGGCCGGCCGTCCGGCGGCGGTTCTGATCCCCGACCACCGGCCGTGTGCGTGCGGGTCAGACTTTTGGTTTTAGCTTTGGCCTTCGTACAAACCCTAAAACCGAGGGTGAGCGTTGGAACGGATCGTCTCACACAGTTAAAATCAATATATGACAAGGTTTGCGTGCTACATATTTGGGGCCATTCAACTTTAATGTTATAATTTTAGCGTTCGAAAGATGATAGACGTTAACCTTATTATAAATTTAAGATGTTTGATTAGTTCTTAAGATATTTAAGTTTGATGGTAAGGAAGAGTACTGTTCTAAGTGTGGAGATAATTAAGTTTTACATAGAAGATATCAAAAAGATGGCATAACTTTAAGGTCCGTAACTTTAAGGTCCGTAAGAATATCATAATAGGATCAAACTCAAATTTTAATTCGAAATTTTAATTTTAAATAATTGAGATCAATTACATGGATTCTCCTTTTCACTCGTCCCAATCTTTCGTTAACTCCTCCCGCATGTCCGTATGTCTTGTTCCTCCAAATTGTACTGGATACATCTACGTCAAGTTTACTTGGGCCTAACTCTTCGTCTCTTATGCACCTGCAACGTCATGGTCTCGACTTGCTTGGCAGGTACCTCAAGAGGGTGCCACTTGATATGTTCAAACCGACAAAGTTTTATGTTCTTTATAATATTCTTGATTCTCGTAACTCTTATTGTATCCTTTATGTACTCGTTGTGGATTATATTTATTTGTGTGGTCACACATCTACTATAGCATCTGTATTTTAGTTACACTTTTTTGACATATTCTATCTTTGTCTTATTAATTTTGAACCCCTTAACTTCTAACATGGTTTTTCATCTTTCAAGTTCTTATTGATACGTTCTCGAGTCTCATCAATTAAAACAATATCATTTGTGAACATCATACACCAAGGTAAACTATTTTGTATATTTTCAATTATTTTGTCCATGACTAGGATAAAAAGATAAGGGCTTAGAGAGGATCCTTGGTGTAGTCCAATTGACACAAGGAAGGCTCCTGACTCACCTCCTGGGAAGGAGACCTTGGCAGTCACACCCTTTGTACATGTCCTTGATGATGTTAATGAATCCACATGCACTCTCTTCTTTCTTAAATCCCACCAAAGAATCTCTCTTTGAACTCGATCATAGACTTTATCTAAATCGAGAAAACCATATAAAGAGCTCTCTTCAGATCTATGTATCTCTCTACTAATGATGTAGCTAAGAAGATGACATCTTGATCTACTTGACATGAATCCAACTTGATTTTATGTGATCTTAGTATACTCTTAAAGTCTCATGTGCATAACTTTTTCCTATAATTTCATAGACTAACACATGAGTTTGATATCTTTGTAGTTTTCTTAATTTTGAACATCCCCTTTCCTCTGAAATAGCAGGATGATAATGCTCTTCCTCCACTCATTTGGCATCTTTCCAAAGATAACTATTTTATTAAAGAGAAGAGTTAACCGCTCCACTCTTCTCTCACCTAAACACTTTAAGACTTCAATCGGGATGTTATCGTGACCACACGCCTTTAAGATCACTAATCTTCCTAGTGCAAGATGCATTTCTAGAAGAGTAATTTTTTGGGAGAACTTTGCACCTTGTCTTTGGTCCCCTTCCGACTCCATTGTAATTTTCAGAATAGATTCATTAAAGAGCATTTCAAAGTAACATTTTCACCATTAATAGATGTCCATGTCCTCGGTTAACACCCTCACCCTCCCCTCTCTATTTTTAATACACCGAACATATCCTAAGTCGACCCAAGATCTACTCTATCTCAACCCAGCTACATAGTGACTGTCTAGCTCATGCTCAATTTATCATATAACTTGCTGCATGTTAAATGTTGAATGCCTAGCTCGGGCCAATCTTCCTAATCAGCAATCTAGATATCTTTCTCACATTTCTTTGTATCCAAATATGTGTCATATAATATGTTACAAGTTGACCGCCTAACTCGGGCCAACCTTCATAATAGGATACTATTCTTATTATTATATTTTTTTGAGTATCTTAGTTATTATTCAAATTACTTGTTTTGACGATGAGGGACTTCAACTTCAACGCCTTAACGAGAATTAGAGGAGAGAAAATAAAATATAAAAAATGATAAATGTCAATGCGATACCATCGTACAAACCCTATGGGCCAATCTTCTTAATATCAACCGCGTGAGATTATCCCTCTCATTTCAACATTCATCTCGGTTGTGAGAATAGGATCTAAAAACAATCATTCAATCACGATTTTGTTCTCTTCTATATAATATCGTCTTTGAAGATTGAAAACTCAGGTTACATATACAAGCAACCGAACCATCTTAGTGTCCGTGGGACGACTTGGGCTGGAGTAGAAGAGATATGGTCCAACGGCGCCAAGCAGTAGCTCTCTGGTCGTTTGTCTCAGCAGGAATCGATCCAGGGCCACAGATCCCTTCGCAGCGTCGGCCATTGCTGGCCCTTACTAGCTGGCTAGCTAGCTAGGTAGTTCAGAAGCGTCAAAGGGGGGGTTTTTGTTATCAGGTTTTAAAGGACAAATAAATGGCCAGGCGGAGGAGGTCCACGCGCACAGCCGCCGCCGTCTTGCGCGGATGCACCCCCCCATTAATGGTGCAGACTCGTCGGCGGATGTGCCAAACCTGCCGCCCTCGCATTCACTGCCGGGTCTTACTCAGCTCCGCGTGAAGCGAAAGTAACCGGCCGGCCTGTCCTCGCTCGCTCGATCGATCGATCTCTCCGTGTGGGACTCTCTGTCTCTGTCTCTGTCTCTCTCTCTCTCTCTCTCTGTGTGTGTGTGCCTGTGAACGGCGGTGGCGGGGTCACCACCACCGCCCGAAGTAAACGACGGAGAGGTGGGATGGGCTGATCTGACGCGGTGGACGACGGTATCTGATAGGTGTTTGATGATTGCGCGCTCAGCGGCGAAGTGGAGCGCAGAATCTCTGGGGATGCATTCATGCATGGGAAAGTTCCTCCCATGGCGTTCCTGCCTGAAACAGCGGCGCGGCACCTGCGGCTGATTCTGAATTGTGCTAGCCGCCTGGCTTGGCTAGCTGTTGGGCTCCTCTCCTGCACGGCGGCCGGCGGGCCGTCTCCAACCGATGGCCGTATGTACCTCTTCGTCGCCCATGGCCGCCAGCCAGCCAGCCAGCAATACGTGTAGTGTAGTGATCCCCTGCCGGGGTATATATATATATATATATATACCGTTCAGTGACAGATCTGTTACTGAATGATAGCATATGTGTTGTAATGTTATTATGATCAGATGCACCACATTTTTATAAGTGAGAGATAGACATATTGTGACAGCCTCTTTAGTGGGAGAGGGCGGGAGTTCTCGTCCGCCCCTCCGCAAGCAAGCTGTCTATATATAATAACTACATGCATCGTAATGTGAGCCAATCTTTTAATTCTAATTTCTTGACAAGACTTTGATCATCCACGTATATGGTGGGAATTACACTACACGGATATTGTGGGCCAATAGATAACTGTGCAGGGAAATTATAAATAAAATGCATGCGTGGGGGGTGGGGCGCATGCAGATGCATGTGCTCGATCTCCACTGTCGGGTGGTGCATATATATATGCAAGTGTTGTTGCAAGTTGCAGCATTATGTACATTGGAAATGATCAGTCAATATGCCCTTTTGATGAACCTACGTATGGTTCTTATGACTAGTACTACAGTTCAAGCAGATATACATCTTGCTTATCTTCTTGTATCTAGTCGCTTTCGGTGTATGGAAAAGCATTTGGGATATGGCCATGTACAGATAAAAGGAATTAACTTTATTCTTGATCGATGCTACATCTCTCCAATGAAATATTCATGCATTTTCTTGCCGGAAAGAAAGTCATTACAAGAATAAAAGTTAACGACGATGGTTACAACCGTCACCAAAATTAGAAAAATCATTGTCAAAATATATTAGCGATTCATGTCCATCACTATTAATCTTTAAAGCGATGACTTAAAAGCTCTCACAAATAAAAGTACATGCGACGGCCGCTATGTCATCACTAACAACTAGATTGGAAACACCCGTGGATAAATTTAATATGGTTTTGCGACGAATAAATCATCGCTTGTATGTATTAGGGACAACTTAAGCCATCGCAAATAATGTTATTTAGACAAGTAGTTTGCACAAATAATCGACCTTCGACTATGGTTTAAGCTGTCTCTAAGACAAATATGCGATGACTTAAGTTGTCGCTAATTTAATATTAATGATGATTGCATCCATCACTCATAGTCATATTTTACAAAAAAAAATTAATGTGCCATTTTAAATCAAAAAATCCATGATTTAAATGGATTAATACGACTATTTCATGCATTTGATACATCATGCAAAAACATTTATTTCGTACATCTATTACATACCAATCAAGAATTCCTACATTCCATGCAACCAAAAACCTTCATTCCATATATTCATTATACATCTATTTCATGCCAAAATAATAATCCATTCCTTACATTAATTACACATATCCTTACACCCATTCCATACACATCCATGCCAAAACCATTCCAATTCCATATCCATGCAAAAACATGCACCCATTCATACATAATGAAATAGGAATCAAAAATTAAAGCATTCATTTTGTACAATAAACATTTCAAAACATCCATTGCATATATAAAACTAATACAAGTCTAATATTTGTACATACAATTGAATGGGGAAGAGATACAATCAATCGTCATCCTCCCCAAAAGATTTTTCATCATCATCTTTGTTGTCATCATCCCTATCGCCACCCTTGTGATCTATCTAGGAGACGATGTTGATGTGGATGGCCTTTCCAGTGTTAGGAGTTTTTTACTAATATTCTCTTTCATTTGAGTCATGCATTAGATTGTCTCTTGAAATGAATTTTTGTTGATCGTCAAGCTACTATTACATAGAACTAATATGAGATCAACTTTGCTCATTTATCTCAACTTACCTTTTCACTTGCTAGCTGAACTCAGATCTTTTGAGTTGTGGAGGTTGAAGCACCCCCACTCGACCAATCATATCATTTGCTACGAGTCCAACCTCACTTACCACACCGAATATGTCCCAGTCTATCTCTATCGAAGATGGATACAAATGCATCCTCAGGAGACAATGGACTCTCCAATAGTCCTTATATGTCGGGGGATTCATCAACTGCTGCTTGTTGTCCAAATAATAAAAATTGTATTAAAATTTATCGATTTCAAGGGAAAGATTAAATTTACACAAATAAATTAGACATTTACCATTATTCGATGACTCTTCTCATTATTCTAGACAATTGATCCATCCAACACTTCATATGTTTGAGTCATCTAGAAGACCTCTAGATGTGTAGAGGGACACCATTCCTTTTGTGCTTGTTTCGAGAACTTAGGAGATTTACAATATGTGAAAACTATAGCAACTTGTAATATTAACAAATATATTAAGTACTTACCATTCTATCGCTACATGATATATATTTGTTCTTCCTTTTCTATAAGGCATTGATAGATTTTATCTATTACCATTATTTCTTTCACCAAGTGCTTGCAACAAAATTAAGAAATATTTAATAATTGTTAAACAATCCAAACTAGAATCAAAATGAATTTAAATTAATTTATTTTTTTCTTATTGTCATTTCTGACTCATATGCTGCACATATGATGTCACTAGTCATCGTTACATTACTAAGGCATAATCATCTGGGCCTCCACTAATTGTTCTATGAAATACTGGAACATAAATCTTATTAATAAAATGAAACCAAAAAAATACTTGCTTTTACCTTCTTTCTTAAATAATTTCTATGTTTTATCTACATCTCCGTCATATGTCTTAAAATCTTTACATCTATAGGCGTTGACCTTTCAAAGGAAAATTGTTGCTACCTATTAAACATTGTTGATAATCATTAACAATATACTATCAACCATCATGTGTAAATTAAAACTATGAATATAACACTTACCTCAAGATCTCAAAAAATTGTGTATTTCTTCTCTTAGGAAAGAGTGATGTAATTTTATTGTCATAAATTACAGGGCACTCTATTGCAAATTCCAATGTATGAGGTAAACTCCTGACTATGTGAGCATACACCTGACCCTCCTACCAATTCAATATCCAGTGTCTCTCTAGGGCCTAATGTTCTCGTATTATAGGCACTAGTCAGACTTCCTTATGTTTACCTAATGTAACTAATCAACTACAAAATGACAAAATATTACACCACTAATATGTATATAATGATTATAATGGATTTAGTAAAATGTATATTTGAGGCTAAAGACATAGACTATCTACGTATGGTCCAAGCTAAAGAACTGCCTACCTGAAATGATCCAAGCTTAGTAGATGCCACTGGAGTAGACCAAGGTGGATTTTTTTGAGAATGAAATCCATAAGTAGATTGAGTTGAATCTCTCCACGAATGATATGCACCTTATCTTGAGAAATCCGCCGACTTTTACTAAATCTATTTATCTATCACATAATAAAATATAATTATGGTTTGATCTAAAAGACTGGCCATAAAAGGGTTCTACCTCTTTCTTTTTTGGAGTTTATAGCCAGTTAGGTCAATGCAAGCTGAAATCCTGTTTAGATTGGCATAACCCATAAGAAGGTTCTAGTAATTTTTTTCTTGAATTTTATGGCTAGTTAGGTCAATCCAAACTAGAGCACCCTCTTATGGTCGGTTAGTTTGGATTGGCTTAACTTGCCATAAGAGGGTTATATCCCTTTTTCTAAGATTTTATAGTCGGTTAAGCTAGCCAACCCAAATCGGGCCAATTTAATCGGCCAAAAGAGAGTTCTATCTCTCTTTTTATGATTTTGTGGCCAGTTAAGTCAATCCAAACATGCTTCCTATTTGGATTGGCCTAACCAGCTATAAGAAAGTTGTTATATCTCTTTTTCTTGGATTTTATGACTATTTAGACCAATACAAACTGGAAACTAGTTTGGATTGGCCTAACCAGCCATAAGAGGGTTCCACACTCGATAATTTTATCATATATCATTACATATTAAATGTTATTTAACCATATCCCTTTTAAGGTAAAAGTGTTGCAACATATTTTACAATAACATTGAATTAAAATTTTGTGCTAACCATGTATAAATCGGATCCTACATTCATTAAAACATAATTTACAAATTTTTTTATTTTTTAAAGATACCTAGATATGATCTAATCTGTTGGAGATATCTATCCAAAATCTATCTAAGTTGCTCATCTAGACTAATGGGTTTTTTTATAAATTATAAAGAAAAATATATGCAAAATTGAACAATTATACAAGAAAATAAAATGCATAATTAATTATAACCTAACCTCCTCTCGATGAGGAACTCATTTGAAACTTCCTAAAAATAAGAAAAGGGTATCTGATATTAGATAAACACTTGAACGATTTGGAATTGAAAGGTCAAAAATCAAAATACTTCAAAGGATTCAGTTTATGGGTTTAGTTCGTTTTGAAAGGGACATACCGGCCGCAATTTGAGTTCTGACTCTTTTTCTTTTATTTTATAGATGTTTAAGCCAATCCATTTGATTTCCAATTTGGACTAACCTAACTATTTGTTAGGATAGTTACGTAAATCCAAGCCAAAAATTAGTTTAGATTGACCTAATTGGCCATATTTTAGGTTCAAACATTGTTTTATGATTTTATGACTATTTAAGCCAATCCAAATCAGAAAGTAAGACCAATCTAAACCAATTTTTGATTTTAATTGGCCTAACTAGTGCTGGTTTTAAGTTTATTAACAATTAGGTGAATCCAACCAGGAAATCATTGGTCTAATCGGTCATGTTTTGGGTTCTAACCAATTTTTTTAGTTTTAAGGCCATTTAAGCTAATCCTATCTAGTTTCTGGTTTAGATTGGCCTAAAATACACCATTTAGGATTCTAACTCTTTTTTTAGGTGTTATGATCATAAGGCAAATCAAAACAGAAATACCCAATAATTATATGCTTATGCAATCAAACTAGCATGTTTATGCAATCATACTCTAAACTAATCATATATATTAACCAATTAAGATTAAAAGCACAATTCAATAAACCCCAAATCAACCATAAAAATGAATTTTTAAACAATATTAGATAATTTAGGCTTATAAATATCTTAAAGAGGGTTTATAAACACCCTAAATCAAACATAAAAAAACCTTAAATGAATATTTAAAGGAACTATCTAAAAACAAATTTTTGTAATTAGCATATGACCAAGCATCTCATTCCATTGATATTCAAGCCGCATTTAAATAAGCTTTAAAACAACGAAATTAACAAAATACTTTTAAATCTAATTCAAACCCTAAATTAAACCTTAAAAATCAGATTTAACAAATCTTATATAGATTAAGATAAATGTATATACCTAAAGGAGAAGAGATTCGGAGTGAGAATGATGAGTGCAGTCGGTGACTCGATGGCGACCAAAGCGGCTGACGGGCCAAGCTTTGGTGAGGGAACTGATCTGGTACTGATGCTAACAATTTATGATGACGATGATGACGAGAGAGAGAGAGAGAGAGAGAGAGAGAGAGAGAGAGAGAGAGAGAGAGAGAGAGAGAGAGAGAGAGAGAGATGTTGCATCACCCGTGCTGGCGGCAAGTAGTGACAGCAGCAGTTATATATGGTGGCAATGTTGGGAGTTTGCACACAAGAGAGAGATATCAAGGAAGAAAGAAGAAGAAGAGGGAAAGAAAGGGAGTTGTGTGGGTAATTAAAAAACCTATAAGTTCATTGACGATGACTTTTATGTCATCGTCACTAGCTAGTACCATTAAAATCGGTGGCTACCATTCAACGGTTAACTGAGGTCACTAGCGATAACTTAACACCCTGTTTGGTAACATTATTAGGTAGCTCTATCACAATCAATTTTAAAATTGATATTGATAGGGACCATTAAGAGGTGTTTGGGTAATTGTATCAATTTTAAAATTTGTAATACAAACAAAGTATATTATGTAATATAAGTGTCCACTTGTATTACTTTTGAAAATGATACTACAACATTTGAAAATATTAATATCAATATTGATGTAGTACCAAAAATGAAACTCTAACCAAACAGGGCATAAGCTATCACTAATAACTTGCCATTTTCGCGTAATGTCCATGCTGAATTTTTTACTAGTTCTGCGATGCCCACCGTCGTTATTAATACGTTATGTGGCAATGACGGTAAGAAATCGTTCTCATCTATTATTATGTAGTATTGATGGCTCATTTTCAGCGATCGCTAATTTGGGGATAACTTTCGTCTGAAGTCATTGTCCATATATACGTCGTCACCACGAACATATATATTTTCCTGTAATGAGTCAATTTAGACTGGAGATTAGATTTTTGTCATCTATATATATAGTGCTATATATATATGTCCTGTTGATCAACAATTAATTCCACTAGTTTGATTGCCGTTTGTACGTCAACCATGAACTCTGTTGTTAGAGGGATGATCAAAGGCGGGTCTGTCTGGATTATTGGTTCGCTTGCGTCACCTACCGCAATAAAGATATTGTATATAACATCCATATATATACATATGTATATACATGCATATATGGATATGTACATATAACACGAGAACGTCGCATTCAAGTCTCAACTTCGGACCATCAGGCTTTCCTTCCTTCGTCATCTGTAACAAGCTGATGGGTTCGCTTCTTGTCTTCTGTGCTATACGCGCAACACGGATGGTTGATCACCATAAAATACCAAGCTTCACACAAGACTAGTAGCCATGCGATTTTGTCGTAGCCCAACCCTAGAAAATGATATTTTAGAAAATTTACATCCAAAATCTTAAACGTGGATCGTTTGGTACAAGATTATTTACGAGACAAACCAGATTTATCCCTTAATTAATCATTTACCATATAGCTCTTAATCTACGTTTGGCATCGGGATAAAAGTAAAAAAGATTGAAAAAGTTATCTCTTGTGATTATTTCTATATCCCATATGTTTTGTTCGAATTAGAATTTTGGTTTGAGTTAGAGTTTTGAAAATAACTCTATTCCGAGCACCTAGGAGGTCAGGTGATGACTCTTGAGGTCTGATGATGTAAAATTTCATGACTCGGGAGAAGAGAAGGCATCACAAATTAATGCCGCAGAAGGAGAGGTCCTCGTGTGAGGTAGGTGGAATCATATCCTTGAAATGAGATTTTGGGGATAAAATGTTCCATAACTTATGAAGGATTTTTTATCCTCGACATTATCCTTGATTTTAGGGTTAATTCAGATTAATTTGAACTTAATTAAATATGACTTTATTTGCAAAACAAATAAAGGATTTGATTTTTATCCCTACTTATCTCATACAAAACATGATTTTAGAAATTCATCTGTAACGACGTCAGTCAACCTTAAACATTAGATATCCTTTATAGTGCAGTGACCGATGATGAACTAATCCCTTGATCTTCCAAATGAAAGTACCAGCTCAAGTCTACAGTGTGCTCTTTAAAGATACTTTGGCCTATTTAGTAATTTTACTAGATATCTCTTTCATTCTGATAAAAATTACCATTAGATGTGTGACCATCAATATTGAAATTCTCAATGTAAATAAAACATGATAAGTAATAAAATGTTGACTCATATCAAAATTGATATATAGTATAGGTTTTGGTAGTCTAATCAAACATACCATTGTGTAGTACATTCATGTGATGAAAATAATTTAACGATTGGGGGGCGAGGGTTTCGGAAGACTCACGGTGGGGGTGTTCGCCAGCTTCGCGGCGAGGGCTTTGTTGCACTAGCAGGGGGAGGGGGGCAGGGCTGGGAGGCTTCTCTCTGCCTCCCCCCTCGCTGCCTCAGGAGTTACCCCTTTCTCCCCCAGCGCTCTCTTGTTTGGGTAGGTTTTTCTCTACTCGGCAAATTTCTACTCGACTAGGAGGAATAGAGTCTTGGTGCAGGGTGAGGCAGACGATTTTGTTGGTGTTGTGCTTTTTATATCTCCCCAACTGATCTCTTTTCTTGTCTTCGCAGTAAATCTACTCCTTTCTACTTGGAACCCCATCTAATTGAGAACTCCAGAACCGTGCAAGGTTTCACCTCGGAACTCTTTACATATTCTCTATTAAGGTTCTATTGTGTGTTTTGAGGTGCCTTAGTTTCGGTCTACCAAAGTGTTGTATTATCTAGTTTTTTTTTGTTCTATGTTTGTCATCTTTGCAGATGTCGTTTATATTGTCATGAGCGTATCTATGAGGTTGTTGTCTTGGGCAACATCCACATTTTCATGATGTGATCATTCGGCCTCTTGGCAAATGTCAAACTCCATGAAGGGAGTTCTTGTTGATGAACTGTCAAAGCATTTTAATGCACAAGTCTATTATATTTCGTGGCAATTTTCGACAGTGTTGAAGATGAAAGCTTTAGAACAGTTCTAAAGTTAGGTCTGTCTCTTTATTTATCATCGCTAATTTCTATATTACGTTTCTCCTCGGTGAAATATCAATATATATTATGGACAAGTGATTGCCTGCCGGCCATCTTCATTAAGGGTACGGCTACAACTTCCGTTGCCGACATTCTCAATGTAGCTGCTTTTTTTTTTTGAAACACCAATAAAACCATTTCATTAATATGAAGAAGCATCCAGAACACCGTCAGACGGTGAGTCCAAGCGGATTTGATTCAAAACTTCAAAAGGGAGTTTCGCCAGACCCGAAAAGCCCTCAGCATTAGAGCAGGATCGAAGACCCCATCTAGCCAAAAGGTGGGCAGCGCCATTCGCCGCTCTAGGGCAGAAGCCGATGCTCCAGCGCAGACTCTCCAAACGTTGGCGACAATCCTAGATGATGTTGGAAGCTTTCCACAGATTCGGGCCGGAACCGATGATAGCCTTTACAACCGCCAGGGAATCACTCTCCACTACAGCATGGTATTCGTGGAGACATACCCACGAACAGGCATCCGCAATAGCCATGGCTTCAAGAGCCTGCGGATCAGTGATGGATAAGGTACGCACTTTCCATGAAATACACATACCTCGGTAGTCTCTAGCTATAAGACCCACAGCTCCCCCGTGTTCATTGGTTGCCGCATCGACATTTATCTTAATAGTCAATTGAGGCGGTGGAATCCAGGCCGTTGGGAGCTGTTTAGACAATAGATTTGCTTGATGAAGAAAAAAACTAGCTTCTCTCGATGCCGATTTAATAGTCCAAATAGGCGACCTAAAAGTAGCCCTGAAATTCATAGAACATCGATTCTTCCAAATTTGCCACATGATAGACAAACCCATGACCCCTATGTAGATATCACTTTCATTGGACCGACAAATCATCTCCAAGAAACCACGCACCACAGTGCAAAAACCCTGATGTACCCAGTCTTCATTAAAACCAATAGAAGAACCAAACCACACTGCTTTACTTCTGGAACATTCAAACATTATATGGTTGAGGCTTTCTGTGGATGTATAACAAGTTGCACATGTGTCATCCACAGTAGTGCACCTCTTAGCAATAGCATTGTTTGTAGGAAGAGCATTAGCCAAACCTTTCCAGATAAAGATGATAATTTTTTGAGGGCAAATTTTGCTCACTTTAGGATGCCAGAGATATTTCCATATAGTATTATCAGAAGGGCCCGGAGGAATATCAGAATCCTGAAAATACCTGTAAGCATATTTGGTATTCAGATTACCATTGGGTGTATAAGGCCAAATAAGGCTCTCACAATCATCATCAGTAAAAATTGGAGTTTTCAAAATTCTGTTGATAGAGATAGGTTCAAATAGACTATCAAGCAGCATTCTATTCCAATCCCCGTTGACTATGAGATCTTTAACATACATGGGACATTGAGAAATACTGGTTTTTGGAATCGGTGGGCCCTCCTTATCAACAATCCACTGTTGATCCCAGATATTAATCTTGGAGTTTGCCCTAACCTTCCATAAACAAGCTTTGGAAAGGTGAAACCTAGCATTCAAAATGTTCTTCCACACATCAGAGTTTGTATGTTTGAACCTAATTGTCCAAAAGTCCTCAGATTTGAGATACTTAGACCTTAGAATGCGCACCCACAGTTTATTATTTCCATGCAAGAAGGACCAAGCTAATTTTAAAAGAAGAGCCGCATTCATGGTAGCCAGATCCCTAATACCCAAGCCACCTCCCATCTTAGACCTTTTAATTGATTTCCAACTACAAAAGTGGATTTTTTCCCTACCTTCTTGATTATGAGCCCACCAGAAGGCATTCTGGCACCTATCCAGTTTACTTATAACTCCCATAGGTAATCTTTTGATAGACATGACATGGATAGCAAGTTGATTCAAGGTGGACTTAATAAGGGTCGTGCGGCCTGCCGTAGATAGCAAGTTTGACTTCCAACCAGCAAGCTTCCTCTGACAATTATCCAACAACCAACTGAAGTGATTGATTCTGTTGTCCGAGATACCCAAAGGGATGCCCAAGTATTTTTCAAACGGCTTAGCCTTTGAAAAAACAGAAATATTGCAAATAAGATTCTGGACATCAAGAGGAACATTCCTACTGAATGTGATACTTGACTTAGACAGGTTAATGGCCTGCCCCGATGCCTTTTGATAAACCTCTAGGATGGAAAGCATGCTCCTAACTTCATTTTCAATAGCCACACCACAAATGATAATATCATCAGCAAACATTAAATGAGAAATCTTATATCCTCCTCTACTTAGAGAGATCCCCATAAAATTCCCTTGTTCAGTAGCTATTTTGAATAAATAGGAGAGGGCTTCAGCACATAAAATATAGAGGTAGGGGGATAGAGGGCATCCTTGACGGATACCTCTACTAGGCTTAAAAGTAGAAGAACCTTGCCCATTCAAATTAACTGTATAAGTAACAGAAGTGATGCATTCCATAATGATTTTAACAATGAGATCCGGGAAGCCATAATTGCGGAGCATATGCTCGATGAAATGCCAATAAATTTTATCATACGCCTTGCTAATATCCAACTTAGCTAAGAAGTACCCAGATTTACCCGACTTGTGCTTGAATGAGTTGAGGATTTCCTGGACTATAATGATGTTGTCTAAAGCAATTCTTCCAGGAATAAAAGCAGCCTGGTTTTCAGACACTAAAGTGGGAAGATAGATCTTAATTCTCTCAGCCAAAAGTTTAGTGAGGATTTTTAACATTACATTGCACAGACTAATGGGGCGATACTGTTCAGGCCCACTCGGGTCTTCATTCTTTGGAATAAGTGAAATGATGGTGTGGTTTAACCCCGGGGGAATAGAACCAACATGAAACATATGCCTGATAAGAGAAACAATTTCCCCTTCAACATATTCCCAAAGATTTTGGAAAAAACCTGGAGAGAGACCATCCGGTCCAGGAGCTTTATCAGGTTTCATTTTGAATAGAGCTATCTTGATCTCCTCCGAGGTAGGGGATTGAGATAGAGACCTCCCTTGCTCAATAGACAGACTAGAAAGTTGCATGCCTGAAAATAGGTGCTGATGAGGCATAGGCTGAGCAGCAAAAATAGATTTGAAATAATTAAGGAAAACTCGTTGAATATCCTCCCACTTGTTAGACCAATTACCCTTTTCGGTGAAGACTCCCGTGATCTTATTCCATCTTCTTCTATTTAAAACCTTCATATGGAAAAATTTAGTGCATTTATCTCCGAACTTATGCCAATGGAGTTTGGCCCTTTGTTTCCAATAAGCATTATCCATGTTTTCCATAACTTTAAGCTTTTCCTGAAGCACACCTTCAAGCTCAATGTGCTGTTGGGTAATCGGAGCTTTCTGGATACTCTCAATTTGGTCTTTAACAATGCTCATTTGCTGGCTAATATTCCCAAAAACCTTTTTCTTCCAAGTTAGCAGAACCCTTTTGATAGCTGCCATTTTGGTTTTGTAATTGTAGATTAAATCAGGCACCTGATTCCAAACTTTCTTTGCAACATGAGGAAAATTCCAATGCCCGAACCATGCTGTTTCAACTTTAAACCATCTTCTTAAGGGCTTCATTACTGGATTAGTGTTTAGAAGCAAAGGAATGTGATCACTGCAATAAGTTGGAAGGGTACTGACCTTGGCATTCTGGTACATATGGATCCAATCCATGGAAGCAAGACACCTGTCTAATTTTTCTCTAATATGAAATTTGAATTTCCTTTTATTTGTCCAAGTAAAGGCAGGTCCTTCATTTCTGATGTCCAATAAATAGTTATCTTGAATAAAACGTTCAAAGCCCCACATATGTGATTGATTGGGTTTAGCACCTCCCCACTTCTCATGATTGTGCCTAATACAGTTCCAATCCCCCATTAAGCAAACAGGGGCCTTGAAATTTTTAATAACAGCAGCCATCTGATTCCACATTACTATTCTCTCACAATGCTTTGTCGGAGCATAGACCACAATGAGTAAGAAATTGTTTCTATTAATATGATCAGTAACCATAGCACCAATCCAAGATTGATAGGTAGCCAAAATTTGAATATTAACATCACTGGTCCACCAGAGCCACATTCCCCCTGCTCTGCCAGAAGCTGGGACCACCAAAAATTGAGATATGCCTCTGCGATGGAAGAAATCGTTGCTATAAGACAAATTACATTTAGTTTCAGCTATAAAAGATATATCCGGTATAATTGAATGGGCCAGCCTATCCAGAAATTGGACTGTCGGGTGCCCATTCCCACCCCGACAGTTCCAAGACAAAATCTTCATTTAGGCTCTTGCAGCTTGTTTGGGCCAGCTGCAACTGCCCTTTCAATGATTTCTGAGGACACATCTATGGCACTTGATGTAGATGCAAGTAATGGAACAAAATTCAATTCTTGGCCAAGTAACTTCCTCCTTGATCTTTTTTTATCCTTATCTGATGGGCTCGCCCTCTTTCCAAACACCCTGGATGGGCCTACATCATGTAGAGTATGTTTAGGATCTGGGCTTGCAAAAGTAAAGATGTCCGGTATGGTATTCTGCACAGGCCCAATAATAGGAGGATGCTTCAAACTATCAATAAAAACCCCAGGTTGACTGTATGGGTTGGGCCATCCGACGGGAACTGACTGGCTACTGTATACTTCCCAATAATTAATAGCTCTGGACGATATCTGAGATAGCTGAGTTTCAGTACCAATCCCCTGTATGGTCGGCCTGTAGGAGTGATCAGCCTTCGTTGACAAAATCTGTCCTTGATCACTGTTGTTCCTATCTGTGACCATCTTGCTAGTACAGAGAAACGTAGTGGTAGCATTTATTGAGGAAGTGTGGTGCTGAGGTGCCATGCCCATTAATTGATTGACATTGTTAGGAGATGGCAAGCTCTTACGTAAGGTCTGATGGTCCACACTTTGACCAGGCTCTTCCCGTTGATCAGATGGATGAACAGTAGCACACACTTGGAACTTCTTGGGTCTACTTCCTCCTCCTGCCGCTCTACCATCGGATGTGAGCCAATCCCCAAACTTAAAATTTAATTGAGCCTTAAGCTTCTCTTGGACTTGGATTGGGAGATTAGGAGTAATAAGAGCTCTTAGGTTTGTAAGTCTTTCACAGTTTCCATACTCGTGACCAAGCACCCCACAAAAATAGCAAAATCTAACCACTCTTTCAAAAGCTAGTTCAAACTTTTTAATTCTTCCATCCGGTAGTATCACTGAAACTTCTGTCAGAAGCTGATCATTAACATTAAGAGATACTTTAATCCTGGCGAATAAACTCCATGAATCTATAATCTCCTGAGCTGGTGCAATAGGGTTACCCACCTGTGCAGCGAGGTGCATAACAATTTCTTTCTGAAGATATTCTTGAGGTAAATCATAAATTCTCATCCAAAGATCTACTGAATTAAGTAAATATTCTGACGGAGCTGTGTTCGGTCTACCTTTCTCCACCAAGACTAAATCATTGTTGAAAAACCAGGGTGCCCTCCTACAAATTTTATTCACCTCCTCTTCATTCTGAAGAATAAGTAGAAAAGCTCCATTTGGGTAATCAAGAAGAGACCATGGATTTGAAGGATTCCACATCTTTTTAATCCATTCTTTGAATCCCGCCGGACGAATTATAACTTGGGATAGAACTGAAGTTACAACAGATCTTTTCCACTTCATGATATCCACAACGGGGAGATCTTGAACAACAATAGGCTTCGGCTGTACCGGTGGTGCTAACAGCTTTTGAAACTTGATTTCTATGGCTTCCTCCTCGGATGGTAACCGGAGCTTATTTTCATCCATCTTGATACAGTGCTATACACTAGGAGATGGAGGGAGAAGGAAGAAGCGAAGAAAATAAGGTGGTGCTACTAACCTGAGACTCCGCAAGGAACAAACCAAGCTGAGGTCTGGCAGACGCTCGAGGACAATGCTTGATCAAGGACTCTATGCCATCGAGATTTCCCACCCCAGGCACAAGCAAACAGGCTCCGCCCTCCAACAGATGAGGAACCAGTTCCGAGACACAGTCTCGATGTATCCTCGCCTCACCGAGACGAGAGCGTAGATGTATCTGCCATTCCCGTCCTCTCAGCACAGCTTTGGCAGGAAATGAGCAGGCACCAGTAATGGAGGAGGAGGAGCAGGATCCTCCCTAGGCAGCAGCTTCTGGTGCCGATCAATGTAGCTGCTATTCGATAGCATAATTAAAGTGGTGGAGAAGAGAAAAAATAAAATATGCAAATTAAGGTACAGACAAGACGATCGAGACTAAAATATCAAAGCGATATGGATATTAAATCGGTGACAGTGAAAGAAGCACCGTCGTTGGGCCTGCCGAAAGCGACAACCATTTTCAGTCGTTCTGTGCGTTTTCCGGACTCCTTGGAGGTCTGCACTTAAACTGTTTACATTGCAAGTGGGCATGAGACGAGAGATATAGAGATATATATACCTCTCTCTCTCTCTCTCTCTCAACCAACTCAAAATTGTGACCCTGAATTAGAATGGCCTAAACTTAATGAGTACCTCCCTTACCTAACCAAGATGACACTATTCTAACTCGTCTCCTCACGTGCAAGTTCTTCTAATTTTGACACGTGTATATTGTTTATGGGTGATGGTCGACGGAGGGGGGTCCACAGTCATTGACTCTGATACCATGTTAACCAACCTAAAACTGCGGCCTTGAGTTAGAGTGACTCAAGCATATAAGTATTGGTACCTCTCCTACCTAATCAATATGGCACTATTCTAACTCTCTCTCTCTCTTATATATCTATATTTTTCTCTTATATATATCTATCTATCAAAATATATATATCAGGAGTGTAAACAGAATGAGAGATTACTTTGGATAAAAAAATTAACAGATTTAAAACCTCATTATGTATCTTAAAGGTATCAGAATTTGAATCCGACATGCTGATGACTTCACATAATCAAAATATAATAGTCAATTTTATATCTTGTTTTAGACTTTTTAATAAAAAGTCAACATCTATATATCTCTCTCTAAAAATAATATTATGATAAATAAAAAATTAATTATATTTATGATATATAATGATAAAAATAAAAATAAAAATTTAAGGCTATTAGATCGAATTTTAGTACTAATATGATATTTATTAGCTTATTTTTAATAAAAATTATTATATAATAAAATTTGAAATTTATTATATTGTTCATATTTTTATAAAGAAATTAAAATCAGAATAATATTAAAATAATATTATGGTACCGTTTTAATTGAAATCAGCATCAAAATGATTTAAATCTTGTCAAAATCATAATGGAACACTGACAATTTTGTTATTGAATCTAACTCGTCTCTCTCTCTCTCTCTCTCTCTCTCTCTCTCTCTCTCTCTCTCTCTCTCTCTCTCTCTCTCTATATATATATATATATATATATACACACACACACACACAAAACTCTCACCATCAGCTGAGCAAGATCCGTTCCCGTCCTTGATACAGCCGTGAACACTGCCAGATTGGAACAAGTAGGAAAAGATCATTTCTCATAGGTAATTAGATAACACAATAAAATTTCATAGTTTCTCTATTAATTAATTGGTGAGCACAAAGATGTTTCGATCTATTTAGATGAATGAAATTAAAGACCCCATTAATCCACAAGTGATGTAGGCAATCTGACTTGACCGGCTCCTAAAGTGGCTGCACCACGTTACAAAAAATTTGGTCTTTACTTACGCACAAACTAGTAGGTATAGGTTATTTTTCCATAATTAAATAGATTAAGCTACAAGCTTAATTACTTGTGAATATGACCTGGCCTTAGGTATAATATGCATTGGTTTTTTTTTTTGAACAAACAGACCATATTCATTCATAACATAAAAAGATACACATGAGAGGATACATCAAAGACTACTTTAAAAGACAGAAGACACATAATTAAACTAGACACAAGAGTTTCGTTGGAAATTACCATTTCCAAGAAATAAAAACATAGCCATAAATTGACCCGCACATACGAGTGCGTAGACGGTCGAAGAGCAAAGTGAAAAACTCTATAAGAGGAGTTTGACATTTGTCACAAGACTGGATGAACACACCAAGAGAGTGTGGATATCGCCCAGACTAACAGTCTCGGATCAACATTAACGGCTATGGAGCTAACAAAGGAAGATAATAACACAGAACTAAACCAAACTACAACATATGAAAACAAAGATAAACGACACAGAACAAACATAGATAAAGCCGACTCCACAATTCCAGTGCCACAAAAAGAGATAAAAAGCCTAAAAGTACATTTAGGTAAAACACCGGAAAGGGAGCATGAGAGTATGGGAGGGAGGACTCCTCCCTCCCAAACCAAAAATGACCTCAAAATAGCAAAACAAACCACCACACCAAAAAAATCACCAAACGGCAACCGAGGAAAATAGCTAAGGGACTGTAGGAGTGAGAGTCCTGAGCGGGGGAGGGGTGACCAGGCGAGGGGTTTCACTGGAGGGCGATTAGCTCTGGCAGGGGGTGCCTCGAGGTGAGGGGGTTCACGCTAGGGCGAGGGGGACGGCCAGGCGAGGGGCTTCGCTGAACTGGCAAAGGGCTCCGTTGGCTCCGTAGGGACGATGGGACTCCGCCGGGTTCAGAAGGACCACCTAGGCGAAGGGCTCCGCCGGACGATGGATTACGCCGGGGCGAAGGGGCACCGCCTGGGCAAGGGTTCCACCTGGGCGAAGGGCTCCACCGGACGATGGGGCTCCGCCTGGGCGAGGCTTCCGCCGGGGCGAAGGGCTCCGCCTGGGTGATGGGGCTTCCGCCGGGGCAATGGGGCTCTGCCTGGGCGAGGCGAGCTTCCGCCGGGGCGATGGGGCTTCCACTGGGGCGAAGGGCTCCGCCGGGGCGATGGGGCTCTGCCTCGACTCCGAGGAGTTTTTAGGTATAATATGCATAGGTAAAAATATTACCTACAGAGTGGTCCGTAGGTATAAGACATAGCGGGTAGGCAAATCTTAGTTTGTTGGTTTAGATATATTTCTATTACCTAACGTCCATAGGTAAAAGTGGTTATATATATAAAGTAAACAAATCACGTGTACCTATGGACCACTCCCATAGGTAAATCATGTTTTATTGAAAAAAAAAACTCTATTTCTAATAACTGTAGGTATAACATTTACTTATGTGATAGTATCCGTTGGTAATGCAAAGAATGCAAGAGAGTAAACAAAGATGTTTTAAGCGCGAGGGACTTGAACAAATTCGAGTTTAGAAAAGAGTTTGATGTACGAAGAAATAAGTTCCTGATATGGTTTGAGTCTTAGATGATTTTTTTTTGTTACAACATTACATTAGTGAGTTTTTAAGAGAGTAATGTCCACACAAAGATGATGAGTTGGATTCTATGCTCTCACAGTGACAAGCAAATATGAGGTTAACTCTTTTCTAAAAATATCGAAACATATCATATATGATTGACTTGTAAGACATATATTTCTATCACTCATGACTCTATATCTTCGTATTAATGACTAATGAGATTGATCACTCTCATTACGTGAGAAGACATTATATACATTAGTTTATTTAGATTCAAAATGTCATGTTTGAATAATCATATACTTAAGAATATTTAGAACACATATCTTAATGGTTGATCTCATTATCATAATCTAATCATTATTATATGTGATCAAAAAAAATTTATGATATACACATACAATAATACTAGTAACAAAGAAATATCATTTTATGAAATAACATTTGACAAGAAATGTAAAATTATATTAAATATAATTGATTTATAGAATATATGCTTTTATCAAAAATGATGTTCCAGTGGTGACAAAAGATGACAACGTACCTAGTTACAACTATTAGTGGTTGGGCAACAAGAACAGGGCAATTGTGTTAGAATAGTCTCATATAGGGAATATTGAAAGAAGTTGTAAAAATATAAGAACAGTGTCTATTTCACTCATTGTCTTAAAGTTTTGAGTTAGATGAAACATTTATTTGATATAGTATCAGAGCTAATGATTCAATTCAGGCCTGTATGTGTGCAACCTTGTTTATGGTTCATGTGACGAAACAAAAATGAACCTACATGAGACGGGGCATGTTAGAATAGTCACATATTAAGGACATTGAAATAAGTTGTGAAAATATAAGAAATATGTCAACTCAACTCATTGTCTTAAGATTTTGGGTTTGATGACTTATATATTTATTTAACAATTCAACAAAGTGAACATGGGGTCGAGTTAGTGGAGCAAGGTGGTAATGGGTGGCCGTGTAGAGCACCAAGGAGGGCCATACACAAGGCACAATGCAATTGGCACATGGTTGACTATGCAAATGCATGTAAGAACGGTTGGGCATAGTGACTAGGGCGGTGGCCATAGTGTGCATGTTTGGGCATGAACGACCAAGCAAAGTGCAATGCGGTGCGGTGGAATAGCTAAGCATTAGGCAAGGATTGTACAACAAGATAAACTAGACAGGCACAACCAAGCATTAGGTAAGGAGCTCGGATTGTCTCATTCCCCATTGAAGGGAACTCCTGTAATCCCCAAAGAGATGATGTCACGTGATGTAACGGAAGACGAGATAAGAGTACACTTTAATGATGAATTGACATTGTGGATGAGACCATCTGACACCGTTTCAGTAGTGGGTCAGTAGAGAGTCGATAGCAAGTCTATGGAATCTCAGAAGCAAATTAGTAGAAGGTCGATAGTGGGTCTTCAGAGTCTCGGTATAGCAAGTCAGTAGAGAGTCGGTAACAAAGTTTTTGGAGCCTCGGTTGTTGGTCCATACGTAGCCTCAGTAGCTGGTCAGTAGAGGGTCGATAGTAGGTCTTCGGAGTCTTGGTAGTGGGTCATTGGAGCTTTCGTAGTAGATTTCAGAGTCTTGGTAACAAATCATCTGAGACTTGACAGCAAGTCATCAGGGGCTCGGTAGTGAGTCTAATATTGTTACGTGGGAAGCTGAAATGACATTAAGTGGTCTCGTCCACCATTTCACGTCGTCATTAAAGCATCCATGTCTCGTCCTCTATTACACCACGTGACATCATCCAGTTGAGGACTACAGGAGTTCTCTCCAATGGGGAACTGAGACAATCCGAACTCTTAGGTAAGCAGAGTGTAGTTGGGCGTGGGTGCATGTGTCCTAGTCCAGTTCAATTTAAGGTTGGTTTAAAATGTGTGTTTGGTTTGATTTGATTCAGAAAATATAAATATAAATCAAACCAAAATCAAATCACAAGGAATATTCCCAAAATGAACGAATGTACAACATCGTTGCACAAAGATTTTCAAGCAAACGTATTTGTTTCTCTAACACGGCTAAAACTCATACGTTATGGAGAATGAAATGACCAACCAGAGAATCTTAGGCGGCAGTAGTTACTAAGGAGTTAATAACATATTAGAAAAATTATTAAGAAAAAATTTGTGGGGATCAGTAACACATTTGACATCTTATTTGAGGTGGTTAAAACGAGTCTAAAATACTAGTAATGTCATTTCAAGTTGGTGTAACCTCATCCTCCAAGCTTATCAAAAATAAGTAATAAATTTTAGTCATTGTTGATCAATTTTATGCAATCTTTCATGATTAATTATTTTAAATTTTATAATAATATATTTTATAAAAATGAGTGCGACCAAGTCAAATCTGTTGAAATTAATATTTCTTCTGGATCATGTAAAGCCAGGTTTACTAATACAATGAGGGCTCCACTGGCCTGACCCACGTGAGTCTTAATCAGGCTGTTTGGTGGCTGAGATGTAGTGACACCCCAAAATATTGTAATAGCAGCCTCGGTGTTTTGTTGCATGATAAATTTTTATACAATGTTATGATAAAAACTTTATTAAAATAAAAAAAGAATTAACCAATGACATAAAATTGTGAATATTTGAAGGGATGTGATAACAAAATAGAGTAGGTATCATGACAAATTTTTACGATAAAAAATATATTAAAATAAAATGCTAACTACTCAATGACAAAAGATTATCATGTTTAGAGATATGTCAAAACAAAAAAGATGGTTACCATATATATGTGACCAAACAAGGTGGAAGATTGGTAGATAAAAAAGAGGTGTGACCCTCTTATTTGTCCAAGAAAAATATATCTTTAAAAACACAAAATTTGTACTAATTGTCAAATTTCTCATTTAACAAGTTTTATTATAAAAACATAAAATTGTAACAAAACACCTCGTCTGCTTCTGAATTAGGCAAGTTTCTTTCATGATTTTACGTGAAATTTTACCTTGCAAGAGTATCTTGAAAATACAAGTGTACCAAGGAAAAACAGTACGAAAGCATGTTCACTAATTTTGCATCTGCACGTGAGAAGGAGAAATGATACAAGTTGTGTTTGGTTGGGAACTGCAAATAGACCTGTGAATAGATCTAGGCAACATGATATTTAACCCAAATCTGAAATGAAATTTGGGTATTGGGTGTTTTGTTGATGGCCTGAAACATGCCTCTGCCCGGGTTTGGGATATACCTGATTTAAAGGGGATCCAAAATCCATTTCTCAGGTTCTATACGAAAATCTGACAGGAGGCGGTTGGACCTAGATGATGGGCAACATACGACGTCAACGTTGTCACTCCTCATGAAAGCAGATCGTTGTTTCGAGAGGAAGAGATAAGGAGAGGGCAAAGGACTCGACGAATGAGAGTGAGCTTAGGTACGTCTCCATGATGTCGATCATGGCGTCCAGGATAGCGTCGAAGAAACTCTGCCTGACTTCGGCACCAGCTTTCGACGAGCAGGTGGTGATGACGACGCGGGCCCTTCATAGTGCCAGCACCCTCGCCGTCTCCTTCCTAATGTCGCCGGTTGCCCCTGTCATGTGCGACCGAGACGAATGTCATACACGGCTGTGGAGAAATTGGGTCATGTGGGAGGGGCAGGAGATCAGATTGAGAATCGGTGATGATGGTGGTGAGGTGGCTTGCGTCGCCACCCTCAGTCACATGCTCCCCATGGAAGAGGAATCGAAGCCCGAAGGTCCCCACCCCCACAGTCAGCTCCATAGCCCCATTTCCGCCAATCCCCGCCGCCTCAGGTTCCACAGGTTTGCAAGATCACACACCCCCTACACATTCGATGAAATGTGCAGCTGAAAAGAGACAACTCTCGTCTCTATCTTGGCCTTGTAAAGCAGAGCAGTACTTCCACTAGGCGATGGTGGCGGAGACATGGGACGAGGCAATAAGTAGGTATGCAGCGGAGGAGATGTTCCTAGAATCAGAAACAACGTAGCTTCAGTGGACCATGACGGCCTCCCACGACTCTAACAGCAGCTCCAACGACTCCACTATCTTTGCTTTCTCTGCCGACATGCTCCACCCGGACTCTGAGGAAGAAAACCTCCATCTCCGGTCCTAATAGGTGAATATGAATCCAACAAATTATAGGATTTGTTGTTGGATTCAGATCTGTTTTATTAGATTCGGGTTCGGATCCTAACAAATCCGACCCAAAAAAGACCCGTTAACAAGTCTAACTTTCGAATTATTTTTTCAAATAATGCACTTCTTTTTTATTTTCAAAATAACATGGTAAAAAACAAAATTAGTGAAATAGCACAATTTGGGTGAAAGTGGGACGTAACATGTCCTACTTCTACGTACCTTTCGAAAAGTTCGACTTTTACCCAAAATCTTAAAATCAGATTTTTTTAGTCGATATGTTTAAATTGGATTTTTTTTGAATCCCAATTTAACTTTACTATCTAAACCCTTTAAATAAGACGGGATATATATATCTCCAAAAAATTAAGCTTGAATTTTTTTAGTCCAACTTTAACCATTCGATGAAAATTAGACTCAAAAAGTCAAATTTTTATATTTTAGTTCGACTTTCACCAAACTGTCCTATTCTGCCCATTTTAGTTTTTACCGTGCTATTTTGAAAAAAAACTATTTTATTTTAAAAAAAAATGCGAACATATATACGATATGAGCTGCGTTTGGAGATGACATATAGATATCATTAATCAATTATACAAGCCATCTTTTTTAAAAGTGAGAAAAAAATATGTTATTCTATAATTTATTTTAATTATATCATTGTGAACTTTTAATATTCTTTCACATACTTCTCAGTTATTCCTGATCATACAAATATGGAACCGTAGTTTTAATATAAAGACTTAATTTTCTTATTAATTTGACATAGAATCTTCTCACATTTTGTTTGAGCTAGTGCAAAAGGAATGAATTAAAAAAAAACACTTTTTCAAATTACACGAGGAGATCGAAAAAAAATTTGATCAAACCACAACATTTAATTTATATTCATAACAACAGAGCAGTGCAACACCCACGTTACAACCAAAAGAAAAACTAAGACACACCGAGAAAAGAGTAAGACACACAAACTAACCCTAAAGAGAAATAAACAACATACAACAACAATACTCGAGATCTTCGTCAAAATATTCGAAAATAGCCACATAAAAGAGATGACTAACATGACGAGGTGCATTGACGGTTGAGAATCAAATGTTTGTACTCTCAAAGAATTTGATGTTTGTTGGGAGACAAATGATCACATCGTACAAGTGCAGGTATCACCCAAACTAACGATCTCACAAATAAAATAGTGACTAAGTAGATAACTAAGGAAGACGACAAAGAAAACTAGAATGACATAATTAAGAAGCTACTACAAATGACACCTATAGAAAAAGATAACATAATAAGTCAAACATCACCATTTCCATACACACAAAAAGTAAAAAATCTAATGGGGTGTTTGGTTGCATGATAACAAAGGTTTTTGTTTTAATTTTTAAAAATTATAAAAAAACTTGTTAAAAGAGGTGTTTGGTAACCATGATAATTTTATGTTTTAAAAGTGATTTTCTTCTTAAACAAAAAAAGAGGGTCTCACCTCTTTCTTTTTTCTTGTGGTCCCCCAGTTTGTTTGGTCATGTGTGGTTGTTACTCTTTTTTATAATCACATCTCTCCAAACATGATAATTTTATGTCATGAGTTGATTCACTTTTTATTTTAATACATTTTTATCGTGAAAGTGTACAAAAAATTATCATGCAACCAAACACCCCATAAAAGTAGAATGTTTAAACAAACATTAAAAGTCGCCAAGGAGATCGAAATGAAGAATAAACAAGATATTTACTAGTAGAAAATATCTTCTAATATCTTGTGGACTCCACTTTTTGGTTTTTCATGTGTTCTACAATTTTAACTAAGCGAATAACTCTTTTTTGAATAAAATAGTTTTAGTTAATGATTTGTAAAATAAGAGAAATAAGTAAGCGTTCCGCTGGATGTATGGAACTGTTCTTGTGATCATGAAAAAAACAAGTAGGCACCCAATGCACTGGCGTTGTCCGACACAACCTTAACACACCTGGTATATATATTTTGATAAAACTTTATATATTATATAATATAGGATTATTCTAACATACTGTCTATTGTGCAGATCATTTTTTTTTAATTGGATTCTACCACGTGAACTAAAGCCGACAACTATATATGAATAGGTGCACACATCCCTTCAAAAACAAATGAATATATAAGTGCACACACATAATAGGTACCCAACTTAAATTATAAACTCTCTTGAGCCATCCATTTCAAAAAATTTAGGCAATGAGTAAAGTACGTTAGACATAATACGTATTATCCAATGGGTGATTATTCTAACAGTGGAGAGACTTTCGCCAACCAGTGGTCAAGGATCACCATGCACTAAATTTAAAAAGTAAACTCAAAAATATATATCATTTTTCTTACCTAGTGAGAAGTAAGGGGGTGTTTGGTTGCATGATAATTTTTTGTACACTTTCATGATAAAAAATTATATTAAAATAAAAAGTAGACCAACTCATGACATAAAATTATCATGTTTGGAGGGATGTGATTACAAAAAAGAGTAACCACCGCGCATGACCAAATAAAGTGGGGGACCACAAGAAAAAAGAAAGAGGTGAGACCCTCTTCTTTTGTTTAAGAAGAAAATCACTTTCAAAACATAAAATTGTCATGTTTGTCAAACACCTCTTTTAACAAGTTTTCTTACAATTTTTAAAAATTAAAATAAAAATCTCAATTATCATGCAACCAAACACCCCGTAAGATCTTAAGGCATTTTAATATCAACTCAACTCAACTCTAGTTTTAACATCAGATTATTTAGAATCGGTCGGATGAATTCTTCCTTTTAAACTCATTTTGATTGTGTGTGTGTTATTCTTTTTACAGATATTCGAATCATTCTTCAACTCTACTATTTTGATTTATGAATCATTCTAACTAGAGCTTTCTTTAATTTAGGTTGTATATATTCAGCACGATCTTCCATCGATCGACAGTTGGTTATTCTCGTACTTTCTATAATATATTTATTATATATTATATCTAATGTAGAATGACCAAATATTCATATTAATATTCTCATTTTAACAACCCTTATTATATTTTTATCATTATGTAATATTCGCTGTCAAATAATTTAATAGATCTTATAATTGTATGGTATTTCTTTTAACTTTATTGAAATGTTATGGCCATGTAAAACCTTACCGGTTAATTCTCATCTAGTTTATACTTCACCTAGTCTACGTACGTTAGTTCTATGGTCCACATTTTGGATGTAACAATTCAAATAAAATATGTATATTAAATGTTTTAAAATAATATTACTCAATCTAAATAAATTATGGCTAGTAACTTTGAAAATATTTTTTGAAAGAAAATATGATATTGGAGGACCACCTGCCGTATAAAATATAGTGTGTGCATATATACATCTCTCTCTCTCTCTCTCTCTCTCGAGCTCTCGAGCTCTCGAGCTCTCGAGCGAGAGAGAGAGAGAGAGAGCGGGGGTGTGAAGTAAATCGGGTAGAAATAGGGTTGGGTCAGGTTTAGTAACGGAATCATCTTAATCTAATTCTGATTTTGATAAGAATTAATGAGTTTTGATTTCCATAATATCAAAATATCGCATTCAATTTACACCCGTAAGCAGGAAGATCTTGACGTGTGCATAGGGATGTTCATGTAAAACCGGTAAACCGGTAAACCGAACCGAACCGACCGAACCGTTCGGTTCGGTTCGGTTTGAGAGGCTATGCATTCGGTTTTTTGAACCGAACCGAACCGATAATTTCTTATCGGTTCGGTTCGGTTCGGCACCTCCCCAAACCGAACCGAATCGGTAAATCGGTTGACCCGATTTGATAAAGTTTGACCCACTTTATTTACATATTATATTATATTTTAATATATATTATATCAATTTTAAATATGTTTTATTATAAATGTAAGTTAATTAGTATAAAGATAAAATTATATATTATAAATACAGTATTAGACTTTATATTAATCTTAAATAATTATTATAATGTATATTTTATTTTTTTTATTTTTATTTATTTAAATATACATTAAACCGATGAACCGAACCGAATCGAACCGAACCGAATCACAATCGGTTCAGGGCTCACTGAACCGGTTCGGTTCGATTCGATTCACCTTATCCGTTCGGTTTCGGTTTAGAAAAAAAGTGACCAACGGAATCGTACCGTTTACACCCTACGTGTGCAGGCGTTAAGAGGGAGAAGGACGACGGAGCGTATGTGAAAGAGATGGCTCAGATGAGAGGACGGCTTGGCGGTGGAGTGGTAGCTAGCGGTGATGGATGGATATAATGTACACAATAGCAGAGAGATAGACAGAAAGTGACCATATGCAGAAGAAGAGAGAGATAGAGAGAGAGAGAACGATAATTTGGTAGTTGCACCTCTTGATTCATGCGTATATACAGCCAGTAAGAAGCTTTACTGCCATATCCTGGGGAGATTTTAGCTTCCTTCCCCCCATCACTACTTACCCCTACCGCGCGCCAGACGACGCGGCCTTCAGTCGTCGGTACGCCGGCACCGCTCGTTGGTGGCGGTGCGGTATATAATTGAAGGGGGAATGGCGGGGAGGCGGGAGCGCCGAGCTGATGAGACCAGGGCTTCCACGATGAACGACCACCGCGACGACGATAAGGTCGTCGACGGTCACGAGCACGACGTCGTGATGCCGGGCTTCCGATTCCACCCCACCGAGGAGGAGCTCGTGGAGTTCTACCTCCGGCGCAAAGTCGAGGGGAAGCCCTTCAACGTTGAGCTTATCAATTTCCTTGACCTCTATCGGTACGATCCCTGGGAGCTCCCCGGTAAGGCGCAGATCAGATAACTATTCTTCTTCTTCTTCTTCTTTCTAGTTTTTTCCTCTGAAAAAAGGGTTTTCTTGGCGCGGAAGAACCCTAATGGCATGTTTGGTATGAGGATAACTTGGGGATAGACCAAGTTTATCCCCAAAATTTAGAGGATAAACCTGATTTATCCCAAAAAATTTGAGTGCCAAACAGGCCATAAATTTCTAATTGCCCCCATTTTGTTCTGTCAGAGAGTGACGTCCTCCTCCCTCCTTCTTTTCCTCCTCCTCCTCCTCCTTCTTCGTCGTCGTCGTGGTGGTGTTCCCCCCCTCGATATATCCCCTTAATTTCTGTCATGGCAGCATTAGCGGCAATTGGAGAGAAGGAATGGTTCTTCTATGTCCCCAGGGACCGGAAGTACCGGAACGGAGACAGACCGAACCGGGTGACCACCTCCGGCTACTGGAAGGCGACGGGCGCCGACCGGATGATCCGAACGGACGGCTCGCGGCCGATTGGGCTGAAGAAGACCCTCGTCTTCTACTCCGGCAAGGCCCCCAAGGGGGTCAGATCTAGCTGGATCATGAACGAGTACCGTCTACCTCAGAACGAGACAGATCGGCACCAGAAGGTAGGTCTCTCCCCCTTCACGAACTGCGGCTCTCTCTCTAATCGAAGACGTACGTGCGTCCTGGATCAATTGATAAACAGGAGGAAGAAAACCCATCAGATGAGTGTGTAAATGATCCAGAAACAATCGATCGAGAGTAATCATGGGTGCCCGGAGAACAAAATTATATGCTTGAACGATATGGAGATCTCCGAGGCATCCGACAAATAATTATCAGACCTTGTTTACTCGGAAGCCCCCTTTTTTTCTATGGAGAAGAAAAGGGCCGAGTGGTTCAAGAACTAGGGTTTGATCCCTACGTCGGAAACCGTCAAGATTCAAATGACATCACAGAAAAGCCGGAGTAACAGTACTTGAATGGAAATCTTGTTAAATACTGCGCTGACCTTTGTTGCTTTAGACACTGTAACACTCTCTCTCTCTCTCTCTCTCTCTCTCTCTCTCTCTCTCTCTCTCTCAGCTCTCCCGCTCCTTCTGTCTCTCCCCTAATTGTAAGAACCGGAAAGATTGAAATTTTCGATGTCTAGCTGCAGGCAGAAATTTCTCTGTGCCGAGTATACAAGAGACCAGGGGTAGAAGACCACCACCAGCACCCCGGATCTTCTTCCTCTAGGGCAACCACGACAAGAGCAGCAGCAGCAGCAGCTAAGAAATCAGCTGCTCGCCCCCAGACGCCGGCGCCGGTTTCTTTCAAGAACGTGAGGAGAGATCCTTCGCCCTCGGAACTGGAGCGCGTGCACGACGACGCAGCCGGAATCGCGGCCGTGCCGGCATTGCATGGTTACGCCGCTTACTCGCCGGCCGTCCCCGCGACCACCATGACACCTGCAGCGACGACGACGGACGAGTCGGAAGCTTCAGCTGCAGCTGCAGCTGCGCCCCCCATCGGCCACTACGACAAGGATGTTAGCTCTCTCGTACAAGCGTGCACTCTTCTGAGCTCTTCCTCGTCTTCGCTGCCGCCTGCCGCCACCGTCGACGAGCTCCACCGGATCATAGGATGCCACCACCCGGCTGGCTACGGCGCCGCCGAGACAAGCCATCTCTTTCCCCTTCCGTCGCCGTCGCAGCTGCCTGCACTCACGTTCACGGACAGACTCTGGGAGTACTGGAACCCTATCTCGGAGGCAGAGAGGGATTACACCAGCTTTAAGTGATGGAAGTTGGTAGACAATGCATATTGACGTACAGTACACTGATTTATGTGTTCTGATCTCATCCCCCAGTGTTAATTGTGTTTACTTAATTCTCATTTCACTAGCTTACTGCTTGTAAACTTCTGATTAACTTTGTCCAAAAACTGCCTCCAAGTGCTAATTACTACTCCTTTACGACATTCCCTTCCAGGTAGTTATCGCATCTAATTAACCATGCACGCATCTCTGAGCTAATCACACGCTGCCCATGATCTTTTGATCTCTTCTTTGCTTCTCGTACTGTTAATTAAATAGCATTGCTGGTCATGCAATAACGAGGCCATGATGTTGTAGGACTTGCATGCACAGAGAGGCTGCAGGCCGTGATCATGATAGGACTTGCAGAGGAAGCTGCCTTGGCGGAACTAGAAGTACTCGAACTTGTGAGTACACGAGGCATGCATGTGATAGTAGAGCTCTGTTCTCTTCTGTGTAACATGGTGGGACTAAACACGCACAGGTGAGTGATATTATCTTGTCTGTTTCCTGTGGCAGTGGCCGGCCGGCTGATGGGTCGTAACTCGTAATAGATGTTTCTACAGTAGTACTGAGAATATCACAGGTATACATATATACATGGCATTACTTGTTGCGGTTCATCTCCAGTCTCCGATGTTCTTCTTACGGATATAGACAAGGCTTTTGGCCCCTTTTGTACTGTAATGTAGTAAATCTTTGGGACTTTGGGTATATAAGTTAAGAACAGTAGGACCAGGAAGTACCAAGGGATCAGGTCATGAGCTCTATCCATTGTTCAACATGTGACCACAGGCGTCATTATAAGCTATATATGGCGGCCATCACAAGACTATGTCACTAGTTTTGACACAGATGCCATCTCAAGCATCAGATTTTGAGGCATGTGGTGTTGAAACTTTTGGTTGTGGACTCTCTAGCTTCTTTTGATAATCTAATTAAATTAGGGATGGGTGTGTGTGTATGTGTGCAAATACGGTAGATTTTTCAGGCACATAAACAGATGGCAGATTATTTGCTGGGGGAGAGAGAGATAAAAAAAAATTACTCCTTGTGAGATCTCTTTCACCGGTGGCAAAATGCACCCATTTTCAAATTTAATAAAAGATGCCATTGACTTTTGTAATTATTTTATGCACTTAGCTGAGGTTCAGGGGTGATAGGATCACTTGGTTAATTGCTGTATGTAGAAACATGCATGTTCATGCTTCTATTTCAAGATAAATGCACAAAATCTCATTGTGCATATGATCACTTTCACCGGTGGCCAAATAAAATAAAGCCATGTTTGAAATTAATACAATAATAGATAAGAATAACTTTTGTAAGCATTTTATGCACTTAGCTGAGGTTCAGATCAGGTGATGGGATGACTTGGTTAATTGCTGCATGTTGAAACATGCATCATGCTTCTATTTTAAGATGATCACCTGTATATATATATATATATATATATCATATTGATCATCATATCTGCTGATTGGAAACTGCTGTATTGATATGAGCCTAGATAGGGGTTGATCCAGTGTGCTCTAGGACAAAAGGGAGAAGAATGGCAGCAGGCAATTTAACGTATTCCTAATATTGTTTACTGCTGGGTGCCGTTTGACGACATCACACCGTGAACCAAATATGGCTATATTCACTGCAGTGAGATGCTCCCTGCAGAAAAATCTCCGTCAATCTGAAGCACATATGTATTAGTGTGGGTTGTGAATTTTAGGTCTTATTGGTCTCTCTACTTTAATCTTTCAGGCTGCATTTTCCGGTGTCTTTTCAAACCCATAAAGCAAAAGAAACCATTTAGTTTCTTACACTCTTTCGAATGTATGATTATCCATCACCATCGTCATCATTCATCTCATGCATCTACATCTATAAATATGCGCAATCAAAGGATATAATGTTCTTGGATATTAAAGCTCAGATATTTGTGTTATATACCAATCTTCTGTCTTTTTTATTAGACCTTTGCCTTCTATTCAGAGATGATTTGACTGAAATTACTTAGATTTTCTTACATCATCTATCTCGACAGCTTAGTGCCCTTTGGTACCATATTATTTAGGGAATAAACCTTATTTATCGCCTAAATTATAATGATCAATCAGATTTATCTCCTCAAATTAATTTTGTACTAAACAGTCCCTTATGGGGTGTCTGGTTGCATGATAATTGAGGTTTTTATTTTAATTTTTAAAAATTGTAAGAAAACTTGTTAAAAGAGGTGTTTGACAACCATGACAATTTTATGTTTTGAAAGTGATTTTCTTCTTAAACAAAAAAAGAGGGTCTCACCTCTTTCTTTTTTCTTGTGGTCCCCCACTTTATTTGGTCATGTGCGGTGGTTACTCTTTTTTGTAATCACATCCCTCCAAACATGATAATTTTATGTCATGAGTTGGTTCACTTTTTATTTTAATACAATTTTTTATCATGAAAGTGTACAAAAAATTATCATGCAACCAAACACCGCATTAAAGTTTATCAGTCGAAGGAGCACGCATCTCATTTTATTCTGATATATATTTTATGTAATGATATTTCATTTTTAAGCATGTTTATCATCATGTAGTCCATGTTTAGCTTTGTCAGGTGGATAAGAAATTTACGTGTGTGCACTAACTCCTAATCGAATCATATGCGTGCGTAGGCTATAACTATTGAATAATCATGCAACTTGTAGTCACCACTGAACTTATCAGACCATTTGACGCAGAATCTCATGGTTTTCGAAAACGAACGGCTTTGGTTATGTTCTGATGATGAACGTTAATTATTGTATTTCTTGATTTTTGAATGTGTTGATAAGACTAATTAATTCTGATTTACCTGTTAAAACCCATAATCGTGTGGTCAATTAGTAGCTTGAATTATTGCAGCAAAAAAAAGATGGAATTTAGCAAGTCTAGCTCAATGATGCCCATAGGTTTTGAGAATTGTTAAGAGTAATATATCAGGAAATCCTTGGGGAAAAATATATTGTACCTTCCTGGTTCAGAGGTGGGAAGGTTTTCGCCGTCAACAAGTTAATACCTCGTAGAACAAAGTGTTGTCAAGTGTTAAAGTAACGGTCATTAATTGTCTAGGTGATATTAATTTTAGTAAAATTAACCGAGGACATTTGAAACATTTCTTATTGGATGAAGTCCATTTCGGTGAAAAATATAATAGCTATATAACTTTCCATGTTGCGAAAACACTCTAAAATTAGGAATGATCTGTTCTAATATATACACACGATCTTGACTGTTCTAGCAAGCTCCTACATGTTTTGGAAAGAAGAGTCATATACCTATAGTTGTACGTGTTAATGATTCGTTATTTGAGAGTTACGGTACGAGATCAGTGAAGTTCTCCTAAGGTTGGGCTTGGTTGGGTTTCGAAATTTTTGTCAGAAATCTTTAACAACTTAAAAGCTCATCAAATTTATCAATTTTTTTTAAAGTTTTGTACTCTAAAAATAGATGAGAGATTTTGAAAAGTTGAGAAAGATAAACTTAAATCTATCTTGGAAAAATCTCTCAAAGCTTATGAACATGAATTTTTGGAGATTTTGGCAAAAAAAAAATCTGGCACATACACCCTAAGTAGTGTAGGTGAACCCATCATCCCATCATAATAGATAATAGTACCACAAACTTACCCTCTCCTCCTCATTATCATCATCATAATTGGTAACACGCAAAAGTATGACTACAGTCTATTTGGTTGCATGTGAAAACATAACACCAAAAATCTATACATGCGGGGGGGGAGATATAATTTTCAGAAAACTTAAAACATGATATCGTTATTTTTTGGCTAATAAGAAGTTAATTGTCTTGAAAATATTTCGCCCATTAACTCTGTCAGCAGCAAATTCAGCATATCTACATTATATATACATGATGAGGGAGATATTACAATAGCTGTGTGACCTTTTTCTGAAAATGGCATGCAACTTTCATGGATGTCAAAATCCTTACTAATTTATAAGTGGTGAGCAAACGAATGATGGACTTCATTAAGTTTTCTTGAAAACCTGATTCTGCATATAATTTTTACCAAGTAACAAATTCACCCTGGTTTAAAAGCTTGAATACTGCGGAGAAATGGGAATTTGTCTCCTGGCAAAATTTCACCCAGAAGAACTCTAGAACAAGTTGCACTGTCAAAGAAGGTTTTTTCTGTCACGAGGGCACCTGTACACACATATGCATGGAATTATATGAGGATCCCTTTTACTGTGTTGTAGCGGGCCATGAGTTGGTTGTGATCATGTCCAACAGGTGTGTGTGTGTGTGCCTCTCTCTCTCTCTCTCTCTCTCTCTCTCTCTCTCTCTCTCTCTCTCTCTCTGTATATATATATATATATATGCTTAAACTGCTTTAGGTTCAAGACTTGTAAAGCCCTTCAAAGGTTAGGAAGAAACAGAAATGAAAACGAGTAAGTAAAACTTATCAATATAATTCATCAGCCAGAGATGGAATTAATCCTTGCATATGATTCAGGAAGAGATATATATATATATACATCATATATGTCATAAACGGGTGAGTGTATTAGAATTCTGATTGGTAAAGAGATAGCCTCAGTCTACCTCTCTTAAAATGAGATTATGAAGAGAAGGGTATTGAAGCTGGAAAAAGAATACATATTTATAGTTGGGCTTCTATCTGCAAATTACAATGACTGGACTGTATTCAGAAAAAGCACAAAACCAAAATAAAAGAATAATCTTTGTCACTCATACTTTTAAAAGTAGGGATTTTCATCATTAATAATGTGTATTATCCATACTTTAGGAAAAGTCGAGAGAATATAAAAGATTCTCTCTCTCTCTCTCTCTCTCTCTCTCTCTCTCTCTCTCTCTCTCTCTCTCTCTCTCTCTCTCTCTCTCTCTCTCTCTCTCTCTCTCTCTCTCTCTCTCTCTCTCTCTCTCTCTCTCTCTCTCTCTCTCTGTGTGTGTGTGTGTGTGTGTGTTTAAAAAAACTACACCATGAGCAACTTAGGGTCCGTTTGATTGCATGAAAAAGGAAAAACGTGAAAAATGTTTTATTGGGAATCATCTTTTCATGGAAAAGTCCGTTCAAAGCTCTTGTTTGGTTGATGAGAAATACTTTTCATGAAATGTTTATCTTGTTGTAACTTTAAACAAAATAAAAACATGTTCAATCACTTAATTACGTGTCTACATTTTTTTTGAAAATATTATTATAAATTTTATTTCATTTTTATAAAAATATTTTAGTTGTATTTCATTTTACAAAATGTATATAAGTTTTTATTTTATTATTTTATATGATACAACCATATGAGTTCTGAATTAGTTCTTTATCATTATAATAACATAAAGACTTATAATTAAAATTATTATGTGATTAAATATTATTTAGAAGTCACACTGTTGAAAAGAATTACATATTTAAGAAATATTTGAAACATATAATAAAATGTGTATTTTCATTTTTATTAAAATTAAAAAAATTAGAATTTGTAAATAATATAAATATTATCAAATATTTATTTGACATTATTTTTTATAAAAGTATTTTATTTAAGCTGGTAAGTTTTTATTTTACCGTGACATATTTTTATTCATTTACTTATTGTATGTACGACGATGACATGATGGTCATGAAAAATGTTTTATGGTTGATTTTGGCGGATGCCAAAATCCTCAATTTAAGGTAGTCAACGCAATTTAGTTTACATTGACTCTCAAATCCATGCAACCAAATAAGATCATGTATTATATTTTCCTGAAAAGTAGCGCATGCGTCCACTTTTACGGACAATCAAACGCTCTCTTAGTGTTAGTGAAGCTTACGAAATGGCCAAATATTGGGCTTTTGCCTTTCTCTGTGTGAGGTGCCCGGTGGTCTTCTTTTTTTTTAGCATGACCGGTGGTCCTAAGGCGTAAGCAAGTATAAAAAGAGTTCTAATTATCCATATATTTAAAGAGAAAAAAGTGTTTCATCTTCGTATCATACAATTTTATAACATTTTTTTCAAAGAGCATTTCATTGTAATACATCTATATAAATAAAAATATCAAGTATTAGAAAATTACAACCATTGAATGTATTATTTATGTTTAAATGTTATTGAAATAAAATTTAACATATTTTATATTATAAAATATTAATTTAAATTTTTATTCATATAAAAATTGACAATTAATAATTAGTTATGTTTTGTTTTGTTTTGATATTAATATTCACCCATTGCATGATTATTTATTTAAGTATTTATAAATTAAATTTTTTTCTTAAATTGAGAGTTACACCTTGTGTGTCTTTGACAAAAATGTTGGAGAACAAAATATCTAACAGTAATTTGAATTCTCTATTCACTGCGAAAGACGAACATCGAGGAAGATCAATCGGATAGAAATTGTCAGTTTCCCTTAATAATTTTTAATTTTCTATCTTTATTGAGCCCGTATGATGTAACTATATGTGAGGACTCACATTCGCGTCTTTACTCATATAGAGAGGAGAGATCAATCCGAGTTTAACTAAGAATCAGATCCTACACATTTTTGGATCTTTAGACAACTAGGAGATTAGGCACTATAAGTCATGATTCATATGCTAAACCTAATATAGTGTGTTTGTCAAGTCTAATAGTGAATCGAAAGTAAAATATCAAGATAAACCCAACAAAAATATCCCAAGGCTCTCTCTCACTCTCTCTCTTTCTCTCCAACACACACACAAATCTAAACTCAATAATGAGAGTTTAAAAAGCTGTGTTTGGATGAAAATGATGTGATATTAGAGAGTTTGATGAATGAGATTTTGTTCATAAACTTAACCAAATGCACCTTGGGAATAAGTCAACTTTATTATTTTCGTTGGACATATTAGTTGCCATTTAAATGTCTCCTTGAGCATGTAAATATTAGGCTTAAATTCGGATTTATATATAAGCCTAGTATATCATAGCAAATTAACGATTCGCGGCGCAACAAAATGACGATCTGAGGTGCATCACAGATGGAAGAACACAAAGCATGATTGAGAATATTATGAGACAAGGTGTGGTATGAATGGTAGAACGTTGAGGTGCAGCATATACATTGTTAAACTCATCCTGTCAAAATATATCTATCCAGCAGTCTTCCTCCTCTCGGTTTTGATTTGGTGAAGATAAGAGAGAGAGAGAGAGAGAGAGAGAGAGAGAGTTGTTCCTGCTCTCCTATAGCAAGCCACAAAAATTTAACCCCAACTACTTCCGGTCGTCGTCGTGTTCTTCTTAGATCCCAGAACCTTAATGAGATGTTTGGTTGCATGATAATGATGATTTTTATTTTAATTTTTAAAAATTGTAAGAAAACTTGTTAAAAGAGGTGTTTAGTGATCATGACAATTTATGTTTTAAAAATGAATTTCTTCTTAAACAAAAAAGAGGGTCTCACCTCTTTCTTTTATCTTGTGGTCCCCTACTTTGTTTGGTCACGTATGGTAGTTACTCTTTTTTGTAATAACATCCCTCCAAACATGATAATTTTATGTCATGAGTTGGTTCACTTTTTATTTTAATATAATTTTTTATCATTAAAGTGTATAAAAAATTATCGTGCAGCCAAACATCCCATAAAACTTTGTTTGGTTTGGTTGGCAGATACTAGGGATAAAAGTCTGGTTTATTTTTAAATATCTGTTTGTTTTACAAATAAAATAAGGTTTAGCGTAGATTAATTAACTTAATCTAGTTTATCCCTAGGATCAAAATTAAGATTGGGGATAAATTATCCTCAGTAATACCTAGGATGTCTTTGCAGGAGGCAACAACGTCATCAGGAACGTGAGGACTCACTCATCTCCGCCCTCAATCTCATATGATCTAGAAACATCCTTCTGCCAACTGAAGCTCCATGAGATCATCTCTTCCATCCAACGCCACCACGAGAAGGCTGACGAGCAAGAAAGTGTACATGAGCCCTCGAGCTCTCCATTCCCTTGTCTTGTTTTTACCTGTTGCCTTGTTGACAAGATGTGTGAGAGTTCTTCGAATGATCTTTTACAACTTGGAATGCTTAATTAGTTCACATGATAATAAGACTGGTCGGTTGCCAAGGGATATAACCGAAGGATTTTTTGTTGAATTTTAGGGAATTGGATTATGTTGTAGGTATATATATATATATATATATATATATATATATATATTATCTATTAGAATTAGTGGGAGTCCTTGTTTTATCCACAAGCATATAGCCCCCCTTTTTGTCTAGATACATTCTCTCTCCTCGTAATTTTGATTTATCGATATTCAATTGATTGGTGGTGTATACCATTTTATTATACCTCAGAAAAATAATCTTTTATTGTTCATATTTACCATGGACTCGTCGTGATCTTTTTCTTTGAACTTAAATAGCATCTTAGGTTTGTGATAAATAACTATATAAATAGTTACAATTTTGTTATACAAATGATACAAAATAAAAGTAAATATCAATTATAGTAAATTAGATGTAATAGTAATACATTCACGGTGAATTCATGGTCAGCTAATAGTATAGTTACAATTTTGTTATATAAAGAATACAAAATAAAAATAAATACTAAAGATGCTAGATTAGATACAATAGTAATATGACATTTATTAATTTATTTTTGTATATATTAATGTAAATTGTATTTTCATAAATAAAATTATTTTTATTTTTATAAAAAAAATTATAACAAAGTTTCAATTTATTCAAAATAACTTAACCCTTTTTATGATAATAGAAATATCTATTACCAAAATCCACTACCCTTGTCACATTTTATTATATTGATAACTAATAGAGTGTACCTAAACTCTAAACATAACATCTGACATCATTATTTTTCTTTATACGGTCTCATTTTGTGTGTGTAAAAAATGTAATTTTAATCACCATTTTTACAAACTTTGTTTTATAATAATTGTCAACATCACATCTTTAATAGTTGATATTTACTATTTTTTAAAATAAAATAACATTGCATTCTATTATTTTATCGGTTGGTATTATAAATGTATTTTGTGTAAATATAAATGCTATATCATTATTAAAGTATGACATAAATTTAAAATATCTAAATATGTATTTACTATAAAATTAAATAAAGGTAAAAAATGAAAGCATCTAAAAATGATAAGCTTATTGATAAATCTATTTATTGCTTGGTACTTATTGTTGTCAAATAAGATTCAACAATATAATATGACATCAGGATATTTTTTATAAATGTGAAATCAACAATGGTTGAATAGTTCTAGGACATAGTGATGATAAATTACAAAATATTTTACTAATAGATTCTCGGGCAACATGAAATTTTGATAGCATCTTAATTATATGCATTCATAAAGTGTTTGAACTTGATTTTTTATTTGTGTAGTTTTATTTTTAAAATTTATAATCTACATTACGCTATTATAAAATTTAAAAATTTGTTTGGCATGTATTCATTCACATCCTAGCTTTGCTCTTACATCACATAGGGTGTTTGGTTGAACAATAATTTGTTGTACATTTTCATGATAAAATATTGTATCAAAATAAAGTCTAAGCTAATCAACAAAATATATTTATCAGGTTTGGGAAGATATGATGATAAAAAATAGTGGATACCATATATGACTGAACAAGGTGGGAGATGACAAGATAAAAAAAGTATCACTTGCTTTTTTTGTTCATAAAGTAAAACTCTTTAAAACCATAAAATTATAATGATTGTCAAACACCTCTTGTAAGAAGTTTTGTTATAAAAATATAAAATTGTAATAAAATCCCAATTTGTCATGCATACAAACATCCCATTATGATTAATGAATTCAATAAAAAAAATCTGTTGGTTGGGTTAGATTAAAATTCTTTCTTTCACAATTTTTGAGCTTGTCAAGATTTAATGTATCTTTAGAATCTTACTTTTACGGTTTAAGAATTTCAAACCTCTCGGGATTTTTGAACTTTTCAAGTGTTTAATTAGTTGTCATATTTCTAATCTTTTCAAATTTTATTTTTCCAATCTTTTCAGATTTCCAAGTTTTCGGAGTTTCCATATTTTGAATCCCTACCCTTTCTAATTTTTTAGATTTCATAACTTTTGATGTTTCTATAATATATATTTTTTATATTTGTTACATTAATTAAAATTTCTACTTTGCAAATTTCTCTATTTTCTATCTATTAATTAATCATTTTTATTCACATTATAAACCTAAAATGTCAAAAATAAAAATGAAATAAAGTAAGATGTAAACTCTTAACTAAAAAGAAATTCTCAAATTTAAAATTTCTATCTCCGAAGTTTAACTGAAAATTTGAATTAGGCTTTGTAGACTCAATTAGGATTTGAGCAATTTACGTAAGTCATGCAGAACCAATTAGGAGAATTAGGCTTTGTAAACCCAATTAAGATTTGGATTAATTGTTATAACTAATCCAATTGGGATCGGGTGATGTCATCATAAAGATGAGTTTAGTTTAAGTGAAAATTAGACTAGATGCGAATGTTCGTTCCCATTCAAGTTCTTTCGTGCCAAAAATATTTGTGCATTGTTATTGTTGACGCAAGAGGATCCCACTTTCTTTCTTTTAGGATTTTTTTTTGTGAAGTGGAAAGTTTGTTGGTCGTGGGACACATTAACGTTGTCAATTCGAATTTGACTTGCTATGAACAAAGTAAAATTTGAAAACATATTCCTCACTCACCTCTTTATATAACTTATTTGAGATGTATTCATGCATGATGATAGCTTATCGTGACTCAGATTTTTGATGACTAAGTAAAAATTTTGTATCAAAAGCATGAGTGGCCTTTTTGTTACTCCGTGTCTAATTGACATAATATTTTTGTCCTACCTATTTTAGATTGATTTATGATAAATTATGTTGTAATATTTACTTCTTGCTAGGTTGTGGTGGATGTCTTCATTCTCCGCATCTTATTTTGTTTTCAAAATTATATTCATTTTCATTTGGAATGTATAAGTCTAGAAATATAAAAATATATCATAACTAACTAGGTTCAATCAATGTTTACATTGGTTGCAAATAAATAAATATGATAATAATAATAAAAATAATAATATAAAAGGAGTGTTGTTTATAATATTATAATCAATCTTTATAAATGAAAGTTGTTAAATTCATATAAATGTCACTCAAACGTTACGGGCCCTTAATTAATTAACTGGGGTTGCTTGGTGCAAGATTAATTAATTTGAAGAATGAATAATAAGCTGACTGATGGTTTATGCCCTGTTTGGTTAGAGTTTCATTTTTGATACTATATCAATATTGATATTAATATTTTCAAATGTTGGAGTATCAATATCAAAAGTAATACAAGTTGACACTTGTAAATAAGTTGACACTTATATTACATAATATGTTATGTTTGCACTACAAATTTTAAAATTGATACAATTAATCAAACACTTCTTAAAAGTTCCTATCAATATCAATTTTAAAATTTATAATGATAGAGGTACCTGATGGTGTTACCAAACAGGGCATTAAGGTTAGTCACAACAATAATTGGGTTATGCTCGATCGAAGCCTATTTTAACTCAAACCAAACATAATATGGATAAGATTACGAGATTAGTCTCAAAAAATGACTTATACTTATTCTCTTCTATTTTATCTCTATACCAAACAGGTCTAGAAACCCATGATGTAATTACGTACAATTAAGTTATTCCATGTTGATGCCCTGCTACAAGTCTTAGCCGCCCAACAGTACTACAAGAAAGCTGACATTTATATACCAAAACACTGCAAGCTACTAAATTGGCTGGGTGTAAATGGCTTCCGTTTATTCAAACTTTGAGCATCTCCCAGTTCGGATTCAATATTTTCCAATTTTAATTATTTTTAATTTAATTATTAATGTATTTTGAATTTTTAGATAGTGATTTTATGAAAGGTTACACCATATGATATAATGATTAGTGTAATGACCATGATTGTTAGTAGCTAAAAAAATAGTTTAGTCGAACTATATATTACTTCACAAAACAAAAAGTTGTTGTGAATTATTTTAAAAATAATCAAATGGTTGAAAGCACTTTAAAACTGATTCATCAATAATTTAATAATAAATTATATTTTAAAAAATTGAATTTTGTATGTATAACCAAATAATACATTTTTTATTAATTTCTTTAGAAAAAATCTTTTATAGAAATTATTTTATTTGAATTTCTTTATTTCATAGAAGTTGTTACTGAAATTATTCCAGAGACCTCTTATACCAGAAGATCACCCGCAGACTTGCAATCCACTCCATCTTTTAGCGTGCACGTCGGAATGTGACCCTAAATTAAATAACAGCAGTTCTGAGGAGATCCGTTTGGAGAGGATCTCGACATTGCAACTTTTTTTTTTTTGGACATCATGGCCGAGCGGCCAACCCACTGGCACAGCACAGTGCCGGCGAGGGATCGAGCGCTGCGGTGCAGTGCTAGATCCCCACTGGATACCACCTCCCCTCCCCCCTGGGGAGGTGGTCCCGGCTGCTCACAGCCGGGTTCGATCCCCCGCCACCCCCCCCCCCCGCGGGGTGGCGTCGTGCCAACCGAGCCACAGCTTGCCGGCACATTGCAACTTTAATAAAAGATGTGCCGGTCGCGGGTAGCTCGTTTGACATCATCGGGTTCTTTCCCGGTGGTTACAGTCGGGCACCCCGAGGATTCGTGGTCACTGGGCCAGTGTTCAAAACAAAAACTTTATAAGAAATGTAATTTTTGCTCCCTCTAAATAATACAGACTGAAATTCTTTTTTAGGAAACTCACGCACTTTAGGGTCCATTAATTTGGTTGTAGATAAAAACAAAAATGTGAGAAAATAATTTACATAGAAAAAGATCAATGTCTCTCGAGAAAAATGAAATACAAATATCTAACTATGTGGTACAATTGAAACGCTTTTCCCGACAAATTAACTATTTAGTTGGTTGTAAAATAATTATTTAGTTGGTTGTAAAATAAATTTTGATAATAATTCAGATTGATCTCCAAGATGTTGCTCTCGCTCTGAATTGCCGTTTGATATAAGGATAACTCGAGAACAAATTCAAATTATCCTCGAAACTTAAGAAATAACTCAAATTATCTCTAAATATTATGTTATCAAAGAGGCACCTTTAAGCGTTTATCGAGTAATTTATTTTGTAAAATTAAATCCGTATCATATTTTAGTTTATCTCTTCCTGTAGTGACATCTGAGTAGTCTGCGTTCTGCCTTGTCTTCCTTCTTTTTTTTTTGTTCACGGATAAGCTAATATATTAAAGAGGGTCGGAAAGACCCGAACATACACCTGGTGAATCCAGAAGGATCTGATCCGATAATTCGCCAGAAGGCAAAAAGAGGGGAGACGACCAGGATACACAAAAGTTCTCCCGCAGAGCCCATCCCGCAAGACAGTGGGCGGCTTTGTTCGTAGCCCTAGGGCTGAAGGCGATCGAAGAGCCAGAGGAGCGGAGAAGCCGGCGGGCGCTGAGGATGAAGGAGCTGGCCTTCCAAAGCATCGGACCGGTCTCGATGATGGCGTTCACAACCAGAAGAGCGTCGCTTTCGATGATGGACGACCCAAACTTGAAGTATTCCCACGAGCAAGCAGCTTCAATCTCTTCTGTTTCCAAGATCTGCGCTTCGGTGAAGGTAGACGTCCTAGCCATCCAAGCAAGAAGTTTTCCTTGGTGATCTCTAACAATAACCGCTATAGCACCAATGTTATAGTTCGTAACAGCATCTACATTTAATTTAACAAAGTTTGTTGGGGGCGGAGTCCATTTAACCCCCGAAAGAGTGCTGCAAACAGAATTTTGGGACAGAATAAACTCAGTCTCCTTAGTGGCTAAGGATATAATCCTGGCAGGCTGGCACCGGGATCCTTCCAAAGTAGAAGCGCATCTATATTTTCAGATGGACCAGAGCAACATAATACCGAGAAGCCCCAGAAAAAGAAAGGAGTCCGAATGCAGAATCCAGTCAATAAATAAACCCAGGATATGCTTGATGCCTAAGTACGACCAGTTAGGATCAAATCCCAGTTGAGAACCAAACCAGATAGCTCTGGATTTAGGGCAGTTTATAAAAATGTGGTCGATGTCTTCATGCTGTGAGAGACAGATATAGCAAGCAGAATCAACCTCGGGGCATCTATTAGCAATAGCCACGTTTGTGGGCAGAGCATCTTTGCTGCACTTCCATAAGAAGATAAGAATTCTAGGTGGGATAAGTTTTCTAATTTTGGGATGCCACATTCTTTTCCACAGTAAATTGGAAGATGTGCCCGGAGGTAAATTCCTATCATTATAGAATCTGTAAGCAGATTTAACATTGAATGAGCCATTGGGAGTAAAATTCCAGATGAGCTTGTCATAAACTTCATCATGAAAAATAGGAGTCCTGAAAATTCTGTCAATAGATAAGTCCTCAAAAAAATTATGCAGAACTTGCATATTCCATTGCCCGTTATGAATGAGCTCATTGACAAAAGTAGGGAAGTTGTTTAGACCAGACTTAAGGGAAGGGGGGCCTCTCCTATCAATAATCCAATGGTGTTTCCAGATATGGACCGAACACCCATTCTTAATTTTCCAGATACACCCTCTGATCAAGCTTGATCTAGCATTTAGAATGTTTCTCCAAGTATCAGAGCTTCGGGGATTAATACCGGTGTCCCAGAAGTTCTTGCCATTCAAATATTTGGCTTCAAGAATTTTGACCCACAGCTTATTTTTCTCATTCAAAAAAGACCATGCAAGCTTGAGAAGGAAGGCGTCATTAACAGAAGATAAGTCCCTTATTCCAAGACCTCCCCTCTAAATTGGAGATTTGATAGCTTTCCAATTTAGAAAATGGATTTTCTTTTTGTCTTTGTGAGCCCACCAGAAATTGTTTTGATAGCTATCCAACTTCTTAATAACAGCTTTAGGAATCTTTTTAATGGACATGATATGGGTAGGGAGATGACTAAGAGTAGACTTTATGAGAGTTGTCCTGCCGATGGTCGAGAGGTAATTGGATTTCCAGCCAGCAAGTTTGAGGTGATACCTGTCCTTCAGCCAGCTGTAGTGATCAATCCTGTGATCCGAGATTCCTATAGGGATACCAAGGTATTTTTCAAAAGGGGCCGCCTTATGAAAACCAGTCAAGCTGCAAAGATGGTCTTGCAGGTCCAAAGAAACATTTCTACTGAAAGTAATGCTGGATTTGGAAACATTAATGGACTGACCAGATAAGTCTTGATAGGTGTTGAGGATGGAAAGCATTGAAGAAACATCCTCAACATTAGCACTGCCACAAAGAACAATGTCCTCAGCAAACATCAGGTGAGTAATGTTAGGGCCATTTTTGCTCAACCGAATCCCTTTAAATTCACCCTTATCAGTAGCAATTTTAATGAGAGCAGATAGGGCTTCCGCACAAAGAATATAAATATAAGGGGAAAGGGGACACCCTTGCCTTATGCCTCTCTTGGGTTTAAAACAAGTAGACCTTTGCCCATTGAGATTAATGAAGTAGGTAACAGTAGTTATGCAGGCCATAATGATCTTAACAAAACTTTCTGGAAAACCATAATTCTTGAGCATGAATTCAATAAAAGCCCAATGAATTCTATCGAAAGCTTTACTAATGTCCAATTTCACCATAAAATGACCAGACTTGCCTTTCTTGTGTTTGAAGGAATGAAAAATTTCTTGCACCACGATAATATTATCGAGGCCCACTCTCCCCTTGATGAAAGCAGCTTGATTACTAGAAATGAGATCAGGCAGAAGGTTCTTTATCCTTTCAGCCAAAAGCTTAGTGAAAATTTTAAGAATGACATTACAGAGGCTGATAGGTCTGTAGTGCTCAGGACCCGAGGGATCTTCTCTTTTAGGAATGAGTGTAATAACAGTGTCATTCAGACCACTAGGAATGTTGTGCGTGGAGAACATATGGTTTATCAATTCAGAGATGTCCTTTTCTATATCACTCCACATAATCTGAAGAAAACCCGGATTCAAACCATCAGGTCCAGGAGATTTGTCCGGCTTCATAGAGAAAAGAGCTTCTTTAATTTCAGCCGTAGACAGAGGGGACAGCAGACCCGAACTGAGGGAATCAGTAATCTTTCTGAGAGGGAGAGGGGAGCTCAATTGAGGAAGGATGAAACTATCATTTTCATATATTTGAGTGAAGTAGAGAGTGAACATGCGTTGAATGTCATTCCAATCACAAGACCAAATACCATGCTCATTGTAAGCGCCCGGGATTTTATTCCACCTCCTTCTATTGATAACTTTCATGTGAAAGTAGGCGGTGCATCTATCATCCAGATTAAGCCAATAGGATTTAGCTCTCTGTTTCCAATAAAGATTTTCCATGTTTTCTAGTCTGGACAACTGATCCCTGAGTGCACATTCTATATCAATATGTTGCTGGTCAGAGGGGGCATTTTGAAGGTTTACTAACTTCCTCTTGACATCCTCTAATTGTTTGTTCAAATTACCAAAAATGTTTTTTTCCAGTGCATCATATTCTTTCTGAGAGAAATCATTTTAGCAGAATAATTTTCTATAATTTTCGGGCCAGAAAACTAGGTATTCTTGACAAAACCCCTGAAAGCCCAATGTTTGAACCAGGCATACTCCATTCTGAACCAGCCCCTATTGATCCTAACAGTAGGGGAAGAATTAAGGAGTAAGGGAGCATGGTCACTGTGGTAGGCAGGAAGGATACTGACCTTTGCATTATTGAATTTCTGGATCCAGCACATAGATGCCAAACATCTATCGAGCTTTTCACGGATATTAAAAGAGTAGCTTCTTCTATTAGACCAAGTGTATGCAGGCCCTTCAATTTTTACATCTACAAGGCCATTTGCTTGAATAAAGTTCTCAAAGTGCACCATGTGAGATCTAATAGGAGAAGCACCACCCCATTTGTCATGCTTGAATCTGATGGTATTCCAGTCACCAATTAAACATTTAGGCAATCTATACTGATGCATTAATTGAGACATATCAGCCCACATAGCCAGTCTTTTCTTATGATTGGTAGAAGCATAAGTAGTGATAAGTAAAAATTCATGCCCGCAATTCAGATCTTTGATAGAGCTGGCTATCCAGGAATCACAAATTGCAATAATTTTCAGATCAACTTTGTCATTCCACCATAACCACATTCCCCCGGCCTTACCCAAAGAAGGAGAGAATGCATAATTTGTAATCCCTCTGCTCTTAAAAAATCTTTCAGAAGAAAAACTGTTGCATTTAGTTTCAGCAATGAAGACAATATCAGGCTTGACTGAATGGGTGAGATTACCAATGTATTGGACTGTCGGGGACCCATTCCCCCCCCGACAATTCCAGGCAATGAGCTTCATTTATTACCTTGCAGCTGGTTCGGCCCAGCTGCCAAAGCCTTCTGCAAATTATCAAGACTGGATGATTCTCATCCCAAACCCTTTACTAACTCCTATAAATTAAGTTTCCTTTTTGTTTTTCTTTTAGACTTATCCAACGGAACTGTTTTCCTAACTGCCAGGTGAGAGGGGGTCTTGAGCAACGTGGGGAAGCTGATGTTCTTGTCAATAGTGGGAGAGCTGTCTGTCCAGAGAGTTGAAGAAGAAAGATTACTAAGGTTTTTCCGACCTGAATTTGACGAAGAAGCATCTGGAGAATGGTAAGTAAGAATCCATTGGGCCGGTTCCTCAATGCAGGCTGGCTGAGTATTTTTGTCTTTATTTTCAGTGACCCACAGACAGGGAGAGGTACGCATACCAAGATCCACAGAATTCTGCTTAACTATGGACTTTTGTGGCACTGTATTAATCTGATTGTTGACAGTGTTATTAATGCCTGGACAGCTGTTTGACTGAGTCCCATACGTAGCATTAAAAGCAGAGGAGACAAAAGATAGTCTGTTTGACTTGAACTGTCCTGTCTGTGGCAAAGTCTGACTGGTAGGTATGTGAAGTTGTACTGCACGTTGATCATTTTCAAACGCAGGGTAAGGCTGCTGCTCAATAATTTTTTCTCCAGTACCGCCTGGTCTCTTTCCCCCATTAGCAGATCTTCCATCTACAGTTAACCAATCTCCAAATTTGAACGCTAAAGTGGACTGCAATTGTTCTTGAAGTCGGATATTGAGAGAAGGATTAATAAGAGATTTCAGTGTGATTAACTTGGAGCAATCATCATGTTTATGTCCAAGAATACCGCAGAAGTGACAGAATTTAGAGATTCTTTCAAATGCAACTTCGAAGATAGCTATGTTCCCATCATCAAGAATAACAGAAATTTCCGTGGGAAGTGGTTCATGGACATTCAGAGAAATCTTGATCCTGGCATAAAGACTCCAAGCATCGACTGTTTCCTTGTATGGCAGAATTGGGTTCCCCACTTGAGAGGCTAGCAGCATAACTGTATTGACATTCAACAATTCCTGTGGGAGGTCATAGATCCTCATCCATAAATCTGCCGAATTGAGAGAATAAGCAGAGGGGGAAGTATTAGGCCGAGCTCTTTCAACTATAACTAAATCATTGTTGTAGAACCCAGGTGCTCTTCTGCATATTTTAATGACTTCATCTTCACCTTGCAGGGAGAGCAAGAAAGAATCCTTGGGATAGTCAAGCAATGTCCAAGGAGCTGACGGCTTCCACATTTTACCAATCCATTCGACTAACCCAGCAGGCCTTATTCTGTCTTTTGTTAATATAGCAATAATGAGAGATCTTTTCTATTTCAGTCTGTCAACTAGGGGAGAATCCGGGAGTTTGATAGGTTGAGGAGCTCTTGGATTTTTGAGAAGATGCTGGAATTTACTGACTATGTCTTCTTCTTCAGGACTATTTGAAGGCGCCCCTTCTTCCATGAAGAGAAAAGTAGAAGGATGGGGAAGCAAGCAAGCCGAAAGAGGAAAAAGAGCACACCTGGGCAGATATCGGAAACAGCAAGATAGCCAGCAGCCGGCCCAAAGAATGGGAGAAGCAACTGACCAAGCGACAGGAAGGAGATCAGGCACACGGCCAGGATTTTCGAAGACTCCCGAGGGGATCTTCAATCATTCCTCTGAAGAAGAGAAGGCTTCCGCCGCAGGCGAGGAGGAGCGCTGATCGGAGGCGATCGTCGTCCTGCCACGACAATGACGAACGGAGAAGTCGAAGGATCGGGCAGACACCCGGCTTTCGCACGCGCACGTTCTGCCCTGTCTTCCGTGTCAGCGCTTTCGCTGAGAAACGTGCCATTCTGCCACTGTCTCGGGAAACTGTGCTAATTTTATAAAGAACCTTTCAAACTTCGTCATTAAAAAAATCACCGAGAAGCACGTAACAATTACACTGGTCCATAACGTGCCGAACAATTTTGGTGGGCGTCGTGGCTCAGAAGTCTTCACGACCACAGAACGATCTCCTCACCCCTCGGTGGTCTGATACAGTTGACTTCAAGAGAGAGAGAGAGAGAGGGGGGTATGGACGGCCTGGATTGATTGCGCCCGATAGCCGAGGAACTTGGATGTTGGCTTTAGAAAGGGGGCCGTCTTTCCACCTTCCGCGCAACCTGCAGGCATGCAGGTGGTAAACTCTTGTGCTTTTTTTTCAAAGAAATTTTATTTATTTGTGAAAAAAAAAATGTTTAAAAGCAGTTGGTGATTATCGCATAATTTTGTCTCGTAGAGAATTGTTTTTTAGACAAAAATTGGGCAGTCATTGGTTATTTTTTTACTTTTTTTATTATCGCAGTTCCCAAAGTGTGATATTTTGTATCTTCGCTAATCTTATGAGAGGTTTGGTTGCATTAAATAATCTTTTTACGTTTTCACGATATAAATTGTATTAAAATAGAATATAAATTAACCAATGAGAAAAAAATATCATGTTTGAAAAGATGTGACAACAAAAAAAAGGTAACTATCGTACGTGATCAAATAAAATAGGAGATCATATGATTAAGAAAGAGAGATGAAATCTTCTTTTCTGTCTAAAAAATAAAATATTTAAAATATATAAATTATCGTGATGGTCAAACATCTCTTTTAACAAATTTTATTTTAAAAATATAAAATTATAACAAAAGCTTAAATTACCATGTAACCAAACACCCATTAGATATTTAGTTTAACATAACTTTTTCTTGAAAATGTGCACAAAATATTATGCAACCAAATATTATCTCAGATTAGTCGTGTCACTGATAAATTTGTCGAGGTCGCGTTCTTTAATAATAAGAGTTTAATAAACTTTTTTTTTTTTACAGAAGGTAGGCAGCATCTGGGTTGGAAGAGGGTTGATCTGGATCCAGCTGACCCGGGTTGTCTCGATCCTTTGTGATTCGGCCCAGTCGAAGGGGGCAGCCCATGATTGGGTTTGCCGATTTGAGTCTTGATCGGATCAAAAGCATCCAAATCTAGTTTTTTTTTTTTGAAATGCACGTGGCCCAGCGGCCAAACGCCCGCAGCATAGCAGGTCAGCGAAGGTTCGAACCTCCGCTCGAACCCCACTGGTTACCCCCCCCCCCCCCCCCCGGGGGTGCCCGGCTCGTCCCCGCCGAGAGGCGTACCCACGCCTGCAGCATCCATTGCTTGGGCTGAGTCGGTGCCGACCCGACCCGGCCTTCCATATTTTTACCATACTGGTAACTTCTTCGAAACTGTCTGTCGGGACACTTGTCTTTTTTTAAAAAATATATATATAGATTACCCTTGTCGCATGCAGCATCCCCACAGGCACTTACGTGGAGTTTGCTTTATTTCAAGATCTTTGACAAACCACAGACTCTGCCGTCAAGAGATCTAATTTAGTCTAAACTTTCGTGCGTGATCGTGTGCAGAAATGGGTTTTTTTTAATTAGCACCGTTTTTTATTTTTAAAATTAGAATTCTTATGGGGTGTTTGGTTGCATGATAATGTGAGTTTTTATTTTAATTTTTAAAAATTGTAAGAAAATTTGTTAAAAGAGGTGTTTGACAACCTTGACAATTTTAGATTTTGAAAGTGATTTTCTTCTTAAACAAAAAAGAGGATCTCACCTCTTTCTTTTTTCTTGTGGTCCCCCACTTTATTTGGTCATGTGTGGTGGTTACTCTTTTTTGTAATCACATCCCTCCAAACATGATAATTTTATGTCATGAGTTGGTTCACTTTTTATTTTAATACATTTTTTTATCATGAAAGTGTACAAAAAATTATCATGCAACCAAACACCCCATAACTTTTAATTTTGCAAAACCAGCACCGTTGGACTAAAGTCATGGTCAAAAAATACGATTTTACATTAAAATGTTAAAATCGCACTTTTAAAGTCTGACCTTTATAGAAAAGTCGGATTTTTGATACTTGACTTGTATTAGACACTAAATTGTACGTGTTGTTTTCTTTTGAAAGTCGATATTTTTAACTCCGACTGTCACCTCTTGGTCTAAAGTCGAAGCTTTTAAATCCGACTTTAAGATAAAAATATAAAATCTGGATATTTTAAGTCCGATTTTAATGCAAGAGTCGGAGTAAAATACTCTGACTTTATTTTATTAATTTAAAAATCGATGTCTGTTATATAGACTTCATTATCTTACAAATTTAATTAAAAAGTTTTATTAAAACTATTTTATTTTTTAAAATAAAAAATTTAAAATTGGACTTAAAATGTACGACTTTGTTCAAAGTCATATTTTAAAAATTCGACTTTCTTTAACCAACAGGTGTTAGTTTTACAAAATAAAAAATTTAGGATGTTAATTTTAATAAAAACAATGCTAGTTAAAAAAAACCCGTGCAGAAACAAATAATAGGAAGACAGAAGAAAATTAGTGATTTTAATACACCAAAAAGTTAACGGAATTTTCTTTGGAATTGTGTATTATATTTGTCCCTTCTAAGTAAAGTAGCACTCCTTTATAGGTTGGGCCGGGCCGGGCCTAGGCTAGCCCACGGGTTCACGTGCCAGGCCGGAACTGGGGGCTGGTCTGGAGCCGGACTACCATGAAGCACCGGAAAAAACGTGGTAAAAAGACCAGGTTTGACCAATCTTGAACGTGGCATGGATAAAAAAAGGCAAGCAATTAAATCCGTAATATTAATATTTATTCATTTTTATGATATTTACCTTATTTATTTTACATATTATTGTAAATATTACTATCTATTAGTGAAGTATGAAATGAACGAACTCTTGTATTGTTTCAAGATATACCCCCGTCATCTTATTATATTAAGCCTGTGCCCGACTTGAATCTAAGAGAGAGGCTTTTTTGACTGCACTTTAATAACAAATGCAGAAATAAACGGAACTTTATTTTAATCAATACTGTGGCAGGTCGCAAACGTAAGGCAGGCGAAGGGTGTTTCCGAGAAAAATGGCGTGCGGGTTTGACTTCGGCCAGGCTGACCGGCACGGGCGGCGGATCCCAGGGCACGAGGCGGCGTGCCGCAGTGTCCACGGAGGTGCACGTGACGAGGGACGGACGGCGTGGTGTGACCCCCGTGCGCTTCGATACGCATGAGATCATACGAAGCACGCGCTCCCATGAGACGCCGCTAAGAATGTCAATGATTACTAATTATCCGATTATCCGATTATCCAACCCTTTCGTTAGTTAACGAACAGTAAGTTGATAGTTTAAATTTTCCGAATAAGCTATTCGCGTTCGTTTATCGATTAACCGTTATCTTAGCGGATGCGGTCATGGATACACCATAAACCGAACCCGAAAACCGTTATCCGTATTCGCTAACCAATACATAATACGATATAACTCACAATTTATGACATCTAAGTATATACGACCCATTTAGAAAATCTTATTGTTCTTAACTCACCGGTTCACCCTCCTCCTTGAAATCTTAACATTGGATAAGCCTTGTCTTGACGTCTAACAGTGATGTTTTCATCCTCTTCTGCTTCTTGATGGTGCAATCCACGTACACACTTTTGCTGCAAATCGACTATCTCATATTTTATGTTGGACATGTAATTAAGATTTTTTTCTATCTCATATTTTATGTTGCACATCTAATTATTTACTACAGGCTCAAAAATTAATTTTACTATGGACTTGTAAATTATTTTTCTATATCTCATGTTTTGTGGTAGATATATAATTAAGAATTTTATTTTTGTTCATTGCTATAAATAGATACTTTTAATCGTAATATATATATTTTTTATGTGTGTCTTTATCGGTAAAATTATCTTTATTTCGTTATTTTGCTAGGTTGTATTATACGTATGTTATCTCTTTATATATTCGATAACCGTCCGTTATCCGACCGTAAACCATTTTTAAGCGGATAGAACAATGCGGTTCGCGGATACACCCGATACCGATAGTTAACGAACAGCAAGTGGATACACCTTTTTCTTATAGGATACAGATACGGATAATACTATTATTCGACCCGTATCCGACCCGTTGACATCCCTAGACGCTGCCACTGTCATAGTCCAATGGGAGTAGCACAGTGAATCGGTCAGATTAGATGAACCAACAAAATTTGATTTTGATTCTTTTGGTTACTTAATCCGATAAGAGTTTTAATTTCGATTTCGATAATTTTGAAATTATTATATTTCAATTTTGATCTATTTCGTTATTTAGAATCGAATTTGATAATTTTTGAAATACATATTAAATATTATTTTTTTATTTAAAAATAACTTAATAATTTACATATAATTACAAAAATTAAATATAATCTCTTAAAATTTTTATTTTTATTATTTAATTAGTTTATCTAATTTATTTTATAATTTATTTAATTTTATTTATATATACTTATTTTTTATCGAAATCGGATTAACGAAAATGAAATCAGCGGATTCCGATTCTAATAAGCTACCGAAATATTCGTTTCTGTTTCCGATTATTTTTAAGATACAAAAACACGTTCCAAACTAATTAATTTTTATCGAAATCGAATTGAAATATCAAAATATCGAATTTCGTTTACATCCTTAAATGAGAGTGTTGTTTGCTTATGAATTTTATTTTTAAACAGTTATATTTTTAAACTACAGACGATGCAGTGTATGATCGTTAATTTTAAAATTGAAAAAATAGATACTCAACGTGTTTGGAAAAAGTAGCATATATTTTAACTTTTGTATAATAATCACGTTTGACAACATTTCTAAATTTAAATATTCTACACGTATTTTTAAAAATTGAATAAATAGTAATTATATGTTAATATAAAAAATGTAACCCTAATATATGCATTTTTTTTGTTTACTTTGCCTTTCTTCTCAAAGGCCTTATCCATTGTCGATACAATAAATCAACTTTTGGAGATTTGGGTGAATGTTTTATTTTTCCTAAAATCTTATCACAGTCAACGCTCCTGGGGCTGCAATGCTGCATCATATTGGGTGTCCGTCAGCGACCTGATGCCGATTAAATACAAAAAAAATAAATATTATTTATTTGTGTGGTATAGAGAGAGATACGTATGCAAAGATATATTTTAGGTGGAGAAGCAAGGTTTGGATCTAGTCTCTCCTTATTTTTATTTGAAAATAGATTATAATTAGATGAATAACGTATCCTAAAAACACGGTGAAGGTCGTCCTAAACAGGAGTCTACGGTGCTATCTTACTTTTGGTTTTAAAAAAGAAAAACTTAAAAAATATATATATAACCAAACACCCTATAACCCCTTAAAATTTTCACTGCATTTTTACGTGGAATCCAAAAGATATATAATGTGGTTATTATCTTTAAAAATTGTCCGAGATTTCTACAAACTTAATCAAACCAGACAATAACCATTATTTTAAAGGGTTAATTTTTTTAACTTGATTCTTTTTGACAGAAAAGAGAGATTATAGGGTGTTTGGTTGCATGATAATGAAGGTTTTTTTTTAATTTTTAAAAATTGTAAGAAAATTTGTTAAAAGAAACGTTTGGTAACCATGATAATTTTATGTTTTAAAAGTGATTTTCTTCTTAAATAAAAAAAGAGAGTCTCACCTCTTTCTTTTTTCTTGTGGTCTCCCACTTTGTTTGGTCATGTGTGGTAGTTACTCTTTTTTGTAATCACATCCCTCCAAACATGATAATTTTATGTCATGAGTTGGTTCACTTTTTATTTTAATACATTTTTTTATCATGAAAGTGTACAAAAATTATCATTAGATAATACATATTTTTAGTACTTGCTGAGGGGGTGTGCACACTTCCATATGATCCAATTTAAGGTTTTCTTCTTCTTCTTTTCAAACCTGATCGAACCAAACCGGATGTCAATTTGGAAGAAATTGAACCAAACCGGACGTATTAATTACAATTTACATATGTATAGTTACAATTTACATATATGTTAATTTTAAATTATAAATAATTAATTTTTTTGTACTTTTATATAAATATATATATATTATTTTTATCGCTAATACGGTCATTATTTCATAATATTTTAATTAATCTAAGTTAAATGATTTGGTACCAATCGAAGTAGTGGTTCAAACTGAATCAGTCAATTTGACCGGTTAGTGCACTCTCCTAGCACCTATACGTTCCAAAACATGGGCACAGACTTGACTATAATGAAAAATTGATTTATAGATAAAACAAAATTCCTGAATTTGTAAAATAGGATACCATAATGTACTTGAATCTAATAATATAATATTAGAGTGACCTCTCAGGTTTTCTCCCAACGAGAGGAGCCAAGAGCCTTCCCGGTGTCAATCGGGCTACACCAAAGATCTGCTCTAAATGCGTACCTTTTTATTCTAGTCATGGATAAAATAACTGGATATACAAGAGAATTTATCTTGGTGTATAATGTTCATAGATGATATTGTTCTAATTAACGAGATTTGAGAATGTATTAACAAGAAACTCGAATGATAGAGAATTAAGTTAGAAATTAACAAGTTCAAAATTAGTAGGACAAAGATGAAGTATATACACTTTAGATTTAGCGAAACTCTAAGAGTTGAAGAGGTCAAAGTAACCTTAGATGGAAAAGTCCTCACATTGGGTACCCAAATTTAATATGTGGGTTCAATCTTACATATGAATAGAGAATGTGATGAGTATGTTAGGCATAAGATTAAAATGTGATTGTTGAAACGGTGACAGGTGATAGAGATTCCATGCGATCATAAAATCTCTTTAAAATTGAAAAAGAATTCTATTGCATGGTTATAAGACCCGTCATGCTCTACAGTAGCAAGTGTTAGGCAACTAAGAAGAAGCATACCGTCAAATTGAATGTAACTGAAATACAGACACTATGGTGGATGTGTGGCCACACACGAGTAAACAAAATCTACAATGAGTGTATTGGGGACAAAGTGAGAGCTGCGAGAATCGGTGATATAGTAAATGAAGGAAGACTTCGTTAGTTTGGACATATCAGGTAGTGTCCTCTTGAGATACTTGTCAAATAAGTCGAGTTCCTGATGTTGCTAGTGCAGAAGAGGCAGAGTGGTATGCCCAAGCTAACTTGGCGTAGACATATACATTATGACTTGGAGAAACTAAGTATAAGGGAGGAAAGATGAATCTATGTAATCGATCTCAATCATCTGAGACTAAAGTTTTGAGTTTGAATTTGACACAAGTGACAAATTAAGATAACTTTTACACACGAGTAGTGATGTTCGTAGTTTAATTTTGTCTCTAGTCATTTTTTTAAAATCAAACCTTTCTCAACATAAATGATAGTGAAACGAATTGAATGGTTTGCTTTAGTTGGTCTGTTTAACCTATATTATTTATTTATAAAATAATATTTAAATTAAAATTAAATAATTAATAAAAATTAATTTTAAGATTAATTCTTTATTTGTAAGAGAGAATTATATGTTTCATATTATTTGGCATAAATTTATAATTTGAATATAGTGTATAAATAAACTAGGTCAAATCAAGTCAACTAATTTATCAATTTAGCTTAATTCAAAATAAATTATATCAATTCAATTAAAAACAGAACAATCAACTCCTTGAACCGAATCTAAGCTGTCATTTCAATTTGGTTTGATTAGGTTTATCATTTTTTCCGATTCACATAAATGTTCTTGCGCACGGGACTGGAAGAATTGTCCAAATTATATACGGATTTGAATCTGATATTAAGGGTCTATTTGGTTTGATGTAAAACCAAAACCAACGAAAAAGTCTTTCGGGGAATACTATTTCCAAGAAAAGTGAAAACACTAGTAGATATTTGATTGTCTGTAATTACTTTTCTAGAAATTTTCATCAATTACTTCCATGAGAACATCCATAGATGATTTTATTAATATTTATATAATTATATTATTTATTTTTAACAAAATATTGATGCATAAATAAATCAAGTAAATTATTTTGCATGAAGTTATTTTTTATGAAATTAAAATATAGTTTATTATTTAGATATTAGTCAAATATTTTCTTGGAGAACAAGACCTATTATTTTGTTATTTTTTAAATTATTTTCAATCATTTGGATATCTGTACATTATTAAAAAATTTCATGTAAATTTTTATTGTATTATTCTCATTTATTTACTTGAATATTTAAAAATAATTACTAAATTTCAAGTAACATTCTCAAATTAAGCATTCGATAAAACTTTGTTTAAAACTAATAATTTTCACAAAAAATTGGTTTGCTAAAATTGGTTTGTTATCGTAATTTCTATCTAAAATAATTTAGTTAAAAATTAGTTCAAGCACATGAAAAACTCAAGTTTCAGTCAATTTTTTGTTAATAAATTTGTTAAATTAATATTTTGTACGTAAAATATCTTTTATTTTTAAACACACAAGAATAAATAAAATTTCTATTTATTGATATATATTTTTAAAAAATTAATTTTAAATAGTAAACTCATTACGTGTACTATCTATTTAATAATATTTTATTTAATATCATATATTTTAAAAAAACTCCACCCGCCATTGATGGAAAACGGCTTCAGCCACATTCTTGCGGATGCCAAAATCCGGATGGATACGCAGTCATACGTAATTCATTTTCCATGGGGCAATTTTTCCAGACAACCGAATAAATTCACTGAGGGTCATTTCGGGAAAATTGGCGCACGGAGCAAGTTCTCCTTGCAAACAAACTGACCCTAAACTTCGGATATTCACCCGATTTGAAGTAGATATGGATAATATCAATTTAAATGTTTTAATTAAATTTGTTTGATTCATATACTTTATAATATATGAATATGTAGAATAAATTGTAAAATATAAATTTTATCATTTATTTATCAACGTCAACCAAGTAGATTAGTGCATGTTAAAACATATTTTAAGTAAATTTTTAATAAAATAATTTTAGACATATAATTATATATTATGTACACGTCATAAAAATATTTGCCCAGAGTAAATCTTAAAAAAAAGCGGAGTGAATAATTGCTCTGGTTAACAATCAAATAATAATATCTGTATTTTCATTTACTTGATTGAGCTCAAACCAGCTTAGTCCAAGGTTGAGTTCAAACTCAAGTCATCGTCAAAAAAAATCTTAAATTTAATTTTATTTTAAAATTTCAATACTATTTTAAACTCTTGTTAAGTTCGATGTCAACATAATATATTTGATAAAATATTTTACTTTATTTTTAAAATATCTAATTGAATTATATTGATCACATGGGTAAAAGACTAAATGAGCAGCCGGTAAATTTCAGCTGCGTCCGGGCAAGAGATAGAGACCGCTGGAACTCAAAACTTCACTATTTTTGTCACGTTTGTTCGTTTGCATTTGCATCCCCACGGACCACCTACCAGATACGCGACAAGTGCATTTGCTCCGTGCAAATCGTTACCCAGCCAGTCTCTCTTCTCTTCGGTCGGCATATCATCTTCCTCTCTCTCTCTCTTTCTGACTCTGCTTAACTCTGAGTATTTTTTTTAAATAGCATCTATTTTTTATTTTTTATAAGAATAACGCTGTAACTTTTAATTTTGCAAGAATAACACCGTCCGACGAAAGTCGTAATTTTATACAACGACTTTGTGGATTTCAATCTAAACCACTTAACTGAGGCATGGGGAAGAGTGTATTGAAACTAAAATAAGTCGGTATATTATTAAACGAGTTATTAAATAAGTCGTTATATCGTACAACGATTTAGTAACAGTCTAATTTAAAGTCGTTGTATAATATCACAACTTTATTCTTCCAAAAAAACACATTTCGAAACTAAGTCGTAAAAACATATACCAACTTTAAAGTCGTGCTATCATACAACGACTTTCCAATGTGATTTTCTAAAGTCGTAGTATATTTAAATGACTTTAACTAAAACGGTGAGGAGATTAACTTTACGATATTTTGATCAATAGTCGTTTAGTAGTTAAACAACTTTAGTATATAGTCGTGATTATATAAAACGACTTGTAATAAAGTCGTTATATGAAATTGCGTCAAACAGTGTCATTCTTACAAAATTAAAAATTATGGAGCTATTCTTATAAAAAATAAAAAATAGGTGCTATTTAAAAAAAAAAAACTCGCTTAACTATTTCTTCCAATGTTCCAACGTGCTCTTCCTTCCTTCCGACGTGCGCAGCCCACACCCCCTCTCTCTCTATAACTTTAAAAACACCCACCGAGTTGAGAAACCGACGCACGCTCCGGCCTACCGACGTCTTCGTCAACCTTCACCCACCGCCGGAAGAGAAAGGGGCTACTGATCCGCAGACAGCTTCCATGGCAGCTGTTTAGGGAGTCGAAGACTCGTCCGGCCAAGCTTTAAATTCTGTACCGGCCGGCGCGGGAGGAGAGCATCGACAGGCAGCATGGACGACTACCTGCGGAAGCCCCACCACCACCACCACCCCCAGAAGCGGAGCTGCGCGCGGCTGCTCCTGACGGTGCTCCTCCTGGTGGCCGCCACCAACATGGTCACCTACTACCTCGCCGCCGACTCCTCCTCCTCCTCCTCCCTCCGGGGCATCCGCCTGGGTGACTACGCCCCGGGCCTCCACCTCTGGGACACCGCCGCCCTCCTCCGCGAGCTCAACGCCACCCAGGCCGGGCTCGCCGCCAGCCAGGTCCAGCTGGCCGAGCTCCACCGCCGCCTCACCACCTCCAACTCCCTCCTGGAGACCCTCCTCGCGGAGATCGGCCGCCAGCAGGCCCCCCCGGCGGCGGCGGCGGCGGAGGGCTGGAGGAAGGACCTGCCGCCGGAGACGAAGCTGGTGGTGCAGCCCCACAAGCTGCCGTACGGGCACAACGCCAACTTCGGCACCGACGAGATCCGCCCGGTGCTGGGCGCCGCCTGCATGCGCAACCAGGAGGAGCTGCTGCAGTACATGACGTACAAGGTCGGCGGGGAGTGCCCCGTCGACGACGTCTTCGCTCAGCGACTGATGCTGAAGGGCTGCGAGCCCCTCCCGCGCCGCCGCTGCCGCCCCAAGGCCCCCGCCGGCTACGTCGAGCCCACCCCTCTGCCCCGCTCCCTCTGGTCGACCCCGCCGGACACCAGCATCGTCTGGGAGCCCTACACCTGCAAGAGCTACGGCTGCCTGCAGGGCCGCCGGCACAAGCCGGGCACGTACGACTGCAAGGACTGCTTCGAGCTCTCCTACCGGGAGAACACCCGGTGGCTGGCGGACACCGACGGCGTCGACTACGGCATCGACGCGGTGCTGGCCACCCGGACCAGGGGCACCGTGCGCATCGGGCTGGACATCGGCGGGGGCGCCGGCACCTTCGCCGCCCGCATGTGGGAGCGCAACGTCACCGTCGTCACCACCTCCATGAACTTCGACGGGCCCTTCAACAGCTTCATCGCCTCCCGGGGGCTGGTCCCCCTGCACATCTCCGTCTCCCACCGGCTGCCCTTCTTCGAGAACACCCTCGACATCGTGCACTCCATGCACGTCCTGAGCAGCTGGATCCCCGTCCCCGTCCTGGAGCTCGCGCTGTACGACGTCTACCGGGTGCTCCGGCCGGGCGGGGTCTTCTGGCTCGACCACTTCTTCTGCCTCGGCTCCGACCTCAACTCCACCTTCGCGCCCCTGCTGGAGGGCGTCGGGTTCAACAAGATCCGGTGGAACACCGCGAGGAAGCTCGACAAGGGGATCGAGAGCGACGAGTGGTACCTGTCGGCGCTGCTGGAGAAGCCCGTCGCCTGAGATCCGCTTAGGCCGGAGACCGCGACCGGTCAAACGCTCGGAAAGTGAATCTTTTTTTTTTTTACGGATCACGATTATTCTGGAATCGAGATCTGGTCAACGGTCGACACGGGGAGTCGGGGCTGGGTGGGGCCCCGCTTGAACGCTCTTAGAAGTTACCGTCTTATTGAAATGAAATAGGATGGAGGTCGTGAAAATTGTTCGCCTGAGAAAAAAAAATTCACCTTTTGGATGAAGTTTGGAACATGCGAAGGTAGTTTGTAATAATAAAATGGTCTTCGTATATAAATACGACGCTTTTGCATGTATACCCCTGATTTTTGAAAACTCCGTAGATAATTTTTCATTCCAAATCTCATCGCAGGGTCTGTTTGGTTAAACTCGAAAAATTAAATCAAATCAATAATTTGTTTCGATTTGATTTAGTTTGAACTATCGATCTATTTGATTTGATTTTTAGAACCCTTCAAACCAAATTAAATCGCTAAATCGAATAACTCAAATTAAATTAAATTTTTTTATTTTTAGTGATATATAATGTAATATTCATGTATCTTTTCTTATAAAAATAAACTTGTTTCAAGAGTTTTTAAAATAAATTAATGAAATGTATAAACAAATACACTAAATTTTAATAGAATGTGATTTAAAACAAATAAAATAAAATTATACATTGACATATTTACTCTACCTTAATAAAATTTGGTTTAAACTATACCAAACCAAACCGAACCGAACTAATTTGGTTTGGTTTGGGAGATAGTTTGATTTGGTTTGGTTTAAAAAAATACTCAAAAATCAAATCAAACCAGATTATGAACACCTCTAATAGATCGTATGTCGACAAGATTCAAACAATCAATAAATAAAAAATTTTACTCTAAACAAAATAATATCATGCAGTTAAAATAAAATATACTTAAACTTGATGTAATAAATAAATTAATATTTTATATTAATTTTAAATTTTTATATAAATAAGATGTGATAATTTATTGACCTAACCATAATAAAATTTCTTATTTATAACTTAAATTAATTACCACAATGTAATAAATAACATGATATTTGACAATTAATATCATATTTAAATTTTGATATGAATCAAATATGATAATTTTTTTTCAAACGTTCAAAGTTTTGAGGTCAAAAATCAGATGAAAATTATAAAATAATTTTAAAAGTTGAAAATAAAATTTAAAATTGTTATTAACAATTAAAATTGAATTTTTTTAAATTTTAATATTAAGAAGAAATACACACTGGGTACTTTATTTAACATGAAATAGTAGAAAATATATTTTCATGAAAAACGGAGCATATGTGATGATATTTTGAAGAAATAGACCCGGTGATAAAATAATTTTGAAAATGAACGTATCATCAAAGTGCTTAATTCAAAATGAACTTAGTGTGCATTTTCTATTCTATAAATGATGCCCATCTACGGTGCGGTTATGGTTTTTGAAGGCTACATAATGGCCTGTTTGGTTAGAGTATCAAAAACGATACTATATTAATATTGATATTGATATTTTTAAAAGATAGAGTATCAATATCAAAATTGATACAAGTCGACAGTTGTATTACATAACATGTGTTATTTACGCTACAAATTTTGAAATTGATACTATCAGCCAAACACCTCAAGATAATTGCCATCAATATCAATTTTAAAATTGATATTCCTAGTAATCACTAAGAAGTGTTTGGTTAATAGTATCAATTTTAAAATTAGTAGTGAAAACATAGCACATTATGCCCCGTTTGATTAGAGTTTCATTTTTGATACTATATCAATATTGATATTAATATTTTCAAATGTTAGAGTATCAATATCAAAATTAATACAAGTTGACACTTGTATTACATGATATGCTTTGTTTGTACTACAAATTTTAAAATTGATACAATTGACCAAACACCTCTTAATCATTCCTATGAATATCAATTTTAAAATTGATAGTGATAGAGGTTCTTGATAGTGTTACCAAACAGGGTGTTAGGCCCTATTTGGTAACACTATTAGACATCTCTATCACTATCAATTTTAAAATTGATATTCATAGCAATCACTAAGAGATTTTTGGCTAATAATATCAATTTTGAAATCGATAGTGAAAACAAGCATGTTATGTAATACAAGTGTCAACTTGTATCAATTTTGATATTGATACTCTAACTTCTAAAAATATCAATATCAATATTGATATAGTATCAATTTTGAAACTCTAACCAAACAGGCCATTATGTAATACAAGTGTCAACTTGTATCAATTTTAATATTGATACTCCAACCTCTAAAATTATCAATATCAATATTGATATAGTATTAAATTTGAAACTCTAACCAAACGGGCCATAAAATAGCATATGGCGCTAGTAAATATTTGATATGGATAAAAAGACTAATGCTCTGTTTGGTTAGAGTTTCATTTTTGGTACTATATCAATATTGATATTAATATTTTCAAATGTTGGAGTATCAATATCAAAAGTAATACAAGTTGACACTTGTATTATAGCCTGTTTGGTTAGAGTATCAAAAATGATACTATATTAGTATTGATATTGATATTTTTAGAAGATGGAATATCAATATCAAAATTGATACAAGTTGACACTTGTATTACATAACATGTGTTATTTGCACTACAAATTTTAAAATTGATACTGTTAACCAAACACCTTGAGGTGATTACCAACAATATTAATTTTAAAATTAATAGTGATAGAGGTGTCTAATAGTGTTACCAAACAGGGCATTACATAATTTGTTTTGTTTGTACTATAAATTTTAAAATTGATACACTTAACCAAACACCTCTTAATGATTCTTATCAATATCAATTTAAAAATTGATAGTGATAGAGGTACTTAATAGTGTTACCAAACAGGGTGTAATAAACTACATTTGATATTTTCATCGAAGAATCTTCTTTCCGCGTTCATTATACACGCCATCTGTACCCTCTATTGCCTTTTTTATATTTATAAATATTTTATTATTTTTAAAATAAATTTTATAATTTGAAAGTACATTATTCCGTCCAAAATCACCTCGAGATTGTTGTTGTTCTAGTAATATTCTAAATAAAAATTTCTTGAGAAAAAAATAAAGAGAATGTAGCCAGATACACGAAAGAGACGGCATTTTCCTTGCAATGAAAAGGATTTGTCACACAAAAAAAGTATTTTACTAAAATCATTTTAAGGCTTTTCAAGTTACTGGGAGTTATTTCAGTGACATCATATTTTAGAGATTTATTATATTTTTTGTAAAAATATATTCAATAATATAAATAATTACTAGAGACCAATATTAACAAAGTTCTTATATACATTTATACATGACGTTAAGGGCATTCAGTCAATAGGTATTTTGGATGTATCCATATAATTTTAGGTTTATAAATTTTACATTTCCCAATAGATAACATTATTTATACAAAAAGTTTAAAAATATTTATAATTTTTGAATGGCAGGTGTTTAAAAATATTTTTGAATATTTATAATGTTTGTTTAGTCACTGTAGTCAGTCTACGTGTTGAAGAAATATCTCAACCACATTTTATTAATTCTTATGGGGTGTTTGGTTGCATGATAATTTTTTGTACGCTTTCATGATAAAAAATTGTATTAAAATAAAAAGTAAACCAACTCATGACATAAAATTATCATGTTTGGAGGGATGTGATTACAAAAAAGAGTAACCACCGCACATGATCAAATAAAGTGGGGGACCACAAGAAAAAAGAAAGAGGTGAGACCCTCTTTTTTTGTTTAAGAAGAAAATCACTTTCAAAACATAAAATTGTCATGGTTGTCAAACACCTCTTTTAACAAGTTTTCTTACAATTTTTAAAAATAAAAATAAAAACCTCAATTATCATGCAACCAAACACCCCGTTAATTTTTTATAGGTGCAAAAAAGTAAATACACTAGTTCAGACTTCAGAGTTTGAATCAATAAATATTTGATTATGCTCATTTATCATGTTAAATAAATAAAAGTTAAAAATTAATTTGTTAATAATTTGAACTTGAATAGATTTTTGATCTGTTCAGTAAACTCGCCAGTAGTTTAATTAATATTTTTTAAAAATAATGTATAAATATTAATAATTATAAAGTAACACTTAATTTATGGCCCTTTGGTTAGAGTTTCAAATTTGATATTATATCAATATTAATATTGATAATTTTATGCCCTGTTTGGTAACACTATTAAGTACCTCTGTCACTATCAATTTTAAAATTGATATTAATAGGAATCATCAAGATGTGTTTGGTTAATTGTATCAATTTTAAAATTTATAGTTCAAACAAAGTATATTATGTAATACAAGTGTCTATTTGTATTACTTTTGATATTGATACTCCAACATTTGAAAATATTAATTTCAATATTGATATGGTACCAAAAATAAAACTCTAACCAAACAGGACATTATGCCTTGTTTGGTAACACTATTAGGTACCTCTATTACTATCAATTTTAAAATTGATATTGATAGAAACCATTAATAAGTGTTTGATTAATTGTATCAATTTTAAAATTTGTAGTGCAAACAAAGCATATTATGTAATACAAGTGTCCACTTGTATTACTTTTGATATTGATACTCCAACATTTGAAAATATTAATATCAATATTGATATAGTACCAAAAATGAAACTCTAACCAAACAGAGATTGGAATATCAATATTAAAATTGATACAACTTGACACTTGTATTACATAATCCACTTTGTTTTTACTTCCGATTTCAAAATTGATATTACTAACCAAACACTCCTTAGTGATTAGTATGAATATCAATTTTAAAATTGATAGTGATAGAGATGTCAAATAGTGTTACCAAACAGGGCCTTACGCCCTGTTTGGTTAGAGTTTCATTTTTGATACTATATCAATATTGATATTAATATTTTCAAATGTTGGAGTATCAATATCAAAAGTAATACAAGTTGACACTTGTATTATATAATATGTTTTATTTGTACTACAAATTTTAAAATTGATACAATTAACCAAACAGCTCTTAATAGTTCCTATCAATATCAATTTTAAAATTGATAGTGATAGAGGTACCTAATAGTGTTACCAAACGGGGCATTACGTATTAAAATAACGGATAATTTCAATTGAAATTTAGTTCAACTTTATGAATACATTTATTTTTATTTCTCGAATAAGTTAAATGGGTCTCGATTTAAAAAAGTCAACCTAAAACTCAAGACTCGAACTTTTAATTCGAATAAAATAAACGAGCGAGGTTGATGTTTTTGAGGTTCCATGCGTAAAATCAAAATAAATGCATAAATGATAATTGGAAAAAACAGCCAGCCGGAAAAATCAAAACCCTTTCTTCCTTCTCTAACCCTCTTCAGCTCACCATTCTCTCTTCTCAAATCCTGGGAAGCGCGCTCCTCTCTCAATCCCTGCCTCCTTCTATTGCTCCTCTTCCTGTTGCATTCTTCTTGCGTGCAGCTACCTCATAGCTTCTGCATCCTTCGCCGTATCCTCTTGGCTGGCCTTGTCCAAACCCTACGCGGAATTCCTCCACGGAGCAGCTTCGGAGCTCAAGAGCTGCTTTTGTCGAGGACAGGGCAATGGAGGGGGCTTCGGGACCGTATAATCCTCGGACTCCGGAAGAGGTCCTCAAGGACTTCAGGGGCAGGCGCGCCGGCATGATCAAGGCCCTTACTACGGGTGGGTCCTCGCACTCTCTCTTCCACCCTACGCACATATTTCTCGCTTTCTTCTATTTTGGTGCGTTTTCCGTGATTCTGTGATGTATGATTGGCGTTTCCTTTTGATTTTTGTGGCAGATGTTGAGAAGTTCTATCAGCAATGTGACCCGGGTAAACTTCCTCCCTCCCTCGGGTTGTGGGAATTCGACGGTTAGCTTCTCGCATTTACTCAGTGCGACGCAAAGTTCCCTGTGTGGGAACGATTTTAAGCTCCTCGGGAGCGCTAAAGTTCTGTTTGATGACTCTTTTTTCTCTTATCATTTCAATTTTGCTTTTGGTTGGCTTCGGTTGGCATTCTGCTACTGACTGCTGTCAGATTTACTGAAAACACTCGCATTTGCCTCATTTTTGGAATCTTATTGTAATTAAACGTTCGATTATCCCAAGCAGCTCTATCTTCCATTATATTTGATGCAAGCCACTGAAGAAGTAGGAAGGAAAGAATTGTCGGGGAAAATAATGATAGTAGGTTATTTCCGTTATACTCTTGCTGGCAGTTGGCTGGCAATACACTGCTTTTGGCTGATTTCATACTCAGCGTTGTGCATGTGTAATTGAATGTGATGTCATCAACTGTGGTGCCATCTTGGTTTTTATTTAGGATATCTTGTAATTACTTGTTTTGAGGATGAGAGCTTTTATTACTTGTATTCTGCTTACCTCTATTTATACTATAACCTGAGATACACCATTATGTGTCTATGCCTCTCGAATCCCTAAGGATACTGTTGTAATTATGCTCCTTGAGTTAAACTCGTACAGCACAAACCAATTATGTTAAAACGAGTCATCAAAGGGTGTCAACTTTTCAGAATGGCCAAATCTCTCTACTCTCTTACTTCACAAACTTGTCCCTCGGTGATAGAGAGATTTCAGATGTCCAATGCTAAAATGGTCAGTTCAAATTGTAACTTGCTTGAAGTGGTCATTTATAACATGGGGGACTGAGATTTAATTTCGAAGATTCGAGGAATACTTGACTGATACATGCGGGTCTATGTATACAAATGTGGCTTATAGATCTTTTTTTATGCATGTCTCCAATTGTAATGGGAAGATCAACTGATGCATAAGGTGTACATACTTTTATGTATTTTTTTACCATTTTCCTAGAATGGATGTTGCCATTATTTGCAGGACTCCAAACAGGATCTCTTCTTTTATATATTGGATTTGTCATTGTTGAAGTGCTACTCCCAGCTGCTGAATTCATCTTTTATAAATACAGAGAAGGAAAACTTGTGCCTTTATGGCCTTCCCAATGAGACATGGGAAGTTACCTTGCCAGCAGAGGAGGTACCTCCAGAACTTCCTGAGCCAGCACTGGGAATTAATTTTGCTAGGGATGGGATGGATGCAAAAGACTGGCTTGCACTAGTTGCAGTTCACAGCGATGCTTGGTTACTTGCTGTTGCATTCTATTTTGGTTCTCGATTTGCATTTGATAAAGAATCAAGGTACTGCTTTATGTTGAATTTGCCTTATTGGTTGAATGGTATCACGATTCAATTGTCCTGTCATTTTCCACAAACTTTCTGGATGATTGTTTGTATATTCACTGTATATTTTTTCTTGACTGTCTTTGAGAGTTTATTTCCCTAGAACAAATGATTATATGTGATGACATGTTTTTTTATTTAGAAAACATATATTGTTAGGAATCAAACCACCTACACATATTGGTTAGTGATTTTAGATGTTAAGATTAAAACACAAATACCACATTTAAAAGAAGTTTTTCTCGTAGAATAAAATGGTGGGAGTTAAAAGAGAAGAAACAATAAACATTTAAGAATAGACTTCTTAAGATAAATGATTGAAAATTAGACGTAGACATTAATATTATGTGGATGAACATGGTTATAAAGATTAGAGTGATTCTAAAAAAATACTTGGAGAGTTTAAGGGACATGGTCCACTTAAAAAGGAGACTTCGTGGCAGAATGAAGAAGTGCAAAAGGTGATAAAGAATAAGAAGGATTGGTATAAAAGCTTGCCTAAGTGTGATAACAACGAAGCTTATAAATGGTGCAAGATAATGAAAAAGAAAGCAAAAAATACTATTAGATGACTAAGAGAAGGTCTTAAACATAGGTATGAGAAACTTAGGACTAAAGAAGGCCGGAAAAATACTTGTAGATAGCAAGGATGAGAGAGAGAAGATATCGAAGATCTTAACCAATTTAGATGCATCAAGGACGAAAAAAGAAAAATTTTGATTAAAGATGATGAAATCAAAGAAAATAGAAAAATTATTTGATACTTTTTTATTAACAACTTTACTAAAAACATAGTTGGCATAGAAAATGTGACAAAGTTTAATTTGAATTATATTAGAAGAATTTAAGTTTCAAAAGTTAAAGAAGCATTGAAAATGATGAAAACAAGTAATACATGTGGTCTATATAGCATTTCTATTGAAATGTGGAAAGATTTGGAAAATGTAGGGGTGAAATAGTTAACTCAACTTTTCAACAAAATTATAATATCGAAAACAATACTGAATGAATGGAGAAAGAGCATCATTGTACATTTTTTTTAAAAAATGAGATATACTAAATTGTGCAAATTATAGAGGGATCAAACTCATGAGTCATATTATAAAATTACAAGAAAGTATTGAGCGGTAATTATGAAATTGTACAAATATTTTAGTTAATCAATTAATTTAAGTGTGGTCGATTTACAATTGAAGATATTTTTTTCTTAGAAGTTTGATAGAGAAATATCGACATATAAAGTAAGATTTACATATAGCGTTTATTGACTTGGAAAATGATTATGATAAAGTTCAAAGAGATGTTTTATGGTGGGTGTTAGAATGAAAGATGATGCATGTTTGGTATATACAAATGGTAAAATGCAAGTACAATGAAATAACCACTAGATGCACAATTGGTGGAGAAACAAGAGATTTTTTTTTATTTGCAAGAAGTCTTCATCTATGATAAGTTCTTAGCTATTTACATCAGTTATTGATGAATTAGTGAAGACATACAAGATGATATCCCTTGGTTTATGATATATGCAGCTGATATTGTATTGATAGATGAAACACAAGAAGTGAATAGAAAGCTAGAATTGTAGAAAAATACTTTAGAAATTAAGGGTTTCAAAAATAAGTAAAACTAAAATAGATTATATGCAGTGTAAATTTAATGAAAACTAGAGAGAAGTAGGTGACGGTGTTAGTTTGGACGGGTAATATTATCTCAAAGAATCCAATTCAAGTCTCGCGGATCAATTATTCAAAATGATAGAGAACGTGATGAAGATGTTAATCATATGATTAAAATATGTTGGATGAAGTGGAGATCGGTTACAGGGGTTCTATATAATGATAAAATTCTATTAAAGTCGAAAGAAAAATTTTATTATACAAATATAAGATTTACAATATTATATGGTAGTAAATATTGTATAATAAAAAGAAAACATACTTTAAAAATAAGTGTTGTTGAAATGAGAATGTTAAGATGAATGAGTGGTCATACTAAAAGTTGGGATTGAATTTCCCTCATCAATATCATCTTAGGAGGACATCAAGGAATTATTGAATGATCTCATAGCGGCATCACGTAGTGTCACCAGGAATATCATATCCGTGAAAAGAATATGCAAGGAGCTGTTGAAACTGAAAGAAAAAAAAATCTCAATCCCTAAAAAGGTCAAACACGTGCACGTATCGATCGACAAATCCGATATCGGTGCGTCAAAACCGAATTTGGAAAGGGACAAACCCACCGGGTTAAATTATCGGTGATTTACTGAAATCAACTAGTCCTCTCCTTAAAAGAGGCAGATGAGGTCCTCCAACAGGTTAAATCAACCCAATCGGAAATCGACAGTCGAGGAAATCGGTCATTGAAAAAGAAGGTCAACGGGGCAGCATCTTTACCGTTGTTTGGCCGAGCCAAAATCATCGGAAGAAGCGGAGATTGAAGATTTCTCACCGTCGTCGAAAAACGACGGTTGACGCCGCAGGCAAATAAGTTTGAAAGGCCTCGTCCGCCAAAGAAAGCCGAAGGCCCTTGCCATCGTCATTATCGAACATAAATCGACGTGAACAACTTCCTATTTTGCCGCTGTCTCCACAAAAGGAGAGCCACTGGGGAAGTTCTTGCCAACGAAGACTAGAGAAAGGGGAAGAAAAGGACAAAAGAAACGCCGCTGTCCCCTTCGTCGTCGTCGTCGCGGGACTGAACCGTTGTCACCAGCCCAAACAGCTGTAGTTGCAAAGACCAGGAAATGGAAAAAGCTGAGTGGCGCGGGAAGAACAAGCCCGCAGGTTCTGTTTGTGGCTGAGAGAGGAGGAGGTCGGGGAGAAGCAGAAAGCAAAATGAGGGGGGGGGCATTCCTCCCGTCACTGCCGTCCTCGCACACCACCGTCGCCGTCGTTGGACCAAACAACTGCCCCATCGGACCAAGCTTCCGCCATCGTCAAGCTTGTGGTGAGAAGGCCCCGCCGCGGTGCTCTCATCGCGGAAGAACAGAGGAGGGGGAGGAGGAGAAAAGTGACCGCCGCCGTTGTGGTGAACCTCCGCCGCCACCATCGCCTTCGAAATCCCCCGTCGCCGCTGCCTTTGGGGTCCACCGCCCTTGCTTTCACCTCCGCAACCGCCGTCGCCACGAGAGAAGCGTCAGGAAGAGAGAGGAGCTACGGGATCGTGACCTCGGGTGAACAGTGCATTCGGGTCAACTCTTGGTCAACAGCTACAAAACAGTCGGGTGAACAGTGACAAAAAAAAGATAAAAAAATGGCCGCGCGGTTGTTGAGCCGTGCGGCGAGTGTGCGCGACAAGCGCACGTAGCGGGCGAGAGCCCGCCACCCGGTCAAACCGGGGGAAGCTTCAAAAGAAGAAAAAAGAAATTGGGCCGTGCCGGCCAACAGCCCACGCACGCACGGCCGCAGGCACCTTCCCCGGTCAACTGGGCCTTTGTTTTTGGTCAAACATACCCAAAAAAAAGAAAGAAAAAGAATTCAAAAAAGAGGGGAGACCCGATCAACCGGCCTCCCCCGTGATCCCCATGATGCCTACAAGGAAGGAAGGTGCGCCCACCTCCTTGGATCCAGTCACCATTGGTGGAGTTACCACCCAGTTTGACCACTGGTCAAACAGAAGCCTTAAAAAAGGGGAAAAGAGGTTAAACTCACCTTGAATGGGGTCACCCCCCACTAACTCGAAAATGGGTTTAGTGAGGATCTTCCAAATAACCCTTTTACCCCTCCAAAAATCTCTATAAATAGCTTTGAGGTACCATACGTATGGGGGTTGGGGAAGAGGTTGGAAAAAGGGGTGGAGAGGAGAGAGGGATTTGTGAGCTAGGCCCTCCTGGAATTTCATTCTAGTAGAGAGAAAACCTGAAGGTCTTCTTAGTGGCATTATGCCCGGAGCTCAAAACAAGTCCCGATCTCTCCAAATTGGTTTTGTGATACCTTTTCATAAAAAGGGGCTGGTTTTGCGCTACCTTTCCATAAAAGGGGCCCAAAATATAGTTCAATATTTTGGATAGAAAAAGAAACCCCAAATCGGTAAAACCGAAATGTCGGTCAAATTGAACGGGAACTCTAAAAGAAAATCCAAATCGGTAAAATCGAAATGCCGGTTAAACCTAACTGGAATTTTAAAAGAAAACCCAAGTCGATAAAGCTGAAATGCCGGTCAAACCGAATGGAATTCAAGAAGAGATGCCAGATCGGTAAAGCTAAAATGTCGGCAAAACCGAACAAGCTCCGGAAGTGCTGCATATCAAATGCAATCAAGTCATTCTTGGATGTATGAAGAAAATATGGTTCGGTAAAGCCGAAATGCCAGAAAAGTCGAAACCTAGATCGGTAAAGCCAAAATGTCGGCAAAATCGAACAAGCTCCAGAAATGCCGCATATCAAATGCAATCAAGCCATTCTTGGATATATGAAGAAAATCCGGTTCGGTAAAGTCGAAATGTCGGAAAAGTTGAAATGCTGGAAAAGTCGAAATGTCGGCAAAACCGAACAAGCTTCAGAAATGCCGCATATCAAGTGCAATCAAGCCATTCTTGGATATATGAAGAAAATCTGGTTCGGTAAAACCGAAATGCCAGAAAGGCCGAAACCCAAATCGGTAAAGCCAAAATGCTGGTTAAATCGAACGAAAATTCACAAAGAAAATCCAGATCGGTAAATCCGAAGTGTTGGCCAAACCAAACAAACTTTGACATGTATTGAGGAACAAAGGCTCGAATGCCCCCTCATTTAATGTACTTCAATGTACTCAAATCGACATGAAATAAATTCAAGTTCGGTTGACCCATAGATCGCGGAATCGGCCGATTCCTGGATCGGATCGGCCATTGCCGATCCGATTCTTGGCTGAAGAACCGATCCAGAAAAAAATTCCGGCAGAATCAGTCGGGATCGGCCGGAATCGGATCGGAATCGGAATCGGAATCGGAATCGGAATCGGATCGTTTATTTTTTTTTTTGCTATTCCAGTTGGATCGACTAGGATCGGCCGGAATCGGATCGGAATCGGATCGGTTTTTTTTTGCTTTTTTTTCTTACCGATTCTGGATCGATTTTCTTCCATTGGATCGGTTGGAATCGGTCCGATCCGATCCGATCCGGATCGGATCGGTACCCACCGATCTCGATTCCGATTCCGATCCCACGATCCTTGGGTTGACCTGATGTGCCATTCAAAAATGACATTGATTCCCCATGGACTTTGAGAGATGGTTGAAAATTAAATAAGTCATTTAAATAATTTTAAATTTTAATCAAGTAATCAAATTTGATTAAATCAAATCAAATAATGATTTATTTATTAACAAAATTTCCATCATAATCAAATTAAATCCATGTCATAAAATCATACATAAAAAATAATCACAAACAGTTACAAAATATGTTAAGTTTGAATCGGACTTAACCATGAAAAATTAAATCAACTCAAATGGATAATGCTACTTAAATAATGAAGCGTGCATAACAAAATCTAAATAAAATAAATGATCAAAACATTAATAAAATGTTAACATAATCTAACCAAAATTATGCCATTAAATAATGCATAAAAAATGTCAATCAATGACTACAAAAACATGTTAAGTTGGATTAAAATCAACCATGAAAATTAAAGTGGTCAATATTATTAAGAACAAATCGTAATAATAATAAAAAATTCACTTAAATCAAGCAAAAATGCTAACAAACACACAAAAAATGAAAATTAATTCTTATAAAAAAAGTAAAAAAAGGGAGATCAACTCAAAGTTGTCTAAGTCAACAAATGACCAAAGACATAAACAAATCAAATCAAACTTTAAACTAAAAAAAAAGAAAAAAGAAAAAAGATCAATGAACCCAAACTAAAAAGTTTGAATAAGTTCAACCAAATTTCATCTCATGAGGCCATGGGGATATGTCTTCCAGCTTTGTGTTTATGTGAATGAATGACTTTAGTTCAACAGGTTACTGTGACGGTTAATCAAGGGTTTTCGAGTGTTTGCTTTGCTCGACGTAATTAACACCGGAATAACGCAAGTCCGGTGGAGAGAGGTCAAATTTTATTTTCAAAGAACTCAGAAAACCTCACAAATCAAATTTGTGGTTTTGATCATCTAAGTGGTGGGTGATATCCATATCGACATTTAGCAAATCTGTGGAACCATCGGTGTTCCTATAAAATAATACCACACCAAATTAACTAATACTCCTATGAATATCACATATTTTCATAGTAGTCAATGCTAACCCAAAAGAAGGAAAAGAATTTCAAAAAGGAATTATAATCCAACAAAATTTTCTTTTTCTTTTGAGAGAGAGAAAAATGAGGTTTCAACAGGAGCCAATATGCCAAGTAATAACAGCAGCGACTGAGGAGAGTAGCAGCTTGAGGAAGCTTAGATCAGATTTAGACGATCGATTAAATCTTCAAGATGTGATCACATCCATCATTGGTTTCTTAACATGTTTCTTCTCCAAGGAAATAACCAATGTGAGGACTATAACATCATTTTCCAACTGTTTAATTCCCATCAGAGAATATTACAGATCTACAGAAAAGAACTCAAATCTAGTCATAAGAACAGTGCGTTAGACAAACATGCATAACCAAACTCCAAAAGATTAGCCACAAATCTTAGTTCAACTTCATATGAAGGTCATTACGAGCTGTGCTATTAATATGTAGGAATCACTGAAAATAGGACTACCATCGGTACAAGTGCTGACTGAGGTAAACCACCCAACCAGCATCATTAAAAAAAACTAGCAACTCTTTATCCAGAAAAACGACAAGGCCAATCTCAGCCTTGTGCAGAAAAAGAAGTTGGATCCAAACTAATAGCTATCTTCAATATAGAAATAGATCAAGGCAACTAAGAGCTCATCCAACTGAAAGAATCAATAGTCAATACCGGACGTCTCAAGACAGCAAGAACAAGAGAACTTCGGATCTGAGAAGAGAGAAGAGCTGGAACTTGCTTAATAGGCGAAAAGAGGAGCAACCAGATACCTACAATAATAGTCATCTCCAGCTTCACCAGATCCAAAGCAGCTTATTTGGTCACAGATGGCATCAAAGGAGAAGAACACACTGAACGCCGTCTTCATTGAATTAGAACCCTCAGATCCAACTGGAGCGCTCAAGTAAACAGCATGCCAAATGATCCATAGACATTGTCTACATCTTCAACTCGGTCTGAGAAGATTTCCAGCATGAAGAAAACCCAAAAAACAAGAGATCTCAGAGGAGAGATCACATCCGAGTAAGGATCACATAGGAGAACAATAACTAGCTCACCAACACCAAAGAAGAAGATCTCGAGTAGGAGATCTGAGGATGCCGAAGAAAAGAAAGTAGAAGAAGAGGAGTAGCAATAGCAAAAGAGGTTTCTTTTCAACATTGAGATGAGAAGAGCACCAAATGAGCTGGAGCAGCGTCGAAGGAGAGCTGCTAAGGTTTATCCCGAAGGAAGGAAGAGAGTAGAAGACAGAAGAGAGGCAAGGAGGCGTCTGAGCGAATGATGGAGAGAAAAGGAACGGTGAGGGTTTAAGGCGAGGATTTGGGGTCAAAAGGGGAAGGATGAAACTTACAGGTAGAAGGGGAAAAAGAAACCAGGGGCAAAGAGAGACATTACCAGAGAAAGGAGAAGGGCAAATTGGGCATTCGAAGCTCGTTTTCATCTTCTATTCATCTTACCTCTATCTTACAAGTATGGGCCAAAATACTGAAATCACCCTAAAATGTTAAAAAATAGGAAAATGTTATAAATGCTTCTAAAGTGCTTAGAAAATGCAAAATATGTCTAAATATTCTAGGAAAAATGCACAACAATTATATATGAAAATAAAATTCTAATTAAACTATCCAAAAGTATATGGCTCTCAATCTCCAAGTCAAATAGAACCCAATCACTGATGCTCTGTTGTCGATATACATGCTCAAATAGGCCTCTAGCTTTGGTGTCCTCACCAATTCTTCTCTGCTGAGAAGAATTTGACCTCATCGAATAAGGGTCAATGCCGCTCAAGTACCACTCTAGGGAATCTGGATTTATTCTCTACAACTCCTCTCTAGTAACCTAATAATCCTCATTATGAGTCTTTCTTTTGACCAACTTCAGTTCAGAAGTCACTGGATTTGAGCAGGTTTTAGAAGAATATCTTGAGTGTCCAAATTTTTTCTTCATCTACTCCACACTGCAGAGTGGCCTGTCTAAATATTTTCCTGATTACCTGATTCAGGATGGATATTTGTTCTTCAGGTCATGTTTGTGCATCCCTAGAACTTCCTTGAGAGAATTTCTCATATTTGAGCTTTATGTAGGTGGTCTTGCTGGTCATTTTGGCTGAAATAAGATCATATAATTGGTTGAGTATCGATTTTTTTGGCCTAGTCTAAAGAGGGATGTAGCACGACCTATATCACAATGCCGTACTTGTGCAATGGCAAAAATGAGGAAACAAACACTGGTTTTTATACCCCTCTTCCTGTTCCAGATATTCCATGGCAGGATATTAGCATGGATCTTGTCCTAGGACTTCTTCTAGAACCCCTAGGAGACATGATTCTATCCTGGTAGTTGTGGACAGGTTCTCTAAGATGGCCCATTTTATCCATTATGCCAAACCATCTGATGCTTCCTTGGTTACCTGTCTTTTCCTTTGTGACAGTGTTTGCTTACATGGGTTACCAAAGATCATAGTTTCAGACAGGGATGCTAGATTTATTAGCTATTTTTGGAAGACTCTTTAGCACTTGTTAGGGACCAAATTGAAATTATGCACTGCCTATCACTCACAAACTGATGACCAAATAGAAGTGGTCAACAGGAGTTTGGTAACCTTCTTCAATGTGTGGTCAATGAAAACTCTAGGTCTTGGGACACTATTCTTTCCTTAGCTATATTTGCATATAATGACTCAGTCAATGGGTCAACAGGGAAGAGTCCATTTGAAATTGTTAAAGGTTATAGTCCTAGACATCCCATAGATTTATCTCCTGTTCCTCATGCATTTAGAATGTCAGCAGCATCAGTAGAGTCACTAGCTGATCAACGGTGAAGTTGGGTTCTGAAATACAAAAGAGTAGCTAATTTCCCATGTTCAACAGTGAAGTTTTTTCGTTTATGAAGAGACAACCATGTAGTAATCTGGCCACCCAAATTTAAACTTGCATAGTTTGCCTAATCAGTTGAAAGGTCTATTGACTCACACCACCTATCGGTTTTAAAACATTGATGATATTTATCTAGTTTTGTAAATAATATTTACATCAATTGTTTTTAATTTATAAATTAGTACATATATAATTAGTTATTTTGATTAATTAATGAATTTGTGGTTTTAATGTGAACCAAATAAACTAGAATGGACCAGTTCGGTTCAGTTTGAAACCCTTATTCTGTTTGATTCAGTTGATCCAAAACCACAGCTGTAGAGGAGATAGATATAGACAATGTCGAGGGGGGAGAGAAAGGAAGACCAGAGAAAGGAAGACCGATACAGGGCATCAGACAATGACAAATGGAGATTAGTTGGACGGTACTGACTGACTGGAAGACTGGCAAGCAATGACCCCCAATCGTAGGGGATGAACAATGCCACTAGACAAGCATTGGCTGGCCCAGGATTTTCATTTAGTGGGCCACTTAAAAATTCAACAATGTCACTTCTTGTAGAAAATTTCTTATCTGAAGTAATTTAATACAATTTTAAGCCATTACTCATTAGCGGAGTTTTTAAAAAAATCCAGTGGAGTTCAATGACATTGCTGGATTCCGTGTAGATCCGCCACACACCCACAGCCACAAGGGCATGGGGAAGTGAGCTTTGGATTGGGGAGGAGCGAGGAGAGGTGTGGGAGAGTCTCGTATCAGATATGGAGATTGTTTTTCCAGGTCTACCGTTCAGGATCCAGAGACCACCTGTTGGCACGCAAGTAGCTTATGTATCATTATCCTGAGGGGGTTGACTGGGATTCATTCAGGGGTCACCAAGGACATCTCCCTTGTTACATTAATTCAAGACTAGTGACTGTTCGTCAGACTCCAGTATCTATGGGGCCTTGGCAGTTGTCCCAAGTATAAAATGGTTTCTATATACTCTGGAACTTTGTTCAACATAAAGAGCTCAGAGTTGGTCACTGCTGCGGTCCAGGTGATGTCAGCAGGGACTCACTGGCTCAACCTGCGGTCCTGTGTTTTGGGTTTGGACAAAATTTCCTTATCCACATTACACGGGAGTCCTGTAACCATTTATCTTTCTTTCATTTGCATGAACATTCGCTCTTAACCAGATCTCATATTTTTTCCTTGTTCTATGTGCCTATTTATATCTAATAGGTTTGGATACCAAAGATTTTTTTTTACTTTAAATGTGCTTGCAATCCTTTTCCATTTATGAGATCTAGAGACTACCGGGTGAATTCCCTCTTAAAATTTTTTACCCAGGCCCCTATAATTTAGCTTAATTCTAAATATATCCATGTATTCTCAAAATTCTTAATTTATTTCCACCATGGTACCTGTGGTTTTGTCTCATTAGCTTACCCTGCCAGGAGAGTGATGTTTGTTTTAACATTTAACTATTAAAATTATGAAACTACCCCCCTAACTAATTCCATCTCTCTATGTATGTATCTATGAAAATGTCCTATTTCGTTCTCTTGTCTCTGTACACTGCTGCTGACGCCACATCTGCACTTTCATTGCCGCTTCCTAAGCTGTGCTGGGCACCCCAGCCCTGCTCTGTCTTCTATAACACTCGTGGGCCCGTGGCCTTTGTTCTCTCCACCCCTTCCCTGCCTCAGTGCCTCTCTTTTCTCCAACATGCCTGCAGCACTCCAACATGCCTTCAGCACTCCAACAGTCTGCTGCCAACCACGCAAAGCTATCTGCAACAACATGTTGCACAGCCCTCTCAGGGCTGCATCTGTCCCCACCTCCTCCATTGCACGAGCCCACACCACTGCCATGCTACACAGCCCCGTGCCCCTCCTTCAGGATCATACCTGTGAGGAAGGACTCCCTCCTGCTGAGCCATACATCCCTGCCCTCCCTTGCCATCATCCTCATGATCCCTTTGGCTTCACATTGTCCGGGATGGAAGGGGCAGCAGCAACAATCGGTCAAAGGCAGCAGTGGAAGGCTAGGGCTGCGTTTGGCAACGAGAGAGGAGCACTTCTCTTTGAATGAACTTCTCCCAGAAGGTGCTTTACAAAGAAGCACTCTTGTATCAAAGAAGTTGAAGTAGTTTGGTACTATTTTTTTTAAGAAGTATTTCTATGATAACAAATTTAGTAAATACGAAAACTCAATTATAAAAAGATTTATAAGAGATTTATAATTGATACTATTTTATTACTAATATGTTAAAAAATAAGCAACACTTATGTTTAAAAAAATCGATTGTCCACGATTTGTTAAAGAAATCTCTAAAAATATTTATTATCTGTATTTTATTGATGAACAATTCATCATAATGGCCTTCTCTCTTACCAGAAAGATAATCTTTTGACATCCGGTGAAGTATAAATTCGAGAAAGAGAAAAAAAACAAAACATTAGTTCATACAACTAGTCGATAAATTAACTTTGGAAACCTTGTCATTATATGTTTGTTTTAAAAATATATAATTAATAAGTAGGCTTGAGTCAATATTGAATGATGACTAGTCACATTCAGCAAATATTTAATTCTTAGCTGGATCTTCGCGAGGCTCACCATACCAGACAACCATGGGACGGTGTGTGACATCCATCTTCCTTCTCCGATACGCCTCTTCCACGTGTGACGCGGCGCTGAGGATTACCACCCAAGAGGAATGTGGAAGGGGTGAGGCATTCGGCGGCGATAGGAGGCATCACGTGAGAGGAGCTTCAAGGGAGCAGGAATCATTCGCGTGAAGGTTTTGGCTATGAGCTTCAGTCTATCCAGAAGGGGGGGTCCATGCAGCGTTTGTCCGGTGGAGAAGTCTGTGCGATGAGGATAGACGAGGGAGGAAGCGGCATGAAGAGGAAACCGCACAAGGAAGGTAGCCGCCGCGGGAGGGTCGGGAGCGATTTTCAGTTTTGAGAAGGAGAAAATTTCTCCTTTTGACTTCCACCTCCGCCGGGGAGCGGAAGTGATCAAAGCGCGGTTGCCAAACGTCCCTATGAAATTGAGAAGACCTTCTCAGAGAAGAAGTTAAAAATAAGTACTTCTAAGCTGTTGCCAAACGGACACTAGGATGCCAACTTGGATCTTGACTTGGCTTTGTGAGGTTGAAGAGATGAGATCTTGCAAGATCTAGCAGTTGAGCCTCACCAAGGAGGTCCTAGCCGGCAGTGGTGAGGTTACTCCACAGCTGCCTCAAAACACCTGATCTGGCTGCAGATCCAAAGTTGCAGTTCAGGCTGTCAGATAGGGTTTTCAAGCACTATTGGGTTTGAGAATCCCGGACCTAGGCAGCACTACTAGGTTCGGTTCGGTTTTGGCCTCTTTTTATCCAAACCGAAACCGAACCGATATGGGGAACCGAACCGAAACTGAACCGAACCCTGAACCTGATTGTGGTTCGGTTCGGTTCGGTTCGGTTCAATTTGGTTCGGTTCGGTTCATAGGTTTAATGCATATTTAAATAAATTAAAAATAAAATAAAATATAAAATTATAATAATTAATTAAGATTAATATGAAGATTAATACTTTATTTATAATACATAATTATACCTTTATACTAATTAACTTAAATTTATAATAATATATATTTAAAATTGATATAATATATATTTAAATGTAATATAATATGTAAATAAAGTGGGTCAAAATTTGTCAAACCGGGTCAACCGGTTTACTGGTTCGGTTCGGTTTGGGTAGGTGCTGAACCGAACCAAACCGATAAGAAATTATCGGTTCGGCTTGGTTCAAAAAACCGAATGGAGAGCCCATCAAACCGAACCGAACGGTTCGGTTTACCGGTTTTCCGGTTTTGCATGAACACCCCTAGCCTCCCCCCCAACAGGGCAAGGATGGCATCCTGTGGCACCACCATCTTCTGCGGTAGCTCGGCTGCCCCTCCGATGGTCGGCTTTGCTTCCCTTTGTTGCTTGTCGAGACCTATAATCTTGTGAGATCTTGTCAAGATGGAAAAGCAGTGGAAGGGGAATGTGGTGGTGGAATGGGGGATGCAGCGGTGGTGGCAGAAGGGGTGGCTGCAAGTGGGGGTAGGATCAGTATAGGTTGGTGGCTTTAGGTTGGTGTTTAGTTAACTATAGGTTTAATAAAGAGTGCGAGTGAACTAATTTTAGAATAGAACAAATCTTTAGGGATTTTTTTAAAGAATTTTGAGAATGTAGGAACATATTTATAATTAAGATTAACTATAAGATCGATATTTAAAAAACCCAAATCTAGTCTTCTGTGATGCATTTATATGATGGCCATTTATATCTTGTTGAGGTCCAATCAGGAGTTTCTCCAATATTTCTTTTGGACGTTTATGTCTGTATCAATATTTCAGGAGGCGGCTTTTCCAAATGATCAACAACCTCCCAACCATATATGAAGTTGTGACAGGGGTTGCCAAGAAGCAAATGGAAGAAAAAGCTGCAAATGGCAGCAACAAGAGTGCCAAGCCTGGCTCAAAGAAGGTAAGTGAAGATGCCATAGGCCCATAGCTATTGCTCTTCATTTCACTCTTCTTCGTTAGGGAAGTAAGATAAAGAACGTACATGCTCATCTCCTGCTTCAGCAACCCAAGCAGTCAGAACCAATGACGAATGCTGCAAAGATGCCTCCGAAGGAGGAAGATGAGAGCGGTGGGGAAGACGAGGAAGAAGAAGATGAAGAGGAACATGGGAACACATTATGCGGAGCCTGTGGTGACAACTACGCCAACGACGAGTTCTGGATTTGCTGTGATCTGTGCGAGCGATGGTTCCATGGCAAATGCGTTAAGATCACTCCCGCGAAAGCTGAGCATATCAAGCACTACAAGTGCCCTGCTTGCAGCAAGAGGGGCAGGACAGCTTGAGCCCAGTTTAGGACGTCAGAAAGAAATTTTAGAACTAAAGCCATTTCAGATCGGAGGTACCTGCAGTAGCTACCTTTTCTCCTCGTGTTTATTTACCGGTGCCCGTAGTGTTATGGCCTACTGAAGTTGAATGCTCCTTTTCTAACTCCCAAGTAACTTAACCTGTTGTCTGTGTACATGTCGATATTTACCTTAAGCTCTCTTTCTAGTTTTCTGGGGCGTTTTCTCTATCACTTGCTGTGCTCTGTTTGATTTTCTCTTCTTGTTAGTTTTTTTTTTTTGAATGTGTTCTTGTCAAGTTGGACAACTGAGTTTGTGGAGAGGATCGTGGCATGGTTCGCCGGGTCGCGACTCGGACCCGACCCGGTCGGTCTCAAGACCGACCGACCTAGTCACGACCTCAAGATCCCGACCCCATTTTTAATTTATTATTATTATTTTTTGCGACCCGGGCCGACCCCGTCCCAACCTGGATCGTGACCCCGGCCGACCCGGGTCGGTTTGGGGCCAAACCGACCCGGTCCCGACTCCCGACCCCACCTTCCTTGGATCGCGGTGTTGTGTTGGGTGGGTCTAATCTGATCAGCTTTGGGAGTTCTGGCGTAGTTTGGCTTGAACAGGCAACGGATCAGCTTGGCATGATCTTGGATTAAGCAGGACCAGACGACTTCAAGAGATATCAGTTAAAAGTCTGTTCATTGTTCTGTTCAATCCCCTAAAAATCAAATCGAGTAGCTTGCTCGGTTTGATTTGGTTTCAATTACTTATTGGGTTCGTTTATTCCTAAAGTCATTCATACCCAATCAAACGGGTTGACCGAATAGTCTAAATTAGGTTACATATTTTTTATTTATATATATTTACAATATTATATCTCTTTCTAATAAAAATAATTTATTTCATGAATTTTTAAAATAAGATAATACCAAAATATGTAAACATGTACATTAAATCTTGATTGAATATTATTCAAAACGGATCAAATCAAATTATGTTAACATAATAACATATGGTTTTGAACATGATTAGGGGTCTAAACAGTTAGATTTGATAGTGAAATTATTAGAATCTGATTCTGATTTTGATAAGAATTAAAATGTTTTCATTTTGATTCTGATAATTTTGAAATTACTTTGTTTAGATTTTGATCTAATTTTGGTTCCGTTATCAAAATTAGTACCAAATTTGATATTTTTTATTTTGATATTAAATAATAGTTTTTATTTGAAAATAAGTTAATAATTTACTTATAATTAATGACATTTGTTATAATTTTTAAAATTTTTTTTATTATGTTATAAATTTATATATTATATTTTATAATTTACTTATCTTTATTTTAATTATTTTTGCTTTTATTTATTTATTATCAAAATTATTTAAATAGAAACAGAATCACTAAATTTTGATTTCGATTACGATAAAATATCAGAATATTCGATTTTGATAATTTATAAGATATGAAAACAATTTTAAAATTTGTTGATTTTTATCCAAATTAAATCAAAATTTTGGAATATCAAAATTTTTTTACACTTTAAATCAAATTAGTTTTTAATTTTATTTTAAAAAAGTATTTAAAAAAACCAAACCAAACAATGGGTACCGATAGCACCCTCTGTCAACCCTCTTATTTGCGGTTTGAAGTCTTTAGAAGGTGTCCGCAGTTTGGTTTTTACGATTTTTTTTTTGGGATTAAATAAACCAAAGTTAAATCTAAGTATCTTTTGAAAAATCTGAGGAATCAAATTTCTGATCATATTTTATGATAATATATACTTAGCTGTACCGACATTGTTGACTATTTCATTACTTTTTGTTAAATATGTTTAATGGAAAGTAAATATTTTGACTATGTTTAGCATGGTCAATCCCAAGCCCAGATGAGAAAAAGATGACTAGATGAGGGTTGTGGTAGGTGATATTCAATGTAAAATAAAGTTACATCTCATGGCATAAATTCAAATAATATAAATATTGAGGTCTACTAATCTAACATTGCATTACATCAGAACTTAAGTGTGACGAAAAATATAACAAGGGCAAGAGCATTCTCTAAATGTAACTCCTCACATAAGTGTCCTAATGTGATGTTAACTAAATAGATGTTTCTATATCAAGGATGGATATGAGTAAAGAAGTTAGTCTAGGATGAAGAGTAATATATAAATTCTTGAACAAAATTAAAAGTAAATAGGTATTACTACAAAAATAAATTAACGAAAGAAAAAACTAAAAGAAGGATAAGGATACGTATTTGAAATTTTAGATCTATTACCGAAAAATTTATAGAACTCAACGATGCTGCAGAGAGAAGAAGAATTAAAATTGTGTATCTAAGAAATCAAGTTGATAGAAAAGAAATATAAAGAAGTAGGAGATACAAGTTAAAAACTATGGCACATAAAAAAATAAAATGAGATTACTATTATTGTTGATAAAATATTAAAGGATACAATTGTCTCAATAAAAAATTATGAGATATATTATTATGATAAAAATAATTATTGAAAGAGATATCATTAATACAATTAATACGTATGCTACACAAATTAGATTAAGTGGTGAGATTAAAGAAAAATGTTGAGAGAATATAGATGACTTTACCCAGAATATATCAAATGAAGATATTATATTTACCGCAAAAGATCTGAATTGGCATGTTAGAAATAAATGTCATGAATATGAAAATGTTAATAGATTTTGTTTATGAAAAATAAAATGAAGATAAAAATATTCTATATTTTGCTATGACTTATTATCATATTTTTACAAATACTTATTTTATTAAAAAATTTACATTTAATAATATTTAAAAATGAACAAAATAAGAGTCAAATTGATTTTATTTCTCACATGAAAGTCTAATCATGCTATTTGCAAAAATTATAAAATTATTTTGAGTGAAATTTTAACATGTCGACATAAGTTAGTGGTTTTATATGTTAAGATTAAAACACAAATAAACACATTTAGGAGAAATATTTCTCCAATAAAATGGTGAGAATTAAAAAGGATGAAATAAAAAATATTTAATAATGATTAGACTTATGCGTAGACGTTAGTAGTGTGAATGAACATGGCTATAAAAATTAAAGAGATTGCTAAAAATATACTTGGAAAGTGTGAAGGACATGACCCACCTAAAAAGAAAACTTGGTGGTGGAATGAAGAAGTGCAAAAGATGATTAAAAATAAGAGGATTGGTATAAAAAATTGCCCAAGTGAACAATGAAGTTTATGAGTAATACAAGATAGTGAAAAAAGAAGCAAAAATGCCTATTAGACGAGCAAGAGATGATACTTTTAAATATATATACAAGAAAATTGGGACTAAAGAAGATAAAAAAGATATTTATAAATTAGCAAGAATAAGAGAGAGAAAGTCTCAATATTATAATCAAGTTAGATGCGTCAAGAATAAAGAATGAAAAATTGTGTTCAAAGATGGATAGAAAAAATTACTTTGATACTCTTTTTTATGATAATTTTACTAAAAGTATAGACAACATAAAAAGAATATGATAAAGTTTAATTTGAGTTATATTTGGAGGATTTAATTTTTAAAAGTTAAATAAGCATTGAAGATAATAAAAACACATAATGCATGTTGTCGAGATAGCATTCTTATTTAAGTGTGGAAATGTCTGGAAGAGTTAGGGGTGAAATGATTAACTCGACTTTTTAACAAAATTCTAATATCGAAAACAATGCCAAATGAATGAAGAAAGAGTAACATTACACTTATTTTTAAGAAAAAAATATAAGATATACATGATTGTACAAATTATAAAGAGAACGAACTTATGAGTTGTACTATACAATTATGAGAAAACATTATTAAATAGCAATTATGTAATTGTACAAATATTTCAACTAATCAATTTAGATTTGTGTTTGATTGATTTACAATTGAAGCTATTTTTTTTCTTATAAGTTTGATAGAGAAATATCAACATATGAAGAAAGATTTACATAAAGTGTTTATTGACTTAGAAAATGATTATGATAACGTTTTAAGTGAAGTTTTGTGGTGGGTGTTGGAACAAAAGGTGATGCATGTTAGGTATATACAAATGATAGAAGATGTATACAATGAAACAACCACTAGCATAAACACAATTGAACGAGAAACAAGAGAATTTTCTATTTTAGTTGATTTACATCGAGGGTGTACGATAAGTCCTTATATATTTACATCAATTATTGATGAATTAACAAAGATTATATAAGATGATATCCCTTAGTATATGATATTTGTAGACAATATCATATTGAAATATGAGACACAAGAAGAAGTGAATAGAAAGTTAGAACCGCAGAAAAATACTTTAGAGGTTAAGAGTTTTAAAATAAGTAAAACTAAAATAGACTATATGCATTGTAAATTTAATAAAAATTAAAGAGAAGTAAGTGATGGTGTTATTTTAGATGGGGTAATATTATCTAAAAAAACTCAATTCAAGCATATTGGATCAATTATTCAAAAAGATGAAGAATGCGATGAAAATGTTAATCATATGATTCATATTGGATGAAGCGGAGATTGACTATCAGGATTCTATGTAATAATAATACTTTACTAAAGTTGAAAGAATAATTGTATCGTAATATATAATAATGAATATTGAATAATAAAATAAAAACATTTTAATTTAATAGTTGAAAGAATAATTGTTCAAATCTTTCTATTAATAGTTTATCTTTTCTCCATAAATTCCATTTTAATTTATAAACTTTATTTTTCTCAATTTCCCATGGTGCATTTTGAATTTTATTATATATTTTTTCATCGAAAATTATCATTTGTCTATTATTATCTTCTTGATCTTCTTCTAAATTAAATATTTCAGAAGTTTCTTCTTCTTCTTTAGTTAATTCTTGATTAGACATCATATTGAATATTATTATGTTGGAAAGGATCAAATTCATCAATTAAATCTTCTAGATTATTATCACTATCATAATAGTATTCTTCATCAGAAGAGTAAATAATTTCTTCTTCACTTTCAGATATTAATTCATAATCGTAATGTTCCAAATCAGAAAGTTCATAACCTATTCTTATATCATATATTTCTTCAATAATATTCATATCTACTATATTAATTTGTCTTCTCTTAGGGCACATATTCGCATAATGTCCTTCTTCTCCACATTTAAAGCATTTACATTTTTTAGTATTAGATTTCTTTTTTAAATATTGGCTATGTGGATTTATAGAGTTAGATTTAGATCTAACTTGAAATCTTTTCTTTTTATAAGGATACCTTCTTGTTCTTGGTTTATTAACAGAACCTTGACTTTGTGTTTTATATGACTTATTGTAATAGGTTTTAGTTTTATTTGTGGATTTTTTATTTATGGATCCACCACGCTTGTTGCGCGCTGGTCTACAACCATATAATAGTGTGGGTAATAATTTTTCACAAGCACTATTAATATTGTTTGAATTAGAATATTTTTGATAAATATGTTTTGACTTATTAAAAGATTGAAGAATTGTAGTTTCTTTACAATAATTTCGGAAGCAATTGATTGCACAACTTATTCTTGTTGAAAGACTGTCTGTTCCAGCTTTTCTTAATTCTGTTTCTTTTAAAAACGTATGATAGTAATCTTTTAATTTAGCATCCCAAGGGGATGGAAACTTATTAAAGTATTCTAGTTCCCAATGATTCCAATTTGGAGGTGGTAATCTCCAGACATATGCTGAATAATCGGTAGAAAAATCTGTTAAATAACATATATTACATAATTTCATTTTTCCTAGAATTGTTTCTATATCTTCAATATTTATTGCATCAGGTCTAGTTGATGCGGTAAAGAATTGTAATAAAATAAATTGAAATTGCATTAGAGCAGTTTCAAAGGATGATTGTTCTCTTATTTCTTGAAACATTTTATTTTCATATTGAGAAATTAGTGCATAAGCTGCACTTCCTCTCATTTTACTGATTATAAAATCAATTAGGTTTGGTGTAGTTAAGTTTGGATATAGAAATTGTAATGAAAACATAGAATGACACCATTGTATGATATAATCAGCTCTATGCTGAACTGGTATTGAATCTATATTAAAATAGTTATCTATTTGTGTATGATTTTCTTTTGGAGGAATTTTAATATTAGATTGATGATAACTATATGGTGTTTTTTCAGTTTGTTTTGGTTCAGTATTAATGTTGTAATCATTCCAACTATAATAACCATGTGATCCCCAAGTTACTGGTCTTTTACCGTATTGTTGTGTTCTTGGTATTTGTTGACTAGGTGAAGAAGCTTGAGCTGGGGCTCTAGAGGTTTCACCTTGTTCTATTGTAGGAGGATTTATTTCTTCTACAGTATTTATATTAAGTTTTTCAAAATTTAATTCTTCGATTGAGTCTTTAGAGGATTGTGATTGTGTTTCAAAATCTGGTGTAAAGTTATATTGTTTAAATGTATCATAATTTTGTTCATAATATTCTTGAATATCACTTAATTTATTAAGTTCTGGATTCATTGTATAATTATTTATTTTAGTTTTTAAATTTTCTTTATATTGTAAGAATTGTTCAAATTCAGATTCAAGACAAACATTTATTAATTCTTGCGTGTTATATGATTTAAACAAATCTTTATAATTGAATATAAAAGTAGGTGTTTGATTATGATTATATTTATGATGAGGACTATGTTTAATAATCGAGTTGTCGTTAGGTGTATTAAACTTATTTTCTAAAGTTTTAAGTATTTTATACGAATTAATTTCATAATCAATTATAGTATTTTGTTGATTAAATATATTTTGGAAGTTTTGTTTAACATCACTAGTAGCTTCTTTATTATGGCTTATATGTTGATAACTTTCTTTATTATTAGTACAGAAATTACTATCTAGGAGATAATCATCATTACGTTCAGCGGACATTTTTACTCTAGATGTTCTTGATTATACTCAGATATTCCCCTTAGCTCAATCTCAGAGCAAGGTCAGTATAGAAATTATCATTAATGATAATTGATGAAGTGTTGAAGCGTAGCGATGAAGTGTTGAAGCGTGGAGCGGAGAGAGAGACACTCAACTTGGATCGGTTTGAATAATTCACACAAGATTTATTTTTCAAGGTACTCTTACAGAGGGTCTTCATGCTCTTATATAGTCGAGCTTACACACTATTATGGACTTCAGAAGGTTTGAAATCCGAAAACTATGGGTACAATACTATGGGCTCAAAACCAATGGCGCCCATGGTTTTACAATAGTAAAAGGTTTTGCAACAGTGGATATTCGATATTCTTCTTGATCGGCTCCCCGAGGCTCAGATCAAATTCTTATACAGTATTGAGATCTTCCATATCTGCTTCGTCAGCCCAGCTTGTATTTGTATTTTGCCAAAGTTCCATTGTTTTTGGACCTAAAATATTGATATCCAGCCTTTGTTGATAGCTGGGTCCTCCATGATGGCTTTTGTGTACCAATTTGCCTTCGTCTCGAATAAGTATTCTTCCATCCGTCCAACTGGGAACAGTTATTGGCCAAGCCCTTTCGTTCTTCATTTCTCTGATATTAGTCTGTTGTTCTTGTCCTTCATTGAATATTCCATTAAATTCTATATAATTTATTTCATAAGAATATTGTGGTTTAAGTCTCCATATTTGTATTGATGGATAAGTATTTCCAATAGTTATTTCTTGGAATATAGCAGTAATATTTATTTCAAATACTTGGACAAGAAGAGGAATCCATCCAACAATTGTTTTTATTATCATAGGAAAATTTAAATTATTTATTTGTTCTCTAGTGACAATTATTTTATTTACTAATCCTTTTTCAATAGCCTGAATACTTAGATCATCAATTTCATGATGTACTAAGGTTATTCTTCTTTTTCCATTATATTCAACTAAACAATCTGCATATTCCATCATAAGTCTCATTAAATGAGAATCCCATATTTTTTTATTTATTGTTTGCATTAATTCTGGTGGAAATATTTCATTTATATAGTTATGAAGAGCTATTCTTTTTGTTTTTTCTAATATCTTTGAGAACATAGAAGTTTTTTCTAGATCATTTATAATTTTAAGTTGTTTTTCTGGTTCTTCTTGATAGATATATTTTTCAAGAAGTGGTAGCATATGGTGATAATAAATTTCAAGATAGTTATTTCTTTCGGCTGCATTTTGTTGTGTAAGGTTCATTATTTGATTTCAAGATGAAAGATTGTATTTTGATTATTTATTGAACTTGCTTCTAGAGCTACGAGGCATTCTTCTATATTTCTTATAGCGAAATATATTCGGATTACTTTAAGTCCTCCAAGATTTCTTTCCATAATTTATTCAGATTTTCATAAATATTTGTACTCGACTTTATTGCTTCTATAGGAACTTCTAATAATTGATGTATTATTTTTTGATTCTGTATTTTTGCCATATCTATTATTATATTTCCTTCTGCAAAATTTATATTTATTTTTGGTTCACCTTTATTAATAGGTGTAATATAGGAATTTATTGGAATATTTGCCCTTGGCACCGTATTTGCTGTATTCGAAGAAGAAGCTATTCCTTTATTTGTCATAGTTGCTTGGAGGAAATTATTCTTCATGCTGAAAAGGTCGAGATAAATAGTCAGCAACAATATTTTGATAGCCAGGTAAAAAATGTATTGTATAACTATAATCTTCTAACTGCATTAGCCAACGTACTCTTCTACTATTTTGGTCTTCTTTTCGATTTTTTATATAATGATATAATCCTTTATTATCAGTATTAATTCGAAAAGTAGTTGGTAGTAATCAATATTTAAAACTTTTGATGGTTTTTAATATGGCTAAAAATTCTTTTTCATATGTAGAATAATTTATTTCGGGTTTAGAAAATTTTCCGGAATTATATCCTACAACATCTTCTTTCTCTATAGTTAATATAATTACCAATAAAATTGGCTAGCATCAGTAGAAACTATTAATTTATCTGTTTCTTTTGGTATAACTGTTTTGGGTATTTTTGTTATTATAGATTTGATGTATTTAATTTCTTTTTCTGCTTCTGAAGAGAGTTTTATTTTGATCTTATCGGTTTCCCATCTTGTTATAATTTTATCATTTTCTTTTTTATATTTTTTATTTTCAAAATTAATTATTCCTTGTAATTCTTTTATTAATTCACTTAGTCGAGGAATATATTTTCTTCCATAATTTAGTATTCCTAAAAAACTTTGTAGTTGTTTAAGTGTTGTAAATGTATCTGGGAATTCTTTTATTTTGCTAATAATATGAATTTGAAGTTCAATAGTACCGTGATCAATAATTTTTCCTAAATATTCTATTTTTTGTTTGCAAAGTTCAATTTTTTTAGGTAATAGGATTATACCATTTTTAATAAGAATTTCTCTTGTTATTTGTAGGTGATATTTATGTTCATTATAATCATTAGAAAAGACTAATATATCATCTATATAGACTACAATAAATTCATTATAATCTTTAAATATTGAGTTCATCCATTTTTGAAATATTTGTGGTGCATTTTTTATTCCGAATGGCATTACATTCCATTCTAAGTGTTCGTATGGTGTAGAGAATGAACTTAATTCTCTTGATTCAAGATCTTCTAATTTTATTTGCCAAAAACCTGATTTAGCATCGAATTTACTAAACCATTTTTTATCTTGTAGTTTTTTTAAGATACTGTCACAACTAGGTATATGAAATCCATCAAATTTTGTATGTTTATTTATTTTTTTGTAGTTTATTACCATTCTTGCTTTGCCTCTTTTTTTCTCTGAATGGTTTCTAACCATAAAGGCAGGTGAAATATGTGGACTCTTACTAGTTTGTATTAGATTAAATTTTTTTAATTCAGTTATTTGTTTTTGAAATTCTATTACATCTTCTTTGGAATATACTAAGGATTTTGTTCTTAGATTTTTTCCTTTATGTTCTGGTAGAATTTCTATTTTACAAAATCTTGGACTTTTATCCCATAATTTTAAAGGGTTTTCTGAAAATAATTCGTTTAAACTATTTAAATAAAAATCTTGAAAATTCTCTTTTGATATATTTAGTGGTAACTTAAAGATTTTTGGTACAATAAAATATCGTGGAATAACTATTTTTTTATCATTTTTTGTAAACGTATTAAACATCTTATCAATTGTAATAGGTGAATATTTGTTTATAAAATTATTACCTAGAATCATGTTACTTAATCCTTCTTTTATTATGTATACTTCAGGAATAACAAATTCTTCTTCAATTTCATTTTGATCTAAAATATATATGGAAACATTTCTAGATATTTTTGTTGAATTAGTATTTCCTGCTAATCCACTAAATAGTTGTGGTTTTTTTAGATCTTCAATTAGATTTATAGGCCAAAATTTTTCTTCTACTATGCTCTTAGTTGCTCCTGAATCTAAGATAGGGAAAATACTATAATGTTGCCCGTTTTCATATTCTGTTTATTTGTCTAGTTATTACTTCCATTAGATAAAGTTGTAAATTTTATTTATTATAAGATCTACTAACTTATTTTTCTTTTTAATTCTAATAATTGATGCTTTCTCAAAACTTTTTATTATTATAGTTACTTCTCCAGTATATGTGGATTTTATAGTTCCTTCAGTAATATGTAAATCTACATTTTTTAACCATCCATTTTTCCCTTTTATTATACCATAAAATTCATCTGGTATTATAAATCCTAAACCAGTGTATAAATTTTTCCTTTCTGTAGGTAGTAAGGTTACATTTTCATTTGATAATAATGTAAATCCTATTTCTGATTTTTCTGGCCAATCTACAGTTCTATCGTATTTGATAACACATATTTTATAATCTTTGAATAAATATTCTTTTACTTCTTTATTTAAAGGTCTTTCCATTCGTATCATATTGGATGAATCTGTTAGGATTTTCTCAACTGTTATTTGTTTAGTTTCAATGGTAAAGGTTATAGTATGGGGATTTATTGTAATTGGATTATATTGATTTAAAATATCGTTTCCAATTATTAATGCAACAGCATCAGGAGAAGTGTATAAAGTTTTAAAGTTTAGATTATGAAGTTTTTTATTAACATCTTCAATTCTTAATTCATTAATATTAGCAATGTTTTCAAATGTTACTATATTTCCATCAAATGTAATATATTGTTCTATATGATTACTTTTTTCAATATTACCTTCTATAATTTTACTATTTATATGTGATATAGAAGCTCCGGTGTCTATTATAGCATTGATCCAAGTAGATTTAATTGGACTTATTTTAACTTGAACTTTAATCATTGTTAATTTAGGATATATCTTTTTAGCTATTGTCATTATTTCATTTTGGTCGTGTCTTAAGTATTTATCTATGCAATAAGAATATCTAGGTTGTTCTATATCTTCTTCATCAATATCTTTTATTGTTAATCGACTTGAAGGATATTCTAAATTTTTTAACTTAATCATTTTATTATCGATTATTAACTCTTTGCTAATTTGAGGTTTATTTTTTTGTTTTAAGTCTTCTAATGCTATATGCCATTCTTTAGGAAGGCTTATTTTATCAATTTTAGGTTCAATTATTTCAGAGTAGGATTGCTGATCTTCTAACATTATTATGTTTTGATCTATTGGTTTTGTTGGCATATCATTATGTTCTGATAAACTTGCTAATAGTTTAGTTGTTATTGTTAATGGTTTACTACCAGGAGTCATTTCTATATTTCTTAGTTCATGGTATATGTATAAACCTTCGTCTATATTTCTATCGTTTAAGCTTATTGAATATTGGGGAAAGATTCTAAATTTTAAATATTGATAAATCAAATTACTTTGTATCATTCCTATTATGGATTGCGCTGGATTTATGAATCTTTTATCAGCAATTATTATTGTTGTTGGAGAATTTATTCCTTTTCTAAAATTTGCTTTTATAGTAATATCTATGGCTCCTAGATGTAGATATTTAATTTTATCTTTTCTTTTAGAGTTTTTTAACATTTGAGTTATTTTTTCTTTATTTATGATTTGTATGTTTGTAATAGATCTATTAGTTTCTACAGAGTCTATTGTTTGTTCAAATCTTTCTATTAATAGTTTATCTTTTCTCCATAAATTCCATTTTAATTTATAAACTTTATTTTTCTCAATTTCCCATGGTGCATTTTGAATTTTATTATATATTTTTTCATCGAAAATTATCATTTGTCTATTATTATCTTCTTGATCTTCTTCTAAATTAAATATTTCAGAAGTTTCTTCTTCTTCTTTAGTTAATTCTTGATTAGACATCATATTGAATATTATTATGTTGGAAAGGATCAAATTCATCAATTAAATCTTCTAGATTATTATCACTATCATAATAGTATTCTTCATCAGAAGAGTAAATAATTTCTTCTTCACTTTCAGATATTAATTCATAATCGTAATGTTCCAAATCAGAAAGTTCATAACCTATTTTTATATCATATATTTCTTCAATAATATTCATATCTACTATATTAATTTGTCTTCTCTTAGGCAAGTATATTCGCATAATGTCCTTCTTCTCCACATTTAAAGCATTTACATTTTTTAGTATTAGATTTCTTTTTTAAATATTGGCTATGTGGATTTATAGAGTTAGATTTAGATCTAACTTGAAATCTTTTCTTTTTATAAGGATACCTTCTTGTTCTTGGTTTATTAACAGAACCTTCACTTTATGTTTTATATGACTTATTGTAATAGGTTTTAGTTTTATTTGTGAATTTTTTATTTATGGATCCACCACGCTTGTTGCGCGCTGGTCTACAACCATATAATAGTGTGGGTAATAATTTTTCACAAGCACTATTAATATTGTTTGAATTAGAATATTTTTGATAAATATATTTTGACTTATTAAAAGATTGAAGAATTGTAGTTTCTTTACAATAATTTCGGAAGCAATTGATTGCACAACTTATTCTTGTTGAAAGACTGTCTGTTCCAGCTTTTCTTAATTCCGATTTGATCCGATTTTGATTACGTTATCGAAATCGAAACCGAATCTGATAATTCTTCAATATATATTAAATATTTATTTTTATAAAAAAATGAGTTAATAATTCACATATAATTACTAAAATTTGATATAATCTCTTTTAAATTTTTTTTATTTTGTATATTATATATTATAAATTTTTAAAATTTTTAATTAATTTTATTCATATATTTATTTTTTACGGAATGAGATGTGACTTCTTCCTGGCATTCTGAAAATAGATTGGTCTGGCTTGACCGTGAACCAATTTTACCCAATCCAAGAAACACAAATAGAACCGATTTTATCTTTTACAGTGGTATGCATCGTATTTTATAATTTATTATTTTTATGCCAATTATTTTTAGTGGTATGTATCAACGTCATACCAAATCAAAAAAATAAAATTAGAATCAATTAATTTTAATTTATATTCAGATAAAATTTTGGACTATCTTATTTGTTAAGTTTACAGTATACATCGACAGGTCTTGAATAAAAATTGTTGTAAACGGGTTTGGGTAGTTGAATAGTCAGAATCCGATTCCGATTCCAATAAAAGTTAAGAGGTTTTAAATTTGATTCCGATGATTTCGGAATCACTATGTTATGATTTTGATTCGATTCTGATTACATTATCGAAACTGGAATCGAATTCGATAATTTTTGAAATATATCTTAAATAATAATTTTTATTTAAGAATGAGTTAATAATTCACGTATAATTACTAAAATTCGATATATATTTTTGTAATTTGTTATCATTTTATATATTATATATTATAATTTATTTTTTTTATATATATATTTATTTTTATTAAAATTAAATTAACAGAAATAAAATCAACTAATTTTGATTTGAATTTCGATAAATTATCTAAATATCCCATTTCAATTCTTACTATTTAAAGAATACGAAAATGAATTCCAAACTCGTTTACGCCCCCAGTGGAGCTGCTCTCCCCGTGGCGACGGGCGGTATCCGTCGTCAATCCCCGTGGATCACAAGGTGAATGTCGGGCCCGCTTCTGTTCGGGGAATATTTACGGTCAACGGTCAGAAAAAAAAGACCGAAGGGGTCGGGCCTCATCACCAGCCCCTCGCTCTCGAGTGGTTCTAGAAGGAAATGACGTCGATGCATGAATCCGCCGGACCGGCGCGCCTGCCGGTCTAGTCGAGCCTTTACTTGTATTATAATTAAAGATATTTTTTCGTGTATCTTTTCGGGTCGTATGCAACGTGGCTTGTTGTCATTGGCTAGCTGGCTTTGCTCGCCGCGGTGTGGCGGTGCCCTCGCCCCCTCGGCTCCCCGCTCAGGAGGGGCGCGGGTGGGGGGTGGTGTATTTAAAGGCGGGCTTCCGCCACCTGCGATAGCTCGTATCGACGACGAAGGGGGAAGGAGGAGGGGCAGGAGGCGGCGGAGGAGTGGTCATTGCCGATGGCGATGGAGATCGGAACGTTCCTGAGGGAATGCGAGAGGTCGGGGGACGCCGCCTACGCGGCCTTCAAGGCCCTGCTGGAACGGCTCGAAGACTCTGCCACCAGATCCGCCGCCCGCGTCTTTCTCGCCGCCCTGCAACGCCGTTTCGACGCCAAGGAATCGGCCGACGCCTGCTTCGCCACCTATCACTTCCGCATCCACGACGTCGTCCTCTCCGACTACGAAGGTTCGCCACCGGTCACCGTATTCTTCGCTGCCTCTCCACATTGATCCTGCTTATCTCTCTTCGGCTCGTATTTTGTACGGTGATTTCTTCCGGTCTTTTGCTTCGCGATTAGGATCGGTGAGCGTGTTGATATTATTGTCCGGTCTCTTTTGCTTATTACTGTTTTGTCGGTTTTATATGTTCCCTTTTTTATTTAGATGTGTTATTTTCGTGATACTTTTAGCTCTAGTTATACATTCTTTCTTCTTGCGAAAAAAGGGAAATCGTGATTTACGTATGATGTCTCGGTTTCCTCGTCCGGTGTATCTCGTTGTCGGTATAGATGTATATTTTTCTTCGTCGTTTATGTCCTTAGATGGATCAATACTGTTAGCACTGTTGCTTACGTGGCTATTAGATGATTGTCGCGTTGTTGATAACCATAGAGGGATCGAATCTGGCAGTTCTGTTACTCCCGTGCAAAGGTTGTCGCATAGCTTAATTAGACGTGGTACCTATTTCATCCGTATTTTTTTTATAGAAACCACCAAATTTTTGTTTTTTTTGTTTTAAATTCTGTTGGCCGTATCTGGTAATTGATCGTCTGTGATTGGAGGATCATGCTATTTAGATTATTGTTTACTTGTTTAGTTGCTTGAGTATCTTTACATACTTACTTGAGAATCATTTTCTCATTTCTTTGCTCATTTTTTGTTTGCTTCTACTTGGGTGCTGTAACACCCTGCAACCTCGTACGTGTACTGTAGTTTTGAAGGTGGTAAAGCCTATAAAGCACTAAAGGAGCGATACTAGATTAGGATGTTGAGATATTTCTTGTGATTTTTTGATGAGGATTAAAACTAATGTTTTATGATTTTAATGATGATTTATCATGCGAGCACAGATTATCTAAAATATCTAATCCAAGGTACAAAGTTTGAATAAAAACTTGATATTTTGTAGAAAACTGTATTGACCAGGTTATTGTATACAGTTGACCGATATTGTAGATTAACCAAATTCAAAACTCATGTGTTTTAGTGCACGAGCAACAGTTGAGTGATATGTGTCCAGTGGTCAATCTAAATTCCAGAACAAGAATTTTCTTCATGCAATGTCTATTGATTGAAGAAAACCTTCAAAATGCTTCTCAAGATACGGTGAAATTTGGTCTTGGAATATGAAATCCATTTAAAATAGCTGTTGGAGGGAAGTGTGGCTATAAAACAAGATTTTGGGTAAGAGCCCTAAGAGAAATTTTGTGCTCAACATTTCAATAGGTGTTCTCTTCGAGTTCAAGCCTTCAAGGTATAAAAAGAAGGTGAAGAGAAGCCAGTGCCTTAGATATCAATCATACAACACTCTTCATCAACTCTAAGCGCACATGTAAAAGCACTATGAGCCAAGATTTACTTACTTTTTTATTTTAATTTAATTTTTATATCTTTGTTGAGCTTGTTTTTTTGTTGAGAAAACTGGTATGTGGAGAAGCTTTCTCTGTGTGTGGAGGATTACATTATTGGTTGTAATCGTGTGTGTATAGATTTGCTATGTTTACAAGCATGTATGATCAATAGATCGATTTAATGCGGTTAAGAAATCCTCACGATGTGAGTGAGGTAGTGGATGCAGGTTCCATCAGTGTGTTATCCAAACGGACCGATCTATCATAAATATTGTGTTCTTTGTGTGGTTTGGTCCTTTTTTTATTTCCATTCACTGTGCTTGTAATTGTAACGTATTGAGTGCATCATGTTTGTTTTGATTCAATTTGAGTGATTAGTATTTTTAAACTTGTCAAAAACTTTTAATTTGGGGGAAAACTCTATTTACCTCTTTAGGTTTGTCAAAGGTTCTACAAAGGAGATAGAATGATAAAGAAAACAAAAAACAAAGAGGAATGCTCTGCTCAGATGGTAGAGGTGGGAACTCATCTAAATAAAGTCTTCCAATTACGGAATCTAGAAGCAAACAATACGCATCTGGATAAGTCCCATAATTGGTAAAGAATTGGCTCCTTACAAGAGAAGTAAAATGCAAAGGGATAGTGCTCTGGACGCCAAACTCCTACAAGAAGATCCTTTTATTTCGTTTCCTTTGCATAGCATTTAAGTTAGAGCCTAAGTACAGGTCCCATTGTGCTGGATCAATCATCCATGGGTTCAATTGGCTCCACCTCTTAAACAACTACCAGATCATAGTTGTCAAGGCGACATGGCGTCAAGGGCACCCGAAGGGCCTTTTATGGCTTAGGTGACAAGGCATCCGCCTAGGCATCACCTAGGTAGTAAGGCGGGATATAAAGTGGGATATAAAATGTCAAGTCTTACATGTCATAAACAATATGTAAAAAATTTAAAGAATGCTACAAAATTTAATAAAATTGACATGTATTAACAGCAAAATTTTTATGAAGAACACAACATGTACAAAAATAATATATTGCATTGTAAATTTGTAATACATACAACTCAACTTGATTTTTGGTCCCAAGTTACTTGGGGTCGGCCATATAAATTCTCTTTCTTTACTCATTTTGAGTTATCTTTTTAGAAATATTAAAATAATCTAAATCATATTGAATTACCCTTCTCTAAGTTAACTTAGGTCTACCACATCTTTTTTTATTTTAATATTTTTTACTTTTCTTACTAGAGCCTCCTTAAATTTACATTTAAGATATCCAAATCATCTCAATCTCTCTTTTTTCAATTTATTTACAATTGTCGTTGCTCCTACATTTTCTCTAATATATTCATTTTTGATTTTATCTAATCTAGTTCGACCACTCATCTATCTTAACATTCTCATTTCAGCAACACTTATTTTAAAATTATATTTTTTTTATCGTTCAACATTCATATCATACAATATTGTAGGTCTTATATTTGTACGATAACATTTTTCTTTCAACTTTAGTGGATCCTTACGATCACATGAAACCACTTTAACCAATCTCCACGTCATCCAACTTGCTTTAATTCGATGATTAATATCTTCATCGCATTCTCCATCGTTTTTAATAATTGATCCAATATACTTGAATTGAGTTCTCTTAGATAATATTACCCCATCCAAATTTGTAATGCATACAATACAAATGATTGGAAAACAAGAGTAAATTTGATAAAAGTGATATCAAAATTGCTCGGATCCAAACCTTAGCACCAATGAGTTCGACAGGGGTTGAGAGATTCCAACCTTAGTGTAAGCAATATCTAAGCATCAAATGCTTCATTAGACTCTCTATGATATGAAGAAGATAAAAAATTTACATTAAGATAAAACAACATCGGTTAGAAACTACTGACGCATTGGAGTTGTTATTGCATTTGTAACGTTGAGGTGTTAAAAGTCTAAAGGAAGATTAAAACATCTCTACTAGATGTTAGGAGGAGAAACTTGTAGGAAGAAAAGAAAAGAAACCAATAAAAGAAACAAAATCTTTCATCAAATCAATAGAATGTACAGCACAAGACACCCACAAGCTTCTTTCCTACAGCCTTATATGACACCTTGTTGTTAGTGACAAACTACACAATGTTTTCTTTCTCAATCTCATCCACTGCTTCGTTCATCAAACCAAACAAGTAATCCACATTATTCACCTAGCCTAAAGCATCAATAGACTTCAATAATATGATACTTTTAGAACAATACACAAGGAAATTAATAAGTGATCTTGTGATTCTTGTTCATCCATCGCACGTTATAGTGCACCCCTCTCCTTTTAGATAGATTTGAATCCATCTATCCATGGCCTCAACTCATCAACCTCTTCATCCAAACTAGCCTCATATATGTACTTGGAGGTGGGGGCTTTCAATCTTGGCCCAGTCTCATCAATGGCATCTGCCATTGTTTGAAAATTAAGACTGATGGTTGCATGTGCTGGGACACCTACATAAATCAAAACAAAGACATCGTTGTTAACAAAAATTTCAAAAACATTCAGCACATATAGGTAATAAAACTTTAACATCTTCATAATTTGTTTACTTGCGTGTAGAAAGAATTTAACCTAATTTTTATCAGGATGCTCTAGATCCGACGGTGGAGAATAATTCTTATCTAGAATTACTTAAACCCATTAAATATGACTGTATATTATTCCGTATGTGCTCCAATCACCGTGGATTGCATATCTTATCAAGATATATGGTTAAGTGTTTCCAATTTGCATCAAAACATGATATATGTGATTTCATTGGCCGGTAAATTCTCAGCCCTTAATTAGTGCGAAAATTGCATTAAAATGTAATTAAATCAATTCTCTATCAAACTATAGTTTTCTTATCAAAATGGACCAAGACCCATTAATACGGATCCAAAACTTAAATTCTTGGTCAATCATGACCCATTGGATCACAAGATAGATGACTGAGATAATCTGGCTTATTCAAAAGGATTTTGGAGAAGCTCAAAATTTGATATTTTGTCTATAATTGACATAACATTGATTGGATTATCGATCTGACTTTGTCGTTTATCAACATTAAGTTGGACGGACCTTCTATCGATGTCACTTTATTATTGGGCTAACTCTGAGTTGTGTGGGCCCAATAAGGACCAATAGTGGAATTCTGCCACTCGGGTTCATCTTATGATATTTGTGATTCCATCAATAAGGCTTCTGCCAGCATTGGCATATGGGCCCATTTTCTAACCTTCTTGGCCTAATATGCCCCAAGAGCAAATTATTCTAGAATCGAAATTGGCTGGGAATGATCTGATTTCTTGGAATCGGTATCGACCATTTTCTGGGAAGGAAATAGATTCTGGAATTGGCCGGAATCATTTTTTTTATTTTTTCCTTTTAAAAAAAAATTAGTACAAATTTGTAAGAATCAGAAATGGCTTAGAAAAATTTTAAAAAAAGGTTAGCATGCATTTATATACATTGAAACACGAAATCGGTCGAATCGGATTGGAATTGACCGGTTCTGGAAAAATGAAGTTTTTTGCTTGTTTCTTAGTACTTACATATGTAACATTACAATTTACAATAATAAGATGGTAATGAATCTAATGATTGTAACATTATAACAAGAGAACATGTTAATAATTGCTAATAAACATGAGAAGATGTTAACTGCATGGTGAGATGAAAAAAGTATAATAAGATGTAACTATATCACATGAAAACATAAAAGTAAAAATATACATTTTATCACATCTTCACCGGGCCTTCATCCTCTTCTTGTTGCTTTCGAAAGTCCTCAGTTGTGCTTAGTCTTTTATTTAGTGCGGGGGCATATTCATAAGAAAACAATGGCGATGCCATGTCATCAAAATCGTAGGCATCAGACTGTGACACGTAGGTAGGCTCAGGTGGAGGAATCCATGGCTGTTGCAGATCATAGAATGCTGGATATTGTGGCTCCATAAAATAATACTGCAGTGTCTGCTCATCCGGGGTGAAATATGACTTCGGCCATCGTGAATCAGGTGACTTCAGAACTGTTGTACCTACACCTGATCTATGCACCTCTCCCTCTCCTGTTGGCTGCGTGGCTGGTATACACTCATCGTCATCATCAACTAAGGAGTGAAAAGGAGCCTGCGTGCTGTCATCTGGGCTCATAGGACGTTGTCTGATCTCCAACTTCCTTTTCTTCACTTCTGCTTCTGCAGTCATCTCTGATGTCCCACCACAACCTAACGATTTTTTCAACTTTGAAAATCTACCCATTTTTTGTACTGTCACTTTTGTTTTACTTTTGCTTGGATTGTGAATGGGCTGGGTAGCTGCGGCTGGGGTTGGAGCTTGGGCCAACGTTGGAAGCGGCTGTTGTACAGCTGCTGGGGTAGAAGATGGGCCTGTCTGAGCTTGAGAAGTAGGTGGAACATCCTTCTTAGTCTCTACACCATCCAACTCTTTTTCTTCTCATGTACAGTCATCCGGATCAAACTCAGCTGGATGATCCTTGACTGCCCTCTTATCTATTTAGGAAGCAAGTGCATGCTCTTATTGGAATATGTGATCCATGTCGACCTCCTCATGTGGTGGTGTGGCTGATCTATGCCTCTACTTATAAAGACCACTTGTGAACTGTGCAAATCTCTCTTCTGAAATCTTCTGTCGATCTTTAATATTCTTGATGCGCAGCCTCATGTTGTAATGATAGAAGACCAATTTCTCCAGTTTATCTGAGGTCAACTTCTCTTTGTATGTATCAAGTTAAATGTGCTCCAGTTCCTCTCACATTGAGAGAAACTAGTACTCTGCCTGAGTATCCTAATACTAATAACAGTAAGTGGATTATATCCACTCATAGTGTTCACTTGAATCCACCACTTAGTTGCAAAAAAGAAGAAGCAAACAATCAATCAACCCTCTTTGACATGAATTAGTGAACTTATAACTTATAAGATAAGGAAATAAAAATATTATTTTAAATAACTATATCAGAAGACACTTTGTCACAAGAATATCTCAGATCATCATCTAAGAATACCCCGACCTTCATCTTATACCTCTGCATTTGAAAAATGATAAATAAAATTTGATTAGTTGTCAAATAATTATTGACTCCAAATTCTTAATTGAACTCTAACTTACTTCTATCTCAGTTTCTACCCTATCTTGATGAGATGGGCAGAGGCGTTGAATAACTAAGAGTGCATCCTGCATCACCTCATTGTCGTTCACCATCTGTCCTCTATATTAGATATGGGGGTTCAAAAAATATCCTGCAGTCATTTATCAATATTCGTATTACATTATGAACAAGACAATTATTGACTAAGTAGAAAGTAGATAAGCACAAATAATTTATTCACTAACTGACCTGCAACATGTACATCATGATGCAAAGTCCTGTCCCATCGGTCATTTATGATCTTCTACCATTTTTTGTAACATCTGTGATTCTTTTCTTTTATTTTCAATTTAGCCCGGTCCATTGCATCATAAAGTGTGCTCATCTGATTCCTGTCATCGGAGTCTACCAATCTCAACACAACTACTAGTGGCTTTATGATTGCCAAGCAGTAGGTAATTTTCTCCCAAAATCTCTTGTCAGTGATCTGCTTCTCAGACCTGACAAAAATATCCAATTGGTCTTCCTTGTTATTTAGGTGGTCCACCATATAATTATAATACTTCTTGGATTGGGTGACCTTGACAAGTGCATGCCTGGGCCGATGCAAGCTCTTTTGTGCAATGAAATCTCCAGTGCAATGAAGTTCGTGGCAAAATGAGTAGGATTGGGCTTGACAAGATTGTGCCCTCTAATATATGACCTCATAATATGTAGTAGACAAAGATGTGAATAAATAAACGAAGTGATGGTTTACACCTGTCTGACAAGTGTGAAAATTGTCTCCTCCTTGTCTATATCCTCCAATATGAGGTCAATAGAATGTCCCGCACAAGACACTCATAATAGATGCTGTCTCTTCTCTATCAACTTCTTTCCAACCACCTTATAGAAGTGTTCATTATCAGTGACAAATTAAACCACATTCTCTTCCCCCATATCCTCTACCATGGTATCCATCAAGAAAAAATGTAGTCAACGTTTTTTATTTTCCCATAAGCATCCACCGACTTCAAAAATGTTGTGCCCTCTAAACAATACACTAAGAAATTAATCATGAACCGCTTTGTAATGTCAGTCCATCCATCGCACATCACTGTGCACAACCCTTCTCTTTCCATACCAATTTAAACCCACCCATCCACTCTATCAACTTCCGCACCCCCTCATCCAGCCCACCACCATATATATGTTTGCTGGTCGGGACTTGCATTCCCTGTTTAGCCCAAGGATCGCGGGATCGGAATCGGAATCGGGATCGGGATCGGTGGGTACCGATCCGGATCGATCGGATTGGACCGATTCCGACCGATTCAATGGAAGAAAATCGATCCAGAATCAATAAGAAAAAAAGCAAAAAAAAAAAACGATCCGATTCCGATTCCGATCCGATTCCGGACCGATTCCGGCCGATTCCGGCCAATTCGGGACCGATTCTGGCCGATCCGACTGGAATAGCAAAAAAAGAAAAAATGATCCGATTCCGATTCCGATTCCGATTCCGGACCGATTCCGACCGATTCCGACCGATTCCGCGGAATTCATGTCGGAATCGGTCCTTCCGCATGGGATCGGTCCACCGATCCGATTCCGGAATCGGTCGGAATCAGTCCGATTCCACCGATTCCGTAAACAATGGTTTAGCCTCTAGCCATGGCATCTACCATCGTATAGAAGTAAGTGCTGGTAGCTGCATGTGTTGGGATGCCTACATTAAGTAAAAAAAATATCTATCAGGCACAAACAAGATTAACTAAATAAAACATATATACGTGCTATTTTAAGAGTGATACCTGCATGTGAAAATCACTTAACAATGTGGCAAATCGCTCTCTTTGTAGCCGTTCCTATTGTTTTCATCTCTTTCATGGTTTGTTTGATGTTCATCTGTTTAGCACTTTGTCTCCTAAATAGGTACTCATCGCTCGGTGTAAACCAAGTACTAGTAGAATGACGATGTGGCTTATGTCTCCCTCTCTCAGTGTCCCGGTCCCAAGTAGGGCGAGCCGTTACTGATTGGCTGTTGACACCTGGAATTTCAAAAAAAAAAAAAAACAGAGAGGAGCAGGAAGAGAAAACGACGAGGGATGGAGGTTGACCGGTAGGCAAAGGTAAAAAGGGGGGAAGCCACATAAACGGGAAGACGGCAGGCTGCTTTACCATAGCCGACTCGTGGTCGGGTGCGCAGGAGGAGATGATCCCCTTTGCAGGATCCGGAACAGAGGGTCAACCCTTTTACCGGTCCTTACGGCGGCACCCTGCACCGACCAGGAGCCCATCCCGGCGTCCACGGACTTCCGAGGGAGCCTCGCGTCCGATAGACGACTATAAGAAGAGGAGAGTGGGGCCGGGAGGGTGACTAAACCACCAAAGAGAGAGACGGAGAGGTAGAGAGGGAGGGTACCCAGAACCATTCCAGCACCCGCTCGCGTCGCCGGCACCGTCGGAAGCTCCCAAATCCTCCCGCAAGTCTCTAATCTTCCCGTCGAGCAACGCCGGCAAGGTCCCTCCTCCACCGTTGAAGCCGATTTTCTCCTTCCTGAAGCATCGCTAGTTGATTCCGAAGCCGTCGCCGTCGCCGCCGTGCCCTTCTCTGTACCCCTTGAGCAGCCGCCGCGGGCAAATGAGGTCTCCGTCGGGAGCACCTAGAGACGGAGCCGACGGCGCCGAGAGGTCGCGGCCGAGCTCCCGCTGCTGCCTGTTTGCCGCCATCGCCGGATGCCCGCTGCCGCCGCGTCCAGGTGGCCGCCGCGAGAAGAAGCCGTCGGGCGGGGGGTGGAAAACCGTGGGGCCCACCAGGCCATTTTGTAAAAAAAAAGAGGGGGGAGTCGACGGACGAAGCCGGCCGGCCCCGCGGAGTGAGCTGCTGGTCCGGGAGCCGACCGGTCCAGTAGGACCCAAACAGGGGACCGAACCCCCTGTTCGGTGGAGCAGAACCCAAATAAAAAAATTGAAAAAATTAGTAAAACAAACAATCAAATGAAATTAAATGAAAATCTACCTTTTTAATCAACAAATCGAGACTAGTTGGGTGGTCGACTAACCATCCGCCCCTACGTCTCGACTTAAGCTAAAAGAAATCAAAATTTGGACTAGTTGGGGGGTCGACTAACCATCCGCCCCTACGTCCTTAAGGTAGTCATACAAAGGTCATAAAAAGACCCCAATGTCTTACCATCAAGCTATATATGAGGCCGTGCATGATCAACATGCCATTAAGCCGATTATATGCTAAAAAAAGAGAGAAGAAGAAATTGAGGAAATACCCATAAGTCTATCTAAGGACCGGGTATATTCCCCCATAAATTGACAAGTTCATCTTATCCAATGAAGATTGAGTGAAGATGGTCTCACAACAGTCAAGTTGTAATGAATCTCTTGGGCCATTCCGGGTCTGAAAATACCGAGAGTGGGAGAGCTGAATTTAATAAAAAGAGGGGTAAGTAGAATTTCCTAAGGCTAAATCAAAATCTGGAACTCATAAAAATCTAAAACACATAAAAATCTGAAATGCACAAAATCTGAAATCTAAATCTGAAACTCAAAGCCTGCAAATGAAAACATCCGGGATCTATCATCTAAAAAGAAGAGTAATCTGAAAATGCCAAATCTGGAGGTGAGAACGTATAAGATCTGAAACAAAACAAAAAATCTGAAATCTGAATTTATGTGCAGAACCCATTTAAAAAAATCTGAAAAAACCCCAAGTCTGAAATTTGAAACAAACCTGAAAACCAGAAGTCAGAGCATAGAATCCGAAACCTGTAAAGCCTGCCGAATTAAAAATCTGAAAGTCAGATTTAAAAACTGAAGTTTAAAACATAATCTGAATTTGAAGCCTGCAGAATCTGAAATGCAGCCTGATCCCGAAATCTGAAAATTCTAAAATGATCAGCAAGTCCAGAGGAAGACAACAAACGAAAATGTGAAATCTACCAACCTGCAGAACTCAGAAACGGAAATTAGAAACTTAAACATCCAAAACTGAAGACTAAGTCCATGTAATTTCCAACCGATTGAACATCAAGCCCCACCCAGTTCTGAATTCAACCAGAATTCTGTAACTAGACCTCAATCAAACCGAATCTCATCCAAAACGTTCAAATCTGGCCATCTTTGAGTCAGTCCCAAGCAATTCATGAATTATGAAATGGATTAGCCTTAGACTTAATCAAACATGAGCCAACAATGCTAAATTTTCAAGCGGTTTTAAAGAGTAATCCTGATTGAACCATAATCGAACCAAGTCCAATCCTGGTACCATACATCCAAACTAAATTTTCTCCAGATCGGGTAAGATCCAAACATTTTTAAAAAGAGGCCCAAGCAAATCAGAAATCTGAAAGTTTCAAGAAAATCTGAAGATTCCAATTAAAGTCTCAAACCAGAAAGATCAACAAATTTTAACTCATTAAACCTTAACACAGAACGTTAAACCAAAATTGATAACAAATCTGTTAAACAGAAATTCCAAGTTTAAGCAATCTGTCAAGCACCAATTTTAACTAAATAAATTCAAATGAATTCTAATAAAATAAATTCAATTTAAATTAATCAAGCAATCAAGAAATTAAATTCAACTCAAACAGATTAACTTTAACCAAACAAATCTTGTAACTCAAATCAATCAACTCAATTCAAACTGAATTCTCCAAATCAAACAAATTCAACTGAATTCTAATAAATGCCAAAACAAACACAAAACAAACCAAATTCAATATAACCCAAATTTCTCAAGTTAAACCCATTCCAGCAAGCAAATTTAATTCCAGCAAATTATATTCCATAAGTTAAACTAAAATCAATCCATAAACAAACTGTCTTAAACCCAAATCAAGTTTAAAATCAATCAAAAAATTCAAATTGAATCAAACTAAAATCAATATGCAATTCAAATAACTTCAACCAAAAAGCAATTCATAAATTAAGTTTAATTAATCAACTTCAACTCAAGCTCAAATCAATTCAACCCAAATCAACTCCAATCAATTTTAATCAAAACCAAACTAAGTTCAAACACATTATGTGCTTGCATTCCATCAAGTTCATGGGGCTGTTTTCTCCTGTGTGTTTGTATGAATGTTTATTTTTGTGAATGCATCGTTCTTCTACTTCAATGAATTGCTATGATGGATAATCAAGGGTATTCGAGTATTCTCGATGTAATTAACGTCGGATCTTCGCACCATCCGACGGGGAGATGTCAAAATAAATTTCAAAGAACCTAACAACCTCAATTTATAATTTATACATACCATTGACCCTAGCTAGTACTTCTATGGAATACCATCTATTTTCCTAAGAATTCAACGCTAAGGTCTAAATCAAAAATTCAAATTCAAATGGAAAATGAATTTCCAAAATCAAAAATCTTTAAAAAAATGTTTTGAATTTTGAGGTTACATCATCGGCTAAGAACTGGGTCAGCTCTGGACCCTCCTACTCTTCTTCTCTTTTCCTCCGTAATAGCTGCACGCTTGGTAGCATGCTTAACTTCCTGAGCTCAGAGGCTGTGGAGTCGTCCTCACTCTGGCTCCGACTCGGCTGGTGCCTTCTCCTTGCCTTTCCCTTTGTAGGTTGGTAAATCTTGGTCCCTCCTCTCAAGCAGCTCATCCTGCAACTTTTTCTTTGCTCAATCCTAACCTGTCGTTGAGAGACTGTACTTGTAAGGTAGCCTCTCATCTCTTCACTCTTCTCTCTAAGCACCTTATCACATTTTTTTACATTGCCACTTAGTTCGGCAATGCGTTGTTTAAGTAGAAACACATCCCCGTTCATCTCTTTGTCACACCACTTGCATTGTACTCTTTTCTTTGATACGTCTACCATGTGGTCGTGTTCCCAACTGACGTTAGAAGGATGTGCTGACGTTAAATCATCGTATTCGACCATTGCTTATACTTGCAAAATATGTAAACAATATATAACAGCTTGTTAGACATGCATATAATTGCTTTAGGAGTTGTTCTGAAAGAAAAAAGCTCATTAGTCGAGTTTTTCAGTATATTAAAATCACTTTGGAGTCGTCAAAAAGCTGTAAAAATTAACTAAGTCATTCCGGCAGTCGAATGTTATTAATAAGATGTTAACAACATATAAAAAACTTGATCGTACCAATTCGAGAAGCGAATGGACTGTTCAATATGTTTAGAGGGTTTTGTCTACGTTGGAAAGGGTCGTAAATCAGTGTATACTGTATAGGGATTCCATAATTTTTTCTTTACCAAGAACATTAAGTTGATGTTCTTACATATTGAACGAAGCTGTTCGGAAAGAAATCAGCAAGTTTAACCATGGTCGGAGTCGTCGAAAACGCATAGAAATGGATGTACGGGGTTTCTGACGAAGAAATCTTTCTAACAACCTTTAAACGATGGAAGAACATGTTGAACAAAGGTGGAACGGAGCTTGGATCGTTGGAATCCCTTGAAGGGATCGCAGAAATCGCCGGAATCGCCGGAATCACGCGAAGGATCGCCGGAATCGGTCCGATCTTGTTGCAGAATGCTGGAATCGCGCGATTCCAGGCTGGATCAAGCGATTTTGGGCTGAAATCACTGGTGAAGGAGCTTGCCGAAGGGGGGATTGACAGGGGGCTTCGTAAGACCCTTCGAAAGGGTCGATTCCGGCCCTAAAAGGGTTGGAATCAGTTCGATTCTGGTTCCGGTTCGGACCTGGAATCGATTCGGATCCAGAAGTTAAGTCTTCCAGTAGAATCGGTCGGATCGACCGATTCAGCAGTGAATCGGTCGGAATTGGATCGATTTCAACCAATTCAAGCGATTCAGACCGATGTTCAGCCATGGATCGGATCGAAATCGATCGATCTGATTCCGGAATTGGCCAATTCCGATCCGATCCAGCCGATTCTACAATCAGGGCCCAGGAGGGCTTCTTGAGAAGCTCAAATTTTGATTTTTTGGGCATAACTTGCCGAATTTGGGTAGGATTTCCAATCCGATTCTGGCGTCTATCAATACTAATCTTAACGGATCATATGCCATTGTCATTTTGTTGTCGGGCTAGCTCCCGGTTAAGCGGGTCCAATAAGGCTTATTGGGCCTTCCCAACCTATTGAGCCTAAATGTAGAACCAATTAGGTTTCTTTCTGATTGTCTTTATCTTTATATCCTCGATGGGAATTTGACTTAATCCCTTGCGCAATCAAATGAATTGGAATTTTTTAGGTGCCAACACCTGGATACCAAGTAAAATGAACATTGATTATATAAGATCTCATGTTGTATGATCTGTCTATTGTTAGAGCTTCAAGGTGTTGTATTCAGATTCTTGGAGAAGGTGAAATTTGTTTTACATATATATACATATATACATACGCTAGCTATAATCTGTCGTCTTGTTAACTGTATTATTTCTAGTGATCACTTTGACGTGCATATTTCGTGTCCAGGCTACCAGGAAAGGAAGAAACTAACTATGCTTGAGATCCCTAGCATTTTTATCCCCGAGGACTGGTCTTTCACATTCTATGAAGGGATAAACAGGCATCCTGATTCTATTTTCAAGGACAGAACAGTTGCTGAGCTTGGTTGTGGAAATGGATGGATTTCCATCGCTCTTGCTGAGAAATGGTCACCTTTAAAGGTTCTCCACAGTTTTCTATGATGAATTTATTTTTCTTTTTTTGTCGTGAGTATTCTATTGATGGATTCCAAATTGCTGCAGATTAACTTTGTTCCCATATGTTTATGTTTGTGCCTGAGCCATTCCTGGTCCTCTATTTTCTGTAATCTATATTTTGTTTCTTAATTGACTATCTGACAGTGCTTTCATGTTATCCATTTTCACTAATAAGTTTCGAAGATTATCAAATTTGTGGCTTTCTGGTAATGGCAGGTATATGGCCTGGATATAAATCCAAGAGCTGTCAAGGTTGCTTGGATAAATTTATACTTGAATGCCTTGGATGAGAATGGCAATGCTATCTATGATGGAGAGCAGAAAACGTTACTTGACAGGGTGGAATTTCATGAATCTGATCTTCTTGCATATTGCAGAGATCATAACATAGAGCTTGAGCGTATTGTTGGTTGCATACCTCAGGTATTATAGGCTTCAAATTATGAAGAAAAAAGAATTGATTTAGTCATCTTTAAAACTGCAGTATATTTGTGTAAGAATTGTCATTATAATGCAGATACTTGGAATTGTTTTGTGATTGTGACTAATCTTTTTTCTTTCAGATTTTGAACCCGAATCCAGGGGCAATGTCAAAAGTCATCACTGAAAATGCTAGCGAGGAGTTCTTATACTCATTGAGTAATTATTGTGCTCTTCAGGTTCTAACTCCCACTTTCTACTACGCACACTGTCATGAACTTTTGTATTTATTTCTTGAATCTATTTTACGTTGTTTTTTATTTATATTTTAGGTGACTTGTATGCATAACTCTGGACTTATCGGCAGAGATGTATTTATCTATTCCAGCCCATGTTCCTTGTGCTCTCTGAAAACTAGAGCTTCCATGTGAAGGTTTTTGGCCAGGTCAAATTTTGGTGCAGTTTTCTAGCTCTACTCCCAATTCTTTTTTCTTGTAGGAACTTGAGAAACCTAAATTCAAGTATAAACTCCTAGGTATCCTTCGGAAGTATTCCTCGTCCTTATGCTTTTCTATGGTTCAATTTCCCTTTTGAGTCCTGACCTGAAGCCAGTAGCTATTGAGTCAATGGACAAGTCCAGAATGGAGTGCGGCAGTTAACTCAATCTAGCAGGTGGCTGCAACCTTATGTGGAACATTTCATTCTGAAGGATCCTCACATGCCAGAATGAAGATTTCAACATTTCAAGTTACTTCCTGCATGCTTTTAGTTTTCTGTGTTCAAATCATTTCAACAATCCGTTGTCTTCAGTTTCATCCAGCCATATCCCACTGTTGACCAAGTTTTGAAATGCCAAAGGTAGCCCAGATCTATCAAGAACACTGTTGGGAGTAATGTGGAGACTGCATGTTTCTGGAGAATCCGAGATCACCTTATATTGTTGTATATAAGAAATTTGCACTCAACACATTCTGTTGTCAACTGAAAGTATTGAATTACTCTCTTTAGGACCTAGTTTTCTATATTTTTAGGACTTATTTATTTTTTCTGTTATGTTGACATTAACCTAGTCGCAAGCATGGCTTCTAGTGTGTTTAGCTTTATAATTTTTCTTAGTTTTAGTTGATTTCAGGGTTTTGTTGAGGATCAGTTTGGCTTGGGTCTTATTGCAAGGGCCGTTGAGGAAGGTATTGAGGTCATCAAACCTGCAGGCATTATGATATTCAATATTGGAGGTCGTCCAGGACAAGGTGTCTGTCGACGTCTGTTTGAGCGAAGAGGATTCCAAATTACAAAGCTCTGGCAAACAAAAGTTCTCCAGGTGTCTAAAAATATTTTGTTAATTTAAAGCCTTACTGACATGTTTAATTTCTTGCATCCTTTATCATCGCTTCCTTCCTGAAGTTTCTCAGTTTCTTTTCTGTCTATTGTGAGTTTTGTTTTTGTTTTTACTTTATCTGCTAATTAGTTTCTTTTCTTTATCTGCGGGAATAGTTTTCAACAGTTTACAGAGTCCAACTGAACATGTTTCTGCAGGCTACCGATACAGATATTTCAGCACTGGTTGAAATTGAAAAGAATAGTCGTCATCGTTTTGAGTTCTTCATGGGGCTTGTTGGCGATCAGCCTATATGTGCTCGTACTGCCTTAGTTTATGTTAAGTCAGGTGGCCGTATTTCACATGCCTTATCAGTTTACAGTTGTCAACTCCGACAACCAAAGCAGGTGTTTCTGTTTATGTATAGCTTATGGTTGTGCATAATTAATATTACATAAATACTAATTGCTGATGAATGTTCTGTTTACAGGTGAAAACCATATTTGATTTTTTGAAGAATGGCTTCCAAGAAATAAGCAGTTCCTTGGATTTGTCTTTTGTTGATGATGCTGTTGCTGATGAGAAGATACCATTTTTAGCATATCTTGCTAGTGTCTTGAAAGAAAACTCATATTTTCCACACGAGCCACCTTCTGGAAGTATGCGCTTCCGCAGTCTTATAGCAGGGTTTATGAAGGTCTATTATCATGTTCCACTAACCATCGATGTAAGAACAGTTTTACCTTCCCATAAGCTTGCTTTGTCTAATTTAATAGATGTATTTATTTGTCCACTTGAGCAGACATTTTCATTTCAGTTTCCAAAACATTTCTGACTTTCTTTTTTTGTGCACAAGAATATTGTTGTATTTCCTTCAAGAACTGTGGCAATCGAGGATGTTCTTCGACTTTTTTCACCAAAGGTTGCTATTGTTGATGAACATTTGACAAGAAACCTGCCTAAGGCATGGCTAACATCTCTACCAATTGAGGTAGCCTTCCTCAACTTTGCTTCTTTTGCATTCTCCCTATTTTGTAAGAAGGCATTTGTGCTGTATGATACTATGATGTGAATAGAATTGGAAGCATAAAATTTACAGCTTTCCCAAATTCTTTTTCATGTCAATTTCTCAGGAATCAAGTAGTCTGGAAGAATTTATGGTGCAAATGTAAGTGATCTCAGTTTTTAACAATTTACAGGGAATTGCAGATAATAACACAGTGAGTGGTTCTCTGGCAGTGATCGAGGCACCACGGCAGTCAGATTTTATGATTGAATTGATTAAAAAACTGAGGCCACAGGTTGTCGTTACTGGTATTGCTCAATTTGAGGCCATTACTAGTTCTGCATTTGAACATTTATTGACTGCTACACAAGAGATAGGTGCGCGTCTTTTTCTGGATTTATCTGATCATCTTGAGCTGTCAAGTCAACCTTGTTCAAATGGTGTCTTGAAATACCTTGCTGGAAATGTTCTACCTTCACATGCTGCTATTTTATGTGGTCTAGTTAAGAACCAGGTACATCTTAACCTTTAGCATTGTATCTAAGACAATTAAAACTGTTTTGCAACAAGGAGCCAAATCTTACTGCTGCACTGCTTTGTTGAAGGCCAAACAAAGTCTATAATTTTTCTTAATAAAGTATTTTTTTATTTTGTTTCCTTTTTAGCTATTAATGTTTATTCTGAACCATGAAATAGTTAGGGGCAAAAGGTTCATTACAAGTGCTGGCTTTTCCAAGGCTACTTTTTCTCATTTTAAAATTTTAACTTAAAATACTGCTTGGCATTTTGAATTGTGCTTGCCTTTTACAGTTTTACCTGAATATTGGAGCTAAAGTATTTTATTACAGGTTTATTCAGATCTTGAAGTGGCGTTTGTCATTTCTGAAGAGCAGAATACTATCAATGCATTGTCAGGAACTGTGGAATTACTGGAAGGGCACACTGCATTGTTTAACCAATATTACTATGGTTGCCTTCTTCATGAGCTTCTAGCATTTCAGATTCCTAACCGGCGTCCACCACCTCAGGTCAATAATCTCTGATTTCTTGCATTACATAGTTGTACATGAGGGAAAAATATATTTTACAGTTCTGCATCTGGACTTGATGACATGTTTCTTCATGATATAGTTATTCAAATAATAGTTGAAACCAGCAAGAGAAGACTCCCACTCTGTTTAATTTTCACTTTGTACTTAGGTTTCTCATTTCCTTTTTGGATTACGTTTGTGGGGTGTTGAAACTTCGCTTTCCCATATTTTAAAATTATCATCATTTGAAAATAGATGATGTGTGATATGGTACGGAAGTATATATTGGATTTGGTGTGGTATTTATAGGTATAAACATACAATTTGAGTTCCAAAAGCTTCTAAATATTGAAAATAGGGAAATCCATATAACCACACTTTGAGGTTATTATTTGGGTATAAAATTTCTTTTGACAACTTCTCATGGAACTTGTGTTATTTTGATGTTAATTATATTGAACAACTTCTCGAACACTCTTGATTAAATTCATTCATCTATTCACGAGGCATTTAATTTGGCATAATATACATGTATTTAAAGAATTTAGAGCATTTTTTGATTATCTAACCATTGACCCTTTGTTCAAGTATTATTTTAAATTTTTATTGATGATCTTTCGCTTGCTTTATCTTGATTCTTGATTGTTTTGAACTTTTCTAGTTTAATTTGTTTATTTTTTGATTTTATGACTTTTTTAAAATTTTAAGATCATTTATTTGATTTATCATATTTTCCAAGCATTGATATGCACTTTGGGAACCTTTGTTTGATTTATTAGAATTTTATGATCATTTATCTGATTTATTGATATTTTTGTGAACATGAATTTTTTGAATGCTTATTTGATTTATCAGTATTTTATGGTCATTCATTTGGTTTATTGGAAATTTCTTAACAATGATTTGTTTTTTAAATAAAATATATCAGAATATTTTTATTTATTTAATTTATTAAGATTTTTTGGTCACTGATTTAAAGTTTATGAAACGTTTATTTGATTTATCAATAAATCAAATAACTATTTGGACACTAACTATTTTATTTATTTATATTTTTAAAATTTTTGTTGTATCATTTTTTATTGAAAATGTCTTTCCAGAATTGTGACACCCAATCCACCGATTCAACCCAAAGTGTTTTAGTTTGGGCACGTTGGAATTAGATAGATATGCAGCAAAGGAAAATCTAATGTAAGTATTTGTTGGCACACAAATTTGTCATGTAAAAATGGAAGTAAGAGTCCTTACGTTAAAACAAAAAAAGGGAGCCAAGTACAAATTAGAACTGAATCTAATATGGCATTGTCACAACCCTCTTTTGGTCCATTAAAATCTCAATTTTGGCCCAACCCAATGGCAAATTTATGATTCCTTTCTTTGATAGTTAATAGGCCATGTATCTATTTTGCCATGGGCCCATCGGAGACGTAGCCTATGAAGGCTGGCAACGTCATCCATTCTACTCGAGTGGGTTTGAACCGGCGGGAGATGAACCAGGGCCCAGGCAATGTCGGTTGATCAAAGAGGAGCTGAAGAAGACCTTTTGTCCAACGGGGATTAAGGCAGGCACCTTCGCCAAATTGGAATGGGAGACGGAGACTTCCTACGACAAGGAGATTTGCTCCTAATCAAACTCTACCCCCAATCAGACTTCTCTAGATGGGTAGCTTTCCCGGAAGCCCCGCACGCTCGAGAGGTATATCCGGCTGTATCCCAGATATTGTGGAGCTTCCGCGGTGAAGAAATTGACCCCCCAGGAGGACTCCTCGATGGCTAGCAAGTTGCGGAAAGTCCTCCCAAATCCAAAAAAGGATTCTCGATTCCGGTTCAGACCCGGACCTTCCTCCGAGAGTTTCCAAGATCGCCGAGGCCTCTCGGCCTATAAAAAGGGGACCTGCGGCACCCGGTGCGAGGGGAGGGAAGAAAAAAAAAGGAGAGCAAGATTGGAGCGGCCGTGAGATCGAAAAGAGAGAGGAGAAGAGCATTGAGCAGGAGGGGATTTACCGGAGCCGCGGAGCGTCCCATTCTTCCTCCGCCGGTTTCTTCTTCCGCCGGACGCCGTAGCCTCCACCGCACACCGCAGAAGGCACCGTAGAGGTCCAAATCTCCTCCTGTGACCACCGGTGAGGACTTCTTCTTCTTCCCCTAGGGCCGACAGCTTCTTCTCCCTCCCCTGCCGGCGCTGTTGCTGCCAAATGACGCCGGAATCCGCCGGGGAAGGCTGCGCTGCCGTCGGGTGCCGGAGAGGGTTGAATGGAGCACTGTAGCGGTCGAGAAGGGGGGAAATAATACCCATGGGACTTTAGTCCACGTTGGAAATAGGCGGGACCCACAAAAAAAAGTAAAAAAAAAGAGAGGAAAAGAACCCGTGGCGGTCGACCGTGTGAGACGGCCGCGCGTGTGCGCGCAGGAGCCGCGGGAAGTTGACCCGCAGGTCAACTTTGGTGGGGCCCACCCTCTAAAGGTGATGAAAAAAAGAAGAAGAAGAAGAAGAGAAGCCCAGCAGTAGGGAGGAGGCAGCGACGGGCCGCGAGGGCCCATTTGCCCCCTGATGAACAGTACTGTGTCATTAAAATTTAATTTTTTTTAAATCAATTTAATTCAAACAAACCGAGGTAAGCATAAGGCCGGTTCTAAACCCACCTCATGGCTTCGGCTTAACTTAAAAGAATTCAAAACATGGGGAAACCAGGAGGCCGGTTCTAAACCCACCTCCTGACCCATGATTAATTTCAAAAAAAATAAAATAAAACAAATAAACAATTTAAATTAAATAAAAATCCATTTAATTCAAACAAACCGAGGCAAGCATAAGACCGGTTCTAAACCCACCTCATGGCTTCGGCTTAACTTAAAAGAATTCAAAATATAGGGAAACCAGGAGGCCGGTTCTAAACCCACCTCCTGACCCTCTTTTTAAGGTAGACATCCAAAGGTCTATAAAACAGACCCCAATGTCTTACCGATTCAGCAAACAACTCATCAATTCATGAAGGAGTCGGAGGAATCGACATGAGCTAATTTCCCACAAGTCTATCAAAGACCGGGACATGCTCAATCTCAAGACATTGAACAAATTTCAGGATGCCTATTAAAGGCTGGGACATGTTCAAGACAACAAATTCAAATTGATCTCAAGACCAACAGATGCTTGATACCAAGTTGATAGAATGGATGTCATGATAATACTGTATCATGTTCGGTGCAAATTTAATGAAAAAAAAGGGAGTGCAATGACCTCATGAAATGTTCGGAATGCAAACATAAGAAATGTTAATTGAATGTTCAAATAAAGGGGGAAAATCTGTAATTCGAAAGCCTGAAACTGTAAAAATTTTGAACCTGTAAAAAAAATCCGAAATCTGTCAATCTGTAAAATCACAAAAAAAAACAGATTTGAAGCTGAATTTTTCTGAAATCTGAAATCACCTCTAAAATTCAAAGATTAAAATCTGAAATCTGAACTTGACTCATTTAAAAATCTGAAATCTGCAGGGGATCCGAACTAAGAAAAATCTGCAATTGAAACCCTGAAAATTGAAGATCTGAAAAAATCTGAAATCTGAATTTGTGCAGAACCCATTTAAAAATCTGGAAATCAATTAAAAGGTGCAGAAACTGCAGGCTCTGGAGTCTGAAATTTGAAGAGGTCGAAATCTGAACTTTGCAAGGAACCGAGGGCTGTAAAATATGCAGAATTTAAAATCTGAAATCTGAAATCTGAAATCTGAAATCAGCAATCTGATGTCTACAAATAAAAGAAATCTGAAGGTTTAAGGCCCATAAACCTGCAGCCGAAAACCAGAGATGTGCTATGTGCAGAATTTGTAGGAGGCCTGAAATTCAGACTAGGTCTGAGATTTGAAGAGCAGAATTCGAACTTAAAAATCTGAAAACCTGGTCAACTTGTAAATCTGGGAGGTGCTTAACTCTTAGGAATCTGTAATCCCCAAGTCTGAGATTGAAAGAATAAACACTAAGGAGAACATACGGTGCCCAAGATTGTAGAAATCTGAAATCTAGGTTCACGCATGAACCTGCAACATCCAAGGATTCAAACCAATGAACGAACACTGCAGAGGCTATCTACATGGGAGATCTCATTGAGTCAATCAGAAAAGCAAATCTCAAACTTAAAGTTCAATTTAGATTCATTAAAATCTGTGGTATCAAAATCTGGGCAGAGTCCATACCAGGTCCCCAAGCAAACTTCAATCAATTCAAGTTAAAATCTAAAACAAGTCTTGACCAAATCTTAACCAAGTACAATCCAACCAAGAACAAATTCAAAATCCATAAATCTGAAGTGTGGGAGACATAAAAAAAAACTGAAAGTTTGATAAAAAGAAAATCCAGATCAAAGCTTTAAATCAAATCAAGCTCAAGACAAAGTCATAAGTCAAATTTAATCCACTTACAATCAGAGAATAACCTCGCGCATGCAATTCATCCTGATTAAATCAAATTCAATCAACAAATTCTTAAATCTTAACTTGAAACAAACCAACTAAACTAACACATTTCAAACAATTATGTAATATGAACATTCCAAACTGAAATTTAAACAAATCGGAAGATAACAAATAAATATTAATCAACTCATTAAAATTCAAAGTCAATCTGTTCAACAAGTTTAATTCACTAAATCTCAAAACAGGTATCAACTTGTAAGTCTGAAACCTGGCTCTTCATCAAATCTCCTGTACCCGATTCAAAATCAACTCATTTCAATCAACCTCAAATTAAATTCAAATAAAATCCAACTTAAACCAAATCCCAATAAAATCCACTTCAATCTAAATCAAACAATAAACAACTGTCTCAAATTCAAACCAAATTTAAGTCAACAAACAAATCCAGATTGAACCAAACTTAAATCAATAAGCAACTCAAAAAATGAACAAATCAAAACTCCAACCCAAATTAAAAGCAATTCAACCAATTAAATTCAACTCAAACTAAATTCAAATTAACCAAGCAAATCAAAAATTCAAACCAACAAATTTAATTAAATCAATTCAATTCAAACTCAAATTAAACTCAAAACAAATCAAGGTGTTTGCATTCCATCAAGTTCATGGGGTTGTTTTTCTCTTGTGTGTGTATGTGAATGTTTATTTTTGTGGATGCATGTCTTCTACTTCCAATGGATTGCTATGACGCTTAATCAAGGGTTTTCGAGAAATCTCGATGTAATTAACGTCGGATCTTCGCACCATCCAACGGGGAGATGTCAAAACAAATTTTCAAAGAACCTAACAACCTTAACATATAATTTTGACCCTAGCTAGCACTTTTATGGAATACCATCTATTTTCCTAAGAAATCAATGCTAAGGTCTAATTCAAATTCAAATGGAAAATGAATTTCCAAAACAAAAGAAATCTTTTTAGATTTTTGAGGTTACATCAGTATTATACTAAGCTTATGTACAGTGGAATCTTCCAGTCATGGTTTATGGAATCAGCTGATTCCCAGATCGGAACAGCATATGCCAACCCGACTTGCGGGGGTTTACAATCCAACCCTGATTTTTTGTCAGAACTGGCATGCATGAAGACCAGTTCAACTCGAACCAGCCAATTTTAGCAACTTTTCACTGGAATTGGCTCCACAGGTGGTGCTGTCGATATGGCAAAGTCAATGGATCGAGGGCATGCCAGGTCCAATATGCTCATCTGTTCACCCGACACGGACGCACTGCACTGCCGTGACTACTGTTTCCCTCCCATTTTGGCATTGATTCCGGCCCAAAAGAAGTTGGATTGGGCTGGAATCTGTTTTAGGCATCGATTTCATGTTTCTTTTATTTTTACAAGTTTTGAAGAACAGATCCGAACCTCTTCCTAATCAGAAAGTTGAGTGATTTTCTGACTGTGTCTCTATGCTACATCGTTGTAAGTTGTAACGTAAGATTTGAACATTGTTTTTCACATTATTTTCTGGTTTCACTTCATGTTCCAGATAACCGTTGTTTGAAAATTTTATTTAAGCTCCTGTTTAAACGCATTCCTTCCACGTCCTGCAATTAATTTTATTCTACTTTCATGTATCACCTGAATTAAAATCATTACCAATCTTCCAGAATTATACAGGTAACATTTCTGAATTATAATTCAGAAAATATAACGTCAGATTTTTGTGTTTCAAGATTTGATCTGTAGCATATTATCTTTGTTATTGTTGCCTTTTTTACCTTGAAAATTACTTGTTTAACTAGGTATACTTCACTTGGTTAAACTGATTGTTGGTTCCTGTCGATGAATGCTATGACATCTTGTCCTGTTTGTATAGGTGCTGATAGCTAGACCTTATAAAAGAGATGAATTCATACAATCATCATAATCAATTGTGATTTTGCACCTTGGTAAATAGTTTCTCGAAATTTGTATTCCACGTTAGACAGGTTAGCAACTTTAGCAACCTATACATTGGCAGTTATTTTGAAGCTTGGAATGTTCTTTCCAATTTGGCATGCCAGCATCCATCACATCTTACATTGATCTGTATTGACGACTGATTTGGAAATAAAACCAATTCATAGTTTTTGTGATGTTTTCATTTTTATGCTTGCTGCATTAGTTCATGTTCTCAATTTTATGGTAACTGGAAAGCAATCTTTTTCAAACTAATGTCTCTTCTTAATCGACTTTCCCCAAGTATTTGGCTGGTGCATATAAAGGAATCTTGCTGCTACTCACTGCCAGGTTCAGTTTGAGCTGTCTGATTGAGTGATCTCAAGTTTCAGTGATTATGCATCCTAAAAGTACACTAAGAAATATCTAATGATGTCTTTTCCTAGAAGGTGGACTGTATCTGTTATTTATACAAGTTACGAACCCTAGAATGCCAAAAGTGTGGTGATGTTTAGTGCCACCAATTTATTAATGCTTAAATGCTTAGTATATATCTTTTTCTTATCACGTTTCTGTGATCTTCACCCATTCACCTATGCAGATTTATATTATATTTTTAAAGATTCACTTTTGTCACATACTTAACTGGAAATGACATTTTTTTTGAAAGCTCACCTTGGAGTTATTTTACTAGATTATTTTCTTTTACTAATGCAGAGGGAATCTGCTGATCATAACTCTGCTGGGGTGATTGGATTTTCAAGTTCGGCAATTTCCTCCCTTGATGATGCAGAGCTTTTGATTACTCGCCCTAAGGGTCCATCCAATATTCACATGGACGTGGATCAAAATTTCTTGGCAATTCCTTCTGCGGTTAAAGCTTCCATCTTTGAAAGTTTTGCTAGGCAGAACATGGGTGAATCTGAAACTGATGTTCGATATGGAATCCAGCAACTTGTTGAGAGTAGATATGGATTTCCCGCCAATAAATCTACTGAAATTATATATGGTGACTCTCCTCGCGCACTCTTCAACAAGCTTATTTTATGCTGCATCCAGGAGGGAGGCACCTTATTTTTCCCTTCAGGCACAAATGGAAACTATCTTTCTGCTGCCAAGTTCTTGAAGGCTGACATCGTTACCATTCAAACACAGTGTGAAGAAGGATGGAAGCTCTCAGGAAAGTTGCTGAAAACAGCACTTCATTCTGTGCATAGGCCATGGGTTTATCTCGCAGGTCCCACAATTAACCCAACAGGGTTGCTTTATAGTAATGAAGAGATTCGAGATATACTTTCTGTCTGTGCTGAAGCTGGGGCCAGGGTGATTATTGACACTTCCTTTTCTGGTCTTGAATTTGAGATTGAAGGCTGGGAAAATTGGGACATACAGATCAATTTGTCTGGGATGAAGTACCTGAATTCATCTTTTAGTGTTTCTCTCCTTGGAGGGCTCTCTTTTGAATTGCTTACGGGAGGATTAGACTTCAGCTTCTTAGTTCTGGATGAGCCAGATTTGATTAATAGCTTTCACTCCTTCCCGGGACTCAGCAAGCCACACAGCACTGCCAGGTATGCCATAAAGAAGTTGTTGAATATGAAAGAGAAGAATATTGGAAGCCTGTCTGAGGCAATTGTGAAACATAAAGAGATCTTGCAGAACCATTCTGAACGGTTGATAGAGGTAAATTGGAATTCCCTCAATTCTGTTGGTTGCATATAGAATTCCAGATTATAATGAAGCTTTATTTTGTAGAACTTATATGAAGACATCATTGTTTGTGTCAAGGAAGGCCAGCTCTGGGTCACGACCCGGGTTGCGATCTTTATTTTATATTTTTGAAAAAGTTGGGAAAAAAAACCAAAAATCTGAAAAAAATTACAAGAAATTCAAGAAAAATAAGTAACATGATTTCAACAAATAATTCATCAATTGTATTCCAATGTGACATGATTTATATTTTTATGTAGTTTATGTACTCTCCCCAACTAATAAAATAATGGAATTACTAATTAAGTAACTAATGAAGTAATTAGCAAACTAATTTAACTAACTAACTATTAACTAATTAACTAACTAAGTAAAACTAATAAAAGAATGAAATATTTAATGAAATAATTAAATAATTAAACAAGGAACAAGGAAGAGAGCACAAAATTGAGAGTAAGTGAGCATTGAGTGAGCAAGAGTGAGGTGAGGAGGAAGAGAGCCCCTTTGGGGGTCTTAAATAGCCCCCCCCCCCCCCCCATGTGACCATTGCAAGGCAGAGTCATGTGACCCCGCAACCTGGCCGACGGGTCGCCCCACCGGGTTGTGACCGGGCCGGTCGCAGCCCAAACTGATGCAATGTATGTGGGCAGCTTTCTTTAAAGGTGACTACCCAGACAAACCGTAATTCACCAATTAAGTACAACCGGTCTTATGAAGAATAGAATATTTATAAAGATGATAAATCATAAAACAGAATAAAGACAATTAAAGGAAAAAGTGCTCCACTTGTCAAGGCAATCAGGCAACACATCATCTGCTTGGGACTAATTAGATACAGTGCTGATGGATGCAGGTCTGATTGGGAAAGGAACTTGTTAATGGCTAAGATGAAGAAATTTGGCATTTTTTTTCTTTATCCATCTGGGAGTGGTTCCCTTGGAGGGCCTGACTTTCTTTCTTGAGTCCTTTGGGTGGTGTTATATGGTCTTATCACCTAACAGACACCTTTTTCCATTCTTGTCTTCCTATCACATTGTCTCACTTTTTTTATGTTCTCAATTTCAGAAAAAAGTTGAATACCTGGATAGCATCCTTGAAAGCATAGCTCTTAGGAAGGTAAAACTTGCTAAAAATCCCTTTCATTCTAGGCACACCAAGGAACTTCGGGTCAGGATCGGCCAGGGCCAATTTGGATTGGGATTGGATCACTGGCTCAGCCGATCGACCAGAATCAAAACCGATCTAGGATCACCCTAGATAGGTCCGTCAAATAACTGAAAAACCAAAAAAAAATGTCCGAATTAATTCCCATGGAGCAGAGGGCTGGATTAGGCAGGTAACACCCACTCCTGGCAGTATAGTGATGGCTGCCACCGCCTGCCCAATCAGGGCAGGAAAGATCCTTATTGAGTCTACAGATCTGATACAACTCAGCTCTGATTGTATTGGTCCCTAGACCAGTAGACCCGATAGGTAAATTGGCAGATCTGACTTATATCTGGTCTATAGACCTGATTTGGAAGTGGTGGTCACCCCTGACCACTATGAGCAGTGGGATCACCCTGGATCAGTCATGTAGGCCCATCAGGTCCCAGCCTGGCCGATCCAAGGGGAACTTTCGGGTCAGAATGGGTTTCCCTCTCAGGATTGGATTAACCTATGCTGATCCCAATTAGGGTTCTACCAATTTTGCAATCCATTGCATAGTAACCTGGGAAACATCAGGTAAGCATAACTCCTAGCCTCCTAGGTGTAATGGTACCAATCCTTAAGAGAAAGCTCCCCTATTGCATAAGAATGGTATTTATTGAACTGAATTTAGCCAGGAAACCTTGGCCAACAAAACTGAGTTAACCAAATAGACCAATAGTACTGAAACTAAGAAACTGCTGATCTAGGCTCTCTCTAATCATAATAAATGCAGGAACTATCAGCCTGAATTTTTGTCTACGTAATAGGATTTATCAGCCAGAGGATTTCTTTTACATACAATGTTCCACAGAACATCTGGGTTTCTCGGGATGCTTCTTTCTCCATACCACCGTGTCCAATTAAAAAAATATCCCCAGCTGACAGAACCCCTGTAAATTGATCATACCATAAACGACCCTTCGTTCTACTCTTCGTTCCACTCTTCGTTCCACTCTTAAGTATATAACTTGAACACCTGCGGCTGTGGTTAAGGTTGACATCTTCAACAATGGAAAACAATAAGGCCTTTTGCACTTTAACTTTTCTCTAACATCTGATTTTGGTCGGAGGTTAGAGAATTTGGGTCTTTTGATAGTGCATCTCAATTAAACTATTAATATACCTTTATGTCTTAATAAACTTTTTGAAATTAAGTTATAAATTTTAGCTTTTTTATTTTCAAACCTATATCTTTGCTTGTAGATAAAATTAAGTAGGGCATATAGATATATTATAATTTTGACTGAAAATATGTTGATTGGCAACAAACATCCTAATGGGATGTAAATACTATTTTTTGACACGAGGTTAGATGTGAAATTAAGAGTTCAGGCTAAAACAAGCACCACTCCAGAAATGGAATTTTCTTATATTGTTTGAAACATCTGTGGAACCAAAGATACCAAAAAGGGCATTGCCTCATCTTGTGTTATCAGAGGTGGTTGAGGCCATCACCTAGAAGAGGAGGCAGTCTTTCATTGCCTCAAACTGTGCCAAGTTGCCTAGGTGGTTGCACCCCACCGCTGTGGCTGCCTATACAAGTACTGCAGGTGCCTACAGAACATTACTTGCCCTCATTTGAAGTGGAGAAGATTGAGAGTCTGCAAGATAGGATAATCAGGTCTTTCACACCCAGTAGAAGCACGTCTGAAACTTAAGTTGGACTGAACTCAATTGCCTAAACAGACAGTCATCCTGCGGTTCAGCAGCCGAGGAGTCCATTTTAAGTTTCAGACCCTCATCATAACAAAATCAAGGGATCCATAGTTGTCAAGGTGACAAGGTGCCCCAAGGCCAAGGCATTCACGGGTGAATGTTTCACTTAGGCGACAAGATGGCCACTTGGCAGTAAAAAATTATATGTTAATATCGTATATATATAGAGAGGAACTCAGTATTTCAACTACATTTATCTTTCTTTTCAAAAAAATTTTAGATGTTTTCTATAATAATATTTATTTATTTTTAAGTATATTTTAAAACTAATATCTTGTTCTCTTTATGCACACCCATTTTTATGTGAAATTTTTTACTTATTTAATACCATATTAGAATGTTTATATGGCATGTCGCATGTGAGGATCGTCTTCACCTTATTGTATTTTTCTCCAATCACTACACTTGGGTTCCAACTCAACACGTTGTAATAGAGAATGTCCTAATATTTATATCAATGCATATCATGAGATATGATGATATTTTTTATGTTGCATGCCATCTACGGCAACCTTTCTCAATTTTTATCCCATTTGAGTCGGAGTTTTTCCAAACAAGCACTGCCATTTTTATAGGCGGATTGCACTCCGCATACCTCAATGCCTCGACCGTGATTCCCTATTCTCTACCGCTGCTTGTATGGTTTCACCGCCTGACTACGGAACATGCTGCATGTTCCTTCATGCATCCACGTTAGTTTTCAAAGGATTAACTACGGCCAGTTTTGAAATTTATCTGGAATTGTCGTCGCAAGCGTCACCAAGGTATCCTCCGCATGCCTATGTACTCGTAAAGAAAATGGTCAAAACAGAGCGCAAGAATCGTCAATGTAAATAACAGATTGCACTTGATCCACTAAGATTATTTCAGTTCTTTTTGCTTATTGGCACAATGCAGTGCCCACTGGAGCACGGCGCGTCTCACATGTCTGCCGCTAGTGTGCCCATTCCTGTTTCGACGTCGTACACACAAATCATCAATCTCAACTGTCAACATGCTCGTAACTTCATTCGGCGCAGGTACTGAAAAGCTGCGGATGGGATGTGATCGGATGCAAGGGCGGGGTCTCTTTGGTTGCGAGGCCGTCATCCTACCTCGGCAGAAGACTGAAGACAGAAGACTTGGAGACGGAGCTTCATGATCTCAATATCAGAGAAGCCATGTTCAAAGCTACCGGTTTGTGCATCAACGGCTGCTCTTGGACTGGAATCCCCGGCTTCTGCCGCTTCACGTTTGCCCTCGAGGAGGGCGAATTCGAGAAGGCACTTCAATGCATTGTTCTTTTCAAGGAGCTCGTACTGGGCAACTGAGTGCAACTCAACCTCCCCGGAAGCCATTCAGTTGTTAATTTCTCTACCACGGTAGAGCTTTTTTTCTTCTTAAGCTCCATGTCCAGCCTAATTGTCTTAAACTTGTGTATTCCGTTATGAAGAAAATGCTACCTAGATCTCGGTATGGAGATCGGTGTAGGCCATGCATATAGATAATTTGAAAATGAGAGGATGTCCCATCTTCTCTCTCTCTCTCTCTCTGCATACCTTGAACTACTTAAACTGACATCATTTTACATTTACGACGTATACCCCCTTTTTGGTTATTGGGTCTCAAGTTTACAATTTGAGCCTTCCCGATCTTGCCTCTTTTCTCTCCCGATGACTCCAATAAGCTGTGCCACCGGGAAGAATTCAAGTCCCCTCATTGAGCACGTTGCACCTTTTTTTTTTCTTCTACTTGGGAGCAGCTGATGCCAGTCCTCTGACGACCCCGTCCCATTTGAATACTACCTAGGGGCGCAGACAAATCAATACACTCCGACGAATAGTTCAAAGTTTGGCTCAATAATTATTTGACTCGATTCGTTTATTATGTTAAATAAATAAGTTTAAATAAAAAAGAAAATTTGACTCATTGAGTCTTTTTTGAACAGAATTTTACTCGACTCGATAAGTTCACAAGTAATTCGATTAAATATTATATTAAATATTTATTTTAATTATAATAATAATGTATATTAAATAATTTAAAATCTAATTCTAAACTTAGATTGAGTTTTATAAATAAGTTAAATCTAGAATTTCACAAATAATTTTTTATTATTTTTAAATTTTATAAATAAGTTGTATATAGAATTTGAATTGAATTTTGGTTTAGTTACTACTCGAGTAAGAGCTCGATTCAACTCAATTAATAAAAAAAACAAACTTGAACAAAAAATTCAACATATTCGTTAAGACTCGAATTCAAACTCGTGTAAATAAACGAGTCAAACTTGAACACCATATTACTCGACTCGACTGGTTGACACCCCTGATACTGTCATCAAATGATGATGCATTGAACTCGAGAAGCGTTCCATCTGGCTCAGTATTCCGGATGTCGTTAATCACCTCCTTGAACGATTTGATCCATTGTCAAAGATGATTAATCTCGTAGAGTCGAGATTAGTTGCCGAGGGAAAGGCAGTGGAGTCCAACAGGCTCGGTGCCTTGCTTGACTGTTCTTTGGCCGCAACATTACAGTCTCACAGACTACGGTTAACACCACCTCCCTAAGCCTCTCCTAGGGCTGTTCACTGTTCGGTTCAACCCGAAAAACCAAACCAAACCAGTACTTTGGTTCGATTTGGTTTGGTTTGAACTACCGATCGGTTTGATTTGATTTCTAGGACCTTTCAAACCAAACCAAACCGATAAACCGAATAACCTGAATTAGATTAAATATTTTAATTTAAGTTATATATAAGATAGTATTTATGTATCTTTTCTTATAAAAATAAATTTTTTAAAGAGTTTTTAAGGTAAAATTAATGTAATCTATAAATATATACGCAAGATTTTAATAAAATATGATTTAAAACAAACAAAATAAAATTACATATTGATATATTTACTATACCTTAATAAAATATGGTTTGAACCGAACCAAACCAAACCAAACAGAATTAATTTGGTTCGGTTCGATTTGGTTTGGGAGATAGTTTAGTTTGATTTGGTTCGAGAAAAAATATTCAAAAACCAAACCAAATCAAAACCATGAACACCCCTAGCCCCTCCCCAACTCTATTCCAAATGCACTTCATGAACTCTATTCCAAATGCAATTCAAATAAATATCAAGGTTTCACCTTGCTGACTTAATTACCATCAAAACAAAAAAAGTGAAGATTTTTCTCATGGGAGAAAGGAAATAAAAAAGAATTTGAGAGAACAAGTAGTAAGCCCCCTCTGATCTCTCTGACGCTACAAAGAACAAAAATTTCCAGAAACCAACCAAACACCGGTTCCTAACGGCTGATTTCATCTCTCTCTCTCTCTCGCTCTGTCTCTCTTATTGGAGATGGAGGAGAGTTCTCTCCTCCGGACATCGGACATCTAATAAGACAGGGGAGTCCAACAAGGACGGCGGCTAGCTTGACTGTTCGGTTAACGCCTCCCACCCTACTCCAAATGCAATTCATATAAACATCAAGGTTTCACCTTGCTGACTTATTACCATTGAAATAAAAGGGGGGGGGAGGAAATAAAAAAAAAAGAATTGAGAGAACCCATCTCAAAGCTCATCAGCACTTCCTCCACGTTGAAGCGAGAGCCCACCACGTCAACGGCTGTTGGCCCTGGAAGAACCCGGCTCGGATCCGAGCCCGTACCAGCAATGCTCCAAGTCGGTCCCGGCGAACAGCTCGTCCCACGGCCAGCGGCCCCTGAACGCTTCCATCTCCTCTGCGGTGAGGCCCGTCGGCGCCGCCGCCGCCGCCGCATCTGCCGGCTGGTCCCTCCTCTCTGGTGACGAGTTCGACGCCCCAGGGGAGACCGAGGCGATGCTGCTGGCGCTGTTGTTGTTGGTCGTGCTGCTGACGGTCAGATGGTGGCTCTGCTGCTGCTGAAGGGCCACCCGTACGCCAGTGACGAGGTAGCGCTGGTGGGAGGAGACGTAGGGGCTGGCCGTGTGGATAGCGACGTCGCACTGGCGGCACAGCACGGCGCGGTCCTCCAGGCAGAAGAAATATCCGGCCTTCTCCTGCGCAGGGATCGCATGAATATATCTATACATACGGATGACACAAATCGGCCTCCACCACGCAGCAAATCACAGGAGAAGGTGCTCGACAATAGAGAAGCTCTGGGTCCGACCCAAGAAGTTAGAAGGTTGAAGAAGAGCGTCGGGGGGCGTGATATCAAGGTCCCCCCTACCCCCACCTTGTACAGTGCCAGAGGGGTTTTTATATATTGGGTCCATCGGATTCGCTGTCTGTCAATTATCTGACCGTGACGACGATGCTGCTGGGACGGGGAAGGATATTAACTGGAGGGAGGAGGGAGACTGCAGGAGCTGTTGCCAGAAGCAACGGGGGGCGGCGGGGTACCCCCACCACGTACGGCTGGATGACTCTCTCTTTCCTTCAGCCACCCTGCCAGAGATGATAAGATATGCTCGATAGCGACGGATGGCTGTTGGGTCAGGAAATGAAGGAGACGATCTTGAGATGCTCTCCGGTGCTGTCCATGGTAGGAAGGCGGCGGCGAAAAGCATATATACAAGCAAAAGAAGAAGTTGACATCCACACAATCACGGCGATTAGATTATTCCGAGGCGGGCAGAGACGCCGTTTAATTTGGGGGAAGAGACGGACGCGGAGATGCGGAGAGTATGGCGTTCCGGGGAAGCGGTGATGGAGAGTGATGGACTGGAAGGGGAACCGACGTATACATATATATATATATATATGCAAAAAAATAGAAAAATAGAAATAGAGAGTATATGACATGAGAAAAGTAATATTTGGTTTGTGCAGATATATATATAATATATCTATACCTGGCAGATGTCGCAGTGGGGGTTGTGGGAGGAAGAGCGGCCGAGGAGGGGGACGCGCTGGTGCCTGCCGGCGAGCTTGTTGGCGGCGTGCACCCTGTCGTCGCAGCGGCTGCAGAGAGCGGCCTCGTCGGCGCAGCACAGCACCGTGGCCTCCGCCCTCTCGCACACGTCGCACTGCACCTTCATCGCCTCCGCCGTCGACGTCGCTCCGCTGGCGGCGGCGAGCTCCTCCCTAGCTCCTGCGTCACCCACAAAGCTCGAGTTTTTTCTTCTTCTTTTTTTTTACTCACGTCAGGAATTGCAGGACGGTCAAGCATGCGTAGAGAGGACCAACTCTATCATCTTCCAAGAGTAAATATCATCTCTCTCTCTCTCTCTGGAGACCTATTCGATCGAATTCCCAAGAAAAGCAGCGACTTTTCACTCCATCTCTCTCGTGGATGCTACAAAGAACAAAAATTTCCAAAAATTAACCAACCCCAACACCGGTTCCAAGCGGCCGATTTCTTCTCATCTACTTCGAAGGCCTGCTTTGGATGGGACGGGCACCTGCTTCCGATCGGAAGCTCCGATGTTGAAGAGCTCGGCTCGGCCACTTTGCGCGGGCAGCAGAAATATCTCCTCTCGCCGGCAGGGCTCTCGGCTGCAGTATCTCTGTCCCCGCCGCGCGCGACGGCGCCACCACTCCTACCTCGGCGGCCTGCAGGGTTCCCGGCCCTACCAGGGTGAACCCCTCTCGCCCACTCTCGTCCTCCGCGCCGCCCCGCCCGCAGGATCCTGCCGTCGAGAAGACGGCTGTGAGCGCAAAGGTTGAGGCTTTCCCTTCGAGGGAGAGAGGCGACGGCGACGGCGACGGCGACGGTGCCGGCGCGACGAGAAGAGGAGGGATCTGGGGAGGGCGAAGTAAGGGCGGCGGCCGGGGGGGGGGGGGGCGGAAGCGGAGAGCGACTCCGAGCTGTGCGTGCTCCGCCGAGATGGGGGAATAAATAGAAGGGGCCAGCCGGAGTGCCGGAGTCGAGAAGGGCGTCCCCGGTGGAGGAGTCGGCAGGGCGTTTGCAAAAAGCGAAAGCGGGCGAGATATTTTGTTTTTTTGACACTCTTTAAAAATAACAATAAATGTCAACCCAGAAAAGAAAAAGGATAAGAGAAAAAAAAGGCCACCGTTGTCACGTGGATCCTGCACCACGTGACCACGTGATCGCCGTATGCGTATACGCAAGTACGTAGTTATGTACGTACAACTCGTGACAGTGATAGCTTTACAAACGTAATTAATCAAGTTATTCTCTATCTTTATTTTTCCCCACAAGTAACGCATTTCACTTTCGTACGTATGAAACATATAGATGCTCAAGCAAGATTGTACGATAATTTCTGGTATGGATTCAAAAACAATAATAATAATTCTTGGTATATTTTAAATCTAAATAAAATAAGAATAAGAATGACCAAAAGATATTATGTTTAGAGGGATGTGTTAACAAAAAACAGTGACTATGACTAAACAAAGTGGGAGACCACGAGATAAAAAAGAGAGAGGTGAAATCCTCTTTTTTAATGTAAGAAGAAAATCACTCTGAGAACATAAAATTGGTTGTCAAATATTTTTAATAAATTTTATTTTAAAAATATAAAATTGTAACGAAAATAAAAATTATTACGTAATCAAACATTTGAAGTTTCGTAAGGAGTCATCTTCGACAAACCTTAACATAACCACAAGGTGACTTGCACGGTGGTGAATAGAATAAGGTATAAGGTTGTGAGGGTGAATAGAATATAAAAGTTTTTTAAGGAGAATATAACACAAATATTATATTAAGAATATCTTTTCATATTTTATGTCACGACCTGGAATTTAAATAACATAATCACAAATACGCAGCAGAAATACACAATGTCGTGACAGTGGGATGAAACCCAACACTTGGATTCCACAACCCAAACTTAAACAATTAATTTTTCTAAGATCCATCAAAACAAGATAATAGAATCATACTTCTAAGTCTATCCACACTCTTGTTCAAAAACAAGCAAGATCATCTACCTAAGTAGGAAACACCAAGAATCTCCACGTGCAAATGACTCGATTCCTGGTTACCACTCGATCCTCATCTTCATGCTCTTAAATCTTCAAAACCCCGTGAAAAATTTAACCACGCGGGGTGAGTCGGGGACTCCGTAGGATTTACACCCTTCACCCATCAATCGGGTAAATAACATATAATCAAGCAATGGTATGTAACATATCTAAATTGAGATGTAATACAAAAGTATAGAATGTCTTCTATATTAATCTCACAACCCATATCCGAAACATAATTATATTAAAAGAAAAGATTATGACAAAACCAATTATTTCTAGACCAATGCACACAAGACCATACAAGCTAAACAAATATCATCTAAATGACCTCAAGAATTAACTTACCTTGACCTAATTAAAACAGGACAAAATCTCGATTTTTCTAACATGACATGGTTTAACATCCATACATGACACACAAGTAACATATTTCATATCCTTTCCAACACATAGCCAAAGAGCAAGGAGGTGGTCGTCTTGCTTCACACGTACAAAATGCATTCACCGGCTCTAATATATATATAGTAAGTAACATATACTAAGCTACCCTCGAAGTGCACCTGGCGGTGGTGACACTAAGGAAAAGCGGTGAATCCGGGATGCAATGGGAGGGCCGGATTCATCTAAGTTACCCGTCGCCCACGGGCGATTGTCTAACATAGGGCGGTGAAGCCTTCATAGCACGTCATATCAAGAGTTCATAACATAATTTCGTATACGTGACATACTCGACCATACCATGCATACATGACATAAACATCTAATTTCATACCTTTCATGCAGACATAGCATTCATAACGAACTTGACAAGACATATGATAACCCAACTTAATTGAACTTGTTCTCAATGACAACTTGTACTAATCATGACCAAATTGACATAACTAACTTTGCATCGCATAGCCCATGATCTGAAACCAAATTAAACATATTTCTCCATAACTAGACAAGACTTGTACTAACCGACTTGGTTGACATATTCTAAATCAAACATATACCAAACTTAACCATATGAACATAATCATATCATGCATGACATAATTACATAATCCGAAATCATACTAATCAAAAATTTACATGATTCTCACACATGCAATGACAAACCGAACCGGACATACTAAAACATATGTACAAGACACTTAACCTAAGTCATGCTTGGCATAAATTAAACAATTCAAATTCTGGAAGTAATCAACCACAATCGACCCAAACAGGTTCGAAATATGTGATTTGATGATCCATGATTTCCCAAATATACACACAATTATAATTCAATTCTAGGTCCAAAACTAGCATATAATCACATACATAACTAACATATGGTCAAATCTTATAAAACATATCTCTACCCATCCGGAATCAAGCTAAACATGTTCCATAATTTTCAAAATAGTAATTTCGGGATTCTAGTTTCAAGGACTTTTTGAGAAAAATTACTAATCTTAAGTTCAAAGGCCAAACTAGTCAAATCAAGGTCCATAAGTTAAATCATGCATATTTTCTAATCAAAATGGGATCAAATAAACAGACGAGCTTGAGAAACCTACACGGGAAGCTCCTGTGAATTTTTCGTATTTTTCAGAATTTTCCTGCTATTTTTCTCGGCCTCAAATCTAATTTCCGGATTTATTAAATTCCGAAAATCAGAAAATCCTGAACCGGCGTCGAACCGGGCGGTTCGACCGGCTGAACCGGGCGGCTGGACCGGGCGGAGCTGGACCGGGGGAGCTGGACCGGGCGGCTGCTGGCCGGTTCACGGCGACGGTTCGCGGCGGCGGAGGCGGCTCGCGGCGGCGCTCGCGACGGCGGAGGCGGCGCTCGCGACGGGCGGAGGCGGCGCTCGCAACGGCGGCGACGGCGGGCGGAGCTCGCGGCGGGGAGGCTGCCGGCGGCGCTCGACGGCGGTGGCCCGGCGACGGCGTCGACGGGAGGAGGGCTGGCACGGGTGGTGCCGGCGAGAGGAAGGCTCACGGCGGTTCCGGCCGGAACAGGACGTCCCGGCGACGGCGATGGCTCGCGGCGGTCGGGGGGGGCTTGGAACGACAACGAAGGGGAGGAGGAAGGAGGGCCGAGGGGCCGGTGATGACGGGCACGATCGACGGCGGCAAGGAGGAGGCACGGGCGGCGTTGGGTTCCGGCGGCGATGGCGCTCGCGGCCGGCGACTTCGAGCGAAGAGGGAGGGGGAGGGACTCGGCGCAATAACGGCGCAGCGGCCGCAGGGGATGGCTGGGGGGGAAGGGCTGCTGGCGGCGGTCGGCCCCGCGGGAAGGCGGTGGTCCGAGGGCGGCGTCCGGGCGGGCGGCTGCTCGTGTGGCGATGCGGCCGACGGGCGGATGGGCGAAGGCGGCGTCGCGGGCGTCCGACGTGGCGAGGAGGCGCTGCCGCGGCCGCGAGTTGGCGATGACGGCGGCTGCCGGGCGGGCGGGAGGCGGCCGGGGACCGGGCACGCGAGAGGGGGTCTGCTCCACGCGGCGGCGACGCGCGGAGGGAGGCGGCGCCGAGGGGCGCGGCTCCGGCCGGGATAGGAAGAGAGGGAGAGAGAGTTCGACGGGGGGACGAGAGTCCCGGCGGGAGGGGGTCCGGCGAGCGCGTGTGGCGTGGGGGGGGAAGAGAGAGAGAGACGGGGGCGGTGAAACCGGCAACAGAGGAGGGGGCGTAACCGGCGATAGAAAGGGGGAAGGCGGGGCGTTACGGCGGGGAAATCCTGGATGGGGGGGGCGGTTACCATTTTTTTTTTTTAAATGTCAGATATTACATTCTTCACCCCTTAAAATAAATTTCGTCCTCGAAATTTCAAAACTTTACTATTTAGTCGAAAAGAGGAGTCAAGATAATTCAATTCTCATGGACTCATAAATACATCTTCAAATCCTCATACATCATATATGTGCTAGAATTCTCATCATCCTCCAATATGATCTATATGAAAATTTATAAACATGCACTCTTCCTTCTATTATATCATTCCTGATAATCTAATTATTGTATCTCGATTTCACAAAAATTATCACATTCAACTCTCTCTAATTTATCATATCTCTATACCATTCTTTCATAGTAAATAACTCTCCAGTCTCTAACTTTATCTAAAATTTTGAACTTCAAATATCATCACCAATCATCCTTTACAATTCTAATCTCCTTATACATCAATATTCTTCAATCTTCTTAGCAATTATAATACTTAAATCTCATCCTTATTATCATATCTCAAACATGCCATACTCATCATTGAAAATTATCTAAAACAATGAAGATTATATTATCCATATGAGACAAGATTATCAACCTAGTCCTCTTATCCATGTTTTTTTTTTCCAATGATAATCCCCTAATATCTTCTAAATAATTATCAAGTTTTCACAAAGATCTCTAATCTTTTCTTTCCAATACATTTGGGATCCGTTTGTCATGCATCGCACTTCCTCAACTATCAATTCATTCCAAATCTTAAGGAACCATAACTATTCTATTGTGATTCTTACATACTCATTTAATCTCCACCGGCTGGAACTCAATCTCTAAACACTTCAGATGTTTAATAAATTTATCAAATTCCAATCACTTTCAAACAACTAGTAAGATATCACCAACTTATTCTTCTATCTATATTTGACTTGAAGATTTTCTCAACTAAACCAAAGTCTGAACTTAATATTCACAATCATCTGACATAATCTATATTCACTCAAAACATAATTCCACTTAATATTGACAAATCAGAGATGAGTGGTAACAAGTACTCCTAGATTGGAGAGGTTATGCAATGATGAAGATAGATAGAATAATTCTCAAGTTCATGATTCATAAAGAATAAGGTTATAATCTTGGATGTCACACATATCATCAACTAGATTTTTGATAACTTACAAGTGATCAGAACCCTACTAAAACAAGTGCCAATCCTCAAAACTTATACTGCAATATCTTATCTTTAATAACACAAGAATACTACTGATACAATCACACTAAACAATTTAATTCTTCTTCAAAGTTTAGATATATAATCTCGTTTCGATATCCAACTCTTCCAATCAAACCTCTTAATCAAGTAATATATCAAAAATTTCTCACATAGACATAATTGAACAACTCATATTATTCCATAGATTATCCAATGCAATCTCTTTAATGATTCAACAATCTCTCTTATTCATTAATCTATCGATGATATCATTCTCATATCATACATATCTGATCATTATCTAAAACAAATCGAAATTCTATTATCCTTCTAAAACAAGAGTATCAATCATAATTCATCATTCATTTTCTTTTTATAAATGATAGACCTAAACACCATTATCATCAAAGTATCACCAACATTCACTTTCTTATAACTTGAAATCTAGATTCTGATCATCTTGACTAGCAATCAAATTATTCTCATACTTAAAGAGCCACAATCTAATGCCAAAGACATCCAATTCCCTTAAACCTCAACAAGTATTTCACGATCTCTAATTACTTCCTCAATAGAAGTTAAATCACAATTTCCAAATTACTCCAAACAACTTAAATAATACTCTTAATACGAATCAAAGTCTTAACAAATCTATATCTAACAAAATTGACCACGATACAAATTTAACTTATAATTATCAAGCTGAATCACCTAGAGCCTATATACTTCCTATGATTTGAAAATTCAAGGATCAAAGATTTCAAGTCCTTAGACAAGGATATTGATTGGTAGAGCAATTACTCAGATTCTAGATCGGCAAATAATAACTAAGATTCTAGATACGATGGTCATAATATAAACTAGATTGTGGTATCATATAGATATCTAATCAAAGCTCCACTTAAACAATCTAATATACATGATCTTCTACAAATCTCATCTTCAATTCTATGATTGATTGATCTCATTCCTTCCAATAGTACATGATATATCCTCTTATCATAAATATATTCCGATTAACTTACACCAATAATTCAATTATTCTCATGAAGATCATCCTATAAAATCATTAAAAATCCACTTTATTTCACAATATGAAAAATCTACCAATCTATCTAGCTCTCTATCTACATTTAAATAAAAATCATATCATCATGAGCTCAATCATATTCATTTAATCAATACAATTCACCGGTTACACAAAATTTGAACTTCATCTCATAAAAAAATACTAAACCATATGATATCCATCAACTATTAAACACTAAAATTCTCTTCACCAATGACAATAAAATCTTCCCTTAATTGATAAATTGATTTCTATCAATCTGAACTTCAAGATCAACCAAATCTAAAAGTTGATTATCATACACTGATTGATTATCCAATTTAAATCTCTATATATTAAATCATCATCTAATATCAAAATCAAATTGACCCAAATTGATAATCTCCTCCTATTGTCATAAATTGAAGCTTCAAGATTCACCAAAATCTGAAAATTGATCCTCATAAATAGATTCAATCCATTATCCAATCTAGGCATCCAATAATGTAACCTTCAAATTCTAAAATCAAATCCAATTGATTCAAATAGATAATCCAAGTATCAAATCTGGCTCATTTAAATTGAAATCAACCACCCGGGCAGGTCACTATAGACCTTCCGGCCGGGTTAATGCTCTGATACCACTCCTGTCACGACCCGGAATTTAAATAACATAATCACAAATACGCAGCAGAAATACACAATGTCGTGACAGTGGGATGAAACCCAACACTTGGATTCCACAACCCAAACTTAAACAATTAATTTTTCTAAGATCCATCAAAACAAGATAATAGAATCATACTTCTAAGTCTATCCACACTCTTGTTCAAAAACAAGCAAGATCATCTACCTAAGTAGAGAACACCAAGATTCTCCATGTGCAAATGACTTCGATTCCTTTGGTTCCACCTGATCCTCATCTTCATGCAAAAATTTAACCCACAACGGGGTGAGTCCGGGGACTCCGTAGGATTTACACCCTTCACCCATCAATCGGGTAAATAACATATAATCAAGCAATGGTATGTAACATATCTAAATTGAGATGTAATACAAAAGTATAGAATGTCTTCTATATTAATCTCACAACCCATATACGAAACATAATTATCTTCAAAGAAAAGATTATGCCAAAGCCAAATAATTCTAGACCAATGCACACAAGACCATACAAGCTAAACAAATATCATCTAAATGACCTCAAGACTTAACTTAACATGACCAAATTAAAACAAGACAAATCTGATTTTTCTAACATGACATGGTTTAACATCCATACAGGACACACAAGTAACATATTTCATATCCTTTCCAGAACACATAGCCAAAGAGCAAGGAATTGGTCGTCTTGCTTCATACGTACAAAATGCATTCACCAAACTCTAATATATATATAGAAGTAACATATACTAAGCTAGCCCAAAAGTGCACCTAGGCAAAGTGGTGACACTAAGGGAAAACCGCGGTAATCCGGGATCTGTGGGAGGGCCGGATTCATCTAAGTTACCCGCTGCCCACGGGCGATTGTCTAACATAGGCCGGTGAAGCCTTCATAGCACGTCATATCAAGAGTTCATAACATAATTTCATATCATGACATACCTGACCATACCATGCATACATGACATAAACATCTAATTTCATAGCCTTTCATGCAAGACATAGCATTCATAACGAACTTGACAAGACATATGATAACCCAACTTAATTGAACTTGTTCTCAATGACAACTTGTACTAATCATGACCAAATTGACATAACTAACTTTGCATCGCATAGCCCATGATCTGAAACCAAATTAAACATATTTCTCCATAACTAGACAAGACTTGTACTAACCGACTTGGTTGACATATTCTAAATCAAACATATACCAAACTTAACCATATGAACATAATCATATCATGCATGACATAATTACATAATCCGAAATCATACTAATCAAAATTTACATGATCCTCACACATGCAATGACAAACCGAACCGGACATACTAAAACATACGTACAAGACACTTAACCTAAGTCATGCTTGGCATAAATTAAACAATTCAAATTCTGAAGTAATCAACCACAATCTGACCCAAACAGGTTCTGAAATATGTGATTTGATGATCCATGATTTCCCAAATATACACACAATTATAATTCAATTCTAGGTCCAAAACTAGCATATAATCACATACATAACTAACATATGGTCAAATCTTATAAAACATATCTCTACCCATCCAGAATCAAGCTAAACATGTTCCATAATTTTCAAAATAGTAATTTCAGGATTCTAGTTTCAAGGACTTTTGAGAAAAATTACTAATCTTAAGTTCAAAGGCCAAACTAGTCAAATCAAGGTCCATAAGTTAAATCATGCATATTTTCTAATCAAAATGGGATCAAATAAATAGACGAGCTTGAGAAACCTACCTGGAAGCTCCTGTGAATTTTTCGTATTTTTCAGAATTTTCCTGCTATTTTTCTGGCCTCAAATCTAATTTCCGGATTTATTAAATTCCGAAAATCAGAAAATCCTGAACCGGCGTCGAACCGGGCGGTTCGACCGGCTGAACCGGGCGGCTGGACCGGGCGGAGCTGGACCCTGCTGGCCGGTTCACGGCGACGGTTCGCGGCGGCGGAGGCGGCTCGCGGCGGCGCTCGCGACGGCGGAGGCGGCGCTCGCAACGGCGGCGACGGCGGGCGGAGCTCGCGGCGGGGAGGCTGCCGGCGGCGCTCGACGGTGGTGGCCCGGCGACGGCGTCGACGAGAGGAGGGGCTGGCTCGGGTGGTGCCGGCGAGAGGAAGGCTCACGGCGGTTCCGGCCGGAACAAGGGGACGTCCCGGCGACGGCGATGGCTCGCGGCGGTCGGGGGGGGGGGCTAGGAACGACAACGAAGGGAGGAGGAAGGAGGGCCGAGGGGCCGGCGGATGACAGGGGCACGATCGACGGCGGCAAGGAGGAGGCACGGCGGCGTTGGGTTCCGGCGGCGATGGCGCTCGCGACCGGCGACGAAACGAAGAGGGAGGGGGAGGGACTCCGCGCAATAACGGCGCAGCCGGCGCAGTGGGATGGCTGGGGGGAAGGGCTGCTGGCGGCGGGCCGGCCCCGCGGGAAGGCGGTGGTCGAGGGCGGCGTCCGGGCGGGCGGCTGCTCGTGTGGCGATGCGCCGACGGGCGGATGGGCGAAGGCGGCGGCCGCGGGCGTCCGACGTGGCGGGGAGGGCGGCTGCTGCGGCCGCGAGTTGGCGATGACGGCGGCTGCCGGGCGGGCGGGAGGCAGCCGGGGACGGCACGCGAGAGGGGGCCTGTTCCACGCGGCGGCGACGCGCGGAGGGAGGCAGCAGCCGAGGGGCGCGGCTCCAGCGGGATAGGAAGAGAGGGAGAGAGAGTTCGACGGGGGATGAGAGTCCTGGCGGGAGGGGGGTCCGGCGAGCGCAGGGCGTGGGGGGGGGAGGAGAGAGAGAGACGGGGGCGGTGAAACCGGCAACAGAGGAGGGGGCGTAACCGGCGATAGAAAGGGGGAAGGCCGGTTACCATTTTTTTTTTTTAAATGTCAGATATTACATTTTATTTATCTAACAAGGTGATATTGTACGATGACTTCAAAATATTAGTACTAAGTTAATTTTAAAACAGTTAAAATCATGTGCATAGTTCTCCATTAAAATTTCTTAAAATAAATTTTAAGTATCATATAAAAACCAAGTAAATTTTATTAACGTTTCTTGTCTAATAATGTTGAGATGGGCAAGTCTGGTAATGGGAAGAAGATAACGAAGGACATGATATGGAACAGACCCTAGTGGGGTGTTTGGTTGCATGATAATTTTTTATACACTTTCATGATAAAAAATTGTATTAAAATAAAAAGTGTACCAACTCATGACATAAAATTATCATGTTTGGAGGGATGTGATTACAAAAAAGAGTAACTACCACACATGACCAAACAAAGTGAGGGACCACAAGAAAAAAGAAAGAGGTGAGATCCTCTTTTTTTGTTTAAGAAGAAAATCACTTTTAAAACATAAAATTATCATGGTTACCAAACACCTCTTTTAATAAGTTTTCTTATAATTTTTAAAAATTAAAACAAAAATCTTCATTATCATACAACCAAACACCCCCTAGGTTTAAAAAAAAAAAGATTTCGAGCAATCGGAGCGGATGTCAAACATGTTTGATCAATACACTAGCAATTGATTATTTTCTTATTTGGATTGAGAATCAATTTCTTCCTTTTCTAATCATTTACCTCCTGTTTGGTATCGGGATAACTCAGGGATAAACCTGGGTTATCCTCAAAATATTGGAGATAACCCAGGTTTATCCCCAAAATTTTATGGTACCAAACATGCCCTTAAAGATTACTTCTAATTCGAACTGCAAATGTGAGGGGGGTTTGTATAGGATGCAAATTGAAGCACCAAGCTATATATATATATATATATATATATAGAGAGAGAGAGAGAGAGAGAGAGAGAGAGAGAGAGAGTAGTAGTTCCGAGGCAACATTGATTTAAGGCTTTGGCGAGAAAGAGATTTTCCTATACAATCTTCTTATTCCAAAGTTCCTTCTTTTTATATATATATATATATATATATATATATATATATATAGGGGGTTCCCCTCTTCTTCCCTGCTTGGTTGTCAACCGTCTCTGAGTTCTTCAGACAGTTTTACCCAATTAGGTGCTGCTTGAGCTTGAATTATATATTTACATTCGAATTTGAACTAAATTTGATGGTCAAAAAGTAGATTAGGGCACTCTTGATATCGAGCTTGAACTAGTAGTTTTATTTTATAGACTTGAGTTCAAGACTTCAAGCATCTCCACTACGACATCTTTTTACGAAAGCTTGAGTTTGAGCTTGTTAAAACCCATTTAGGAAGAGATCGAATTCTTTCAGGTGGACATTTGGGGAGTCCATATGACTAAACAAGATAGTGATTTGACAGATTTAAATCACCATTTTGTCACTGTCTGGTCAGCTTCTATGTGAGAGGGGCTGACCGGACCCTCTCAGATGCCCACCTAAGGGGATTCGGTGTCATTTAGGAAACTTGTGCTTGCGTTCTACTTAAGCTCAAGTTTAAAACCTCGAGTCACGTTTAATTTTAGTTCACTTGATAGGTTTTAATTAACACTGTATACCTAATTGAGTGTATTGATTTTTATTCTTTCAAATGAATGTTGAAACGGACATTGAATATTATGGGGTGTTTGGTTGCATGATAATGAAGGTTTTTGTTTTAATTTTTAAAAATTGTAAGAAAACTTGTTAAAAGAGGTGTTTGGTAACATGACAATTTTATGTTTTAAAAGTGCTTTTTTTCTTAAACAAAAAAAGCGGGTCTCACCTCTTTCTTTTTTTCTTGTGGTCCCCCACTTTGTTTGGTCATGTGTGGTAGTTACTCTTTTTTGTAATCACATCCCTCCAAACATGATAATTTTATGTCATGAGTTGGTTCACTTTTTATTTTAATACAATTTTTTATCATGAAAGTGTACAAAAAATTATCATGCAACCAAACACCCCATTAGCGTCTAATAGAATAGCTAATCGAGTACTTAATTTGGCTAGCACTTAAAAAAAAAATACTTAAACAAACTGCTCAGAGATTTGTAGTAGGTGGATTTCATAAAAATCTCTTATACATGTCTTTTCTTAGGCACTCCCAAAGATTTTACATAAATGTTTGATTAGTGTTAGAAATAGGTTTGACATATTAACCGGACGCGGAGATTTTTAGTTAAATATTTGTTTTATCCTTATTTAATATTCTTTAATAAATTTTATGTTTCTTGAAAAATATGGACATAATGAAGAAAGTGTCTTTTTTAATTTGAAATCTTCTTCTCCGACTTAAGAAGTTAACCCCTTTCAACTTTTAAAGAGAACTCTCTCTCTCTCTCTCTCTCTCTCTCATAAAATCTACCTTGCATGCAATCTTAGGGAGAAATTGATGAATTTGGTTATACATTTGACTCGTTAGGGGTTTTCAATTATTGAAATATCTTTCTACATTTTTATCAAATGCACCCTTAGACCAGAGACTTGTTAAAATGCCATTTTCTTATCAAACTTAAATGAGTCTAGTAGGGTTGTTTGGTTGCACGATAAATTTAATTTTTATTATAATTTTATTTTTTTTGTAATAAAACTCATCAAAGGAAATATTTTATAATCATTATATGCTTTGAAAGGACTTTTTTCATGTACAAATAAAGAGGATTTCACCTTTTTTTATCTTGTGGTATCCCACCTTGTTTGATCACATATGACATACACTCTTTTTTATTATTGCATCTCTCCAAAATTTTACTCACACTTTATTTTAATATAATTTTTATCATGAAAATATATAAAAATTTATCGTGCAACCAAACACTCCGTAGATATAACTTTTGTCTAGTCCAGTTTCAAGTTACCAGAGGGTGGGTGTCCCTGTAATACTCGGAGCTCCACGGTCAAGCCATAATCAAGCATCTGATTAGGAGGGTCTCTTGACCGTCGGTTCTAAAGCTTCAAAGGCCAGCTTAAATTGACGAAGAGTTATATATGTATTGTAATTCTGAGGAATAAATCATAATGGGGTGTTTGGTTGAATGATAATGAGTATTTTTATTTTAATTTTTAAAAATTATAGTAAAAGTTTATTTTAAAAGTGTTTGGCATGTGTTACAATTTTTTATCTTAAAAGTTTTTTCACCCTCCTCCACGTGATGGAGAAAAAAAGAGGTATTGAGAATTTTTTTTTTCAAAAGGGCACAACCACAACACATGGTGCACAAGCCTAACCCATGTGCTACATAAGTGACTTTTCATTTATGCACCAAACATCTTACCATCATTTCTAAAAATGATAATATTTTTGCCAAACATTATATTTTTATAGTTTTTAATTTTAAAATTTGTCAAGTTTCAATGTGTGATATCATTTTTTATCATGAAACCATATAAAAAATAAAATGCAACCAAACACCCCATAACAATTTGCAGCCACATTTAAATCCCTCGTGAACCATATATACTACAATTAAAATCAAATATATAAATGTGCCAACGCCTTATGTTGCTTCCGAGCTGTTTCTTGCCACAAGTCTTGTGGTGGGTGAGCAAGAAGACTTGTTGCTTGCAGGGTAAGGATAGAATATAAAAAGCTCCCCTTTAACTTTTAGCGGCGGAATAATTAGTGCAGCAAAAGCCCACCATCCGCCGCAATAGAGAGGGGGCTAATTGGTTCTGCTGGGCCCCACAGGAAGAAAGACAGACGGGGAGGGTGAAAGTGGGGCCACTGTGAGAGAGAGAGAGAGAGAAGATATATATATATATATATAGACACCTATATATGTGCATAAAGTATGTGCATCTAATTAAATACGACTAATTTTAGTCACAGCCAATATTAGAACTTAATAATAAACATATTAAGCACTGTTCGCCCTTCGGTGAACACGAACAGTGCTTTTTCGTTGCTAGTAAATATATTCTTTCCACAGACAATATATTAAGGTACGTGTGGATTGTACATGTGTTTTCTTTTATTATTATGTCGTGTTAAGTGCCTATCCATAGAAGGCTTGGAAGGTTATGGCCCGTTGTACAAAGAAGTTTGGAACAACCCCATGGGAAAAGCTCGAGGCATTCTTGTAAAGCTTAATGGGGGTGTTTGGTTGCACGATAATAATGGAGGTTTTTATTTTAATTTCTAAAAGTTGTGAGAAGATTTGTTAAAAGAGATGTTTGACAATCTCGACGATTTTATGTTTTGAAAGTGATTTTCTTCTTAAGCAAAAAAAGAGAGTACTCTCACCTCTTTCTTTTTTTCTTGTGGTCCCCTACTTTGTTTGGTCATGAATGATAGCTACTCTTTTTTGTTATCACATCCCTCTAAACATGATAATTTACGTCATGAGCCGGTTCACTTTTTATTTTAATATAATTTTTTATCGTGAAAATGTACAAAAAATTATCGTGCAACCAAACACCCCATAAATACTTTGGACATGTTTGATCGAGTTGGTTGAAGGTCTAATCTTTGATTCGGTCAAAGGTTAGAATTTTCAGCTTGTTTGAAAAAAAAAACACTTCAAATGCAACATGTGGTTTTTTATATTTCAAACGCCACCTCCGGTCGTGGATGCTGAGACCATCTCAGCCGTTTATGTTAAATATATATTCTAGGGTGCATAGTCGTTCATTGACATATATATTATTATACTGTATATGTTTTGAGATAAGTTCATCCTAATTTAGATATTTTATCAAGTAAAATACTTACTTATATTTTAATCACATTAAGTATTTTTACCACAAATTAAAAAGTTAGACATGAAATTAAGAATTCAAATTTTTATATTAAGCCAAAGCATTTGTCACCTTAATCAACTTACCCTGACCACATGCCTTATCTTGTAGGGGTTTGGTTCCACTAAGAATTTTCATCACCATCCTCTTATCTCATATAGGATGAAAAGATATTTGGCTATTAATTTGGTGCTTGCATGTGTGAGCTATATATCATTTAGTGAAATTATCGTATTAAAAAAGAAAATGAAATGGGGCACTAGAAAACCGCCAGGATAGAAATATATATATATATATATACACACACTTTATACCATTTATGTTGGAGTTGAGGTATCACATGTGGAAGGATAAGCTTCTCCATTTGTTAACCCAAGAATCTGCTACAAGCGATGGATATCTTTCTTCCAAGGAAAGAGGCAGCTCACATTTGTCCGAAAAGATACGGGTATGTGAGATCCCTTGTGATCACAGGGCATTGCAACAGAATGCCTTCTATGGTGTTCATTGCACTTATACTACAAAAAAAATCTTATGGGGTGTTTGGTTGCATGATAATTGAGTGATGTACGTAGCCTCACAATTAACCTTGTGAACCTTGGAGTGATGTAGCCTCACAGCACAGGAAGAGCCACCAATGGTTGATTTGAAGCATCTATATATTAATTACAAGATTGATGTATCCATATAATCTGTTCTACTGTTAGCAGTTTCTTGTGCATTTTACTCTGATTATTTTTCTAACTATATATATTCTAAGACAGACCAAAATCCCGTTGTGATAATTGGGCTCCAAATTGTACTTACTAGTTATCACCTTGACAATATCATCAGACCAAGTCCTTGGACTTGAGCACATGCTTACCGTTAGACAGGACAAGGAGTATAGGCAGCAACATAGAGCTTTTACATGAATCAGCTAGGAACAAGTTAGCAACAAAAGGCTTTCTGATAATCAGTAGTAACCTAGGATTAATTAATCTATGGAAACATGAGCATCTGATCCCTAAAGGAAGTCTAATTTTCTTCAATGCAAAAATAACTTTTCGACATTTTCTCATCAAGCACATTGGTTTGGGCTTATAATTGATGTGAATAATTCATATAGGACCTTGACTTATGTTCTCCCTATCCATCATCCTCACGTGGCCCTCAACGTGAAGGGGTGTCACTGTTTTGCAATGAATAAAAGCTTGTGCGCATCAACAGCTAGGGTTGATTGAGACCGCCTGGTGAATACTTCTGCATTGCTTGTGTCTTTTCTACATGGGACTCTTGTCAGGGGAGCCATTTGTGAACACCACTAAATGCCCGGGTGAATGAAGTAGATGAAAGACTCCCCAAAGGGGAAATTACCACACTGTAACATAATCTTGTAAACATGCACATTCCATATCTTTAAATTATCACTTTTCACTCATCCACTTTTCTTTAAGGCTGCAATTTACTTGTCAGTGCATGAATAACAAACATAGTCAGAGATCAATGATCTGTTTTGTTTATTGCAATTTGATTTCCACAGTTTTCTCTCTAAGATGAGGTTAACAATTAGTTTGGGACTCAGACGTGAATTTTGAAGAGAGAAAATCTTCTTTTGCGGCAACAGAGAGTCTTATCTAAAAGAGATAATTAATTATAAGAGCCAAACACCTCGGATGTCTTTTCAAAATAGAAAAGCCTCTTTCAAGTCCTGGTGAGAGAGTGAGACAGTGACAAATAAGACTGAGACGACACCTTATATTACCATGAACTAGCTTCTGGTATATATATATATACTTGACAAACGATCGAAGCTGGGTATCACCATCACCATCCCACTGTGGCAAGCGATGGGCACAGCACCCTCATCGCCATACTGAGCCACACGTCGCATAGATAGACAGAGATAGATTGGTGGAAAGAGAGAGATGTATGTATATGTATGAATTGATGTTACAACTTCAGCTTGGCTTCCCCGAGGAGGCAGACACATGCAGTGTATTTTCCTTCCATAGCCTCTGCACGTAGGGACGAGAGAGAGAGAGAGAGAGAGAGAGAGAGAGAGAGAGAGAGAGAGAGAGAGAGAGAGAGAGAAAGGAAGGAAGATTGTGATATTTTTTTTTATGTTCATGGGGTCATCATCTGAGGTGAGTTTGGATGCCCTCCACATCCGTTCACAATACGTAAGAGGTAAATTAGATCGACTCCAATTGATAGGTATAGTGATGAAAAAAAGGAGTTTTCAATTTTTAATCTCAAAATATAGCTAGTGTGTGGCTTATTTTTTTGTTCCCAACATCTATCGAAGTTATTTTCCAGTGAAGCCGGCAGATCTATCCAGTGCTCTCAGCACGGGGGCATCACGGCACATATTGTGAGAGACGGCATTCCCCCCCTCCCCTCATTGTGGGCTCACCCCTTATTGTGGGAAGGTAGAGGAAATCTACTGAACTAGCTAGGGAGGGGATCTGGGAAGAGAGGGTGGAATATGTTATATCAAAAAAGAGTTCGGATCACCCCAGTCCCTGGGTGGAGGGAGTACTCTCAATATTCAATCAAGATCGGCCACGACTCCAAGCCACTTAAGTGGCGATTCAAATAACAAGCTTGGCCAACCACTACCGAAAAAGACTGAACCGCTACTGACAACTTACCAACTCATTACCCATTGGTAACGAGTTGTATCAAGTTCAGTAGCGAGTTTGTAAGACGTCGGTAACAGTTCGGTAAAGATTCACTGACTAATCAACTCGCTACCGACGAAAATGAACCGTTACCTACGCCTTACTATCTCACTATCCATCACTCAAGTGACCGGGTTCATGACCTTTTTTCCATTGAAGATTGAGGATACTCCCTCCCCCAAAAATTGAGGGGGGGGGGCACGGGAAGATGGGCAACTTTTGTTCTGATCATCGTGATCAGTCAGACTCGGCAACCCGGTTTAGGGTTCCAGTCTCTCGTATCATATATATGTGGGGAATCACCATCACACATCACTCGAACTCACACCGGACACCAGGCGAGTTGGATTCGAGAACGATTTTTTTTTTTTTTTTGGGGTTATAAACAGGACAAAACTAAACCCACCTCTCAAATCAGATAACTACTTTTTTATTTCAAATATAATATGTATACGTAGGTACGGGTGCAATTTATTTGGTTTGGTATGGCATTCATGGCGACGGCCGGCCTGGGCCAATGTCGGGCCCAAGTGGGGTGGGGCCCACTGGGCCTAGGGACCATACACTATTGGACCACTGCCCATACACGAAGGACCACCACCCAGAGAAAATTAAAAATAAATAAATAAATAAACGAATAGAAAAGAAAAGAAAAGACCTCAGGGTCGGCAGCACGAAATTGGTTGTCGTCCGTCGTGGGGGGTCAACTATATGTAATTTACTGCAATATCCTCTCCTTCTCTTCATAGGGAAAAATTGAAAGAGTAGGCTAACATGTAAATATTTATTCATCTATTTAGGATGATGAGATGTGCAGCTTGCGTTTTCCAGATCATTTCTTCATATAAGAAATGCGCCTTTTTTCTGTGCGAAATCTTCGTCGATCAGGGGGAATATATCCCCAGTACCCGACCGAGCCGGATTGTCGATAAATATATATATATATCTTAGTAAAACATTGCTAAATTGTAAAATTTTTATTATTTCTATTCATCTTGTGTGTTTATTTCTCTCCCTTCAGTTTGAAACATTATCTCAGGCCACACCATGGAGGAAAATTATATATTGCCGGAAAATGTAGGCAGGACAATTACTCCATCACCCTTAATTAACTCTCCTCGGTTAATTTTCTTTTTAAAAAAAATAAGATATTTTAGATGCTTAGCCGATTTCCATTCCGCCGTCGTCGGCATATTCCCATTTCGACGGCTTACAGGATGCATAAAACAACGAACTTGCCGGTAATTTTTATCGGAATCGAATCGAAACTTCGGAATATTTTACACCTTTTGTCGTGGGAGCGGACAGCTATACGTAATCACATTGTGTTGGTTGGAAGAAGAAAACAGCTAGCAGGGTGCTACCTACCTTGACACGACTACACTTGATTTGGAGCAAATCTTTCTTATTCTGCCCATGAACCATGATCGATATATATCAATCAATCCGGGTTTGATAACTACAAACCATGTAACATGCGGGAATTAATAAACCCCCCCGGAAACTAATTTCAATTTAGTATCATATATATGTATGGTGGGTCCAATTTTTTTTTAAAAAAACAAAGCACATAATGTGGCATCAAGAGAGAGAGAGGGGGGGATGGGACATGGAATCATATATAAAAGGTAGCTGGATGTATTGAGAAAGACAAAGATGAGAATTAAAAAATTAAAATCTGGGTATGGGCGAAGTGGGCGCCACCCAATCAATTGCTACAGACCAAGCCCACAGATCTTGGCCCGACAGGGGGATCGAAATTGGGTCTTTTCTTCTTTTTTTTTATTATTATTATTTTAATCTTCCGGAGAAGTGCCCACCCACCTGTATACGACCCTACGTACGTCCACGGTTTGATTCATTCTGTCCGGTATGATTTGCTGACGAGCAGAACAGCCGTCAGTCTCGGCCGACATCCAACACCGGAGTCGGGTTCTACTCCATTCATCAGCTCGATCAACTGGTGTGCACTGTTGTTTCTTCTCGACGCGACGCAAGAATCGGTCTGGTTTGATTCGAAACAATTGTTATCGACAAGGAAGATGGGGTCGGGGATCGGGATCGACTCGGTCGGGCCCACAACCGACCCGAGTCGGTTGGAGTCACGACCCGGGTGGGGCCAGGGTTGGAGAAAAAATTAATAAAAAAATTATTTTAAATCAACAATTGGGTCGGAGTCGCAGGATCGGAGCCGGGTCGGTCGGCCCAAAAACTCGCCGAGTCGGCTGACCCCATGGTTACCAAACCAAAACAAAAAGAAAACAAAAAGATTTGAAACAGCAACCAACTTCGTCTGACTTCGAAAATCTTTGAAAGTTGAGTCAAATCTGTACATCGAATACGAATTGATAAAACTATATACATATATGTTATAATAATTATATGTCAAGAAATATGGTTTGAAACCAACCAAACAGAATTGGTTTGGCTTGGTTTGATTTGGTTCGGGACATATATTTTGTTTGAAAAAAATAAATAAATGAACATGAAAATGAACACCCCAAGTCTACTACCATTAGGGGTGGCAATAGACCAAGTTCCTAGGCTGGGTTTCTAAGCCGGGTTAGATGGGCCAGGCCAAGCTAGATTATAATACTGAGTTAGGCTGGTCAAATTCTATGGTCGAGGCCTCCGTAAGGGTGACTATGGGCCGGACCGGGGCCATTGACGCCCCTAGCCGCCATCCCTCAAAGATACAAAACCCGTCCGCATCACATTAATGTTGCCCCTTGCCACATCCGAGACCCTCATGAACCTCAATCTTTCACAGTTTTCCTTTCATCTACGACGTTGATTTTGGCATAAGATCCCTAGAGTAGGGGTGGCAATGGGTCGGGCCGGCCCATGGGTTCGCGGGCCGGGTCGGCTGCGGGTCATTTGATGGGCCAAAGATTTTGGCCTGCGGGCTTTAGTCGGGCCGACATACGGGCCGAAGCGGGCTAAAACGGACCAAATAACTTTCAATTTTTTATGTCAAAAACATCATTTTTACTTATTAAAAATATATTTTAATTACATTATTATTAATTTTATAATGTTATCTTAAATAATTAAATTTATCATATTTAATAAATATTTATTTATAAAATATATAGTTGGGCCGGGCCGGGCCGGGTCGAGCCAAGTCAATAATTTTTGCGGGCCGGGCCAACAATGTAGTGCGAGCCGGGTTGGGCCGGGCCAATATATTTTGGACCGGGCCCTAAGCGGGCCGACCTCGGGCCGGGCCGGGCCCGGCCCATTGACACCCCTACCCTAGAGTGGAGCTAAAAGAGATAAGAGATACCCCTAGTTTAGCTATGTACAAGGGTTAAAAAGGTGAGTGGATTGAACTAGTCTATAGACTCTGAGTCAACCGACGAATCGGATCGGCCAATTTATCGGTTCATCTAACTGAAACCAAACTAAACCAAACCAAATCATAGAGCTGACGATGGTTCTACTCAGTTTATCAATTTTTCGGGTTCACCAGATGTGTGCTCTCAAAGGGGCTTCTACAGTAGATTGAGTGCCTAGATGCCTTTTGTGGTGCTTGGGCCGTACTTGGATTACCATGACTGGGTAAGGTACGTAACAGAAGTGTTGGACTTCATTGTGGGCCGACCAGATCTGGACTGACTTTTAGAGTGCTATCTTAGTGGGCCTCGCTCTGGAGCCCACTATGCAAATGGTCCAACAAACCTGCAGCGTATAGTGTATAGACTGTGTACTGCATAGCGCCCCAAGTCTCTATGTGGCCTGTGGATCTTTCTAACCGGTAATCACATTTCTTTTCTTCGTGGGGGGGGGGGACGGTTCATTTATCCGAACTCGGTTAATTTCTAGGTAAGATTTTTTTTAATTCGCTTAAAAACATACTACCGCTATTATTAGTATTACTCATCGTACCACAATATCGTTATGAAATCATGAAGATGATTGTGACCAAAAAAAAATCATGAAGATGATAGTAGAAAGCACGGATCACCTCAATTTTTGGACGGTGAAAGTACTCTCAATTTTTTATGAAAAAAGAGATCACGATCTCAACCACTTAAATGATAGGTAATAAGTTAATAAGACGTCCATTCAACTCTGTCAATAACAAGTTAATGAGTCAATGAATCGTTACTAAATCATTATCGACGTCTTACAAATTCACTTTCGAACTTAATACAATTTACTACCGATGGGTAATGAGTTAATAAGACGTCAATAACGATTCGGTCTTTTTCGGTAGTAATTTATCAAACTTATTATTTGAACCATCACTTAACTGACTTGAGAGGTCGTGACCGATTTTTATTAAGGACTGAAAGTACTTCTTTCACCTAGAAACTGAGGTAATTCGAACTCTTAACTGACGCCCTTACCCTACGACTTCCCACTTAAAAATGTGCACACGATGATTCGGATAAATCTCAACCAAACACCCAATACAAACCGAGACCCAATTGCGGGATCCGAGAAGCCTCTGGAAGCCTCTTCTTCTCTTCCACCTTCAGGCGAGAGAACCGCGCAGCAAAGCGCTCGAAGCTTCTCGCGTAGTGGAGGGTCTTCGCCCCGCCACCTCTCGTCGGAGCTCCCTTCCCTCCTATAAATGCCGGCGCCGCCCTCGACCCCGCCTTCACGGAAGATCGTCTCCGTTCGTCGTCGTACGTCCCGGCTGCAGCATGAAGGTCCCGGTCGCTGTCCTTGCTCCCCTTCTCCTACTGCTCGCCGCGGCGCTGCCGTCGCCGTCCGGCGGCTCCCTCCTGCCCTTCCTGGACCATCATCAGAGCAACCCCGTCTCGGAGCGGTTTCCGGACCCGCTGCGGGTGCTGGAGCACATCCCCTTCGGCTTCGGCCGCGAGGACGTCTTCGCCGCCGCCCCCGCCCGCCTCGACTGGAAGGAGACTCCGGACGCGCACGTCATAACGCTGGACGTCCCCGGTGAGCACTGCGACTCTCCCTGCATTGATCACGACTGCAAGGTTGCGTAGGTCGTCTAGTAGAGCTTCTGATTTCCGGCGAGATGATATATCGGCCGTATCATAATAGTTTGTGGGTAATTTGAAGAATCACCGCTCGAAGGGCAATATATATATGTATATATGATGACGCGTGCTACCGTATGTGCAGGCATGAAGAGGGATGAGCTGAAGATCGAGATAGAGGAGAATGGAGTGCTGCGGCTCACCGGGGAGAAGAAGATGGTGGAAGAGAAGGAGGGGGAGCACTGGCACCGCGTGGAGCGGACGCACGGCAAGTTCTGGCGGCAGCTCCGGCTGCCGGACAACGCCGACCTCGACACGGTGAGGGCCGAGCTGGGAGACGGGGTGCTGAGGGTGACGCTGGCGAAGCTGCCGCCGGAGAAGATGAAGCGCCCGAGTGTTGACCAATATAATTTGACATTGCATCCTGGGTAATTGTCATATGATTGGTCTATAATGTAAATTGTTATTTCGTTGCATTTACATTTTTCGGTTCAATTGAACCACGAATTGTATTGTGTACACAGAGGAGTTTCACACATATATAAAAAGGGTCACTGTACGCACAGCGGCTAATTCAGCCGTCTGTGGTCTTCCCGCTCACTCTCTCTCTTCCGCTCTGCATCTCCTCGTCTTCTCTCTACAGGTGGTTTCTTCTCTCCATTCTTTCATTGGTGATCTGCAGGCACTCTCGATCTGGTGTTCTCGTCATCGGATCTGAAGCAGCATCTTCTATTCTTCAACTTGGTATCAGAGCAGGTCAGTCCTGTTCTGCTCCGTGGTGTTTTCCTTACTGCTTCCCTCTGATTCCGATGGAGATGGCTGAATCTGCACTTAGTTCTGGTCCGATTGCTTCACCGAACCCCTCCAGATTGCCATTTGCTGCGGGGTCGATTTTTTCTTCGCTTCCGAATATTTCTCACAGATTTTCCGTGAAACTTAATGCCGAGAACTACACAATTTGGAGAGGGCAATTTGTCCCCTTCCTTCGGACATACAAACTCATGGGATTGGTTGATGGGAGCATACCCTGTCCGCCAGATCTGATTCCAGATCCGTCATATCCCTCTATTGAAATTCCTAATACGGACGCTGAACTATGGAGGCAATACGATAATCTCATCATTACTATGATTATGTCATCCGTTAGTGATTCCATACTTCCATTAATCGTTGGTCTGGAAACCTCCGCTGAAGTTTGGAGAACCATATATACTACTTACAGTTCAACTTCTACCTCTCGAGCACTTCATTTACGTCTTCAGTTACAACAGCTTAAGAAGGGCACCATGAAAATCACAGAATATTTACAGAAGGTTAAAAACTTAGCTAATTCTTTAGCTATGGCCGCTGATCCCATTTCAACAAGTGAATTGCTCATATATGTTCTTAATGGCTTGGGTCCGGAATATGACCCATTCATCACTGCGGTTACAACACGATCTGATGTAAAACAGCTGACTATTGATGATGTTCAAGGACTCCTTCTGAATCATGAGATATTTCTAAGTCAACGTCAACAGAGCCTAACTGAAATTACAGCAAATTTGGCAAGAGCTAATCTGAACGGACCGCAACAGAATAACTTCAATTATTCTAGAGGCCGTGGCAGAAACAACAGAGGAAGATATGGTGGCCGTGGCACTTTTGACAGAAATTCAGGTTATCCAAATAATGAAAGAGGTTCTGGACATCCTAATCAGCAGAATAATGGACAGAATTTCAACTACCACCCTGGGTATAATCAGCAGAATTTTCGACAGCAACCTGTTTTCTGCCAACTGTGTGATCGTCGGGGACATACAGTTGTAAACTGTTGGAAGCGATTTGATCAGACATTCAGAGTTGATGGCAGCAACAATCAAGGTTATTCCACTTCAAATGCTCAAGGTTTTGTAGCCAATGTGACCAACACCAACTCCAACAATGCTCTTGACCCCAACTGATATCCAGACACAAGTGCAACTAACCATATGACTCCAAATTCTAACCTGCTTTATAATGCTACCCCTTATACAGGATCTGACAAGGTTATGGTCGGGAATGGCGACAACTTACACATCTCCCAAGTTGGAAATTCAGGTTATAAGTACTTCAATCTTTTGAATACTTTACATGTCCCTGCAATAGCTAAAAACTTGATGTCCGTTTCTCAATTTGCCAAAGATAATGGATTATTCTTTGAATTTTTTCCCAATTACTGTTTAATCAAGGATATTCAGAGCAAGATGGTCCTGGCCAGAGGACACATTACTAACGGGTTATACTGTCTGCCTCCGGAGTCTTCACAGCATCCGACAGCTCTTACTGTACAGGCTAAGGATATATGGCATAAGCGTTTGGGACATCCAGCTCTCAATACGGTTAGACAAGTTCTTCAAAGTATTGGAGAACCACTTCCTTTCCATAGTAACTTCTTTTGTTCACACTGTGCCCTTGCAAAGAGCCATAAACAACACTTCCCTTCTTCAGATTATGTGTCTAAGTGTCCCTTAGAAATAGTTGCTTCCGATGTTTGGGGGCCATCCCCTTTTGTTAGTAGGGATGGTTACCGATACTATGTGATTTTCATTGATTACTACAGTAGGTACTGTTGGCTATTTCCTATGGTGTCCAAAAGTGATGTACTTACTATTTTTGTCAAATTCAAAGCACAAGTTGAAACTTTATTCTCACGAAAAATCAAGTATTTCCAAAGTGATTGGGGTGGTGAATTCCAAGCTTTATCTCATCTTCTTTCAAACAGTGGTATAACACAGAGTTTCTTGCCCTTACACCCATCATCAAAATGGGGTTTCTGAACGTAAACATAGGCATATAATTGAGACTGCTCTTACTTTACTCAGTCAGGCTAATTTACCATACGAGTTTTGGGATGATGCTAGTCTTTGCGCTGGTTATTTAATAAACAGGCTTCCTACACCTGTCCTGAACAACTTGTCACCTTTTGAGAAACTTTTTGGAAAACAGCCTGATTATTCTCTGTTAAGAACTTTTGGGTGTGCCAGCTACCCACACCTTCGACCTTATAACTCCCACAAGTTCACTCTGCGCTCTGAATGTTGCATTTTCCTTGGGTACAGTGATAAACACAAAGGGTATAAGTGATTCCTTCCACGTACTGGGAGAGTTTACATAGCCATTAATGTCATATTTGATGAAAAGTCCTTTCCTTACAGCATACTTGTCAAAGAATCTAAAACTGTCAGTGATGGTGCTCAGACTGTTAGTCTGTCGGTTCCTTGTAACCCAGCACCTGCAGTTTTTAAACAGCCCACTGAGGTTACTTCTCCTAGCACTGGTTCTGGTTCTCTCCAGCCAGACTTCTGTCCGTCCAGAGAAAATATTCTCATTCAGCAACAGTCCGAGTCTGAGAACTCACCCCCTGCTTCTGATGGTCAGCATCAGCCCTCAGCCACTGCAGACCAGAATGAGTCTTCTTCCCCTGACAACACTCCTCCAAAAAGATATCGCTTACTTAAGGATATCTTGCAAACAACTCAGCAATCCGTCAATCCAAGGAAAAGCAAGTATGCTATGCATACTGAACTTAGTTCTGAGACTGAACCCACTTGTTACAGTTCTGCAAATAAACAGATAGAGTGGAGAAATGCTATGTCCGATGAATTCACAGCTCTACAAAATAATGGCACATGGATATTAGTTCCACCACCCCTCAACGCCAACATCATTGGTTGCAAATGGATATACAAAATCAAAAGGAATTCTGATGGCTCAGTTGCTCGTTACAAAGCTAGATTAGTGGCAAAAGGATATACCCAGGAATATGGTATCGACTACAATGAAACCTTCAGTCCAGTGGTGAAACCCACCACTATTCGGGTCATTTTATCCATAGCTGTCACCAATAATTGGATTATCAAGCAACTTGACGTCAGTAATGCCTTCCTACATGGACACTTCAATGAGACAATTTTTATGATGCAACCTCAAGGGTTTATTGATCAAACTCATCCTCACTATGTTTGTCAATTGCAAAAGTCTCTATATGGTCTGAAACAGACACCAAGGGCATGGTTTCAACGGTTATATTCCCATTTGTTATTACTTGGTTTTCAAGCTTCAATATGTGACCCATCATTATTTCTCATGACAAACAATGGTTTGGTGATCTATTTTCTTATATATGTGGATGACATAATTCTGACTGGGAATGACCCGCAGGCTATTAATCAGCTTATTTCTGGTTTGTCTACTGCCTTTGCTTTAAAAGATTTAGGTGCCTTGCATTTCTTGTTAGGAATTGAGGTCTGTCAGACTGAGCATGGGTTACACTTGAGTCAAAGCAGATACATAATGGACTTATTGAAGAAGGCTGAATTGATAGACTCTAAACCTGTTCGCACCCCAATTGCTACTAAGGCATCTGTTTCCAAGCATGATGGTGAATTTCTTGATGATCCTACATATTTTAGAAGCCTAGTCGGGTCACTGCAGTACATTACTCTAACCAGACCGGATGTTACCTTTGCTGTAAATAAAGTCTGACAGTTTCTGGCTGCCCCAACGCATATACATCTGATTCTAGCTAAGAGGATTATCCGATACCTCAAGGCTACTCATAATTTTGGATTGCTAGTTAAACCAACTTCTTTTAACTTACAGGTTTTCTCTGATGCCGACTGGGCTGGATGCCCAGATGATCGGCGCTCCACTGGTGGTTTTGGTATATATCTTGGAGACAACTTAGTTTCCTGGTCTGCCAGAAAATAGAGGACCGTTGCCAGGTCCAGTACCGAAGCTGAAATGAGAGCTTTGGCCATGGCTGTGACAGATTTATTGTGGATCTTACAATTGACTAAAGAGCTCAAATTATCTCTATGTTCTCTTCCAACTGTGTGGTGTGACAACACGTCGACGATATATCTCAGTGCCAATCCTGTTTTCAAAGCACGCACCCGCCATGTTGAAGTGGATTATCACTTCATTCGACAGCTTGTTCAAGACAAATCTATCATCATCCGTCACATTGCAACTAAGGAGCAGATAGTAGATATCTTCACCAAAGGTTTATCTTCACAGCAATTTGATGCTCTACGGTACAAGTTAAGCGTTCAACCCCCGCTCAACTTGAGGGGGGGTGTTGACCAATATAATTTGACATTGCATCCTGGGTAATTGTCATATGATTGGCCTATAATGTAAATTGTTATTTCGTTGCATTTACATTTTTCGGTTCAATTGAACCACGAATTGTATTGTGTACACAGAGGAGTTTCACACATATATAAAAAGGGTCACTGTACGCACAGCGGCTAATTCAGCCGTGGTCTTCCCGCTCACTCTCTCTCTTCCGCTCTGTATCTCCTCGTCTTCTCTCTGCAGGTGGTTTCTTCTCTCCATTCTTTCATTGGTGATCTGCAGGCACTCTCGATCTGGTGTTCTCGTCATCGGATCTGAAGCAGCATCTTCTATTCTTCAACTCCGAGGACTGTCCCCGTTGCCGTCGGCGGGCAGGAGAAGCTGAGCGGCGGCGTGGGTGAGGGGAAGAAGAAGAAGACCGAGCTTTAGTAAGTAGTTTAGGGCATGACGAGACAGAAAATCCAGCAGCTCTCTCTTAGGGATGTCAACGGGTCGGATACGGGTCGAATAATAGTATTATCCGTATTCGTATCCTATAAAAAAAGAAGTATCCACTTACTGTTCATTAACTATCGGTAATGGGTGTATCCGCGAACCGCATTGTAATATCCGCTTAAAAACGGTTTACGGTCGATTAACGGTCAATTAACGAATATATACGCATTACTAGAAGGTATTTAATATACACAAAAAAATGTTAGCTTTCTCCTAACATGTATACTTAATATCGTAGTAAGATAATACAGAGATATCATGTATACTAGCACCATGAAGTAAATATTTGCCAAATAATATACCTTTGCAACAAAAGTAGGGAATGAACTTGACCTATGATCCAAAGTAACTAAGTAATATAGACGATTGCATACAATGGCCCACGTCTGTCAAGTTCATGAGAATGTTTCAAGACGAGAGCGAGAGAGGGGTGACAGTGCTGCGGGTGAACCAGAGGAGAGAGAGAGTTGGGAGCCTAGCAGGCGCCATGCGGACGCGGACGTCGCTAGGCACAACAGTGCAGCCGAGGTCACACCGGCCACCCAAAACCAACAGGTCCATGACGTAGTCGTTGACCGCCACGTCAAGGTGAAGGTGCAATGATGCAACAGGTAGGGCGTCGGGCAAGGAAGAAAGAACAGGCAGAAGTTGAAAGGTCGGACTCGGAGATTCTCACAAATTAATTTTAGGGTTTTTGAGATTGACATATTTTTTGAACGTTAAATGCTGATATATTTTCAACCATTGGATCAAGTTTTACTTAACGGGTTCGGAAACGGTTTATCGGGTTCGGTTTATACTGTATCCGTGATCGTATCCGTTAAAAAGACGGATAATCGGTAAACGGCTAAGGATACCCTATTCGGAAATTTTTGATGATCCTTTAACCGTCCATTAAGTTAACGAACGGGTCGGATAATCGGATAATCCGCTACCATTGACATCCCTACTCTCTCTCTCTCTCTCTCTCTCTCTCTCTCTCTCTCTCTCTCTCTCTCTCTCTCTCTCTCTCTCTCTCTCTCTCTCTGTAGACGGGGCGTGGTGTGTAGTTATGAAATGAGAGGAGGTACTGTCTGATCTTCCCCCTTGTAGCTGTAGGGTGGGGTGCATGTCGGGTGGTGGGATGCCAATGCTCGAACTCATATGATGCAATCCAGTGCGTGATAATTTCTAGTATGATCAGACTGGTATTGAATGTAAATTTAGAAGAAAAATAGATATAAGAGGTAAGTTCATTTTGAGCATTGTTCGCTCTTGACCCGGTTTGGAATTTCAAAATATAATTTTGGGGTAGTGGATAACGTTGTGATAGAAAATTGAGCAATGACATGTATTGCCAACTTGGTAAGATGGAAAATGGTTTCCTTAGCGCAAGGGTTGAACCGTTATATTGACATTTTATTAAGTTATCGAATTTAATACGCTATCGACGGTAACAGTTCAACTTTAATCGTCATTTAAATGATTAAGAATCGTGATCGGTTTTTATTGAGGACTGAGATTATTTTCTCCACTTGAGGATTGGGATGATCCAAACCAAGGAACGTGGGGTCGGGAGTCGGGACCGGGTCGGTTGGGGGCAAAACCGACCCGGGTCGGCCGGGGTCGCGACCCGGGTCGGGACGGGGTCGGCCCGGGTCGCAAAAAATAATAATAAAAAAATAAAAATGGGGTCGGGGTCTTGGGGTCGCGGCCGGGTCGGTCGACCCCAAAACCGACCCGGTCGGGTCCGGGTCGCGACCCGGGTCGCGACCCGGCAAACCATGATCCAAACTATTGAATAAATAGTCTAAGGGTGCGTTTGGAAACCGTCTAGAAGTACTTTTTTTTCACTTCTCCTCCAATGAAAAGTCCTTTTTATTTTAAGTACGGTGTTTGGATACCTATTATTATTCACTTCTCCTCCTCACGGAAGGCAGAAGTAAGGAGGAGTTTTTTTCTCCTTCTAACTTCAAAAAATCTCCTCCCGATATCTACCGCACCACAACTCACCTCCCTTACGAGCGACCTCGCGACTGCCGTCGACCCCCGCTGCCGTCTGTGACTGTCTCCCTCCGCGACCGTCCCCTGCTGTCGTCCGCCTCCCTCTGCCCTCACCGTCTGCTTCCCTCTGTGACCCCCCGGACGGCCGTCGTCCCTCCGCAAACCCCCCCTGCCGCGACCGCCCCCCGTCGTCCGCCTCCCTCTGCGCGAAGCCCCACCCCCCGCTACGACCGCCCCCCGTCGTCGTCCGCCTTCCTCTCGCCCCCGCCGTCTCGCTTCCCTCCGTGACCCCCCGCCCCGGCGGCCGTTGTCCCTCCCTCCGCGAACCCCCCCACCCCGCCGCGAGTCGTCCGCCTCCCTTCGCGAAGCCCCCCCCCCCCCCCCCCGCTGCGACCGCCCCCGTCGTCGTCCGCCTCACCCCCGCCATCCACCTCCCTCCGCGACAGCCCTCGACGGCGCCCCCACCGTTTGCTTCCCTTCGCGACCCCCTCCCTCGGCGACCACCCCCGCCCCCGGCCATCGTACGCCTCCCTCCCCGCCGCGACCACCCCCTGCTGTCGTCCACCTCCCTCCGCGAAGCCCCACCACCCACCGTCGTCCGCCTCCTTCCGCCTCCCCCGCGACCATCGTCCGCCTCCTTCCGCAAAGCACCCCCGCCGTCCGCCTCCCTCCGCGACCCCCTCCCTCTCCCCCCCGGGTGTCGTCTGCCTCCTTCCACGAAGCCCCCACCTCCGCAAACATACATCCGTCTCTATTTTTGTATTTTTATGATAGAAGTACTTCTATATTTTGATGAAAAAAATATATCCAAACAACTTTCACTTTTATAAATTAGAATACCTTCTATTTGAAGTGACTTTCAATTGAAGGTACTTCTATCAGAAGTACTCCAATTAAATTGCCAAACGGACCCTAAGAAACGTACAATATCCAAAACAGCTTCCACTTATAAGCATGGTTTGTGCAGAAGTCGTAAGATTAAAATGAAGCTCTGCTTCCACCTTATCCTTCCGATACGAAAAGCAAAAATTGACTTCACCCGAGAAACCAAAAACAGTGGAGCATGCCAAAATGTTAGAGGTTAATATCACAAGAAAAAAAAAAGACGGTTAGAAAATATAGTGGTGCCAGCCGAGGCTCCTCTACGCTCGTTGCTACCATCCTTGTCAGCTTTTGAAGCCTTACCCGCCGTCAATAACATGTTTGTTCACAAGGCAGATGGATCAGAAGGATAGTCCATGCTGATGGTCAGCCCTGGCCAACATGCTCGATGATCGACTGGGTTGAAGGATGAAAAACAGAGGTTTGCAATCCCATCTACGGGTCAAGGCACATTCTTATCTGCGCAGATGTGAAACATGAAAGCACGTTTAGAAATTTACTGGTCTTGGCTCATTTAGTTTAATCATCGACCATTTCATTGCCCCCTGACAATCTATTTAATGACGCTTTAAGTGACATTTTCTTGACGGAGAATCAATTACCCATGTCAGACATCCGGAATCAGCATAGGGGAGCATCTTCCAGATAAATACTCCAAAATCCAGCTACTTTCTTTAGCGCCAAGGTTAGAACTTGGAAGATCAGGAAGAGCACACCTTCTTTCCCCGCTGACGAAGGCACATCTTTACATCATGAAGATGCGGATGGAAGGGCTATTTTGCCATCATCTCATCATATTCAGCAGTTATATTGTGTAATGTGATCTCGCAAAATGGCCCCTCCTTTGGCCATTGTTCCTCCACCGTGACCATTCACAGGCACCAGATGATAGTTGATACTACTCTCCCTTCTGTCTGAACAACAATCGAGCTTTCCCTGGGTTCAACAGTGACTCGGACATAACCCATCCCTGACACAGATGATTTATGGTACGAATATGAGCAGTAAGGTTACCATAAGCATGCAAACATGATTAACGGGCAGATACATGAGACCAGAAACAAAGAAAGACATGAAAATGAATAGATGATGGAAGCAAATTGTAGATTTCGAAAATAAGCCAAGACAAGCACGAACCTTATTAATCAGGAGATTTGGTATATTAATCAACACAAACCAATACTTATTTGAGGGTATACTTTACCGCTGGACCTTGTGACAGAGAAATGGTTGCCCATAATCATGTAATTATAACTAAAAGTTGTTTCCACCTTGCAGAAATCCAATAGTCCTCTACAAGATGGGCTAACCCTTTTCTCCTCTATCTTCTGCACCAAGCATATCCATATATGATACTCTTTTTCATAAACATGTTTCAGTGCATGGTGGTATAAGTTACATGGTTTTAATAGGCTTAGATCGAAACCATCATCCATGAAAATCTAGCCATCTAGGCAATAAGATTTTCCCGACGAGACCATTTTGCATATGACAAAGATGCATCTGTAGCCATCAAGGTGCTGCCTACGCACACTCTTGGGCTAAGCATGTAGATGCATAAATGCCTTTTTAAGCCCAAACAGGCACCCTTAAGTTCTCAACTAGGCAACCTACAAAGAAGATTGGGCGGCCAAGATGACACCTCGTAGGCCTAGGCCTAGCCCACTAAATAGTGACATACAAATATTTCCTTTGCGCCCATAAAGCATGCCTGGCAGGTTAATCTGCGATCAAGCGACCTAATTTCAAAAAATCTACGTTATAATATTTTCCTGTTACATGTATTACTCATTATATGTTTAGGACTTTTAATTATCACGCTATATATGTGTATAATATATATGAGAAAGCACTTCTTTATATGCATAATACATATTTTAACCTCTTCCAAAGCATGTGCCTGCATCCCTGTATAGTTAAAGCACATCAGCCTGCCAATCTATTCCAAACACCGACCTCTCATAAGGCAACTTTAAGTGGCTGTCTTATCGCTTAAGCTGCCACAAAACAGATGCCTTGACACTTCGACAAGTATGTTAACATTAACTGTGTTTAAATTTAACCTGGTAATTCCACCCCCTCAGGTAATCTTGCTACAGCGGCATGGATGAAAAGAAACTATCCTGTCTTCCTGTCATCTTTGCCTGAGTGTTCTCTCTATCCTGAAACAGCCTTGGCGTAGTTCCAAGCAGTGTCATCGACACCTAGTGGTAGCTCAAGCAAGCGGTGGTTGATCTTGAAAACCTGCAGATCCTCTAGTAGTACGAGGCTACGAGCAACATTCCTAGGTGCATAAATCATCTCTAAAACTTCCTAGTAATGCATAGTAAAAATATATATGACAAAAAAATGCAGACGAACAACAGTAAATTAGTAATAGGCTGTATGAACAAAGAAGGGAGAGAGGAGATGGGCAACACCATCGACTGCATTATCTGTGTGCATCCGTGCATGTGTTAGATAAGAGTAAAATAGTAAACCCAGGTGTCTTGTGGAGTCTAACATGGAAGTCAGTTGCTGTCAGCATCGTGGAAGATCATGGCTGGTGTAGACAAGATGTCGTTGTAGCACTTCGGTTTGTGAACATGTTAGAAGATTAAATAAGTAGATTACCAACAATTTTGGTTAACTATTTTTCGAATGTTGAGTTGAAAAGAAGTCCGAAACTGATGAAGTGTTTGGTTCCACTTTTGTACAAGTTCTATCTCTAAATTTTAAAAATAAAAATAAGAGTGGAGGTGATGATGTTTGGAACATGGAGTCCGATTTTTTAGTATTCATCTATATCAGTGTTGGTGCCTGAAAATTTCATGGCACCCATAGCTAACAAGTTCTTGCAAAATATTGAAAGCAGGCTCCCAAACAGCCTTAGCAAGGTTTATTGGCTCCAAAAGGATAAGATAATGAGTCCATGGGCCAGTGTCAGCAGAGGTCTGCACAATGTTGCCCCGAATATCAGAAATTGGCTCCATGATGTTTTTGCCCTTATTGTGTCCAGGTAATTAAATGTTGGCCCAATAACAGATTGACACCATCATCAGGTCCACCCAACTCAATTTTGAGCAATGCTTGAGTTGGATCGAGAATTCGACTCATATTTGGCAAGTTAAGGATAAAACACTGAAAGTCAATTTTCGAACAATTTTATCGGGGCTTAATGGGTCTAAAAGAGCAAACTGGTGGACCCACGGGATAGTACCTGTCAAGCTTTTAGTATTGCATTTACAAAATAGTAGTAATCGAGATGTTAAAAACCTTAAGTCTGAGAGGGCCGAGCCCGAGGACCCCTTCAACAAAATCAATAACGGCCCAGTCGCTTGTCAGGCGTGTCGATAGGCCAAGTTGTACGTACGGAGACGACGATTCAAGTTCAAGTGTCTTGACTCGTCACATGCAACCTATATCATCAACTATTTTCTTATACTAATTAGTGTTTCTTTGAACCCTATATGCATTTTCACATACTTCATTTCATGCATAATTGTGTCATTCCAACCGTCACTATCCTGACCCTACCACCATCAATAGATGCTCAAGTTCTTCTGAATGGTTACAAGTAATTGGTTTCTTTCCACGATTAAAGATTGACTCCATCAAAGCTAGGAGTTATTCCACTCTAAGCTAAATTAGTGTTCTCACGAGAATCTTTATGAACTTAAAGGACCAGACCCTGGTCAATTAGAGATTCTTAACTTAGAAATCAATTTCAAGTTTAGCCCTTCTCGGTACAAACATACCACAAGGTTGAGCCGCTAAGTAAGATGAACTCACAAGTCAAAACTCAAAGGCTCCCCACACAAGAGGGTAGACTTTTGTTTTATGTTCCCTCTCGTACTGCATTGTGCATCCCTATTCTTCACTATGATCATCTTCGTCTCACTCCACGTCACTCCCTTGCAAAGTCGACATTAAGGTGAGGCAAACCATAGATACACAAATTTGGCCCAATTGTGTAGACTAAAACTCATGTTTTATAGGGGATACTTGTTCTTTCTGCGAAGACAAAATCGATTCTTGTACAAAAAAAGGATTAACTATCGGCTGGGGAACTAACATGCTAGTAAGGCGATGTCTGACATCACGTTACTGGAACATCAGGTTTTCCCACCTAAACTCGACAGCCAACCACCTCTGTGAATCCAGCTAATAGCATTGCCAACATCCCAGTAATGAGACGTCAGGAGTCAGACCTGACACTGTTGTCCTAAACGACGCGGGTCAGAGGAGGATGCGCGGCACATTAACTGCTTGTCAGAGTTGCCACCATCCCGTCACCGAGACATTTCACCTTAATGATGATATATTAGATTTGACGCCCAAAATCACGCGGATGCTTGACACTATCACATTGAATGCAGTGGCAAGCATACCATTAACAGAACGTCAATCGTCACCTTAACGAAGTGTCTAGTTCATCCGGTGCAGCTATAAAAGGAGGCATTCCTCCAATGTTTAAGAGATTCCCCAAAAAAAATCTAAAGAGGTCTCAAGAGCGTTTCACGAGAGATTTAGAAAGGACTTCGCCCCGCCCACATCTAGAGGCCACCAAAACCGCTCCCAACACCACTCAAGAGCATATCCCTAAGCTCCCCTAAAAGCTATTTTCCTCTCCACCCATCTTGTCCACTGAATGCCTCTCAAAGCCTCCCACCTTCGACGAGCTCTTCTTCCTCACCACTATTGGGAGAAGTATTGAGAAGCCTATTTGGCAAGCCACAGCTGGAAAGAACATCTGGAGCTGATCGGAAGTTGATTGGAGGCACAAGACGACCTAACATTAAAGCGACTAACATCCCTGTCACAAGACATCAAGATCTCCAGAATTAGGCATTCAGGGCCGAATCTCCTCCTCTCTCTTCCCTCTATCGCTTAAATCTCTTATTGTCTTTTATGTGCATCTTTAACAATGTTTTGCATCTAAGTAATATCCATTTGCATCACTATGCATCCAAAGCATCTAAGCTAAAGGAGTTCAGAGCTAATCCTAATCCAGACAGTTTTAATCCATTGATCATCATTATGTTCACCTCGATTTCAGCACTACACTAGGTTTAATATTCTTTTCACTTGTTTCCTTATTTTTATTCGAACATTGTAAGAAAAAACGAGATCTTTCAAGCTTCTTCTTTTTAGCCGGTTGAAAAGAGGGAAGATATAACACATCAAGCACATCTCCCTAACAAAGGTATGCAAGGTCACTAAATCCCCGGATATTTCAATTTATCCTCTTATCCCCTCAAAACTTGTAACTTCTGGTGACCACATTCAAAAACTCTACAGTTTCATATTGATTTTCTCTTCCATTTTGCTGTCTATTATTTCTCCTCTCCTTTCCTCTTCTCCTTTCACACAACATAAACTATTCCTCCGACGTCCAAGTGACATTAAGGAACGAGAATTTAGGGATCAAGATGAGTATAAAACAAAGAAAGAGCGACTCCCATCTAAGTGCAGAGTGATCCCATCAAAATCCATGCTCACACTCCAGCTCGACTGCTCTAGCAACTACCACGAGCCCCTCTAGGGCTTGCCTCACACGTGGTCACGTGCACCCACAAGACGCCATATCCCCTCGCCTCCACACCATTTCACCTCCAAGAGCCACCACCCACGACACCCTCCCCCCGGTTGGGGTTCAACCTCGACCAACTCAAACCGATTAGGTCTATGGCCTAGACTAGCTTATGTCGGTTCAGGATTGATCCAGTGTTCCAGAGGCCAATTGAGATCATGGACTATGCAATATATAGAAGGCATATGGTGCGAGATAGTTCCCCGTGGTCACTGTCATCTTGAGATCTGACTGAATCGACAAGCTAACCTAGATATAGTTGCTAGAGGGCTTACCATGCAACACAGGGAGTATATATCATTAAGAGAGTTGATATATATCGACAACACTTGTTCCCAGTAGTCGGCTACCATAAAGTGGATTGGCACGCTTATTGATGTCACTTTTAAGGTTAGTCCCTAACTCATTGCAGAGTACGAGTTACAATGTGCCCTAGAGATCAAGGCTAACAAAGCCATCAAGTCTGAGCTAACCATGCAATTTACCGAGATGTTGACTATCCTGATGACCAAGTAGTGGCACCTTGTCGTGGTTGAGGTTCACAATAGTTATGGAAACCAAGGTGACAGTGCAGATTCCAAATTTACTAATAGAGTTGACTGCCAAGACTATGACCGAGGAACTGACTACTAAGGGTCTGCCTAGAGAAACCCCGACAGAGTACCCAAACCTCGAGATTGAAAGTTGCTACGACACCATTTGGGCCATCTTTTGCAATCGTTTCCGGGCTTGTAGGCCATGCTTCATCATTTCTCGGGTTGCACTATTGTCATCCTCTGCTTGGGTAGTGGCTATATCAATCATATGGCACTACAAAATCTAGGACGAGTTTTCTGTAACCAGGGGATAATAATGAGGACCGGATTGGACCGAATTAACCAATTATTTAGAGATGGTGTCACTCGAGTTTTAAGAAGACATCACATTTGATTTTTATTAGTCAGTAGTATTAGAGTTTATTTTATACATTAACTTTTAATATTTGGAGTCCTTTCTAGTCTTATTTACAAGTCCTTTAGAGGACTTGCTTGTATTGTCTTTTTAAAGGTCTTTTTTGTAAACATCTATTTCTATATAAGAGCCCTTGCACACCCGGACTGCCACGATTACACGCCAACCGTGCCTTCAAGCGGCCATGATCCCGCATGGTTCATCATTACACATGTAGGCAAGCTCACGGGATCACCACGATTCCCCCTAGCTTGGCCATTCCAGTAGCTACCAGGAGCTCCTTCGGGGCTCACCTCACGCGTGGCCAAGTGCATCCACCATGTGCCACAACCCCTCATCTCCACGCCACTTCCAACAACACTAGACCCCCCTAGGGGCCAATGCCTCCAAGAGCCAACCACGACAACCCTCCCATTGGGGTTCAGCCGCAACCAACTTGTGCCGGTTCAGTCTATGACCCAGACTGGTTCAAGCTAGTTCAGGACCGGTCCAGCATTCCAAAGGCCGGTTTAGGCCTTAAAATGGACGGCTCAAGGCAGTTCAGGCCAAGTTCGGGCGAGTTTAACCCGGTTTACTGCATTTCAAGGCCAATTTAGCAGATTTTAGGCCGGTTTACTCTATTTTAGTACATTTCTCAACCAGCACAGTGACCTTTCAGCTTGGTTCAGCGGAACTCAGTTCAATTCAAGCTAGGTCGGTCCATTTCGAGTTTATCTAGCACACAACATCACTCCATTGATCTATTTTGGCCTATCAATGTGCCTGGATGGCAGCATCTTCTTTTGTCCTGCATTGATAGGCATGGATTGCAGAATCGCTAGAATCGGATCAGAATCGGCCGATTCTGGAATCGGATCAGTCGATTTCGATCTGATTATTGGCTGAAGGGAGGAATCGGTCCGAATCGATCGAATCGGTTGGAATCAATCCAATTCCAACCGATTCAGACTGAAATCGATTGATCCAATCAATTCCACTAGAAGGTAGGGCTTCTGGTAACGGTTCGATACCGGGTCCAATTCCGGAATCGGTCCCTTCACGGCCAAAACCCGCAAGGGCTCTTGGCGATCTAGTGATTCTGACGAAAATTGCTCGATCCAACCCCCTGTAGTACCGATTCCAGCGATTCTGGCAAGCCTTGGCAATTCCGGCGATCCATTAGATGATTCCAACAATTTTTCAGCGATTTTGGCGATTCCTTCAACCAATTTCAGCAATCCAAGCTCGATTTCAACTCCGTTCAAGTTTATTATGTTATTAGCATCTTCTCAAGTTTATTAGCATGTTGTCTTGTTATAATGTTACAATTATTTACATCTTATAGTAATGATGTTGCATCTTATTCTTATCTAAGAATAAAGACAAAAAATCTCCTCACATGATTTCGGAATCGGCCGATTCCGACCTGATTCGACCGATTCCATGAACCACGACATGTTCATGCATGCTAAATGTTACATTTCCTTTTTTACAAATTTTTCTAAACCATTTCCTAATTTTATAGATTTTTTCTGATTTTTTTGATTTTTTTGAAGAAAAAGAAAATAAAAAATTGATTCTGGAATCAATTCTCTTCCCAGGAATCAGCTGATTCCGACCGATTGTTGGGAATCGGAACCATCCTTGTCGGTAGGTGTCTTTATTTTTCTGTACATAGATAAACAAGTTCTATGATGTTCACTCACATAGAGCATCTAAGACACGCACATATCTGGTGTTTGGCCTCTTTTTTCCGGTTTTGAGATGATTTTTGTTATTTATCACCATGTCTTTTTTTGTAAGTATTCTTTAATGAATATGTGGTACCAACCACCTTCAAAAAAAATACAGATACACACATACAGAATTCTAGAATAATAACATTAATCCAGCAGCAGATAAAAATCAATGACCTGTTCCAAGGCTTTTTCCTTGAAATCCCCGTACTCAGTTGATACCATCTTATATGACTTGGCAACTTGAGATTCAAAATCGACAGCCACTGAGGAATCCTTCAAATTTTTACTTCCTGTGTTTGTATGCTCCCTGACAAGCCGATTTGGAATTGTTACACGAATATAATGGAGAAGTACATGTGCCTGAACAGCAGACAAGACCCTCTCAGTTAAAAAGAAAAAGAAACAAGATTGAACTATGCAAGTGGCAAAGACTCACATGAAAAGCTGCTTTAAGAATATCATCAGATTTCGCCTGGGCTTTTAGCAATGCATATACCTTGCCTTTTGCAGCATTGTATGTCACAATATACTTTTCTTTCTGAGGAAAATATATTCAATGTAAAAGTAACAATTCCATATAAGTGGAATATGAAGATGAAGTGACAACACGGAAAACATACCTCAAACATGGGTTCAATCCTTATATATGAAGCAGGATCCTGGAAGGCATCTCCGAACCTGGAACCTGTTGAACAATATGTCATGACTTGTTTTTGTTTGTCATCGTGAAACAGGCAAAGTGTATAGTTAGACAATTAATTACCCAGAACAACTGGCATGTTTTCTGACCATGGGAACGAGAAAATATTTTCCTTCGAGTTCCCTTCAACAAGTGAGGGTACACGCCCTGGAGATGGAAATAAGGAAAAAGCAACATTATTAAAAAGAAAGATTAAATAAAATATAATATAATAGACCACAAGGAGAACAAGAGTAGTGCCCAAAAGGTCCTGAAAAGTACAACCAATAAAAAACTATCAAAAGATTCATTGATGGCTCAGGGATTGACCTAAAGAACATGAAGTGACAACTCCCATGAATATAGAAAGAATATTATGCCTCCATCTTATCGTGCTGCTGAGATCATCAATCTTTCTAGAATAAGCAGTACTCCATAATGGAGTGGCCTAGTAATCCAGAAATATTTAACTCAAGTTTAAACATAATCATAAATTATTTAGGGCCAACTATATAGATTCTCCTTCACTACCATTGATTTCGGTGCTTTCTTCAAAGTTGTTCCTTTATTGTTCAGTATTTAATATCATACAACATTACAAGTCTTATAATTAAACAATAAGATTTTATTTTTAACTTAAGTAAAATCCTATGAGTCCGTAAGAGGTAAGACCCTTGTAGGTAATCTCCACTTTAAGCCATGTTTGGTACAGGGATGCAAACGAACTAACACGCTCGTCAAGTAACTCGATACTCAACTCGAGAAAAACTCGACTCAGACTTGTTTACTAAGTTAAATAAACAAGTTTGAACAAAAAAAAGCTTGCTTCGTAAATAAGCCGAGTCTGGTCATATCCCTACTTCGCTCAATAAACTCGTGAACATAGTTGTCAAGGCGCCCGCCTAGGCGGCAAGGCGCCTTTCCAAGGGCGCCTTGCCAGGGCGCCTTGTCTGGGGCCAAAAAGGCGCCCAAGGCGCCAGCCTAGGCGCCCAAGGCGCCCAAGCAAGGCGCCTTGGGTATTTTTACATCATTAAAAAAAGTTTTTGAGAAGTTTTTCTCCCTTGATACCCCTCACAAGGGACACTTATTTAATGATAGTTTGAATATATTAATATATTGTATTATCACTTATACTATCATACATATTTAAGATTTATGATTATAAACATATATTATATACTTAATTAAGTTCTTTTTCAGCTCTTTCTTCTCTCTCTCTCTGTCTCACTTATACTATTACATACTTTTTTCCGCGACTACTCTGCGCTCCCCCCATTTAATAATATTATAACAATATTTTACCATCACTTATACTATTGCACATATATAAATTTTATAATCATAAATAAGTTATATACTTACATTTTATAAAAAATTATTTAACTTTCTTCTCTTTCACACACATCATATTTACTTATGTGCATTGATAAAACACTCATATTCAATTATAACATAACAAATATAATTATATTTATGTTTTGTTTATATATAACAACCTCCCGACTCAGCCTTCCTTGAATACCGCCTTGACCGCCTAGGCGACGCCTAAGCGGCCGCCTTGTCGCCTAAGCGGAATCGGTACCCTTCAACGCCTTGGGCGCCTTGTCGCCTTGACAACTATGCTCGTGAACAGCTCAATTAATCACTCGTTTAGATACTAGTCTAATTATTTACAAAGCATTGTACAAATAGCACCATAATGAGATTATCACATATTAACCATTGTATAAGATATTTTATGCAAATAAAATTTAAAGACATACGAGAGTATTAGTTAAATGTGATTTCCATCACTTGAAGTACTTGAATATTACTTAATATTAATTTTACTTTGATTTACTTAAATTATTAACATTATTAGGAAGCAATTAATGGATGTTACCGAAAAAACATGACTTTTTTTAGATTTTGTTTTGCAGCCTTGTGTTGCCTTTACCCTCTAGGAGAAAACATAGTTGATTTCAATTAATGGCAAATAACATTCGAAAGGAGGCAAACAAACTGCTCCCATTTTTTTCCTATCTCTCTTACATGTTGCATTCCCCTGCTGCTCCCATTTCTCTCTCCTTTTATCCATCAAAAGACACTCATGGACACCAATCAATATCAAATGGTGTTACCAAGAAAAAAAAATCTTCCCATTTCTCTCCCATTCTTGTATGCTGCACCTGACTGTCGCTCACATATCTCTCTGTTTCCCACATGCAGCACGTAGCACCGGAAGGGCGACAACTGCAGCTCCTGCTTCCCGCATGCCAAAGGAGACACTGCTGGTGCTGGGGCCAACTCACCGAAAATCTCAGCCGCAGATCCCACTTCCTAAGTGCTCCTTGACAGCCTCCCGCCATCGACATCCTGATTCCCACCTGATCGGCCCCTTCCTCTCACCACCTCTTTTCCTCTCACTACCTCTTTTCCTCTCTCACACCCAGTAGCCAAGCCCGGAACCCTCTCTCTCCTCCTCGCTGATCACTCGAAGAGTCCCTCCAATGCTCTCCTGCATCCACTTCCTCCTTGTTGGCGTCCACTTTTTTTTCAGAAAAATAAACAAATGGGCAGGCCTAGGAGCAGGCCGGATAGTCCACATTTCAGCCAAATTCAGGCCCAATTGAACACCCCAGCATGGGCCTTGTTTAGCTGGCCCATAATTGAGCAAATCTGGCCCATGAACAGGCCCTGCGCACAGCCTATCATGGAGGCTGGGCCGCAGCCACCTGCAGGCCCACTTGCGGCTAGTGTGAACAGGTCCAGCCCACTTCGGCCCCTCTCAGCCTGCCACCTCACCTGGTCCAACCGTACATGCCACCTCAGCCCATTGGGCAGTTGAAGGAAGGAGGGAGATGAAGGGTTAGCCAGTCAATTAAGCAAGATTAAAAAGATTAAATGGTGTAACCTCCATGGGGGGAGGCCAAAGGCCACTAAACTGTCCATCGGTCTGACCCCTCATCTGCCCCCCCCCAGCATCTATAAAGGAAGGAGGGCACGCCAGCATCAGGGGGAGCAGGAAAACAGGCCAACAGGCTGCTCAATTGGCTGCTGCCCCCCTCTGCTGCCCTCTGCTGCGCGCCTGCTGCAGGAGGCTACCCGCGGCCAGGAGAAGGGAAGGAGAAGAAGAGAAGGAGAAGAAGAACAGGTGAGTAAAAATTATGTAAATATGTAGTCCCCCTCATTTTTTCTTTTTCTTTCTCTACTCAATCTCCTCCAATGGACTGACCGACCCAAGGCTATCCCTGAATAACCCCCTCGGTTGCCCCTTTGCCCAACCAATAACAACCCCCAAGCAAGTCTAGAACATCCCCCTACTGGAGAGCCTCGGCCAGCCCTTTCAAGGACCAAAAGGCCCCCCACGCAGACCTCTTTCAGCCAGCTCACCTGCTCCCTATGCAGGCCCGGTTTAGTCCCATTTTCAGACCTTCACATAGACCCCTGCAGCCCCCTCTGTGGCCCACCAGGACAGCCAGTGTGCAGGTCCAAAACAGACCCTGTCCAGCCCCTCAATTCAGGCCCATCTCGGCCCATTTGAGCCCACCTAGGCAGTCCCCTGCCGGCCTCCAAAAATCTGAAATCTGTCCCAGCCGAAATGCCCCTTGCGCAGGCCTGATCCGGCCCATTTCAGTCCAAGATGGGCCTCCCTCTTGGGTCCGGTTGAATACCCCTCAGCAGGTCCCAATTTGATCTCCACTATAGGCTCAAAAACAAGCCTTGTCCGGTCATCCAATCAGACCCCAACCTGGCCCCTGTCCAGCACCCTAACCAGCCCACGAAATGCCCCTTGTGCAGGCCCATTTTGCCCCTTTTAAAACCACCTGAACGGACACCCCTAAACAGGTCAATAGACTGCCCTTGTTCAGCCTATGCCCAGACCTCAGAACCGGTCCCATTTCAGACACCAATCAGGCCCATTCTCGGCCCATCCAAACAGTCCCCTATGTGGCCAAACTCCAGCCCCTCTGTGGCTTAGCCAAACAGGCCCCAAACAGATCCTGTTCATCTCAAAAAAAAAAAAGACAAACTCGAGGTCCCTTCCAGCAGCCCCCTTGTGGCTTTCCGGGAAGGACACCAATCCATGGAACTTCAAAAATGGGCGATTCTGCAGCAGCCAGCCAGGGTACAAGATCTGCCATTTTCAGCAATGGTGGGTAGGGGCGATGTCCCGGACCCTTTCGGAATCGGTATGACGGGCCGATTGTTTTGTTTGGGCGGGTCCTTACCCTACCATCAAGACAGATGGAGGCGTGCAGAAGTCCAGCAGGCCCTTCCGGCCCGAAGCAGTCCGAGATGGGCCCTCCGTGCCCCTACAAGACCGAAGACCGGCTTTGAACGCTAATGGAACTCAAAACTGGCCCAAGTGGCCCTTAAAGAAAACCAAACAAAATGATGAAAACTGAAGGGCGAAATGCAAAAAATGAACTAAGGAGTAAAAACTCCATCTTTTGGACAGCTCCCCCGGGTACGTCCCGGGATGTCGATCCGGACATCGGCGCGGGCACACTCCCGTATGCCGATGATCCTTCCCCCAACTTGACTAAGTCTTAGACTAGTCATATTGGATGGTGTTGGCGTACATTTTTTTCAAGAAAAAAAGAGGGGGAGAAATGAACGGACTAGCAAGGGCAGGCCGGAAGGCCCACAATTCAGTCAATTTTTGGGCCCAATTGGCAGCCCATTTCTAGCCCTGACCAGTCAACCCATAATTCAGAAAATTTGGCCCATGCAAAGGCCTGCGCACCAGCCCATGGCAAGGACTGGGGCGCAGCCTCTTGCTGGCCCAATTCAGGTCCATTTTGTGGCCAGACCGCGGCCCATCTTCAAGGCCACCTGCGGCCTAGTGTGAACAGGCCACCCGCCACCTCAGCATGTCCAGCCGCACCATGCTGCCACCTCAGCCCCAGCCCAACGGTCAGGTCAAGGAGGGGGAAGGCCAAGAGCCAGCCAGCCCATTAATCTGAAATTAAATGGAGTAATTGCCTTGAAGAAGCCAACAGCCATCTACGTACACACCTGGCTGTCCCTTCATCTGCCCCCCAGCATCTACAAAGAGGAGGGGACGTACCAGCATCGGGGGAGGTGGCTTCAGACGCCGGGAGGCTGCCAAACTGCCGCCTGCATCCTGCTGCCAAGCAACTGCCGCTGCCCCTCTGCCTGCTGCTGCTCCTGCCACCTGCTGCCAGGAAGAAGAAGGAGAAGAAGAGGACGCCAACAGCCTGCTGGAGCTCCTGCTGCCCCCCCTTTGCCGCCTGCTGTCTGCTGTCCCCTTGTGCGCCCCCCTGTTGCAGGTACCTGTCCGCGGCCAGAAGAAGAAAAGGAGGAGGAGAAGGAGAAGAACAGGTGGGTCAACGTTCTACAAATATGTAACCCTCTAAGGGCACCCCCTAGGTCTCTCTCTCTCCCTCTGCTCAATCCTCACAGTGGTCCAATCGGACCCACCCATGTATAGACCTCGCCAGGTCCCACTTCAGAGCTCTGTCCGAGCCTAGAGCAGGCTCATTTTAGTCCACCTAAACCCAAGTCGATCAGCCCCTTAGTGGCTCGACGGGACAGGCCTTCAAACAGGTTCTATGTACTCCAAAAATGTGTAATGTCCCCTTAACAGCCCCCTTTGTGGTCTTCCGGGAGGACAACAATCCGTGGAGCTCCTGAAGGATGGACAGTGCTGCGGCATGCAACAAGAAGTGCAGAATCTGCCATTTCCAGCAATGGTGGGTAGGGGCGATGTCCCGGACCCTTTCGGAATCCGTACGACAGGCCGATCGTTTGTCCGGGGCGGGTCCTTACCCTACCATTAAGACAGATGCAGGCGCACAAGTCCAACAGGCTCTTCCGGCCCGAAGCAATCCTGCAGGCCCATTTCGGCCCAGCTAAACCTAAGTCGATCAGCCCCTTAGTGGCTCGACAGGACAGGCCTTCAAACAGGTCCTGTTTACTCCCAAAAAATGTGTAATGTCCCCGTCGCAGCCACCTTTGTGACCTACCGGGAGGACGGCAATCCATGGAGTTTCAAAATGGGCAATACTGCAGCACTCAACCAGAGTACAGAACCTGCCATTTTCAGATGGAGGCAAAGGCAGTTCCAGCAGGCCCTTCCGGCCCAAGAAGATCGAATGCCGGCTTTGAACGCCGATGGAGCTCAAAACTGGCCCAAGCGGCCTTGACAAAAAAAAACAAATAATGAAAACAGAAATGCAAAATGCAAAAAATAAACTAAAGGTGCCTTTTGGACGGCTCCCCCGGGTACGTCCTGGGATGTCGATCTGGACATCGGCGCGGGCATGCTCCCGTAGCCGATGATCCTTCCCCCAATTTTGGCTAAGTCATTGGCTAGCCTTATTGGATAGGTAAACTTCACCGAGTTAGAAACTAGCCGGCATGCCGTTGTAATGCCAAAATTTTCTAAACCGGTGAAGAACCTGAGTTGGGGGAAGGATCAATCATATCATACATCGATGTACTCCAATGTACTCCATCTTCCAATGAAATGAAGCTTTGATGTCAACATTGAGATGCATGAACCGGGCACCCAATGGTAGCCCGATGGGTCGGAGGTGATGCAAACCGCCAAACTAAAAAAATAAAATCAAAATAGAAGACCAAATCTGAAAATTCAAAAAAAAAAACAGAACTAAACAAAATCTGAAAGTCAAAACAAAAAAATCAGAATTAAAAGAAACCTGAAATTCAAACTTGAACTCACATCGATTTAACCCAATGTTGGCGTCAAGATTTTTCAAAAAAAAAGGACAATTGGGCCAAAGAAAAAATGGGCTTAAGTGTAGGGTATACAGCCCACAATTCAGCCAATATTTGGGCCCAATTGGCAGCCCATTTCCAGCTCTGGCCGGCCAGCCCATGACCAGATAAATTCGGCCCATGAAAATGCCTTTTTGCACAGCCCACAATAGTGGGGAGGGGATTGGGCCGCGGCCTCCCGCTGGCCCAGGAAACCAGGCCCACCTGCGGCCAGGTGTGAACAGGCCCAGTCGCACCAGCCTTGCCACATCAGCACCCCTGTGCGCACCAAACCTGCCATCTCATCCTTGACCCATTAATTGCATGGGGAAAGCCAAGGGACAGCTCAACATTTAATGCCATGGGAGAACTCAAAGAACAAGTCAAATATTGAATGGCCTAGGAGAAATTCAAGAAATTAAAGCCTGACCACCACCCAAGGCCATCTACGTACAGCACACAGCCTGCCTTTTCATCTGCCCCCCAGCCCCTATAAGAAGAGGGGGGTGCGCCAGCAAGAAGAGAGACTGAAAGGACGCCGACAGGCTGCTGCACCGGCTGCTGCCCCTCTGCCTGCTGCTGTACGCACCTGCCAGCAGCCAAGAGAAGAAGAACAAAGCTGCTGCTGCTCTCCTCCTGCCCACGTGCATACCTGCCAGCGGCCAAAGAAGAAGGAAAGAAGAACAGAGCTGCTGCTGCTCTCCTCCTGCCCACGTGCATACCTGCCAGCAGCCAAAGAAGAAGGAAAGAAGAAGAAGAGAAGGAGAAGAAAAGGTAGGGACATACACATATTAACCAAGGAGGGTTGGGTCGGGGGTCGCGACCGGGTCGCGACCCGGGTCGCGACCCTAATTTGTAATTAATTTTTTTTTTGAAAAATTCAAAAAAATAAGAAAAATGCGAAAAAAAATCTGAAAAAATACAGAAAAATTGGATAAATTAAATGACATGATTTAAATAAATAATGCATCAATTTTATTCCAACATGATGTGTTGTACACTTTGTAGGTAGTTGATGTACTCTCCCCATGTCATTTGGGTTGAGTACAAAGCTTGATACATGTACACATGACGATCATATTCGTCTGTCCCTCGGGCCGGTAGTTTGGGTTGTTTGGCTTGGAGAAGACATTTTTTTAAGTAAATAATTACTTAAGAAAGTAATTAATTATTTAAATAGCTAATAACCTTAATTAGTGACTTCTAATGTAAGTATATTTTTATTTATATAAATTGAATGATTAACTAAATATATGATTAAGTAAGTAATTAATATTCCTTCAAACAAATGATGTGTTAAGTAACTACTAAACTAAATATCTAACTAATCTTCTAGCTAACTAACTATGCAAGTAAGCAAATAAGTATTAAAAAGAATAAACTACTTAACCGACTAATCAATGGAACTAATATTAAATAAATATACTAAATGAACTAATGAAATGCTTGATGAAATAATTAAGTAAATGAGAAAAAAAAATTGAGCAATGAGAGCAATGAGAGCACAAATGAGAGGTTGAGAGTGAGAGTGGGGGGGTGGGAGGAAGGAGTGCCCCTCGGAGGCTTTAAATAGCCCCTGGGGGCTGAATGGGGGGGCTGCGCCCCCCCAAGACCGTTGGCAACGGTCTCTGTCTTGAGACCGTTGCCAACGGTCTGGCAACGGTCAAGTGACCGTTGCCAGACCGGGTCGCGCGACCCAGCCGGGTCGCGCGACCCGGCCACGACTCCGCGACCCGGCCGGGGGAGTCGCCCCGACCGGGTCGCGACCGGGCCGGTCGGGCCTAAACCCGACCGGGTCGGGGCCGGGTCGCGACCCGGGTCGCGACCCGGCATTCCATGATATTAACTATGTAGCCCTTTAAGGGCACCCCTTCCTCCTCTTCTAAGTTCTCTTCTCAACCCCACCCAATGGCCTAAGCCGGCCTTCATCGTCATTGGCAACCCATGGCCCAAACAAATTGGTTTCTATCAGCCCCTGTTCGGACCACCTAAAAACCCACTTCTGCCCCATTGGCCCGCTGAACAGAGCTATTACAAGGCATGTTCAGTCCTCTAAAATCGGACCTCAGCAGGCCCCCTGCCCGGTCTCCAAATCAGACCCCTACACAGGCCTCAACCGGTCCCCAAATCAGACCCCAATCTGTCCCTGCCCAGCACCCGAACCAGGCCCTTGAAATGCCCCTGTGCAGGCCCATTTCGGCCCATCTGGGCCCACCTGAACAGTTTCCAATCTGGTCCCTGTCCAGCAACCGAACCAGGCCCTTGAAACGCCCCTGTGCAGGCCCATTTCGGCTCATTTAAGCCCATCCGAACAGACCCCTTAAACAGGTCCAAAGCTGCCCTTGTTCAGCCCATGTTCAGACCTCAAAACAGGTCCCAAACAGCCCCCTTGTGGCATAGCCGGACAGACCTCTAACAGGTCCTGTTCAATCAAATAAAAGAAGCAAACTCGAGGTCCCTTCCAGCAGCCCCCTTGTGGCTTTTCCGAGAAGGACCAATCCAAGAAGTTCCAGAAGTGGGCAGCACTGCAGCACTCAACCAGGGAGCAGAATCCGCCAATTTTCAGCAATGGTGGGTAGTGGTGGACGTCCCGGACTCTTTCGGAACCCGTGCGACGGGGCCGATCGTTCGTCCGGGCGCCTCCCTACCCTACCATCAAGCCATTGGAGGTACAAGCACCAGTCCAACAGGCCCATCCGGCTCAAGAAGCTCCAGAAGTGGGCAGCACTGCGGCACTCAACCAGGGAGCAGAATCTGCCAATTTTCAACAATGGTGGGTAGTGGTGGATGTCCCGGGCCCTTTCGGAACTCGTGTGGCGGGGCCGATCATCCGTCCGGGGCACTCTCCCTACCCTACCATCAAGACATTGGAGGCGCAAACACAAGCCCAACAGGCCCATCCGGTCCAAGAAGACCAAGATGGGCATCCCGAGCCCTACAAATTGAAGCCCGGCTTTGAACGCCGATGGAACATAGATCGGCCCGGAGTGGCCTTCAAAAAATAAATAAATAAAAATCAGAACGCGAAAGCAATACTTAAATTAAGGAACTCCACCTTGGACGAGGGCGCGGGCATGTTCCCGTAGCCGTCGATCCGGACGAGGGCGCGGGCAAGCTCCCGTAGCCGTCGATCCTTCCTCCAATTTTGGCGAAGTCATCAACTAGCCTTATTGGATAGGTAAACTTCACCAAGTTAGAAACTTGCCGGCATGTCGTCGTAATGCCGAAATTTTTCTAAACCGGTGAAGAACCTAAGTTGGGGGAAGGATCACCACTCATTGTACTCCATGTACTCCAACTTCCGATGAATGAAACTTTGACGTTTATATTGATGTATGAAACCGAGCATTCAAAGTGGCCCGATGGGTCGGAGGCGATGCAAACCGCCAAAACCAAAATAAAATCTATTTCAAAATCAATCTGCAAATTCAAACCTTTTTTTTGGACACCATGGCCTGATGGCCAACCCACGGGCGCAGCATAGCGCCGGCGAGGGTTCGAGCGCTGCCGGTGCAGCGCTCGAACCCCACAGGATCCACCCCCCCATGGGGGGTGGTCCCGACTGTCCACAGTCGGGATCGAACCCCCGCCTCCCCCCCCCCCGGGGGTGGCGTCGTGCCAACCGAGCCACACTCGGTCGGCAAATTCAAACCAAAAAATAGAACTAAACAAAATCTGAAACTCAACTCATCCCGGTTCAACAAACAACCGATCTTTAACAAGATTGAACCGATTTTGAAACAAAATCTGCCAAAACAAAATCAGATTTCAATTAAATCTGTCAACCACCAGAAAATCAGATTTTTACCAAACCAAAAACACAAAAAAAGCCAGATCCGATAAATCTGTGAACTCAACCAAAAACAGAATAAAAAACAAATCTTAAAATGCACCGAACCCCACCCAAATAAACAGCAAAAATCAATTCCAAGAGAAAACTAAATAAGCAACACTCAAATCATGTTAAAACTCCCTCGAAACAAAAAAAAAATCAGATTGTTAAGCAAATATAAAAAATTCAAAAAATCAATCAAACCAAAACCCCAACATACTTCAAACACATCAAAAATTAAAAATCAAATCAAACAAATCAAATAAATCAAACAAATTGATTCAAAATCAATCAAATCAAAAAATCCAAACATGCTTAAAACTTTAAGCACATCAAAATTGAAATCAAAACAAAAACTTGAACCAATCAAGTCTAAAATTAAACAAATCAAAACTAAACCAAAACAACAAAACCAAATCAATCGAAACAATTGATTCAAACTCAAACCCTCACAACCGACTTTCAAGTCAATCAACAAACAAATAAAACAAACCCGAACAAATCGGTTTGCATCTCATCGGACCCGAAAGGCCGCTGCCCTTTTGAGTTCTTTACTCTTTTTGTGGATGTGCATATCTCCAAAAACAGGTTGCCGCGACGGTTAATCAAAGGCGTTCGAGCCGTTGCTCGATGTAAGCTAACGCCGGATACTCGCACCATCCGGCGGAGAAGGGTCAAAAAATGAAATTTTCAAAGAACCCGAACCTCGGTTCTATTACTTTTAAACTATCACTGGACTACCTAATATTTTTAGGTATCATCTATTTTTCTAGATAAGTCCGGGGATGTCTTTCTTTCAAAAGAACAGACGACGTAAAAAAGAGGTTCACACACCCAACAACCGATCTTCAACAAAGGAGTGAACCGGTTTTGAAACACATCAAACCAAAAATCAGATTTTGAACCATACCGAACACCAAAAATCAGATTTCAATCAAAATCTGTCAAAACAAAGAAATCAGATTTCAATTGAATCTGTCAACATAAAAAAAATCAGATTTAAGCAATCTACCAAAACAGATTCTAGCCAACTTCAAAATCCGGTTCTAGCAATCTGAAAATTCACTTAAAATCCACCAAACCTTGTTTAAATAAATGACAAAGATCAACCTTTTCAAAAGGAACCAAACAAACAACATTCCAAACACCCAACATAGATCAAATCAACCTAAAACAAAAATCCAGAAATCTGAAAATTCAGAAAACCAACCAAATGAAAATCCAAAAATGCTTAAAACACTTCAAACACATCAAAATTAAAACCAAAACAAATTGAATCAAACAAATTCAAAAATCACAAACCAAAAAGCCAAACCGAAACCAAAATAAACAACAAACTAATTGATTTAAAACCCAAAAAATAACAAAATCGACTTTCAAGTCAGTCCAAAAGTCAACCAACAAACAAATAAAACAAACCCGAACAAATCGGTTTGCATCTCATCGAACTCAAAAGGCCGCTGCCCTTTTGAGTTCTTCACTTTATTTTGTGGATGTGCATGTCTCCAAACACAAGTTGCCGCGACGGTTAATCAAAGGCGTTCGAGCCGTTGCTCAATGTAAGCTAACGCCGGATGCTCGCACCATCCGGTGGAGAAGGGTCAAAATGAAATTTTCAAAGAACCCGAACCTCGGTTCTATTACTTTTAAACTATCACTGGACTACCTAATATTTTTAGGATATCACCTATTTTCCTAAAAAGGTCCGGGGTAGCGACAAATGTCTTTCTTTCTAAAGAACAGACGCGTAAACAAGAGGTTCACACAGATGGGTAAACTTCACCGAGTTAGAAATTGACCGGCATGCCATTGTAATGCTGAAAATTTTCTAAACCGGTGAAGAACTTATGTTGGGGGAAGGAAAGGATCACCTATCATGTACACCAATGTACTTCATCTTCAATGAAATGAAAGGACTTTGATGTCGACTTGAAATGCATGATTCCGGGCACCGAATGGTAGCCCGATGGGCCGGATGTGATGCAAACCGCCAAACATAACAGCAAACAAAACAACAAAAAACAAAAATCTGAAAATTCAACAAAAAAAAGAAAAATCAGAACTAAGGTAAATCTGAAAATTCAAACAGAAAAATCAGAATTAGTAAAAATCTGAAACTTAAACTTCAAAACCATTCTGATTCAACCAAACAACCGGACCTCCAATCAAGACATTGAAAACCGGTTTTAAGTCAAATCAAGTCAGATTTTTTGACCAAATCCATATAAACCAATTTCAAAAAAAAAAATCAGATTTAAGTAATCTGCAAACAGCACATTCCAACCGACTTGAAAACACGCCAAAAAAATCTGGTTTTGAAAAGTCTGAAGATCCACCAAACTTCATCCCAAAAAAAAACCAAATAAGTACCATTTTCAAACACCCAAAATAGATCAAAATCAACCTAAAACAAAACATTCAGAAATCTGAAAATCCAGATCTATCTACAGAAAAATTCAGATGAATGATAAAAATTCAGAATCTGAAAATTCAGAAAACTCAAAATACCAACCAAAATAAAAAATCCCAAAATGCTTAAAACTCTTCAAGCTCACTGAAATCAAAATAACTTGAACCAATCAAGTTCCAAAACATAATTCAAAAATCAAACTGAAACCAAAATCAACACAACAAACAAAAATCAACCCTAACCAAATCTGTTCGCATCTTATCGGACCCAAAAGACCGCTGCCTCTTTTAAGTTCCCTATTTTCTGTGGATGTGCATGTCTCCGAACACAGGTTGTCGTGACAGTTAATCAAAGGCGTTCGAGCCGTTGCACGATGTGAGTTAACGTCGGGTACTCGCACCATCCAACGGAGAAGGGTCAAAAATAAATTTTTTCAAAGAACCCGAACCTCGGTTCTTATACTTTTAAATTATCACCGGACTATCTAATATTTTTAGGATATCACTTACTTTCCTAGAAAGTCCGGGATATCGACAAAAGTCTTTCTTTCTCGAGAAGGAGACGTAAAAAAAAGAGGTTCACACATTCCCCTATCAGACCAGCGCTGCCATTGCCTCTCTGGCGAGGCCCCCTTCCTCCTCTCTGGCAAGGTAACCAACAAATGCCCTCACTGGTTTGCTTGCTGCCCCACCTACAGGCTGATCTTTCATTCTCGTCACTCTCACCTCTTCTCGCCACCACCATCAATGCCCCTACAGCGTGCCGTCAGCCTACCATTCAGCCACCTGAGTATCACCCATCTACGGCATCCATCGTCACCGCCATCCACCAGAGAGATCGACTTGGCTCGTTTATATAAACGAGTGGCTCGACAAAACGAATTCAAACTCATAGAGCTCAAACCAAGCCAAGTTCGAACAGGACATCGTGAAGCTCAACGAGTATTGAGCCGAGCCCGAGAAGCCAAAAATTTTCCCAAGCCGAGTTCAAACAAGACCCTACTCAACTCAACTCGAATCGATTGCGACCCTATTTTGGTAACAATATTAGATGCCACTATCACTATCAATTTTGAAGTTAGATATTAATATCCATCATCAAGAGTTGTTTGGCAAATAATGTCAATTTTGAAACTTGTAGAAACAAACAAAACAACATACGTAATATAAGTGTCCACTTGTATCGATTTTAATATTAATACTTTGAAATATCAATATCATATCAATTTTGATACTATATTCAAATATACTTTTATCTATCATATTTTAATGTTATGGTTAACATCTTCGTCACATTGTCCATCTTTTTAACTAATTGAAAGCATTTAAATTGAATACTGAAAAACAAGGATTACCGTCTCAGATCTCGGCTTTGTCTCGAGAGAGGGGAGGGTGAAAGAGAAGAGATCTCGAAAAAATCTCGAGAGATCGGATCTTGGATTCTCGGATCAAAATGTATATATGAAACATAACATAATATCTTATAAAGATAGGAATATATCAATGAATTTATATGAAAATATATAACACATTTATACATCAACTGTGTGAATGAACAATTACAAAGCACTCTCAATACCAAAAAGATGATCTTTGTATTTCTAAAAGATTAAAACTTGTATACAATCTTATTTAAATACTAATATGGTATTAAACTTGTAGCACATTTTTTATGTGACAGTATAAGTGATAGTGAGATATATTAATATGTTTACACTATCATAAACGGGGGGCGTAGAGTAGTCGCGGATCGACCTACGTAGTCAGGTCGCGAGGGTCAAGGGGGCAGCGGCCCTTGTGGGGGGGTATAGGGGGCAAAAGCCCCCGAAGAAATTTTTTTTTCGGACTAAGCTACATGGGGTGAGATCTCGGCGAATTCGTTTCTCGGCCCCTTTGGCGAGACTAAGATCTCAGCGAAATGGCATTCCATGCTTAAAAATAACATTACTGCATCCAACTAAAACTATGTTTCATTGATTTGAATACACCTCTAACCTCTGATTCAATTAGAGGTAGGTGCATGCAAATTCAAACTATTTGGAGTTATGTCTTAATTAACATCTAATATATACCTACCTCTTAAAATTAAGGTTGGTTTAGCTTTTTATATTTTAGATGTAATACCTATAGAGAATAAATGTAACCTATAAAATATATATCAAAATAAACATTAAATTGATTAATTATAGAACCAGTTTTCTTACATACACACAAAGAAGATAGTGAAAAGAAAATCTTTGAGCAGAAATTGCTGTTGACAAATCCAAGTCCATTATAGGCTTGTTAAGGTTCAGTAATATGATGAATTCAGCGTTCATTAAAAAAGCCTTCCAAGCCTATCAAAGAAGTCAATAATGTGGCTGTGGGGCCTATTATCAGCTCATTCTCAGTCCACTTTCATTTTTACACCAAGAATTTTGATACGTACATATGTATATCTGTGTATGTATCAAGATGGGACCTAATTCTCAATCATTCACTATTGGCTTAGCTTGGCCCACTATCAACCTACGTGACAAGTTACATATAAAGCGGGCTTAGGGCCCATTATCAACCCATTAAAGGGCCTCCTTTACAGGCTACCCTAGGCTCATTATGAGGTACGTCATGTCATGTTTAATAACCATTAAAAGCCCATTTGTAGGCCTCAAAAAAAAGACGGTTAAAAGGCTTATCAGCAGCCCATTTCAAGATGGATTTCGGCCTATTAAAGTCCCCCTCAAGGTCAGGTGGCAGCCCAATTTTAGGGCCTGTTAAGAGGTTCTGCCGGGTCCACTTTCTGCCAATTTTATAGCCCTTGTTATAGTCAATTTGAGGCCCGTTAAAAGCCAGCTCCCAGCCCTTTTAATGGGTGTTTCCCATGGTTTTCCATCTCGCCAAGATCTCGCGAGAATCTCGGTCTCTCTAAAGGGCCGGGATACGAGATTGCCGAGATCTCGCCCCATATAAATTAATCCACAAAAAAATTTTCTTCAGGGGACTTTGCCCCCCTGATACCCGCTGCCCCCTTGACCCCCGCGACCTGGTCGCACAGATCAATCCGCGACTACTCTGCGCCCTATTTATGATAGTGTAAACATATTTAATATATTTCACTATCATTTATACTATCACATAAAAATGTGTTACAAGTTTAATACCATATTAATATTTAAATAAGATTATATACAAGTTTAAATCTTTAAGAAATACAAAAATCATATTTTTGTATTGAAAGTGCTTTGTAATTGCTTATTCACACAGTTGATGTGCAAAATGTGTTATATATTTTTATGTAAATTCATTGATGTACTCCTATTTTTATAAGATATTATGTTATGTTTCATACATATATACATTTTGATCCGAGAATCCGAGATCCGATCTTTCGAGATTTTTTCGAGATCTCTTCTCTTTCACCCCCCGAGACGAAACTGAGATCCGAGATGGCAATCCTTGGTGTTTCCAAGTCTATTTTACAGCTCAAGCAAGGGCAGGCCCCAAGGCCTAAAGTCACCTTGCAGTCCATCCAGATGCAGAGTTTTGCCGGATCCTAAAGCTTGTCGATGACAATTAAGCAATTGATGATTAAATCCAAGTTCTTATTAATCTCATTAAGAGACCTATTTGCTAGCCCATCTTAATTTAAAGGTTAATGTGATTACAGCTTATGTTAGAGGTTGTTTTAAGTTAAGAAAGAAAATGGCATATATGTGTGACGGATCAGATGATGATCTACGCCTTCTCGAGGGGATCAATCCATGTTGAAAGACTGAAAATTCAGAAATCAAGAGGATAAATCCTGATTGAGCCACAATAAGGAACAATCTATGGCTTTCGGGTCACTATCCGAGAGGTGTAAGTCTTCGTTGAATCTTCAAAGAGGATTAAAATTTGTATGGAAGAGTTGAACCAGAAAACAAGGAGAAAATTGCTTATACAAGATCAACAAAGGAAAGGTGTTGATGAAAAAAGAGAAAAAGTGTCAGACTCAAGGAAGGAAAACTCGGGGGTCGGCCTCGGGTCGGTCGGCCCCAAAACCGACCCTGGTCGGTTGGGGTCGCGACTCGGGTCGGGTCAGGGTCGGGTCGGGGTTGGGAAAAAAAATAATAAAAAATTCATTTTAAAATAATAACCGGCTCGAAGGGTCGGAGCCGGGTCGGGGTCGGTTGGCCCAAAAAGCAACCGGGTCGCCGACCCGGCATTCCATGGTCAAACTTTCAAGAAAGACGAAGACGAAGGTTGATGCAGGACGGCACAGTGAAATTGGGCTAAAAGCTACAAAGACGACTTTAGAATGCTCAAATTGATTAAAATTGAACCAAAATGAAAGGGACCAGACTCAAACTAGTCTAAAAGTTCAGGCCACAAACATGTTTAAAGAGGCCCAAACTAGCCCAGAACCAAGCTAAACAGACAAACTAGCCTAGAGAGCCCTGAATCAGGTTGAACTGGCTGCAAACCAGTAGCACCTGGTTGCTGGCAGGACCAGCCAGAGCTTGTGTAGTGCTTGCAGACCCTAGAGACGTGGTTGCGCCACATTGCTAATGAGAAGGAGCCCAGGTGCAAGACAACAAATGGTGCGGCATCTTCGTAGTACTGTAGCTGCATCAGGGGCATGAAGAAAGCTTATTCATCGTGTCATGTAATATCATGGAAAGAGGAAACAAAGGAGGGTGGGTGGAAGAAGAAGAAGAGGGACGTGGAGAAGAGGGCAATGGTGGAGAAGGACGTTGTGGCTGCTGAAGGTGTCGATGTATGGTTTGGGATGGTCCAAAGAGATAGGAGCGCACAATGATTGAGAGAACTGTTATGGAGGGTGATTGCAGGGGCGATGGAAAATGCAGAGACATTGGAACTCCAATAGGCCTGGAGGGGCCAGATGCAAGAGGAAAAAGTCCTAGTAGGCTTGAGGGGATCTAGATGGGAGAAGACAGGTCAATGATGCATACAAAGTAGATTTGGGGATCATTGGAGGGTGTCGATGCATGGTCAATATTGCAAAGAAGATTTTTGTAGTCATCCAGAGATCGCCGGATGGTGTAGGGATGCCACAGAGGACATGTTTGCCGGTTCGCACAGATCCGGAACACTTTGAAGGCTCATGTTAATGCCGATCGACTGGCTTGCGGACAATTTTGATAGTGTCAACAGTGAGCAGGATAACCGATCAAAGGACCTATAACTAGGAAGAGGAAAAGTGAAAGTGAATGACACGGAAGCCGACTAGAAGGAGTGGATGAGAAGATTGGAGTCGGCCTTCTGTCAGGGGTGGAATGGATGTTGGCTGGTGCCAGAGGTGAGAAAGGAGACCTCCATCTCAGTGGGGATGAAGAGACTATCGGAGCGAAGCCCCCTACGTAAGAAACAAGAGCTGAGGGCTTCTTCCTCCCAAAATTCTTCCATTGTGTTTTCATTGCATCGTATAAAACTTGTCATATAGAAAAGCCAAATTTACAAAACAAGACTATAAAAAGACTATTTAAACATATCCTCCAAGGACTTAAATGTAAAGGAAATGATTTAAAAAACCGCAAATATAAACCTAAAACCTATAGAACATGATCCCCATCATTCTCTTATTAAGAGAAAACTCATCCTCGAGTTTTAACCCGCATCTCAAACATCTTTGCTTATTTATCCACCATGCGTCGAAGTCAATGAAAGCATCCCAGGAGTCAACTCATAAAAATGAGTTGATCCCAAATTCTGATACCAAAATTGATATAGGACTAAGCAGTGGAACCAAGCTAAACATTATAAAGACGACATTAGAATGCTCAAATCAACTGAAATTGAACTAAAATGAAAGGGGCCGAACTAAGTGGTCTAAAAGTCGTTGGACCGGCCTTAAACCAATCTAAAGAGGCCCAACCCGAACCAACCTGAACTGGCCTAGAGAGCCCTAAACCAAGTTGGACCAGGGTATGTGGCACCTCCTGGTTTGTCTAAGCAAAGAGGGGGTTGTGAACACCAATAACAATGCCCCAATGGCATGAGGGAGCCCGAGGCTTGTGGGGTACTTGTCAACATGGTCGTCTGCATTGTTGACAAGGAGGGGGCTTGGGTGCAAGATGACAAAGGGGGCAGCATCTCCCCAGTATTGTAGTTACGTCGGTGGCATAAAGACAGCTTCTTCATCCCATACTTAGCATCATGAAAAGAAGGAACAGGGGAGGGTAAGTGGAAAAGGAAGAGGGATGCGGAAGAGAGGGCAACAGTAGAGGATGTTGTGGCTACTGAAGATGTCGACAGATGGTCTAGATGGCCCAAAGAGAGAGGGTGCGGTAATTGAGAGAATGGCGATTGAGGGTGGCCATAGCAGCCATAGCAGCGACGGAAGGTGTAAAGATGTTGGAACTCTCTGGTAGGCTCATAGGGGCCAGATATGAAAGGAAAAAGTCCTTGTAGGCATGAAGAGATCCAAATGGGAGAAAAGTAGTCAATGATGTATGCATAGTCAATCCACAGATCGCAAGAGGGTGTTGATGCATCATCGATGTTGCAAAGAAGATGACAAGGCTTTCACAGTCACCTAGGATTCGTCACATGGTGATGGCAAGGAATGCGGGCCCGGCCCATGGCTGACCCGGTCTATAAAAAATGACATAAAATTAACAAAATTTCTGAAAAATTAGAAGACATGTACTAAGAATATTTGTATTTATTTTATAAAAATTTTACTTGTTCTACCTTTTCTATATAAGCTTTATATTCTTTGCATGACATTGTAGTATACATAATGGTACATAGTTTCATGAATATTATACTCGGGAGTTTCTCGTACAATTGCCTTAACATTGGAATTAGATCCCAAGAAATCACCAAAATAACTCTCAAAGGGAGACTGGATTGGAGTGTCCAATAATGATCCATAATTCATCTCACTTCACTCTTAGCCATATGTAGGAAATCAAGAGCCTTGGGATGAATCATATCCACAAGTGGAATATTCATATTCATAGTATTAATTTCCGCCTTGTTGTGTATGTTGTGCTCCATCACCTTGCAGTTTCACACCATCCATATCTTGAGTTGCGTGAGTGTATTGCTCTTCTCCAGTGAAGCGTTCAGACATTGTAGGAGTTGTCTCCACATCTATAGACATCTGTCTACCTTCCCTACCCCTAGTGTCCCACTCCATCATCGTTGTTGCACTTCGAAGAAGAATCTTCCAAAGTCTAATACTGCACTTGGATGTTGAGCTCCGATCCTTCACCATTCTTCCGTCTCTTCACCATGGATGGTGGAATTTGAAATTATTGGACAAAAGGGAAGTTGTTAAGCACTCCTTCAGTCCATTATCGATCTTCTAGGTTGAACTCCGGTTCGCCCATCCCTTCTCAGTCGTTCACCCACACTCCTAATACGTTTCTCTCATCGAAGATTTGATTTAAGTCAATGTCTTCCTCTTGGAACATTGGTTCCTCAATTTGACCTTCTGAAAAGACTACTCTCCACCTTTGTTCTTCATTTTGATTCTACTTGAATCTTTGTTCTCCACCCTTGTTCTTCCTTTTGATTCTACTTGATTCTTTCTAAACTCTACAGCTTGAGTCTCATGTTGTAGTGCCAATAAACAAAGTGCTCAAGTCTTTTAGAAGTCTGTGCCTCTGCTTTGTATGGATAAAGCTGAATGTTAACCAATTTCTCTCGTAGCCGGATAATGAAGTGGTTTAACTAAACACTCTTAAAGCCACATCCGCCAAGTTTTCGTAATCTGGTGCTTTGCCATGGTCCATCCACTAATCAACTATATAAAATAAAAAATGTTAAAGAGATAATTAAATTTAAGGAATAATAATGAATTCTAATAACAAACATTGATAAATGCGTACCCAAACTTAAGAGCATGACAGTTTGCTCCACTCTTACTATATCAAAATGATTAGACCGCCTCCTATAATCATATTGTATGCGATAATTGAGTAATCATCATCACCAATCCGATTCTGATTCCCAAGAATGAATCGAAATCAGCCGATTCCTGGGAAGGGAATCGATTCCGGAATCATTTTTTTATTTTTTATATTCAAAAAATCCAAAAATTAGGAAATAGCCTAGAAAAATTTGTAAAAAAGGAAATGTAACATTTAGCATGCATGTACATGTCGTGGTTCACGGAATTGGCCAAATCGGGTCGGAATCAGCCGATTTCGAAATTATGTGAGGAGGTTTTTGCCTTATTTCTTAAATAAGAATAAGATGTAACATTATAACAATAAAATGCTAATAATTGTAACATTATAATAAAACAACGTGCTAATAAAGTTGAGGATATGCTAATAACATAATAAGCTTGAATAGAGTTGAAATCAAGTTTGGATCACTGGAATCAGCCGAAGGAATCGCCAGAATCACTGAAGGATCACCGGAATCGCCTAAATGTAAGGCTGGTATGTCCAGCATTGTTCGCATGGCCCTGTGTAGTTAGAGGCGCTCGCCTCAACCGCCTAGGCGGTGAGGCGAGGCGAGGCGGTTCAAAACCGCCTCGCGTTGGGCGATCTCGCCTGAGGCGGTCGCCTCTGGCGCCTCGCCCGCCTCCTCCTCCTATCCGGTAAGAACAGGATCCGGTAAGAACCGGATCCGTTTAACTTAAACGCCCCCCCACCCGCGGTTCTCTCTCCCCGACGCGCAAGGAGCCCGACGGAACAGGCTACTAGGTCTCCTGCCGCCGCCGACGCCGCGCCGGCCGCCGCCGCCGCCGCCGCCGGAAGGTGCTGCTGCTGACGCCGCCGCCACCGGAAGCTGTTGCCGCCGCCGCCGCCGCAGGATCCTCTTGACGCCGCCGCTGCCGCCGCCTGAAGGTGCCGCTGCCGACGGTGAGTGACTCTTGATTCTGATAGTGATTGCTACTGACTAGTGAGTGATGTTTGAATTTGTATGGTTGTATTCGAATTAAACTTACTTTATGTATTATGTTTGGTTGTATGGTTGTATTCTTTTCTTATTGTATGGTTGAATTCCTCTTTCTAATGTTATATTTAATTGTCACTCATTTTAGTTAATGATTCCATGTTTTTTATGTATTTTTTCAATTATCTGATATCACATATATCATTATTAAAATATATATTATTATAATATTCAAAACGCCTCAAACGCCTGAGGCGCCCGCCTTAGGCGCCTGAGGCGAGGCGCCGGGTCCCTCGCCTCAAGCACCTCACGCCTCGGATAACATAGGCATGGCCCAACCCTTGCCAAAACCCCCTGCCCGTCATGTCTCATTTGCCTATGTGTGTCGCGTTGCCTGTGCGGTCTTGCCGACATACCCGCACTCATGTGCCGACTTGCCGGAATGCCTATCGAATTTTGCCAACTTTCCCGCATGCCCACGTCCGCACATGCCTGCATGTGGGCAGGTGCACATGCGCACCAGGGTGCCAGCACAGCCGTGTGCCAACGAGCTGCCTGTCAGGTTCAAAACGCGGTTATACCAGAATGACCATTAAAATAGACTTTTTGGTCTATTAATGGGAAAGGTTTGGATGAGCCTAAGGATATATAGGGAGGTAGAACTTGGACGAATCAAGCGAGACCTTGGTTGCCAACTGTTTTCCCCCAAGCATATGCGCCCGAGTCCACCTTTTATGTACATTCCTTTATATAATACAAGTTTCTTTGCCGGATTCGGCTAACTCCGTGCCTATTTGTGTTGCTTGTGTAGTTGCGTTTGCCATGTTCGCAGCGGAACCGGCATTATTCGACAAATTGGTTGGTTTGTGTCCAGGTCATAACGTAAACGCCGTACGTCATTCAAGCAAAGTGAGTTGACGACGTGTCAAGTGGTATCAGAGCCAGCAACGTAGCTGCTATCGTCAAGCAACCATAGTGCAGACCCGTGTTGGTGGGCGGCCGGATTCCGTCATTGGGGAAATGATGGGTGATTATGTCCCTTCGCTAATGACTGAACCGGTTAATTCTGTGAGTGATGAAGGACACAACAGGGAGCGGCTCATGTTGTTGGCCCAAGGCATCGAGAACTTGGTTGGACGAGTCGATGCTTTAGAGCAATCGCGCAACATGTTTGCGCAAGCACTTGAAGCCCAAGAAGATATGCTGAAAGATATGTCAGAAAAGTTGTTCGAGGCCCAAGATGATTCTCGAGGTGCCATGGACTTACTCCATGCACGATTAGATGAGCTTGTTGCTTAGGTGGCGGTGCTTACCAAAGCCGTTGGCACGGCTACAGTAGGCAGAAATGATGTTGCTTCAGGACGGGCTCATGTGTCGGAGCCGCTGCAAAGCCAGTGATGCTAAGGAACTTTAAAACTTTCTCTTCGACATGGAACAATATTTTTGCGCCATCCGACCTGGCTCTGAAGAAGAGAAATCACTATTACTGCTATGTATCTCAAGGGAGATGCCAAGCTGTGGTGGCGTGTTAAGTATAAAGATATATTGGCAGAGATCTGTAAGATAGATTCTTAGGAAGAAATGAAGAGAGAGCTAAAGTCCCAATTTCTCCCTGAAAATGTGGAGTTCTTAGTTAGAAGGAGTTTACGAAACCTACGCCACACCAACACTATCCGTGATTATGTGAAGCATTTCTCTACCCTTATGCTTGATATAAGGGATATAGCCGAGAAAGATAAGTTGTTTTATTTCATTGAAGGACTCCAGCCATAGGCACGTGATGAGTTGCTCAGGAGAGAGGTGAAAGATGTTGTCACCGCTCAATCCTTGGCAGAACGCCTTGAAAACTACTCACGACCCGTTAACTCACAACAAAAGAAAACCTTCCCACAAGAAGGTAGTGGGTCATATGCAACAACGAGTTTTAAGAAGGGTAGTGGAACTCAACCAATGGCCCTTACCAAGAGGAGTGATGGTATCACCGGCAATTATAGCACCAATTGGCCAGCAAGAGGAAAGTTAAATCAGTACAACACTCCAACAACCATAAGGGGACTCAGAACAAATTGGCACAAGATGGCAATCAGACACCAGCAGTATACTTCATTTGTTCAGGTGCATATAAAATGTCTGTCTGTCCTGATCATGGATTGTATGCCCTTCAGGACACATCAGACCTATCTATAGAAGTTGTTGAAATAGGGGAGGTTGAAACCCGACAGACAATGTTGAAGCTCCAAGAATTGGTGCTTTACGTCTCTTGCATGCACTTACGGCTCAAGTAGGTGAGTGTAGTGCGGAAGATCAGGTGCCACACACTAATGAATTAATGTATGTCGACATCGTGCTGAACGGCCGTGCTGCCAGGGCGATAGTTGATACAGGAGCTACTCATAATTTTATCTCAAAGCGGGAGAGTCGAAGATTAGGCCTCCATCTTGAAGAAGATCCCAACCACATTAAAACTGTCAACTCTGAACCATGCTCCACAACTGGGATTGCTAGAGATGTCCCCTTATGGATCGGAACATGGGTCGGCACGAGCAACTTCTTATCGGTGCCTATGAATGATTTTACCTTAATACTTGGAATAAAGTTCCTACAAAGAATACGGATGGTGCCTCTACCCTTCATAAGCTCCATTTGCATAACAAGTGGCAACGCACCTTGTGTTGTGCCGGTAGTTCGAAAGGCAAAAGAACTTGTTCTTTTATCAACAATGCAACTGAAGAGAGGCCAACAAAAGGGAAAAGTTGCATTTGCCGTGGCTTTTAATACTAAGGATGGGGCCTTAGCTGAGACGACAATCCCGAGTCCCATTCAAACTGTGTTGAAGGAGTTTGCTACTGTGATGCCCCCAGAGTTACCAAAGGAGCTTCCACCTAAAGAGAGATCGATCACAAAATTGAACTCATACCAAGAGCAGTGCCACCTTCTCGCTCCCCCTATCGCATGCCCCCTTCAGAGCTTGCTGAGTTACACAAGCAGTTGTCTGAGATGCTCGCAGCTGGCTATATCCGTCCTTCCAAAAGTCCATTTGGTGCGCCAGTGCTCTTTCAGAAGAAGCAAGATGGGAGCTTGCATATGTGTGTTGACTATCGTGCCTTAAACAAGCTCACCATCAAAAATAGGTACCTTCTACCTTTGATTGCTGATCTTTTTGACCAACTTGGTGAGGCAAAGTATTTTTCCAAGTTAGACCTTCGGTCGGGCTATTATCAAGTCTGCATTTCTGAAGGTGACGATAGTAAAACGGCTTACATGACTCGTTATGGAGCTTACGAGTTCACTGTAATGTCCTTCGGCCTCACCAATGCTCCTGCCACATTTTGTACTCTTATGAATGAGTTGTTCCGGGATTTTCTTGATAAATTTGTGGTTGTATACTTAGATGACGTTGTCGTGTAAAGCAAGACCTTAGAGGAGCATGTAACTCACCTGCACACTGTGTTCCAAATATTGCAACGAAACAAACTCTATGTGAAAAGAGAGAAATGCTCCTTTGCTCAAAATTGTACCAAGTTATTGGGATACATCATTGGTAACGGAGAAATTTGTATAGACCGTGACAAAGTCCAAGCCATCCAAGGATGAGTGACCCCAACAAATGTAAAAGAGTTACGTTCATTTCTTAGTCTTGTAAATTATTATCGACATTTCATCGCAGGCTACTCTAAGAGGGCGGCACCTTTGTCCGACTTGCTGAAGAAGGACGTGCCGTGAAAATGGGACACCAAATGCGAGGCCGCATTCCAAGAATTAAAATAATTGGTGGTGGAAGAACCAGTTCTGCGCTTGCCCGACTGTGGCAAGCCCTTCGAGGTACACACTGATGCCTCAGATTTTGCCATCAGAGGGGTCCTTGTACAAGGGCACCCGGTGGCATATGAGAGTCAGAAGCCAAGTGACATTGAGAAACGCTATCCGACTTATAAAAAAGAGATGACTACTATCATTCATTGCTTGCGAGTCTGGAGGCATGACTTGTTGGGATCCAAATTCATTGTGAAGACAGATAATGTAGCATTGAGCTACTTTCAGACACAAAAAAATTTGTCACCTAAGCAAGCTCAGATGGTTGGACTTTTTAGCAGTGTTTGACATGGAGATGCAACATCAACCCGAACAAGAAAACAAGGTTGCTGATGCCCTTAGCCGCAAGGCAGAGCATGCTACCCTCCAATCTGCAAAGCCCCTGGCACTAGGTAAGGTAACGTGCGACATATTCAACCAGATTAGAAAGGCAATGGGAGATGACCCCTTTGCAAGTAACCTTTTGAAGATGGCAGTCGAAGGAAAGACGAGGCAATTTTGGCACCGGGATGGTCTTCTCTTTGTAAAAGGTCGTGTTTCGTACCTAAAGCAGGGAACATACGTCGGCAACTAATCAGAGAATGTCATGACACCCTATGGGTAGGACACCCTGGCATGAAGCGAACTCTAGCTCTTCTCCAACAACACTACTATTGGCCGAAGATTGGGGAAGATGTTGAACAATATGTTTTGACTTGTCTTACCTATCAATAGGATAAAGTGGAGCATTCAAAGCCGACAGGATTGTTGGAGCCGTTGCCTATCACTCAACATCCTTAGGAAAGCATCTCTCTGGACTTTATTGCGGCGTTGCCTGAAGTAAGAGGAATGGAGTCGATCCTTGTAGTGGTAGATCGTTTCTCAAAATATGCCACCTTTATTCCTGCCCCAACATCTTGCAATGCTGAAGAGGCCGCTCATCTATTTTTCAAGCATGTTGTGAAGTACTGGGGCTTGCCTCGGAGTATTGTGAGTGATAGGGATTCTTGCTTTGTTGGGCGGCTTTGGACAGAAATGTTTCGACTACTCGGATCGAAGCTCCTCTTTTCCTCTGGCTTCCACCCACAAACTGATGGCCAGACCGAGCACATCAATGGGTTGCTGGAGGAATACCTACGGCATTTCGTTGTCAACCATCAGAAGAATTGGTTGGAGTTGTTGCTTAGTTCTCCTACAATCTACAGAAAAGCTCTTCAACTAGTCAAAGCCCCTTTGAGCTAGTAATAAGGCAGCAGCCGGTTACTCCAGATACAACAATGATAGAGTATGCAGGTTCTATCCTAGCAGCATTAAATCTTACACACGATTGGAACCGACAACGGGATCTGGCGCGTATGTATTTGGATCGGGCAGCACAAAGAATGAAAAAATGGGCAGACACTCAGAGAAGACAAGTAGAATACAAAGTTGAAGATTTAGTGATGTTGAAGATTCTCCCGGCACAATACAGATTAGTTCGTAGGGTTCACAAGGGATTGATTCATAGGTATGAAAGCCCGATTCCCATACTAACTACTAAGGCGGGTTGGCAATGTCTTCGATCAGCTGAAGATGCCAAAATGGTTCAAAGAACACCTAATATTTCATGTCAGTTTTTTGAAACCCTTCCATGCAGACAAGAAGGACTAGTTGCGTGGCCTGCCGCCCAGAGAACCACCAACGATCCTCACTGAGAAGCGCGTTGACACCATTCTTGTAGAAAGGAAAAGACGTCTCTCAAATGGTGTTGAGCGACAAGAATATCTTATAGCGTGGAAGGGCCTACCAAAAGTTGAAGCCAACTGGAAAGGAGCCGAGGACCTCAAAGAAGATGAAGACCTCCGTGCTTACAAGTTGCTGTCGACGAGGACGTCAACAAGGTCCAATGGGAGAGAATGTAAGGCCGGTATGTCCAACATTGTTCGCATGGCCCGGCCCTCAACAAAACCCCCTGCCCGTCATGTCCCATTTGCCTATGGGTGTCGCATTGCCCATGCGGTCTTGCGACTTGAAGGAATGCCCGGCCCTCAACAATACCCACCCTCCTGTGCCGACTTGAAGGAATGCCCGCCGGGTTTTGCCAACTTTCCCGTGTGCCCGCATCCGCGCATGCCAGCATGTGGCATGTGCGCGCGCGCCAGGGTGCCGTCACAACTATATGCCAACGGGCTGCTCGTCAAGTCGAAAACGTAGTTATACCAGAATAACCCTTAGAATAGACTTTTTTGGTCCATTGGTGGGAAAGGCTTGGATGAATTTAAGGATATATAGGAAGGCAGAACTTGGGTGGATCAAGCGAGGCCTTGGTTGCCGACTGTTTTCCCCCAAGCATATGCGCCCGAGTCCACCTTTTATGTACATTTCTTCATATAATACAAGTTTCTTTGCCGGATTCGGCTAACTCCGTGCCTATTTGTGTTGCTTGTGTGGTTGTGTTTGCCGTGTTCGCAGCGAAACCGACATTCTTCGACAAGTTGGCTGGTTCGTGTCCAGGTCGTAACGCGAACGCCGCATGTCGTCTAGGCAAAGTGAGTCGACGACGTGTCATGAAGGATCGCCAAGGTTCCCCGGAATCGCTGGAATTGGCAACAGAATCGACCAATTCCGCTTGGATCGTACGGCAGGGGGTTGGATTGAGCAATTTTCGCCGGAATTAGGAATCATCAGATCACTAAGAGCTCTTGCAGGTTCTAGACGTGAACGGGTCGATTCCGACCTTTGAGGGCCAATATCGAACAGTTGCTGAAAGCCCTACCTTCCGGCAGAGTCAGTCGTAATCGGATCGATTCCGACCGATTCAGACCAATTCCTCTGGAATTCCTAGAGGAATCCATCCTTCAATCAATAATCGGATTGGAATCGACCGATCCGATTCTAGCGATTCTACAATCCATGCAAGTAGTTCATTTGTTGCCTTGAATTATTGACTGTAGCAATAACGAGGGTTGAAGAAGTAACCTAACAAGGTATACATATAAGTAAAAGACTAATGAAATATACATGTTACATATATTAGTGGATATAATGTTCGCTCCCACCAACGGTCAATAATGCCCCACCACTTGTTGAAGTCGAACACAGTCTTTATAATATCGTCCTTAGCTCTATCAATCGCATCATATAAATATCCCATATCCGCTTTTCTACCGCCGTCCACCACCCTTAGCACCTTCGCTATATGACCCACAATGCTCAACGTCTTCTTCGTAACCTTTCAAAAGTCTTCGCTCTTTATTGCTTCCTCAACTTTCCTCCCCTTCGCTTATATGTGAGGTTATATCTAGCTAACCAAGTACCCCACCCCAGTAAAATGACCATGCGGCATAGAGCTCTCATATTAGTCATCAGACTCTCCAAGAAGATATAGTGAGAGATGACGTAGGTTGCACCAAGTCATAGAAGCTCTCCCCCTTGGTATGTTCCCCCATTAGGTTGAGGGGGAAGTTGTGGTTATAGATAAATGGGAAGATAAATTGGGCTAACTTCACAATCCGACCTATTTGAGAATCTTTGCGGATTATCCTCTAACATTAAATCTAAGAAATGCACAAAACAAAGTGTCCAAGACAACTTAGGTCTCTTGACAATCAACATTTGACCGGCCGCTTTGTTTGTGACCGCACTATCCATGACTACATCAACAACCCGGTCCTCCCCCATCTCCTGGATAACTCCGTCTATCAAATCAAAAAGGTATTCAGAGTTCTTTTAGAAGACAGTACTGGGTTGACAATAAACTAGAAAGTTTAACATCGTCTTTTTAGTTACACATGTTAAGAAGAATATGAACAAATAAAGTATAACATATAACAACTTAAGACACTATGTAAAGTGAGCTTGCCGATCCAACCATCAGTCATCAACATACAGTCTCTTTCGTCCCAAATCCTTTTAAAGAACTTGATGTACTTTCTTGTATCTTTCACCTCCATGAGAAGTTATACATTGTATATCTCTTTTAGGTTAGGTTTGAACACTCTTCTTCCAACGTCGTCAATGATGTTGATTATGTTCTCATAGTATGGTCTCTTTGTAGCATTCGCCGATATGTAATGATGAAAGAACCACCTTAATGTCACTCGTCCAACCTTCTCCTTACATGTTTTCAAATTTTTCGACACCGTTGTTATTGATGTTTGGCGTTGCTGTGGTTGGGTGACAAGTGACAACGGGATCAATAGGACCCATTCTTGGGTCGTCATCTCGAGTGAGATTATGAATCTCCTCCTCCACCGATCAGTTTGGTCCCCTTCCACTCCCGGTTCCTTGAACAATTAATCGACCAATGTGGCGCAAATAGTCTTCGTTGGCGAATGACTTCCAACTTACCTCCATAGCCTGGTAGAGATCATCTATTTTTTCAAACACAATAAGTAAAGAAGGTAATAGTATTTTTCTGAGTAAGAAAAATATAGTACATATCATCTTCGAGACCTACATCATGACGAATGACCGAACATTATTGTTTGGTCCCATATATATGTACAGAATGTCTTGTTGGTTCGGCAATTTCTTCCCGAACTGTATCCTTATACCGCTTCGAAGTTCCCTCCATCGGCTTCCAATTCTTGTAGATGCCTACAGAATTGTGCTCTTACCTTTGGCAGAGTACGAGAGCATGGGAGCACGTAATCCTTATTCCGGCAAAGTGGTGTTTTAATCTAAAAATGCCATCATACATAACTATATCACAATATTTACATTGCACTTTTCTAACCGCCATAGAGAGCAAAGTGCAATGTGCCCAAACCATATCATTCCAGGTCAACCTAGTAATTTCAGTGTCATGACTTAGAGAAGACAGTTAATCAAAGTAATCGACAATTAAATAAACAACTAAAAAGATTAGAATAATTAAAAGACAACTACCAATGAATTAAATAAACTAATATACTAAATAGATACTAAGCAAGTAATTAAGAAGTAATGAAAAATGCTTAAGTGAGACTTTGACAGCTTGAAAAGGTGGAGAGAGAAGAGAGCATTAGAGAGGTAAGGAAGGGCCTTAGAGAGGTGGGAATGGGCTTTAAACTCTGAGGCTTAGAGGAGTGAGAATGAAGGGGAAAGAGGTGGGATTGAAGGGCCTCCCTTAGGGGCTTTATATAGGCCGCCAAAGAAGCAAAGGGGGCTTAAAATAACCCCCTTGCTTGCCCCCCACATAAAGCAATTCTTTGCTTTCTGTCGAGGGGGGGGAAGGGAAGCATTAGATCCCCTTTGGGATTGCAGGGTCGCAACTTGAGGGGATCTCACCCTCGGGTTGGGCCGACCAAATCCCGATCGGGCCGGTCGGCCCATTTTCCGACCGGGTTGGGCCCGGGTCGCACCCGACATTCCATGCCCAAAACCTTGACATACTTGTACCATTATGCATATCATACACTTTAACTAATACTCCTATGAAATATCATGTGTTTTCATAAATAGTAAATGTAAGCCAAAGATAATAAAAATTCTTTTCCTAAATGAATGGAAATCAAAGATGATTTTCAAACCTTTTTATATTTATATATATATATATTTATATGATGAATAAACAAGGTTTCATAGCCCCTTAAAATGGCTAAGCCCTAATAGGGAATAATACCTATTAAAGAGTAAGAATCTCAATAAACCAAATAAAAACTCCTTAGCCCCAATTAGGATTAATGACTCTTAAAGGGTGGAAAGTCCAAGAAGAACAATAAAGATCCATTAAGATGTCTTAACCCTAATTGGAGACACTACCTGTACCACTTAAGATAGAAATCCAAAAAAAAACAGTGAAGGTTCATTAAAATGACTAAGTACCGATTAGGGATAATGCTGATTAAGAGAAGAAAATATGCAAACAAAAGCCCGCCGAATCTGAATGATACCCCTAACGGGAAAGAAGACCGGTTGTTTCAACTTTCAAGCATATGGGATGACAAAGAGAGCACAGAGCCCCAATACCTATCTCAATTCGGAGTCAATTGGATCAAAACAAAAGACCGTCAACTGACCTAATGACATGAAAATACAAAAATCTTCACACCCTCAAAAAATAGATAGAAAAGAAAATGATATCATACGTCACTTTTTTGCTTGTTCAAAGAAAAGAAATAAAATATACACTTTTGTTCATATGAATGATGCTCATATGTTATCATGACAGTTAGTGAAAGGTTGTCGAGCCACTGACATAATTAACATCAAATCTGTCCAAGGAATGATGGAGAGAGATCTGACCATAATTCACATAAACCACACCCACAACCCACTATTCATATCGTATGATGCACACATACCCCACAGGCCCACACACACAAAATAAACTAAAAATGAATTTTTTTCAAAATGGGAGGTTTCAACAGTTACATACACCATTGACTGGAAATATCAATTATCAGAGCATTCAAAGAGGATTAACTTACCAGTCTTAAGAAAGGATTCAACTGCCACAGAGAACCTTGCTCTGTTCAAAGTATGCAGAACGACAGATCTAACCTGAAACCTCGGGAAAAGGTTGTGCAATTATGTAATACTTTTGATAAGATCAAAAGACATTAAAAATAAGCTGAAATAGAGTGGAACCTCTTGATATGAGCTGAAAATATAGCCGCATGATAATAACGCAAAAGAAGCCCACAATGATGGATTCCTTTTTGAGATCAAGATGCTCAATCCGGTTCCCAGCTTTGCACATCAGAAGTTCATAAAGTTAATATGCCAGTTCCATCTTGCAGCCAAATTTGTTAAGTACAAAAATGAAAGAAACAAATGGAATATACTTATAATCACACTGTGCCAAGAAACGCATGCAGATGCAAATATGTTCAGATTTTTCTTTAGCATGAATATGATGATAACATTGTTGATTAGTTGCAATATGTTCCAAGTTAGATGATGTTAAAATAATTCCTGCAACTTCACAATCTGGATCAGGATTGCTCCTGGAGAATCGATCCGGATCAGGTCCTGATTATAATCCTATGATCTTTGATGTCAGGCCCCCTTCCGCCAGGAAACAAATGTGCAAGACCATTTCCAATTGCTAGGTCCAAGGATTGCCAGACCGAGCAGAATCGTGACGCGTTGATTGCGATCCTTCAACGTTCATGGAGGATCTTGTGAGGTAGTGTCTCCAGCACCGAGACAAAGGGTCATGACAAGAGAGAATTGTTTCAGACTGTCAGATCAGTCAACTAGAGGCTCAGAAGAATCCAGAGAACACCGGAGGTAGCTAGACAATGAAGATGAAGGTGAATGGTGTTGTCGAACATGTGTGTGGATGCAGAAGAGTCAAACCACAACGGAGCAAAGAATTATCATTTCTCTATGGTGTACTTAGTTCAAAAGTTGGAAGATGCAGTGGGAGGATCTTGATGACACCATTGCTCTCTTACTCACGTGGTCATGTATAAACCCTTGGTCATCTAAAGCAAAGTTGTGGGATTTTGTATTACTTGCTATGTTGTAGGCTATATGGCTTCCAGGAATTGACGAATTTTTTATGATCATTTGAGAATCCAAGGATGATAGTATGCAGGATGTCTGCTTTTGTCAATGATTGGTTTCATGGCCACTCTGGCAGGAGTTGGACATGTCTACCTTCTTGGCTCCATTTACCCTTTTAGATCCTTTTATTAGTAGCTGCCTTTGAGTGCAACTATTATCTCAGGAGTCAGTCCCTCTATTTGTATTCTCCTCTTATTTTCATGCTTTCTTTTTAACTGTTTGTATCTTGTTTTCCTGCATCAATATAAATTGAGTAATCTTGCCTTATTAAAAAAAAGATGGTGGAATTGTTAAACCTGTGAAAGGGAAAGAGGAATGAACGATAAAGAGATCGGAAGGCGAAGGATGTCAAGAAGGTGTGCTGGACAGATGGTGGAATCCAGAATGGCCGCCTCAGCCATAGATTGTGGAATCGGTTGAATCAGATTGAAATCGGCCGATTTTGGAATCGGATCGGTCGATTCTTGCTTGAAGGACCGGTTCTGATCTGAATTCTGCCAGAATCAGTCTGAATCGGTCTAATCGGTCTTGAATCGGTCGAATCGGATCGAAATCGGAATCAGAATCCTATTTAAAAAAAAGATTCAGGCCTAATCGGCCAATGTTGGTTTGAATCAACCCATATCGGAATCGGAATCAAACAATTTTAAATTCTTTTTTAAAAAATCTCGATTCCAGATCAATTTCTCTTCTTGAGAATTGGTCAGAATCGGACAGATCTGATCCGATTAAAATCGGATTGCTATCGACCAATTTCAATTCCGAAATCCTTGGCCTCGGCTGATAAGAGGGTGAAGAGAGGGATATTGGAGTCAAGCCCCTCTATTAGACCGACATCAAGGGCTCCAAAAATTCTTTCTATACCATTCTCTTCTTTCCTTGGGAGGACATGGCTCTTTATATAAAGCTTTGTTTTTTTACAAAAAGATCCTCTAAAATAGAATATTTACAAACAAGTCCTATTAAGGACATGTTGAAACTGAAAAAATCCCGATCCCTAAAAAGGGCCAAACACATACGCATGTCGATCGGCAAAAATCGATATCGATACGTCGAAACCGAAGCCGGAAAGGGATGAACCCTAACCGATTAAATTCTCAATGGCTTACTAAATTAACCGGTCCAAAAGAGGCAAACACGGTCTCCCAAATGGTTGAATCAATCCAATCGGAATGACGGTCGAGAAAATCGATTGTCGGAAAGAAAAAAGGCAGAAGCGTTACCGCGGATCGACGTCGTCAAAAAGAGGACCGAAGATCTCCCACCGTCACCATTGTAGACGTTGTTTTGCGACGTCAACGCCACCATTAAACAAGCCCAAAAGTTCCTGCCGTCACCATCGTCAGTTTAAACCGACACGGCTGACCTCCCCTTTTGCCGCTGTCTCCACAGGGGAGAGCCGCTGGGGGAAATCCATGCTGACGGAGAAAAAAAGAAAGGGCTAGAAAGGAGAAACGAAGAAAGGCCAGAAGGGAGAAATGAGAAGAAGATCGGCAAAAAAAAATCCCCGCAAGCCACCCTCGAGGGAGTCCAAGCCACCATCTCTGCCCTCGTCGAGCCAAGCCTGTCAAAAGAGAGGCGTTGGACCACTCCTCCACTGCCTCCAAGGCCGCTAGAAGGAGGAGAGCCTGCCGCAAGCCCATACACTTCTGTCGCAAAGGGAGACCGTTCGGGAGAAAGGAACCGCCGAGCTCGCCGCCGCCAGGTCAGCTGTTGCTGCCATCACCAGACCGCACCGCCGTCATCGCCAACCTCCGCCGCCATTGTTGCCGTTGCTACTGAGGTCCACCGTTGCCGGAGGGAGCGCCGTAAAGAGGAAGCCCTCGCTAGCTTCCGTTACCGTAAAAAAAAATGACAGAGAAAGAAGGGGAGGAACCCCTCATCGTCGCTGCCCTCACAAGCCGTGATCGCCGCCGCCGCCTGCTCCCACAACTATCGCCGGCGTCAAGCTGCCTCTCCGCCTCCGTTGAGCCCGCCGGGACTGGGAGAAACTGCCGCGGGACCTCGCGCTTCCGTCACGAGAGAGAGAGAGAGCCGCAAGGGAGAAAAGACCTCGGGTGAACAATGCCCAGGGTCAACTCTCGGTCAACGGTGACAAAAATGTGTTGGGTGAACAGTGATTAAAAAAAACTAAAAAAAATGGCCGCGCAGCCGTTGAGCCGCGCGGCGAACGTGCGCAGGCGCGACCGCGCGCCCCCCTCCCCGGGTCAATCCGAGCTCCCCCGGTCAAACCGGGGGAGGGTGTTTAAAAAAAAAGAAAAAGAAAGGCCGCGCCAGTCAAACTCGCGCACGCGCACAGGCGCGGCCGCGGCCGTGGACGCCCTCCCCCGGTCAACTGGGTTTGCCCAGTCAAACAAAAAAAAATGCAAAAAAAGAGGGGAGACCCAATCAACCGGCCTCCCCCATGATCCTCACGATGCCCACAAGGCAGGAAGGTGCGCCCACCTCCCTGGATCCGATCACCCTTGGTGGAGTTACCACTCAGTTTGACCACCGGTCAAACAGAAGTCTTAAAGAAAGGGAAAAAGTGGTTAAACTCACCCCGAATCGGGTCACCCCCCACTACTAGTGGAGTGGTTTTTTGTGACCGAAATGCCTCTCCAAAATCTTCTATAAATACCCCCACATGGCCATAAGTGAGAGGGGTTGGAGAGTGTAGAAAAAAAGTTGGCATTGTGAGAAAAAAGAGACTTTAGAGGAGAGAGAAACCCTGATCTTCAAAGTGAGTCTCAATTTCTTCAAAAGGAAGGAAGGGTTTTGCCCAACTTCCAAAGAAAATTCCAACCGCCTCGAATCGGCTTTTGGCCACTCGAGAAGGGAGTAAGGGTTTCGCCCGACCTCCAAAGTCCAATCGATCCCGATCCTATCTCGTTTCGCGAGAGGGATTGCGTAGCCCGCATTTAAAAAATGCGAACTTAAGCTACTCGGGATCAAATAGAAAACTCAAATCGATAAAGCGAGATGCCGGTCAAGCCGAATGGGAATTCTAAATGAAAACTCAAATCGGTAAAGCCGAAATGCCGGTCAAACCGAACGGGAATTCAAGATGAAAACCCAAATCGGTAAAGCCGAAATGCCGGTCAAACCGAACGGGAATTCAAGATGAAAACCCAAATCGGTAAAACTGAAATGCCGGTCAAACCAAACGGGAAATCAAGGTGAAAATCCAAGTCGGTAAAGCCAAAATGGCAGTCAAACCGAACAGGAAATCAAAATGAAAACCCAAATCGGTAAAATCGAAATGCCGGTCAAACCGAACGAAAAATCAAGATGAAAACCCAAGTCGGTAAAGACGAAATGCCAGTCAAACCGAACGGGAATTCAAATAGGAAACCCAAATCGGTAAAACTGAAATGCCGGTCAGACCGAACGGGAAATCAAGGTGAAAACCCAAGTCGGTAAAGCCAAAATGCCGGTCAAACCGAACAGGAAATCATGATGAAAACCCAAATCGGTAAAACCGAAATGCCGGTCAAACCGAACGGGAAGTCAAGGTGAAAACCCAAGTCGGTAAAGTCGAAATGCTAGTCAAACCGAACGGGAATTCAAATAGAAAACCCAAGTCGGTAAAACCGAAATGCCGGTAAAACCGAAATGCCGGTCAAACCGAACAAGAAATCAAGGTGAAAACCCAAGTCGGTAAAGCCGAAGTGCCGGTCAAACCAAACGGGAAATCAAGATGAAAACCCAAATCGGTAAAGCCGAAATGCCGGAAAAGCCGAAACCCAGATCGGTAAAGCCGAAATGTCGGCAAAAACAAACAAGCTCCAGAAATGCCGCATATCAAATGCAATCAAACCATTCTTGGATATACGAAGAAAATCTGGTTCGGTATGGCCGAAATGCCGGAAAAGCCGAAACTCAGATCGGTAAAGCCGAAATGCCAGCAAAACCGAAGAAACTCCAGAAATGCTGCATATCAAATGCAATCAAGCCATTTTTTGATATATAAAGAAAATCTGGTTCGGTAAGGCCGAAATGTCGGAAAAGCCGAAATGTCGGCAAAACCAAACAAGCTCCAGAAATGCCGCATATCAAATGCAATCAAGCCATTCTTGTATATATGAAGAAAATCTGGTTCGGTAAAGTCGAAATGCCGGAAACGCCGAAACCCAGATCAGTAAAGCCGAAAGGCCGGCCAAACCGAACAAACTCCAGAAATGCTGCATACCAAATGCTATCAAGCCATTCATGGATATATGAAGAAAATCTGGTTCGGTAAAGTTGAAATGCCGAAAAAGCTGAAACCCAGATCGGTAAATCCGAAATACCGGTTAAACCGAACAGGAATTCACAAAGAAAACCCATATCGGTAAAGCCGAAGTGTTGGCCAAACCGAACGAACTTTGACATGTATTGAGGAGCAAAGGCTCGAATGCCCCCTTATTTATTGTACTTCCATGTACTCAAATCGACATGAAATAAATTCAAGTTCGATTGACCTGATGTGCCATTACAAGGATTACATATAATCCTCATGGACTTTGAGATATGGATAAAAATTAAATAAGTCATTTAAATAATTTTTTAAATTTTAATCAAATAATTAAATTTGATTAAATCAAATCAAATAATTACTTATTTATTAACAAAAATGCCATCATAGTCAAATCAAATTCATGCCATAAAATCATACATAAAAAATGACCACAAATGGTTACAAAACATGTTAAGTTTGAATCTGACTTAACCATGAAAAATTAAATTAACTTAAATGGATAATGCTACTTAATTAAATAAGTATGCATAACAAAATTCAAATCAAATGATTGATCAAAACGTTAATAAAATGTTAACATAATCCAACCATAATTATGTCATTAAATAATGCATAAAAAATGTCAACCAATGACTACAAAAACAAGTTATGTTGAATTGAAATCAACCATAAAAAAATTAAAGTGATCAATATTATTAAGAACAAATCTTAATAATAATAAAAAATTCACTTAAATCAAGCAAAATATGCTAACAAACACAAAAAATGGAAATTAATTCCTACAAACAAATAAAAAAAAGAGATCAACTCAAAATTGTCTAAGTCAACAAATGACCAAAGACATAAACAAAACAAAACAAATCAAATCAAATATTAAATAAAAGAAGAAGAAAATCAATGAACCCAAACTAAAAAGTTTGAATTAAGTTCAACCAAATTCTATCTCATAAGGCCATGGGGATGTCTTCCAGCTTTGTGTTTATGTGGATGAATGACTTCCGATCAATATGTTGATGTGATGGTCAATCAAGGGTTTTCGAGTGTTTGCTCGATGTAATTAACACCGGAATATCACAAGTCCAGTGAAGCGAGGTCAAATTTTATTTTCAAAGAACTCATAAAACCTCATAAATTAAGTTGTGGCTCAGATCATCTAAGTGGTGGGTGATACCCATGTCGACACTTAGCAAATCTGTGGAACCATCGGTGTTCCTATAAAATAATACCACATCAAATTAGCTAATACTTCTATGAATACCACATATTTTCATAGTAGTCAATACTAGCCCAAAAGAAGGAAAAGAATTCAAAAAGAGAATTCTAATCCCAACAAAATTTCTTTTTCTCTTTAAAAAGAGAGTGACAAGAAAAAGCGAGGTTTCAACAGGACATAATAACAAAAGGACTTAAAATTCACTAAACCGGTTTCCCATCAAACTCCTTTATAGGAGAAAACTCATCCATGAGGTTTGGACGCCACATCTTGAACTCCGCCACTTAATTATGCAAGTCGACAAACTAACGAAATAATAGGAGTCAACTCATAAGAATGAACTGATCCCAAGCCTTATACTAGAATTTATACAAGTCAAAAGTGGTAAAACCTAAAATATGATGCTAAAACAAATAAAACTATGTTGAACTAAAAAGAACCCCAATGAAAACCAGTTTAAAATGTTCTAAATCAACTTGAACCAAAGTAAAACCGGTTCGAATCGGTTAAAACCGAGCTGAATGGATTAAAAATCGGTTTAAACTGGCAACGAACTAATTGAACCGAATATGAACTTGACTGGACCGGATGTGAGCCAGCCAAACTAGCTGAACCGGACTAGTTATGTGAACTGAGGCACTAGGGTGGTCGTGGATGATGATGCATGAATGCCCGAGGGTGCATGAGGGCAGGGACCAAATATGGGTTTTGGGCTTGGGCTCGGGCTTGTTGTAATCATGGTTCAAACAAAGGATGGCTCGTGCAAGAGTCGACTCAAGCACAACTAGCTTGATAGAGTTGTGTCGTGACATGATGGAAAGCCATTGTATGATGCATCAACCATGTGAAAGCATGGATTGCGGAATCGGCGGAATCGGTCCGATTCCGACCGATTCCGGAATCGGATCGGTGGATTCCGATCCGATTCCGGGCGGAAGGACCGATTCGGGGAAGAATTCCGTGGAATCGGACTGAATCGTCTGGAATCGGTCGGAATCGATCCGATTCCGACCGATTCCTTGTGGAATCGGTCGATCCGACCGATTCTTCGGAAGGCCGGGTCAACCCCGGCCCGGTTCGATTCCCGGTTCGACTCTGGACCGGGAATCGACCCACAGAGCATCTCTCGGTCGATCCCGCGGCGGAAGGAGACTGCGCAGGCGATTCCGGCGCGATTCCGTCGATTCCGGCCTCGATTCCGTCGATCCAGGGTCGATTCCGGCCGATTCCGTCGATCCAGGGCCGATTCCGCGGCGATTCCACCGATTCCGGCGATTCCGGCGGCGATTCCGACGATTCCAAGCTTGGCCTTCAAGGGATTCCACCGATTCAAGCTCGGATCGGCATCGAATCAACCTCTTCTTCGATCTTTGTAAGGTTTTTGGTAAGATTTCTACGCCGAAAACTTCGTATGTCCATTCTTACGCGTTTCCGACGAGTTTGAGTGTCGTTAAACTTTACGATTTCCGTCCGAACAAGTTCGTTTAAGTTTTGAACCAAGGAAGGTGGGGTCGGGAGTCGGGACCGGGTCGTTTGGGCCCAAAACCGACCCGGGTCGGTCGGGGTCGCGACCCGGGTCGGGCCGGGGTCGGCCGGGGTCGCCAAAATTAATAATAAAAAATTAATTTTGGGGTCGGGGTCTTGGGGTCGGGACCGGGTCGGTCGGCCCCAAAAGCGACCGGGTCGGGCCCGGGTCGCGACCCGGGTCGCGACCCGGCGAACCATGTTTTGAACTATCCGTTTATGTCCATTTTGCACGGGAAAAATTCCGGATATTCCGTACGCCTATTTTTACACGTTTCCGGCGACTCCGAGTAGAGTTAAACTCGGTGATTTTTGATCGAATAACTCCGCTCAAGTTGTTTGAACATCGATTGAATGTTCTTTGTACGGGAAAATTTTCCGATACCCCGTACGTTAATTTACGACCATTTCCGGCAAATACGTAACCCTTTAAACATACCGAATGGTGTGTTACTTGGGTTGTCTGCTTCCCGAACAGCGTCTAAATCAATTTTTATGTTATCTAATCATTTTTAGTGCATTGTTTACAATTTTTGCAGATTTAAGCAATGGCCGATCAAGGTGACGCAAAGACCAAAGACGTGCTTCCGACGTGGGTTGGGAACACGGGCGGATGGTAGACCCGGCAGAAGAGGGTACGGTGCAAGTGGTGTGGGAAGGAGATGAACGGGGGTGTTCCGCCGAAACAACATATTGTCGGAACAGGTGGGAATGTCAAGAAATGTGACAAGGTGCCCAGGGAGAAGAGTGAGGAGACGAGAGGCTACATGATAGGTAGATCCTCTCAACGGGCGATTAGGATCGAGCAGAGAGAGGAGTTGCACGACGAGCTACTCCAGAGGAGGAGGGACCGCGATTTGCCTACCTCGAAAGGGAAAGGCAAGGGGAAGGCGGCGGGCCGAGCCGGAGCCAGAGAGCGAGGACGAGTCCACGGACTCCGAGCTGAGACGTGCTAGGCACGCTAGCAAGCGTGCATTGGCTGAGGAGGAGGACAGGAGGAGGGGAGCAGGAGGGTCTGGGTCCAGAGTTGACCCAGCTTTGGGCCGATCAGCATCGGCTCGCCCTACTCGGGACCGAGAGCCTGACCCCAGGAGACAGGAGCCATACCGCCGTTCCACTTCTACCAGCACTCGATTTACACCGAGTGACGAGTATTTATTTAGGAAACAGAGTGCTGGGCAGATGGGGATAAAGCAGGCAATGAAAGGGGTGAAGGCAACAGGAACGGCTGCAAAGAGAGCCGTTCGCCACATTGTCAAATGGTTTTTACATGCAGGTATCACTCTTTAAATTAAAATTGACATTATGTGTGTTTTATTTACTAAAACTTAATTTTAGCACGATCCCAATTTTTTTAACTTGATGTAGGCATCCCGGCACGCACGACCACCGCCCTACTTCCAGGACGATGATGGATGCCGTGGGTGAGGCTGGACCGGGTTTGCAAGCCCCGGGCAGCAGACACATACGGCGCTGGCCTGGATGAGGAGGTCCAGGAGTTGAGGGAGTGGATGGATGGGTTTAAGTTGGTGTGGAAGGAGAGGGGTTGCACAATTATGTGCGATGGGTGGACAGGTATCACCAAGAGGAGAGGGGTTGCACAATTATGTGCGATGGGTGGACAGCTCCAGTCCCCCCAACAGCCGCTACCCAGCCCATTCGCAGTCCGGGGAAAACGAAAACAAAGATGACTGCACGGAAAATGGGAGGATTTGCAAAGTTGAAAAAAACTTTGGGTTCCGGTCCTTCTGGTACTTCAGAGATGGCTGAAGAGGTGAAGAGAAGGAAGCTAGAGGTCAGGCGTCCTGTCAGCCCAGATGACAGCACACAGGCTCCTTCTCACTCCTCAGGTGATGATGACGAGGAGTGCATACCAGCGACGCAGCCATCAGCAGCAGCTGAGTCTCCTGATTCACGGCTTCCAAAGCCGTATTACACGCTGGATGAGCAGACACCGCAGTCTTATATTATGGAGCCACAGTATCCAGCATTTGGCCAGGTTGACCAGCAGTGGATTACACCACCAGCTCCACCATCCTCTGCTTACGTCCCGGTCGTCCCGCAGTCCGATCCATACGACCTTGATGGCATGGCATCAGCATTATTTTCATATGGATATGGTCCCGGACAGTATACAAGACTGAGCACGAGAGAGGAGCATCACGAGCAGCAGGGAGAGGAGGAAGACCCATATCTATATCATGGATATTGGTAGTAGATTGATATGATGTAATTTTTTTTTATGATGTATCAACTCATTTATTTTTGAATCAATGGAATTGGAATATGTACTTAACTTCAAGTCTTCAATTGGAGTTCATTAGTATTTATTCGATGTGGTCATGTGGATGAATGCATTGGTTATTTTTAAAAAAAAATTCTAACTCATTTCCTATTTTTTTTAGAATTTTTATGAATTTTTTGGATTTTTTTGACGAAAAAAAAAATTCAAAAAAAAAAACCGATTCTGGACCGATCCGGAATCAATTCCCTTCCCAGGAATCGGCCGATTCCGGCCGATTCCTGGAATCGGAATCGGAATCGGTCCGATTCCGATTCCGATTCCGATTCCGGAATCCTTGTGTGAAAGATGTGACGTGTTCCGGTGCCAGGCAACAAAGAGGGCCCTCATGCATTGTAGTTCCCATGAGTGTTTGACTGAAGTTTCTTCATGCGCTACTATAGCACCTTCTCTGCAGAAACAGGGGATGACACTGGGTGTTCTAAGCAAAGAACTTGCCAGTGAACTATGATGAGGGAGAACAACAATGGGTTTCATCATGCGGTAAAGAAAGTTCTGGTGGCTTCGTGCTCATGTAGCTTTGTCTTTGTGCATAGTAGAAAAAACAAGGGGGATCTAGAGGAAGTGTGGTTGATGGCAGAAGTTGTGTGGAGAGAGGACAAGAGCATCATGTTGTGGCTACGAGACTGTCAGAAAAGGAAGAAAGGAAAGGATGATGTTGTCCTAGATATTGCTGGAGATGTCGGTCCCCTTCGGCGTCAGGAAATAAATGTGCATGACCATTTCTGATCACTAGGTCAAGGGATTGCCAAATCGAGCAGAATCGTCATGCATCGTCATGTTGATTGAAATCCCTTGATGCTCAAGATGGATTTAATGTCGTAGTGTCTCTAGCGCCAGGAAGAAGATTCAGAACAAGAGCGGATTGCTTCAGAATGTCAGGTCAGTCAATTGAAGGCTTGAAAGAATCTGCGGATTGCCGAAGGTACCTAGCCGATGAAGACAAAGGTGAAGGGTGTCATCAGAACTGTGTGCAGCTGCAAAAGAGTCCAGCCAAAATAGAGAGAGGAAGAAGATGATGGCGGAGCCGTCGAACCTATGAAAGGGGAAAAGGGAGAAATGGCATAGAGGCCAGAGGGTGAGGAGGTGGAGATTCCAAAGAAGGCATGCTAGCCAAAAGGTGGGATCCAAAATGGTCTCCTCAGAAAATAAGAGGGTGAAGAGAGGGATACTGGAGCCAAGCCCTTCTATAGGACCGACATCAATGGCTCTAAAAGATTCTTTATATTGCATTCTCTTCTTTCCTTGGGAGTAAATGTCTCTTTGTATTGAGGTTTGTTTCTTAACAAAAAAAAAAGATATAAAGTAAAATATTTACAAACATGTCATTTTAAAGACATAACAACAAAAGAACTTAAAATTCACTAAACCAGTTTCTCATCATTTACATTTTATTATTTTCTCCTTTTACTAAAGCTCAATCACGATGACATAATTAATTAATAAGAAAGAAAATAACAAGTACGAAATCCTCAGAAAGACCTGATGTGAAAGAACATCAGTCTGTACCAAAATTAAGAGGTGCAAGTGGAATCTGAAATTCCGGTTCAAATGGAGAATCAATCTTGAGTTCTCAAAGTAATCTTCGAAAATCCATCTATTTCTTGTGTGCCATATAGCACAGAGCATAGCAGGTAGATCAAAATTCCACAATTTAAGATCTGAAGCCCGGTGGTTCAAGTCAAGCAAGGCCAGAGTTGATATATGTAGAGACAAGATATATCAAAAAGAAAAAGACAAGAGAGAAGAAGATGTTCCATCTTTTTATCCAAGAAGAAAACCTCTATAGAAATATATTGTAATTATGATTAACTAACACCTCTTCTTAACATGTTTTTTAGGAAAAATCCATTTTATCATGCAATCAAACAACTTATTAAAAGCTCGTACTTTTATATCAATAGAATCTAGAACTTTATAAAGCTAAGACAAAGTGATCCTCCTGCACCTAATTAGTCCAAAATTCAATGTTGCATGAAGTTGTGTTGGTTTCAGAGAAATCAAATATGAGAAAATGAAAGATTTGTCATAGTTTCAATAGAAAGAGGGGTGGAAGGAAGGAGAAAAACAAGAAAAAAGAAGTATGCATAAAGTTTCATTACTTGATTTCTGTTAACTAACAAAGTAAAAAATAAAGTCTCGGAAGAAAATTTCGCAAAAGACTGAAATTTCAAGAAAAAAATTAGTTTACGTTACAGCATTTTGGGTTACAAGATTATCAGGCTGAGGATGCATACTAGATCCGCAACATTGCTAACACATTCCCCCTTTGCAGTTACATCTCCAATATTTTCTCCCCTAGCATATGCTTTATAAATGGGTGTGCGTGTTGACGTTGAAGTAACAGCTGCAACATTCTGAAACAGAAAAATAAAGACAGAGAACATGAGCTGTTAGTTATCTTAAAGTACAGTTACCATGAAATTTTTCAAACTGCACGACCTTTGCTACATTTGCTGCACAAGCGAGTGGCAAAAAGAGGTGAGGCACAGCAGCAGTTGCCAGCTCTATACCAGCACCCAACTCCATTAAAATATCACCAGCAAAGCGGAGCTAGACCACAGATAAAATAGAAGTCAATGTTATGAAAGCATCTCAAGCCTCAGTCAATAGTCTAAACTGAAGTCCATCTATTCATCTAAGGATAGGAAATGGCCTGATGATATGACCTGCTTAAGATCATAATCGAACTTTTTTCCTTGTCGTGCAAAAATCATCTTCCCAACACGCCCAGCACCATCCTACAGATTACACAAAAATTTACAGCTCACAAGGAATAGTTGACTAATGTGAATAAACAGATTACGCCAGTTAAGGTTTGAAATGCAAGAAGAAGAAGAAGAAGAAGAAAGGCCATGACGGTTTAGAAGATTACAAAGCACTTTTTGCAGCAACAGTCATTAGGAGCACTTTTATGTATAAGGTTGTGGCAAAGTAGACCCAGGAAACAAGAAACAAAAATTGACCCATCTCTTAATTAAGTACCAACACTAGAAATGTGACCACACAATATTTAGAAAAAGTGTTCCTTATAGGCAAAAAAAAAAAACTTTCGTCACATGGTAACTCATGTACTTGGACCCATGGCACACTGCACACTAAATAATGCACTCACACTATATTCAAGAAGAGCATTTAACATCAGTAAAGAAAACTTCGTTGACAAACAAACATCAACCTCTGCTTGGTCACTGTAATGTTATGATTGACGTCATTGTTTGCACCAGAGAAAAGAATGTAGCACTTATACCTTCAATATCCAATTAACAGCAATAGCACCTGTCACTGTTTTGCTCCTGGAAACACCAACAGAGTTCAGAAGTGTTTGCGTCGTAAAGACACCCATTGCTCCTCCAAAGAAATGCTGGAAATCATCAACTAAATCAGACAATGTAATGGTATCTGGCACAGAAGTGATTTATCTCGAAGTTCAATATTGAAGAGTTAGTAACATTTCTGAGATCCAGAAGATGTGTCCAAAATATACCTTTAAAGCTCTCCAAGTCATGTATGGCACGTATGAGGGTGTAACACTGTCTGGGAATCCTTCGGGAACTACGTATGATCTTATGAATGAAACCAACTCCTGCACAAGAGCATTCAGAAAATGACAAAACATAACGATGTTTTTCTATTCCCAAAAGTATATGATAATGGCAGAAAGAGGCTTTTTCACCACACAAATATATAAAGTTGAAAGCCACTTTTCCACTTGGCATTCCTTCCGGCCCAGTTTGGTAACTGTATTGAAAACCTTCAATATCAATTTTGAAATTGAAAATAATAGAAATCATCAATAGGTGTTTGGCTATCAAAATCAATATTGAAACTCTTAATGCAAATAAAGCATGATATGTAATACAACTGTGATGGATGAGTATGTTATACTAGATTGGGCCATTGATTACAGAATTAGCAGAATCAGATCAAAATCGGCCAATTCCGGAATTGCAATGGTCGTCGGCTGAAGGACCGATTCTCAATGAAATTCAGCGGAATCGGCCCGAATCAGTGGAATTAGTCGAAATCGATCCAATTCCAACTGATTCCAAGAAGAATCAGTCGATCCGACCAATTCTCCGGAAGTCTTAGACTTCCGGTAACGGATCAATACCAGGCCCAATTCGGACCCAACATCGATCCGATTCTAGCCATTTAAGGCCGGAATCGGCCCCCTTCACACCAGAACGCACTAGGGCTCAAGGCTTCCGGTGATTCTGCAGCAATCCAAGGAGAAATCAGTGGAGATCGACGGCTGCAGCAGTGATCCCGTCGATTCCAGGAGGAATCGGTCAATTCCAAGCCCGATTCCGGTGATTTCAACAATCCAGAAGTCGATTCTAGCGAGCTAGGACCAATTCCAGCGATCCAACCTTCCATTCCAGCTTTGTTCAAGTCATTCCTTCATCCTTTGAATCTTCTTGATAAGATTATTTGTCGAAACCCCCATACGTAAATTTCTACGCATTTTCGGTGACTCTGTGACCCTTTAAACATACCGAATAGCCCGTTAGATAAGCAGTTCTCTTCTAGAATTGCTTCAATCAAGCCGTTTCTTCAACATTAACATCTTATTAAAAACATTTAAGTGCCGGAACGCCTATATGTTCATTTTCACGGGTTTTTGACGACTCTAAAATAGTTTTGACATACCGAAAACCCTATCTAACAAGCTATTCTTTTCTCGAAAAGCTCCTAAACTAATTGTATGCATGTCTAATAGCCGTGATAAATTGTTTGCGTATGTTGAAGTATAAGCAATGGCCGATCACGACGATGATGTAATGCCAACACGTCCATCTGATGTCGGTTGAGATCATGGGCACATAGTAGATGTAACAAAAAAAAGAGTTAAATACAAGTGGTGTGGAAAAGAAATGAATGGGGGTGTACTTTGGTTAAAATAGCACATTGTCGGAGTAGGTGGCAATGTCAAAAAATGTGATAAAGTGCCTAGGAGATGAGTGAAAAGATGAGAGACTACCTTACAGTAAGAGCATCTTAACGCGATATTAAAATTGAACAAATAAAAGAATTGCATGATGAGCTCCTTGAGAGGATAAGGGGAGAGGTGTCAACCCACAAGAGCCAAATCGGAGTTGAAGAGTGAGGACTCATCCACAGACTCTGAGCTCAGGAGAGCTAGGTATGCAAGCAAACGTGCAGTAGCAATAAAGAAAAAGATGAGGAGGGGAATAGGAAGGTCCATAGTTGGATCAGTATCGGCTCAACCTACCCACCACACTGAGGGAGGGAGACAGGAGCCACTTCATCAATCTGGTAGTACGCGATTTACACCGACAGATGAGTTTCTTTTTAAGAAGCAAAGCGTCTCTCAAATGAACATTAAACAAGCTAGGAAAGGGGTAAAGGTAACAGAAACAGCTGTAAAGAGAACAGTGAAGCACATTGTAAAGTGATTTTTAAATGTAAGTATAAGTCTTAAAATGTGAAGTATGTATGTTTCATTTATTTCACATTATTTATGACTGATATATTTTTTACTTTAATATAAGCATCCTAGCACATGCAACCACCAACCTTTACTTCTAGACCATGATTGATATTGTTGCTGAGGCTAGACTAGGAATGCAAGTCTAGATCAGCAAGCATATATATGCTGGTGAGCTAGATAAGAAGGTGCAAGAGTTAAGGCAATGGATGGAGGATTTCAAATTGGTATAGAAGGAGAGGGGTCGCACAATTATGTGTGACGCATGAACAGGTATCACTAAGAGAAGCACGATAAAGTTCTTGGTGTATTGTTTAGAGGGCACGACATTTTTGAAGTCAGTTGATGCTTCAAGTCAGATCAAGAATGTCAACTGCATTTTATCATTGATGGATGCCATAGTGAAGGAGATTGGGAAGAACAATGTGGTTTAGTTTGTGACTGACAATAAACCCACTTACAAGACGGCAAAAAAAAATTGATGGAGAAGAGGCAACATCTCTTCTAGGTACCTCGTGTGGCGCACTCCATTGACCTCATGTTAGAGGATATAGACAGGGAGGAGGCAGTCTCCACACTTGTCAAGCAGACGCAGACTATCACTTCTTTCATTTATTCACATCCCCATAAGCTATACATCACGAGGGAGCACATTGGAGGGCATGATCTTGTCAGGCCAAGCTCTACTAAGTTTGCGACAAACATTATTGCACTGGAGAGTTTGCATTGGCACAGACATGCACTGGTCAGGTTTGCCCAGTCTGAGGAGTACTATCAATATATGATGGACCAGCTACATAACAAGGATGACCAGTTGGAGATTCTTGTCAAGACTGAAGACAAATCATAGACAAGAAATTATAGAAGAGGATTGCCTACTAGTTGGCAATCATTGAGCCACTAATAGTTGTCTTGAGATTAGTAGACTCAGATGACAGGAACCAGATGGGCACCTTGTACGATGCAATGGACCGCGCAAAGTTGAAAATAAAAGAGAAGAATCCCAGAAGGTACAAGAAATGGTAGAAGAATATTAATGACCGATGGGATAGGACATTGCATCATGATGTGCACGCAGTAGGTTAGTTAGTGAATATCCTTGTTATTGTGCTTATTTAATTTGTACTTAGTTAACATTTAGTTTGTTCCTAATGTAATATGCTTAAATAACTGCAGAATATTTTTTGAATCGCTACATCCAATATAGAGAACAAATCTCTAATGATAATGAGGTGTTGTGGGGTACACTTTCAATTATTCAGTGGTTATGCCGATCTCAGCAGGATAGAATATAAGTTGAGTTAGATGTAAGAAAAAGTTGCGTAAATTATGGGTAGTCAAAAAATATTTCAAAACAACTAATAATTTTGTATCTATCAATTTTCAAATGTAGCACTATAAAATGAGAGTTGGGTACACACAGATGCCGATCTGAGATATTTTTGTGACAAAGTCTCTCATGGTATATTTATTTACATTTTAAAAACATGTTTCTATTACCATCTTGTATAATTTATAACTCTATTAATTGTAAAAAGTTTGTTTTTTTAAGTTGAGTGGTGAGTGCAAGTCAACACTAGAACTGGATGAAATCCTCTGGCTGCAGTGGCCATCAAGATATTGAGTCAGAGTAATAGTTCCTCTCATTGTGAGAGAAATTGGAGTACATTCAACCTGATACACACAAAAAGGAGGAACAGGTTGACCTCTGACAGGCTGGAGAAACTTGTCTTCTGCCATTACAACATGAGGTTATGCGTCAAGAACATAAAAGACTGACAAAAAATCTCAGATGAGAGATTTGCACGATTTGCAAGTGGTCCATATTAACAGTGACAGAGCACAGACACCACCGCCTGAGAAGGTTGATATGAACCAGATATTTCAAGAGGAGCATTCACTTGCTTCTTAGATAGAGGAAATGATGGCAAGGGATCATCTAGTTAAGTTTGATCCTGATGACCGTGCATGGGCAAAAAAAAGAGTTGGATAGTGCAACAGCTGAAGATGTTTCACCTAGTCCTCAAGCTCAAGCAGGCCCATCTTCTGCCCCAACAGCCATACAGTAGCCGCCTCCAACTTTAGCCCCATCTCCAGCCCCAGCCCCAACTACCCAGCCCATTCGCAGTCTAGTGATAGGGAAGATTAAAACAAAAGTGACATCACAAAAAATGGGACGATTTTCATAGTTGAAAAAATCTTTGGGTTGTGGGACACCAGACGTAGTGGAAGAAGTTAAGAGAAGAAAGCTGGACATCATGCGACGTCCTGTGAGCCCAGATGATAGCACACAGGCTCATTTTCACTTCTCAGTTGACGATGACGAGAAATGCATACCAGCTACACAACCAACAGGAGGGGGAGAGGTGCATGGACCAAATGCAGGTGCAGCACCTCCAAACTTACCTAGTTCACGGCGGCCAAAGTCACATTTCACTCTGGAGGAGTAGCCACCACAGTATCATTATATGGAGCCACAGTATCCAGAATTTGATGATCCCCAACGGCCATGGTTTCCTCCACCTGAGCCTACCTACGTGCCACAGTCTAATGCCTACAATTTGAGTGAGATGATAGATTCATTGTTTTCATATGAATATGCGCTAGCATTGACAAGAAGATTAGGGACAACTCAATCGTGGCAAGAGCAGTAGAAAGAGGACGAAGGCCAATATCACGGATATTGGTGAACATGCCATGAAATGTATATTTTTACTATCATGTTTCATGTGATCATGTCACATCTTATTATATTTTATCATCTTGCCATGTTATTAACATCTTCTCATGTTTATTAGCATGTTGTCTTGTTATAATGTTACAATCATCAGCATTTTATTGTTATCGCGTTACATCTTCTTCTTATCTAAGAAACAAGGCAAAAAAATCTCTCACATGATTTCGAAATCGGCCATTTTCGATCCGATTTGGCTGATTCCAGGAACCATGACATGTAGATGTATGTTAAATGTTACATTTCCTTTTTTTTCAAACTTTCTATGCCAATTCATATTTTTATAGATTTTTTATTTTTTTATTTTTTTGAAAAAAAATAAAAAAACTAATTCTAGAATTGACTTTTCTTCTCAGGAATCGGCCGATTCTGGCCGATCCGATTCAAATCGAATTGGATCGGTAGGGACCGATTCCTATTCTAATTTCGATTCTGAAATCCTTAGATTGGATAATAAAAAAAATATTTCTAAAATAAGTGTTGCTGCAATAAGAATGTTACCATGGATGAGTGGTCATACTAGATTAGATAGAATAAGAAATGAATAGATCAAAGAAAATATAAGAGTAGCGACAATTGTAGGTAAATCAAAAGAAGAGAGATTGAGATAGTTTGGACATATTAAACATAAATCTAAGGAGACTCCAGTAAGAAAAGTAAACAATATTAAACTAACATAAATAAAAAATGATGTGATAGATCTATGTTAACTTAGAGGAAGGAAATTTAATATGATTTAAACATCTCTTAAAAAGTAACTCAAAATAGACATGAGTGGAGAAAGAGAATCCATTTGGCCGACCCCAAGTAATTTGGGAGTAAGGCTTGAGTTGAGTTACGTTGAGTTGAATGTAATACAACTAACCACCTATATCAATTTTGATATTAATACACCATCCTCTACAAATATCAATATCAAAATTGATATACTCTAACCAAATAGGGCATTAGCAAAGAGGGTAGACACAGATACAAAGAAATTGATGAGAAGACAGTGTATGACTGACAGCTCTGATGTCGGAAAGTGATGAAGAGAGTAACTACAAATAAGCAAGCAAAAGCTTTCAAACTTTTTATATGCAGAACGATAGGAAGCATAATGACTTGTAGAAACTAAATCAGCCCATTCTCTAGAAGGTCATAGGAGATTACAAAAGATCACAAGTATTATATTCCCCAACAACAATAAAGCATGAAATTGTTTAGGCTTCCTTGATGGAAGAGAAAGAACCGAGCCCCATGCTGTCCATCAAAGAAAAACCCGAAATACATGGAAGACAGTGATGAGAAATGTAACAATACTCGCGTAGACACATAAAAAGAAATCGGTGAGAAGATGGTGTATGACTGACAGCTCTGATGTCAGAAAGTAATGAAGAGATTAACTATAAATAAGCGAGTAAAAACTTTCAAACTTTTTATATGTGGAACAATAGGAAGCATAATGACTTGAGGAAACTAAATCAGCCTATTCTCTAGAAGGTCGTAGGAGATTACAAAAGATCACGGGTATTATATTCCGCAACAACAATAAAGCATAAAATTGTTTAGGCTTCCTCGATGGAAGAGAAAGAACTGAGCCCCGCGCTCTCCATTAAAGAAAAACCCAAATACATGGTAGACAGTGACGAGAAATGTAACAATACTCGCGTTACTGACAGCTCTAATGTCGGAAAGTGATAAAGAGAATAACTACGAATAAGCGAGTAAAAACTTTCAAACTTTTTATATGCGGAACAATAGGAAGCATAATGACTTGAGGAAACTAAATCAGCCTATTCTCTAGAAGGTCGTAGGAGATTACAAAAGATCACGGGTATTATATTCCGCAACAACAATAAAGCATAAAATTGTTTAGGCTTCCTCGATGGAAGAGAAAGAACTGAGCCCCGCGCTCTCCATCAAAGAAAAACCCAAATACATTGTAGACAGTGATAAGAAATGTAACAATACTCGCGCACAAGAACGCCAATGTATCCAAAGAGCGAACAAGCGAAAGGAGATAGAGGAGGTGATGGAACCCCAAGCTCACTCACCTCTACTGGCGCCCCCGGCGACTGCATCGGGACCGCCCTCACAGTCCGCCCGAACCTCCCCGCAGCCGCCGCCGCCGCCTCCGCCTCCACGTACTTCCACCTCTTCCCCTCGATCTCCTCCACGCACACAACCCTCGGCCCGCCCCGCTCCGCCAGCGGCCCCACCTCCCCCGCGGCCACGACTCTCACGTCAGCGCCCCCAATCTGGCCATCCGACGGCGCGGACGCCAGCGTGGCGGCGGCGGTGCCTGAGGCACGCATAGTGTCCAGCACGACCGCGCGCGCGTCCGGGCCGGCCGGCAGCGCGATTGCCTGGACCGTGGAGGAGGATGACCGCTTCAGTGGAACAGGCGCCATTAGCGGCAACAGCGGAAATGGGGAAAGAGGTGGGATTCGCAGGGAGAAACATCTATATTTTGGTATTCTGACCGTTGATTTTACAGTGAGTACTGTACAGTTGGATCTTACCCATTAACATATCCGAACCACAGAACAATCCAAAAGGTTCGACAATTGTACGCCATAAATACACCATTTCCGTAGCAGAAATCTTTGTGCGCTCTCACCATTTCCTGTCGGTCTCTTCTCAGTCTGATATGTCTTCTTCTCCGGTGTGCACAGGTCACAACAGTAAAACTCTATGCAACTAACATTTAGGGGTTGTTTGATATCGAGATAACTTAAAGATAAATCTAATTTATCTTCAAATTTTATGGGATAAATCAAGGTTATTCTCGAGTTATCCCTATACCAAATAGTACCTGGTATCGAGATAACTTTGGGATAAATCTAAGTTATCCCCGAAAATGGATAATCCAAGTTTATCCCCAAAATTTTATGGTACCAAACATGCCGTAAGATGCTGTTTGATACAGGATAACTTGGTGGTAACTTGGTGATAAACTTGGGTTGTCCTCAAAATTTAGGGGATAACTCAAGTTTATCCTTAAAATTTTATAGTATCAAACAGGCCCTAAAATTCTCTGTGTAGCCAAGTTTCTTCAACCTTCACTTGTTTTGGCAACCTGCATTGTGCTCCTCGTCTGACTACTTGTTGATCTCAGTCGGCAACCATCCATCTACTTGAATTTTTACAAATCTCATCTCTTTCTAATGTTACTTATTTTCTTCCACTCAAGCTGAGTTTAGACAATCATCTTAAGTGAAACACTCATTTCCTTCCTTCCACTATTATAATGACATGGTCGGTTAGACATTGTAGATGCTACCAAGGAAGCACCTTGAGTGCTCTTAGAATCAGAAGATTCTACAAGACTTGTTGTCAACAGGGTGTTTGGATGTAGCTTGTTTACTTTTTTTCTATTTTGAAATAAAAACAAGAGAGATAAATGTTTAAGTACGCAATGACAACTTTTTGTTAGTTTTAAAAGAGACACGATCTCTTTTGTTAAACTCTCACAAAAACATTTTATTTATCACAAGAAACCGAATATTCATTCATAATATTGAGGAATACAGATAAGACAATACAAACTTAACAAAAGAAAAGACATGTGACTCAACTAAAGATAGTATAAGTTTCGATGAAAATAACCTTTCCAAGAGACACAAACACAGCCACAAATCAACCAACGCATATGAGTGCTTAGACAGTCGAATAGCAGAAATAAGGACTCCATAGACAGAGTATAGCAAATGTCACGAGATAGGATGATCACATTAAAAATGTGTGGATAACGTCCAGACTAACAGTCTCGAAATAGTGATTGTGACTATGAAGATAACATGGAAAGACACCATAACAGAACTTGACTTTACGACATTAGACAATAATAAGGAACAAGATAAAAAAACCCGACATAGTTACACTGAACTTCACAACTCCAGCACGACAAAAAGAGTCAAAAGCCTAAAATCACATTTGAAAACACCCGAAATGGGATCCGTAGATCTCCTTTTCCGGCCCCTTATGCTTTCTTTGGAGACTTGGTGGATGGGATGTTAGTGTTTGTGGTCGCCAGGAGCCAAAGACTCCAAAATATAGTAGAATAAAAAAAGAAATGAAATGGAGAATAAAAATGACCATCGTACCTTTGGAAGCGGAGAGATTGTTGGGTTCCAACTTCTCCTCTCTCGGCCAGCCGAAAGAAGAGAGCTTAGTGAGTCATTTGTCTTCGATCTGTTTGAAGCTCCACCTCGGCCGGATTTACCTAAAAATGTCCATAAGAAAACATAGAAACAAGTGAAAAGATCATTAGTTCTGGTGAAAGCGTAGAATCATGTTCAAATTCGAACTTAAACATGCAAAAGGAAAAGAACTGACTGGATTGAGATTAAATCTCAACCTCTATTTTTGATAGATTTTTAAAGAGGTATGAAAATGCAAAGATATAGCCTAATGCATGCTAGATGTCATAATAATGAAAGCTAGAATAAAAGGAAGGAGTAACAGATCTACCGGAAAGGTAAACAAACTCAAAAAAATGCAAAACGGGGTTTGCCCCTGCTAGTGCCTTGTATATGGGGCACCAGCTGCAAGTATCTCCTTTATGTGGCGCGTTGACCAAGGTCAAAGTGCCCTATTTATGGGGCACTAGGTCTGGCTCGTACAGACTTTCTTCTCCTCTTCGCAGCGTAGCCCCAGAGTACCGGATGGCTTCCAATACGAAGTGGGAACTCCTCCTTGTAGCCAATAAGCAAATGAAGCTAGTGGTAGGGGGTTTGGATGATGAATGGGAAGGAAAAAGCGGGTAGAGGCCTTCAAAGTTAAAGAAAAATCATGTTTCTGGACGGCAGAAACAGCAGATTTTTGAGCTTTTGGAAAGGAAAATTTGGATCAGTTTGAAGGCTTATGGGGGATGTTAAGGGCATGAAAACGTAGTGTTGGATGAGCTCTAGTGTGGCACGGAGTTGGAACCCCCTCAAAGCTCCAAATGGGTGCTTATTTATAGCCAAAAAGAGGGCACTTTGGTCAAATCCGAAAATCTATTCCACGTGACAAAGCGCCCTATATATGGGGGGCTAGCATCATGAGGCATGTCAATTCGACAAGACGGGTCACAGTGAGTAGTCAAATCGGTCGATCAAATCAATTTGACCGGGCGCCTGGTGCCCTATAAGCAGGGCACCAGGTGCCCTATATATAGGGCGCTTTGACCTTGGTCAAAGCTAGGGCTGTCAGTGGTGCGGGTGGGCCTGCGGGCCTTCGGGCTGGGCCAACGTTGGATCAACTTTCGGGCCCGCCAGAGAGGCCCGCGGGCTTAACACGGGCTGTGATACGGGCTGGGGTGAAGCCCGGAAATGAATACGTTGGTGAAAAAAAAGAGTAAAATGCAAAATGTTGGATAATATTTGTTTTGCGGGCCCAAAATGATCTGCCATTCTCGCTCGCTTTACTGTTCAATGTGAAGTATTACACATATTTCATATATTATTCTTTTATATGGATCGTATTATAAGTTAGATAACATTTGATTAATATATTTAATATTATAAAAATATGTATAAATAAATTTTAAAATATAAAAATTATGATTTATTTACTTTTCTTATGTCAATATATTTGTTGAAAAATTTTGATTTTAATTCTCATTAAAAAAATTTGTAAGAATGTATCAGCGATTATGATTAAATCAAACGTAACTTTCTTTTAACTTCTATTTTAACCAAAAAATAAGATAATTTTTAAAATATTCATTATACATATTATATATATTAAATTATACAAAAAATATAACTAATAATAATTTATTTAATAAATTTAAAATCTTATTTCTGTCTTTTTTATCAGTCCATATGTCGTAATTTTCATGATTTGTCTATTTTTTATTTTCTAATAAAAAATTATCTAATTTAATTGTGATGTATTAATAGATCACAAATTTATTAATTTTTATGTAAATCAAATCAAAATTTTGAAATCTTCCCTTAGCATCGGATACTTATATTTTCTAATAATTAAATAATTTAATTAATTTTAAAAAAATTTATGTAGTAATTTTGGTCACAAAAAACCACTATTAGGTTTGATGTTTAAGAAATTAAAAAAAAATGATTTATCTACCTTATAATACGTTAGAAAGATCGGGCCGGGCTAAATTACTATTTTATATGGGCCGGGCCGGGTTGGGCAAAAATATAACACGGGCCAGGCCGGGCCAGCCCATTATATTTTGGACCGGGCTTTGATTGGGCCGGCGTTGGGCCCGGCCCGACCCGGCCCGACCCGGCCCATTGACACCCCTAGTCAAAGCCCCTGAAGCCCTCTTTGCAACGCGTAGAAAACCTCGATTTTTTCGAAAAACCCAGTTTCCTTGAATGGATAATCACATGTGCTTCATGAAAACAAGAATTTGAGCTCTCCGATTAGGCCAAAATTGCGTGTCTACAACATTTAGGCAGAAGGCTAGAAACGGAGCGTGTGAGGGAGGAATTTTCTCCCCGACCAAAATCTACCTCAAAATAGCAAAAACGATCTTCTCCAATGGCGATTTCCAAGCGACAACGATCGACGAAGAGAAAGTAGTGTTCGAGGGTTGCAACGTCGGAGAGTTGGGAAAGTAAGACCCAAGGGGAGGGGGGAGTTAGCAATGAGGGGTGGGGAAGCCATATGGGGGGTGGGCTAACCGAAAGGGGTGCTAGGCTGGGAGAAGGGGGGCTAGGCTAGTCGGAAGGGGGCTGGGCTAGACAAGAATGGGAGGGGGACATGGGAAGGTACACCGTCCCATCTGACCTCCGAAAGATATATTATGATATACTAAATGATATGATTTTTCCTCGTCCATGATCGCAATACATATTTTAGATTTCAACAAGGATGCCTCTACTATGCGAAGAGATCAGCAAGAGACTACCAAATATAACTTGAAGAGAAGACGAAAAATCAACAAGGATTTGTTGCTTTTGTTGGGAAAGAACTTATGTGGATAGTTCGCATGCAAGGCTCGGTCATCCGGCCTCAAAGATAGTAAAATATGTGATAGAAAAACATGGTCTACCTATTTTTCCATTTGATTTTTGTTTTTGTTCTTTTTGTGCGGTTGCCAAGTCTCATAGGTTGTATATTCCAACTTCACAATAAAATATAAACACTTCATTAGCATTAGTTTATAATGATGTTTAGGGTCTAGCAATTTTTATGTCTACTCGCAATCGGTATTATGTTACATTCATTGACTATTATAACAAATTTACTTGACTTCTCCCATTGAAGCAAAAATCAAATGTATATACATCATTAGTTCTAGAAACATATGAAGAATTCTTTGAAACACATTAAAACTTTACATAGTGATAGAGGTAGAGAATATATGGCCTTGTTTAAATATTTAGATTCAAAATATATATATAGTATAAGATCTCATGTCCTTATGAGTAAAGTAGGAGAGTTGAACACAAATATAGACATATCATAGAGACATTTAACTCTTTTATATCATGTTAAATTACCTTTACAATTTTGGAAAAATGCAACTCAAACAACTATTCAATTCACTTGATTAATCAGATGCCAACTCCAATTCTTCAAAATCAGTCACCTTATGAGAATTTATTTGGTCAAGAACTCAATTAGACAAGTTCAAAAATTTTTGGTTGTGTTTGCATTCCATGTTTGAGACTTCATCAAGGACATAGGTTTGACTTCCACTAATAAATACATACTTCTTGGTTATAATTGTGCATCTCGGGTACAATTGTTTTGATCTAAAAAAATATAAAATGTATATTGCTAAACATATTATTTTCAATGAACATGACCCTTATAAAGAGATGGTCTCGTCAAACGTCAAAGAATTGCAAGCAATTCTTATAACAAGACATATAGAGTATACATCTTGGTTCAACACTATACGATTCGAATGCAGTTTCAATCACCTATGCACCTCAATCAAAATCAACGAGTAATCTATTGTTCAAAAGAAACGGTGGATGTCGAACAACATGTTGTCCTAACTCTTCAAACAATTCTTTTTTAGAGGATTTAACACATCGCAATATTCTTAATGTTCATACTATTATAATTATAAATAAAGATGGTATAAGAAGGTTGAAGGTGTATTTAACTTGGAATATTCAACATTATATTCCAAAAAAAATCGGCAAGCTCAATTTCAATAGAGAAAAGCAATGTGAGAAGAGTATAATGCACTCATCATAAATAAGACCTTGGCCATTGTTCTCTACCACATCCAAACATGCATATTATAGACTCCAAATGGGTATACAAAATCAAAGATCATGGTAATAGTACTATTGATAAATTAAAAGCTAGATTAATAACTACATACGAGCAACAATCAAGTATCAACTACAATGAAACTCCTAGTCATGTTGTAAAGAGATCGTGTACTATCCCTGACAAGAGATTTAAAGTACTATCTTATAGGACATTCACTCTCACTTACTAAGAGTGGATGATCCCTTATTGTCCGCTTAATTATCTCCATCAGATTTTTCTTTTACCCAATCTATTGCTATACTGGACCATCTAAACGGTGATTCATAAGTAAATGATTAAAGCACAAGTTTCATACAACAAGGCATCTTTGGCGACTTAAGTCAAAGGTTAAACTATGCAATCGTGATGATAGGAAATACTGACAGTTCGGTAAGATACCATTCAAGGTTTCTATATCAATCAATTCAGTTGACTCATTCGACTAATGAGCACTTGTATGTGTATTTCAGTATCTCCACACTAATGACCAATGAGATCAGTCATCCTCATCACATTGAGAAGACATCATATATATTGGTCTATCCAGATCCTTGATGTCCCATCTCAATGATCTTATGACTAAGAACATTTAGATCACATATCTTTAAATGATCAATCTCATTATCATGATCTCATCATGATTCAATCATCATTACATGTGATCAATGACTTCATTATGATATACGCATCTAATAAGAGCTAATAATGAAGACTTACCTAATTATTTGAATAAGATATTTTTAAAAATGTCGAATTATATCATATATGATTAACTTGTAGGACATACATTTCTATTAGTATGCATGTCTCAACATGAAGATTCATTCAACCTAAATGTCTAGAATATGTATGCTTACTCCAAAAGTTCCTCTATGGGTTGTGTCGACTCCGAAAATTCGACGGGCCTCTCCTTTTCAAGGAAGTCCGTGAATCCAGATCATCACCTCAAGAGGGGATGAAAAAGAAAGGAGAAAACATAGACAGCAACTCTCACCTCGGTCCCACACTCACATTGATCCCCGAACTTTCATCCATTGGCGCCGCTCGATCACCAAAGAGACGGTTCGGGTCATGTGGGAGGAGGGTGAGAAGAAGGAAACTAAGACATGTGGTCGCCAAGAACCGCAGGTTCCGATTTATGAAATTAAAGATGACCGTGTGTACCTTAGTGTGAAGAGTGTGAGTCAAAGCTTCTCCTTCTTCGGCCGGCCGATGAAGAAGAGTCCTCAACGCGTGGGTGCTTGATTTTCTGTGCAACTAGACAAACAAACAAGTGAAAAAGACAATTAGAACTAAACAAAGTGGAGTATATGTATAGAAAATAACATGAAACACACAATTGACTAAAAATTGACCGGATTCGGGTTATCTCTAACCCCTCTTTTTTATTTTCGGATTAACAGACTAAAAATAATGCAAAAAATGTAAAAAAAAAAGATAGGAGGATGGAGAATCACGAAACAAAGAGATAGGAAAAAGAACATAAAGATTCTGAATAGAATAGAGAGCGATATGGCCAAATCTGGGTTGTCAAAAAAGTCAAGCAGCAATCTAGGATCTGTCAGGCGCGACTTTGCTTCTGCGCTCGTCACAATCAGCCCTGACCTCGGAATCATGTGTCATCAATTTCAAACTAAAGAAAACTTGGATATTAAGAACTTTGGTGAAGAGAGCTCGGGCAGCAGACGTCCACACGCTGTTTTAGAGGCCGAAGAAGAGAGACCTGACAGATCACCTGCAGACCAGCCTTCCTCTCTCTTGAACCGACTTCTCTCTCTCTAAAAACTCAAAATTATCTCTCTAAAGATCACAAAATAGATGCAGGAGGGAGCTTGGATGTCTTGATATGCCTGGGGGGTCGTGCACATGCCTTTGAAATGACCGGAATTGGAGTTTATTTATAGAAGAATGACCGGACTTATCAACACTAGAAAATAGGGGACCCTGCGCCCTACCCCAGGGCGCATGCGCCCTGCACCAGGGCGCATGTGCCTCCCAGTGAGGGCATGTCCAATCCTTTCGAAATTTTTGGTCTTATCTGTAAGGAATCGTTCATAAAAGTTTGGTGCAGCGGAAGCGACGATTTCTATGGGTTCCTTTAGAATCCGTCTCAATCAGAATCGAACGACGAAAACCGAAAACCGATCAAATAGGGTTCGAATATACCTGATAGGGATTCATATAATTCCATGGAGAGGAAGGAGATGAGCTTCTTAAGCTCTACAAACCGTTTAAGCGTCCGGTCTCCAGCAGTATCCACATGAACTTCATCCACAGCAGGTTCTCCCTTCGCGCTGGCCTCGAGAACTCTTCCCGAACGGAGCTCCATCGACCATGGACACCTTCTTAAGAGAGGAGGAGGTAGGGAAGAGGCTTGGGAAGTGGTTTTCACCCTTGGCTTGATGGGGTTTGGCTGAAACCATTAGTATTTATAGAGAATTATGAAATTTTTCATAAAAACCCAAAATCTCCATAAATTATGTCCTTGCCCCTGTACTTGTGGATAAGTCCTTTTGTGTGTGACCCACTAGGCCCAATAGCCTATTTGGTTGAGGCTTAAATAAAAAAGAACAATTCTATTTAATTTAATTAAATCCATTATCCGATAACAGATTACTCGACCTACCGATCATGAAGGGTACAAGCCACATCCCATGATCCCAAATGGCTATGGGGATAATCTCATCTCCATTGAGCCTTTCCATCATCAGTTACCACATGGATATAAACCCTCATCCATCCAATGTCCCGGTCGGAAAGGAGTACGGCATCAACTGTCAACTCCTTAGTGTACCGACTCTATAGGATCATGTACTCGGAATTGGATCAATTGAAAAACTCATTTTCCAATTATCCTATCTACAATGGCCAGGTATTTAGAGTACTATCTCATAGGACATTCACTCTCACTTACCGAGAGTGGACGATCCCTTGTTGTCTGCTCAATTGTCTCCATCGGATTTTCCTTGTACCCGATCCATCGCTATACAGGACCATCTAAATTGTGATCCATAAGTCAATGGTCAAAGCACAAGTTCCACCCAACAAGGCATCTTTGGCGACTCAGGTCAAAGGTCCAACCATGCAACCGTGATGATAGAAAACCCTGATAGACAGTTCGGTAAGATACCATTCAGGGTTTCTAATTCGGTCAGTTCAGTGAACTCATTCAACTAATGAGCACATATATGTCTATCTCAGTGTCTCCACACTAATGACCAATGAGATCGGTCGTCCTCATCACATGAGAAGACATCACATACACTAGTCTATCCGGATCCTTGATGTCCCGTCTCAAGTATCCTATGACTAAGAATATTTGGATCAAATACCTCTAGATGATCAATCTCATTATCATGATCTCATCATGATTTAATCGTCATTGTATTTGATCAAGGACTTCATTATGATATTCGCATCTAATAAGAGCTTATAATGAAGATTTGCATGATTAATTGAATGAGATATTTCTAGAAATGTCGAATCATATCATATATGATTGGCTTGTAGGGCATACATTTCTATCATTATCCGGTCCGATTTGTTCAGAGGTAGAGTCCCGGTGAAAAATTGGTTCCCTCGTGCCTCAAGGTCAGGGCGCATGTGCCCTCAAGTCAGGGCACAAGGTCACATGCCTCAGGGGTAGGGCGCATGGCCACATGCCCTGGGTCCTGGGCGCATGTGACCAGGGACCTGGGCGCATGGGACTGTTTTATGTGTCCTTCTTCCGGAAGCCATTGCGAACACTCCCGAACTTGGAATTCGACACCATTTGTTGCGTTGGAAAGATAACAGGCCGAAGAAGCTCTCTATAGCATTGTATCAGCCATCACACCCTCCAAAACTTTAGAATTTTGTCCGGAAGTTAGGACAGTGAACAGAAGATCCGATACTGGTCAAAATGACTCCGACGGCAACCGGAAAGGCACGGTATGCAACAAAACTTGTCCGGAGTGTGAATCTGACCATAACCTTCAATGCATGATCATTAGGCATTGGTCATTCAACCAATTTCCGTGTTTACACGATTTACGTGTGGCTTTCACTTGGAAATTATGGCTTTTTGCGGAAAACTTCGAAAAACATTCGATTTCATTTGGTGAAGCTCAAAATGAACTTTCAAAGACCCGGCATCATTATAAGGTCAATCACACATGTTACCCTATAAAACATGAGTTTTATGTTCTGAATTAGGCAAATTTGGCGTGTCTACAGGTTGAAGCAAACTTCTAGAGCTTGATTTCATAAACTATCTGACTAGTTGTCACAACTCAATTTTATTACTCTAAAGACTAATACCTCATTGTTTATCTATAAACAATAGAGATGTGAGACTATTTTTACTTGTCTACGTTGATGACATTACCTTAACTGGTAACTCAACCTTTGTTATTCAGAAAGTTATAAGTGATTTGAGCAACACTTTTGCTCTCAAAAACTTGTGTCAAATTAAATATTTTATAGGTATACATATTGTTCAGGATAGAACTAGTTTCTCTGTGTCACAACAAAAGTATTTGACTAAATTGTTGCTTAAAACTAGGATGTAAGATGCTAAGGTTACGAACACACCAGTTGTTGTTAATGATGATAGTTTTGAAAATGTGACTCTCTTCACTAATCCCTCACTATATTAAAAAATTATAGGAGCTTTTTGATATGCAACAATTACTAGGCTTAATATAACATTTGCTATCGATAAGACATCCCAACATGCATTGGCCCACCCAAAGCAATTAAAAAATTGTAAATTGATTCTTTAATATATTAAAGGAACCATCAATCTTCAATTGCATATCAAACTAGATAAAGATCATGCTCTACAAACTTTTATTGATTTATGACTAGGCTAGTTATAAATTGAATAGAAAGTCTATGTGAGGGTATTTAGTTTATTATGAATCCAACTTAATTTCATGGAGCTCCAAGAAGCAACAAACTATTGCCCAATCAAGCACAAAAGGCCAAGTACAAGACACTTGCAAATGCTACTATCGAGATAGTTTCTATGGTGTGATAATTTAGGAGCTATATCTCTAAACCAATCTCATTTTACATGCTCGAACAAAACAATAATGGTTGATTATCATTATGTGAGAGATTTGGTGAGTAAAAGGGAATTGGCAATTCACTTTATTGGCACTAAAGATCAACTTAAAGACGTTTTAACCAAGTCTCATCAAAGCATAAAATTTGAGTCAATTAGAAACGAACTCCAACCAGTCACACCAAGTTGGGCTTAATGGGGAGTATTGAATACATTCTCTTTTTTTTGTATTTCTAACCATTGATTTTAGAGTTTTATATCTAAGTACTATACAATTGGATTTTCGGATCCTACCCAAGTACCCATTAACATATTTGAACCACCAGACAATCCAAAAGCTTCCACAATTGTACACCACATATATATAATAATTAGGGAGTAGAATTCTTTATGCACTCACACATTTCCTCTTTTTCTCTTCTCTATCGAACTTCTCTATATTCTTCTCCATTGTGTGCAGGCCAAATTGGGAGAACATTGTGTGAGCTTCATCAACACCTTTGAAGTTCTCTGTGTAGCAGATCATCATCAATCTTCATTGCTTTGGCAACTTGCATCATGCCCCTCATCTAATTGTGTGTTGATCATAGTCGACGATCGTCCATCTACTCAAAGAATCTTCAAGTAGGTAGTGGCGTAGTGAGGGAGGAGGAACCGAGAAGGGACCTTTGGTTGTGTCATTGTGGTCACTGGAGTTTTGGAAGAAGGACAAAGAAAAATTTTAAAAATGTATTGTTATGCCGTCGTCGACTAGCAGAGATTTAGAGGTAGTAGAGGATGTGTGTGTGTGTGTATGTGTGTGTTTGGCCCTTCATTGACTTGATCATGGTGGATAGTAGCCAGTAGGTTTGACTGTCACGACCCGGATTTTTAACATGCACAGCGAAAGATAATCCGGCGACGTAACGGGGAAGGATATCGGTCTGGAGCCAAATAAGACTAAAATCTCAATCCAAATAAATAATTCCAAACTTTACAACATAATATCACCATAAACAAACACCTATCTAAACAAATTAAATACCAACATTGAATGAGTAATCCACTAGCTCCTCGAATTCCAAAATACCACTACGCTTCTGCTGCGCTAAACTTGTACTCCTGAAAATATTAACAACGGAAGGGGTGAGTCACCACAGACTCAGTAAGACTTACACCCAAACTACTCCACTATAATAGTGATTTCTAGTGGTATACAATACATAATAAGCCTAAAATCAGATTATCAAACATAAGATTAAGCTAATTATATATCTTCAATTAAGTGATTACAAGATCATTCTACTACCCCATATGATAACATGACTCTAAATGCATTAAAACCGACATAACCTACACATTAGGCTACTCTAGGTATGCTCAGAACACATAGACCTGACATAAAACCAAGGACATCTCTAGAACACTAACATCTATGCCAAAATACACAACTAGACACCTGTCTGAGTAAATACCATGCTCCATCTGATAAAATGTAGTCACATCACAAAACTAGCACCAGATTTACCATATAGTAGGAAGTAACATATAGTAACTAAATCCCATAGTACCCCATAGGCAGGGGAGTACTTAGGATAAACCGCGGTATCTGGGATCGAAGGATGCTCCAGATTCAACTAATCTCCGTTGCCCACGGGCCACTAATATAGTCTGGTGAAGTACAAAACAACCACAATGCAGCTCACTGCACTAACCACATTCCACACCATGCAAGCATATAAATAACTCAGACAGTAAACACATGAACATTTAATTGGCAATCAAACATGAAATACATAGATGAACACTCATGGTTCTATGCACCACATATTTGCATACCATACCACAGTCTATCACAAACTAATGCATATAAATGGGATCATGCAATTTATAACCTAAACATAACAATTACATGCTTAAACAGAACTACCTATTACATAAAAGATAAATAAACTAAACTCTACCATCACTATGCCTAAACCCTACATCGGCTTTTTAACAAATCGGGATATACATATTCAAGATTATCGCGATGCAATCATCTAAACTAACTAGGTTAAAACATATAAAAACCTATCATGCCGACTAACGTACATGGATAATTAAATCAACCTAACCATGCATAGTTGAACAAGCTAATCTAACTCTATTTAAACATGATAATAAATCCAAAACAACCCATTAATTACAATCTTCTAATCCTGATGATCTAAGCATGATTCTTACGGTTTATTCAAGTATATTAGAGTGCTAAGAATAGCCGAGACGCCTACCTTGACGACGACGGCGAACGGCGCACGGAATTCCAAGGAAATTGAATCAGGCGACGAAACTGCCACGGTTGCGTCGGCGACGAAAAGTTGAGCCGGGTAGGTGTTTTCAAAAACTGCTGGTAGAAGAAGAATCATAAACTAGGGAGCTTGATAGAGGATAATAGAAGAGAGGAGAGAGAAAGTACCGCGCGGTGGGGAGGGCCGGCGCACGGCTTGGCGGCGCAGACGGCTGCGCGGCCAGGTGGGCAGCGGCGCACGGGCGTGCGCGGTGGGCGGCAGCCACGTCCGCACGGGCGGAAGACGGCGGTACGAGGAGGGCCGGCACGGCGGTAGCCGCGCGCACGCGGGCGGCTACGCGGGCGAGGCGGCGACCGGCGATCGGCGACCGGGCGGCGAGGGGGTCAACGGGCTTGGCGGCGGGGTGGCCGCGGCGCGCACGGTGGCCGAGGCGGCTGTCGCGGCACGCGGGCGGAGACGGCGGCGTGGGGGCCGAGGCGGGCGACGGCGACGCGCGGCGGGCGGCGCGCGCGCGTACGAGGTCCGGGCGATGGCGGTACGAGGAGGTGCGGCGGCCGGGCGGCGTGGTCGCGCGGGCGAGGCGGCGTTGACGCGCGGCGGCGCGAACACGTGGCGACGGCGGCGAGCACGCGGGGCTCGCGAGCGGCAGCGGGCGGCACGCAGGCAGCGCGACCGAGGAGGGGGAAAATAGGGTTTTTGGAGGAAGAAAAAGCGGCGCCGGGAGCTCGTACGGGGGAGGGAGAGAGGAGCGAGGGGAGGATATATAGAGAGAGGAAAGGGGGTAAAATAATAATAAATAATTATTAACTATATATATTTTTTAAATAATCGGGGTATTACATTGACCGTTATTCAGTAGGAATAGTTTTAACATTGAAGAGAACTTTATTGGCTACAAGTTGAGGATGTCTATAGTTGTTAAGGTCATGGTTCGTTGGGTCTTGCCTGGGTTGGGTTGGGTCACCCGACCCGAGCTGATTTTCGGCCGGCTGGCCCCCCACGACTCTAGGTTAGCGACCCCTCATTGAAGTATGACTGGGTTGCTCGACCTGGCGGCCCGGTTCAACCGGGTTGCCAATGGCTAGTGTGGGGGCATTTTAAATATCCCCAACTCTTTGAGGGCTATATAAGATTCCCAAGATATTTCTCCTTCCCCTCACACCTCTCCCACTCTCTCTAAACTGTCTTCTCACTTTAAACTCTCTCTCTCTAAAATGTTCAAGTAATTCACTTTCTTTGTCTAAAGCACTTCAAGATTGCTCATTTTTTTCATTTCATTTCAAGATTTCTTAAACACCAATTTTTTGTTAACTCGTATTACTAACCTCTTTTTGTAAGATTTGAATAGAAGTGAATACTTTTTATCTATAGATATTGTCTATTTTTCCAATTTTATCTAGTTTTATATTTTTATATTTTTATATTTTAAAAATTAATTTTTTGATTCCACCAGACTGTGTCATGTATGAGCGGGACGGACGTCGAGGGAAAATATTATTCACCCATAGACTCAATGTTAGAAAATAAAAATAAAATACTAAACCTTATCTAAAACTCTGAAATACATAATATCAAAAATCCGATAAAATATTCAGTTTTTTTGAAATGTTCTTGTACAATACAAGTTAGTTCTTCTTTTCTTTTTGTTTAAAGATTATATGCTCAGTGCAGATTATTTTTATACTTTGTCATAAATTAGAATGCAAATAAAATTTAAGGTGCCTAAAAATATAAACTATTGCTTGACAAAAAGATATTATCTTACAAGAATGGCTCCATCTATAACAAAAAAGTAAGAGTCATACAAAAGAAAGTCCGATTTTTTATTCAATAATATTTTATGTACAATTGTATTTTAGTTACGACTATTAAATAGATTTTTTACATGTTTTTATACTTAAACATATTTATTGCAAATAAGCTAACCTAGGATTATGTACTAGTCAGTTTCTCATAATTACAACAAAAAAATCAAACTTCATTTATTTATTGCAGCGCTCATGCTCGGGTTACAGACGGATTGAGCTGGAAAGAGAAGTATTTTGTTTTTTATTCTAATTTTATAAGAGCCAAGGTATTTTAATTTTTATTTTAATTAAAAATAATTACTGAATTTTAATTTTACTATATGTTGTCTAAAACGAAACCAAACTAGACATTTTGAGCTATGTATCGTATAAATTTGTTGAAGAATATGTTGATAGGTTTCATATGGCTGAAAATTTTTTGTTCTAATCACTTTAAATTGTCGGTTTTATTTTTCACGTCACTTTATACTTCATACATGTTATAATTTATCTTTTTCAACGTAATATTATTTTATACATAGGTATTGTCGAAATAGGATAAAATACATGGAATTAATCGACTCCAATTTTGACAAGCCACTGTAACACACATGATTATAATTATGATAAATTATGGGATATATTAATTAATTTTAAACCTATCAAGTTTTATCGGATTGAAAATTTAGAATCTCACGTTATGTTTGTAGCGTTTGGGTTACATGATAAATATGTTTTATCTAACTAAATATATCTTCTTGATAAAATGTCCAAAAAAATATTTGATAATCATCGTAAAAATATATTTTTGTCGGATATACGAGAGGAGAGACCTGTTTTTTATTTATTGTGGCCGTTCATCTTTTTGCAGTTGTACATGGCTATCAATATCTTGCTATCATCTCCCATCATACTTAATAATTTTATATTTTTAGTCATTTTAGATTTTATTTTAACAATGGTATCATCGTAACATTATTTTAAAAGTTTTTATGTAACCAAACATCTCATTACAAACATCTCATGGGTGGTAATTGATATTTATAGCCGGACAAGAATAATAGAAAACAAATACAACAATATGCTGTAGTTGGTGCTAGTGGGCAATAATAGGTGATGCCCAATAATAAGACATCTTTTTTGAAACTTGTTCAAAAATAATGCAGCATTTGCAATGACTTTTCAAAAAATCTTGCAAAACATGAACATAACTGATATGCAGAACCCACCAAAAATCTTGCCCCATCCAGCGAAGAAAGTTTTTTTTTTTGGTCGATGGTGCAACGACCGCGCACAAAGTGATCGCTCATCTCGGGATCGAACCCAAAAAGAGCTGCCCCGAGAGGTAAAAGGTGTCCACCCAGCTATTTTTTGAACAAACAAGACCATATATATATTCAAACTAGGAAATAGTACAAAGATGATAATACAACACTGAGCTTAAACCACAAGTACACAATGACCACTTAGGAAAAAGTAGAGTTCGACACGAAAGTATCTTTTCTACTGAACTCAAACAAAACCACAAATCAACCAACACACAAAAGTGTTTGTAGGGTCGAACAGCAGAGAAAAGAACTCCATAAAAGGAGTTTGACAACTGCCATGAGACCGGATGATCACACCAGTAAAGTGTGGATATCGCCCAAACTCTCGGTCTCAAGATAAAGTAAGTGACCATGGAGAGAACCAGAAAAGAAACCTTTAAAAGACTAGACCACATGACACCAAACAAAAACAAAGAGCCGAACAAAACACGCCTACATATATAAGCCGGACTCCACATTTCTAGCGCAACAAAAAGAGACAAAGACCTAAAAAACATTTTTAGGTAGAGCGCTAGAAAGGGAGTGTGGGAGGGAGGATAAAAAATCCTCCCTCCCAAAACAAAACAACTACAAAATAGTAAACGGAAATTACTACTCAACAAGAGAGCTGGAGGACCAACAAGAGTAAGATGATACTACTCAACAAAAGTGCCGAAGAACCACCCCGGGTCCTCCTTCTGTCGGGTCCGCCGAAAGGGGCCGCCGGTGAAGGATCCGCCGGACGAAAGTCGCCGGACGGGGGTGCTGCCGGACAGGGGGTTTGCTGAGAAGGGGCCTCCACAGGGGATCGACGCCGGCGCGGGGTTGCCGAAGGGCCCGCCGAACAGGGGAAACCGCCGGCGCGGGTTTGCCGAAGGATGCCGCCGGACAGGGCCGCCGGACGGGGCCGCCGGATGGGGCCGCCGGCGAGGGTTTGCGGAACCGCCGGACGGGAAAGCCGCCGGATGGGGACGCCACCGGACGAGTAACCGCCGGCGAGGTTTGCCGAAGGGTGCCGCCGGACAGGGCCGCCGGACGGGCCGCCGGCGAGGGTTTGCGGAACCGCCGGACGGGGAAGCCGCCGGTGAGGGCCGCCGGAAGGGCGAGGGTCCGCCGATGGGGCATAGGAGCCGGAAGGCCGCAGGTGCCGGAGAAGCGAGGATGCCGCCGGAGGGGCGAAGGTTCCGCCGCTGGGGCGCAGGTGCCGGAGGAATGAGGGTTCCTTCCGCTGGAAGTCGTCGGTCGCGGGGCCGCCTGTTGTCTCGTCCAACGGGGTGTCCACCCAGCTAGAACGTGGAGACATCCATCACAGAAAGTTAAGGTGTACTTTTATTAGTTCAATAGAGTTTACTGCATCTTAAAATAATATGAAAAAATAGTGATATATGATTTTTTTTGGTCATTTGACTCGAACGGCCGAGCTCCGCGGAGTGCACTGCGGCGACGAGGTATCGATCCCCATCGATACCCAATGGATACCTTTTCCCCAGGGGAGTGCCAACCGAGGGATGCTCGGTCGGCATGATATATGAATTACTCAATTTGTGATATATTGAATTTTTACCGGTGTTAGCTCCACGCTTAAAATGATTGTCGCGGTTTATTCTGAGATGACTTATTTAACCCGACATGATAAAAATGGCAAGGCAAATACATTAATTCACTCATTTTAAAAAATTGTAAAATTTTTAATATTGAAATTATGGTATTGACAGGAATAGAATTCAAAACATATAGCTGTTAAAATTTATATTACTATGGGCATGTTTGGTACCATAAAATTTTGGGGATAAACTTGGATTATCCCCAAAATTTCGAGGATAACCTAGATTTATCCCTGAGTTATCCCGATACCAAACAGCACTACAGATTGTGCCTAACCCGCAAGCGGGGTAGAACAGAGCAGTTCATCCGTAACACTTGAAACAAATTTCTTTTCATCTCAAAATAAATTTTACATATTTTGTGATAAAATTATAGATTATTACAACATTCAAGAAATTATGAGCATGGAATCACATGTTTCAGCGAGATACGACGACAACAAGGGTGAAAGTTACGAAAATCTAAAAGAAAAAAGTTACATCTTTTCTTTTTATATACAAGAAATAATTCTTTATAAATTTTTATTTTTGTAATGGTTACGGAATATCTTTTGCGTACATCAATTTTTTGAAACAAAAATCATAGAATCAGTCGAATTCGAACTCGAGTAGTAATTATATTAAAATTTAATTATATTAAAATTTAATTCATATTAAAATTTAAGTCATGTACAAAAATATTTATAAAATTTAAAATTAATAAAAAGTCATTCGTAAAACTCTAAATTTAACATATTTATACAAGTTTAAATTAAAATTTTTAATTATTTGGTATATTTAAATGATAATATATAATTATTAAAATTTATAATTTATTATTTAAAAAATATAATAAAATATTTAATCAAATTATTCGTAAAATTATCGAGTCGAATAAGAATATGTTCAAAGTCATTTTATCTGCCGAGTCAAATTTTATTTTTTATTTAATCAACATAAAATTAAATTGAGTCAAACTTTTATCGAGTGTATTAGTTCATCTGCATCCGTACTCTGCCCCGCAGACCCGGCCGCCTATATCACCGCGCGCGGGGTCCCCGACCCGGCCCGGGCCGGCCCGCTCGGGCTCTTGCTCGGCCGCTCGCCGGAACGAAGTCAATCCTCCGCGAAGTCCACAAAGAAACGCCCCCTCTCCGCACGCTATCTCCAGGCACCGAAAAAACTAAGAAAGACCTGTACCGTGGCGCACTACGCCGCATACCTGTCTGGATCCTAGGACATTCTGGTAAAATATCTGTTTTACCCTCTAATTCAACCGAGAGACATTCGTCGTTTCTTGCCAAGGGTCTAACACAGTAGATAAAATTAAATTAGGCCGTCCAATATATTTTATGTACTGAATGGGATGGTTGTCTCTCTGAAAAAATGTTAAAGTTAAAATATTTTAGGCCCTGTTTGGTAACACTATTTGACACCTCTATCACTATTAATTTTAAAATTGATATTCTTATTAATCACTAAGAAGTGTTTGGTTGATAGTATCAATTTTGAAATTGGTAGTGAAAGTAAAGCACAATATGTAATACAAGTGTCAATTTGTATCAATTTTGATATTGATACTCCAACTTCTAAAATTATCAATATCAATATTGATATAGTATCAAATTTGAAACTCTAACCAAACAGGCCATTAGGCCCCGTTTGGTAACACTATTTGACACCTCTATCTCTATCAATTTTAAAATTAATATTCCTAGTAATCACTAAGAAGTGTTTGGTTAGTAATATCAATTTTGAAATTTGTAGCGAAAACAAAGCACATTATGCAATACAAGTGTCAACTTGTATTAATTTTAATATTGATACTCCAACTTCTAAAATTATCAATATCAATATTGATATAGTATCAAATTTAAAACTCTAACCAAACGGGCCATTATGTACTAGATAGGATGATTTATCTCTCACTTCATCTTCATTTTTTCGAGACAAAATCAAATTGGTGTAATATAGATTAAGTCTCATTTTTAGTTACAAAACAAATAGAAATTTAAATAAATCAAATTTATGGATGATTATCTCCGCACCAAATATAGCCTAATGCCCTGTTTGGTTAGAGTTTCACTTTTAGTACTATATCAATATTGATATTAATATTTTCAAATGTTGGAGTATCAATATCAAAAGTAATACAAGTTGACACTTGTATTACATAATATGTTTTGTTTATACTACAAATTTTAAAATTGATACAATTAATCAAACACCTCTTAATGGTTCTTATCAATATCAATTTTAAAATTGATAGTGATAGAGGTACCTAATGGTGTTACCAAACATGGCATAAAAGTTTTAAGGATGTATTGATTTTTATAATGCCGTTGAATAAAATATTAAATTTGATCTATCGGGATGGATAAGATCTTCAATCAACTACTTAAGAACACCAAAAAATAATTACAATATTTAAATAAATATAAGTTCATTTGTCAATTTAAATCTACAATAAAAGGGAATCACAAATTAGTATTAGTATTGTATTTTAATCTTGATACGAGCCAAATGTAATAATTTTTTGCTCCAAATACATTGATATTTTGTAGTTATAATAAGATATAATTAATATGGGGTAATAGATAAATGTTTTAACCATAATACTATTTTGTTCTAAATATGATAATATTATATAGTTATAAAATATATATAATTATAATGATAAAATAAATATATTACTATAAATAAAATTTTTTCAAACATAACAATATTATGGATTTTAAAAATTTTTAAATCAAAACTTATAGTTGGCCAAGTCGTAAAGTTAGTTCCCAATCAAAATTCAATTCATATTGCATTTTTTCAAAATATATTACGTTTGTTTAATTTATTTAGTTTATTTTTATTTGTTTAAAAATAAATTTATTTTATATTTTATTAAAGTACAACATACATATTTAGCGATGAGTTCATCTGATTTATTTATCGATTATTAAATTAGATTGTATATATTTATCTATTATTAGTTTTAATTTTAAAATTAATTTTTTTTTCACATAAGATATACTATTATGTATATAAGTTTAAAATATTTAAATTAAATTAAATTATATGATATGTTTATTTGATTTGATTTTTAAAAATTAAAATCAAATTAAATAAATTATTAACTCAATTAAAAAATTAAATTAAATGACTGATCTGATTTTTTTTTTAATTTAACTGTGCACAGCCATCTCAAATCTTTATCTTCAACCGTACTTATTTTAAAAGCGTGTGACTAAATTCTCTGGCTTGCATCTTCCCGTTGATAAACCGAGAAGATATCCGGAAGAATTCGCCAGATCTTGTCGGTGCACTGAACCGCGGCGCATCCAGTTTCTCCCCTCGTTCGAGGACCGAGAAGACCCATCCGTTATAAGATTAAGGGGGGGGGGACCCTTCAGTTCTTCCCTTCTCTCTCTATCTGCAATCTCCACCGCTTCTCCTCTCTCCGCCACCATGTCCGGCGTCCTCCGATGGAGAAAGCTACGGGACGCCGCCGCGCGGGCCACCGTCGCCGCTTCTCCCTCGCATGCAGCAGCTCCCCGCAACCGCTTATCTCAGCGCCATCCCATCTGCACCCGCTACAGCACCCTCCACGTCTCCGCCTGCCCGGCTGCCCACCTCCATCAGCAGCACCGCCGGAAGTGGGCCGGTGGGGGAGCCTCGGATGAGTTCCAGACCCGCCGCGTCCGCGCCGAAGCCAACTGCCCTCGCTGCTCCATCCCCATGGAGGTCCTCTTCCACAACCGTCCCCCACCTTCCATTTGCGGGGCCGGTGACCGCGTCGGCGGATACCAGGCAGTCAATCTGTGCAACAACTGCCGGACGGCGTACTATTTCCGGCCCTACAAGATGGTCCCGTTGCAGGGGACCTTTGTGGAGATCGGGCGGTTGAAGAATTGGGACGTGGTTGAGAGGGGAGAGGGTCGCGCCCGCCAGGAAGGTTGTTCGAATGGAGAATTTGGGAACAAGGCAAGGGTCTCGTTCTGGGATACTCTCAGGTCGACGTACCGTGGCGAGCCACCCGAGAATTGGCCACTCGCACCCGGGTCAGACCAGGTGCCTGGCGGGGGAAACAATGGATTAGCTGTGCAGACGCCCCCTGGGCCGCCATTCCCACCAAATCTGAACGTTGTGAGGCTGTCCGGTCCCGGTGGTGGAGGTGGGGGCTCTGGTGGTGGGAGTATAGGTGGCAATGGTGCTGGTGGGGGACATGATGCGTTTGGAAAGGATGGATGGGGCGGATCAAATTTGGGGAACGATTTGCCTACTCCTAAGGAGATATGTAAGGGACTAGACAAGTTTGTGATTGGGCAGGAGCGTGCCAAAAAGGTGAATTCTTTGTTTTTGTAGTTTAGATGAATTTTGAAGTGGTTAATGGTGCTTCCTTTATAATAGGACACTTTTCTTAAATTCAATATCAGGGACTCGGTCTATAGTCATTTTCTTCTTTTGATGAGAATTTTCAGTGCCTACCGTCAAATATCAGCTCATGTGAGAAATATCACCGTCACATTAACCTGATAATGCGCAAAAACTTATTTATAGCAGTGGGAAAGCGAAAACCTTATTTATGCTTTCACTAGTTTTTGTTCTTTATACACGCACCAACATCTGGCGGAGGTATGAAGTAGAAAGCCTTCTTAAGCCTAGTTTTCAACTGCATTCTCTTTAATATATCTCATCTATGTACTCAAGGCATATGCAACAGAATGTTGAAAATTTTCAGTCCATGATGTTGCATTTGTTATATAGGTGAGAAACACTATCTCGATGTCTGTCTCATAGAATATGTGTTTCTTGGACTGCAAATTTGCCATGTCTATGTTCATCGCTGTCAGAGCTGCCCCTCTTACTGGGCGGAGGGGATGACGACTGTGGGGCTTTCTCGGACCCGTCGGACCTGGGTGAGCTCCGGATCGAGGACGATTTGATTGACTAGAAGTTGGTTCACTTGAATTGTTGTCTGGAACCAGTACAAGCTCTATTGTTAGATGCTGACAAATTGCCTTGCCTCGTCTCACCTAGAAACACTTTGTCAACCTAAGCCAAACAAATCTGGTAAGACCGGATCCGTTTCTTAACTTAATTATGATTTTTTGTTTTCTTTTATATTGATTTGTACTCTCATTAAACTATTATGTTATGTTATATTTGATTTTTACTCTACTCTTGTTAGTTGTTATGATGTTATGTTTGTTATTGGCATTCTTTTGTTGTTATAACTTTTTATTTATTTATGATTATCATACATAGTTATTAAAATGATGTATTTATTTCAATTTTACAAGTATTTTTTAGATTTGTTTCATCTATTTTTATTAGATATATGTATATTATAAAAATAAAAATAATTAAATAATAAAAAACACTCTAGGTGCCTAACCCCCCTCTCCCCCGCAAGGCACCGTGCCATGCCTCAGGTGCCTCGCCTTGAGTAATATAGGGTACAAACTTGCTTGGGGCCGGTCTAGTGTCTTGCAAGGATAATGTGGCTCTTCTTGCTTGGGGCCGATCGACATAGTGGGCGAACTGGTCGAGCTTCCTCGACATACTACACAACCTCTTTCCTGTTCCTTCTCATCTCCCGCTCCTTCAGCTGATGACGATCATTGCAAGGATTGCGGAATTGGCCGATTCGGATCGGGATCAGCCAATTTTTAGATAAGATTGGATCAACTTGATTTTTACTCGGAAATGCGATTTGAGATAAAGTCCAGGCGGAATCAGCCGGGATTGGCCAGGATCGGAATCAGAATCTTGTTTTACTGTATCGGCCAAAATCAGATGGAAATTGGAATTTTTTATTTTTTAAAATATTTATTCTAGATTAAAATTCCTATAGGAGGATTGGTCGGCAGATTTGATCCTGATCGAATCGATAGGATCGAATCGATATCCAACAATCTGGGTATTGATTCCGATTCTGCAATCTTTGGATTATTGTGGTGTTGGTTGACTTTAGATTGATGCCCAGATAACTACGGTATTAGAAGAGTGCTTGGACCTGGTTCCTATCCAATTTTCAGTGGATTCCTTTGGGTGTCTAAATTTTTGCCGGTCTTAGGGCGGAGAAGTTAACCTCCCTAGAGGGGCTACCATGGAGCCCTTTGTATCTTCATCAATCAACTACTTAATTGAGGACAAGCTTTTGCTTAGTAACATGCCCATCATGGTTATTAGGGGTTGGGGCCCTTGGGGGTGAGGTAGCCAAAGGCATCCAGCTTGTCATTGTCCCAGTTGGAAAGGAGGTAGACACACATGAATTGGGATGATGAAGAGAAAGGTTTCTCATATAGTTTTGATGATGACATTCAATCCATAGGTAACATAATTGGTCTAAGTTTCATAGGAAGGGAGAAGGATGTAAGAAATTTTTTTTTTGATACCCATACCCTAAGGAATGACTTGGAGGGCCAAGGAGGCGTTGTCACTAGTAAAAGAAATCAGCCGATGGTGGTTGAAGGGAGGAAGAGGAACAGAGAGGGGAAGGACCATATCTTTTTTTAGTGATTAACATATTAAGTTGGAATTGTCAGGGTATTATAAGTAAAGAGAAGTTTAGAGAGTTTCACAACATGGTTAGCCTTCATAATTCAAATCTTATTCTCTTTCAGGAGATTGGAGACGAAAATAGATTTATCTAGCAGGAATGCGAGGGCAGCCTTAATACATGATAGACTTATAGGGTTCTTCAGTATGCCATCGGCCGGCAAGAGTGGATGGCTGGCAGTTGTTTGGGATGGCAATATATTTTCAGCAGAGGAGTTGCAAAAAGATGAACATCATAAGTTGTGACTGCTTGCTAGCATGCATAGTTTCTTTTAGCCCTTTATCTTGTTCATCAGAAGATGTGGATGTCTCAGCTTCAGCTCGTCTTTTCCCTTGTCTTTTAGCTCAACTGTGTATCTTTTCTTCCTAGAAGCTTCGAGTGCAAATCTTTTTGTGTTCAATTTGATTTTCTTTCTTTAATGCCCTTCTTGTAAGGTAGGCCCTCATAGCGTTACTACTTTCTCTGGGCACCTTGTCACATTTCTTTACATTTCTACCCACTCCACCTTTGTGTTACTTCAAATTGGATACTTCGTCGTTCATTTATTTTTCACACTATTTACATTGTACCTTTTTGATGTAACCAAAAAAATCATAAGTTTTAGATTTTGGAAATTCATTTTCCGATTTGATTTTGATTTGGCTTGACTTAGCATTGACTTCTTAAGAAAATATGTGATATCCTATAAGAGTATTAGCTATGTCCATGATATGTATAAAAATATATTGAGATTGTTAGGTTTTTTGAAATTTTATTTTGACTTTGACCTCTCTCCATCGGACTTGTGAAATACCAATGTTAATTACATCAAACAAACATTCGAATACCTCTTGATTATCTGCCACAGAAATTCATGGAATAGAAGACACACATCCACAAAAATAAACACACATAGGAGCAATGGCCCTATGAACTTGATGGAATGCAAACTTAATGTATTTTAAATTTTGTTTGATTTGAACTTGTTCGGTTTTAATTTTGTTAGTTAAAATTGATCTGAGTTTGTTTGGAATGGAGTTGAATTGATATGAGTTTAATTTAAGAAATCTGATTTGGGTTAAAGTTTGACAGGATGGAGATTGTCTTTGGATTTAGTGAGTTTATTAAAGTTTGCTCGGAAATTTGATTTGGTTTGTCTCAGGAAGTTAGGTTTTACTTATGGGTTGTTTATTAATTTAAGTTTAGTTTGTTTTGAATTAAATTTATTTGGTTTAAAGTTGATTTGTTTTAAGATTTGATTTGGGAAATTGGTTTGGATTTGATTCGGGAGATTTAACTAGTTTTCAGTAAATTGTCTTGCTTTGAGTTTTGATTGAGATTTTGTTTTGAATGTGTGTTGTTTCGACTGGATTTGGTTTAAGTTGATCAAACTTTGGTTAAGACTTTAATGCCTTTTTGATTTGAATGTCTGTTTTGAATTTGCTTTGATAATATCGTCATTTCTTTTGTTTTTGATTTGAGTGCAATTTTTTTAATGTGAAGTCACAGATGACATCCGACATTCTGGAAGGTTGCAATTAGATTTCAAATTTGATCTTGCGTTTATTTTAGATCTTAATTAAGATTTTGTTTTGGATATGCATTTTCTTGGATTTGATTCTGATTGATTTTTTTGATGTGAATTTGTTTTAGCATCTGTTTTGAGATGAACCTAATGTGGTTTGGAGATTTGGTTTACATTTGATTTGTTTAATTAAGGTTTGATTTTTTTAAATCTGAGAATTTTGCTTTGGGATTTAGCGGATTGATGATCTGCATGACACTTAGATTGGATTGGATTTGATGAAGACTTGGTTAGGGCTTAATGCCATTTTAATTTGATGTTCCCTTTAAGATTTCAGATTTGTTGGCATTGAGTGGATTGAGTGTTTATTCGTTATTAAGATTTGTCATTTGATGAATTACCAATTTGAAGGTTGGATCTGGTTGAGATCTGATTGCCTGTTCAGTTTGAACATTGGTTTAGAGTTTGATGAATTCCTTACTTGTACTTTATTTGGGTTAAGATATTGTGTCATTTTTTACATGGAAGTTTATCTCACTTTTGGTTAAGATTCCATTAATGATTGTTGGTGTTTTCTTGTTTAATGCCCTGTTTGATTAGAGTTTCATTTTTGGTACTATATCAATATTGATACTAATATTCTCAAATATTGGAATATCAATATCAAAAGTAATACAAGTTGTCACTTGTATTACATAATATATTTTGTTTGTACTACAAATTTTAAAATTGATACAATTAACCAAACACCTCTTAATGGTTCCTATCAATATCAATTTTAAAATTGATAGTGATAGAGGTACCTAATAATGTTACCAAACATGGCATAAGATATCAGATTGGGGGATTGGAGATTTAAAATTTTAACTCAATCTCTAGATTTGACTTCGTTTCCAAAGTATGGATTGGCCAAAATTTTGTCATGCTTACCCGTTTTTTTGTTTGCATCCCTACACGTTCACAGGGTTGGTTATATTTCCCTTAACCTTGACAGTGCATAGAACATAAAATTGCATTGCTTGATGACATGAAATACATATAATTGAGGGAGGGAAGGCAATGTAAGCCATAATTCCCAGAGCATGAATGAATTTAGGATTAAATCCATATGACCTTTGATAGGTATTGTAAACTTCATTCTCATTAGTTAGGATGGAATACACCTAGCCTTTGATAGGCATGTGGGGACTCATTTCGTGACTTAAGATCGAGCACACCCGGCTTTTGATAAGCATGCGAGGACTCGACTCATAGTTGATGAACTTCATTAGCTTATAGTTCGGCATATCGGCATGTTAAACATGCACAACCCTCCTATGGCATAATGGGTAAATGGCTCCCTGTCAGGACATGGTAAGACATTGAGATCTTTTAATAGACCTTTGAATGTCTTCTTTAAAGGGTCAAGGGACGTGTTTAAAGTCGGCTCATTGGTTTCTCATATTTTGATTCTTTTAAGTTAAACTAAGACCATGAGGTGGGTTTTTAGCTGGCCCAATGCTCGTCTTGGTTTGTAAAATTAATTTGATGGATTTTTATTTAATTTTCTATTTGTTGTTTGTTTTATTGTTATTTTTTATTGAGGATCAAAAGGTGTGCTTAAAGTTGGTCTATTGGTTTTCCTTCATTTTTAGAATTCTTTTAGATTATGCTGAGGCCATGGGGCAAGCTTGAAATCGGCCCAATACTCGCTTCGGTTTGTTTAAATTAAATTTTTAGATTTTTATTTATTTTTGTTTGATTGTTTATTTTAAGAATATTTTTAATTGTCAATTTAGATCACCCTTCTGACCCTATCGAGATCTATTATGCCTTTGTGGCTCTTATCGGAGGTTCCTGTTGGGCCCTGCCCAACCAAGGGCCTTCATTATTTTTTTCACATTTTTTCTCCAGTGGGCCCCACACGGCTTGAATTGGATGGGAGAGAGGCTGGGTGGTCAAGCGGGCCATGTCGCGAGGGGGAACCGGTGCTTGACCACTTGGGCGCTTACGGACGACCCAATAGCGGGCCAAAGACTTCTCTCCGGTGACTGCGCGAAGGTCGATGGCTATCCCAACGGTGAAAGGAGGACTCTTAGACCTCCAAGACGGTGGCAGGCGGCACTCCTAGCCATGACCCTCACAGCGGGAGAGGTGAAGAACCCCCACAACAGTGGTATGCACTTCTCTCAGCAGTGCTGCGGCTCCTCAAGGTCGATGGTGGTGAACTTCAAAGCTCCGGGCAGCTTCTCCCCCCAACGATGACAGCAAAGGAGGTGACTAGCTCCCTTGCTGACAACGACAAATATAGGGGCAGCCGGCTCTACCCACTTGGCTGACAGCTGCAATGATCAGCAAGCAGCGATGGCAAATAGGACCCCTGGCGGCTAAAGGTCTCCCGACTGTAGCTATTCTTTTTGATGGTGTTGCTTAGTGAGGCTATTGATAGAGGAAGATGATGGCGGAGCAAGGGTACCTAGATAACACCCCAACAGCTTCTCCTTCCTTCCTTCCTGGTAACCTTGCCGACCTCTCCTCCCTCCTCCCCTCTCTTTCGTGTGAGGCTACGGGTGCTCCTTTTATAGGTTGATGGCCTTGCTTCCAGCAGGAGGAAGTCCTGATCAATTCCACCTTCTCTGAATGGGGAATCCAACTTTAATAGGAATTTTGGATTTATCTGTGACTCTTTTTTCTATCTTCTGAGACCACCAGCCTCCCTTAGATTCAAGGAGGTAGATTCGATATTATCTCAAAAACTACAGGGCTCCCAAGATAGCAAGGTCGGCCTCTTTCCCAAAGTCGTAAAGGTCAAAAGTCCTTACGAGCACCCGCCACAACTTTAAAATGCCGTAAACACCAATTCTGGCAAGGATTTGTATGCTGACATGGTAGGGGTCAGGATTTCTCCAAAATGCCCCCCTGGCAGATTTGTACCGTGGAGTCCAGATGGGCTAAAGAGTAATGCCATCGTAATGGGCTCATTATAGGACTAAAATTAGTCCATTAGATGTGTGTAAAGGGTGATGTCTAATTGACATCGACTTGGGTTGAAATCAACATGTAATGGGTTTGAATTGAGACAAGGATTTAGACCATTCAATAAAATTTGAAAACTTTTAGTGCCAACACCTTTTTTCTTGTATCCACCAAAGTGCCATGTTCCACTCGATATCATGGGGACAGATGCATCAACGCTATATTCTTGGTCGGTCATTACGCTAGACTTTGCAACATTAACTCATTAAAACGACTTATTAGTCTGAAAGTCCATCACAAAATCACTGGGTTAACTGGTTAAGGGGTGTTTCAGAGAGAGGGGGGAACAAGCCCCTTGAGGGGGCTGCTGACTGCGGACTGCGGACTGTTAGCACACATAGTCACCCGAAGGGTGACTATTTATGGGTAGGGGGAGGAGGGTGCAAGCAGGGTCAGGGGGGGGGGGGTATCAACAACCTCTTAAGGGGTTGCTAACAGTCACCCAAGGGGGGCAAAGAAAGGGGGCAGGCAGGGGGTCTGGGGAGAGGAGGTGGGCATGCAAGGGGTCTAGGGAGGGGGGGGAACAACCCCATAAGGGGCTGGCTGGATGCTTACACAGTCATCCGTGATCGGGGGGCGGAGGAGGGGGCATGCAAGGGGTCTTGGGGGGGGGTGAGAACGCGGCTGGTTGGATGCTCACACAGTCACCCTATAGTCACCCAAGGGTGACTGTTTGAAGGGGGGATTGGAGGAGGGGGGCTGGGGGTCTAGGGAGGGGGAACAACTATTTAATGGGACTGTTAAGGGGAGGTCATCGGACCTCCATGTGGTTCCAGAGGGGAATTGGGTTCTGGGTGGTCCAAATCTTATTGGAGAGGGAGGACCACTAGTGGGAGGGGGGATTGCTAGTGCGGGAGCCCTAGAATTACTGGAAGATGATGTTGGAGAAGGAGAATCACTCGAAAAAATGGGTTGGATCGCTAGAGAATCACTTTGGATCAAGGGGGATCATTGATGCCGCCGTAGAATCGTTGGAGTTGTTGGAGCCGAAGGGGAGTTAGGAGGGTTGGGGGGCAATCTGGAGGGTTTGCAGGCTGATATCACTCTAATTTTGAGAGATTTGCTAGAGTTAAGTACTCCCGACGGAATCGACTGATTCTGATCTAGACCAATTCTGTTAGGAATCTAGTTTGGATTGGTTATCTAGGCAAAAATCGGATCGAGACTGACCAATCCAATTCGGGAAGCAGCCGATTCCAAACCAATTCAGCTGATTTTGTAATCAATGCTTTGAAGATGAAGATCCTTTTGTTTATGCAATGGCCTTCTTTCATGATGTACGAACCTTTTAGCATTTGTAGTTTTTTTATGGAAAGGAACAATTAGTCCCAAGTCTCCTAACTTTCTAATGCAAGAAGAAAAACTTAATTATGCCATCTAATGATGGCCATGGCATGTCATCTCATGAGAATCTTGTTCTCGCCGGCTCTGCGAGGTCCAGAATAACTAAATTCTCGGTCTCTTTGGCTGTTCTGGAAGTCTAGGGGTGGCGCTAGCTGCGAGATGGCTGTTGCATCTCTTCTTCGCCTTATTGGGTGGGAAGGAGCTCATACCGAATCCTCTTAGAGTCGGTACGAGCTGGATCCGATCATTCCTGTGAGCCGATATTGCATGGAAGATGGGGAAGATGCAGCTTGAAGTTGCCGCAGTGGCGACACTACCTTGGCATTGGATACCAACTCCGATTTGACCTAAAATGGGTCGAATTGGACCGCAAACTCCATAGAAACTTATCTATAGACATATTTTTAGGTTTCTTTTTGTTTTTTTTATATTGTTAGGTAATGTATACCCTGCGCAAGGATTGCCATCTCGGATCTCGGCTTCGTCTCGGGAGGTGAAAGAGAAGAGATCACAGAGAGATCTCGAAAAAATCTCAGGAGATCGGATCTCGGATTCTCGGATCAAAATGTATATATGTATGAAACATAACATAATATCTTATAAAAATAATAGTACATCAATGAATTTACATGAAAATATATAACATATTTTGTACATCAATTGTGTGAATGAACAATTATGAAACACTTTCAATACCAAAAGGATAATCTTTGTACTTCTAAAAGATTTAAACTTGTATGTAATCTTATTTAAATACTAATATGGTATTAAACTTGTAACACATTTTTATGTGATAATATAAGTGATAATGAAATGTGTTAAATGTGTTTACACTATCATAAACGGGGAGCAGAGTAGTCGCAGATCGATCTGCGTGGTCAGGTCGCGGGGGTCAAGAGGGCAGCACCCCTTGTGGGGGTATTCATGAAATTTTTTTATGGACTAGTCTACATGGGGCGAGATCTCAGCGATCTCGTATCTCGGCCCCTTGGCGAGATCGAGATTCTCGCGAGATCTCGACGAGATGGGATTCCATGACCCTACGTAAATGAAATTCGAGATATGATCTCTCGAGATTTTTTTGAGAATCTTGCGAGATCTCCTTTTTCACCTTTCAGAGATGAAGTCGAAATCCAAGATGGCAATTCTTGATGATAGCCCGAATATCTTTTTTTGACAGCCCGAATATCAATATCATTGGCATCATCCTTTTTTTTTGGTTGTCACACGGTTTACAAATTTGTCTATTCTCTAATCCTATGTGATATGGCTATTGATTGCTGGATTGCATCTATCTTTTTTTTGGAAGCTGGCGGAAGCCACAATTCATTAATTTGCAATGAAGAAATGGATACATGAAAAAAAGTGCCAAACCTAGACTACTATCAAGATGGTAACAATCTAGAAAATTTACAAGTAAAGATGCTTTCCTTTGAGGAAACTGACTCCAAATGAAGTCCAAACTGCATAAGAACTAGAGTGAGCATAATCCTGGTCCTTAACAATGAAGCCCAAGTGCTGAAGAATCTTTGATAGGGTCTCGAAACTGGTTGAAGACCCTCCTGTTCCGGGTGTTTGAAATTGGCCATAGCATGGCCATGTAGATACGTACTTATATTCTGGCTGGCCACTAAAAATTTTATATTTTGGACAAATAGCACCATAGGAAGTTAATAATGCCACACCTTAAAAACATGTGATTTATATCTTTTGCAAAAGTCCCACAAAAAAGAAATCTTGTGGAATGAATAGGAAAGATGTTCTGGATCAAGACTTTGGTTTGTAATCTATTCCTACAAATCTTCCGGAGAAAAATCTTGATTTTGTAGGACAGGATAGGATTTTCTACAGCCTTCCACCAATCCACTTCTATTCCTCCTGGGTTCAACTTATGGCAAGTTGATCTGGCTGTGAAGGCCTTGCTTTTGCTAGGGATCCATGCTAACTTTATTTTTTGTGTTTCCATGCATCTTTGATTTTTAATGGTGTACATTAGATACATGAAGTCAGCAATTTCCTCGTCTTTAAATTCTTTTATAAAGTGAGGGGTCTAACCTGCTGAGTTTTTCTAAACCGTCTAAACTTTTTCTTCTCTGTTTTGGTTATTCTGTATAATCTATCTTCTAGTGATGGTGGCTGATCTTTTTGTGTAGGATGTCATTTCCCTTTGTTTTCCTAGGGGTTATGAGTGCATCTTCTTACAAGGATTGCTTGCAATTCACTTCCTTTTTTATTATACTCAACCTTCTTTTATCATTCAGTTCCATTGTTCCCCCAAGAGTGTAGTGTGATTCCAAACCGTCTAAACTTTTTCATCTCTGTTTTGGTGATTCTGTGTAATCTATCTTCTAGAGATGGTGGCTGATCTTTTTGTGTATGATGTCATTTCCCTTTGTTTTCCTAGGGGTTATGAGTGCATATTTTTACAAGGATTGCTTGCACTTCATTTCCTTTTTTGATTATACTCAACCTTCTTTTATTATTCGGTCCCATTGTTCCCCCAAGAGTGTAGCATGGAGACTTCTGATACTATTGCCCTTTCAGAAACAATGCTGTTACTAAAATTTCTGCTTCCTGTGGCATGATGTGGCAACGAATTTATGCGTGACTTTTGTTGCTTGCCATTCTTCAATATGATATTCAGACAGGCATAGATATATGGGCAGACATAGTTTATTGCAGCTACATAATCTGATGAGTTTAATTATGCAAGTAGAATTGGAAAGAGGTTCTCAGATAATAATTTCTTGCATGGTCACATGGCCATCTTAGAACACAGGTGGTCGTTACCGAGCGAGAGCTCGCACATTAGTTGTCCTGTTTATTTTCAAAGAATGGCCTCATTTTGCCCAGTAAACTAGGACATCTTCCTGGCATACGTTGTTTTGCAATACCTTCATGTGTTAAAAATCTGTCCAAGTGGTTATACTAAAAAAGCACGAGAAACTAGGAGTGGAGAGCATTAATCATTTGGTTTTTAGGAAAGCTTGATTTAAAGAATTATGCTGTCATAATCACATATACATATACACATTGCAGGTGCTTTCTGTGGCTGTTTACAACCATTACAAGAGGATCTATCATGCTTCAATAAAAAAGGGGTTAGTCATGATATGAACCCAACTATTTTTTTGTGTTCCTTTTGCAAAAATCTGTGGTGATCCTGCTGTTATGTGATTTATGTCTATGCAATCATTTGATAATTGCATTTGAAATAAAAGCCTAAATTTATCCATGACACTCATGGAATAAATTTGTTGATCTCACATGCAGATCTGGGGCTGTATTGGAGAACCTTGAGGCAGAAGTTGATGATGACGATACAGTAGAGTTGGATAAGAGTAATGTGCTTTTGATGGGCCCAACTGGCTCAGGTACTACAGATCTGTCTTCTATTTTTATAATGTTTTTAAATGATTTGCTCCATGAAAGTTTGGCACACTGTTCAAGTTTCCTATTCCCAGTAAAAATGATGAAATACTATATCTTTTTTGAGTTGAAGTGTGTCGGACCAAAAAATCTCTCAAAAAAAGAGAGAAGAAAAAAAGGGGGAAGAAGAAGAAACGGAACAGGGGGGGAGAAGCCGAAGGAGGAGCAAAAGCTCCCTATCACTGTTGATAGAAGGGCCTAAGGCCACCAAGGTTGTCTTCGCTGCCCTCCTACGCATCCATCGAACCCATCGGGAGCGGGAGAGGCCACTATTGCCGCCATTACAGTCGCTGGGAAGAAGAAGTAGGGGCGGAAGCTCTGCCCTGTGCGCCGGAGAAGAGAAAGAGGGGGAGGAGCAGTTGGAGGAGCCGCCTTCACCAGCTGCAGCTGCCGCCCCCATCGTCGCCGGAAGGAGCACCGCGAGGGAACCCTCGCGGGTGCCGTACCGTCGGGGACAAGCTCCTCCCACCACCATCGTCCCCTTGCACCGAAGCCGCCATCGCCGCCGTTGCCAGAGCCCGCCGGAGCTGTCGCCATCGCCGGAGCTCGCCGCGACAGCCCTCGTGGGCGCTTCCTGGTCGCCGAGAGAGAGAGATGGTCGGGGAGAGAGAAGGACGACGGTTCGGGGGTAGCCGAGTCAATACCCGGTCAACACACACACAAAAAAAGAGACCGCCGAGTGGGCGGTCGTGGCCCACGCGCGCGCGGCCGCGGTCTGTTGACCGGGGGGTGAAGTTACCCCCCCAGTTTGACTTGGTCAAACAGCGCAGGAAAGTCAAAAAAAAATGAGAAAAATGGGGTAACTCCACCCCATTCCGTTCACCTCCTCCACTCCCACGAAAATGGACTTAGTGGGGTGAGTTTTGAGACCAAAATGCCCCTGAAAATTCCCTATAAATAGGCTTGAAGTGCTGTACGTAGATGAGTTGGCATTTGGTGAGAAAAGAGAGTTGGGAAGAGAGAGAAGCTCCACATTCTCAGTCCTTAGAAGGTAAGAAATACCTTGGTTTTGTGCTACCTTTCCATAAAAAAGGGGCCGGTTTTGTGCTACCTTTCCATAAAAGGGGCCCAAAATAGTGAACTATTTTGGATAGAAAAAAGCCAACCCAACTCCGGTCTAGCCGAAATGCTGCCGAAATTAAGTGGTTTTGCGCTACCTTTCCATTAAAAGGGGCCCAAAATAGCTTGCTATTTTGGATAAAAATAGAAAACCCAAATCGGTAAAGCCGAAATGCCGGCCAAACCAAACGAGAATTTAAATGAAAACCCAAGTTGGTCAAACCGAAATGCCAGTCAAACCGAACGAGAATTCAAATAGAAAACCCAAGTCGGTCAAACCGAAATGTTGGTCAAACCGAACGGGAATTCAAATAGAAAACCCAAGTCGGTCAAACCGGAATACCGGTCAAACCGAACGGGAATTCTAAATGAAAACCCAAACCGGTCAAACCGAAATGCCGGTCAAACCGAACGAGAATTCTAAATGAAAACCTAAATCGGTCAAACTGAAAAGCCGGTCAACCCGAACGAGAATTCTAAATGAAAACCCAAGTCGGTAAAGCCGTAATACCGATCAAACCGAACACAAGTTATGACATGTATTGAGAAGAAAGGCTTGAACGCCCTCTCATTTGTTGTACTTCCATGTACTCAGATCGACATGAAATGAAATTCAAATTCGATTGATGTGTTATGTTACTCCAAAAGTGACATCAAATCCCCATGAACTCCAAAAGATGGAATAAACTAAATAAATTATTTAAATAATTTCCAAACTTAATCAAATAATTAAATTTGATTAAATCAAATCAAATAATTAAATCTGATTAAATCAAATCAAATAATTAAATATGATTAAATCAAATCAAATAATTACTTATTTATTAACAAAAATGCCATCATAATAAAATCAAATTCATGCCATAAAATCATACATAAAAAATGACTACAAATAGTTACAAAACATGTTAAGTTTGAATCCGACTTAACTATGAAAAATTAAATCAACCTAAATGGATAATGCTACTTAATTAAATAAGTATGCATAACAAAATTCAAATCAAATAAATGATCAAAACATTAATAAAATGTTAACATAATCCAGTCAAAATTATGTCATTAAATAATGCATAAAAATGTCAACCAATGACTACAAAAACAAGTTATGTTGGATTAAAATCAACCATGACAAATTAAAGTGATCAATATTATTAAGAACAAATCTTAATAATAATAAAAAATTCACTTAAATCAAGCAAAAAATGCTAACAAACACAAAAATGGAAATTAATTCCTACAAACAAATAAAAAAAAGAGATCAACTCAAAATTGTCTAAGTCAACAAATGACCAAAGACATAAACAAAACAAAACAAATCAAATCAAATCTTAAATAAAAGAAGAAGAAAATCAATGAACCCAAACTAAAAAGTTTGAATTAAGTTCAACCAAATTCTATCTCATAAGGCCATGGGGATATGTCTTCTAGCTTTGTGTTTATGTGGATGAATGACTTCCGATCAATATGTTGATATGATGGTCAATCAAGGGTTTTCGAGTGTTTGCTCGATGTAATTAACACCGGAATATCGCAAGTCCGGTGGAGAGAGGTCAAAATTTATTTTCAAAGAACTCAGATAACCTCACAAATTAAATTGTGGTTCAGATCATCTAAGTGGTGGGTGATACCCATATCGACGCTTAGCAAATCTGTGGAACCATCAGTGTTCCTATAAAATAATGCCACATCAAATTAGCTAATTTTCCTATGGATACCACATATTTTCATAGTAGTCAATGCTAGCCTAAAGCTAAAGGAATTTTCTAAAAAATGGAATTCTGATGAGAGGGAAATTCGAGGTTTCAACAAAGTGTTATACTATATAAGACTATTAAGTTTTACATTTTTGCTTTTGTTCTGTGAAAACTGCTCGTTTTTAGTGGCCCTACTTACTTTTACTTTTGTTCATAAATACAGGGAAGACATTGCTTGCCAAAACGTTAGCTCGTCTTGTGAATGTCCCATTTGTTATTGCAGATGCAACAACTTTGACCCAGGTTAGAGCAGAATTTTATTCTTTTCCTTTTGGCATTAAATGTCATAGATTGGTTCTTCTTGTATTCTATCATATATGATTTTTTGGAGGGGAGGAGGGATGTTGGTTAGGGCAGGACAACTTCTCAAGCTACGTGCATCGTAATAATAAATGAATTAGTTTCATCTCTTTTTTGTATGTCATCATTTGGTGTATTTTCTGGAAAGCTTCATATGGTGTCATAGATGAATCTGCTTTTGCATAACTTTCATACATGGCATATGATATGTTAGATAAGAAAGGTCCCTACACATGTATATTGGAAAATCCATGGTATCTGCAGCAGTCCTCTTTTTTTTTTCTCTTCAGAAACATGGCAAACAGGAATTCAGTCTTTTCACATTGACTTTGCCTGAGATAGTGTCTACTGCATGTCATTTTTGAGGATCTCAGGATGAAGCTTTATGGTGTAGCCCCTTAGTGGCTGGCACTGAGCTATTACATGTAACTAAGAAATGAAGTTGACTATTTTGGGAGAACGAAGCATGGTATTTGGCATCAGCCAACCTGGAGCAGGTCATTCCTTTGCGATCATGATCAATTAATGAAATCTGATTCCAACTAAAAGCAATAAAAAGAAAAGATAAATTGTACATGGATACTGGGCCCTTTAAAGGTTGATGTAAATTATTCTGAATCAGCATAGTAGACAATCGACTGGATTTTGCCTGGACTTGCCTGAAACAGGGCCTTGAACTATATAGACGAAGGAGAATTTTTTTTTTTAATGTGACAAGAAGATGTCACAATTCATTGAAATGTCAAATGCAAAGTACGAAGTGCTAGACAAAAAACATAAAGCAAATGTGAAAAGCAAGGAAAAGAAGAAGACAAGTGAACCAACCGATTGACTGCCAGGATGGTCGTAATCGGAGGCTAAATACAAACACAATGACTTCCAGGCAAACATTTATCAATCAAAGCTTCCTTGTTCTAAAGAGTATACACCTTTGCTTCTTTATCTATTGAAACTCTGAACAACAAAGGATACCGATCAACAAGTTGTGAGTGATGGGCCCATCAATCCTTCCAGAACAAGGTTCTCTTGCCATTTGCAACCAGGATAGCTGTATATGCAATGACAAAGTCCTAATTCTGCATAATATCTTTCCAAATTCTGGAAAACCTTATTCAAGAACTGAGGTCTCTTTCTTAGTCTTTATTGACAACTATTTCATATTTATAACAAACAATCTTGCACTATAAGAAATCATTACATTGGTTAAGCTTCCACAACCACTTGGAAAGTAGGGCATTGTTAATTCAGTCAAGAGGAAGAAAACCAGTATCACCATTCTCCTTTCTTTTATAGACATGATCCCATTATCTTAGATGAATGCCCTTATCATCTCCTTTTCCTTGCTAGATGGAAGTCGCTATCAAGCTTTCAACTTCTTTCAAACGCAACTAGGAATCTTGACAATGGAGAAATAGTAAAGGGAAATACTTTTCAGCACACTCCTATAGACAATATCTACCTCCCACCAGTAGATAGCATTTGGTCCTTTACATTCCTGCAATCTCCTTTCCACTTTTTCGATAAAGGTTTGTCGGTTACCAGGTTGGGAAGCCTTTGTAGACAATGGTAAGTCCAGGTACTTGGTTGGCAAGGAACTCCAACATTTTAAAGATCTGATGCAAATCTTCTTCTTGGCATTCATTGACATTGGTCTATAGTTGTCAAAGGTGCTCGCCTAGGTGTAAAGGCAGTTTTTGGAACTGCCTTGGGTGCACACCCATTGTCTGCCCATTAAGCGTGCATCTTGTCACCTGGCTGGTTGTTAAGCCGATTCACTAGTTTAAGTCTAACTTAAACCCTTCCCTGGCTCCCCCCCTCCGAAAGCCTCACGGCACCTGCGGAAGAAGAGCTCGCCATTACCGCCATTCATTGCTGTAAAGCTTGTTTGGGCATCCCTCTGGTTGCGTAAACCTTCTTCTATTCCACCGTTATTTTTTATTTTTTCTTTCTAATATCTAGTAGAAATGTTTTAATCTTGTTACGAAGTTCTAGTGCTTCAATGTTTAATAAGTTAGCAGACTAACAAGTTTTCTCCAGTGCGTTGATGGTTTTTGACTGATGGTATTTTGAACTTTCAGTATTTTTTTTATCTTCTCCATATTGTAGTGAGTCTTGTTTGGTGCATGGATGTACCTGTGTTAGGTTGGAACCCTCTAGACCCTATCGGACACATCTTTGCTAGGGTTTGGACACATGGATTGCAGAATCGGTCGATCCGGATCGGGATCGACCGATTCTTGGATCGGATCGGTACCTACCGATCCGATTCCTATCGGAATTAGCGATCCAGCCGGGAGTCCCGGCTGGATCGGCCGGAATCGATAGGATCGGTCGATCCCGGACCGATCCACCCGGATCGATCCCAAAATCGGTCGATCCGGACCGATTCGCCGGAAAACCGGAAGACCCGGAATCGAACCGGTCGGGATCGATCCGTCACCGTTTTTAAGGTCCGATCACCCCTTTGGAGGTCGATCCGGACCGTTCTCCCCCCACTTGCCCCTTCTCGGCTTCTTCTCCTTCCCCCTGCGGCGCCTTGGAGATCTAGAACCGGCATCCGGCGATCCAAAGCATTTGGAGACGATCCAAACTATTCAAGGCTTGGGAGGCGTCCACCCTAAACAACACAAGGTTTGTAAGGGGGGGTTTCGATCTCTTCCTCCCCCCGCGGCCCCCGGCCGCCGCTGACGGGATCCCCATTGGGGGGGATTATTTCACCCCCGTGGGGGTGGAATTGCACCCCCGAAGGGTGATTAGCACCCCTTCGGGGTGTTGTCACCCCGAGGGGGTGGCCCTACGATCCCAGGTGGGGGGGGGCTGCAATAAAATCCCCCCATTGGATTATTTCACCCCCGATGGGGGTGGAATTGCACCCCCGAAGGGGTGATTAGCACCCCTTCGGGGTGTTCGATCACCCCCTCGGGGGTGGCTGTTCTGATCCCCCTAGGTGGGGGCGGGGGCTGCGAAGATAAAATCCCCCATTCGGGGGGGATTATTTCACCCCCATGGGGGTGGAATCGCACCCCCCGAAGGGGTGATTAGCACCCCTTCGGGGTGTTCAACAACACCCCCGGGGTGTGTTTCTGATCCCACAGGTGGGGGGGGGCTGCGGCATAAAATCCCCCGTTGGGGGGGATTATTTCACCCCCGATGGGGGGTGGGAATGCACCCCCGAAGGGGTGATTAACACCCGCCGGGGGTGTTCGACCGCCACCCCGAAGGGGTATTTATTTTTACGATCCCCCCCAGGTGGGTGGGGGGGGCTGGTTGTCAGCTTTAATATTGTGTATGGTTTTGTGTTGTAGATAAGATGTCGGACGAGGAGCATGGCACCGGACCCGCGAGAATTTCGTGACATTGGATGGCAACATGGCCATCTCCTTGATTCGAAGAAGAAGAGTTAGATGCAAGTGATGCCAAAAAGAGATGAATGAAGGTGTGTATCGGCTCGCAACATATAGCCGGGACGGGTGGCAATGTAAAGAAGTGTGATAAAGTACCGAGCCGAAATTTGATGGAGGAGATGAGGGCTTATATAGCGGAAGGGCATCGCGAGAGGGAGGTGAGAATTGGTCGGAGACAAGACCTACGTGACGAGTTGCTAGGTCGGAGAGACGCCGATCTTATGGCGGAAAGAGCAAGAAAGGAAAGGGCTAGCACGTGAAAGGGTCCAAGTTGATTCTTCATCTTCATCGGATGAGGAAGAGTAGGCTCGTGCCGTGAGGATGAGGAACGAAGACGAGGGAGCGGGGAGGTTCGGCCCCACAGACGATCCGATGTGGGGGCGGGGACACGCCCTGTTCGAGAGCTGAAATTCGGAGGACACATTACGTTCGACCGATGCCGACCCCAGAGACACCTTGCCATGTATAGGGAGAGTGGCATAGGTCGAGAAGGGTATAAAACAAGCATTTAAAGGGGGTGAAGGCATCAGATCGCGAAAAGAAAGCCCTTAAGCATATGGTCAAGTTCTTTCTACGTACGAGTAAAGATTTGTTGAAGTTGTGGTTAGCATTTGCTTGTCGATATGAATTTCTTATTAGGTTAGCTATTATTAACAACCCTCTCTTTTCTCTTATCTTGTTTTTGAATTTGTAGGTGTCCGGCACGTACGCAACACCGTCTATATTTCCGGACTATGGTTGATGCAATGGTGAGGCCGAGGCCGGGGTTGAAAGCCACGACATCAAAGTATATATATGAAACGAGGCTTGGATGAGGAGGTCGATGAGTTGACCTGCATGGATAGATGGGTTGAAACCATCTGGAAGGAGAGGGCGTGCCTTTGTAATGTGCGATGGATGAATCGAAATCACGCAAGGAGGTCACTTATAAACTTCCTTGTGTATTGTTCCAGGGTACCGTATTTCGAAGTCGGTTGATGCATCGAGGCAGTGAAAAATGCAGTTACCTATTTGGCTTGATGAACAATGTGGTGGATGAGATAGGGGAGGCCAACATTGTGCGGTTGTCGCAGAGCAATGATGCCTCGTATAAAGTACACGGGGAAAGAAGCTAATGGAGGCTCGACCTCGCTTATTTTCGGGTGCCACGCGCGCATTCTATTGACACGATGTTAGAAGATATTGGTAGGGATGCTAATGTCGAGTCCTTGGTCGACGGACAACTTATCACCTCATTTATCTTATGTGCATCCACGACTTTTACATATTATGAGGGAAAGACATGGTTGATGGTCGTGATTTGATCGGACCGGGTCCCACAAGATTTGCCACTCATTTTATTGCATTAGAGAGCACTATACGGGTACAAGGCTAGTTTAAAAGGTTCATTCTCTCCATCGCTTATCGGGAGTACGTGGATACATACGGGAGCTCATTGGATCGGTTATGAGATCTGCTATTAAAGATGGAAGCGGTGATAGAAGATAACGAGGTGGTGGGAGAAGGTGCAGATTTATTTGTCGTAGAACCTTTGGTGCGGTACTTAGGTTGGTGGATTCGAAATGACAAAAATCGGATGGGGTACTGTATGATGCTATGGATAAAGCTAAGTTGAAAATTAAAGAGAAGCATCAAGGGTTACAAAAGTGGTGGAAGGTGATTGACAACGGATGGGACAAAACCACACACGCGACATTCATGCTGCGGGTATAATTTAGTAGTGTAATATCTTAATGATTACAAGTTATATTTTGTGTATTACCCCCATTTGTCTTTAAACTAATGGAGTAATAATGTTGTTACGTAGGTATGCAGAACCCGAGATACGGTATGGTGGCCAAGTATGTAATGATGGTGAAGTATTATCAGGCACACTATCTGTAATTAAACGACTATGTAAGACCCAAGAAGACAGAACGTGCGCTGAGGTTGAAGTAAGTAATGCGTTTCATATTAATTAAACTTTTAACTTTATCTCAAGAAGAGAAGATAATTGTTTTAGTTTGTGTTTTCGGATGACCGTATAGGCCGAATTGGGGTGTACGGGGATCCAGATTTGCGGTACTCGCATGATAGGGTCCCCACTAGTAATATGCTTACCCGAATTAATGACTCTTTGGTTAATTGATTTTTTTACATAACGTTATCGACGTGCATGTAATTGTCTTCTTTACAATTATGTCGAGTGGTGGATTATGGTGACAATGACTGGATGGAATCCACTCGCTGGGTGTTGCAATTCGGGTGCTAAGTCGAGCACATCGTCATCCCGTGCGAGAGAAATTGGAGCACCTTCAACCTTATTCATACGAAGAGGAGAAATATGTTGAAGACGGAAAAGATTGGAGAAGCTTGTCTACTTGCCATTACAATATGAGGTGAGGATAAAGAATATCAAAGATAGGCGGAAGACAACGGAAGCAGTAGATTTGCGGTTGCGGGTGGATTGTACCAAGAAAGAGCACGCGAGGCCCAAGCTACTCGGGGCTTGTCCCGGGCGGATGTGGACTTGGAATATCTATTCGAGAAGAACATCCGCTTGCGGCATGGGTGGAAGACAAGGATGCCGAGGAGAGCAGTTCGACCACAACGACGGAATCATGGGCCGAAGGAGAGCCGATGTGTTGTTGGTGAGGATGAAGACATGCGGGATGTTGAAGAAAGTCAAGTTCCGTGCACACTCCACTTCTGATCCACCCGGACTACTGACTTCTCTCAGGAGAGACATCCGGCTCCGCCCCGGCCGCTACGGCCTCACCTGCTCGGATTCCGAGTTTCGGGTCCTTCTACCCACCACCACCAAGAAAGGCGGGTGGATTATTTAGGGCTTTAAAGAAAGTATGCTTACCTTCGCGGCAAGCGAAGTCGAGGAGATCTTACATTGAAGAGGAAGAAGATAAGTATCGAAACGGCGACATCATCTCCTTGACGACGAGACCACTCGGCCACCTTCATCGGATGAGGATGAAGAAGAATTTGTGCCACCCACACAACAATAGCGTAGGGGGTGGAGGTGAGGTGGGGGTGGCGGCGTAGGGTGGAGGCGGCGCCTCGGCCTCGGTGCGGGTGAGGGTGGCTCTACTAGTAGTGCTCGGACGAGTGGAGCGAGGTCCGGATGATTTGAGTGATAAAAGACACTCGTATTCGAGTGGCGAGGGCGGCGGACGGTGGACGAGGTTGAATGTTTTGACGAGTTTGCATCTTCCTATCCGAGGCACCTGCCTCGGACAATGAGCCTCCGGCTATCCACCTCCACCATCTTTTTTACCTCCACCTCCGACCGATCGGGGAGTTTATGAGTTCACCGACACGGCCCGGTCTTTATTTTCTTATGGATACGGGCTGCAATTATGACCGACCCTAATCAATGGAGATTTGCGAGAAAATCGAATGACCAAGACGAGAGATCCAGGATCCGGATCCTACTCCGGACGTTATCATAGTTGGTGGTGATACATATGTATAATGTATTTCTTTGTTTATTTCACGCAATGTAATATGAGTGGTAAGAAGAATATGTGTTGTACAATTTGTGGAGTTGGGTATGATTGTTTGTTTGGTAAAAACATGTATCTTATTTGATGCATGATGTGTTCTATTGTGTGATTAGATATGATATGTGTTCTATATGATTGATTGTTAATTTGTTATATGAATGATTGTTCCCTATATTTTTTTCACATTTTTCCTGAGTCCTATGTATTTTTATTGAATTTTTGGCGATTTTTCCATATTTTTTCGAAAAGCAAAAAAAAAAAAAAAACCGATCCAGACCGATTCTGGATCGATCTAGCTCCAAGAGAATCGGCCTGGATCGGTCTGATCCGATCCGATCCGGATCGGATCGGACCCCACCGATCCAGGATCTGATCCCGATCCGGCGATCCTTGTTTGGACATCATGATTGTTTATGAGATAGACGTCTTGCCATAAGGCGTCTGCCTAGACGCCTTGTCACCTAAGCAATAAAAGACCCTTTTGGGTACCTTGACAACTATGCATTAATCCCAAGCAGTTCACATTTCTCCCAGTTTATCTTCAGACCTGTTATGGATTCCATCATATACAATAAGATGTGTGATATGTATTTTTTAAAGTTGAAGAAAGCAACAGTGCATCATCTGCCATTTAAAGCTGTGAGATATGCTTCCTATTGACACTAATTTCAAAATTTTTAATTAACCCTTCCTATTGGCATCATCTGCCATTTGGTGCATGAGGGGAATCCAAAGGTCACTTTGACCATGTACTCATCTTCCCTCATTTTTCTTCCCTTTCTTTACTATAGGAAGGCACTATTGGCCATCCTTCAAGGATCTTTTGTTTGGATGGAGAACAAGAGACGAAGGACGTCCTGCCATCGTCAACCTAGTGGAGAGTCAACTCAAGAAGAGCTAGCTGAAGGAGAAGTGCATCAAAGAAGCCGACTTTGAAGTCAAATCCAACCCCTACTGAAGCCGACTTTGAAGTCAAATCCAACCTCTACAAAAGCCGACTTTGAAGTTGATAACATCCTCTACATTCAAGCAAAGGAAGAAGAAAAGGTAAAGGAGAGGTGTCTAATGGAGTACCATCTTTACCCCATCCCTTCCTCCATCTCAATCCAATTTTTTTCATTCTAAGAGTCCTTTGAAATAAGCCTTAATCTGCCGGTTTGGCATCTCCACTGAGTAGTCTACCAGCTTCACTATCCCATGGTTTCTAGTCCCCTTTGCATGGCCCCTTCATGTACACTGAGTCTTATATGGCCTGTTCCTGCCTAGCCTATACGCTAATGCACCGAGATGGCGAGATCCAATATTTCACATGCCATAGACCTCTCAGATCAACCTTTGAATAGGCTTGAATGTATGGGATTTCTATCCAAATTGTTGGGCCCTGCTGTTTATCCCTCTCAGGTCAGTCAATACCCCTTAGATCAAATCTAAACCTATGCTGATGGCCAGCTGAGCTGACTTTTGCACAGCCATAATTCTAATAGAAAATTCTGCATGTTGCAAACCCTGATGGATGGCAGAAGGATGTAGAAGCCAAAGATGCTCCAAAACTGCGAAGCTTGGCATGACTGTGACAGACAATCAAATGACAACAAGCAAGGAGGCCTTAACCGGCCATCTATGTGGAATAAAAAAGTAAAAAATATCAATAAACTCAACTAAGACTGTGTGGGAGTAACTTCATGCCAGGCTTTTTAGTCTTAGTTAAAATTAAATCAAAATGCATCAAATAAATGAATAATCAAAGCTGATTGGGAGCTGGTTCTAAGGCTTGAGTCCTACGCTTTGGCAAAACTTAAAAGCATGAAAACCAAATTTAAGGGTGGCATAAAAAAGTTAATCTCACAAGGGGATAAGACCCCAATGTCATACTATCTTTATCTCCCGATGACAGAATAAATTGATGGGCAAGGGGAGGATCAAACCCATTATATCATGGGAAGGCAATGCATATTCACATGTTTAACATGTCCGACCATAGGTTGGTGAGGGAAAACAATGAGAAAATGCCCAAATGCCTATCAAAGGCTAGGGAAATTCTATCATAATTCAATCGAGGGATTTGATATTCATGCCTCCCACATTGTTTATGTACTCTCAATCAACTCAGTCAATGAAAAATTCCATGATTCAGTGCATTGCTGATGTGGGAGGGAGTATAAACAACTCTATAAACTCGAACGAACGAAATTGGAGGAACCTAAACCATTATCAATCAGCCACCCAATAATTAAACAAAAATCCATACATCATCAATGAACCAGTAAATCAGCCCCTAATCAGACAAAAAAATCAGTCATGAAACCAAGCCTCAAATTGGTTAAAGATCAGTCCATGAACCGGCCATTAATTAATTAATCCGAAACCCCAAAATCTGAAGTTTGGTAAATCTGAAACCAGTTGGAAACATGAATCAAATAGGAAAATTTTTTTAAAAAAATCTGAAAGTCTGGAAATCTTAAGTTTGGAAAGTCTGAGAATGGGACAATCCTAAAGGACTTAAAAATCTGAAAAAACAGAACATCTGGTATTAATATCCACCGAAAACTGTATTGTACTAATGTAGCATTTTACCCATTCAATACATCTGTACTTAAAGTTCATCAATTGCATCACTCTAGCAAGGCAGTTCTAGTTTACTTCCTCGTATGATTTCTCAAAATTCAACTTAAGCAACATACACTTCATTTTTCTAGGCTTCTGGCCATGAATACGCTCATAAGCAGCCATAAAATTTTCGAGAATATACCTAGCAGGAATGAAGCTTGCTTGCAAGGAAGGATGGGTCCGGGTCGCGTGTCACGACCCGGATTTTTACATGCATAGTGGAAGGTAATCCGGCGACGTAACGGGGAAAAATATCAGTTTGGAACCAAATAAGACTAAATCATCAATTCAAAATAAACAATTCAAATAATTCTGTCCAAATAACACTACGGAGTTACAATCTAAATAATACCAACATTGAATAAGTAATCACTAGCTTCTCGAATTCCAAAACACCACTACGCTTCTGCTGCGCTAAACCTGCAATCCTGAAAATATTAACAACGGAAGATGTGAGTTACCACAGACTCAATAGGTCTTACACCCGAACTACCTTATTATAATAATGATTTCTATTGATATTAAAGATAAATAACTTAAAAATTCAGATTATAATACATAAGGTTAGTTAATTATATATCTTCAATTACAATGATTACAATGCCTTTCTACTATCCCATAAGCTAATATGATTCTATATGCAGTAAACCGACATAACCTGCATATTTAACTAAACTAGGTATGCATACATCACATCAACCTATCATAATGCAAAAGACACAACTGGACCACTAATATCCATGCCAAAATGTATAACTAAACACTTGTCTGAGTAAATATCATGTTTCATTTGGACAATGTAGCCATGTCACAAAACTAACACCAGATTTACCATATAGTAGGAAGTAACATATAGTAACTAAATTCCATAGTACCCCTAGGCAGAGGAGTACTTAGGATAAACTGCGGTATCCGAGATCGAAGGATGCTCCGGATTCAACTAATCTCCGTTGCCCATGGGCCACTAACATAGTCTGGTGAAGTAAACTTCCATCACAGTGTAGCACACTGCATTAACCACATTTCACACAATACAAGCATATAAATAACTCATACAGTAACCATGAACATTAAATTGACAATCTAAATATGAAATACATAGAAGAACACCTATGGCTCTATGTACCACATATTTGCATACTATACCACAATCTAGCACAAACCAGAACCATTCAATCATGTGATGCATCTAAATAGGATCATGCAAGCTACAACCTAAACATATTAATCACATGCTTAGACAGACACTATTACCTACTGCAAATATGAAATTAAACTAAACTCTAACATCACTGTGCTTAAACCTTACATCGGCTTTTTAACAAATCAGAATATACATATTAAAGATTACCGTGATGCAACTATACTGAATTAACTAGGTTTTAAACACAGAAAATCTATCATGCTGACTAACATATATGGATAAATAAATCAACCTAAATATGCATAGTTGAACAAGCTAATCTAACTCTATCTAAACATGCCAATATTCTAGAAATAACCCACTAATTATATCATATTAATCATGATGATCTAAACATGTTTTTGCGGTTTAATCAAATATATAGGAGTGCTATGAATAGCCGAGATGCCTACCTTTACGACGACGACGAACGGCGCACGGAATTTCAAAGAGATCAATCCGGATAACGAATATGCCGCAGTCATGACGGCGACGGAAAAACCAAGTCGAATGGTATTCTGGAAATCTGCTGGAAGGAGAGGAATAATATAAGAGAGAAGAAATAGAAGAATAGGAGAGAGAGAGATGGTAGATACCTGCTGGGGGGGTTGAAGGGGCGATGGCGCACAGGGGCCACCAGGCACCGGCGGTGTACAGCTGGCGCGAGCACAGGACGACCGAGGGGGGGTGTTGCTGGCGGCAGTCGGCCGCACGGGAAGGCGGCGGGGACTTTGTGGGTGACGTCGTCGAGAGGGCGCGGTGGGGCCGCGGGCTCGCACTGACGCGCGGGGTCAACGCGGTGGGGAGAGGCGGCGGCGTAAGATAGAGGGCGCGGGCTGGGCGCGGCCGCTACGGCCGCGAGTGGCGGCGACCGAGGGGCCGGGATGACGAGCGGCGACCGGGCAAGTGGTGGGGCGGGCGGGAGGCGGCCGCGGACGGCGCGGCGATGGCGACGGCGACGGCGACGACAACGATGTGGCGTCGTCAACGCGCGGGCCGCACGAACGGGAGCGGCTCAACCGGGGGGGTGAGTGGCCGAGAGCGGCGGCGACCGCGGGACAGACATGCGGCGGCAACCGAGCGGGAGGCGGCCACGGCAGAAGGTGTCGGCGAGGTCGCGTAGACGCGGCGGCGGCTAACACGGGACAACATCGCGGGCGGTCGTGGAGGCGGCGGACGGCGGAAGCAGGTCGTGCAAACGCGCAGAGGGAGGCGACAGGGGCCGGGTCAGCGGGCGGCGCTGGCCGCAGGTGGCTGGACGGTGCGAGATGCCGGACGGTGCGCGAGGCCACGCGACGAGGATGAAGAGGAGGCAGCTCGGGGGCAACGACGGGGCCGGGGACCAAGGCGGCGACGAGGGTGAATGGCGCTATGGCCGAAGGGGGAAAAGGAACGATAGCGAGGGAGAAAGTCGCGGACGCAATGAGGTTGAAGGAGAAGCGACGGTTCCGGAGGAAGGTTAAGGTACGGAGAGGGAATTAAAAAAATAGAAGGGAAAGATAATAAGGAAACGGAGGAGAGAAAAAAGATAGGGAGAGAGATTAACACTCAATAAATATAATTAATCTCATAATAAATATAATAAATATTTTTAATTAAATAAAATGCTCTGATCATTACATCGTGACCCCAAATTTTTATTATTTTTTTTGAAAAATTCAAAAAAAAACAAGAAAAATATGAAAAAATCTTGAAAAAGAGTCACCATAACTATATGTCGATTGGATTGAAGTATCTGATGACTCCACATAATTCATTTCATAATACTCTTGACTATATGTAGGGAACTAAGAGTCTTGGGATAAATCATATGCATAGTTGGAAGTATCGTGGTATTCTGCTCTAGCTCTATGGCTACGGTGACTTCCTTCACCTTGCGGCTTTGTACCATGATCGCCGTCTTGGGTCGCACAGGTATATTGCTTCTCGTCGGTAAAACGTAGCGACGTTGTAGGAGATGTACTTGTGAAATGCTCGCGCCCCCGTATCCAGCACCATCATCATTGCTACTCTTTGACGACGAATCCTCGGAAGTCTGGTACTGCACTCGGATGTTCGGCTCCGACGTATCTTCTCGATCGTCTTCGACCGTATCATCATCTGCAATATTAAAAAGGATCAGTCATAACTTGTTTACCTTTTCTCCTACTTTGCGTACTTCGACTAGTTCCTTCTCCGGTCCTCTGTCGCTTTGCTAGGGAGGGAGAGATGTGGAATTTTCGGCCAAAGGGACATCATCGAGCACTTCTTCAGCCCATTGTCGATCTTCTGAGTTGAACTCCAGTTCTCCCAACCCTTCTCGGTTGTTGACCCAAGCTTTTAAGGAGTTCTTCTCGTAGAATATTTGATCCAAATCGATGTCCTCCTCTTCAATTTGCGGCTCTTCGACTGAACGTCCTGCCGCCTGTGATATCCAACTCTTTTGTTCTATCTTGTTCTGCTTCATTCTCTCCAAATTCTTCAACTTTGACCTCACGTTGTAGTGATAATACACGTGGTCTTCAAGTCTCCTTGATGTCAACCTGTTTCTTTGTTTCGTGTGAATCAAGCTGAATGTAGACCAATTCCTCTCGCAGTCCGAAGCCGAAGTGGTTTGGCTTAAGACCCTGATGGCTACGTCTGCCAAGTCCTCATACCCTGGTACTTTACCATGATCCATCCACCAATCAGCTGCATAAATTGAATGTCTTACATTATTATCTAAGTAAACTTTGATTAATTAAGTGATGAAAAATAATGCTACGTATCCGGACTTAGTAGCATCATAGCTCATTCAACTCTGCTCATTCTAAAGTGAAATGCTTACATTCTGTAATCGTACGTCTTGTTGCATACGATAATAGCCTGGTCGTCGTCACCGAGCAACCGTCAGATGACGCTCTTCACGTCATCTAATAGCTCGTTCGTTGCCTTGAACTGTGGACTATAGCAATACTTTGGGTTGAAAAAGTAACTTATGAACCAAATAACATTAGTAAACAACTTATACATATCTAACATTAAAAAAGATTAGTAAATGTTTAAGAAAATATACCTATTGCATGTATGGGTTGATGTAGCGTACGTTCCCAGCGACGATCTATGATATATCCCACCACTTGGTGAAGTCGGACACTGTTTTGGAGATTTCTTCCTTCACTCTCTTAACCGCATCGTATAAATACTCTATGTCTGTTTTTCTATCTCCGTCAATTATCCTTAGTACCTTCACTATGAGTTGGACGATGTTTAACGTCTTCTTTACAACTTTTCAAAAATCTCTACTCTGTATTTTCTCCTCTACTTTTTTGCCCTTTTTTTATCCGATTGGTTACATCTAGATATCCAACTATCCCAACCCGATGAAGTGACCATCTAAGTTAGAGCTCTCCGTTGACTTAACAAACTTTCTAACGAAATGTAGTGGGAGGCGAACCAGATTGCACCGGGCCGTAACAACTCTCGTCCCTTGGTGTGTTCCCTCATAAATGCAGGGATAAAGTTGTGATTGTAAATAAAAGAAGAAATAACTTAGACTAGCTTAACTATCCTGTCTATTTGAGGATTCTTACATATATCCTCCAATATCAAGTATAAGGAGTGGGCGGAACAAGGTGTCCAATACAACTTTGGTTTTTTGACCATAAGCATCTGTCCGACCGCTTTGTATGCGGCCGCATTGTCTGTGATTACTTGAATTACCTGGCTCTTTCCTATTTCTCCTATCACTCAATCTATCAATTGGTAAAGATACTTCGCATACTTTACCCATCCCGATGCGTCGATCGACTTCCAAAAGACCATGCCGCCTTGACTGTACACTAGAAAATTAATCATTGTCTTCCTAGTTATACTTGTTAAGTATAAGATATTAACTTAGTTATACTAAAAAGAATGTTTATACATTTAATATAAATGAGTATAAGAAAATTTACTTACCAGTCCATCCGTCGGTTATTAATATGCAACCTCGTTCCTCCCATATTTGTTCAAATGATGTCACGTACTTCTTTGTTTCTTGCACCTCTATAGGAAGATATACATTGTATATCTCTTTCGGGTTTGGACTAGACACTCCTCTCCTGACGTCTGCGATCGTGTCGATCATGTTCTCGTAGTACGGTCCCCTCGCGGCATTTGTCGGAATACTGTGGTGAAAGAACCACATTGACGTTGCCTGGCTAATCATCTCCTTACATAATTTTAAGTTCTTCATCGCCGTCGTGATTGTCGTTTGACGTTGTCGTTGTCTGGTGATTACGGGATCCACGGGACCTACTGTCGGGTCATCGTCTTAGGTGAGATCATGAATCTCATCTTGCGGTTGATTGTTAGTTCCTCTTCCACTTCTTCGACCACTTCCACTTCCAGACCTTTGACCCATCATTCGGCTGGTGTGTCTATGTAACTCTTCATCGCTGAATGATCTTCGACTTGCTTCCATTCCCCGTAAGTGATCATCTATTTAAGAAATATTCAACTACTTAATTATCTTTTAAAATAGAAGAATGAACTACGTTTATGAGTAAAATAAACATACTCACGTACTCTTCGTCTCCAAAAATTTCCCGTCTCTCTTGTCCGGTCACGTAAATGTGTACGGAACGTCTCTTCGGTTGTAGCAATTCTTCTCGGACGGTCTCCTTATGCTGTTTGCTAGTTCTCTTCGTTTGCTCCATCGCTTGTAGGTGCTTACGAAATTGAGCTCTGACCTCTGACAGAGTCCGTGTGCAAGGAAGAATATTTTCCTTCATACATACAAGATGAAATTTTAAATGATAAATACCACCGAATATTAATTTGTTGCAATATTTACATTGCACTTTTCTCTTTGTCATGGAGATCAAGTTGCAATGTAACTAAGCCGGATCACTCCGGGTCGCGTCGGTAGTTTGGATTGTTTGACTTGAAGAAGATATTTTTTTTACTAAATAATTATTTAAGTAAGTAATTAACTATTTAAAAAAGCTAATGACGTTAATAAATAACAACTAATCTAAGTAAACTTTTAATTATGTAAAATAAATGACTAATTAATTATGTAACTAAGTAAATAATTAACTATACCTTCTAACTAATTATGTACTTAAGTAACTAATAAACTAAAGATCTAACTAATCTTCTAACTAACTAGCTATCTAAGTAAGTAAGTATTAAAAAGAAGAAATTACTTAACTAACTAATCAATGAAACAAGTATTAAATAAATATACTAAATAAACTAATGAAATAATTAAGTAAATGAAGCAGAAAATGAGAGCAATAAGAGCAAAATTTGAGAGCAATGGGAGTTCGAGAGTGAGAGTGAGAGTGAGAGTGAGAGTGAGAGTGAGAGGTGAGAGGTGAGGGTAAGGGGAAAAGCCCCCAGGGGGTTGAATTGGGGTGGGGGGGTGGGTGGAGCCCCCTAATCCATTGGCAACGGTCATATGGTCCGGGTCGCGGGACCCCCGCGACCCAGCTGGCTGAGTCAGCCCGACCGGGTCGGGGCCGGGTCGCGACCCGGCGAACCATGCCTGCTTGTGCCGGACTTACCAACTTCTTAATGTACATACTCAATCTATTAGCTAAAAAATTATTATAATTTTGTAACTTCAATTGAGGAGACTAATGGGCCTGAGGTCTCTAATATTAGTGACACTTTTTCATTGGGATCAAAACTAGGGAGCAAGAGTTGTACAGTTTAATATAACCTTAAAACCATCAAACTCCTTGTACATGCTCAATCTATTAGCTAAAAACTTCGTAATAATTTTGGTCTCTAATATCAGTGACGCACTCTTTCGCAGGGATCAAAACCAGAGAGCAAGAGTTCAACGGTTTAACACAGCCTGGAAAGCCTTCAAAATTCATGATGACCATTGCCATGAAATCACTTTAGACGGACTGCTAACATTTCTGTAAAATCTTGAGAAAAACCATCATGGCCAAGAGTCTTAAATGAATCCATAGACTGAATGGCATTAAAACCTCTTCTTTTGAGAATACACCAATAAAGGATGCAGTTTCTTCTGATAATTTTTTCTGCACAAGCAGATTCAGCAACGGTTTCCACCTACCAGGCTACCATCATACCTAAACAAATTCTCATAGAATTCGGCCACTGCCTAACCTACCTTTGCTGTACCTTCCTTCAGATACCTTTCTACATTCAAACTATGAATTGTGTTTCTTTTGTTTCTGATCGAGGCTCGTGTATGAGAAAACTTTGAATTCTTATCACCTTCCTTCAACCACAATGCCTTTGACCTCTGCTTCTATTTGATTTCTTCTCTAAGGCTCCACTCATTATATTCATTCTTAGCAGCCAAATCATTCTTCTCACATTCAGATGAGCTTCTTCTATCATTTAGTAACTTATATTCTTCCAATCTAGTCATTAAGAAGTTCTTCCTGGCAGTTGATCGGTTGAAAGTGGAATCAGCCTAGCTCCTTAAATGCCTTCTAACATGCTTCATCTTGGAGATAAGCACTATAGTAGCATAAGCAGAAAAACTTCATTCCACCAACCTTGGATAAGGTCCAAGAAAGTGAGATTCCTACACCATCCAGCTTAAAGCAGAATTTTCTCCTACGTGTCCTATATATGCAATCATGATAGATATCAATGGGAAAGTTTATCAGAAACTACTGTGGGGAGGTGGAAAGCTTCCAGCATTCTGAATTCATCCACCCATCATGTGGACACAACAAATCTATCAAGCTTGGACTACTCCAGAGATTTGGTCCAAGTAAATTGCAGACTCTTGTGAGTCTTGTCAGTAATCTCAATGAAACCACAATTGTTCATCGAGTTATTGAACAAATTCATTTCCACTTACCGGTCCCTCTGATTTTGTCTAAGGAGAGAGTTGCTTGGAGCCACCTAGATAACATATGCTATGGAGGAAGTCATACTTATACGCATGCTATGCAGAACTTGTGTTATAATTATAAGGTGATAGTGTGCATAAAAAGTTGAAAATACTGATGTAAAGATCTATGTTGTTAAGAGGCACTCTCCTCAGGTGCGTAGGTGCTAAGGCGAGGCGAGGCAAACAACAGTTTACGCCTTGCCCGGATACCAATAAGGGCTGGATCCGGTAACTTAAAATCCTTTTACCCTCTCCTTGGAACTCTCAATGTTCAGTCTTCCACCTTGAGGTCCCTACATCCTAATGCCGTGCAGGCCCTAGATGTGAGTTTTTTAATTTTTTATATTTTTCTTCAAACATTTTAATGTTATATATAATTATATATTATTGAATATATTAAAAGATATACCTTACCTCAAGCGTCTGTGGTGAGGTGACCCTCCCTTCAGTCTAGGGCACCTCGTGCCTCAAACAACATAAGGAGTGAGCAATATGTGGATATTATAACAAAGCTTGCACAGTAAACTGATGTACCATCGATATCAAGTATCTGAGAAACATAAACGCTGAAATGGCCAGGAAGACCCAAGGGCAAGATCTTAAGGCTGCTGGGTGAGGTGTCACCTTTCTTTACCTTGCCTAGGTGATTGTCTGAAACTGTCATTTTTTATATAGATCTTGAATAAATGTTCGGATCTAATCTAATTGATAGTGGTTAAGACATACAGAATCTCAACATCTGTGATATTAATTTTTCCTTTTATTGTTTAATATCGTGGCAAAGTACCTTTTCATGATGTCATGTGCTTGTACTTTATTTTTTCAAATTTTCTTATTTTTATGATTTCAAAAAAAAAGATTGTTCCATTGTGGCATATTCTCTTGTTTTTGCCAGTCTGGCCATCTGTGGATTATTTCAAGCTTTGCCTTCATTGACATGAAGACCTTCTCAATTATTTTAGTAATTAGGTGTACTCTCTATAAGCGTATTTCTTCTTTTCTTTTATTTGCAGTTTCCAGTATAATTTTCTTGATAATCATTGATGTGCTTAATGTCTCCTATGCAGGCAGGATATGTTGGGGAAGATGTAGAGTCAATATTGTATAAGCTACTTGCGGTATTCACTTATTAACACATTTCTTATAGTTGCTGTGACCTTCTATCTCAAAATCTTGATGCTTTTATTAATGCTTCTACCTTCTATTTTTAGATTTTGTTGTATTAGAGGGTTTCGATCCACTATGCTTCTACCTTCTATTTCTACCTTTTGATGGAATTTCATTCATGTAGCATAGTTTTACTTCTATATGTTATGCTGCCACTTACATGTATCCTGTACATGAACATTATGATTGGAGATATTCTGACAGACACCAAGGATTTCGATGTCGGGATCTGATTTGTGATTGTTCAGGTGGCTTATCCATGATCAACCCAGTTCATTTTTTTAAATTGATAAAAATTTCATAAAATTATAAAAAAAATCAGGAAAGACGTCAAATAGAAAAAAATAAAGTTAGCATGCATCATTCCATGAAGTCCTAAAATGGCAATCAAAACTCAAGTGCACGTAATTTTAAACAAATAATTCAAATCACATTAATTGTAAAACACTTAATTCATAAATCCTAATTAGGATATTAAAAAAATGAAATTGTATTTTAACTCTAATCAGAGTCTTTGGTTTGAAAACCCTGATTAGAGTATATTAACTATAAAAACACCTACCCTGCCTAGGATCTAATGATAATAACCCTACTTAGAGTACTTAATCTCTTTAATTAAGAAAAACCCCTGAATATATATTTAATTCAGAGCACTAAATCCATAAGTTCCGAATATTTTTTAGTCAAAGAACAAAAAGCATTTAGAAATGAGATTTTTATTTGGGGAATTTATGATCCTCCTTTAAAAACTGAAAATAGAAGAAAACCAAAATAAAAAAAGAACTCGTGATTGCTGATGGGTTGGACCTAGGTTGACATCTGGATCAGACCGATACATTTCTATTTTCTTTCGGATTGGTCAATCCTGAACCTGATCAGACTGGATTGGCCGATCAAAAACTGATTTGGCCTATGTCACCTATCCATCCTGATCTCGGCAGAATTCGGCTGCGGATCAGGCTCTCCCCCATGTTGGAGTGGCACCTGCCGATCCAAATCCTGGCTCCGATCTGAAACACCTGATTTTCAAAACCACGATGATGTTCACTATTTTGCAGAGGCATACAGAAAATTACTGTTGTATTGAGTTGTGCGTGGTCCTGCTGATTTCAAACCATGTAATATGCTAAGTATGCAAACACATAGAACCTGGTGTTCTTCTATTTAGCAATGTCTGTAAAGTCTTGAGGCAATCTTGAGGCATTTTGTTAAAGCTTCAAAACTTATTGAGGTGTAAGCCTCAATATAAGAAAAAAAATAATCTAAATATTTAAATAAATAATCATGCAATCCTTGAACAATAAGTCTTAAAACTTTTTAAACAATAAGCACCAAGTTAAGAAAAAATATATAATGTATGAATATTTTAAATAAATAATCTTGTAGTCCTTGAACTATCTAAAAGACTAGCATCAAACAAAATATAATTAATTATTAATTGTTTAAACTTCTATGTTGTAAAAATGGATGAAGTTTGATTAATACTTCAGAGTATAAACTATGTAAAACTTTGCTTCAATAACATCTAAGCCTAAATAATGCATTCAATAGGTTTAATTTTTTATACTTGACAATTTATTTTTATAGACATTGTAATCAAATAAATTCTATAAATTCTGTAAAAATGCTCATAAAAAATAAAGCCAATGCATGCCCTTTAGGAGATAAAAGATTGTGTAATGGAAATGTGAAATATTTTTTCTCTTTGCATAGGTAGACGGTTCATATTCTTTTTCTTCACTTCTATTAAAATACTGTCAATATTGAGGCTCATGTCTTTTACAAGTGAGGCGTTGAGGTGGTGAGGAGTAAGCTTCACATGGAGAAAAGTGTGATGTAACCTCAAAATCTCAAAAGAAGATTTAATTCTTTTGTTCTGGAAATTCATTTTCCATTTGAATTTGAATTTGATTTGATTAGACCTTAGCATTGACTTTTTAGGAAAATAGATGGTATTCCATAAGAGTACTAACTAGGGTTAAAATTATGTGTTGAGGTTGTTAGGTTCTTTGAAAATTTGTTTTGACCTCTCCCCGTCGGATGGTGCGAAGATCCGACGTTAATTACATCGAGATAACTCGAATACCCTTGATTAAGCGTCATAGCAACTCATTGAAGTAGAAGGCATCCATCCACAAAAATAAGCATTCACACATGGAGAAAACAACCCCATGAATTTAATGGAAGGCAAGCACTTAATTTTAGTTTGAATTTGATTAAATTGATTTGAGTTGAATTAAATTTGTTGGTTTGATTTTGATTGAGTTGAATTTAGTTTGAGTTGAATTTAATTGGTTGAATTGTTTTTGGTTGATTTGAATTTGATTGAATTGAATTTAGTTTTGAGTTGAATTTGATTTGTTCATTTTTTTTTTGAATTGCTGATTGGTTTTAAGTTTGATTTAATTTGGATTTGGTTTGAGCTTGAAAACAGTTGTTTATTGATTTAAGTTTGGTTTATTTTGAATTTGTTGATTGATTTAAGTTTGATTTGGGTTAGAGACAGTTTGTTCATGGATGGGATTTTTGGGCTTAACCTATGGACTATGGTTTGCTGAAATGGGTTTAATTTGAGAAATTTGGGTTATGTTGGATTTGGTTTGATTTGAGTTTGTTTTATTGAATTATCACGTTTGATTGAATTTGTTTGATTTGGAGAATTCAACTTGATTAAGATACAGGTTTGGAAATTGTTTATTTGATTTGGGTTGAGTTTGAATTGATTAATTGATTTAAGTTTGTTTGAATTAATTTTGTTTGGAATTTAAATTTTGGCTTGCTTAATCAATTTGGATTTTTTATTAAGTTTGAGTTGGATTTATTTAGGAGTTGATTAATTGATTTAAGTTTATTTGGAATGAATTTGATTGGAATTTGATTTGTTTGAATTTAATTTGAGAGATTTATTTAGTTGACTTGATTGATATGGATTGAATTAAATTTGATTGAATTTGATTTGAGTTTAATGTTGAATTTGATTTATTTGAGCTTTTATCTGTTTGAATTCATTTGAATCTGATTTGAATATGTTTGGAGTTTCTGTGTTTTGAGTTGGGTTGATTGGAATTAAAATTTGATGTTATATTTCAGACTTAATCTTACTGTTAAGATTTCAGGTTCGGGATTCAATTATGGTTTGATTCAATTGGATTTGGGCAGATTTGTTTGCTTTTACTGAGTTTAATTTGAACCGGTTGGGATTTTAGTGAATTATCTTCAGATTTCAAGTTTCAAATTTAAGTGACCTGATTTTAGACTTGACAGATTTTAGATTTCAAATTCTGCAGATTCTTAAATTTGTCCAGATTATGGATTCTGCAATCTTACAGGTTTCGACCTCTCATGTGAAGTTCAAACTTGCAGATTTTGTATTTTCGGACTTGTGTTTTAAACCCAAATTTCAGATTTTTAAATGTTTCAAACTGTACGTTTCAGATTTAAGGATTGATTCAGATTTCACAATTCAGATTTTGGATTCCCTACAGATTCTGTACGAATTCAGATTTTTGATTTAATGGGGATTCAGATTTCACAATTCAGCTTTCTGAGTTCCGATTGCAGATTTTATGCTTCAAAATTTCAGTTTCCAGATTCCAGATTTTAGGTCTTGAATTTCAGAAGTGATTGTCAGAATTTTCAGATTTGATGTATTTTTATTTCAGATTTTGGTCGCAGATTTTGATCTCTCGGTCTGCAGGTTTTCAGATTCTCTTTTGAAACTTTTCAGATTTCAAGTTTGTTTATGGATGTTCTTTCAGACTTACAGATTTCAGATTTTTACAAATTGGCTTGGATTCCGAATTTTGGAGTTCAGATTTTTGAATGTGTGGCTCAAGTTGGAATCTGGTTCCAGATGTAGATTCTGACAGAATTATGTATTGAATTTGATTTAAACGGTTTGATGTTGTTCCCATTTTACAGATTGCAGATTTTTCCTTTAGATATCAGATTTTTATTTTTATTTTTTTATTATGATGGCTCTGTATGTTACAGCTTCAGATTTCAGTTTTTTTTTATTTGTTTTTGTTGTCTTGCCTTCCAAAAATTCATGGTGCAGTCCTCTCCTCTTTGTGACATCAATCTATGCACCGAATCATGAAGTTCGCTTGTTCTCTTAAATATGAGACATGATTACAATTTGAATGACCAGAAATCAGGTCCTTTCGAGTCCTTGATGAACATGGAACTTGTCCGATCAATTTGAGATGGAAAAACACCCGGTCTTTGATAGACTTGTGGGCATTCCTCTCACCGATTTGAAATTGAGCTTGTCCCGGCCTTTGATAGGCTTGGGGGGACTCACCTCCTTGTCTTGAGATTGAGCATCCCGGTCTTTGATAGACTTGTGGGAAATTAGCTCATATCTATCTTCACGGCTCCTCCAGGAGTTGATGAACTTGTCCTTTCGTGGGGTGCATGGACCCGGTCTTTGATAGACTTACGGGCATCCCTCACTTTTGAGATTGACTACACCCGGCTTTCGATAAGCTTCGCGGGCAATCAACTCATCGATTAAACCTCATTAGCTCATAGTTGGCATATCGGCATGTTGATCACGCATGCCTTCCCATGGCATAACGGGTAAGTAACTCTCTCTTGGGGCATGGTAAGACATTGGGGTCTTTTCATTAGACCTTTGTATGTCCACCTTAAAAAGTTAAGGGGAAGGTTTAGAACCGACCCACAAATTCTTTTAAGTTTAACCGAGACCATGTGGCGGATTTTTAGCCGGCCAGATGCTTGCCATCGGTTTGTTGAATTAGTTAATGAATTTTTATTTAATTTCTGTGAAATGTTTGTTTTATTTTGATTTTTGAATTATGGGTCAAGAGACGTGCTTGAAGCCGGCCTATTGCTTTCCCATTTGTTTTTGATTCTTTTAAGTTATGCCGAGACCATGTGGCGGGTTTTTAGCCGGCCAGATGCTTGCCGTCGGTTTGTTTAATTAGTTAATGAATTTTTTATTTAAATTTTCATTTGATTGTGCATTTTAAAAGAGAGATCTCTTTTTTCTGTCCACAAGCTTCAAGTTAATGGGCCCGGCCCATCTCCTCTTGCGCCTGCTGGCTGGTCCAGCGGGTGCCTCTTCTTTTTTTTTTAACTTTTTTACCAGGTGGGCCCCACAGCATGTTGACCCGATGGTCAACAGGTGCACAGCAGCGGCCGCACGCGCACATCCGGCCCGTGCGTGCGATGCCTCCCCGCAGCTCCTCTCCCCGGCGATCCATTTTCCCCTTCTTTTTTTTTTAATCTCCACCCCCTGGGGCCCCACGACATGTCCACCGTGGACGTAAGTGGGCAAAAAAAATCAAACGGACCTCTCCTGTTCACCTGCGGCTGCGGGAGAGACTCACGGCGGCGAGGGGAGCACGCGGCGGCGACGAGAGCTCCAGGAGAAGACTCCGGCGGTGATGGCAGTGTCGGCAGGGAACTCCGGCGGTGGTGACTTCTTCCGGAGGGTGCTCCGGCAGCGACGGCTTCTTCCGGAGGGTCTTGGCAGCGTCGGGTGGCTCCGAAGAAGGCTCCGGCGGTGACGGCTACCCTCGGAGGTGATTCCGGCGACGACCAGTGGCTGCGGGAAGAAGATCCGACAGCCGAAAAGGCTCCCGGTCCTCTCTCCACTCTCTCTCGGGTGGGGTCTTCCCTCTTTAGCCTCTCCCGATTTCTGATTTCTGGATTTCTTCCTCTCCTATTCTCTCCTCTTCTCTTGCGCGCGGGGGGGGGGGGGGTCTTCCTTGTGCCCTCGGGGCCCTCCTCTTATAGGCCTCGAAGACCCCTTCTTCCATTTAGAGACCTGCCGAACATGGCATCCAGCTCTGATACGGAATTGGAGGACTCCCAAAATATTCGGAATCGATCCCCCCCTTCACTGGCCTGCCTATTTTCGGTAGATCTCCTCTCCTTATTGGACTCCCCCTTTGAGGAGTTTGGCTTGTAATGGGCTCCGGGATAGAGTTCGATGGGGAGTCGATTTCTTTCCCCATTCCGACAGCTTCTCTTTCTTTATTTTTTTTCTTTATTTTTTTTTCTCTTGAATGGGCCAGTCAGAAGAGATGGGGGTGAATGGGCCGGCTTTAGCTACCTCCGTGGATGGCTAGTTTTATTGGGCCATGTCCGCCAGCTCCCTCTCCTCTCTTTTTTTACGCAAGGACTTCCATTTTTTTTTTGTATGACAAATTTGTGTGCCAACAAATGCCCCCCACGGGTGATTCTCCAGAGACGAGAGTCGTCGGGGAATTGCCCGTGCAGATATTTAGTTACGGCTTCTTCCGATCTTCAATCGATGCTTGTGTGGACTGAAAATTTTGCAATTGCTGCGGTACGGCTTCTTTCTCGTCGCTTGCTTGCTGCTATATGACTGAAAATTTTGAATTGTTCAACTGTATTCCCTTTCTGTCATTTGTTTGCTGCTTTATTGTAAATTCTTCAAATTGCTTGTGTGAATACAGTTGAACTATTTCCTTTGTTGGTTGGACACCTTTGGGCTGAGAAGGGCTTGGGCCCTCTTTGCTCTTTTTGTTGAAAGCCTTCTATACATCAGGCTCTTTGCCTTTGCCTGCCATTTCGGCGCTCCCAGTTAGATATCTCTCAGGGTCTGGCCAGAACTTTTCTTTCATTCTTTTCTTCTCTTTTGTTGTTGTTGTTTTTGTTTTTGTTTTGTTTTTGTTTTTATTGGCACACCCGGCTTTTGATAAGCTTGTGGGCAATCAACTCACTGATTAAACCTCATTAGCTCATAGTTTGGCATATCGGCATGTTGATCATGCACAACCTTCCCATGGCATAATGGGTAAGTAACTCTCTCTTGGGGCATGGTAAGACATTGGGGTCTTTTCATTAGACTTTCGTATGTCCACCTTAAAAGTTAAGGGGAAGGTTTAGAACCGACCCACAAATTCTTTTAAGTTTAGCCGAGAGACCATGTGGCGGATTTTTAAATTTCGGCCGATATTTGCCATCGGTTTGTTGAATTAGTTAATGAATTTTTATTTAATTTCGTGAAATGTTTGTTTTATTTCGATTTTGAATTACGGGTCGAAGACGCGTCAAGCGCCTATTGCTTTCCCATTTGTTTTCGATTCTTTTAAGTTGGCGCCGAGACCACGTGGCGGGTTTTTAGCCCGGCCGGATGCTTGCCGTCGGTTCGTTTAATTAGTTAATGAATTTTTTATTTAAATTTTCATTTGATTCGTGCATTTTTAAAAGAGAGATCTCTTTTTCTCGTCCACAAGCTTCGCACGGGCCCGGCCCATCTCCCCGCGCCCGCCGGCCGGTCCGCCGGCGTGCCTCTTCTTTTTTTTTTAACTTTTTTACCAGGTGGGCCCCACGGCATGTTGACCCGATGGTCAATAGGTGCACAGCAACGGCCGCACGCGCACATCCGGCCCGCCCGTGCGATGCCTCCCCGCAGCTCCTCTCCCCGGCGATCCATTTTCCCCTTCTTTTTTTTTTATCTCCACCCCCTGGGGCCCCACGACATGTCCACCGTGGACGTAAGTGGGCAAAAAATCAAACGGACCTCTCCTGTTCACCTGCGGCTGCAGGAGAGACTCACGGCGGCGAGGGGAGCACGCTGCGGCGACGAGAGCTCCAGGAGAAGACTCCGGCGGTGATGGCAGCGTCGGCAGGGAACTCCGGCGGTGATGACTTCTTCCGGAGGGTGCTCCGGCAGCGACGGCTTCTTCCGGAGGGTCTTGGCAGCGTCGGGTGGCTCCGAAGAAGGCTCCGGCGGTGACGGCTACCCTCGGAGGTGATTCCGGCGACGACCAGTGGCTGCAGGAAGAAGATCCGACAGCCGAAAAGGCTCCCGGTCCTCTCTCCACTCTCTCTCGGGTGGGGTCTTCCCTCTTTAGCCTCTCCCGATTTCTGATTTCTAGATTTCTTCCTCTCCTATTCTCTCCTCTTCTCTTGCGCCCGGGGGAGGGGGGGTCTCTCTTGTGCCCTCGGGGCCCTCCTCTTATAGGCCTCGAAGACCCCTTCTTCCATTTAGAGACCTGCCGAACATGGCATCCAGCTCTGATACGGAATCGGAGGACTCCCAAAATATTCGGAATCGATCCCCCCCTTCACCGGCCTGCCTATTTTTGGTAGATCTCCTCTCCTTACGGGACTCCCTCCCTTTGAGGAGTTTGGCTTGTAATGGGCTCCGGGATAGAGTTCAATGGGGAGTCGATTTCTTTCCCCATTCCGACAGCTTCTCTTTTTTTTTTTTTTCTCTTGAATGGGCCAGTCAGAAGAGATGGGGGTGAATGGGCCGGCTTTAGCTACCTCCGTGGATGGCTAGTTTTATTGGGCCATGTCCGCCAGCTCCCTCTCCTCTTTTTTTTTTTTACGCAAGGACTTCCATTTTTTTTTTGTATGACAAATTTGTGTGCCAACAAAGTGTAAACCTCGTGTTTTGCCAACAAGGTGTAAGCCTCACCAAGGTGGTGAAGAGCCTTGCCCTGAGGTGTAAGCCTCAACACCTTAGGCGGAGTTTTTAAACAATGTCTATTGGTGCTATAGAAATATAGAAGAATAGCAATCTTTATTGGACGCTGATTTAGAGAAACTAAACCAACTAATTGGAAAATAATGCAAAGGCAGTTTCACTTCATTTTTGCCATAAAGTGCATAACTAAGTGACATTATAGACAGAAAAAGTTATTTTAAAAGCTAAGTACCCTTAATCATAGGATAATTGCCATTAACTTGCTGATGTCAAAAACTTAAGTGGCAAATGTAGACCGAGGGAAGGGAATAAGGATGGAATATTTATTAGAAATGCTTCTAAATATGTACCAAAGCTGTGGTGTCATTGGTTTATTGATTCCCTCGGTAGTTTATTTTTGATGAAGTTTTAGATAAAATACCTTGAATCTATGTTTTCCATATTTCTGCAATTTTTGATGTCATACTTATTTCACGTAGGTGCTTTGAAGTCTCATTCTTTCTCAGAGGTGGGGTGGGATAAAACCTCACCGTTTCAAGACCTTCGGTTTATGCACAAACATAAACACAACCAAGTATCCATTTATTAATATAGAAAGCACTTTCCAGTTATATATATATATATATTTTTAAGGCAAATAGTGAATATTGCATTTTAACTGGAGCAACGCAGAAAGTACAAGGACAGAGACATAACATACAAAAAACAAAAAACCAAGGTCAGTTGAGATCTAGAAGGGTAGATCTTTAGTGATGCAGGTACCAAACGAGGACACAAAGGAGAGAAAAATCTATTGAAGAGGATAGATCCAACAAGGACCCAGTATTTATTATACAAAATAGAACATGTCTCCATCCACAGCATGCAAAAGCACTTGGGAGTCCTCTTCCGGCAGATGCAGCTGTCACCCATTGCTAGATGAAGTCCTTAGCTGCCTTCACACACACATTACTGGATGCATAAAATTCTTGTGCTTCAATCCATGTTATCCGAGGTGCGAGGCACCTGAGGCGAGGGGAAGGTCACCTCGTCTCATGAGATGCGGTATATTTTTAATATATTTAATAATATATAATTATATATAACATTAAAACTTTTGAAGGAGAACATAAAAAAATAAACAACTCACTTCTATGGTCTATAGGGCATTAGAATGTTGGGGCCTCTGGGGTGGAAGACTAGTTAGGGGAGAGGATTATAAGTTACCCGATTTGGCCCTTACTTGGTCCGGATCTGGGCGACGTGAGGCATCGCCTATGATAACATAGGCTTTCGTGTACTCTAATCATCTAACCAGTAGCCCTTCTCCCGGACCAGTTTATATTTAGACAATAATAGTTGCCTTCTTGTCATTTGTTATGCACACTTCGTAAGACTATTTGCTTGTTGTGCATGTTTAAGGGATGATGCTCACTTGTTTGGCAAGTACTAGACATGGATATTAATTTGAGGAAAAAAATGAAAACATCAAGTCATGCATGTATTATACTTAAACGTCAGAAGAAAAAAAGGTAGTTTTAAATAACTGGGATTAGGATATAAAATCTACTCAAAAGAGAAGACTGGATCAACTATAATATAATTGCTAGAAGAAAAAGAGTAAAGAGTCACATTGTTAAAGCAACAACTTTGCTACCGGTATCTTTATCAATCAATTTGGAGGATAATGATAAAATATTCACTTAAAGTGGAAGCGGAATAAAATTTTTAGTATATGGTTGTTTCTTAGTGACCAATCACGCTTATTGGCATAGTTGTCAAGGCGACAAGGCGCCCAATACGTTGAAGGGTACCGATTACGCTTAGGCGACAAGGCGGCCGCTTAGGCGTCGCCTAGGCGGTCAAGGCGGTATTCAACGAAGGCTGAGTCGGGAGGTTGTTATACATAAAAATAAGCATAAATATAATTATATTTTTATGTTATAATTGAATATGAGTGTTATCTATGCACATAAGTAAATATGATGTATGTATGAAAGAGAAGAGAGTTAAATAGATTTTTATAAAATCTAAGTATATAACATTTATGATTATAAATTTTATATATGTGTGATAGTATAAATGATGGTGAAATATTGTTATAATATTATTAAATGGGGGGAGCGCAGAGTAGTCGCGAATCGATCTGCATGGTCAGGTCGCGGGGGTCAAGGGGGCAGCGCCCTTTGTGGGGGGTTGTCAGAGGGGCAAAGTCCCCTGAACCCAAAAAAGTATGTAATAGTATAAGATCACTTATATATGTAATTGTGAAAGTGTGGGTATTTATTTTTGGATAAGGAGTTAATCTTGGTAAATTAAGTAAGATAGAGAGAGAGAAGAAAGAGTTGAAAAAGAACTTAATTAAGTATATAATATATGTTTATAATAATAAATCTTAAATATATATGATAGTATAAGTGATAGTGCAATATATTAATATATTCAAACTATCATTAAATAAGTGTTCCTTGTGAGGGATATCAAGGGGGAAAAACCCCTCAAAATTATTTGTTTAATCATGTAAAAATACCTTGGGCACTTTGCCTGGGCGTCTTGGGTGTTTAGGCTAGTGCCTTGGGCACCTTTTTTGCCTCAGACAAGCTGACAAAGTGCCCTGGCAAGGCGTTGTTGGAAAAGCGGCTTGCTGCCTAGGTGGGCACCTTAACAACTATGGTTATTGGTCTTTTCCTAGTTGGTTCTGGTGACCATAGAGTAGTGATCAAGGTTTGCCATCTCGGATCTCGGCTTCGTCTCGGGAGGGTGAAAGAGAAGAGATCTCGGAGAGATCTCGGAAAAATCTCGGGAGATCGGATCTCGGATTCTCGGATCAAAATGTATATATGTATGGAACATAACATAATATCTTATAAAGATAGGAGTACATCAATGAATTTACATGAAAATATATAACACATTTATACATCAATTGTGTGAATGAACAATTACAAAGTACTCTCAATACCAAAAAATGATCTTTGTGTTTTTAAAAGATTTAATCTTGTATACAATCTTATTTAAATACTAATATGGTATTAAACTTGTAGCACATTTTTATCCGCGATAGTATAAGTGATAGTGAGATATATTAATATGTTTACACTATCATAAATGGGGGGCGCAGAGTAGTCGCGGATCGACCTGCGCGGTCAGGTCGCAGGGGTCAAGGGGGCAGCGCCCCTTTGTGGGGGGTTGTCAGTGGGGCAAAGCCCCCCGAAAGGAATATTTTGATATTATGTAATTACAAAGTACTCTCAATACCAAAAAATGATCTTTGTGCTTTTAAAAGATTTAATCTTGTATACAATCTTATTTAAATACTAATATGGTATTAAACTTGTAGCACATTTTTATCCGCGATAGTATAAGTGATAGTGAGATATATTAATATGTTTACACTATCATAAATGGGGGGCGCAGAGTAGTCGCGGATCGACCTGTGCGGTCAGGTCGCAGGGGTCAAGGGGGCAGCGCCCCTTTGTGGGGGGTTGTTAGGGAGGCAAAACCCCCCGAAAGGAATATTTTGATATTATGTATAAATTTTGGGGGACTTCCCAAAAGGCGCTGGTCAAGTAGTGCCTTTTCGCCTAGGCGTCCGTCTTGACAACTATGGTATTAGGGGGGCAAAGCCCCCCCGAAGAAATTTTGTTTACGGACCAGACTACTTGGGGCGAGATCTCGGCAATCTCGTTTCTCGACCCCCTTGGCGAGACCGAGATCTCACGAGATCTCGGCGAGATCTCGCGAGATGGCATTCCATGGTAGTGATGGTCATTTGTGAGGAAAAATTTCTATATGAATAGAAAATAACTTTATTTTTTATGTATTGCTACATAAATAATCTTTTTTACTATTTTACGTCCTATTTGGTAACACTGTTAGGTACCTCTCTCACTATCAATTTTAAAATTGATATTGATAGAAATCATTAAGAGGTGTTTGGTTAATCGTATCGATTTTAAAAATTTTAGTGCAAACAAAACATATCATGTAAAACAAGTTCCAACTTGTATTACTTTTGATATTGATACTTCAACATTTTAAAATATTAATATCTATATTGATATAGTACCAAAAATGAAACTCTAACCAAACATAATGCTTGCAACAGCATGATGACTTAAACGAGTGCAAGACTTAGACCTTGGCTTTTTTGCTGGATAATTGACGATGCGTTTACTACTATTATTGCCAAGAGGACACTCATATTTGTTCAACCAATCAATGTTTCAGGTTGCTGATTTCAATGTGCAAGCAGCTCAGCAAGGCATTGTCTACATTGATGAAGTTGACAAGATAACCAAAAAGGTTTGTGGCCGAATCAACAAACTCAGATCTTTTTTATTCTTGATACCTTTTTATTCATTTATATTTTTTTCTGCTCTTTTTTAAGGTAGGCTGAGAGTCTGAACATCAGTAGGGATGTATCCGGCGAAGGTGTTCAGCAAGCATTGTTGAAGATGCTAGAGGGAACTGTAAGCTTCAAATCCTTTTTTAGATGTTTTGTTTGTGTTGCTGCTGATGAGATTCTTGGAGGTTATCTTTCTTGGCTCGTACACAATGTATGACCATTATTTTGGTCATGTTGGAACACGATGCATGAATTTAATTTCCCCATTGGGTTCTGAATAAACATTGGTAATCCACTAAGAGGAAAATGCCATCACTACAAGCAGCAGCAGGAAAAATCAGTAAGGAGATTTATGTTGCATATTACATAATCTATCAAACCTGATGTAAACAGCATGAAGTTGCTTGATCTTCTTCAACTTTTAACAGTTGCAGGTCCTTAGCGATAAATAGTAACTCTTTATACATCATTTCCCTTGTTTACCAATTCAATTGCTCTATTGTAGCCCCAATTAGCCAATCAGGTCAATAGCCTTCTATCTTGAAAATGACCTTTGGAAAATTAAACTCCAAGTCTCCAAGACATCAATTTTTTTGTTTGAACCTCTTTGGTGTTTCACATGATGAAATATCACTTCTTGTTGTTTGTTTCTAAAGCTTAAACATCCTCCTTTGCAGATAGTTAATGTTCCTGAAAAGGGTGCTCGAAAGCATCCTCGAGGTGACAATATACAGGTATGATAAGCCCTTTGATTTATCTGTTATGCTTTAGGCTGATCTTCACTTGTGTTATTGTTGGCGCTTAAAATATTCAACATTCTCAAAAAAAGAAGAAGAAGAAAAAAAAAGAGAACATCAAATATGTCCGCAGGAGCATCTCAGCGATGATAGCATCCTTGATGGACATTAACAGGCTCTTACACACACGTGCGCACCCCTCCCTTTCTTGTAGGCATTTTTTTCTGTTGTTGGATCAGCGTTTATGCTTTAGGCTGATCTTCACTTGTGTTATTGTTGGCGCTTAAAATATTCAACATTCTCAAAAAAAGAAGAAGAAGAAAAAAAAAAGAGAACATCAAATATGTCCGCAGGAGCATCTCAGCGATGATAGCATCCTTGATGGACATTAACAGGCTCATCAAGAGCCAAATTTGCCGTTACCACGGCTGGAGGAGGTCACCGATGCCCATTGGTCCAAGTCTTGTAACGTTCCCATGAAGTTAGAGGATTAAATGGCCTCTGCGCGCGTTGGCAGCTTGGTAACGGCGGAAATGGGCGATTCTCTCGGATGCTCAATGGTGATCGCAGGTTAAGGGGACGGCGACCAGGCTCAAGCAGGGGGGGTTGAATTCTACGGAGAAGGGAAGGAAAGAAAAAGGCAAAGAAGAGGAAGGAGAAAAGGTAAGGGTTCACCTGGGTTGATGGTGATCGTCTCCGGCTCCCTCTGCCGTCGCCGAATGCTCCTCCTCCCTCTTCTCTTCTGTCGTCCAGCGCACCTTCCTCTCTTCCTGTTCACCGTCTCCACAAACCGCCTCGCCAAGCCCCCCTCGAGCCGCGACCTCGTGGGTACGTGGCCCCGCCGCGCCGCCGCCCTCTTCCTTCCGCTCTCCGTGGGCTTGCAGCCGCGCGTTCGCCCCTCCTCCAGTTCCTCTGTTCGCCGCAGGCCAGCCGCGCGTAGCCTCCGCCACCGCACGCACGCCTCCCCTCCTCCCCTCTATTCGCCGCAGGCCAGCCGCGCGTAGCTTCCGCCGCGGCACGCTCGTCTCCCTCTCCCCGAGCGCAGCCGCGCGGTCGCCCCTCTCCTCTCTCTGTCCGTCGACTTGCAACCGCGCGCGCCCTTCTCCTCTCTCACTTCCGCCGCCGCACGCCTCCCTTCCTCTCTCTCTACGCGCGGCAAGTCAGCCGCGCGACCGCCCCTTTCTCCTCCGTCTGCGCGCCTCCTCTTCTGCCGCTCTCGTGCCCCTCTCTCTGCGCGCAGTGATCTGCCCGCGCGCAGCTCCTCCTCCCTGTTTCTCCTTCCGTCTGCCCGCAAGCTTCCTCCCTCTCCTCGCCGCTCCTCCCTCCCTTCGTCGCAGCCCCCTTCTCCCTTTCCTCTTCTGTCGCCGCAAGACAGCCGCGGTCGCCCCCCTCCCTTCCCTCTCTTCTATTGTTCACTGTTGACGCAAGTTAGCCGCTCATGCCCCGTTTGAACCAGCCGGTCGGATCCCCTGAGACCCATCCGACGAGTTCTCGTCTATGCGCGTCCCACAAGAGGCAGTGGACGTCGATAAACGGTTACCGGAGGAAACTGGTTCAAGTCTAAGTTTGATGTTAATAAAATTCACAATCAAACCGATTTGAGACTAATTGGGGGCCGGTCCAATCGGGCACGCTCTACGTCTCAAATTTAAACTTAAATAATAAATCGATCCAAGACTAATTGGGGGCCGGTCCAATCGGGCACGCTCTACGCTTCGGCATAATTTAAAAGAATCAAAAATAATAATTTTGATTGGCATATAAAGGTCAAAATAAAATGACCCCAATGCTATATCAATTTTCCCATCAAGGGATTATTATATCAATTTTATATGATGGCTAAATGTATATGCATATATACATGAATGCCAAAATATAAAACCGATATGATAGTGATTATATCGATAAATAACACCCATAAACCTTAGCCAAAGGTCGGTGTGTTATATATATTATCGATGTGATCCATTCCATAATGCCTATCAAAGGTTCAATGGATTCAAAACCGATTTGATTATTTGTAATCATGAAATCATTTTATGTTCATCTTATTTGTAAGTTGTACATTTTTTCCAATTAATGGAAATTACATGGTGTATGTATTTTTGATGTCAATGAGAGTTAGAATAGCTCCATAAGTTATATGGAATGCAAACAAGAAGAGAATAATTTAAAGAAAGATTATGTTAAATTCATAACAATAACAAAAAGAGAAAGTTAATTAATTAAATAATCCGAAAATACCAAGTTAATCAAAGTTAACTTTCATAAATTAAAATTAACTTTAAGATAATTTTAAAAGTTAAACAAACAAACCAACACATAAAAATAAAACAAAACAATACAAATTTTATGAACATAACATACCTATTAAGATTTAATACCAATTTAATCTAAGAAGATACATAAAATATATCTAATTAAGTTAAAACTAATTTTTATACCCTTAAATCAATAAAAATATTAAACAATCAAATCTCTTAAACTAATTAATTAATGGATTCAATTAAATAACAAAAACACATGTAATCATAATTGATGAACAATAATAATAAACAAAACAAACAAATATTACTTAAGATTTTTAATCTTAACATCTCCAAATAATTATATAACATTTGAATTAAACAAATTTAACAAATTTAAAAATCAGTCAAAACAACTTTAATTTAAACAATTAATCAAATCTTAAATCAACCACAAAAGATATTAATCACAAACCAATTAAATCAAAATTTTAAATCAAATCAAATCAAATTCAATTTTAAAAATAAAGGTTTGCATTCCATCGAAGTTATGGAGCCGTTGCTCTTATTATGTTCATTTCATTTGCGGATGTATGCTATCGTTCCGAAATTGCTATGGCGGCTAATCAAGGGTATTCGAATGTTTTCGATATAATTAACATCGGGTCTTCGCACCACCCGATGGGGAGAGGTCAAATTTTTTTTTTAAAGAACCCAATCTCGAACTTATATTTTTTTATGTATATCGTCAAATTAGTTATATTCCTATGGAGTACCGATATTTCCTAGTTGTAAAACTAAATTCGATGAATAAAAATTTTGGAAAAGACTTTAAAAAAAACTGTCCTTTTACACAGTTAGAAAAATTCAAAATCTTTTTCAAGTAAGTCCAAATCAAAAATGAATTTTTAAGCTTTTCAAAATAATCAATTTTAAAAATCAATTACGAAATTTTCATGCACAAATTTTCAAAATTCAAACTTCAATTCAAATTCAACAAAAAAAAAACTTTTCAAATCAAATTCATTCATTAAGAAATTTTCGAGGTTTCACAGTTATGTCTCATGAAGATGGTTACATGTTTCAACTGAAACCTACACCTTGAGCGTTTATGTACTTCACAAAACCAATTTGATTAGATTATCTTCCAGTTCATTTGTTCTCTGCCATCTGTTTGCTGAGGGAGAACAAGCCAGAAGAACATTGCTGGCGTGATATATGATGTGAGAGGCAACTTGATGGGGGACAGGGTCAGTTTAGTAGTTGAGTTAGGGATCGACTTTAATACGCAGTATAAGTAGAAACTGTTTTATTAGACAAATCTAGAATTTATCAAAATTTGGGAATTATGTTATCACTAGAAATTGGACTGAGTTGCCTTTTCCTTAGAATGATTAAAGCAATGGGATCAATGAATTGCTTTAGAAAATTCTTCCAAATTTTGAAAGACTCTTCAAATAGTGGTTTTCTGATTTTTGAGTTCGGAAAATTGGTTCACTCTAACGGACTCAAAATAAAGCCAACAACATTTGAAATATTTCGAGCTAGGACCTAATCACACCTTCTGGCATGTCTTTTCGATAGCATAATAGAAAAGCAAATGAAAAACATCTAGTAAGAGAGAGTTTTCAGAAATTATCTCCCCATCTAGGCATTGGAAGTAGAAGTGGTGACGATCAGTGGCACTTGTTGTCTTTGAGATGAGGATGTTGTCATGAAGAAGAAGCTTGCACGGGATGACTCGGAAGGAGCTAGACTGGACTATCGTAGAAGATCCCGTTCAATGAACTCTTCGGCATCATCTCAAGCAAGAGCGTCATCGGCGTTGTCGACTGAAGCAGGATCTAAGGATGGCTTCGAGAGGAGAAAATGAAAACCATGAAGAACAAGTGTTGAAGGAGTATCTGATCTGAGAGTTTTTTAAACGTTGTCTGCTCAGCAGAAGGAGAGTTCGGTGTTGCAGTAATGGTAGAAGAGAGTTCCTTTAGAATCTTATGAGAGAAACCTTGAGACCCTTCCTAGGGAAGGAAGGAAAACTGATTCGGAATCGGCCCGAATTGGTCATTTTTTATTTTTTTCATTGTAAAAATTTATAAAAATCACTAAAATTTTGAAAAAATAGGAGGGGTCATAAAAACTTTTAAAAATAAAAGACACTGATCTAACATAGTTTTATGTGCTTATAATAGACTTTAAGACAAGTAGATTTTAATGACAATGATCATTTCATTAAACAAGGTAACATGATAAAAATGAAATATTAACATGCAATAAAATGATATATCTTTCTTTTACTACTATCTATGGCCTCCACCTTCATTCTCATTCTTTATATTCTTCTAGATGTTTCACTGAGAGTTATCTGTCATGATCGGCTTGTATCCATAAGAAAATAATGAATCGGCCATTTAAGATGAATCATATACGGTGTCGTGAGGGGATGGAGTTGTAATTGGAGTATAAGGGTGGAAGTCCATTTTATTGTTGGATAAGGGGAATAAACTTTTTGTCATCATTATCTGAGGAAGGTGTCTGGGTATCATCAGTTGGACTGGCATGTCCTCACATGATCTCTAACTTTCTTTTTTTTATTGTTTTCTCTGCTTGTGATGAATAACTCCCAAGACCCATACCACATTGATATACCTTTGTCACTTGTGAGAAGTGCAATGATCTTTGTCCTCATCTTGATGGGAGTTGGTTGTGCCTCTTGTAAGACTGGGGCTGAGGCTGAAACGAGACTGAAGCTGGGATTGGAGCTGGAGTAGTTGTGACTCCCTGCTATATAAGAATGAATCCCACTAAGACTGCATTTTGTTAAAGATTGAAGGCTTATAGATTATATCTCTGGGTTTACACCAATAGATCAATGCCAATCCCCTCTTCTCACTCAGCATGCCTACTGTGGCATGCCTGTGACAGGCTACTTTCCGGATCCACCTGAGAGGCTGTGCCTCTTGTCTGAAAATGCTGTCATAACCCCTCGTGACAGCAGATTTTATGTTAAAAGGCCTGTCAAGAGATCATTTATCTCATGGAAGCCTGTGCTAGGCTGCCTTCTGGATCCACTGGAGAGGGTGTGCCCCTTGTCTGAAAGTTTTGTCCTAAAACTCCTTGCGACTGTACATTTATGTACTTCTAGTCCATCTCCAAGAATTACTTCACCTCATTATAACTTAACAATATACTCTGCGGCAATGCCTGTAACCATTCTACCTATGTAAATACTATATAAATTGGTGGAAAATTAGAAAGATAGAAGGATTTAGTTCACATACTGCTGTATAAAGGAGGACATTATTTGGGATTTTAGCACATCTGTCGGCATAAGGTAATGGTAATGGAAACTGGTTTGGTAATTGATACCTTGTCTTCTCAATGGACTAGGAAATATTGAATACCTAGTAGAGTATAAATCAATTTCCTGTAAGTATTATTTTGGCATAGGAATTTGTTGACATCAAAATTTTGAACAAAAAAAGTCTCAAGGGACATCCATGCTCAGAGCTTGGAGAAGGTCGCTTAAACCCTATGAACCACAAACTTGAATAACTCTTCTTACAGGTCACGAAAAAACCCTTGTGATAGATCCTTTTGCAGATTAGAAAATTCTTTAAATCAGGCCTTTAAAATACCTTATGTTCTGCCCCAAGACAAACCCAGAGGTGTCTCGGCTCCCCTCGTAAAGCTCTCAACAGGTTCTGAATTTGCACCACAAAAGAGCGTGATGGTCAACACAAATAGGACCCTAATGCATTATTATAAAGAGCGTGATGGTCACCACAAAAGAAAAGACAGAAATCAAGGTGTTTTTTCACTGAATTGCCCTTACAGTGGAGAGAGATCAGAAGGGGGTAAGTTCATCAAATCCGGGACCTGCTGAGGATCAGCAAGACACCTAAGACAGCAGGACCAAGGGAGTAAAAAAAAACCTCACCTACAGTAGAACATCACCATGGCTAAGCAAAAAAGAAGAAGAAGAGAGAGGGCAGAAGAAGAAAGAAAAAATAATGCAAAGGTATAGCAACGGGAGAGGAGGAAACAAATGTGTGGTGAGAGATATGTACACATGTATACCTGATGGCTAGATGGGATTGCCAACAACAATCTTCTCCTTCAAGATTCAAATACCCAACTGTGCAGCAAGTCTGATAGCCAATCAATGGTCAACAAAACTTAGTAGTCACGGCTGGAGAGTAGGATGAAAAGAGAGAACAAAACTTACCTATTGTTGGGGACCGGCAGATATAGAAGGTCAGCAAGGGGAGCTTCGCCTTCAAGTCAGCATGGCAGAACCTTCAACAGACTCTCCTGATGACAACAGCAAGCTATCTTTCCTTCGACAACAACGAACCTGACAGTAATAGGGAAAACTGATGAGAACAGCAGCTACAGAGGATCGTCACAGCAGCAGCGGTCCCACCTGATCTCAACAGCACCGGCAGCAGTAACAACAGGGTCTTCCTTCCCCAGCTATGTTATCTGAGGCGCTCGCCTCAGGCGCCTAGGTGCTGAGGCGAGGCGAGGCGAGGGAAAAACGCCTCGCCTCGGTAGATCTCGCCTCGCCCGGGTGAGGACCCTGTGAAAGTCAAATTTGGCAACTTAAATCCTCCTTCCCCACCCCGAAACCCCCAATGCCCAGTTTTCCACCTTGAGACTCCAATATCTTGATGCATTATAGGTCCTAGAAGTGATTTTTGTATTTTTTATGTTCTTCTTCAAAAGTTTCAATGTTATATGTATATTTTTTAGAAGTTCTTCAATAAAAAAATGTCACCTCGGGTGCTTGAGGCGCCCGCCTCAAGCGCCTGAGGCGAGGCGAGCCCTCCCTCGCCTCGGTCACCTCTTGCCTCTGACTACATAGTTCCCCAGTGATAGCAGCAACTAGAGCATCCAATGACAGCAACAATAAGGAGAGCAATGGACTAAATCAAGGGCCAAGATTTCCTCACGAGGGTCAGTCACATTTACCATCAATCTTATGCAAATGTTATCCAATGATGATGGGGTATGATGATACATAAAAAGTTAGGGTGTTCAGGGCTCGGTTAAAGCCTATTTGGGCATTTATTTAATATTTCTAAGAAAATAGGGCTGAGATTTAATATTTGATTGGATATTAAAGAGAAGACTAGGTCAAGAGGAGTAGCTGTGCAGACCTTCCTGTATACCTGGCAGCCATCCCTCGATCTAGTCAAAACCTGATCCTTCCGATAGTGGGAGGAGTGGGAACATGCACTGGGTCTTTAAATGAGAACAGCAGCTTCTGTTCTGCCCCAAGACAAACCCAGAGGTGTCTCGGCTCCCCTCGTAAAGCTCTCAACAGGTTCTGAATTTGCACCACAAAAGAGCGTGATGGTCAACACAAATAGGACCCTAATGCATTATTATAAAGAGCGTGATGGTCACCACAAAAGAAAAGACAGAAATCAAGGTGTTTTTTCACTGAATTGTCCTTACAGTGGAGAGAGATCAGAAGGGGGTAAGTTCATCAAATCCGGGACCTGCTGAGGATCAGCAAGACACCTAAGACAGCTGGACCAAGGGAGTAAAAAAAACTCGCCTACAGTAGAACATCACCATGGCTAAGCAAAAAAGAAGAAGAAGAGAGAAGGCAGAAGAGGAAAGAAAAAATAATGCAAAGGTATAGCAACGGGAGAGGAGGAAACAAATGTGTGGTGAGAGATATGTACACATGTATACCTGATGGCTAGATGGGATTGCCAACAACAATCTTCTCCTTCAAGATTCAAATACCTAACTGTGCAGCAAGTCTGATAGACATTCAATGGTCAACAAAACTTAGTAGTCACGGCTGGAGAGTAGGATGAAAAGAGAGAACAAAACTTACCTATTGTTGGGGACCGGCAGATATAGAAGGTCAGCAAGGGGAGCTTCGCCTTCAAGTCAGCATGGCAGAACCTTCAACAGACTCTCCTGATGACAACAGCAAGCTATCTTTCCTTCGACAACAATGAACCTTACAGTAATAGGGAAAACTGATGAGAACAGCAGCTACAGAGGATCGTCACAGCAGCAGCGGTCCCACCTGATCTCAACAGCACTGGCAGCAGTAACAACAGGGTCTTCCTTCCCCACCCCAGTGATAGCAGCAGCTAGAGCATCCAATGACAGCAACAATAAGGAGAGCAATGGTGATGGGAATCAAATCGAGGGTCAATAACCGATTCATGTTAATAATTGAATCGGGATGCAAGAACCGATTATTGATTTTCAAATCTCATGTAATTTTGATTTTTAGGTCAATAATGGGTCCATTTAAGTAATTTTCTAATTTTTAGGAATTTTAGTTGATTTGTTTGAGCATTTTCTCAATTTAGTTTCATTTACGGACTTTTTCCTGCATTTTAACCCTATAAATAGGGGCCCATGTATACGATACAGGAGATGATTTGATGAATACAACAAAGTTATGCTCAAGTTCCGTTTTCCTCCTCCCCTCCTCGCTTAAACCCGGCGATGGGTTTTCTCTCTCCCCGATAGTCATTTCGCGGGAGCGGCCGGCCCGCGACTTCCTCTCGGCGACCAGCCTCGCGCGATTCTCTCCCGGCGGCGACGGCTGGCTCGCGAGTATATCTCGGCGGCGGTTCTTCGACTTCCTCCCGGCGGTGGACGGCCGGTCTACGCCGGGTCTTCCTCTCTCTCTCTCATTCGGCGCCGGGCCGGTCGCGCATCTCGAGCTCCTCCGGCGGCGAGCTCCCCGCGGCCTTCGTCCCTCCGGGGATCTCCTTCCTCCGAGGGAGAAATGGCAACGCGCCTGAGAGTTCGATTCCTTCCTCTCGTATCTATCGGTTTGTTTTCAACCTCACCTTCGGGGAATCAATCTTCTCGACTTCTACTTGGTGGTTTCTTCCTCCTCTACTCCTCGAGGACGTCTCGTTCTCTTCTTCTTCTTTCTTGAAGATAGTTCGTTCTCCCTTCTTCATCGACTTCACGTAGATATTTCATCTTCTACTCTCGTCCTCTCGGTTTCGTTCTTGCGGTTCTTTCTTTTCGACCGACCGGATCTATTCTTTCCGGTTCTGTTATTCGAAGTCTAAGATCGATACATGATTGGTAGCCGAAGTTCTTCACCCTCATGTGGATGTTAGAACATTCGTTGTTGCCTCTCCGTTGATCGAAAGAGACCGAACTCGACATGGGAATATTGAATCCCGTTTAGTCGGATAGCTTATCTTCTTCTCTTCTATTTCGATTCTCGGGTTCCCGGATAAGCATCCTTCATTTGTCGGATTCTCTTATTCCCGTTGATACTATTGCGCGGAGTGTTAAGCTAACATTACCTGAAGCTGCGTTTCTACCTCTTAAATGGCCGTAGATCCTACGATGTCGCCCGCTAGTTGATACTTCGGATTAATCGTCTCGAGGATGTTGATGATGTTTTTCCGTTATCACCGAGGCTAATGGCCACGATGATGGGATCTTTCTCTTAAAGATCCGTACAATCTCGATCCTTGGCCACGTATATTGATAGAACGGAGTCCTTCTTTAGCATGAGTTTGTCCTCCCGTTCTCCCTCGATTTACGGATCCACACCGCCGGAATCTTGCCCTACCAGATACTACTTCGATCTCACCCAAGAACAGAATACTACCAGCTTTCCGGATTGCTTAAATACCATCAATTGGTCTGAAATCGTTCTCAATTAGTCCGCTTAATGGATTGTTTAATCCTACGGATGTCGCCGGGAACTTGTTGGACTTCGGTTGGTTATAGTTTCGAAAGCGCATCGTGTTGATCGATCCGTTCAGATGACGGAGTAAGATCCGTAACTCCCGGACGAAGATATCAATAAACTCGATCGGGGATGAGTTCATATCCGAGATCGAGTTAGGCATGATGATTTATGCTATGTTTTTCCGAGCCCTTGTCCCTCCCAAAGGCTATCTTATTGCCGCCGCGATTATTTCAGCTTGTCGAGTTGCATAATTTCTCCCGAATTTCAAAGAATAAGGGCTTGTCGTGGACATATACTACCGGTGTCCGTTAAATTTTAACACCTCGTTGGTAATTCGTAATCATCATGGATTTTCCGCTCTTGTTCGGCAATTTAACCGCTCGGTTATATCCGGATTATTATTTCGAGCTTATTCTCGCTGGAAACCGTTCATATCCGTCCGTTACCCGCCGGGTCTTATTTCGTACCGTCGGTTCCCGTTATTTTTCTCGTCTGCATTATATCCGTGTTGGGTGATATCATCGGTTTATTTGATAATCATGGGACCCCCGGTCCCGTCCCGCATCGCTTGGTATCGTAGCTAGAGCCGACCGTTTTCGACAAGTCGTGGGTCCTTAAGATGTGCGGGACACCAACATTTCGTTTCGATGTCACCCTACGGTGGACAATCATGCCACGGTATTTTTATCCGGTATCCGGCAGCCGCATTTCACGCTCCTTAGTGGATTTAATTGCACCCGGTTATGGCGTGTCAAGAGAATGCAAAGGTCTATGTTCACACCGTACGGTTAAAGGTCGAACTGCACTGACCGTTAGTATGTCGAAGATGGTAGTGCGAAGTAGTCCCGGATGGGCACTTCATTATTTTCGGGGTTCCGATTGGCCGATCAACGTCAAGCCATTATCGATTCCACTTTTCAAATACTTAGCTTGCGGCCCAAAGATTATAGATATATGAAAGAGTCCATATTCATTGAAAATATGTGTCCACGCCCACCTAAAGTCGAACACAAAGATACTCGAGACATCTACAATTGAAAACCGTGCATTTTCATCTTATACGTAAAAATTTGTGCGATCCAGCTTATGCTTGACAATCAAGTTGTCATCTATGAGGCTACTACGCTGAACTCATAGCTGAATATGAGTTAGAGTGTGCCAATGATGTTGACTACATAGCCGAAATCAACAATATGTGTCCGAACAAATCCGTAGAAACGTAATCGGCCGAACAAAATGATCGAGTATATCGCCAATCTGATGTCCGAACAGCAAAGCAGTATAGCCGAAATGGAGTTTCGACATAGCTATCGAGTCATGGCCGAGTATGTCAATTTCTCGATCTAGTACTTAATGGGATTTTCGATCCATCCGTTGAATGCTTTTTCGAGTTGACGACAAATTCCCAACTATGGTCCATAATTCAGATTTTCCGTATTTGAACCCTAGTCGTATGTATGATACGCTTGGGTTACCTTCGAAATGGGTTCGGTGAATTCAATTGGTATTTCTTCTATATTCTCCCGGCTACATCGGCATCGTTCCTGAGTTTTGTAGCTGCCATCTTTATTATACGGCATTACAAAACTCGAGGACGAGTTTTCCTCAACCAGGGGAGAATGATGGGAATCAAATCGAGGGTCAATAACCGATTCATGTTAATAATTGAATCGGGATGCAAGAACCGATTATTGATTTTCAAATCTCATGTAATTTTGACTTTTAGGTCAATAATGGGTCCATTTAAGTAATTTTCTAATTTTTAGGAATTTTAGTTGATTTGTTTGAGCATTTTCTCAATTTTGTTTCATTTACGGACTTTTTTCTGCAATTTAACCCTATAAATAGGGGCCCATGTAGACGATACAGGAGATGATTTGATGAAAACAACAAAGTTATGTTCAAGTTCCGTTTTCGCCCTCCCCTCCTCGCTTAAACCCGGCGATGGGTTTTCTCTCTCCCTGCCGATAGTCATTTCGCGAGCGGCCGGCCCGCGATTTCCTCTCGGCGACCGGCCTCGCGCGATTCTCTCCCGGCGGCGACGGCTGGTTGCGAGTATATCTCGCGGCGGTTCTTCGACTTCCTCCCGGCGGCGGGACGGGCCGGGTCTACGCGGGGTCTTCCTCTCTCTCTCATTCGGCGCCGGCCGGCCGCGCATCTCGAGCTCCCCTCCGGCGGCGAGCCCTAGCGCGGCCTTCGTCCTCCGCATCTCCTTCCTCCGAGGGAGAAATGGCGCAACGCGCCTTTCGGAGAGTTCGATTCCTTCCTCTCGCATCTATCGGTTTGTTTTCAACCTCACCTTCGGGAATCAATCTTCCGACTTCTACGGTGGTTTCTTCCTCCTCTACCCTCGAGGACGTCTCGTTCTCTTCTTCTTCTTTCTCAAGATAGTTCGTTCTCCCTTCTTCATCGACTTCACAGAGATAGTTCATCTTCTACTCGTCCTCTCGGTTTCGTTCCCGCGGTTCTTTCTTCGACCGACCGGATCTATTCTTTCCGGTTCGTTATTCGAAGTCTAAGATCGACATGATTGGTAGCCGAAGTTCTTCACCCTCGGGATGTTAGAACATTCGCCGTTGCCTCCGTTGATTGAAAGAGACCGAACTCCGATGGGAATATTGAATCCCGTTTAGTCGGATAGCTTATCTTCTTCTTCTACTTCGATTCCCGGTTCTGGATAAGCATCCTTCATTTGTCGGATTCTCTTATTCCCGTTGATACTATTGTGCGGAGTGTTAAGCTAACATTACCGGAAGCCGCGTTTCTACCTCTTAAATGGCCGTAGATCCTACGATGCCGCTCGCTAGTTGATACTTCGGATTAATCGTCCGAGGATGTTGATGATGTTTTTTCTCGTTATCACCGAGGCTAATGGCCAATGATGATGGGATCTTTCTCTTTAAAGATCCGTACAATCTCTGATCCCTTGGCCACGTATATTGATAGAACGGAGTCCTTCTTTGCGAGTTTGTCCTCCTCGTTCTCCCTTGGATTTACGGATCCACACCGCTGGAATCTTGCCCCAACAACATACTACTTGATCTCACTCCAAGAACAGAATACTACCGGTTCTCGATTTCCGTTTAAATACCATCAATTGGTCTGCTGAAATTGGTTCTCAATTAGTCCGCTTAATGGATTGTTTAATCCTATGGATGTCGCCGGAACTTGTTGGACTTCGGTTGGTTATAGTTTCGAAAGCGTATCGTGTTGATCGATCCGGTTGTAGATGACGGAGTAAGATCCGTAACTCCCGGATCGCATATCAATAAACTCGATCGTGGGATGAGTTCATATCCGAGATTGAGTTAGGGCTATGATGATTTATGCTATGTTTTTTCTCGAGCCCTTGTCCCTCCCAAAGGCTATCATATTGCTGCTGCGATTATTTCAGTTGTTGAGTTGCATAATTTCTCCTGAATTTCAGCAATAAGGGCTTGTTGTGGACATATACTACTGGTGTCTGTTAAATTTTAACACCTGTTGGTAATTCAGAATCATTGCTGGATTTTCTGCTCTTGTTTGGCAATTTAACTGCTGGTTATATCTGGATTATTATTTCTGAGCTTATTCTGTTGGAAAACCGTTCATATCTGGTCTGTTACCTGCTGGTCTTATTTCAGTCTGCTGGTTCCTGTTATTTTTCTGTTTGGCATTATATCTGTTGGGTGATATCATCTGGTTTATTTGATAATCATGGGACCCCCGGTCCCGTCCCGCATCAAATGGACTAAATCAAGGGCGAAGATTTCCTCACGAGGGTCAGTCACATTTACCATCAATCTTATGCAAATGTTATCCAATGATGATGGGGGTATGATGATACATAAAAAGTTAGGGTGTTCAGGGCTTGGTTAAAGCCTATTTGGGCATTTATTTAATATTTCTAAGAAAATAGGGCTGAGATTTAATATTTGATTGGACATTAAAGAGAAGACTAGGTCAAGAGGAGTAGCTGTGCAGACCTTCCTGTATACCTGGCAGCCATCCCTCGATCTAGTCAAAACCTGATCCTTCCGATAGTGGGAGGAGTGGGAACATGCACTGGGTCACGTCCCCCCCCCCCCCAAAAAAAATAACTCTGCCAGCGCCGCACAAAGAAATAACTTCTATAGCTTTTCCTTAAAAGAGACAGGGACTGCACACACAAAAAGGGTTCGAGAGGCTGGTCAAGGAGAGGAGACAAAAAGGAGACTACAGCAGCTGCCCAAAGAAAGAGGAAGGAGAGGAAGATCTGCTCACCATCTGTTGATTGAAGCTCAAGGGTGAAGAAGAAAACAAGGGACTCTCCCAGCCCTTCGCCATCACTGCACAAGGAAGGGGAAGAAACAAGGGACTGATGGGGACATATTTTGGGCTTTCTTTTATTTGTGTCCTTACGAGGACAAGTTTGTAAATAGGAAATTAGATGGTCTTTTTTTTTAATTAGATGTCTCCTCCCTTCTATAAAGGAGGACCCATGTACATGCGAAGGAAGCAATCAATAGAAGGAATTTTTGGAAGCTTCGGCTGAGTGTCTCCCGCGTAGGGGCTGCGGCCCCATTCCCTCTCCCACCCCCGACAGTGAGGCTGGCCCCCTCTTCACCTCCGGGGAGGACTCCCGGTCTCCCTTCCACCCTCCGGATCCGGCGAGGTGCGCCGATCTACCCCCTTCCTCCTCATCCTCCGGCCTCCGCGCCGTTCCCCTCTTCCCCCCTTCTCGGTTCGACAGCAACGGCGTGCCAGTTTCGGACTCGTCTCCCGATTTCGATTAGGACCTGCCGTTTCTTCCTCCTGCTCCCAGTGGAATACGCGATCTCCCCTACGGCAAGGGGGTCCGGTCGATCGAGAGAAGCCATCCGCTCCTCTGTGCAGCACACCACAATACGTAGTGAAGCCGCCGCTTCAGTTTGAACGGAGGACGAGCTCGCCGGCGATCCCCGGTGTAGCTCTTCCCTCGGCTTCCCTCTTCCCGCAGCTCCATCCTTAGGATCCATCTTCGCGGAACAGTCCAACACCCAGGCAACACAGAAGAAGAAGGGGACGAGAAGAGAGAGGGCCGGAAGGCGACTCCGATCTGGCCCTCATCGCGACGGCGGCGACGCCCTCGCCTCTGCGAGGTCGTTGGTGGCGTCGTGATCGCTCTGCGGCAGCAACCGGACGGCGATGGCGTCGTGCTCGGCTCCCTCTGTCCGAACGACAGATGACGACGGTGCGAAGACGTCGCTGCCGGGCCCCGTCGACGGATCCTCACGTGCGCCTCCGTCCCGAGCTCCATCGGGTTTTGTCCGGACGCGAGTCCCTCGCGTGCCCGGGCGTCGCTGCGGCATCGCCATGGAGATGGCTTCGACGGCGGAGTTGTGGCCACGTGGCCCCGGACGGCAGCACCCTCGCGCGCCACGAACCCCCCCGTCCGGTGTACCCCGCGAACGAACACGCACACCCGCGCGGTTCTGGCCCGACCGGCTCGTGGCTAGTCCGGTTCGCGGTCCGAACCGCCCAGGGGCTGTTCCAAGCCGGTCCAACGCACAAATAGGCCGGTTTGAGGTGATTCAAGGCGGTTCGGCCCATCCTGGAACTGTTTCAGCCCAGTTCAGCTCGGTTTAAGACCGAATTGGACCTGTTTGGCTAGTTTGAGTCGGGCCGTTCCTTGGGTTCGTTAGGGTCTTTTAGGGCGATTAGCGCCGATTTAAGTCGTTTTCGTTCTGTTTAACCCGGTCTAGCCGGTTTGTCCCGCATCAGGGACTCTCCCAGCCGTTTACCATCACCGCAAACAAAGGGCTCTCCCGACCCTTTGTCATAGCCGCACAAGGAAGGAAGAGAGGAAGATAGAAAGAAAAAGGAAAAAAGGTAAGAAAAGAAGGACCCTCTTCTGGTTGCTCTCCTTACCCTCCAAGTCCCGATCTCATTTATTTTTATAATCTATCAAGAACCCTCTTCTTGACCCTTTCCCCTAATTTCTTCTGTACCTTTAAGGCAGCCTTTTGATATCCTCGTCTGAGTCCCCACCTCTCATGAAAAGAAAAAAAATCTATCAAAGATAGGTTGGTGAACCCTCTTTCCAATCCCCCTATCTACCCACAGAATCTGTTTACCGAAGCCCAGCCCTTTCTCAGATCCCTGTAACAAGGCCCTTAACTTGACCGACAAAAGAATCCCAGCTGGATCCCCTTCAACAGGTCACAGGCAGTTTCTCCTCGTCAGGATCAACTGTCTAAGTCTGTTACAGACATCAAAATCCCACTGCCCACCTGCCATCAATTCCAATAAACCCTCTACTAAAGATATTGTCCGACCCTCTTTCCTGTTTGCCCCTTTAGAACCTGTCAAAAAAATGAAATGACAAAAATTCTTTTGTTTGGACCTTAGAACAAATCCCAATTTTCCCCTAAACCTTCACCCAATACACCCCTAAGCTGGATCCTCCCAGGAGCAATAAGAAAGGATGTGGAAGGACCACCCCGGTCCAGGTGAAGAGCTGGCTGCCAGGGCCCTGAAATCAAGAAATGACAGAAGGCTGCACGGCCTGAGCAAGTTGTGAAAGAGTCCATCTCCCATGGACCAAAAATAATGTGCTACCAAGGTGGGAACGCGCTGTCTGAAGACTAGGATATGGAACTAAGGCCAATGCTGGCCTGAAAGATATGCAAAAAAAGGGATCATAAACAAACTTGAACAAAAAAAAAATCCCAAGAGCTAGCCTATCCACATAGGTTACCTCATGGGACATGCACTCGGGCATGTGTGTTTGATCCCAGACAGGGAAATGGGCATGTCCCCATCGTCTACCAATCCTTTCTCCAATGTAGGGAGTGTTAAACTCCACCTACATAGGGAGATAAATCTCATGAATTCCAAGAGGGAAAAAATCTCATTGGATTAAATAAGATAGAACAAGAGGAGTTAACTCCTTACTCATCAATAGTCAACGAAGTATTCCTCCTATGTACATGTATTTTGAATTGAGCAAGCAACGGAAATCATGTGTTCGGTGCATATTTAATGATGTGGAGAGTATAAATAACCCAATGAGCTTGAGGGGTGCAAACCCAAAAGAAAGAACATTGAAGTTCTAAGGGCTAATAAGAAGACAATGAAACGTGATTAAAATTGAGTCAAAAAAAAATGCAACTATCAAAATTGAACGTTCCTTGATGAATCTTTGATCTGCTAATCACCAAATCAGTAAATGATAAGAGGAAGAGGGAACATCGATTTGGAGGTTTAATTCTGATAGAAGGAACCCAAAACAGTAAATATCAGGGATTGTTTTTTGCGAGAGCCCTTAAGTATGATGAAATTGCCCGCACATTAAGGAAGTTAATCAAGAACATTCGTTTAACAGAATCCTTAAGCCTGAGATTATGAGGTCCCTACTCAATTAAAAAGAAAAATAGACACGCTAAGATAAGCATCACATAAGTAGGTATCAAGGACATTCTCAATTAATCATCAGATTTAATGAAAACTGACACAGAGCTTGAAGAAATCCAACCAGATCACATTTAAATTCTAGTTAACTAAAACCAAAACAGACATAAGACCTGGAGCTTAATCGGCAAATCTAAAGAGGGGCTAGAATTCGTCTAACACCAGCGAGTTCTCCCTTCAAAACTAGAGTCAAAGATTAACTAAAAGGGAAAAGGGAGAAAAATCTGAGTTCATGAAAGCTAAAAATCAGAAGGCCTTTGGGTTGCCGACATTAGGAAAAAAAAGAAGAAAGAGTAGTCCAAGAGAATCAATCAAAATTAAAGGGAACCAGAAATTGAAAACATTCAATGAATTGACAACTCAAGTTATGAAATTGCTTAAATACAAAATCCAAATGCAATAATTCTACACCTCAAACTAGCCTATTCACTAAGTACAGCTAACCCAGATCCAAAATACAGTTCAAACCAAAATTCATAAATCATCTCAAATTTAAAAGACAGCCAATTCTTTATCAAGTTTAAAATCCAAAAATCCCAAATCAAACCAAGTCTTTAAATGAATTCTGATTGCCTCAAAATAAATTTAAAATGATCTCAAAAGATAAAGACACTAAGGCTTAATAAAAAATGAAACCCAAATAAAACACATCTTAAACAAAATATTAGTCAAACTCAATGATTCCAGAATCAGAATCGGAACCGGATCGATTCCCAGTCGGTCGGAATCGGCCGATTCCTAGGAAGGAAATCGATCTAGGAATCGGCTTGGATCATTTTTTCATCAAAAAATTCAAAAAAATCAGACAAAATTTTGAAAAATAGGAAATAATTTAGAAAAAAATTTAAAAATAAGATTAGCATGCATCCACATGGGATAATTGCTAATGAACATGAAGAGATGTTAAGTACATGTTGAGATGCAAAAACTATAATAAATTTTAACTGTATCATATGAAAACATAAAAATAGAAATATACACGTTATCAATCTAAGACCAGTATTCATGATATGGATATTGGCTTTTCTCCTTTTCCTACTATCGATGCTGCTTAGTTGTGTCCAGTCTTCTATAAAGTGTGGGAGTATATCCATATGAAAATAATGACGATGCCATGCTATCAAAGTCGTTTGTGAGACGTAGGTAGGCTCAGGTGGAGGAATCCATGGCTGTTGAGGATCGTAAAATGCTGGATATTGTGGTTCCATATAATGCTACTGTGGTGTCTGCTCATCCAACGTGAAACACGACTTTGGCTGTCGTGAATCAGGTGACTGGGGTGCTGATGGCTGCATCGTTGGTATGCACCCCTTGTCATCATCAACTGAGGAGTGAGAAAGAGCCTGTGTGTTGTCATCTGGGTTCACAGGACATTGCTTGATCTCCAGCTTCCTTCTCTTCATATCTTCAGCCATCTTTGATGTCCCACTACAACCCAACGATTCTTTTAACTTTGAAAATCCACCCATTTTTCGCGCTGTCACTTTTGTTTTTGTTTTACCTGGACTATGAATAAGCTGGGTAGCGGTGGCTGGGGCTGGAGCTGGAGCTAAAGTTGGAGATGGTTGCTGTATAATTGCTGGGGCAGAAGAAAGGTCTGTCTGAGCCTAAGAAGTAGGTGGAGTTGGAGCATCCTCCTCGGCTTCAACACCATCCAACTCTCCTTCAGCCTATGCACAGTCATCGGGATCAAACTCAACTGGATGATCCCTGGTTGCCCTCTCCTCTATCCAGGAGGCAAGTGCATGCTCTTTCTAAAATATCTGATTTATATCCACCTCCTTAAGTGGTGGTGTGATGGAGGTATACCTCTGCTCGTATGGACCACTTGTGAATCGTGTAAATCGCTCCTCAGAGATCTTTTGTCGATCCTTGATATTCTTGATGCGCAGCCTCATATTGTAATGGTAGAATACTAGCTTTTCCAGTCAGTCTGAGGTCAACCTGTTCCTCCTCTTTGTATGTATCAGGTTGAATGTACTCTAGTTCCTTTCACAATGAGAGGAACTAGTGCTTTGGCTGAGTATCCTGATACCAATAGCAGCACATGGATTCCATCCACTCTTGGTGTTCACCTAAACTCACCACTCAACTGCAAAAAAAGGAAAAGAAAAAGCAAACAAGTAGCCCAGCATCTTCAATAACTTATAAGATAAGGAAATAAAATTTTCATCATAAATAAGTATACCAGGTGACACTTTGTCGTACGAATATCTCAGATTAGCATCTGAGTATACCTCGACCCTCATCTTATACCTTTACATCTGAAAAATATTTTTTAAAAAAATCATTAGTTGTCTAATGATTTTAGACTCTAAATTATTGACTAAACTTTAACTTATTTTTATCTTAGCTTCTATCTTGTCCTGTTGAAATCGGCAGAGACGTTGAATAACAGATAGTATACCCCGCATCACCTCGTTGTCGTTCACCACCTGTCCTCTATATTGGATGCAGGGGTTCAAAAACTATCATATAAAAAGTTATCTATTAACATTATGAATAAGACAATTATTAACTAAACTTTAAGTAAGTAAACACAAATATTTTTATCACCCACTAACCTGCAACATGGATATCGTGGTTGTTGGCGTACATTTTTTTCAAACAAAAAAAAAAGAAAAGGAAAAGAAGAAGAGAAAGAAGCAAAGCAGGCGGCCTGGCCTAGGAGCTGGCCCGATGGCCCATCAAATTGGCCACAATCGGGCCCAATTAAACACCCTAGCTAGGGCCGGATCCATCCAGCCCACCATTGGCACAAATTGTGCCATATTCAGGCCATGTGCGCAGCCCACAGGAGGGGCCTGGGCCACCCCAGCCCGCTGGCCCAGCAAACAGGCCCAATTGGGCCAGGCCCACTTCAGCAGCCAGGCCAATCAAAGCCCAGCCGCACCCACTTGCCACCTCAGCTCCTTGGTGCGCACTCAGCAGCCAGCACAGCCTCCCAAGGGTCAGGTGAAGGAGGGGGAAAGCCAAGGGACAGCCACACATTCAATGTGGTTAAATGAAGTAACTCCCATGGGGAGGCCAAGAGTCACCTGCGCCCACAACTCCTGGCCTTTCACCTGGAGTTGGAAGCGCCGACAGGGGGGAGGGAGTTGGAAGCGCCGACAGGGGGGAGGGAGTTGGAAGCGCCGACAGGCTGCCGGACTGCTACCCCAGAGCTGCTGCCACCTGCGCCAACAACCTGCTGCCGCCAGAAGAAGGAAGGAGAAGAAGGAAAGAAGAGAAGGTAAAGGAGCCTGCTTGGTGCGCCCATGTAACCCCTTCAAGGGGCCTTCTTTTTCTGCTCATTCCGGGCCCATCTTCAGCCCCTTGCATGTCTGCAGAAACCAGCTTGCATAGCCTATGTTCGGCCCTAGATCAGGTCCTCTGAAACCCCCCTTGCGCAGGCCTGTTCCAGCCCAACCGAACACCCCATTTCAGGCCTAAGTTCGGCCCCAAGGTAGCCTGCCAAACAGCCCCCCTGCTGCAAGCCCATGGCCGACCCATGTTCAGGCCCATATACAGCCCATTTAACAGGCCCATCCGCAGACTCACCGGACCTCTGTTCAAACCTGAAATTGGCCCATAGCCTGACCTCTGTTCAGGTCCACAATCGGCCCATTCTCTGGTCTCTAGCCAGGTCCATAACCAGCCCAAGACTAGCCCCTTTGCAGCCCACTCAAATACTCCCCGAACTGCACCTGTTTTAGCTCATTGAGCACCCCCTTTAACAGGTCATCTCCTAGCTATCTGCGCACCCCAATTCAGGACCATGTCCCGACATCCAATTCAGGCCTAAAGCAGGTCCCATTGTGACCCAGTTCCGGTCCCAAACTGACCCCAAATCCGGGCCCAAAACAGTTCCCCAAACAGCTCTCAGCCTGCTGTCCTGGCCCTCCTTGCGGCCCATCACACAGACCCCACACAGCCCCTGACCGGTCTCCAAAAATCAGACCCAGGTCTGGCCATGTTGCCCTCTGTACAGGCCTGTTCAGCCCCTCCAATCAGGTCCCAGCCAGAGCCTGAAATGCCTTCCCCCGCAGGCCCATTTCGGCCCATCCAAAACCACTCCAAAACACCCCTTTGTGGCTTATTGAGAAGGCAGCGGTCCAGAGAGTCCTAAGCAAGAAGGCAGCAGCCAGAAGGTGGGCCGGCTTGAAGGTGACGGCCCGGCACCCCTTGGAAACCGTCCGACGGGCCAAGGGCATAGCCGGGTGACCTTCTAAGCCGGTCCAGCCAAGCAGGGTCAGCATGACAGCAGCTTCCAAACGGGCCCACCCGGCCCAAGGACAGTCCAAGATAGGCCCGACCGGCCTATGAAGATTGAAGACCGGCTCGGAACGCCGATGGAAGAGAATCGGCCTCCATGGCCTATGTTTCAAGAAATGAACAAAAAAAATAAAATTCAGAATGCGAAAGCTATATTAAATTAAGGAGATCTACCCTTTGCGGGGACTCCAACTTTGGACGACTCCCCCCGGGTCCGCCCCGGAATGTCGATCCGGACGGTGGCGCGGGCATGCTCCCGTAGCCAGCGGTTCCTTCCCCCAATATGGCCAAGCTAAGGCTAGCTATTTTGGATGGATAAATTTTCACTAAGTTGGAAAATAGCCGGCATACCGTCGTAATGCCAAAATTTTTCCAAAGTAGTGGAGAAGAACCTATATTGGGGGAAGGACCAACCATATTGTACACCGATGTACCCCACTCATCTTTCAATAAAATGAAGTTCAAAGTCAATTTGATGTATGAAAGTGGGCACCGATTGGCAGCCCAATGTGCCCGATCAGATGCAAACCGCCAAAACTAAGTAAACAAACTGTTTTCAAACAATCAAAAAAAATAAAAACAATGCAGGTTCTGAGATGGGATTTTACAGCCACATTTTCCCAACCGCCTGCAGGTCTTGAAACCACCAACCAGAGCCCAGTTCGGCCCAAGAACAGAACCCTGTTCAGGCCCTTAGTCGGTCCCCTTGTGACCTGGTTCCAGCCCACCTAAAACCACCTGCGCAGACCCCAATCCAGGCCCATGAACAGCCCCTGTTCGGCTTCCTGCATAGTCCACCTGCTGCCCCTTCTTTCAGGCCTAGCTTGAACCTGTATGTCAGGCCCAAATATGGCCCAAGTCCAGTTCAAATCAACCTACGATCAGCCTCCCTGTCAGGCCCATACTCCAGCCCATCTGTAAGCCTATGTCCAGAACCAAAAAACCAGTCCCCTTGTGACCCGGTTTCAGCCCATCGAGGACATCCCAAACAGGCCCATATTCTGGCCCACTTGCAAGCCTATGTCCAGATCCTAAAACCAGTCCCCTTGTGACCCGGTTTTAGCCCATCAAGGACATCTCAAACAGGCCCCCCGATTGGTTTACCCAGAGCCATTTGAACAGACCTCCTTTAAACAGGACCGAAGCTGCCCTTGCTCAGCCCATGTTCACGTCCTAGAACCGGTTCCAAATCAGCCTCCTGTGCAGGCCAGTTTCGGCTCACCATAATCCATTCACTCCAGTCCCTTTGTGGCTCGGTGAAATCCCAAATCAGTCCTTAAGTAAAAATCAGATTTTGACCGAATCCAAAACAGATAAAATTCAGATTCAAATTAAATCTGTCAACCACAAAAAAACCAGGTTCCAATTAAATCTGCAACCAAAACAAAAAAAAAACCAGATTTAAGCAATCTACTAAAACAGATTCTAACCAACTTCAAAAAATCTGATTTTAGCAATCTGAAAATTAACTTAAAATCCACGGAACTTCACTTAAATGAACAATCAAGTGCTTAACCCCAAAGAAACCAAATAAGCACATTTCAAACATCCAAAATGGATCAAAATCAACTCAAAAACCAGAAAATTCAGAAAAATCAGAAATCTGAAAATTCATAAAACCAACCAAACATCAAAAATCCAAACATGCTTCAAACTTTAAGCACATCAAGATCAAAATCAAATAAATTCAAAACAAAACAAATCAAATCCAAATCCAAAAATAAATAAATAAAACAACAAAACCAAATCAATCAAAAATAATTGATTCAAACTCGAACCTCGAAATCGACTTTGAAGTCAACCAACGAAACAAATAAAATCAAACCCGAACAAAACGGTTTGCATCTGATCAGACCCAAAAGGCCGCTGCCCTTTTGAGTTCTTTGCTTTATTTTGTGGATGTGCATGTCTCCGAAAACAGGTTGCCGCGACGGTTAATCAAAGGCGTTCGAGCCGTTGCTCGATGTAAGTTAACGCCGGATACTCGCACCATCCGGCGGAGAAGGGTCAAAAATGAAATTTTCAAAGAACCCGAACCTCGGTTCTAATATTTTTAAAACTATCACCGGACTACCTAATATTTTTAGGATATCACCTATTTTCCTAGAAAAGTCCGGATATGTCTTTCTTTCTAAAGAACAGACGCAAAAAAAAGAGGTTCACACAGTGGTGTAAAGTCTTGTCTCATCAGTCATTTATGATCTTTCACCATTTTTTGTAATCTCTAGGATTCTTCTCTTTTATTTTGAGTTTTGCCCGGTCCATTACATCATATAGGGTCCCCATATGGTTCCTATCATCAGAGTCTAGCAATCTCAGCACAACAACCAGTGGCTCTATGAATGCCAGGTAGTAGGCAATCCTCTCCTAAAATCTCTTGTCAGTGATCTGCCTCTCAGATCTGACAAGAATATCCAGCTGGTCTTGCTTGTTATGCAGGTGATCTACCATATAATTATAGTACTCCTCGGACTGTGTGAACCTAACCAGTGCATGTTTGTGCCGGTGTAAACTCTCCAGTGCAATGAAGTTCGTGGCAAAACGTGTAGAACCGGGCCTGACAAGATTGTGCCCTCCTATGTGTGATCTCATAATATGTAGCAGACGGGGATGTGAATAAATAAATGAAGTAATCGTCTGCGTCTGCCTGACAATGGTAGAGACACTCTCCTCCTTGTCTATATCCTCCAGTATGAAATCAATAGAATGTGCCGCATAGGGCACCCAGAACAGATGTTGTCTCTTCTCCATCAACTTCTTCCCAGCCGCCTTATATGAGGGTTCGTTGTCAGTGACAACCTGAACCACATTCTCCTCCACCACAACATCCATCAAAGAAAAAATGTAGTCGACATTTGTAATCTTCCCAGAAGCATCCACCGATTTCTAAAACGTGGTCCCCTCAGAATAATACATCAAGAAGTTTATCATACTCCTCTTGGTGATACCTATCCACCCGTCACACATAATCGTGCAACTCCTCTCCTTCCACACCAATTTAAAGTCATTCATCCACTCCCTCAACTCCTGCACCTCCTTCAACACACCACCATATATATACCTGCTGCTCTAGGGTTGCAAACCCAGTCCAGCCTCACCCATGGCATCTATCGCAGTTTGGAAGTAAAGGTTGGTGGTTGTATGTGATGAGATGCCCACATTAAGTTAAAAAAAAATTTAGATCAGCTAAAAATAAGGTTAGCTAAATATGTTCACACACATAAAAGCCATTTTAAGAGTGATACCTGTATGTAAAAACCACTTCACAATGTGGCGAACGGCTCTCTTTGCAACAATTCCTGTTGTCTTCACCCCTTTCATGGCTTGTTTAATCCCCATCTGTCTAGCACTTTGTTTACTAAATAGATACTTATCACTCATTGTAAACCGAGTACTAGCAGAATGGCAGTGTGGCTCCTTTTCTATCCCTCACTCTCCCGGTCCCCGGTAGGGCGAGCCGATGCTGATCGGGCAAGAATTGGGTTAGCTCTGAACCTTGACCCTCTTGCTCCCTTCCTCCTGTCTTCCTCTGCTGCAGATGCACACTTGCTAGCATGTCTAGGCTACTAGCATGTCTATGCTTGGAGTCTGTGGAGTCATCCTCACTCTTTGGCTCCGGTTAGGCTAGTGCCTTCCCCTTGCCTTTCCCTTTATATGTAGATAAATCTCGGTCCCTCCTCCTCCCAAGTAACTCATCGTGCAACTCCTCCCTCTGCTCAATCCTAATAGACTGTTGAGAGACTATACTTATCATGTAGCCTCTCATCTTCTCACTCTTCTCCCTCGGCACCTTATCACATTTTTTAACATTCTCACCTATTCTGGCAATATGTTGTTTTAGCCAAAACACACCCCCGTTTATCTTCTTCCCACACCACTTATATTGCACTCTCTTTCTGGTTGTGTCTACCATATGACCGTGTTCCCAATCCACATCAGAAGGACGTGCTAATGCTACATCACCCTAATCAGCTATTGCTTATACCTGCAAAAGTTGTAAATAATTCCTAGAAAATTATTAGACATCCTATAAATTGCTTTAAGGGCTGTTTAGGAAACAGACAGCCCGTTGAACAGACTATTCGGTATGTTTAGAGGGTTACATCTTTGTCGGAAAGGGTCGTAAATCGACGTACGGGGTTTCTTGAATTTTTTCTATACAAAGAACATTCAATCGATATTTTTACAACTTGAACGGAGTTGTTCGGTCATAAATCACCGAGTTTAACCATGCTCAGACTTGTTGGAAATGCGTAAGAATAGGCGTACGGGGTTTCCAAAATTTTTCTCATACAAAAAACATACAATTGATGTTCTTACAACTTGAACGGAGTTGTTCAGTCGAAAATTACTAAATTTAACCATACTTGAAGTCGTCGGAAACATGTAAAAATAGGAGTACGGGATTTTTGGCGAAGAAATCTTACCGACAATCTTCCAAGGATCGAAGAAGAGGTTAAATCGAGGTAGATCGGAGCTTGGATCGGTTGAATCCCTTGAAGGGATCGGCTGGAATTGTTGGAATCGGCGCTGACAGTTGGGATCGAGCTCAAAATCCTTGGATTGATCGATTCCAAGGGTTGAATCGCCCTGGAATCGCCGCTCTGGTCGCCGCAGGCTGCTGGATGTGTGGGAATCGACTATGAGTAGTCGATTCTGGCCCTTTTAGGGACGAAATCGGTTCGGGAATTGAACCGGACCGGACAGACCAATTTTCGGTGGAATCAGCCGGATCGACCAATTCTAGGTTGAATCAGTCAGAATCAGATCGATTCGGACCAATCCAACCGATCTGATTTCGGAATCGGCCGATTCCGATCCAATTCCAGCGATTCTGCAATCATTAGTCAAACTCAAATAGAAAATTCCAAAACAAGTTGTCAAATAAAAAGGCATCAAGTCTTGATAAAAAAGGAAGAACAAATCTAATCAAATCCTCGAATGAATAATTTCAAGGATAAAAGACATTAAGCCACAACCAAAACAAATTAAAACTCTTAAACAAACTCAAATCAAAAATTAAATTCAATTAAATTTAAGGCACTAAGGTGTTTGCATCCAATCAAGCTCGTGAGGTGATTGTTACTGAATGGTTTTTTTGTGGATATGTTTTCCCTTTATGAATTGTTCTGGTTATTAATCAAAGGTATTTGAGTCATTACTTGATATAATTAATATTAGATCTTCAAACCATCCAACAGGGAGAGATCAAAATAAAATTTTGAAGAACCTAAAATCTCATATTTTACACATATCATTGAATTAGCTAACGCTACCATGGAATGCCAGATTGGTACCTGCGTCCCAACCCAGGTGGTTTTTGGGCCAACCAACTCGATCCTGACCCAGAGACCCCGACCCCATAAGTGTTTTAAAATTATTATTTTATTAATTTTCTTCGTCCCAACCCGAATTCTATCCTGGCTGACTTGGGTCGGTTTGGGCCTAGCCGACCCGCTCCCAACTCCCGACCCCGCCTTCGTTGAGCACTACTATGGAATATCACCCATTTTCTTAGTCGTCAGAATTTTATGGTATTTCAAACAACAAAGTGGAAGAGAAATTTCAGGTTGCATCAGAAATCTTGGCACAAATGTTGCATAGTTGATTTATTTGGAAGTATTATGTGAAGTAATTGAGACGAATGATACTTATTAGCGTGGTCTATTTTTGCAAAGCATCATTCAAGGATTTGGTTGATTACCTTGGAGAAGAGCAGGATTATATTTGCAATCAACCCTTAGCCTAACTAATTTTGCATGACATTTAGTATCCTTTTTAGGGCATTGATACATCATAGTCTTCAGTTATTATTTTTGCTGTCTACCTATTGCTTTGTTCTTCTTGGATTGGGCAAGAAACTACTATAATATCCTTTAGTTGAGAGAATTCTGTCCTTCAGTAATCAAGCCAAACACAGTTTTTTTGGCCTTTCTTCTTGTGCAAGTTTTGTACACTTCAACCACTTAACCACTTAATTGGATGAACTGCAGATAGATACAAAAGATATCCTTTTCATATGTGGTGGTGCTTTTATTGATTTGGAGAAGACAATTTCAGAAAGGTTTGCATTTAGTTCTCTTACCTTGGAAATTTCTTGATACAATCCTTATCTCAATCTGAGGGTGGATCTGCTTTATTTGCCACAGACGACAAGACTCGTCGATAGGTTTTGGAGCACCAGTTCGTGCAAATATGAGAAGTGGAGTTACAAGTGCTTCTGTGACATCTTCGTTGTTGGAGAGAGTAAGCATTCAATGAATTTATTCTGGACACATCCTTACCATGATGTGTTCTGTAGAAGATACTTTTAGTTGTTCAAGGAATAATTGGGGGAATTTTGACCAACACCTTCAGGTTGAAAGTGGTGATCTTATAGCATATGGCCTTATTCCGGAGTTCATTGGCCGTTTTCCAATTTTAGTTAGTCTTTCTGCGTTGAATGAGGATCAGCTTGTTCAGGTACTTCGTTTCTGTATGCCATTTACTTTGTACAGAACTAGATTGTAACACTTAATCTTTATTTTTTTTTCTCTTGTTTCTTCTATAAGCACCAATTTCTTATTGAAAGTCCCTTTCTTATTGCTCTAGGTTCTAACGGAACCCAAGAATGCCCTTGGGAAACAGTACAAGAAGCTGTTTAGTATGAATAATGTAAGTTGTCCTATCTGGTGTAAGCTGGCAACTAGCTACTGTCATCTAGTAATATATACAACATCATCTTGCAGGTGAAGCTTCATTTTACTGATACTGCTCTTAGGTTGATATCCAAAAAGGCAATGGCAAAAAATACAGGTGCTAGAGGTTTAAGAGCTACTTTGGAAATCCTCCTAACTGAAGCCATGTTTGAGGTCTGTGCTTCGTGATTCAACCTTTTAGCTCTCCCTCTTTCCAAGTGATAAAGTCAGGTTTCCAAGCTCATGGACATTGGGTCTTCATGTCCATATACGTTTTATGGCTTTCATGGTAACATTTATTCTGTTGATCCTTCTCTTTTTTCAGATTCCAGATGTAAAAACAGGAAGTGAAAGAGTAGATGGGGTTGTAGTGGATGATGAGTCTGTTGGTTCCGTGGACCAATGGGGATGTGGGGCTAAAATTCTTCGTGGAGATGGAGCATTGGATCGCTACATTTCCAAAAATAAGGACAAAGATTTCATGGTATGGATTGCTACGGTCTTTTCCATTTTCTCTCATTCTAGTCGACTCTCCATCATCGGAGAACATTAACGGTTGTACGTCAAACAGGATTAAGTCTTCAGATTATGAGAACAAATGGTTGACTGAATGGCTCCTCGGGTCATCATTTATCGTGTTTCAAACTCTTGATTGAGATATTTATGTGTACTGTTCTAGTTGACTGACTTGGGTGTCTGAAATTTTCAGGCTGACGGGTCAGAGGTCGAATTGGAAGGAGACTCTGAGATTTCCTCTAGAGTCATGAGCATGTAAATATTTAAAAGCTTCATAACATGTAAAGTAGCCCCTCAGGCACATTCTAATTGATGTAATTATTATCCTTGTGAAACAGTATTCACGGTTCAATGGAATGTATCATTCTAATTTAAGCATGTCATTGTCTAGTAAAACGTCCTATGTGCATGTATGGTGTTCTTGCAGGTATTTTCAGAGTCAAAAGGCTTGGAAAGAGCAATCGGATGTTGTGCCCATTTGTTCATAGCTCGTCGTACCCTTCGACGTTTCCGGTTCGAATTGTAATCTCCAAAAGAGAGGGGATCACCTCAGTCCCCTGGTGGAGGGATTTGTCTCAGTCCTCATTCAGAAACGGCCACATTCCTCCGTCACTTAAGTGGCGGTTCAAAAACTGGTTCGGTGAACCGCTACTGAAAAGGGCTGAACCGTTACTGACACATTACTAACTCACTACCCGTTGGTAACGAGTTAGTAAGGCATCGATAGCGGTTCAATCTTTTTCGGTAGCGGTTTAACAACGGTTCAATAATATGACTTGAAAGTCATGAACCCGCTATCGAAAATAGTTGAATCGCTACCGACGTCTTAATAACTCACTACCTGTCGGTAACGGATTAGTAAGGCGTTGGTAGCGGTTCAGCCTTTTTCGACAGTGATTCACCGAATCGATTTTTGAATCGTCACTTAAGTAGTGGGGGTATGTGGCCGTTTATGATTGAGGACTAAGGCAAGTCCCTCCACCCGAGGATTGAGGCGATCTGCTCTCTCTCTAGTAAGGGTGGGCATAAAACGGTTCAAACCGAGAAACCAAACCGAACCAGCCCATTCGGTTCGGTTTGGACCCCCTTTCGGTTTGGTTCGGTTTGAAAAATCTCCAAACCGATTTAAACCAAACCAAACCGTTTAAACCGATTTATTTAAAAAAATATAAAAACTATTATAGTATTACTAAAAATGATATTTTTATAATAAAATAATATTTGTTTTCATTATTTTTAACATAAAAATCAGTATATATATGTAAAAAATAATTATTTTAAATATTTTTATTTATTTTCGGTTTAAACCGAACCAAACCGATTTGATTCGGTTTGGTTCGGTTCGGTTTGGGAAGGTGATTCGGTTTGGTTTGGAAAAAAAACGGTCCAAACCGGACCAAACCGAACCGTGCCCACCCCTACTCTCTAGAATGCATCAAAGCAAAGTAGGCTGATGCACTCAATGGTGTTTCGAATTAATCATGACTCTTCATATTATGCCTGCCTCTTTGTACCAGTGTTTCCTGGCTCTCGTAGACTTGTATTGACCTGGATTTATTTTGGGTCATCTAATCAATCTAAAATTTTAAAAATAAAAAATGGACAAAAGAAGTATTTTTTATTATTTAAATCTTATATTTTGAAACATTTATATATTCTTCGTAAAATATTCAGTTTGAGTATATTATAGTATATACTTGTTGATTGTATTTTTTATTCTCTTTTTGAATTACTCTAAGATTTCTTCCTACAATGTCACACAAATAAGTTAGGTGGATGGAACTAACAGAATTGTAACTATCTTGACACATTAAATAGATTTTTTTGATGATATGAGATGTCAAGAGTCTTAAGAAGACTCGAAGTCTAAAAAATTTGTAGTGTTGATGACTGCTGTCCACTAGTGTGTCTTTTTATGTATTGTGTTTGCACACCAAGATCACGATTTTACGCTGCATCAGTGCAATGCTCTTCACATGTGAATGATATCTGTGAAGACAAATGATGAGAATCTTTTGACATCCTTATTAATCTTAATGATGTATCTTCATCATCATCGGCCAAATCATCACTATTATTTTTTGATGTTGAATCGTCTGATATTTGGTACCGTATGGTGACGTTTGGTTCCACCATATCTTCTTTTGTGTCATCAATTATAGTTTGATGTGCAATGTCTAAAGAATCAATCATAATTTATTGACATGGCTAGATGGTCTAGAAATCTCTTCCATAACAATTTTCTTGTGGAGTGTAGTTGTCATCTTCCCATGTTCTAATGGTCGCAAGAATGCACGAAATTAATTTCTTACCTCAGCTGGAACCCCACTGTATGGAGTTACATCCCCTTTTATCCTCGGAAATGTGATATTTCAACTGGAAGATTTCACTATACATAATCTTATTATAATACTCATATTGGATTTTCCTTTGTCACATATCTATCAAATTACAATGGCGGCCCGAGTTTAGATCACTTGGCGTTGAGCGAGCGGGTGTGGCTTGGGTCTCACATTTCTCCAAATACATTTATAATAGAAAAATAAGACAACAATATTAAAATAAAAAATTAAATAAAACAGTCAGTACACAATTAAGAGTCCCGTGAGAAGTTGAAAATTTTAGAGAACTTTTGAGAGAGTAAATAATTAGAGAGCTAGAGAGAGAGAAAAAGGAGAGAGGTGTGAGAAGAAGGGGTCTTATATAGGCCCTAGCCGTTGGCGGCTTGTGGCCTCGGACTAGAACAGTGACACACCCATGTGGTAATACTCTTCTGTGGAGGCATAACGGTGAAAACCGTGTACATATGACAATCTAGAATGACTGGGTTAATTTGCAATGCAATGTCTTTGACCAAAAAAAGGGTTAATTTGCAATGGAGAGCGGCCTGAGTTTGTGGAGATCACCATCCGCAGAAGTGGCTCAGAGATATCTAATGCTCAACTTCACTAAGAAAAAGATTTAAATATCTTTAAAAGTAACACAATTAAACAAAAATTGATCTCTAAGAAACCTTTAAACTAATTGAAAAATAAACTATCTATAAGTGCTTTAGAGACAAAATATATTAATAGAATACTAGAGAGAGTGATTTTAGAGTGAGAAAAAAGTTGAGTTGGGCCAGGTCCCGAGACCCGGCTCGGATATGCCGCCGCATAGCAGATCTGAGGTCGGGACCTAGCCGATCACCTGGTTTTCCGACCTGGTCCGGCAACCCGACCTGGCCATTCTTTCACCTTTGAAGCACCAACAGTTTGAATTTGACAGGAAGAACACTGTATCTCTTGCCATGGTAATGCGCTGTGGAAATAAAATACTGCGATTATAACTTCTTTCTTGATATTTGGTATTTAAATTTTCATGTTAGACAAAATACTTGTTGCTAGATCCCGTCCCCCTCATATGTCTTCCATCTCTCTATGACTACATTGAACTGGTCATCCCTTCTCCTTACCTGCAAAACAAGTTACTGTATCAATAGTCAGGATATGGAAGTCCTTGCATCAATTTCACTTTGCTCTTTGGGACTAGAGAAGCCAAACAACACTAGCACAGAATACCAATTTGCTATGCACCGAATATCAAGGAATGCCAATTCACTGAATCTCAAATCTGGCAGATTGGGTGGGACTAACATGGTCAGATCGGTGATCTGCGCAAATACTACTTTAATTCTCTTTAAATGCTCAAAATGAAATGCCCAAAGAGTCGGCTGTTACAAGACCAGATTGGGCCAATTTTAGGCCATCCTGACAGATTCAACTAGTGAGAATTAATAGTTGCATATCAGATCAATTTGGACCAATCTGCAAGACCGCAATCTGTGCTCTGAATAATTACTGGTGTGGTGGCAACCTACAGCGTAAGAAAAGATAAACATTGCACCTAGGACTAGTGGCCTTACAGATGGTTACCTCGACCAATGGCTTTTTACCATTGAGCAACATATCAACACTCCTTTCTGTCTGCATAAAGAAAGGAGAGGGAGAGGATATCAGTCAAAGACTTCTTTATTTCCTTAGAAAAAAAAACGAAGCATTGAAATGGTGCACCATAAGCAGAGGGTTTCCAGTCACTACAAATGAAATGAAGCATGATTGACCTCATTCCATATACACATATTCCATTTCATATACACATTGAGGACATCGTTACCTAGATAACCTAAGGGCCCACTAGGATACTGTATTAAACACCTCATCAAGAGTTAATGCATCTATGCCAATATAAAAGTGATACTGTATCAATTTCAACATTGTAATTAAACAGGCCCTATAATGTGAAAGAGTTAACCACAGAAACCTTCAAGAAACCCAAGACATGTTATCGATGTCTTGACCAAGCAGAATACATTTTGAGGAGTTTGTAGAAAAGAAAGCTCATGAAGACATTGCTAAGTGAGAAAAGTCTAGCTCTTTTTTTTGGAGATTCCTGACATATGAGGATAAATTCATGCACGTTCATTATCCATCAACATGTAAATAATAAAATCAGCATACCCAGTGTGTCACCCAGTAATTTCGTTCCCTCATTTCTATCAGAAAAGGGAAAGTAGGAGGCGCTTTTCTCTCGAGAATGCTTTTTTGAGAACGCCTAGCCCGGGCTTCATCATCTCCTAAAGTAACAGTTTCAATGCCTCCGACCTGCTTAGAGATACAGACAAGTGCTTTTAGATGGATGCCTCAAACATAATCATTGCTAGCGCATGCTGAAAATATAAGTCTGCTAAGAGTTCAAAGAACATCCCTACGAGAAAAATTCTTAGGCCCTAAAACACAAATAAATTTCCATTGCCACAAACAACTCTTCTCTAGATTGTTTACATGAAGGTTCTTTGGATTAAGATCCTAGTAGTGTTTAGTCCATGAATCAACCATATATGGGAATAGAACTAGTGGTATTAAAAGGATGACTGTTAAATGACTTAAGTCTATGATGTGTGCAATAGAAAAAGGAATGGATAAAGTGGAATAAACCAAATCGGAGAGGGTGGGATTCTTTATAATATTCCCAAGCTGCTCGCCATGTGCAGTGCCAATTAGCATGACACCTCTCTCTGCAATGGAGCGACAAGCCATCGTTTCAGCTTCTGTACCAATTTCATCAACAATCACCACCTCAGGCATATGGTTTTCTACAGCTTCAATCATGACTTTATGCTGCAAGGATGGTGTCGGGACTTGCATACGCCTGGCTCCTCCAATTGCTGCATGTGGGATATCTCCATCTCCTCCAATCTCATTGCTAGTGTCCACAATTACCTATCCTAATCACAATATATTAATACATAAACAAGCAAAATAAAATGCCAAAATATTTAAAATTATTAGAAAATAATGTAGATCAAGTGGTAGAGTAACTGATGCTACATACCACTCTTTTACAAAGCTCATCAGATAGAACACGAGCAATCTCACGCATAACAGTAGTCTTCCCTACACCAGGCCTAATAAAAATAAAAAAATGAAAAAAACTGAGTTCATTTACATGTCCCTGAAGAGAAGTTTCAGCAAACATTGTCCAAAGCAGACTTTATGATATAACCTACCTGCCCAAAAATAGAATACTCTCATTATGCTGAAGAAGGTCTCGGACCATTTCAACATGTCCAGTGACTGCCCGACCAACCCTGCATGTCAATCCAACGATAAATCCTTTCCTACTTCTTATTGCAGATATCCTGTGCAACGTGCCTTCAATTCCTGCCCTGTTATCAGCCCCAAATTCTCCAACCGCTTTTTGAGCATCCTCCAACTCTTTCAGTGATATCTAAAGCGGACAGAATGGAAAATGGGAAATCAAATCAATAATTGCATAAAAGTAAGGATAAGAACTGCAGCGCAAATTTGAAATAACAACTTGGGAAGTAATTATGTTCCCCAATGATCTGTATTTATTAAGCATCCTTACGAAATTCTATTAGGGACAGAAAGTGGTTCACTTGAAGAATTTCTGCAATTAACTGCAGGTGCCATCTTTGGATAGAAAGAAAATTGAGTGCATTTCAACAATTTCATGTTTTAAGACCGTGTTGGAGAGCTCTGTACACAAACAGAAAACAGTTTCATATTATCACCGTTACCAACATGTGGGTTGACCTTAAATCTTAACAGATCCGAAAGAAACAAGAAACGTCCCCAGAGCAGCTTCTGATTTGGGAAAGAGATCAAAATAAGCAGAGTCTTCATAGAAAGTAGATGGTGTCACGTTACAATGAAACTGAATAAAAAGTAGGTTAAGCCTAGGGGTGCAAACGAGTCAAGTCAAGTCGAGTAGTATGGTGTTCAAGCTCGGCTCGATTATTTTACGTGAGTTCGAGTTCGAGCTCGAGTTTTAATGAGTATGTTCAACCCTTGTTCAAACTTGGTTCGTTTATTAATTGAGCAGAGTCGAGCTTGAACTCGAGTAGTAGCTAGACTAAAATTCAATTCACATTCAAACTTAAGTTATATACAAACTCATTTATAAAACTCAAAATCAATCAAAAATCATTTGTAAAACTCTAGATTTAGCTCATTTATGAAACTCAGTTTAAACTCTAATTTTGAATTATTTAATATATTTAAGTGACAATATATAACTATTAATACTCTTAATTTAATTTTTAAAAATAAATATATAATAAAATATTTAATCGAGCTACTCGTGAGTTTATCGAGTCAAGTAAGAGTCTGTTCAAGCTCGGCTCGTTTAATGACTCGAGCTTTATTTTTTGTTCAAGCTTGTTCATTTAACATAATAAACGAGCTGAATCGAGTTTTTATTGAGCCGAGCTTCGAGCTACTTGTCGAGTGTATTGGTTCGTTTGCACCCCTAGTTAAGCCACAAGTTTGCTGTTACACAGCTAGCAATTTAGTCCAATTCTTTTTTGATCAGCGACAAGACACTGTCTGCTACATGAGCATATCATGCTAAAACATCATACATTAGAGGTTTATGGTACAGGCTGTCAAAAATTTATGGAGTTCACAACCAACAGAAACTTTACCTCTGTATCTCTTATATACTGTCCACCGGATTCACCAAGGAATCTTGCTTCTGGTCGACGACCCAAGTCCAGTATAACCTGTCATTGGACATATTCCCTAGTTCAGGAAGAACTGAAACCCATAAATTATAGATGAATACCTTTGATGGCGTGTAGTTTTTCTGCCATTCTCGGTACACAATGATAAAGTATAACCTGAATCGAAACAGAAAAATCATATAATTCAAGTTTTTAAGGCACTTGCCTCTAACAATTGGGCTCTTCTTGGCTCGTTTCGGAGTCTGTCTCGCAAGTCTCTCGGTAACATCTATATGACGATAACGTTATTCCAAAACAAACGATTTAACATTACAGTGACGGAGCACACGGAATCATGACGACAGGATAAACATGTCAGGCAAAGAGCAGAACACAAATCCAACCCAACAGCTGAATCAGAACGTAAAACTACATGTTTTTTTTTTACCATATAACAATCGATGAAAAGACATTTATACGGAAAAACACGAAAAGCTCGCTGGAAATCAGATTCCGACCAGACTCATAACAAGCAGCATTCCTCAAAAAAGAAGACATCCAGAAGCCACAGTGGAAACGAGAGGACTTGGAGAGGACAGCATATCACGAGGAATTACCTCCAAGAGCGCGTGGATGTCGTCCTCCACCACCACGAACCCATCCTCCGTCGAGTTGGAAGCGGACGCCGTCAGGCCGAGAGAGAACAATCTCTTCTTCCGCCTCCAGAAACTGGGAAAAAATGGTCCCTTTGGAAGACTGAGGTCGAACAGGAGCGAGGGCTTGGCAGGTGAGAGGCGCAGGGCAGAGTGGTGGAGCGGAGCTGCATTCATGTCCTCTCTTCTCTGCTCGAGCAGTGAGCAGACGCAGAAGAGACGAAGGGAGGGGGGGACATCTCAAGTAGATAAAAGGGATTATTTATTTTTGACCCAAAAAAACATAAAGCTTTGAAAAATAACTCTCTAGAAGCTCATGTCTTGATCCGTGCAAATTTTAATTAATTGGATTTAGTTCAACAAGTAACTTTAAGTTTATGTACTTAAAATAGTTTCTCGATGGGTATTGAAATCTAATTTCTAAAAGCTTAAGGGCCTGAGTACAAATAATCAACACCCAAGAATTATTTTTAAATTTTTATATTTTCAGAAGCTTGGGACACTAAACAACCAAGTTAACATATCTTCAATAAATAAATAGTTTCTTAGAAAAAAAAGTAATACCATCTTCTAAAATTGAGTTCATTCATTTATTTTAACTAGTGTGGTATACCTGTACTTCTTTGGTATGAGACTTATCTGGCCCAGGTTACAAATTTCAGCACATTATATTTTATTATTCCAAGTTATGTTATTTGTTACATTCCTCTCTTTTTTTTTTGTAAAACTACACATTTCTTAGTTCTACTTTTCTGATAAATCCTACTATTCTCCCCCCGAACAATGTTAACGGGGTGTTTGGTTGCATGAGAAGTTAGGTTTTTATTACAATTTTATGTTTTTTGTAACAAATCGGGTTAAAAAAAATGATCGGCAACCGTTAAAATTTTTATTTTTAAAGAGCTTTTTTTTTGAACAAAAAAAAGAGAGTGCCACCTCATTTTTTATCTTCTGGTCTCCTATATTATTTAGTCATATATGGTATTCACTCTTTTTTGTTATCACATCCTTCCAAACATGACAATCCTATATTATTGACTAGTTCATTTTTTATTTTAATATAATTTTTTATTATGAAAATGTACAAAAATTTACCGTGCAATCAAACACCCTATAAAGTATGTCACTATTTTAAAACATAGGAACAATTTTATTCAAATTATGTAGAGAAAAAAGCGAAATAGGGTGTTTGGTTACATGATACATTGATTTTTTGTTACACTTTTTATGTTTTTGAAATAAAATTTGTTAAGTACGTTGTTTAGCAACCATGAAAATTTTATATTTTTAAAGTGAATTTCTTCTTAAACAAAAAAGAGGGTCTCACATCTTCTTTTTATTTCGTGCTCCCTCCATTTTGTTTGGTCATAAACGATAGTTACTCTGTTTTGTTATCACATCTCTCCAAACACGATAATTTTTGTCATTGGATAGTTCATATGTTATTTTAACACAACTTTTTATCGTGAAAGTGTATATAAAATTATTGTGCAACCAAACATCTCATAAATTAGTCAAAGTGGTGCAAATTATATAAAAAATATGCCATTTAAGATAAAATGTAATATAGTGACAAAATCTAATATGTACCAAGCAAATGCGATAGAAAGTATAACCAATATTAAGTGTAATCTGAAGCAAAAGCCAATCCTTGAAAAAGAGGGGTAAGTCAGATATTTTGTACAGTTATCTAATGCCTTTATACCTTTTCTACCAAGATAAATTTTTAATTTTTAAATTGTGAAAGCACAAAATATAAAGCTATATATTTATGACTATTTAATTAGCAAAACTTTGATATGGGGATAATTTGGAGATAACTTAAGTTTATCTCCAAAATTTTATGGTACCAAACAGACCCTCAGGGACGGAAAATCTTTCTCTGCGCAAGTGTGTGCGTAGTGTAATTCAAGGCGTTGCATCGTAATTTATTGGAGAACTTTATTTCCTTGATGGGCTTTACCAGAAATCAGGCAACCAAAGTTAATATATTCAGAATATTCCGAATTTTGGTGGATTTCAGAGTAATGGCTATTAAACAGAGTGCTTGGTCGCATGATAAAAACTTTTTTTACTATAAAATATATATTTTACCACAAAACTTGTTAACATGTGTTTGAATAGATTTTTTTTTTTTTTTGCTTGTATAGAGAAAAAAAAAGGTGATGCCTCTATTTTGTGATCTCCCATCCCTTTTTTATCCTACACAACTCCCACACTTTCTGCTACTCTATCTCGCCAAGCATTATATACATTTACGTTTTTAACTGTCTTATATTTTATTTTAACATAAAGCTTTGTCACAAAAGTGTATACCTTTTTTTTTGCAACCAAAATAAAATCATATAAATCAATTCGTAACAGCATGCTGAAGTGCTCGATCTTCAAGTTTAAAACAGTTTAATTACATGATTAGTAGTTGCCAGTCGAGGTATCTAACAGGGTGCTGGGTTGCATGATAAAATGAGTTTCCCTAAAATTTATATGTTTTTTTTTCTAACAAAACTTGTTAAAAAAATATTTGGTTTCCATTGCAAAAAGTATATTTTACTGAGAATTTCTTCCGGGGCAAAACAGGGGAAACGAGACATCTGTTTTTTTTTTCTGATGGCACCGTCATTTCTTTTGTTATGCATAGTCTGCATCTTTTTTGTTATCATATCTCACCAGATATGAAATTTTGTGTTCAACCATCTTGGATTTTATTTTGACTTAATTTTACCCCTCAAGTGTACACAAATTATTTTGCAACCAAACACCCTATAATAAGGCGGCAAAGTGACTCCCATGTTGATGGGTTCGTTATCATGTTGTTATCAAGGCCATTCATTTGCTGTTGTGCTTTACGAACACCCTGATGGGATAATACCCAAAGTGGCTCCCATCTTTAACTTCTCTACAAGCACCTTCATTGATGCTACACCATTCCAAGTCTGGCATTTGCTCCCACCTTCAACCTCATGAATCAAAGAGAAACGGGAGTGTAGTGCGTCTCAAACTGGATTATCAGAAGCAACGAAGGCGGGGTCGGGGGTTGAGACCGGGTCGGCCGGGCCTAAAACCGACCCGGGTCAGTTGGGGTCACGACCCGAGTCGGGCCGGGGTCAAAAAATAATAGTAATAAAATTATTTAAATATATCAACCGGGTCGAGATCGCGGTGCCGGGTTGGGGTCGGTCGGCCGACACGGCCGACCGGGTCGCCGACCCAGCACACCATGATCAGACGGAAATGCGATATAAAAAGACAGCAAAGATGGATGAACCAGTAGATACCATGCGCATCCTGAAGTTTGGTAGTGGTAGCGCTACCTAACTAACAGGCTTTTTTAGCAAGGTGCTTGGTTGTTAGAGTAAAATATAAGATGGCTAAAGGCATAAAATTATCATCTTTGGTGAGATGATGGTAAAAAGTGGGAAGGACATATAGTAAGAAAGGTGGAGGACCAAAAGACAGAAACAACTTCTCATCTCTTTTTGTCTCAAGTAAGAATTTTCTATAAATATATTCATATTTATATTTATCATGATTGCTAAACACCCCTTTAAGTTTTGTTACAAAATATGACTATCTGTAACAAAAACTCAAATTATTTGAGATGTGGGGAATCGAACCCTACGGCAAAAGGAAAAAAAAAACTCAATTTGTTATGCAATCAAAGACTCCATAAGCCTTCTCCTCGCCATTAAGCCTCGAGAGTATGCTAACTAGTGACCCACATGGTAGCAATATCCATCACCAGCTAAGACAAAGTTCAAACCACTTGAAGACTGGAGTGTAGATATGAAAATTAGAGAAAAAATACACAAGGGATGTCCAGTGGTGGTAACAACCAGTGACCCCACCCACATGGTAGCAATAGCCTTCACCAGCTAAAACAAAGTTCATAGCACTAAAAGACTGGAGTGTAGATGTGGAATTTAGAATAGCACACCGCACACGGGATGTGGTGATCACTCGAATTTATAGTGCTTGTCCACGGCAACTGAGACATCCCAAGTGCATTTCATACCCTTGGGAAACTCCACTAGATCACCCGCCTCTATCTCGACGTATTCATCCCCGTGTCCGTCGGGGTATACCTTCACTTTGCCCTCCAGCAGGAAGCATGTCTCCTTTGAAGTGTACTCCCACGGAAATTTGCTTGGTGGACATCCCCATCTGTTTGACCAAGTACAGAGAATTGAAAATTCAACCTATGAAGATAGAGAAGAAGGAACACACAAATGTGCAAGTATTAATTGGTCCATCAATCGCAAGTTGCATAATAAGATAGAAGATCTATGCATTATGTATAAGAGTCGCTTGGACTGGACAGTGGACACCACTAAAGAAGATGTCAGCTTCAAGAAATTCATAATGCAAATGTCACAAGCTCGAATGTGAAAACAAAGCTCTTGAAATAGGTGAGCTGATTAGAAGCATTTAAGGCTTTCTAACAGACTATACGTTACCTTGTTATATACAAAATGAATTCCCTGATTATTTGCTAGGTTATGCTGTTCAGTTCCTCTATTTGATTCATGTGTGCTAGAATAGAATACCTAGACACAGTGTTAGTATACTCAACCTAGATATTCATGCTGTGGTGGATAAGTTATTGTATTCTGTATGTCAATAACTTGACTTGAGTCTTACTCTCAAATTATTTGGAGTTGACCATATAGATTCTCTTTCTCCACTAGCGTCAATTTTAATTTATTTTCAAAATATATTTAAATAGTCTAAATCAGATTGCATAACCATCCTCCATGTTGGTTAACTTGGGTCTATCACGTCCTTTTTTGTAACTATTATCTTGATATTTCCTATTTTCCTAACAAGAGCTTCCTTAGGTCTACATTTCATATGTCCAAACCATATTAACATGATAATGGAAAAAAATCATGACATGACAGTAAAAACATCCGAATGCAAAATTTCAAGTGGGCTCAGTGCTTAAATGTGCTATTTTTTAAATATAATGTCATCATCACACAAATAACCTTGTCAATCACCGGGACAATACGTTCAATACGAAACCATGCTGATTTAGAAGTTGAGCACAAGGAAGCAAGTTCTTTTGAATGTGTCTATTACCATGATGTTTGAGAATTCCAGAAACATCTGACACTGCATATCCCCCAAGCCCAACAGGACAATATTAGGATGAGGAAAGAGAAACTGCATATCCTTCAAGATGTCTAAAAGAAAGAATCCAAGAAGCTCATCCAATGATAAACATAAGAGGGAGGACTATACATCCCTTTAAGTCCGAACTATAACACATTCCTGAAATTGGTACACTTTGACCAAGACTGGTGAAAATTGGTACACATACCCAGCAAAACTCCTTTTTCATGCTTTGTATAGGCTTCATAGACAGTCTCATGTTAAGAATCTTTGTATTATATCTGTCTCCCTCCATGCTCGTCCATGACAATTTTCACTCCTTCATGAAGCGCACAACTTTGATGGTAATGAGATTCTTCTGAAAGCAAAGTGCAGGTTCCTTATCATTAACTAGTCCTTGTCTATGCAATCAACCATTTCTTTTCTTGCCAAACATGTGTCTCATGAATTTCTGTTATACAGTTTATCCCCATGCAGTCCACTATTTCCAGTCATCTGACATTCTCATTGGTTCAGATGTGAGATGCATAAAATTCAAGAAAAAGAAAACGATGCCACTGTTTCCCTGTACAAACCCAATCTTGTAGATGATTTTATAGGAACTGGTAATCAACAAGATCCACGGTTCTAGTGTTCCTGGATAAGTACAACTTTTCCTTGATGAATTATTCAGCGACTTGAAAAAAAAAATGAAAAGCTGGTAGCCAACACTGGAGGAAGTTAACAATGTAGCCCAAAGCTCATGACGATTTCTCAGAAACCATGGAAATGAGGATGTTACATGAACATAATCAAAGGTCAAAACAGAAATTTGATGTTTGGAAGAATCAAATATGTTCTTAGGCGGTTAAGAGCCACATACAACTGAATTAGCATTCAAGTAGAATATTTGTTCCATGTCTCTTGACTTTAAATCAAAATGTTCGCAGAAAACTGCCCTCTGTTTCTTAAACTGAGCTGCCTACAGGACGCCGAGCACAAGAAAAATACTGAAAACAATTAATTGTTGAAATTACCAGCCATCTAACTCCAACCAGTACGATGATGAGTAGTAGAGAGGACCTTTACGGTCCAAATAATATTTTCATCTCATATAAGTCAGTGACCGTCTGATATAAGAAAACTCAAACTGTCAAACATGTTCACAAATTGCCTCCATTTCGACAACTAAAGAAAAAGGTTGTACCTTTCACGCACTACTACACTACAAGGCACAAACTCTCTTGCCCAGGCAAGGACAATGAACGTTAATCGATGATCCAAAAACAGAGAGAAACTTTTATTGCTTCGACCTGACAAAAAGGGGGAGAACAAGATCCTGCGGAAACAAAGACAAAGCCAAAATACAGGAAGGCGAGGTTTTTCTTACTTTGGCCAGTTTCTAACGCCCATTTCCGTGAGCTTCTCCTCCGGAGGGTTCTTCTGGACCTTCACACCCAACTTCTCGGTGGCCATGGCCTCCGCTAGGATAACTCCGGACCACCTTCGCGGGCTCCCGCTGCCCTGCCTTCTCCCTCGCAGGTGTAACGCAAAAGGGGAACAACGAGAGCTGGGGATTGTGTGCTGGTTGATCATCACACCCATCGCAGGGCTCGCCATTTGTAAGACCTCTGTGACGTGGGTGGCTCGCAGTGGCAGCCAATAAAAGAGTTATCTTTCCATCCTTGGAGAACGCAAAATATGGAGAGATGACGCCAGCCTTTCCCCTCCGCCCTGCCAACTGCGAGCCATCACACCCATCATCATCAGTATTAATATTTTTAAAAATTGAGAGTATCGATATCATACAAACTGACACATGTTATCGTAACATATTTTATTTTTATTGTCATTTTTAAAATTGATATTGTTAATCAAATATTTCTTGGTTACTGACATTGATATCAATTTTAAAATTGATAATGATAAAATATCTAATAATATAATGTTACCAAATAGAGCCTTATGGGTGTTTGGTTGCATGATAATTTAATTGAGATTTTTATTTTAATTTTTAAAAATTGTAAGAAAACTAGGGCCGTCAATGGAGCGGGCTGGCCCGCGGGCCCTTGGGCCAGGCCTTCTTTGGGCCTACTTTAGGGTCATGGGATTAGGCCCGCGGGCTCAAGATGGGTTAGATTTCGGGTTTGCGGGCCAGCGCGTGGCGCTCCATTCCCCGGCGGGCGAGGGCGCTCCAAGCCCGCGGCCACCCTCGCGTTGCACCTTCGCACCCAGCCCCGCGGCCACCCTCGCCGCCCCCTCGGCCTCGCCACCCCCGGGCAGCCTCCCGGCCGCCTCCACGGCTTGCCGCCACCCCGGCCGCCGCCGCCACCCCGCTGCCGCCGCTTGCCCGTCGACCCCGCGTGCACCCCTCGGCCCCGCCGTCGACCTGCATCCCGCGCCCATCCGCCCTCCTCTCCAACGCGAGCCCCATCGCCGTCGGCCCGCCTGCACCCCCCTCGCCACCCTCGCGCCGGCCATCGCCACCGTGCGAGCCTGCACCCCCAGCCCTCGCCACCCCTCGCACCGCCGCGGCTGTCCACCCCGTGCCAGCCCGCGAGGGTGGCGAGGGGGGTGCAGGCGACCCTCGGCCCAGCCACCGTCAGCCGTCGACCCCCCCCCCCACGCACCGGCCGCCCTTGGTTGCATGCAGCCCCGCGCCTGCAACACCCCAGCCCCGCCTGCACCCCCCCTCGCCACCCTCACCCGCGGATCCCCCCCCTCATGCCCATGCCTAAAATTATATTTTAAATAAGATGGGTCGGGCCGGGCCCAATTTATATTTTTTATGGGCCGGGCCGGGTTGAGTTGTTAACACCATGCGGGCCGGGCCGGGCCAGCCCGTTCTATATTAGACGGGTCTAGATCGGGCCGACCACGGGCCGGGCCGGGCCCGGCCCATTGACAGCCCTAGAAAACTTGTTAAAAGAGGTGTTTGACAACCATGACAATTTTATGTTTTGAAAGTGATTTTCTTCTTAAACAAAAAAAGAGGGTCTCACCTCTTTCTTTTTTCTTGTGGTCCCCCACTTTATTTGGTCATATGCGGTGGTTACTCTTTTTTGTAATAACATCCCTCCAAACATGATAATTTTATGTCATGAGTTGGTTTACTTTTTATTTTAATACAATTTTTTATCATGAAAGTGTACAAAAAATTATCATGCAACCAAACACCCCATTAACTATCAATAGCTAATATATATTGATGAACAATATTTTATTATTTCAATGAACTCGTTTACAATCAGTTAACTGAAACAGGTGTATGATAACATTATATATATATATGTAATAACCCAATATATCAAAACAAAAAATCAACATAATTTTAATCATAAAAAAACAACTCGAAACTGAAGATCTAAAAAATAGCTTTAAAATGAGTCGTATTACTTTATTTGACATTTCATACTTAAAACTAGATATCTGAATTTATAGGTAGAGAAGAATTTTAGTTTTATTTGGTCATGTTTGCAATATACCCAATCATAAAAAAGGTTAAGAACTACAGATGATTGACGAATGATAGCCCGAATTAGATTATGCAGTCTTGCCATATCACTAAACAAAGTTTCATATTGGATATGATCCGAACCTGTTATATCCTATGGATGAAAAACCTAAAAATTGAACTTCACGAGAAAAGCATAAAAAAGTTGATTTTAGCATGTAACATAAAATTTTATAAATTTAATAGTGCAGTCAAATAAGAGCTACTTGTTCTCTTGGAAGTATTACTTTGTTAAAATGAGCCATAATTTAATATTAATTTTTTTAACAAACTTTAAATATGTTAATAATTTAAAATTTATACAACCGTGAAACGAATATAATGTAACCATGATGTTGTCTTCTAAAGAAGAACAGATTCTTGTTAAATTCATCGTGAACTTTATTTAACATTGTATAAGTTCCTTTGTATTTGCAAACGTATCTAAAATTCTAAATTAAATAGAAGCATCATTGTTACATAATGGCTGAAATTTTGTTTAGAGTTTCGTAAACACCAATAGCAATTAACACTACTTCCGAAAAAAAATAAATCAAAAACTTGTTTACGTTATGTATACATCTTATCTGTTAAATAATGTTGGATATGTCTAAGCGTATCTAAATTTATCTAGAACGATTCGAATGAGATAATCTCACGATCTGTGTAGAACTGAGCAAGTACGGAGTTTTCCCTCCTCACATTTTTCTGTAAAATCTCGAAGTTAACCGAAGCTCAAGATCCCATTTTGTGAGCCTAGAGGGATGAAGACTCAATCTCTTATATAGAGAGATAGTCTATAGTGACTCAAGTCTCTATAAGTTATAAGAATTATGAATACATCCTCTTCAACGCTGACGAGACTCATTAAAAATAATATCAAATGGCTTTTATTTTGATTAGGCCACATTAATTCTACGATGTCTAATGTTCTCTCAGTTGGCCAATAAAAATAATAACTATATATTTCAAAATAACCTTTCCATTATCATTTTAAAAACAATTTTCATAAGAACAAGTTTATTTTAATACACACCCATTAACATATCTACATTAACATTTCACGTCATGGTTAAGAAAACCCGTTAACATAAGTTGTAGTGGTTATGCATAATCATTAATACACATCATTTCATATACTATAATATCAACAAGTTTACTTAACTAAGCCTTCAATTTAAATACGCATAAAATTCCACATTTATGTCATGCCAATAAAAATTTCAAAAGTAAGTGTTAACAAAAACAAGTATCATAATTACTAACAATCATCGTAACAAAATAGAAGAGAACATAATCATCGTCACAATAAAAAGATTTCTAATGTATCAATTATACCATTCAATAATTCCAAATAATAAGCCCATCTTTCTTACATATCCTGAAAAGATTTTTGATGTTAGGACCTTAGTCATGAGATCAACAACATATCAGCACCATTAACAAAATTAATTAACATACGATGATTTGTTATCCTTTCTTGTATATAAAGGTACTTAAATGTCAATGTACTTGTTCACACTAGTTGTCCTACTATAATTGGAAAAGAACAATATGGAGAAATTATTATATTGAAGTCTCAAGTGTTTGGAAACAAAATCTACACCGTTGGGTCCCAAGTTGAATTTTCTCATCCATAATGCATGCCATGTGAAGACACCTCATAACAACCAATAAATTCAACTTCTTTGGTGGAGGTGGCCATAATAAGTTGTTTGGTGCTTTTTCATGAAATAACTCTTCCAACCAATAAGAACACATACTTAAAAGTTGATCAGGGAAATATGCAAAATCTCCATTTATATAATCGATCACCTATGGATCATTAATCTTGTAGTACGTAAAATATTTTGTCCATTCAAAATAAATCATCACTTTCTTTATAGTTTTCTAGTACTCCATGCATAAATTGCATTGGTACCTTGTTAACATTTCCAATGCAAAGCTGATATCACGAAGAGTGCAAACTTAAGCATACAATATGCTCCCAAGGACATCATCATACCGAAGAGTCTCCATTTTCTATTTTTTTAATATTATTCATTGGTCATTGATGTAGATCCAACTCATGGCATTTAAAGACTGACGCTTCATACGATGAGCACCTATACATCTCAAACCTTTCTAAATCCTTAGAAATATAAGTCATATGAGATGAGCCAAGAATCCATTAGATTCATCACAATGAACCTCGATGCTAATAATACATGATGCATTACTCACGTTCTTTATATCAAAATGATTGAAATTTTTTTTTAATTTTATATATTAGCTATAAGTTATTATTAGCAAACAATAAATCACCCATAAATAGAATCAAAATTATGAACTTGCTTCCACCTACTTTTGTATATATACATTGATAAGTAATATTTTCTGTAAATTTGAATGAAATAATAATTTTGTTAACTTTAAGTACTATTATCGAAAAATCTATTTCAAATTATATATAGATTTTCTTAAGTTACGTACTAGGTTTTCCTTTTTTTTTCTCGTCTCAAACTCTTCTAGTTGGGTTAAGCATTAGATGCACTGATACCTTAAGGCCCTGTTTGGTATAGGGATAATCCATGATAGACCTGATTTATCCCCAATCTTCTGTTTGGTACACACTTAAAAATGGGTTTAACCTGGATTAAGTTAATCCAGATTATCCCCAAAATTAAGGATAAGTGCAGGGATAAATCATCCCATCTAATACTTGGGATATTTTACTCCCAAAATAACATTTTGAGGATACGAGCCGGAAGCTCCGGGGGCGGGGAGAGGGGGGGGCGGGCGCCCGCCGGGCGTCTGCGAGGGGGGGGGGGTCCGCTGTCCGCGAGCCCCCGCCGACGTCCGAGGGGGGGTCCGCTGTCCGCGGAGGGGGTTGGGAGCTCCGGGGGCGTACGCGGGGGGAGGGGGCCGGCGTCCTCCCATGTCCGCGGGCCGGCCGGGGGGTGCACGGGGGAGGGGGTGAGCGAACCCCCTTCTCTCTTTCTCCTCCTCCTCTATCTCTCTCCCTCTTTCCCTTCGCCGGCCACCGCCGCCTCCGCCCTCCACGGCCGGAAAGACCAAGAAAAATCTTGCCTTCCGCGGTGGCGCTTCTTCCGGTGCGGCGGTGCGGCTGTGCACCATCCGACGATGCTAGCTTCTCGACGGGGCGTCGCGCTCCGCTGTTCCGATGGGAGGGAGGGGCCTCCGGTGACCGCCGCGCCATCCGGGCAGCGAGAAGAGAAGCCGGGTGCCTCTGATATCGTCTCCGGGCAGGAGGAGGAGGAGGAGGTGGCCGTTCTTCCGGCCGCCGCGAGAATAGATCGGATGGGCACTTTTCCGTGCTTCTCGTCCCGGCGAGAAGAAGTCGGTGCCCGGGAGCGCCGGCGACAGCGCGGATCGGCGTCGCCGCCGCCGGCCGTTCACGGGGACAACGCATCGACGAAGTCGCTCGGTGAGCCTTCTCCTTCGATCAAAGCGCTCCGTAGCATATTCGGCGGGGGAAGCCGGGCTGGTAGCTTCCGGCGAGGGAGCCGCCGCGGGGGAGGGGGACGGGAGCTCGGGGAGGGGGCGGCGCCTCGCGGGGGGGGGGGGCTTCGGTGGCCGCGTGCCGCCGCCGCGGGGAGAGGCCGCCGCCGGGGGGAGCACGGGCGGGGGAGCCCCGCCGTGGTCCGCGGGAAGGGGGCGGGGGTGGCCGGGCGCCCGCCGGGGAGTGCCTTGCGGTCCGCCGGGAAGGGGGGGGTGTTTGCTGGCTGCCTGCCGGGGAGCGCCTCCGCGGTCCGCCGGGAATGGGGGGAAGCACCGTGCATTTTTATAATTTTTTTTATTAAGTTGATTTAAACGGTTTGATTTGATTTAAATCAATTTAGAGGTTTTTCAAACCGAATCAAACCGAACGGGTCTCAAATCGAACCGAATCGAACCGAACGCGGTCCGTCGGGGGGGGAGCGTCGGTCCGCCGGGGGGCTCGTCCGCCAATGGGGGGGCCGGGGGGCGGGGAGCACCGTCGGTCCGTCGGGGAGGGGGGGCAGGGAGCGGCTCCACGGAGAGCGCCGCCAGTCTGTCGAGGGGGCGGGGAGGGGGGCACCGTCGGTCGGCCGGGGAGGGGGGCGGGGAGCGGCTCCGCAAAGAGCACCATCGATCCGCCGGGGGGGCTCCGTCCCGTAGGAGGGGGATGGGGAGCACCCGTCGGTCCGCCGGGGGGCTCCGTCCGACCGGTGGAGGGGAGGGGGCGCGAGGAACACACTTGCTTTCGTTAAAATATTCTGCCTAATAAATTACATTATTTATATTTTTAAATTTATATTTTTAAGTTTATTTTTATTTATATATTTAAATAGAATTTTAAATTTATTATATAAATATATTAGTTGATTAAGATGTTTATGAATATGTTATGAGTAATAAAATAAGATAATATAAACAAGATAAAAATATAAAAATATAGGATTATCCTCGAATTTATTGTTAACTTACCAAACATAGGATAGGGTTATCCCTAAACTTATCCTAAGTTAAACCAAACATGTTGAGGATAGGATTAACCATAAAGATTGGTTTATTCCTATCCCCATTAAATTTATGCCGATACCAAACGATGCCTAAAAGATCTACGTACCCGGATCTTATCAACTTTAATAAATCCAAATATCTTAAGATCCAAAACCAATTAAATCCGGATCTATTTAGCCCAATTTGGATCCGGGGGCTAACTTGTGATAGACCGAAGACATATATTTACAATCCTGACTGAGTTGGATATAAGTTCTCATTGTATTTCAATCTGTACAGCTGGCAATTGCCACGTATACATTGTATGCTATGTAATTCATATATAAATGAAAATCATCGGGTCGAGGAAGACATTTTTTCAGTCTCCCGCCTGTTTCACATTTGTCTCTTTCCCTGTCTCTGTTCTCACTCCATGACCTCTGTTCTCGTCGGACAGATCTGATCATTTCTTCACTTCCTCAGCATCGATCGCACAACTTGTAACAAGCTCATCCCCCTCCTCCGGAGCGGCGGCGGCGGATGTGTGCAATCCCACGGCCTCTGGGCTTCCTCGCCGGCCGGAATCGGGGCCGGCGACGCCGACCGGCGAGGACATGGCCGCCGCCCCATGGATCTCCACGCGGGCTCCTCCCGCTGGCGAAGACTGCGCCGCCGCGGGCCCAGGTCGGCCTGCTCCTCCCCGGCGGTTCTCCACCCGACCCGACGCCGGCGGTTGAGACCGCCACCGACGTCCAGCGCCGCCTAGGTTAGCGCCGCGATCCTGGAGACGACGCCGGGTGCCCGCCGCCCAGCAGCGCCGCCGCGACCTTGGCTGCGACGGTTCGGGCATCCCGGTGGAGACTTCGCAACTGTCGAATCCTCTGGGCTACTGAACAGGGGAGGATGCGACATAGGAGCCGATGGGGGAGCCCCGGATCTGAGCCCCAATGCGCAATTCAAAGAGCAGCAGCGCACGGATCCGATGGGTTGAACAGCTACCTCATGTCGCTGCCAGAGAGCAGCAGTGCAGCCGCAGCGGCCAGCGTCAGCCCCGCCGTGGGCTTCGGGATCTTCGACGCCAACCGCTTCCTCAACAGGTCCAACAATTTTCTCCGCCTGCTGGAGATCTTCCCGTCGGTCGGCGCCCGGACAACTCTCTCTCTCGTAAAAGCGCCACAGCCCTACGATAGATAGAACTCAATCGGTAGAGACAGCCCGGTGGCCATGCCTGATATCCAAGAAGCGGCTCTCACTCCCCGTCATTGTCGACACCAACGGGGCGTCGCAGGCGGGGATGCGTACAATACAAACACCAAAGGGAGAGAGATGCCGCACCTGCGCTGGAGTCTCGAGAGAGTGAGCGGTTGGTTGCGCAGGTCCCGCCTCCGACATCTCGCCTCCCGCGTCTATCTCCAAAAAAAAAAAAACAGACAAACAAGACTCACCTTGTTTTGATTCCGAGAGAGTTTTAAGAATAACGGTGTACTATTTTTAAAAATAAGGAAGGATCGAGAAAAAGTAACCAGACATCTTATCTCTTTTATTTTTAAATTGTAAATTAAAAAGAGAGAAAAAAATGTAACCAAACACCCTGTTACCCTGTCAACTTATATTACATGACTACTACACTATTAAATTGCTGTCTTAAAATCTATATATAACGAGCTCACAGGCTTGTCTGGGTGGAAATTCATCTTTTTTGTTCATGTTTCAGGATAAAAGGAACCCACCATGGCATCTAACAGCCGCTGATTTTCATGCCACGGATAAATAGATCGCCGAGGAATAGCCATATCAACAACGGTGGCACGTACTCATCAAACAGGCAGATTTCATCGTCATACCACAGAGAAAAATAATAATAATAATTGTTTAGGTGCCCGGCACGAGCCCCCACATGTAATGTACACGGCATAGTGGGTCCACAATCGACCGACATGTACACGGCACAGCTGGATACGATAGTTGGATCCGCCGACATAATGGGCCCACGACGGCCGAGGCCCAAACCGTGGAAGGCCCAATTTCCGCTGCTCTTCCTCCTCTGCCTTCACGGTCCCCGGCTCGGTCGGGTCTGAGGGACGACCAGCACGGGCAGGCCGCCGGCGAGGGTGGCGGTGAGGCCGGGGGAGAACTTGGGGGGCTGCCCGGCGGGGCGGTCCGGGCGTAGCCGGAACTCCCGGACCACCGCCACGACCACGCACTTCATCTCGAGCACCGCCATCTCCTTGCCCAGGCACACCCGGGCGCCGCCCTGGAAGACGGGGTACTTGAACGGGCTCGCCGGAGCGAAGGTGCCCTCCGCCGTCAGCCAGCGCTGCGGCCTGAACTGCAGGCAGTCGTCTCCCCAGGCCTCCTCCATCCGCCCCATGGCGTAGGGGTGGTACGTCACCCTCGTCCCCCCGGCCACGAAGGTGCCGTCCGGCAGCACGTCGTCCTCCGCCGCGAACTTGGAGTCGAACTGCACGGGCGGGAACAGCCGCATGCTCTCGTACAGCGCCGCATGCACGTAGTGCATCCCCCGCAGTTGCTCGTAGGTGGGGACGGCGGCGGCGCCCATGACGCGGGCGGCCTCCTCCAGGATGGCCGCCTCCACCTCGGGGTGGTCGGAGAGGAGGAGGAAGAAGCAGGTGAGGGCGGAGGAGACGGTGTCGCGCCCCGCCAGCAGGAAGCTGACGACGATGTCGCGCAGGTAGCTGTCGTCGGCGATGGAGGCCATGAAGCGGGAGAGGAGGTCCTGCCCCAGGACCTTGCGCCTCTGCCTGATGACCTCCGTGGCGAGGGCGTCCACCAGCTTGACGCAGCGCCGCAGCCGCCTCTCCTCCCCGATGTTGAGCAGGCGTTTCAGCTTCCATGCCAGCGGGGAGGTGGCGGTGGCGCGGCGGGCGGACAGGCGGGAGGCCTCGTCGAAGGCGGCGGCGAATTCGGAGATGGGAAGGGAGAGCTGCAGGCAGCCGGGGTCGAGGCCGAAGGAGACCCTGCAGATGGTGTCGAAGGAGAAGCGGCGGAGCACGTCCTGGAGGTCGATGGGCCGGGGGGCGGCGGCGGCGGCGGCGGCGGCGGCGAGCACGGGGAGGAGGCGCTCCCGCACCTCGTTGGAGAAGACGTGGAAGGCGTAGGATTTGACGGCGGAGCTGCCGAGCTCGAGGGCGGCGACCTTGCGCTGGAAGCGCCAGTGGTGGCCGTCGACGTTGAAGATGCCGCGGCCGAGGAAGTCGCCGAGGATGGAGGAGAAGGCTCTGCCCTTGGGGTAGTTGTCGAAGCGGGCGCGCAGCATGTGCTCGACGTTGGCGGGGTTGGCCGTGACGACGCAGCCGAGGACGTGGACGGCGACGGTGCGGGTGGGAGAGCGGCGGAGGAGGTGGGCGTACCAGTCGGAGATGTTGGGGAAGGAGGCGGACCAGGCGCCGGTGGCGTAGGCGCGGCAGACGGGGCAGCCGCACCAGGGGCGGCAGCGAAGAAGCTTGAGGAGGAGGGACAGGGCGAGGAAGGAGGCGGCGGAGGAGAAGAAGAAGGCGGAGACGAAGACCTGCAAGGGTTGCGACCAGTGGCTGCCGGCTGCTGCTTCCATGGCCATCGGCGGCGGCAGAAGATGCTTCAACGGTGTTCAACGCCGGAGTTTGCGGTGGCGCGGGGAAGGACAGAGGAGGTTTCATTTATAGAGATGCAGGGGAGATCAACCGTTTTTTTAAAATTAACTTACTTTTAAATTTTCATGTGACACCTTTACGAATATATTAAGAAATTAAATTAATATATTATTAACAATATCAATTATTTATTTTTCAAAAGTTGAGTTAATTTTTTTTTAAATATTTTAATGAGAGTAGGTCGAAGATAAATAACTTCCGAAGAAGATTTTTAATTAACACTTTGTGTCGTTGTTAGATTAGTTAACTGATTTAATCGGTTATTACATCGAATTACTAAAAATTCTAGCAATCAAATTTCTTCAGTGTAGTCTGAGCTTGAAATTTCACTAAAGATGAAGCTGAGTTTAGAATTTAGACTTCAACTAAGCTATTTTAAATTCAACTCATCCATATCAGTTTTGTAAAATAAAAATTTTAATATGTTAATTTTGTAAATACAATTTCAAAGCGTGTTACTTTACACCCTGTTTGATAACACTATTAGGTATCTCTATCACTATCAATTTTAAAATTGATATTGATAGGAGCCATTAAGAGGTGTTTGGTTAATTGTACCAATTTTAAAATTTGTAGTACAAACAAGGCATATTATGTAATATAAGTGTCAATTTGTATTACTTTTGATATTGATACTCCAACATTTGAAAATATTAATATCAATATTGATATAATACCAAAAATAAAACTCTAACCAAACAGGGCATTAGGCACTGTTTGGTAACACTATTTGACACCTCTATCACTATCAATTTTAAAATTGATATTCCTAGTAATCACTAAAAAGTGTTTGGTTAGTAATATCAATTTTGTAATTGATAGTGAAAACAAAACACATTATGTAATACAAATGTCAACTTGTATCGATTTTGATATTGATACTCCAACCTCTAAAATTATCAATATCAATATTGATATAGTATCAAATTTAAAACTCTAACCAAACGGGCCATTAAGAAGAAAAAAAACCGGGGGAGGTCACCAAAGATTATTACCATTTTGCCCACCTTATGTCCTGTTTGATTAGAGTTTCATTTTTGGTACTATATCAATATTGATATTAATATTTTTAAATGTTAGAGTATCAATATCAAAAGTAATACAATTTGACACTTGTATTACATAATGCCCTGTTTGGTTAGAGTTTCATTTTTGGTACTATATCAATATTGATATTAATATTTTCAAATGTTGGAATATCAATATCAAAATTAATACAAGTTGTCACTTGTATTACATAATATGCTTTGTTTGCACTATAAATTTTAAAATTGATACGGTTAACCAAACACCTTTTTATGGTTCCTATCAATATCAATTTTAAAATTGATAGTGATAGAGGTACTTAAGACCCTGTTTGGTAACACTATTAAGTACCTCTATCATTATCAATTTTAAAATTGATATTGATAAGAATCATCAAGAGGTGTTTGGTTAATTGTATCAATTTTAAAATTTATAGTGTAAACAAAGCATATTATGTAATACAAGTGTCAACTTGTATTATTTTTGATATTGATACTCCAACATTTGAAAATATTAATATCAATATTGATATAATAGTAAAAATAAAACTCTAACCAAACAGGGCATAATAGTGTTACCAAACAGGGCATAATATGTCTTGTTTGCACTACAAATTTTAAAATTGATATAGTTAACCAAACACCTCTTAATGGTTCCTATCAATATCAATTTTAAAATTGATAGTGATAGAGGTACCTAATAGTGTTACCAAACGGGACATTAGGTTTGGGAGCTGTATAAAATATTAGAATAAGGATAAGGACGTATATATCCTGCAGTACTCTATCCTTTAAGGTAGGTACACACTTTTCTTCGTCAAAATATGCATACTATATGAACTGCGCGTTCTAATACCTCCTCCTCTCTGTTCCGTAATTCTTAGATATTAAACCTTAGAAAAAAAATTATCAACATTGATATGAATTAGCTGATTGAAGCTAGGGATACCAGTCCAAATAGACCGAGAAATAGTCCCTATAGTGTCAATTGAATAATATTAGATGTGTTTTCTTAATTAGACCGTGTAAGTACAATTTTGTAGCAAAGATATATAGTTGTGCCGCTATGTTAAATCCTTGTGTTTTTTAATACCGGTCCCTACAGTTATTCGCATTTTTTGAACACGTCCTTTAACAAGTTGAAAATCCTAGTAAATTTCTAAAATCTTGTGCCGTTGCTCAAAAATAACCCATTGCCACACGTGAAAACCCTTGAAAAATATTGTAATTCTAATGGTTTTAAAATTTTATTATGAAAGTGTTCCTCTTCAACATTATATATATATGTATAAATATATCTCCTCTCTCCTACACCATATTTATTTCTATAAAAAATAAAGATATTTTTGTCAAGAATTTTAAAGATATGATTAAATAATGGCATTAATTCCGCAGTGTCGACTCTAGGAGAATGTATTTAGTTTTTCAAAAGAAAGTTTTAAAGAATTAAAAGAATAGTTATATGAGTGCATATTTATCATATAAAAATTTACGAGAGTTAATATATGAGAAACCCCAATTACTATTGACCATTCTTGTTACACTAATCATTGTTTATAAAGACAAGGACAACAATGTAAAAATGATCGAGGGTAAGTACGAATGTAAATGACAAAAGGGCTCACTTTGTTTGGTCGCTGTTTGGTGTAATAGTACCGGACACCTCTATTGTTATGGATTTTAAAATCGATAAAAAATATAATACAAACAAAACATGTTATTTAATACAAGGAGCACGTTTTGCATCAATGTTGATTCTCATAATCTAACCTCTAATGATAAATTTGATATTTTAAATCTTATTTCTACGTATGTACATATTATCGAACATATTAATCAAATAAATTTAAATTTAAATTTAGAACTGAATATTATCCGTATCTATTCCGAATCCGGAGGATATCCAAGTTATAACATATGATTCGTATTCTCGTCAGACTCGGATCGGATTCGGATTCGGATCAGACCCGGATCTCTCTTTGCAACCCTAGTAAGTTTTCGAATCCTCGGGATAAACGCAAGGAGGGAGACCATCCCTCTGGCTAGGGAGTGAGGTCATACCAAAAAAATTGGGTCCCCCTTGTGTGTCAGCTATCAACAACAGGCTCTGAAGCCCCCAGGCAAGTTGGGTGCTCAGCTCAATACCTAATGCCCTGTTTGGTAACACTATTAGGTATCTCTATCACTATCAATTTTAAAATTGATATTAATAAGAATCATTAAGAAGTGTTTGGTTAATTGTATCAATTTTAAAATTTGTAGTACAAATAAAGCATATTATGTAATACAAATGTCCACTTGTATTACTTTTGATATTGATACTTCAACATTTGAAAATATTAATATCAATATTGATATAGTATCAAAAACAAAACTCTAAACAAACAGGGCATAAGATGTCATTTGGAATTATGGAAGAGATTTTAAACGTTAAAATCACCAACAACATATAATTCTATCCAAACACACCTTATGGGGTGTTTGGTTGCATGATAATTGAGGTTTTTATTTTAATTTTTAAAAATTGTAAGAAAACTTGTTAAAAGAGGTGTTTGACAACCATGACAATTTTATGTTTTGAAAGTGATTTTCTTCTTAAACAAAAAAAGAGGGTCTCACCTCTTTCTTTTTTCTTGTGGTCTCCCACTTTATTTGGTCATGTGCGGTGGTTACTCTTTTTTGTAATCACATCCCTCCAAACATGATAATTTTATGTCATGAGTTGGTTTACTTTTTATTTTAATACAATTTTTTATCATGAAAGTGTACACAAAATTATCATGCAACCAAACACCCCATTATCCCTTTCTTAACTTTTTTATTGTAATTTTTAAGCTTGAGTTTTTGAGAGAGAGAGAGAGAGATGGACTCATCTCTTGTCTTCCTAGTCCAATTCCAAAAAGTTATCAAGAAATGGATTATGAATATCATCGGTTATTACACAATTCGAAATTTGGAAATGGAGAGGGATGAAGTTTGTTCCACAGTTTTTTTCTCGTGCAATCCCAACCAGAGACATCCCTAGACTGATTGACCAGATAGACTTTGTACCAAGGTACAAATTGATATTCTTAGAAATATTTTTTCTCATAAAATGTCATAGCAAAAACTTAATATATATATTAATATAATTAGCTATATTTGCACTTGTCTATTAAACATTTGTTTTTGGTACTAGTGCAAATAAATAAATATACTCAACAAGTAGTTCGAAATTCTACTCAAATTGTTTATTGTGATGAATCAACAGACGTGAAAAAAAAATTAAAGATGGATTCATTTAGGACAATCAAACTTGAACTGATTTTTATTTGAGTCAATAAATTTGGAGTAGTTCGATTAAATGCTCAATTTATTATTTGTTAAAAAATAAATTATAAGTATTAATATTAATATATTATTACTTGAATATATGAAATAAATATAAATAAAATATGATTTGAACTTAAACTTAGATGGAGTCTCATAAGTGAGTTAAAGTTATTATTTCACGAATGACTTTTGATTTATGTTTAGTTTAATAATTGAGTTTGTATTGAATTTGAAAATGAATTTGAAATGACCTTGAGTCGAGTTGCTATTAAACTTGAGTTTGGCTCGACTGAATAACAAACTAATGGACTGTTTGGTTCGACGTAAAACTTAATTCAAAGAAAATGTTTTTCGTTACATCCACTTAGGAAATTGAAAAGGTCAAGCTGACATTTGGTTGTCCGTAATTACTTTTCTATGACTTTGTTGGTTACTGCATCATCTACAAGTAAATATAACAAAAAAGAGATAATTTTTATAAGATATTAATTATTTTTAAACAAATATTTTTTATTTATGACAAAAGAGTGTTAACTTGGCTAAATTATTTTAAATAAAAATATTTTATTTAATAAAATAATTTTTCTTTACTATTATGATTAACAGGTAAGGTAAAATATTCTTTTTTTAACAATAAGATTTTTTCTACGTACAAAAATAAATTTTATTTGAAATTGACAATTTTACACACACATATATTAATCTACTATTTTTTATGACTATAATGCACTTGTTAGTTAATTTGATCCATGTAAAAAAAATTTAAGTGAAAGTCATTTTTACAGAACAACCTTTCTGAAGAAATTAAAATAGTATATATTATTTGGTAATACATAAATCATTTGTTTGAGATCACAATTTTTACCTGAATATATATTTTTAAATGTTTTTGGTTATTTTATTTTTAAAATTATTTTTGATAATTTTATGTTTTAAATTTTAATATATGTAAAGTAATATATAATTTAACTGAATTATTTTTTATAACTTTTATCATGTTCATTACTTTAAAATATTATATTATTTTTTAAATTAAATTTTTATAATTTTACTATTTTAAATTTAAATTATATTAATTAATAAATTTTTGAGTGTTAAAAAAGTCGTTTGCCTCCGTTCCGTGCAGAAAACGGCGTCCAGATTAATAATGGGGATGCCAAAATCCATCATTTTTGGAGTCAACGGAGGGGAATTTCATTGACCAGCCAATTTCCCCACAACCAAATAGACCGCATAACTGAGTTTTCGGGAAAAGATGATCCAGCGGCCTGTTTTCCGGACAAACAAATGGACCATAAGTTTGAACAAGGGTTCAACGTACTCGTAAAAGTTCAAACTCATCTTGAACTCATATAATATAAATAATACAAATTTGAACAATATACTACTCGCTCAACTAGGCTCCTTTGCACCCTTGGTTTTTGAGGTTTGTGTGCGTGGGTACTTATGTGAAAAATAATTTGAATTACTTATGGTTCTATCCTTTCTTCTTCTTCTTCCTCCTATATATGTACTAACCGCTCAAAAATCTCTTTCTGTGTATGGTGCAAAGCAATTTGTGGGTCTTTTTTCCTAACGGATATCAAGCGGATAGCTCTCTTAACAATTACAAACACGTATATCTATATCTATATCTATATCTATATATATTTATTTATATGAGACAGTGCTCGTTCTTCTTTGGTTCAGTTTGAACCGGTCACTTGTTTCATTCAGCTTGGAGGGCTTCTAAGCCGAGCAAAATTGAATGAAATGATGAAACAAAATTTATATTTGAGTGTACGTACTGTGACACAACAAACACTTTCATGTAGCTTTTGTATAAATGTACTGATTATTCTAAATATACTTATCCCGAAAATTGTTGCTTATATATATATGCATAAAAATAGTTGTTTTGATATTTAATCAAATTTGCATTCAAGTCCTGTTGTAAGATGTGTATTAGAAAAAGCCGACTCAGATGGTGCTTGATTAGTCTAACCATACTCAGATGGTGGTATTTATGTTGTTTTTTTTTTGATAATATATCTTAACCAACCTCTAAATTCAAGACTTATATTTTGATAAATATTTTTAAAATAAGTTGTGTAGTATACCTTTTAATTTTCTAGACGTCATATTTTAAAAATGACAGAAATTAAATAACGCATGTAATGTATCTTCAACTAAATGTTGAATTGATTAACATGTAACTGCATGTGTTAATCAGATCAAATACTGTGTAGCTCTCAGTCAAATATCGATATCAATGGCCGGTTCCCCCCTCCAAAACATAGCCTAGGTGTGTAATGATCACTATGCACACATCAAGGGCATCTATATATAGAGGTCTGATTATGAAATGACCTTGACTTTGACTATATAGGGTATAGCATATATAGAGGTCTGATTAATTAGGCAGCTGAGTAACTAATATCTAGTTCCGGTAAGGGTTAAGATACTCCGGTTCTTACTCCACTAATTCCAGAAGATCACTGTGTTCCCACTTTGATATGATTTTGATTTTATCGTAATCGGAAAAAAAATGATGATCCTCGAAATACATATCGAATATTAATCTCTATTTAAAAATAAGTTAGTAATTTATATATGATTACAAAATTTAGATATTTTTTTTGAATAAGTTACATATCAAACTTTATAAGTTATTTAACTTTATTCTTGCTAATTTTACTTACATATATTTATTTTTCTATCAAAATTGGATAAATAAAAATGGGATTTTTTATTCCAATTCCAATTTTGATAAATCTATACAAAAATAAGTTTCGAACCCATTAAATTTTATTAGAATCGAATGAAAATTTTTGAACATCAAATTTGGTTTACACCCTTGTAATGAGATTAGTTTGCACCCACAATACCCTCAGTTGATTATTTCCTAATGTAGTGTTTGGTTGCACACCATTTTTTTATACATTTTGACGAGGAAAAGTTGTATTGAAATAAAATATAAGATGGCTAGCTTAAAACATAAAATCATCAAGTTTTCGTGAGATATGATAACATGACGGGTGGGACCGTACGTGTATAACCATGAAATTAGGTCGGATACCATAAGGAAAAAAAAGGGGGGGGGGACTCGATCGGCTCTCTTTTCTTTGTCCAAGAAGGAGTGCTCTACAAAAATATTCTTTTTTCTAGCTAATGACTATCTAACATCGTTTTTAACAACTTTTGTCACGAAAACATAAATTTTTACGGCAAAACCTCAATTTGTCATGCATCCAAACGCCCCATAAATCTAGAATATATAGTTCCAGGCATTTAGAAGCATGAGATTACAAAAGATATGGATGGGAATATAAAATATAGAGGAATATACTGTTCTCTGCAGAAGGTCTCTTGCAGGTTTTGGTTATAAAATCTGGAACACCATGATGGTGCTTATTTAAGTCCTTCCACACTCTCTTTTGCCTCTTTGTATGGACCTAATAGGAGTCCAAAATTCTCATATGGGGGTGTTTGGTTTCATGACAATTTGAGTAGTTGCTACAGTATACATGTTAAAAAGTGTATTTGCATCTATTCTTTGAGGAAAAAAAAACCCTCTAACATCAGACCAAATCAAACCATGCGCACCCCTATATGTATAAATATTAACCACGTGAGACAAAGGCAGCATTTAAGTAATCAAAGCTTGTGTGTTGATCTAGCTTCCTGTGGATAGTGTAGTCCTTAAGATCCTGGAGCATGGGGAGGGAGAGAGAGAGATAAGGTCCAGGTCCTCATAATACCACCCACTTGCTGCATTTTGAAATGTAACCTTCCCCACCCACATGCTCATATACAGCAAAGCAATGTTGCTTTCATGTGCCTGACCTTTTGTAAGCTTGTGTGGAGTTTTCATCTCTCTCAGGCATGTCCTTCTAACTTCTGGTTTGTTCTGCTGCTCCAGATGAGCACATATATGTCAATTCTTCCAGCAGGCGTGAAACCACAGGAAATCTTTCCACCTGCAAGGTGTTGCTTGTCTCGTTGTGAGGTGGCGGATTTTCTGGAATTCTGCTGTTTGGCTTGCAAGTCGTTTTCCATGTAAGCATGTCTATCTGTTCCCATCCATTGGAAATTGACACCATGGTTCAAAACAAGGAGCAGCTCTCAACTTTGTGGAGATGACTCTTACAGAAACATGTAACCAAGCAGATGAATATTGCAACCGAACAGTGGGATTTGTCTCTTGTGCCTTGAAAAAATTGGCATCCCTTTTGAAAGGAGTCTGGAGCAGGGGTGTGCAATAATGGACCCAAACCGCCCGGGTTTGTTTGGTTTGAACCGCCCCACCGGTTCAACCGGTTTCGAAGTCTTCCGAGCGGGACCAAGTCGTTTGAATTTGATTAAGTTAAAATAATGTAAAATCATTAGTACAATATTTACAAAAATGATATTTACATGTTTTTACGATAAAATAATATTCGGTTTATTTATTTATAATTTAAAATGAGTATATACATGCAAATAATTAACTATTTTGAACATTTAATTATTTTTTGGTTTCAAACGGCCGGCTTGGTTCATTAGATTTGAAAAAAAAAAATTTGCCTAAAAGAGGATCAAATTGACATGTGCAAGATCGAGATTCCTCGAGCACCCATCAGAGAGAGTACTCTCAATTCCACACCCATCGGCTGTGAGACCCACCAACCATGTATGGAGATAAGACCTATGTGATATGATGTGTGTGAGTCTCACACCTCATGAGTGTGAGACTGAGGGTACTTCCTCAGGCAGGCACCCGAGAGACACCGATCTTGACTTGTGCACATCTCAATTGTCAATGAGATAAGTATCATCTATACAACGTGCATTTAACTCAAAAACCAATAATAAGTGCATTAAAGAGGTTTATGGTAATTGGTGAATGAGAGAAACTCTCTCCACTAACTCTTCATAAGATGATTGACTGCTAGTGACGTGTTTTGTTAGAGTATATTAAAAATGATACTACATCCATTTTGATTTGCTTGTGAAGGATAGAGTATCGATAAAAAATAATAATAATTAGGACCTGTGGCGACCCTTGTATTGTAATTCATGACTTATTTGTACTATAATTTTAAAAATTAATATTAGTAGTCAAACATCTTTTATATCAATATCAATTTTAAAATTAACAGTGATAGGTATATTTAATATTGGTTAGTGACATGATGGAAACTCCATCCATCCATAGTTAACCACATGCCCACAAATAGAGATACCATCTTATTGAAAACATTTCTTAAAAATAAAGCACAGGTCTTAGAAACAGAGTGATTTTACATTTAGATTCTTAGGAGTCCTTTAAAAATTACCATAATTTTGAAGAAAAAAAATCATGCAATTTGTTTTTTTCCTGAAATTTCTTAAACATTATGCAAAACCAACATTTTCTTCCTCTCCACTTAACCCTCAGGCCACTGTCACCGTGTACTGCTTGCCGCCATCAGCTTCTATATATGGTTGCAATTTATAATTGACCAATGAGAGGGGAAAACAGTTATTTATTTACAGTAAAAATTTAATTACTCCTGGATCGATGATCCACTGAGCTTAAAATGTAACAATACGTGTGAACTTTTAAAAAAATAAATCTAAATTCCGAGGGTTCTTTTAAGTAATTAACAAAGTACTGATATTTTTTCAGCACGGTAAAACTTCAATATTTCAGCGACTTTTTAGCAAGACTACTTTTATCCTTATGTACGTAGGTAAATATACATGTACATAACTGATGGGATGTGATGATTAATTTGGTCATTTCTCGGAAAGTGACTTCCTTTCCTCTCTTTTTCTTCGGAAAGTTGTCGTTTTACTTTGACGTGCATGATTTTAACTCTATCGATATGATTGCAACGAGTCAAAGAAAATGAGGATTATACCAAAAAAAATATTGGTCTATCCAAGGAAGGTGGGGTAGGGAGTCGGGACCGGGTCGGTTTGGGGCCAAACCGACCCGGGTCGGCCGGGGTCGCGACCCGGGTCGGGACGGGGTCGGCCCGGGTCGCAAAAAATAATAATAAAAAATTCAAAATGGGGTCGGGGTCTTGGGGTCGCGACCGGGTCGGTCGGCCCTAAAACCGACCCGGTCGGGTCCGGGTCGCGACCCGGGTCGCGACCCGACGAACCATGGGTCTATCTAATTAGACACGCCATCAAAACAGGAAATTACAGGAGACTAGAGGTGTTAGGTTGTCCAGGGCGATGATGGAGAGAGAGGATAGGAGAGACGGCATTTTGTTGGTCTTTGTCTTCGTCTTCTTCGGCCATCCGATCGACTATAGCGTCCTTTGAAATCCAATATGAGAGTATCCTTCTCTAGGTCGATCATGAGAGTGAGAGACCAAGAAAAGGAGACAAAGATATAGAGATAGAGGGATCTCGAGCTATTTCAAATCTACTTCCTCACATAATTAAGCATCTTCGTAATAACAATGAACCATTAAAAAGTCAAAGTCATGATGCACGGACTTCCCAATTTATGTGCTATTTCTCATGAAGTTGTGTTTGGTGAGTGTCAACATTTTCCTCAAATTCTATTTTTTCGAACTTTTAAAGAACAAGAGGGTATAAAAGAGATTCTTTTTTCCCCACCCAATCTAACACTTATCATTCGTTTTGGCACGAGAATTATAGTAATTTTCAGCCCGGGCCTCTTGTTTAAACCTGTTCTCTTGTTAAAATGACCTGTAAATCGGGCCTCCATAGACATTTGTTTTTGGAATTTGCTGATAGTTGCTAAAATTTAACAATTGACTTTTAGCAAACATACTGTAGTGTTGTGGTGTTTATATATATCTACACAATGCTCAATGATTTGGATGCTCTAAAGGAGTGTTTGATTACACAATAAAATTTCAATATGTTTTCATGATAACAATTTTTAATAAAATAAAATTAAAGATGACTTAAGATATTAAGATTTTATGTTTGATGGGAGTACGATAACAAAAAGAGTGAAGACCATATACGATCATATATTAAAGATGCGAGACCACAAAGAAAAAGAAAGAGAAACTCACCTACATGTTCGTTCAAAAAGGAAAGTTTTACAAAAATATATTTTCATAACAAAACTTAATTAGTCATCCAACAAAACACCCCACAATATATGGTCACCTACTACAGTGTACACTATACTTCTATGCACTAGATACACACACATATATATAGTTGTACTATACCTACACATCACTTCATAATGCCCAATGTTCTTGGGCATCCGCACATTTGATTGCACTAGCGATATTAGGGGTGCGAAGATTCTGATAATTTGGTTTAATTTTTATCTTATAAATTATCAAAATAAATATTATATATTTTTATCAGAATTAAAATATAAATAAATATATATATTTTCTACTTTTAACAAAAATGTAATATGTATTTAAAATAAATATAATAATGTATAAATAATTAAAATATATGATATATATAAATAATAAAATTATGTTTTAAAATATTAGATCAAATTTTTTTAGTGATACAAAATTTATCGCCATATTTTTAAGAAAAATTAATATAAAATAAAAATTCTATAAAGTACCATATTTTTTAAAATTCTGATAAAAATATAATGATAACAAAACTATGGGGTGTTTGGTTGCATGATAATTGAGGTTTTTATTTTAATTTTTAAAAATTGTAAGAAAACTTGTTAAAAGAGGTATTTGACAACCATGACAATTTTATGTTTTGAAAGTGATTTTCTTCTTAAACAAAAAAAGAGGATCTCACCTCTTTCTTTTTTCTTGTGGTCCCCCACATTATTTGGTCATGTGCGGTGGTTACTCTTTTTTGTAATCACATCCCTCCAAACATGATAATTTTATGTCATGAGTTGGTTTACTTTTTATTTTAATACAATTTTTTATCATGAAAGTATACAAAAAATTATCATGCAACCAAACACCCCATAAAGTATCGTGATTTTAATTCAATCAGAATCAATTTTTGAATGACTTAACCTTTATCAAAATAAAAATTAAACTAATATGTTGCCATCGGTTTGCAGCCCTTTAATGAATATGCATCATTAACAGCTTTTACATATATAGCATTGTCACGTGAGAGTGCTGAAATATCATCCAACGATCATGGTAGATAATCTTAGTTCTACGGAGGGGTGGATGATCACTACAACAAAATAATGTACTAAGCAGTAGTGATGACTGCTGAGGAGATGTTGTAATTGTACAAACACTAATAGGGTGTTTGGTTGCATGATAATTTTTTGTACACTTTCATGATAAAAAATTGTATTAAAATAAAAAGTAATCCATTTCATGACATAAAATTATCATGTTTGGAGGGATGTGACAATAAAAAAGAGTAACTACTATACATGACCAAATAAAGTGGGGGACCACAAGAAAAAAGAAAGAGGTGGGACCCTCTTTTTTTGTTTAAGAAGAAAATCATTTTCAAAACATAAAATTATCATGGTTGCCAAACACTCTTTTTAACAAGTTTTCTTACAATTTTTAAAAATTAAAATAAAAACCTCCATTATCATGCAACCAAACACCCCACAAGAAGTAGTCACCGGATATTATATTTGTGATAATAGAAGCCATTAAGGAAGTAGAGAAAGAAAACCCATATAGGGGTTTCAGAAGAAAGTGTAACTCATTGACAACAACTTTTAGGTGCTGTTTGGTATGGGGATAACTTGGGGATATACCTGGGTTATCCTCAAAATTTAGAAGATAACTCAGGTTTATCCTCAAAATTTTATAGTACCAAACAAGCCCTTAGAAATCATCATGTGAATATAGTTTAGTAGCAATAACTTAAATGGTCGTCGGTGACTAGAAGATGATGAGTTTAACGGTCAACTATCGGTGGCCACGATTAGAACTATCTTCATTGACCTTAAATGTATCACTGACGACCGTTGAGGAGCCATCGACAAGGGTGTTTTTACCTCATTAACCCACGCACACCCCTTTCCTTCCTCTTCTCCCATCTCGCCAAACTGATTAAGATAAAAAAACAAACAAACACCTTTATGGGGTGTTTGGTTGCATGATAATTTTTTGTACACTTTCATGATAAAAAATTGTATTAAAATAAAAAGTGAACCAACTCATGACATAAAATTATCATGTTTGGAGGGATGTGATTACAAAAAAGAGTAACCACCGCTAGGGGTGTTCATGGTTTGGTTTGGTTTGGTTTTTGAGTATTTTTTCTCAAACCAAACCAAACCAAATTATCTTCCAAACCAAACCAAACCGAACCAAATTAGTTCGGTTTGGTTTGGTTTGGTTCGGTTCAAACCATATTTTACTAAGGTGTAGTAGATATATCAATATATAATTTTATTTTGTTTGTTTTAAATCATATTCTATTAAAATATTGTGTATATGTTTATACATTACATTAATTTTACCTTAAAAACTCTTGAAACAAATTTAATTTTACAAGAAAATATATATAAATACTATCTTATATATAACTTAAACTAAAATATCTAATCCAATTCGGGTTATTTGGTTTACCGGTTTGGTTTGGTTTGAAGGGTCATAGAAACCAAACCAAACCGATCGGTAGTTCAAACCAAACCAAACCGAACCAAAGTACTGGTTTGGTTTGGTTTTTCGGGTTGAACCGAACAGTGAACAGCCCTAACCACCGCACATGACCAAATAAAGTGGGGGACCACAAGAAAAAAGAAAGAGGTGGGACCCTCTTTTTTGTTTAAGAAGAAAATCACTTTCAAAACATAAAATTGTCATGGTTGTCAAACACCTCTTTTAACAAGTTTTCTTACAATTTTTAAAAATTAAAATAAAAATCTCAATTATCATGCGACCAAACACCCCATAAATATCAATGTTAGCAGCCCAACACTAATCCATCCACGATTAATGTTATCGTTGTCGATTTTAAATTTTGGCAGTGAAGGAGAAATAGGTGTTTGATACGGCTGCCCAAGATTAATGATCTTAAATTCTACTTTAATATTAAACCATTTAATAAATATCATGTAACCAAACGCTCGCGGCCGTAAACTATACGGTCTCCCAATTAAAGGTAACCAACGACAGCATCATGACATGACGACGACTAAACAACAGCAAGCAGCGGGCGCGTACAATAATCATCGACCATGGAAAACGACCGACGTCGACGTGAACGAATCTCCGGCGCATCATCGATCTGCGTGCCATAATATTACCTCCTGATTACTTATACTATATATATACATCCGTATGAATGTATATATAAATATGTCATTCATATGCTCTGATTACGAGGTGGGCTCGGGCTAAGAAAACCACGTGCTGTCACGGACCCTGGTTTTAGGTCTTGGGCATGCGGTGGGCCGCCCGTGCTTAAGAGAGACTAAATATACCAAGTCCACGGGTAGCTTAATTTGCATTGATCAGTGGTCATATAAATATGTTGTCTGGGTTAACTAACACACTGACAACCGAGTCCGATAACTTAGAGTCTTAGACCATACCGACTCTCCCCACGACTCCACTGAATAGAGAAGAGTTTTCGAATCGCCTCCATTCCTGAGTGGAGAGAACTCTCGCGGTCTTCGACGGAGCTAGTGACGACACTTAATGTTGCGGAAGATTAAGCTGAGGTGCGCTTTAAGGAGGACGTGGGGTCGTTTTGGCTTCTCAGGACTCCGTTACCGAGCGTGTGATAACTTGCTACCGAGTTTTCGAGGACTTACTATTGAGAACCACTACCGAGGCTCTAAATTAAAATCGGTTACCGAGCCTTTATTGACCTGCTACCGAGGTTTCAATGACTCACTACTGACCTTTTACTGGCTCGCTACCAAGGTTACGGATTCGCTACCGAAACTTCAAAGAACCATTGCTGACCCTCTACCGACCCACTATCAAACGTCATCGTACCCACTTTAATTACGTCTTCGTCAAAACATACTCGTGTTTCATCTTCCGCGACGCCACGTATTGTAATTTGTTACTACATTGAGAACTATCGGAGTTTTCTCCACTTGAAAACTGAGGTGATCCCAATTCAACTTAGAGATGGGGGTTGAGCCGCCAAGTTGTACCTTTGTCTCTCTCAAAGTCTTTTTTTTTTTTTACACAATCGGAGTTTCCTCCACTTGGTGCATTTATTTGCATTTAAAATTTGTCAGAAATTTCTGGCAATATATACATAGTTTCCGACGTACAGTAACACAACGAAGCCCAACTTAATTTATATTTGGACGTCGCACGAGCTTTTGCTACAAATATACGTTTTCGTGACAAAACGTGCTAAGAAAAAGCTGTACTATTTCAGCAATCATAACAAGAATACACTTCTATAAATCTTTTGTTCTTGGTTAAGATGTCCTTAAACACATGCATGCATAATTTCACGTATATATATGTCTGTGTAATTCTGACAAATTTCTTATATTCCATAAAGTCTTGCAGGAAATCAGCCCTTACATATTACTTTTCAACGCCAAAGTTACAAAATAAGCTCTCTCTCTCTCTCTTACATATTACTTTTCAACGCCAAAGTTACAAAATAAGCTCTCTCTCTCTCTCTCTCTCTCTCTCTCTGTGTTGGGTCTCGAATAATACCGTCTGGCTAATAGAGCTGAGCTCAGGCGAGAGAATTGAATAATGCAAGAGCACGTGAAACTGTTGCTCTACAAGACAAGCACCCAAAATTTATATATGATGCGTGCATGCATCCCCCCCCCCCCTCTTGCAGAACAAGTTGATCAGTCGCTGTTAGGGCAGGTGTCCACGATCGATGCTGTCTGCTCCCAAGCGAGAGCTCATGCATGCACATCTCTACGACAGAGACACATACCAATTAGTCGAGTGAAGGTCACCTCAGGGAGTCTCTTGAAAAAATCTCCTCAGATCTCTCGTATTTTTACATTAAATGTCTATCTTGTCATGCATTGATTAGTCATCTCATCGTATATTTAATGCAAAAATGTGAGAAATCAGAGAAAACTCCCTCCGGAGACCCTGAGGTGAGACTCTCACTCCAATCAATCACACCTCGCTCTCCCCCTTAGTGGTTAATTAAGGCGTGTGCGCGCTCTTCTTCCCATTTCAATAATTTCAAAATTATTGTGTGTGTATGATTTCAATTTCGATTCCGTCGTCAGCATCGAGATTGCATTCCATAATTTTCAAAAAATATGTTATATATTAACTTTATTTCAAAATAAGTTTATAATTTACAATTGAATTTTGATATAATACCTTTAAAGCTTTCTTTGTATCATTTTCATCGCTTTATGTACTTATCGTTTCTTGTAGTTTAATGAACTAGATTTCGACTAATTTATATATATATATGTTTACTTTTGTTGAAATGAGATGAACGGAAACCGCGTAAATTAACCAAGACTACTAATTCCACTGTCGATGAATTATCGAAACATCCGATTCCGATTAATTCACGCGATGTAATAATACGTTCTTAATTATTATTCAAATCAAATTAAAAAATCGAAATAATATAAGATTCCGTTTACACTCCTACCTGTAACTTCCACAGGAGAGTGGACCCAAAGACAAGATGACCGGTCCACCACCTTTCCTGTGTAGATCTTGTGGTTGGATTCGTGGGGATTACTCAGGACATCTCTTCTCAACCTCTCTACTGTGTTCTCAGGATCCTGTGTGCCCATGTAGGCCCTCCCCCCCGGGGGGGGGGGGAGTAAATATATGAATATATATGTACGTATGTCATTTAAAGTTGCACAAGGGCGAGAGGCGTCGCATCTCTTTGTAGAGGAGGGTACCCACCCCTACGGCAAGCAAGCAGTCAGCAATCAGCATCATCCATCATGCACAAGACACTATTCTTCTCCTTTATTCTTGAAGGATATGCCGCGAAACAAATACGCATATGGACATACCTAAATACAAAGCAGCTGGATTCATATGTTTATTAGGAAGACCTTTCGATAAAGAATACCGATGAAATATCAAATTTAGGGCTGTTTATTTTTTTAGTGTCCTGTCCTGGTCCTGACTCACAAACAATTAGAAATAACTCCCTTATCTTGAGAGCTGAACTTGTGTATACACATATATATTCGTCTCTAGAGATCTATCTCACTCCCTTAGAAAAAAAACCATTATTTAATTTAATATGCACAGTTTCGCCTTCCAACAAACCAACAAATTATTTGAGAATTTATGTAACATCCCGATTTATGAATGTGTTAAGAGATCAAATCAGTAGACTACCAAACAATACAAGTTAACTATTTTTCGAATGTTGACTCGAAAGAACTCCGAAATTAAGCGTGCTCTATTGGGAGTGGGCCGAGGATGGGTGACCTATTGAGAATGCTACTAATTATCGAACTAAAATGTCTGGTGCGACTCACCTGGGTATGTAATATGTGTGATGTGTGTGGTCTTGACAAGGACGTCGACAAATCTTTAAGTGGGATAAATTGTAGCACTTCGGTTTGTAAATATGTTAAGAGATTAAATCAGTGGTCTACCAACGACACCGGTTAACTATTTTTCGAAAGTTAAGTTAAACATATTTTGTTGAGAGTAAGTCAAGAACGAGTGACTTCCTGGGAACAAAAAAAAACACGGTCATTACAATTTATTTATGTCTCCTCTCCTCTAAACCGTAAATATATTGTATAAAAGATTTTCTTACTTTCATAAGCAGGAATTCCAAGTGTTGTGTGAGACGGCTGCCCCAAATTTGTCAAAATAGAAGTTTCTGCAATGTTGTATATATTCATGCATTACTGTCTGCACAAAATGAAAATCGGAGGTAAAAAAAACTTGTAGAAATATAAATTTAACTCCTAATGAAGCATAATCTGAAACTCTCATCGTAGTTACGTTTGATTCACATATTTAAAATGCCTTGGTTTGGAAGAAAATGACTACCCATTCTGACCTTTTCATGATATATAGCTATATATTCAAAAGAAAAAAAAAGTTAAAAGAAACGCATTGAAATATATTACTATCAACCGATTTGAATTGTCTCACCCATGACCTATATTTAGTTGTCCAAAAGGTCCAACATATATAGAGGTCCCATGACCTCGGAGTAACAATTAATTAATCAAGATCTTATTAAATTCGAATATTTTTATTAATTTGAAGATTTTTTTTTAGTTTTAAACAAAATTTGCGTGGAGGTGAACAAAAAACAATGTTTATAAGGAAGAATCAATTCAAATCAACCAGCTCTTAGATACCTGTGTAGTAGTATTCAACAGTTGATTAATCAATCTTCAAATCAATTTAAAATTAAGGATGCCAAAAGAGGATGCTACTCACATGCTTTGGTTTATGTGAGAACCTCGTTTTTTATCTTTTATTTTTAGTTTTCAAAATCATTTTTGCATCTCCTTTGGACTACTTAGGAAAATAGGTATTAACCTATAAATGTATTAAATAGTCCGACGATACATTTAAAATTATTAGAACCGAGGTTCGGGTTCTTTGAAAATTTTGATTTTTGACCCCTCTCCGCCGGATGGTGCGAATACCCGGCGTTAACTTACATCGAGCAAGTACTCGAACGCCCTTGATTAACCGCCATAGCAATCCGTTTGGTAGAGAGTGCACATCCATACAAAACAATAAACTAGAGGGTCGTAAGCCTTGCGGGCCCGATGAGATGCGAACAAGTTGCGTTACGTTTGGTTGACGTTGATTTTATTTGATTAAGATGTGATTTTTACTAATTGATTTAGATTTGATTTTTAAAGTTGTTTATTTTTAATTTGATCCCTCCATTAACGTTTTGAATTAATGGGTTGAGTTTGATTTATTTGTTTTGTTGAATTTCAATTTGATTATGATTTTGTTTTGTATTTAAAGTTTGATTAAATGAATTAGGTGTGCTATGATTTGAGATTTAGATCACCATTTGGGTTGAAATTATTTAATTTCATGTGCTACTTATGTTACAACTTTGGTTTAAGTACGTTCAATGTATTTTAATTGACTTAAGACTTTGATTAAGTTGTTTAAGGATTTTTTGATTTAGTTCTTTCAATTGGTTTTAAGATATGATTTTTTGTGTTTACGGACTCTTTTTTTTAGTGGATTTTAATGCATTCAAAGTTGTTTATTTAATCCTGTTAGTGTTATTCAATTATCGTTTGATTAAGTAATTTGATTTCATGCGTTGAATACATTTTAGATTGATTTTTAGTTTGTTTTAAAAAAAAGGTTTTATACGTACAGATTTAATGAATGTTTTTTTTATCTTATTTATTTAATTCGAGTCCGCACCTCATCCGGTTCATCGGGCTAACTTTCGATGCCCGATTTGAACATTCGCGTCGACACTTGAACCATCTTTATTTCATTTCAAGTTGGGTTACACCATGTAGTGTCTACGTCCATGGTTTGAGAATTTGTCCTCCCCCAGCGCGCGTTCCCATAAGATCGGAGGAAAAATCGGCATTTCGGCAGTATGCCGGCCGGTCCTCGATCGAATGGGCTCACCTCCAATACGACGAAATCTTTTTTTAGACTTATCGCACCCTTGCCGCTATTCACCCTCGGCTCCTCCAAAACTTGGCAGTCCTCGCTGGATGTTTTCTTTCTCTCTCTTGCAGGAGCTACGCGGGAGCTTGCGGCGGCTGTCCTCCATCTCTCTTCTTCTTTTTATTTGAAATTCATCTCATAGAAACGGTGGAGAGACAAATCTCCCAGTTAAATAATCTTTTTCTAAAATTTAGCAGCCAATTATGCGGCCAAGGGGAGATGGCGCGCAGAGTTCGGATGGGCCACAAGTTTCTTGATTGGGCTATGATTAGGGCTTCGCAGAAGGAGACAGCCAAATAAAAAAAATGATATTACAGAACTGATTGAACAATTGAATTAAGATGATAGTTCTCTCTCTCTAAAAAATGAGCGTTCACAGTTTCTTGTGACTCAATGGTTTGTTTTGACATGCATTACTCTAGTGATCATCGTTTATATATACATATATATATATATATTTTACTAAGCATTTCAAATATAAAGATGAATGACTTCTCTGTCTTTTCTATGATGGCATTTGTCTTGTCTGAGAATGGGACGGAATGACACAGATTTGTAAGTGGTATTGCTCGCTCTAACACCTAACGCATGCCCTATTTGATTAGAATATCAAAATTGACATAGACAGATGTTTGTATCACAAAATATATTTTGTTTGTAATACAAGTTTAAAAATTAAATTTAATAACTAAATATTTAATGTTGATGAATTATATCAATATATATCAATTTCAAAAGTAATAGTGATAGTTGTGTCTAATACTATTAGAGGGTTATGACCCTAGATCAATAAAAAGGAATCAATAAAAAAGACTATCAAAACCATATGACAGCAAGGTCAGAGTTCAAACTTGATATGAGTGTGTATTTATAAATTTGAATTCAAGCTCCATCTAAACTTACTTGTAAAACTCAAATTTGGGTTCGTTTATAAAAATTGACCTAAATTTAACTCAAACTAAGTTTTGTATCAACTTATTTAATAAATTTAATCGACGCTATATAACTATGAATACTCACAAATTACTTTTATGAATAAAGATTCAATCGAGCTATACTTGCCAAGCAGAAGTATATTACTTAATGTTGATTCATTAGGGAATGGATGTTTTCTTTGCAAGCTTGTTCATTTAACATAGTTAGGGTGTATTGGTTCATTTGCATCCCTTGGCAGTCTAATCCCATTGCTGAACAATTAAGATACCCATTGTAACTGATGAATAACCTCCATATATAAAGCCTTTAATCACTTGATAGTATTGTGTGTGTAAGTGAGTGAGTGAGTGAGAGAATGGATTGCTGGAGGGTGTATATCATTTGAGTCTCCTCTCTCAATGGGCGCGCAATAGTCTCCACAGGCAGGCAGGAGGACAAGGATTCCTTTCACATATATTCATATTGTCACGACCCAGATTTTAACCTGCACAACGGAAAACAATCCGGCGACGTAACCGGAGAAACAACCCACAAAAACACATCGGTTTGGAAAAACTCAAAGACAGGGGTCACAGTTCACAGTTCTAACACTAACCATTTATCACAAATCACGTAATAAAAATTTAATCTAAGCATTCATATACCGGTCTAAATTGCACAATAACCGTTTAAATTATTCCTTGTAGTCCATACCACCAAGCTTCTACTGCGCTAAACATGATATCCTGAAAAAAATATAATAGAGGATTGGAGTGAGTCATAACGACTCAGTAGACATCCCATCATCCACCAAATTGGATAGCCAAAGGCCCTAACATGATTTGTATACAATACCCAACCTGCACTTGATACATACCATATAAAACTAAACAATATATATATATATGAAAGTTGGCATTCCACGAATTTTTAGACATACAATCATAACCTACCCACAACTAAGACCAAAGAGGGCTTCTCACAAATATATCTAATAAGATGAAGAGGTTATGCAATGCAACACCAACTAAAGGACTTAACATGCATATCATACAAAACATGTATGATTAAATGAACTAATGAACACAACATAAATACTAACACCGATACCACTCTACAATGCATCTATCCACTACATGAAACATCAACATTTTCATTTTTCGCAAGGAAAGCGTCGTCTTGCGATCTCGACGAGCTATGACTAGATCTACCATATATAGAAGTAATTTATAGCTAAGCTAAATCCCGTAGTGCACCTAGCAGGGGTGGCACTTAGTGATAACCCGCGGATCCGTGGATCGGGCTGATGCACCAGACGGTTCTAAGCTCCGCTGCCCACGGACACGACTAATAGTCTAGTATAGCTCGGTCTCATTAAATGTCTTTAAATGCCTTGCCATGAGTTTCTCACAAATATGCAATCTGTTTTGCAATGACAAACTATCACATTCAAGATGAAGACATGCCACCATGATAGACACTAAACAAACCAATGAACCATGCATTTCCACAATCTAAGCAAAGAGACACACATGCTACTAGCACTCTATCTATCATGGATAAAAAAAGACATTCTATACCTACTTATTCATGATATGCCAACATGACTTAGACCCTTAAAACAACCACTATATGAAAGAGATCATGGTGTTACATGAAAATTCATGTTTAAATAATTGATCCAAACTCAATATAATAGGGTTAACTCACAACTTTAAACATTATTTAAAACAAAGAATTGATCGATCTAACAATAATCTGAAGGGTTAACCAATTAATAAAAGAGGTTTAGCACATATCGTACAAGAATACAACCAATTAACTATAATAGAGCTAATTATACGATCATCACTAATTGACTTGCAAATACATGCTAAATAAATCGAGATAGACAATTAAAGATAACTTCACTCTTCTAAAAATCACACATCTATCTATTTGATTATTACCTACAAATCATGGTAATATTTTCAATAAAAATTTAGTGATAATAGACATGTCTGGGATGCCTACCGGAAAGGCGTCGACAAATCGATCCGGAACTGATACAAGGCTTGGACCGGCTAAACAAGGATTTCTCCCTCAATCGACGCTAGCTGCAAGCATACAAATGTAGATAGGTATATCATCGCTAGAGCACAAGAGAATAGATGTGGGGGAGTGAAAAATAAAATAAAAGGCATACCGTAGCACTCTGGACGGTGGGAAGGTGCATTGGCACCTAGAGGCGCACCGGCGCTGGCATAGGCAGGAGGAAGGGGGCGGTGCACAGTGGGGTCCAAGGGGGAGCTGGAGGGCCGCGGCCACGGCTGCGCACGCATGTGGCTGCGCACGCATGTGCGGGTGAAAGGCGTTGGACAACGCCGTGACAGAGGAGGGGCGCGCAGGGCTGGGGGATGCTGCGGATGAGCGCGCTAGAGGGGGGGAAAGAGAGAGCTGCGCACGCCAGGGGGAACGGAGGGGCACGGCTGGCCGCTGGCCGCAGTGCGGCTGGGAGCTGGGTGGCTGGGGGTGGTCGAGGGCAGAGGGGACAGCTGGCCGCTACGTGCTGGGCGGCAGGGGGGCTGCGCGCTGTGTGGCAGGGGGAGTGGGCGGGCACTGGGCTGGGCGTAGGGGGCTGGGCACTGGCCGGTGGAGGCAGAACCGAGGGGAGGGGGGAGCTGCTGCGACGCCGCGGCTGCGGGCGTCCACGCGGGCGGCCGAGCGAGCAGGGGGCGGGGTGCCGCGGGTCCACGCGGGCGGCCAAGCGAGCTGGGGGGCGGGGTGGGGACAGCGGCCGGCGCGAAGGGGGGGGCGCGACGGGGGCTGGGCTTCTGCAGGCATGCGGAAGGGAGGTGCCGCGAGGGAGAATCGAGAGAGGGAGGGAGGAAATGGAGCGGCTAGGGCACAGTAAAGGCGGTTCCGATGGGTGGGTAAAAAGGGGAAAAACAGGGAGGGTGATATATAATATATAAAAAAAATCAGATATTACACATACTACTTAATTATTCCAGAAACTGCCCCACATCTGCATCTTGTTCTTGCCTGGCGAATCGCTTTCAGAGGGCGCCCGGGACAGCGGCCTTTCAATGAATAATTTAACAGAGAAATATGTCTCGTCAGGCACTCATCTGTGTTGCTTTAGATCTCGTGAACGAGAGACGAAGAAAACCTAGTGTTTTTCAAGAAGCGTACGCACCATGGCCTGGTGTGCCAGGGCCACCCCTTCCCCCAACCACATAATATTAATTAGACCACGCATATATATATAATAAGCAATATTAGATGCGCTGATATGTCAGGAGAGCTCAATTATCTCCCACCCACTGATCATAGCTCAGGTTCGACCCGATTAATCATATCCAGGGTGTGGCTGTGTATGCATCATCTGTTTCAAGGTTAATTACTTCCCTTTCATGCCTTGAATTGAATATATACTTCATTAATAATGGGTTAAACCCGCCGGGTAAGTGTGGTATATATATATTTCGGACTTGTTAGGTTGGTTGGGAATTCCCGGAAAAAATAGCGCCCTTGATCTGTTTTGTTGTGTAGTATTTTCGATTGTTTGGGGGTACTGTAAAACGTACAGCACCTGTTGAAAAGAATTAATTAATTGTTCTTGTTTCTTGTAATTGTTTCAAGTACATGAGGAAGGAGGTGAAAGCAAAATTAAGAACAATATGATTACATATTCATCTTAATTAATCCTGCAGTCCCATGCAGTGTTTTATGTCTTTTATCATAAGACAGGCAAAAGCTCCCTTTTTTTTTTCCTTTTGAATCCAAAGAAAATCTTGTTTCTAAATAAGTGATTTTGAAACAATGGAATTATAATAAAACAAACAAGTGATTATTGGTTGCACATAAATTTCTTTGTACCTTCATGATAAATTTTCATGTCAAAATTAAATCTAATTTAGACAAAGGCATGAAATTATCATGTTCTGGGTAAGAGTAGCGACCATGGTACGACTAAAACAGGAACCACAAGAAAAGCTCAAGCTAGCTAAAGAGGGTTTACCATTTTTTTTTTGGTCCAAGAAAGAACACCAAATCTTTCAAAGAATATAATTCTGCAATGATTGCCAAAGACCTTTTCTCACATCTCTTGCAACCAAACACCTCATCATAGAATTAGCTCAAAGGAAAAGGTAAATGAAAGATAAAGGAATACAGCTGCTAGCACACCTAAGCATGCATGGAATCAGGCATGTAGAATCCAAGTTCACATCCTTTATTATTTTCTAGAAAGAATCAAAAAATAATATTCTACCTTCCCATCATCATGCATTCATGCTTCTATCCAACCGGCTGGTGCCTCCAAGTTGCCAAAAACCCAAACTGACTCTGGAAAACAAAAGAAACCATCTGCATAAAAAAAAAATTCTCATGCATACGTCAGACCATGTGTATGACAAGGAATGACGTGTCATATTAGCAACTTGTCATTGCTCCTTGTCAGCATAATGCATGCATGAGTATCAAATGTCTACCAACTAGCTCAGATGAAGGGATAAGGTCTGCAAAAGTCAGATGTTAGATGCAGGGTATCAGGATTACCATTGTGTTGGTAGAATTGAAAAAGGAGCAGTCTTTTCCTTCTCCAGTGTGGATGATCCAACTATTGTAACTTGTAGGGTGGTTGGTTGCACAATGATTTGTTATACATTAATTTTGTGATAAAATTGTGTTAAAATAAATTTTAAGATTGTTCTTAATGATGCAGAAATTATCATGTTTTGTGAGAGATATGGTAACACATGGTAGGAACTGTATGTAAAACTAAAAAAAAGGTGAGAGACGGCAAAAAAATAGAGACCATCTCACCTTGTTTTTGTCAAATTCTATATAAAAACATAATTTCTTTAATAATTGCCTAACACCCTTTTCAATAAGTTTTGTTACAAAAACATATTTTTGGTAACAAAATCTTAAACTCATGCAACCAAACACACTCCATAAGCATGTCTAAATGTTCAAGCATGCAGGATTATATATAAAAAGCCCACATATATATCATCTAAATCAATATTTTATTTCTTTCTTCCGTGTATTCCAGCAGCAGCTTCCTCTCAAGCTGAAATACATATGACCGCCAACATTCCCTTTCGGTCTTTGTTTAAATGATTTTAACAACTTTTTTTTTTGGACACCATGGCCTGATGGCCAACCCACGGACGCAGCATAGCGCCGGCGAGGGTTCGAGCGCTGCCACAGCCGGGATGTAACTTGAACGCTCGAACCCCACAGGATCCACCCCCCCCATGGGGGGTGGTCCCGGCTGTCCATAGCCGGGATCGAACCCCCGCCACCCCCCGCGGGGGTGGCGTTGTGCCAACCGAGCCACGCTCGGTCGGCAATTTTTTAACAACTGTTGGCATGTACACAAAGAAATAAGTGCCACATGTGTTATTACCATATGCATAAATACAACTTATAAATAATATCTAAAATATATTAAAATTATTTTAAATAATAATAATTTAATTATCAATGAACAGACTAAAATGGTTCAATTCGCTTTGGGTTGATTGACATGTAATTTGGTTCAGTTTGGGTCAGGGAAAAAAAAAAACCAACCTGAACCAATCCAACCCGAGTTCACCCCTATTCAGGCTAGCAAAGCCCTATCTTTACCTCAATAATTGGTCTGTGATTGAGGGACTAAGGGCATGCTCAATTATGGGGCTACAGCCCCTATCCACGCCCGAGGCTTTCAAACCCATTGGATACCCTGAATGGGATCAATCAAGCCCCGATATTTCAGGCCCATCAAACATCATGATTGTGATATTTTTGGTTGCACAACAAATTCTTATATATTTTTATAATAAAAAATTTTATTAAGATAAAATCTAAGTTATCGATTACATAAAATTGTCGATGTCTGAGAAAACGTGTTAAATAAAGGGCCCGTTTGGTTGAACGTAAAACAAAAAGAGACGAAAATAATTTACGTGGAACACCTTTTCAAGGAAATGGAAATACAAATTTTTTGTTTGGTACACTTTTCGGGAAGATTGAAAGTAACATTGATTATTTGGTTTCTAGTCAGAATATTTTATTAAAATTAATTTTGTTATTATTTAAATTTTTTTTAGAATTTTTTATGATGTTATTTACTGTAGCATTCACAAGTAAGTATTATTAAATAATATTACATTCAATAAAATAAAATCTAAAAATCTGTTTAAATTTTCAATATTCTTGTACAAACAATGTGAGTTCTTTTCTAACATTTTAAATATTTTAAATCAATATTTTTCGTTCATGACATTATCACTTCAACGTGACAAAAATATTTTAAATAAATTAATTAATTTGATAAAAAATTTTCCTTTGCTATTATGATTAACAGTTTACAAAATAGTTTTTTATTTCACTAATTATAAATGTAGTGTACAAAAAATAAATTTTATTTAAACTTGGCAATTCTACATATTGTCATCTACTATTTATATATATGATCATAAATTCATGATACACGGTGCCTAAGAATATGCATCCGGAAAATGGCGTACGCTCCAGTTTGGCGGACGCCAAAATTTCCTAAGATGGTGTATGCCACGGAAAAGTTACTCCCTTGCTGTCACTTTTACGTGGAACCAAATAACTGAAGTACTAGGTTTTCCCGAAAAGTCCATACATGCACCCACTTTTACTTGAAAACAAACGGACCCAAAGAGTAGGAGCTGTGTATGACCGAGAAGGGGGGGGGGACAAAGACCACTAGATAAAAAAAGAGGGACTCACTTCTTTTTTTGGTCCAAGAAAGAAATGTCATTAAAAAATATTTTTTAATGAGTTTTGTTACAAAATATAAATTTATTATAAAATTGTTTTTATCATGCAACCGATTAATGAACACCCGAGCTCACACTTTAAGGGCTTATATACCTTAAAATCAGCTATGTTTGGCAGCATGTTTAGTTTGCACCCATCAACACATGATTAGGGGTGTACAAAGTTGGGTTCGGGTTTAGAGTGATTTTTCCCAAACTGAGACCAAAATGATGATAAAACCAAATCAAACCCTATGGTGAACCAAAACATTATCTATAAATACATAACAATAAAATTACTTAATATTAACATAATCATCATGTCAAGTTGACAGCTAACTCATTTGAAAGAATTTAAAATCATTAAAGAATGGCCCACAAGTATAATTTTATTGGTTTGGCCTTCGCATAACCACTAATGGGGTGTTTGGTTGCAGGATAATTGAGGTTTTTATTTTAATTTTTAAAAATTGTAAGAAAACTTGTTAAAAGAGGTGTTTGACAACCATGACAATTTTATGTTTTGAAAGTGATTTTCTTCTTAAACAAAAAAGAGGGTCTCACCTCTTTCTTTTTTCTTGTGGTCCCCCACTTTATTTGGTCATGTGCGGTGGTTACTCTTTTTTGTAATCACATCCCTCCAAACATGATAATTTTATGTCATGAGTTGGTTCACTTTTTATTTTAATACAATTTTTTATCATGAAAGTGTACAAAAAATTATCATGCAACCAAACACCCCATAAGTTAACACTCCTTCTCTTTTATAGGCCAAGGAGCAGTCAAGGCAAAAGAATACAGCCGATGCAGGAATAATAGAGTGGAAAAATAGGATCAACTGCCTCAACTTTGATTTAGTGAGGGGCCAAACCAATAACTTTTTTTTCTAGTTCAATTTACTTCAGAAAAATCAAATAGTCAAAAGTCTAAGCCGAATGAAATTGAGCAGAATTGGTCATTTTGATTGTCTCTTGAGATAGTGGGCTAAGTTCAAGACACACCAAATAACCCATTAGTGATCCATAATGAGCTATCTTTGGCCCACTTTAAGACTGGTTTATAGCTCATTATGCACATAGGGGTGCAAATAGGGGTGTCAACGGGCCGGGCTTGGGCTGGCCCGGCCCAGGCCCACTTCAGCCCATATCCATGGAGTCCAAGCCCAAGCCCATGTAGAAAGCCCAACGGGCTTGAATTATGTAAATGGGCTTCGGCCCACCCTAGCCCGTTAGCCCAATGGGCTTAAAATTTGTAAATCAATCAAAAATTAAAAATTTTACAAAAATTAAAAATTGTTAAAAATCTGAATTTTTTTAAAGATCATAATAGAGATTATTGAATTATTCATAAATTCCATAATTTAGTTTAATTTAAAATTTAAAAACAAAAAAATAAAAAAGTTTATCAATTTGTGAATTGTCATAATTTAATAAATAAAAATACAACCGTAAACTTTTGAAAAAACTCAAAATGTTAAAAAATGCATAAATTTGATAATTGCATTATCTATGTCATCAAGTGAGAACTCAAAACTTGACAAATAGGTCCTAAATAGTACCCTAAACATGCCATAAATAACAATGTAAATGAAACATTCATTTTATCATGCAAACAAATGCCCGATTGTCTCTTGTATTAGCTTAGACGGTGATGGATATATATATACACGTTATTACCAAACGGATTGAATGTTTCAGTTCTTACCGATTTGAAAGGCAGACGTCAGTTAAGTTAAAACTATAGCTGTTTAAATTAATTATATTTAGATATAATATTATTGTTACTGTTCTATTGATGAAATGGTGCTTGTATAGTTTTTATGTTAACTTGAATTTTATTTTAATAATCTATAATTAAAAACGATTTCGTTGCAGTGACATAGTAGATGTTAGATCACCTGGGGGCAGATGTCATGGCAAAAAAAGTGTACTTATTTAAAATTTTATTTATTTAAATATCTGATCGATTTTTAGTTTCAATTCCATTTAAACCGAATTAAATCTGGTTGAACTAGTTGGGGTTATCCGTATTTATTTTGGATTTTTATATGTTTGTGCGACTAATATTTGATTATGATTTACCGGGTGTGGTAGGTATCTCGATATGGATATAATGCGGTTGTTTAGGTTGAGTGGTCTTGTTGAACTAGTCTTTTTTGTAAAAGTTAAAATGACGTATGATATCATTTACTTAAATTTTGGACCAGTACTGTGACGTTACGGCTTTCGCTACGAGCTGTCGCTCACCGCGGGGGCTCGAGATGCTGCCGCTGGTCCGTTGCGCCTACTGTAACGGGCTGACGGGCTTTTGATGGGTTGGATCAACGGGCCGTCGTACGAACCAAAACGAAGCCCGATTTTATTTGCTTAACCCGTTTAACATCTTTAGAGGGCCTGAGTCCAGCCCGTGTCCAATTTTTTGACGGGCCGATGGGCCAAGCCCGCCCATTTGACAGTCCTAGGTGCAAACGAATCAATACACCCAACAAGTAATTCAAAACTTGATAAAATTTTGCCTCAAGTCATTTATCATGTTAAACTAACAAACTTCGACAAAATTTAAAGCTCGGCTCTCATTTAAGCAGCCAAGATTGAATGGACTCTTACTAAGACTCAGACAAACTTGCAAGTAGGTGGATTAAATACTCAATTAAATATTTATTTTTAAAAATTAAATTACAATGGTTATAGTCATATATTGTCATTCAAATATATGAAATAAGTTAAAATTTTAATTTAAACTTAGATCAAGTTTGTAAATGAGCAAAAGAACTTCACAAATACTTTTTAAATAATTTTGAGTTTTATAAATAAATTAGTATGGAGTTTGAACTTGAATGTTGACTGAACATGAGTCAAGCTCGAGGTTAAACTCGAGTTCAGTTTGATTAAGTAACGACTTAAACTTGAACAAAAATTCAACGTGTTCGTATCGAACTCGAATTTGAATTCTGTAAAATAAACGAGCCAAAAAATATTTAACCTTAATTCATGTAAAATCTTGAATATCTCCTTAATTGATGTCTAACTTATGAATCTGTTAAAAATTAGACATTGAGACCTTTAATAATACATCTAAATACAAAAGTAACTTCTTCCTCGGCCGCTGTAATTTTTTATTTTCAAAGGTAAACAATTTTGATTTTATGTTTCACACGAGAAAATAGGCATGAAATTATGATTTTAAATATTTTATTGAATCAAATCAACTTTAGGTTTTCAGATCAAAGCCCACCGTCAAACGACAGAATATATTTATGTATTTATATTTGCTGGCGAGACAGTTTGAACGCGCAAATAAGCGGCCGTACGTCGGAGCCTCGATCGTATTCTCTGATCCTCAGAAGTGACGTCGCCGGAGGGGAGGAGTGGGTCGTCGTCTCCTCAGGCGACGGCGAGCTGCCTTAGGTTCATCGGGTAGACGTCGGTGCACGACGTGGAGTTGTAGGCCTTGCCGGCGGAGACGAGGTTGGCGGCCTCCGTCGGGTGGAAGGCGTCCCAGAAGAGGTACTCGCTCCGCTCCTCGCACGGCTGCTGGAAGGGCAGGCACGTTATCTGCCCGTTGTTCCTCCCCACGCCGCAGCAACCCCTGTCCACCACCGTGAAACCTGCAACACCGGCGGCGGCGGCGGCGTCGGCGGCTCTCCGGCCGCCTGATCAGTACTACTGCTCGAGCCAATCAGCTGTGCACGCAGTCGACGCACCCAGATGGATCGAGAAGCTCACCGTAGGCGGCGGCGTTGGCGACGAGTTCCCTGGAGATCTCGTAGGTGTTGATGTAGATGAACTTGGCCCCGGGAAGCTCGCCGGCGTTGAAGCGGTCGACGAGGCGCAGGAGGCCGGCGTTGTAGACGGCGATGGCCTTGTTTATGCGCTCGTTGCACCTGCTCCCGTTCGAGCGGTGGACGTAGCGGGCCAGCTCGTAGGGGATGCACCCGATCTGCCCGACACCGACGACGGCGACCCTCCGAGCCCCCAAATCGTAGAGGGCCTGCCAGACAGGGATTTTCACGTACAGAGAGGCGGAGATTAATTTCTCAGTCAGAGCTACAGTTGAGTAGGGCAGATCATGACCATATATATATGCATGGCAGAGACGAAATTAATGAATTTCCTGTTCTAAAGGTGTGTGTATATATTTAATATATATGTTGATGGGTACTATCTCAAAATAGTGAGATCAATGTAATTATTAAAGAGCAGCGCTACAATTTAAATATCCATTTAACTTGTGAAGATTATCTTTGTTATGTGAGTTCTACCAATGTTAATGTCGGAGCATAAGACATTTTCTTGGCATTCTCCTTAGGTGGCGCGATCTTATTAAAAGAACAATGCGAAAGATGTTTCTGTCCTGTGACAAAGTTCATTTGATCTCATCTATATCAATGGGAATAATGGAGACTCGAGAGAAGAGTGAATCTATATTAGTGTTAATTAAGAAAATTTCTTTAATTTACAACACTATGAAAAAGATTTCTTCAGCACATGAGTGATCTCTAATTAATTAAGGATCCATTTGGTGTAGCAAATTATTTAGGAGGTGAATTTGATTTATCTCTTTCTAAGATTGGCTAAGGTCGTTATCAAATCGGCCAAATATCAAGTTTATCTTATGCAACATGCGCGTGTGCGTGTGTATATATATATATACACAGAGTGTAGATCACCTCAAGTGGATGTTTGAGACCATAGTCTCGAGTCTCTCACATACATATTATTATTTAATAACTTTTCAATTCTCAAGATATTAAACAATGATATTTATGTGATATATATAGAGAGAGAGAGAGAGACGGGACGAGAGGGGATTGATAACAATTGTACGTACTGAAAGATGCCGCTCGTAGTCGCGGAGGAGCAGAGCGGCGTAGCGCCTGGGGCTGTACAGGGAGCTGGAGGGGTACATGGTGGGCATGAAGTAGTTGTTGAGGTAGTCGTTGCTGCCCATGCCGACGGAGAAGATGCACCTGCTCAGGTAGGCGGCGACCGCCGTCCGGTTGCCCCGGAACATCCGCTGCATCTGCTGCACGGTCGCCCGGAAGTGATCCACCTGCTGCGCCATCGGGTAGTGCTCGCCCAGATTGTCGCCGGTCTCGTCCCGGACGCCGGCGGCGCCGGACGCGTAGTTCAGCCCTCGCAGTATGATGGCCCTTCCCTCCTCCTCCGCCGCCGCCGCCGCGTACGGCGGGATGAATTCACGGAAGCCCATCATCTGAGCTGCGCAGAGATACACGCACGCGCTCAAAATAATATTGATTACTGACTTTGGATCACCTCAGTTCAAAGAATCTTTTCGGTTCTTAATTAATAGACACGTGATGTCGTAGATGATCCGAACTCTTGATTAATTCTCGTCTCGGACCGACCGAAATTAGATGATCACAGTAGCGCGGGGAGAGAGAGAGAGGTGGTGCCTAGGATGTCGACGATGGTGCGGCCGTTGGTGAAGCGCCCCGACGAGCCCTCCGGGAAGTCGACGCCGTAAGGGGGGTAGTTCGCCCTGGAGAGCGTCAGGATGCCGTTGTTGTTGCCGTTGTCGACCAAGGAGTCGCCGAAGATGAAGAAGCACGGCGCGTCCTGGCGGTGGCCGGCGGCGGAGCAGGCCGTCGTCGCCATCCCGACCAAGGCGAGCAGCGCCGCCGACGTACTCCACGCGCTGCGGGCACTCGCCATACGCGGCTAGGTGTTTAATTCGTATATATGGGAGGAAGAAATTAGGAAAAAAAGGAGAAGAGATCGATGAGGACGCCGAAAGCTTGCCCTAATTAATTTATAGGTGGCGGGGAGGGGAAGAACTGGATCGATCATCTTCCCCTCCATTCTAGCTATTGCATGATTAATGTAACGTCGGTCGAAACTTAAATAGGGCCGGGCGGGCACCCCGTGAAAGAGAGCTAGGGTTAGGGTTTAATTTGGGTGGTGGTTCATGGTTTTCCATCTCTCCGGCGAGTACGTAGTGAGTAAATAGGGCAGCCGCGCCGCAGGGCCACCGGCGGTCAGGGCGAACGGTGGCTTCAAAGCACAACAGCCGATGCAATCCACCAGCCAAATATGTATATGTATAATGTGTGTATATATATAAATATATATGTATGTATGTATATTCGAGATTGAGGGTTGTTCACCTAAAGAAGGGCTCTTGAGAGAGCTCTCTCAGCCTCTCTCACAAAGTCCATTAAATATCTCCGTCAAGTCATATATTTAATGACATATTAAATTATATATTTAACAAGTTTTGTGAGAAGACTCTCATGAGAGCTCTTCTGAGGTCAATTACCCTCTTCAACATCAAAAAGGGACCGGATCACCTGAGACGGTGGAGGAGATGCCCAATCCCCAATCAAATGGGGGCATCTCCCCCCTCTCTTTATCCCTCACCTCACCTCACCTCGTTTCTTTGTTTATTTTTTAGATTTATCAACCACATGTAAACCTTTACCTGCGTAGAGTTAAAAATATACCTAAGCATTCTTAAAAAAGCAAAATGATGTGACTGGAGAGAAGTCTTTTTTTTGTTTGGACAACGGAAACAACAATTTCATTCATATGATAAGAGAATACATATAGGAAACCATAGAGATGCACCTAACAAGACAAGGCATATGATCAAACTAAATAAGGATAAAGTTCCATTGGAAATCGTCTTTTCCAAGAAACACTAGCATAGTCACAAACTGACCATCACGCATGAGTGCTTAAATGGTCGGACAGCAGAGCAAGAAACTCTATCAAAGGAGTTAGACAATTGCCACGAGACCAGATGATCACACAAAAAAGGTGTGGATATCACCCAGACTAACGGTCTCGAAAAGAAGGAGATGACTATGAAGATAAAAAGGAAGGACGACAAGACAGAACTCGACCCTACGACAACGGACAATAACAAAAATAAACATACAAAGAGCAAACATAGATAAACTGAACTCTGCAATTCCAGTGCGACAAAAGGAGACAAACTACCTAAAAAGAATTTAGGCAAGACACTGGAATGGGAGTGTGGGAGGGAGGAAATGTAGCAGCAAACTTCCCTCCCAGCGAAGTATTCCAAGTAACGACGATCGGAGATGCAGTGACCGGAGCGGGGGCATCGATCCACAAGCAGGGCACCACCGAAAGTAATCTAGAAGGACCAAGAGTTACCGGCGAAGAGGAAGGGTGAGTTGAGACAGGTGGGGAGAAAAGGTGGAGAATCCGACAAGAGGGACCGAGGGAAGCCTTGCTGGAGGGGGAGGGGGAGACTGAGGGCGCTAGTCGCTCGGGGTAAGGGGCGACAAGATACGGGGAGAGATTTGGTAGGAAGTTACGGGAGGAGGGGACCGATTGCGGGTTAGTCGGAAGGGGAAGGGGCAATGTGAGGGGGAGATAGGTAAAGGAGATAGATTTCAAGATGGATAGAGGGGGGTCAGGAAGGGGGCGACTGGGCAAAGACAGAGGCGGAAGTATGCCAGAGGGGATTGGGACGAGAGGGGGGTTCCCGGAGATAGTGGGATGGCCGTGAATGAGAGAGAGCCAGTGAGAAATGGCAGTGAGGCTGGGATGGCGAGGCTTCCACCGGGACAGTGAGGACCTCACCGAGAGCGCAAGAGAAATGGCGGTGGGGCTAGGATGGTGAGGTTTCCGTCTAGAAGGGAGAGATCTGCGGCGAGGGCTTCAGCCGGGAACAGCGACGGACCGCCGGATGGCGAGGGTTTCCGCCGGAAAGGGAGAGATCCGCGGCGGAAACCCTTTATGATCGGAGACTATGGTGCCCTCTTCTAATTCGACTGATTTCGTGAGAAAGTGGAGACTCATCGCATTAAATATTCATTCATTTTCTCTCATTTTTTAATGAATTGAGTCTTATTCTTTTTATAAGAGATAGGTGAAAAATGACTATCTCACTTAAGGGTGTGCATTAAATGATTTAAACTCTCCATCATTTGGTTCCATTTAAAAATCTTCTAAACTGAACGTAATCGGATCAAATTATTTAAACTGATTTCATTAAAATATTATACATTTAGTATATTGTAAATAAAATCATATTTAAATATTTATTTTAATTATTTATAACTTAAATTTTAATAAACATATGTAAAAATTAATTAATTAAATTAATTTATAATTTTTTATTTAAATTCAAATCAAACCAAACTGAATTGGTTCCACCTAAGGACTTGATTTTGTTCGATTCGATTTTAAAAAAATAACCCACACGTAACTATGCACACCTCTAACCTTAATCACTCCAATTAAGATGTTTATGTGTGGTATGTATGTAAAGGAAAAAAAAAAGTGCAACTTATGACTTCTTGGTTTGAGTTCTTGACTTGTCCTTGACTAATTTGGTCTTCCTTGCGCATGCATGTAATGGCTGTCTGGGGAGTCTAGATCACTTCAATAACAATTTAATAAGACTTCAGTAATGTTTGGTAACAATTCAGTAAGATTTTAGTAATATTCAGTAAGATTTCAGTAACATTATTCAGTAAAACTTCACTAATATTGAGTAACAATGAACTGATTTAAGTAATAGTTCAATAATTGTGAACCAGTTATTATTAAACTGTCACTTAAGTGATATGAGATTGCAGCATATTCTGATCAGGACTAAGGGTGCATTTGGTTTGACGTAAAACAAGAAACATTGTAAATAGTTTACGTGGGATTTATAATTACTTTGTTTGGTACATTAGAAAACGTTTTCAGTTACTTGTTGCACACACTTTCCTTTAGATCATTAACTTTGAAAAAATCTTGTAACATATAGTTATATAATTATAAAATTTTAATGTAGGTACATTAAAATGTTTATTTAATAATTTTAATAATTTAATAAATATTTTTTATAAAAAATAAAATACATAAAAATAACTTTAAAAATAGTATAAATAAATTATTATGTAATTAAAAATAAATATATATTAAATAATAAAAAGGTTATTTGTTTGTTGTTTTACCGGTATTTACTTTACAAGTAATTTGAATACTAAAATGTATTTGATGTTGTAGAGCAAAAATTGAAAAAAAATATTTATAAAAATACAAGCAAATTTTATTTTAGAACACCAGAAAATATTTTTTTAAAAATATTTTTTTGGTTTTTAATATTTTATACTATTATTACTACTTGTATTAGTATAATCTTATCAAGTTTTGTCTGTATATTTACAACTTTTTAGTGTAAAAGTGCGAACACAGTGCAAATACAATTTTAAATTTTTTAGTGTGACATTTTATTTTATTTGTGTAAATTTTAGTTTTTTAGCATGACTTTTTATTTTATTTTAATTTGGGGTGCATTTGGTTACGAGTGAAAGAAAAGTCACTAGAGTTGTTTTTTCCAGAACTTTTCTATTTTGGCCACAACTATGTACGTATTAACTTTACAAAATATTTAGGATGCATTACAAAAAAAGTGGCATATTACATATGATATATTCTCTAAAAAAATCTCTTGACTTCAATTTAAATTTATTTTTAATTTAAATGCATCATAAATATAGGCGCCTAAAAGGTTCAGCATTAAATTTTATATTTAATTTATTTTGAATTATGTTATAATTATCTTTATCCTTATAAGTATTTACAATGTAGCATATATACAGTAATTTAATTTGAATGTAATTATTATTTAGTAGAACTTTAGATATTAATATAATTTAAAATTTTAAATAAAATGTTATTAAATATCTAATATTTGGATTGCAATGTGTACGGTGAAATAATATCTTTTTACAAAATTCTGATTACATAGACGTCAAAGTAAAATGTTTTCCATTGACCTGATATCTACGTGTAATCAAACAAAACTCGATGCATGCAGTCCATTTTATGACGAAACAAATGGACCCTAATGTGGTGTTTGGTTGCATGATAATGAAAGTTTTTGTTTTAATTTTTAAAAATTGTAAGAAAACTTGTTAAAAGAGGTGTTCGGCAACCATGATAATTTTATGTTTTAAAAGTGATTTTCTTCTTAAACAAAAAAGAAGGGCCTCACCTCTTTCTTTTTTCTTATGGTCCCCCACTTTGTTTGGTCATGTGTGGTAGTTACTCTTTTTTGTAATCACATCTCTCCAAACATGATAATTTTATGTCATGAGTTGGTTCACTTTTTATTTTAATACAATTTTTAAAAATAAAAATAAAAACTTTTATTATTATGCAACCAAACACTCCGTAAGAGTAAGAGTATTCCTTTTACCGTGGAATTGAGGTGATCATGGACATAAACTTAGCTCCCTGCATGACGAAAATTAAATTAATCTATGGACATCTTGACACAAATTATAGTATATATATATATCTCTCGGGAGTAGATATATAAATACTTTCTTTAGAGACGAAAGCCTTTTCCCTTTTCCATCCCTCATAATAAATGCTTCCCATTTTAAGCCGTCTCTCATTTCACCACTACTTCCCAATGGTACAAAGAGCACCGTGAAGCACATGATTTGGGTGTTTGTTTGTGCGTTAAAAATGAGCTTTCGGGGGTAAAAACATGGTTTTATGACAAAATTTAGTGAAAAAACATCTTTGAAAATCATTACAGAATTATATTTTTTATAAAAAACAAAATTACTTTTAATACTTTGAAAAATAAATTTTTTTAAAAAAATAGTTGGGAATACGATTAGAAAAGTTTTTTTTACTCATTTCTATTCGAATCTTAAATCTTTAGGATAAATTTTGTCTCATTCACCTTATATATGCCCCTTCCGCGATAATTTATATCTTGTTTTCAAGTCAGACTATATTCTGGATGCCGCTTATTGTCTACACTATAAGTAGGGTTCAATTTAAAGTATGAAACGAAGAGAATATGAAATTTAAGGAAATGAGATAAAAAATTTACTGAATGGATGATGAGAGAAATTTAAGAGTGAAAGCATAAAAGATTTAGCAAATGGGAAGTGAGGGAGAAGTGGAAGGCCCCACTGGGGCCTTATAAAAGGGAAGGGTTTGGAAATGTTAGAAAATTGGGCGTATGTTTGTCTCTTGTCATGCAATGCATGGCATGCATCCCATGCCTACTTGAAACTTTACACCACCATATCCGTCAGTGCCTTGCACATATTTACGGCTGTTTGGTTGCGTGCTAAATCGAATTTTTATTGTAATTTTATGTTTTTGTAACAAAATTTGTTAAAAAATGTGTTTGACAATCATTATAATTTTATGTTTCGAAGTAAAATCTCTTCTTTGACAAAGAAAAAAAAGAGAGTTTCACCTTTTCTTTTTATCTTGCGATCCCCTCCCACCTTGTTCGGTCATATATGATGCACTCTTTTTTGTTATTGCATCTCTTCCGACCACGACCATTTTATGTCATTGCTCACACTTTACTTTAATATAATCTTTTATTATAAAAATTTATTGTGCAACCAAACACCCCCAGTACTTTACTTTGTATCACACAGGCCTTTCACCCCCATTGATTTATTTTGTATCACAAAGGCCTTTCTTGAGTTCCATGGCAACCATGACCAATGTAAGGAGCCATGGAAGGCCTATGGTCAGTAACTAACCGATGTAAATGAAAAAGTTCTGACAAAACACTTGAAGTGAAGTGAAATAACCTTAAACAGTTAAGTGATACATTCAGATATTAGCTCAGATATCTCTTGCCAAATGATCAGAAAATTTGAATCTCTAAAATTCAGAAATTATATATGTGTTTTGCCAAACAATCCGAGCTGTCTGATTTTTTTTTGAGCTTCTAGTCAAATGGCAGAATTAGAAGCTCCAAAACCATATAGTTTATGAAATAACATCTGAGCCCTCAGATATAACCCAACAACGAAGACTACTCTTTGTTGGTACAAAAAATTGTTATATATATCAATTTGTTATGGTTCTTGATCTATTGACACATAAAGTGTGACACCATATTAATTTGTTACCCTTAAAAGGCTTCGCCAGTGTAATGATTCCTTTGCACTACCTTGTTCACCACACTACAAGAAATAGAGTTATTGGGGACGGTTTAATGGCGACGGCTTTACTAAGCCGTCTCTATAAGAGTTAATTGCGACGGCTTAAGCCGTCCCTATTAAAGCCGTCGACAAATACAAAGATATAAGCGACGGCTCTATGAGACCGTCGCAATATCGCTTAGACGGTTTGCCGTCGCTAAAACCGTAAAATGCACTCGGAACACCCATCGTCCGGTTAAGCATCACAACGCTACCGATAGCCGTCCGCCAACTTAGTTATTAGCGACGGCAAGAAGCCGCCGCAATAAAATTTTTCGCCCGTTCAACGGTCGACAAACGCGACGGCCCGAGCCGTCGCCGTTGTACTTAAACGTATTAAACGCGACGCGCCCGCCGTCGCCAATACATTAAGGGTTTACAAAAACCCCGTCGGCACCTTCCTCTTCCCCCCGCTTTTGCTCTCGACGCAACGCCGCCCCCTTGCTCTCGACGCACCGCCGCCGCTGCGCCGCCGCCGCTGCCAGCCGTTGCCCGCTGCCGCCGCCGCGCCGCCGCCGCCGCCGCTGCGCCGCTGCTCGCCGCCGCTGCTGCGCCGCTGCCGCCGCTGCGCCGCTGCCGCCGCCGCTGTTGCCCGCTGGCGCCGCCGCCGCTGCCTCCGCCGCCGCCGCCGCTTTTGCGCGCCGCCAGCGTGCCGGCGCCCTCCTCGCTACATCCGTCCGGCCATTATCCTCCAAGGTATATTTTAAGTGAAATTAGTTTATTCATTAGTTTCTATTTGAATTTTTTAAGTAGTCTTATGAAAAGTGGATGTTTATTGATAAATGCTTCATTTCAGATCTTCTAGGGTTAGTTGTGTGCTCAATCATATCGAATGAAACCGACCGAACTGTTTGAATCGAATTGTTTAAAACATTACATTATTATTAAGAAAAATAATATGTATATAGTTTGATTCGTTCGATAAGTTATCTATTTGGTTTTTCGAACCAAATCGAACCGATAACTTTTTATCGATTTAGTTCGGTTCGGCACCTCCCCAAACCGAACCGAACCTAAACTAGTTGACCCAATTTGTCAAAATTCGACCCACTTTATTTACATATTATGTTACATTTAAATATATATATACATATATTACATCAATTGTAAATATATATTATTATAAATACATATTATGTTACATATTATTACGGAGTTGGATTTTTCTTTAACAAGAGTAGAAGATAAAAAATTTAGAAGAATTGTTTAATGAAACTCAATGTCATTAATATGTTTATCTTATGAGGACTGTAATTCTTATTTCGTAGTTTCAAAAACGACATTCTCGTTCGAGACTTTCTTCTCTTGGAGGTGGTTTGGTTTGTGTTTATTTTGTTTCGAGACTTTCTTATCTCATTGTTTATTTTTGTGCATATATATCTTTATTTATATTAACACACGACGATGAGCTTAGATAAGTCTTGGATAGATATTCCTAACAGACATTAAGTCCTAGGTATCTTCAAGGAGTAGAAGAATTTTTAGATTATGCTTACGATGAATGTAGGACTCGATTTAGACATGGATTAGACAAAACTTTGATTCAATGTCCATGTAGACGGTGTTGTAACACATTTACTTTAAAAAGAGATGTAGTTAAAGAACATCTAATATGTGATGCATACGGTCCAATTATCGAACGTGGATAAGTCACTGAGAAATTGAACCTAGTTTAAGTATCGATAATGAAGTTCGATTAGATGAAGCACAACATGAGAATTTAAATGACGATGTAATAGAAATGCTTGAAGACATTCAAAATATTCAAGGACCATCTATTCATCATGAAGGTGAACCAAGTATAGAAACACACAAGCATTTCTTGCTATTAAGAGATGCGTAAACACCACTATATGAAGGATGCACGTAAATATCTAAGTTAAAATTTATTTTAAAGTTGATTCATTGAAGTCAAGAATGGTTTGACCGGAAAATGCATGAGTAGTATATTGTCTTTATTTAAGGATGTATTATCAAGGATGCAAGTGTTCCTAACACTTGGTATGAACTTAAGAAGATTGTTAAGGACTTAGGACTTAGTTATGAAAAGATAGATGCATGTAAGAACGATTGTGTTCTCTTTTGGAAAGAGAATGCACATAGAATTAGTTGTCCACATTGTGAGTCTCCGAGATACAAAAATGATCAACAACATAAGAGTAAGAAGGTGGCATGGAAGATATTACACTACTTCCCTTTAAAAGATAGGTGTCATGTTTGTTTATATCAACAAACACTGCTAGGTGGATGTCATGGCATAGTGAGCAACGTTCGTATATATCGAGAGGTGAAATGCGTCATCCAAAGCTAGATTCCACCGCTTGGAAAAGAGTGAATGAACTTTATCCGGATTTCAGATCGTAAAAACGCAACATTCGGCTTGGATTGGCCGATGGTTTTAACCCATTTGGGAACATGTCTTCAAAGTATAGTGTGTGGCCTATAGCTACATTGGTTTATAACTTACCACCATGGATGTGTATGAAAGCGGCTAACACGATGATTTCATGTCTAATACCGGGTCCAAGAGCCCCCGAAATGATATCGATGTATACTTACAACTCGCAGGAAGAGTTAAGAAATTTGTGGGAGATCGGATTGGAGACATATGATGTTTTAGCGAAAGAGACTTTTCTATCGAGAGCTATATTGTTGGGTACCATAAACGATTTTCTCGGTTATGCCAACCTTTCCTACGGAGTACTAAGGGAAAATTAGCATGTCCGATATGTAATGAAGAACAAATTCGCCCGACTAGTTCATAGTCGAAAACAATGTTATTTAGACATCGGCGATTCTTACCCATATCACATCGGTGGAGAAAGAATCATTACGTACATCTATTTGATGGTCGCCGAGGTGAGAGGGGTACACCAAAGATACTAACCGGACATGAGATGTGGAGACAACAACAGAGATTGACCTCGTAAGATTCGAAAACATTTAAGAAAGATTTGGAGAGCTTCGAGAAAGAATTCCGACAAAAAATAAGAACCGGAAGAAAAGAAGTATCTTCTTTGAAAGATCGCCATATTGGGCATCGCCGATTGTCCGACATCATTTAGACGTGATGCACATCGAGAAGAATGTGTGACAATATTTTAGATATGTTCAACCTATCCGGATCGGATAAAGACAACTCGAACTCTAGAAAAGACTTGGTAGAGTTAGGAATTCGTCCGCAGTTACATCCATACGAGAGTTCATCTAGGTTTCCAGATGCTATCTATAAGCCGAGTAACGCACAAAAGACTCGCATACTCGAATTTGTAAAGAGCATTCGAGTGCCGGATGGGTATTCATCAAATTTGAGTAGGTGCGTAGATCTAAGTAGTAGGATCATTAGTGGATTAAAAAGTCATGATTGTCATGTAATGATGCAAGTGATTATTCCTCTTGCTTTTCAAGGGATCGTACCAAAGGACGTACTCAAGCCCATTGTAGAGTTACGTCAAGTATTTTTAAAGTAATTTGTGCTAAGGTTTTAGATACTAGTATTTTAAGGGATTGGGAATCAAAGATTGCAATCACAATGTGTAAGTTAGAGCAAATCTTTCCACCGTCATTTTTTGATATTATGGTTCACCTTGTTGTGCATTTGGCTTACGAAGCTAGGATATCCTACCGCTCAATACGGTGGATGTATCCGATTGAAAGATATTTAAAGAGATTGAAAGATTATGTTGGCAACAAGGCGAGAGTTGAAGGTTCCATTGCCCAGGGCTATTTGGTAGCAGGAGTGCACGCAAGCTTATTTCTTTGTACATGCGACATGAAAATGAAGATGAGCGAGATCGGAACTACGATGGTGGTCCCTATGACGATGATCGTGAGCAGTGGTTCAATGTTTAAGGCGCTGGACGTCCGTTGAGATGCACTCGTGTACCTAGAATGTTGACGGAAAGAGAACAAGCTTTAATCCACTCATATGTGTTAAATCAAATTGAAGATATCGAGGATTTTCGTCAAAAATATAATGATGCTCTTATTAACGGAGGTAGCCATGAGTGTAGTTTTTCGGTTTGGTTTAGAGCACACGTTACAGACTAAGGAACACAGGTCTTCTAGATACAAAGTAGGGATCTAGAGATTTTATCACTTGTCCATCCCGTTTCGCTTCTTCATTATCCGGGTATATTTGCAATGGGTTTAGATTTCGACAATGAATTCGGATTCAACCAAGGCCACTCAACTATGTGTCATTGTAACTTCGGTAACTTCCATCCGTCGTGCGATGGATATTATGGACGAATTTTAGATACAGTAGAGGTATCGCTTGATAGGAATAGCCGTTTAGTATTGTTTCTATGTCAATGTTGGGATGTGTACAATAAGGACAGAGGATTTAAGATTAATGAGTATGGATTTATTTCATTGAATACACAAACTCAATTAGTGACAGATGAACCGCTTGCACTTGCAAATCAAGTCGAATAACAAGTTTTATGGAAGACACATGAAAGTAAGGCGATGGATGATACCAAAGGAAGTCACTTCCACGTAACTACTACAACTTATCGGAAGGAAGCACGATGAAAGTAGAACCATATCAAGATGAACTTGTGAGCGGCATACCCGCCGCATTGGGTGTAGCCGATGAAGATGTACAACTACAAACAACCTATCAGATAGCGAAATGTGATTGTCCGAAAACAATGCCCTGCTAGTTCGAAAATAGCATAACACCTCACTTTCGAGGGCCGGTTTGCCCGATCGAAGCCGGATTCCGGCTGATCGGGCAAACCGCCGGTTAGCTTGGAAAATGCATAACACCCTACCCAGGTCGTTTGCCCGATCGAAGCCGACACTGCTGATCGGGCAAACCGCCGTTAGCTTGGAAAATGCATAACACCTCACCAGGCCGGTTTGCCCGATCGAAGCCGGATTCCGGCTTGGATCGGCAAACCGGCCGGTTAGCTTGGAAAATGCATAACACCCCATTCCCGAGGCCGGTTTGCCCGATCGGCCGAATCCGCTTGATCGGGCAAACCGCCGGTTAGCTTGGAAAATAGCATAACACCATTTTCGAGGCCGGGTTGCCCGATCGGCTACCGGCTTGGATCGGCAAACCGGCCGCTAGCTTGAAAAATGCATAACACCACTCGAGGCCGCTTGCCCGACGCCGGATTCCGCTTGATCGGGCAAACCGGCCGTTAGTTTGGAAAATGCATAACACTCATTTCGAGCCTGGTTTGCTCGATCGGCCGGATTCCGCTTTGATCGGGCAACCGCCGCTTAGCTTGGAAAAATGCATAACACTTACTGAGCCGGGTTTGCTTCGATCGGCTGAATCCGGGCTTTGATCGGGCAAACCGCCGGTTAGCTTGGAAAATAGCATAACACTTCACTTCGAGGGTTTGGCTCCGATCGGCTGACCGCTTTGGATCGGGCAAACCGCCGTGGTTAGCTTGGAAAAATGCATAACACCTGAGAATCGGTTTGCTCCGACCGGCCGGATTCCGCTTTGATCGGCAAACCGGGCCGTTAGCTTGAAAATGCATAACACTTATCGGTGTTTGTTCGACCGCCGGAACTGCTTGATCGGGCAAACCGCCGTTAGCTTGGAAAATAGCATAACACTTCATTTCGAGGCTCGCTTTCTCGATCGGGGTTTTAACTGCTTGATCGGGCAAACCGCCTATTAGCTTGGAAAATAGCATAACACCACTGAGGTGTTTTGTTCGAAGCCGAATCCGGGTTGACCGGGCAAACCGCCGGCATTGGAAAAATGCATAACACCCCATTTCCGAGGTCGCTTGCCCGATCGGGGCCGGATTCCGGCTTGGATCGGGCAAACCGTCATTAGCTTGGAAAATAGCATAACACCCCATCTCGAGCCGGCTTTGCCCGATCGGCCGAATCGTTTGGATCGGGCAAACCGGCCGGCTAGCTTGGAAAATGCATAACACCCCACCGAGGCCGGTTTGCCCGATCGATTCCGGCTTGGATCGGGCAAACCGGCCGGTTAGCTTGGAAAAATGCATAACACCCCACTTCGAGGCCGGTTTGCTCGATCAAGCCGATTCGGCTTGGATCGGGCAAACCGGCCGGCTAGCTGGAAAATGCATAACACCCCACAGTCGGTTTGTTGCCCGATCGAAGCCGGATTCCGGCTTGATCGGGCAAACCGGCCGGTTAGCTTGGAAAAATGCATAACACACCACACCGAGGCCGGATTGCAATTTTAAAGATTATATTGCGCATGATGAAGAAATTTAGCAAGAGTCGACGTACATCGAGGAGTGGGGGCCTCGGGTGGATCCACCGATCAGCCGGTGGTTCTCGTGGCCCATCTCAACCTACCCAGATGCGATGCCATCGTGGACCATCCCGGGCGGTTGTCACTCGCCTCTACTACGGCGACGCCCCTACAGACCGTCCATCTTCTTCCGCCTCCGGTGAAATATCAATTTTTATATACCGTAGATTTATAAATATCAATTTTTAAATGTGTTAAAATTTTTGGCATGCACATAGCTGGAGACGTGGGAGAGGTCCCGCAAAGGCGTATAATGTGCGGACATTAGCGCTCGGGGAGACATTGAACGTCCGGGTCATCGGAGGATCGGTGTAGGCCCGAATGGCCGTGAGTTCACCTATATCTTGGAGTTTGCAACAGTGGTACATTGCAACTTATGGCAACAGATTACATGACCCTTCCGTATGACAAGAAGGAGGCGATATTTAGAGACCTCGAGGTAAATAAAAGTACTTGAGCTTATTTGTTTTTTTTCACTTTAAAATTACTAATCTATGTATTTTTCCCGTAGCAACATTTTACATTCGAGCGGTCACCATCCATAGATGCGGAAATTTTAAGGCATGTGGGAGAGATGCAAAGAAAACAAAGGGGTCATCTTAAGAAGGTAAAAATTTCATATTTATTTTTTTAAGAAACGATTTTGTACCGTAACTAATACAATTTTGGCGTACAAGATTTTACAGACGCTCACCTGAGGAGGCACTTGTCGTTGTGCCTCCACAATGCGATCCGGACCAAAGGGCGCTCATATGTGTGAGATATGGCAGAGGGACGACAATAAGGTAAATAATTTATTTAATTTAAAAGTAATCCACATTTGATAACTCATTTTATTAGCTTGTCTTAACAAAATTAATGTGTTATGAACTTGTTTGTAGGCACTTAGCCAAAGGAATAAAACAAACAGGCTAATTGAAAGCATGCCTTATAGGCGGGGTAGAACTAACATTCATCAGCTGCAGATTGATTTTGTAAGTTTATAATTTTTTATTATTATTCACTATTGTATATCTCGATAATAGTACTAATGTGTTCATAATGTTTTCTCTTAACAGACAAACAAAGAAGGGCGTCGTCCTACCCGTCCAGAGGTCTTCGAGATGACCCAAACGAAAGAGGCAGAGGATGGATCCCTCGTATGGTGCAACGAGGAAAGTCATCAAGTTATGGTACGCAATATGTTTGTTTGTATCAACATTAGACAAATTTTTATTTCATATAACAACCGACTTTATATTTACATTATATAGGATGAGATGCGCCGCTGATGAATGCCCCCGCCGTAGGAATCGATGCTCGACTCCGAGTACCCATTCTCTCGCCGAGGATGCATTTATCACCGTGTTCACAGAGACAGCCGTGACGGATCCGATGTGGGGAGAGGACAGTACCCGCAACACCGGCATGGTGTATGCAAGTGAGGTGCGAGTACCGCGGGGTCCGGCTACTGCCAGCTTGGTGGACAAAGTCGATGCTCAAGCTACACAAATCGAGAAACAAAACTCGATGATCGACTCGCTCCAACAACAATCGGACGCCCAACGTCACGCCAAGAGTCGATGACACGGCTAACACAAGAAATGTTAGCCCAATTAAACAAGAGGGCTCCCACCGCAGATCCGTCTAGTTCGAGGCCAACCCAAGGCTATAGAGGCGCACGGGGGACGAGGAGGAGGAGGACGATGACGAGGAGCTTTAAGACGATGAGCGTTCTTTTCGGGGAGGACGAGTGAGTGAGAGTTTATTACTCTCTATTTTATTATTTCTTTGTATTCGAGATAGTTGTTGTGTAATGATACGTTTTATAAATATGAATTTTTCTTATTAAAGAATGTCGTTGTTTATTATGTATGAATGAATGTTAATGGCTTTGATCGGCAAACCGACAAATTATTCGTATACAAGTGTCTGCTACGAGAATACAATTGATTGCAATGAAAATTTTTTTTTAAAAACTCGTAGTTATTTCATGACGAAGCCCTAATGTACTGGCCCCTAAACTTATTTTAAGCGACGGCTATGAATAATAGCGACGGCTCTTAGCCGTCGCAAAAACTGCAAAAATGCACCCCGCGGGTGTCGCTGGCCGTAAATTGGTATTAGCGACGCGCTCTCAGCCGTCGCAAAACCGTAAAATGCACCCCGCTGGTATTAGCGACGGCCCTAAGCCGTCGCAAAACCGTAAAATGCACCCCCGCGGCACCCCGCCGGGCCGTAAATTGAGATAGACACACGGCTCTCACCGCCGCAAAAACCGTAAAATGCACCCCGCTGGGGATATTAGCGACGGCCCTAAGCCGTCGCAAAAACCAAATGCACCCCGCGCGAGCGCCGTCGGGTCAGAATTGCTTAAGGACGGCGATAAGCCGCGTCGCTAATGTCTATTAAGGGTTTAATTATTCGCGACGCTTAGTGCCGTCACGCTAAAAACTTTACGAGGAGGACGCCACTGCCGCTAATAACTTAATTGCGACGGCTTTGGTGGTCGCAAATAATACTAAAAGCGACGGCTTATATTGAGCCGTCGCTATTAAAATTGGCGACGGGCTTATTTGCGACAGTATTGCGACGGCGGAAGAGCCGTCGCTACTGCCTTATGGCGACGGCTTTTGTATTTTTAGCGACGGCGGTAAGCCGTCGCTAATGACTTTAATTCCTGTAGTGCCATATGCCACCCTTACAAGCCGTTATCACACTCATTCTTCATCTATTTGCTTTCTAGTTATATAAATATATATATTTAGACATGGGCAACAAGTAATTTCACAACTTTTATAAAAAAATATTGAAATATATATAATAGAAAGACTATCTCTCCAAACATAGTCTGAAAAGCCATGGCCCATGGATTAATGAAAGATATTCTTAGTTTGTCACCATTTGCACCTTCAGTTCACAGTGTCTTATGGGGTGTTTGGTTGCACGATGATAAGGGTTTTTGTTTTAATTTTTAAAAATTGTAAGGAAACTTGTTAAAAGAGGTGTTTGGTAACCATGACAATTTTATGTTTTGAAAGTGATTTTCTTCTTAAACAAAAAAGAGGGTCTCACCTCTTTCTTTTTTCTTGTGGTCCCCCACTTTGTTTGGTCATGTGTGGTAGTTACTCTTTTTTGTAATCACATCCCTCCAAACATGATAATTTTATGTCACGAGTTGGTTCACTTTTTATTTTAATACAATTTTTTATCATGAAAGTGTACAAAAAATTATCATGCAACCAAACACCCCATTAGTGAATGGTAGATTTTTTTTTCAAAAGCGGTAAATACTCTTCAACAATGATAAATATATCTTCATATATAGCTAATATGTAAGAATATAATTTTGCTGTTACGTACATATCTATTTATCATTCATCTAAAATTATCTGCTTGTATTTTATGCATTATTAATTAGAAGAATAATTTGGTAGCACTATTAATTGATTTTGACCAACAAAAATTAGGAGCTAAAATTTTAATGGAATATCTTTCACATTGTATGAATATGTGAGTTTTTGATATATATATATATGTGAAAAGAGTAACTTTGACAACGTGTGGTTGCATGAGTATATAAAAATTAAATTGTTTCATCATCATCATAAAAGTTAAGAAAAAAATCAAAAGACGCAAATCGTTACAGATAGATAATAATATTTGGATGTAACCGCTGAGTAAATTTAAACCAAAAGAAATTAATTGAGCCGAATTATATATATATGTATGTGGTATATATATATGTGGTATACACAAGAGAGAGATGTAAAATTTTTAATATGCATAGTTTTGACATTATTTGAACCAGATATAGTGACGGGTCTCTGGAACTTCTGTTGTTGGATAATTAAGAAATGCAAACACAATAGGAAGAATGTGATACACATAAATAGTTAAAAATTTAAAATTATTATGTTTGGAGAATGATCATAAGAAAAAATAATAAAAGCATAAATAATTGTCAAATGGCTTTTTTTGGCAAGTTTGTCACAGAAGAATATCTTCTGTACAGAGAAAATATGTTTTATCATGCAACCAAAAAGAAGATGGAATTCTATCCCTAGAAGAATCTGAAATTTTATTGTCCCGCGCTCGCAACGCAACGGACATCACCGCCCCTCCTGGGCAGTAGCTCACGGTCTTGAACCGCATTCACTCCGTCGAGGGCGGCTTCCCCGCGGGCAGACCACTGCGCCACTGGTCAAAAAAAATCTGAAATTTTACAGTGCAGTTGTTAACAATAACATATGAAACGTATCGTATTTATTCGATGATAGATCAAGGATATATGCCATTAGCATGCTTTGTGAATGTGAGTTATTTTTCATTAGCACACTTTGTGGATGTGAGTTATTTTCATATGGGGTAAGAAAAAAGTTGAAGCCTCAAAAGATGGAAGTTGTACGCTTGAACATTTTCACAAGCCGTTACTAAAAGAATGAGGAATAAAAAATTGTCGAACCCAGGTGAAATCATCCACATCTTAGCAGCATTTAAACATGTAAAGGCGTGTTTGGTTACTTCATCAAAAACATGTATCGGTAACAAATCTAGTACTGGATTATGTCTTCTTCTTCTTTTTTTTCTAAGTGACCGCAACCGTTGTGACAGTAGTTGCGCATGTGTGCACATCCACACTAGTTTGAATCTGCGCTCCCCGTCGAGAGAAACCGCTCAAGGCATGGTGTCCACTGCACTTCAAACGCTGGACTAGTACTGGATAATGTCAACTTTAATGTTATTATATCTCATGTCAACAGCAAAAGTGAAATATCAGATTTAAGAGACGTCCCCCAATTTAACAGATAAGAAAAAGGACTGTAATATAGACCTCAATGTCCCTACCGCCGTTATTGTTACACATTATAAACTTGATTTTAGACAGTTGGGGGCCTCTCATAATTAAAATTTGGATTGTTAGAGACAATTCCTGGACATTTAATGTTTAATAATATATCAAATAACACCTTATGGGGTATTTATTACGTCGGCCGCGCGTGGCGCGGTTGGCACGACGCCACCCCCCCCCCGGGGGGGGGGGGTGGCGGGGGTTCGATCCCGGCGTGTTACCGCCGGGACCACCTCCCCATGGGGGGGAGGTGGCCTCTAGTGGAGATCGAGCACTGCACCCGGCAGCGCTCGATCTCTCGCCGGCGCGGTGCTGCGCCCTGTGTATGGCCACCGGGCCATCGACCAAAAAAAAAAAAAATACGTGGCAATTTTATTTTCTTCACAGAAATATATTTTGTGAAAAAAATTGTCGATGTTGACAATCATGATAAAAATATGATTTTATAGAGATTTTCTTCTTGGATGAAAAGGAAGACATGACATCTCTTTTTTCTTCTTGTGGTTCTCCTTTTCTTGTCATGCATGATCATCACCTTACAAGATATTATTTTCTAATCAAACATGATAATTTTCAACTGTTTTTTTTTTAGAGACAAACATATCTATTCATCATAACATAAAGAGAGTACAATCACCGTAACACAACAATAAACCTAAAAATATAAGACATCCGCTTGACTCAAAGATAGTTAAAATTTCTTTGAAAATCCTTTCCAAGAAAAACATGCATAACCACAAATCGACCAACACATATGAGTGTTTGAAAGGTCGGACAGCAGAGATAGAGACTCCATCAACAGAGTTTGATAACTGCCACGAGATCGGATGATCACACCAAACAAGTGTGGATATCGCACAAACTAACGATCTCGAAATAAGGCGGATGACTATGATCATAACAAGGAAAGACAACAAGACGGATCCTGACCACATAACATCGAACCTAAACAAAACTAAGATTACAAGACACCAACATGGATAAACCGAACTCCAAAGCACCAGCATGACAAAAAGATACAAAAAACCTAAAATTGTATTTAGGTAGAATGCTGGAGCAAGAGTGACACTACAAGTCTTAATTATTTGGGAGGGAGAGAATCCCCCCTCCCATACCACAAGGTGCTCAAAATAGCAGACAAAAATACCGGTGATGGAGATATAGTGTTAGAAGCAGAGGCCGTTGATCCACACAAAAGAACCTTGCCGGAAGAAGTTGGAAGAGTGAGGGGGAAAACTGATGAAAAGGAGGGGGAGAGAAGCAGACGGCGGGGGAATACGCAACCAAAGGAGGTCGGAGGGGGATCAGGAGATTTCAAAAGGGGGAGGGGGTGAGGAGAAGGGGTTGCTGTAGATGGTTTGCAGCAAGGGATTATCGGGAGGGGTTGGAAGGGGGCGAGGCGAGGAGGCACTAGTGACGGGGCGCTGTGCCGATGAGGTGGGGGGGCGGGAAGGGTCGTGTAGCAAGGAGGGGGTAAACCGGAGGGGGCTGCGGGGCGAGTGGGGGTACGCCGGAGGGGGTTTTGGGGCAGGCGGAGGTGGGCTGCAGGGCACTAGAGGGGTACGTCGGGGGTGTTTAGGGTAGGCGGAGGTGGTCTACCTAAAGGTGAGGGTGCCGGGGGGGGATCCCTTAAGGGGGGGAGGGGGTCGGAGAGGGTAGGGTGAGGGGAGGCGACGGAGACGACAGAAGGGGAAGGGGGCACCAGGGATGCTAGAAGAGAAAGGGATCGAGGGGGTAAGCCGAAGGGGGGGGGGGGGGGGGGGGGCAAAGAGGGGGTGAGAGTTTCTCCAGACGGAGGGGTCCATCATGGAGGGGTTTCGTCGGGCGGATGGAGTCCGTCAGGCGAGGGCTTCTGCCGAGAAGGGGGTCCGCCGGTGAGGGGTTCCACCGGCCAATATGGTAGTGTATCTGATGGAGAACAGAATTGAAAACAATAATTGAGGCTATTAACCCACAAAAGAAAATTCTGACTCCCACAATTAGTTCTAAGTCTCTCAATTTTTAGAGTGATCTAATTAAGAAATATTCCACTTAAGTTGCTTTCTCTTTTATTGAATCAGAAAGAGGAAGAAGAATAGGGGAGAAACGCCACTTTTGAAAATCTTGTTAGATTTTGAAATTCGGTTCTAACAGCTAACGTGACTGATTTTAGTTATCTGGATTAGGTCCACTCTAATATTCTTGCCAATGACCAACAGCAATTAGAATTAGAGCTAGGACCTAAATCGCACCAGGCATGGCATCACGATTTAAGATAATAGAAAAACCGAATTATAATCATACAAGAAAGAGTTTAACAGAAAATACCTCCACACCAGAGTGTGGGGAAGACGATCTTCTGCTGAGAGATAGGTATTCCTCCTTTAATTACAATGATTTCATCAGATAAGTACACAACAAAGACTGACCCACACCTCACAGGGTGGTAAAATATCTACAACTCACAATCAAAGGAATACCATATCTTCAGGTTGACAGAAAATCAATAGTTTGCACCTGCTTGGATTCTTCAGCAATAATTCTCGAATTCCAACAAAAAGGACAGCAACCAAGATTATAGGCTCAGATCTTAATCATCACAGCCTGGAATCAGAAGACCATTTTCGATTTGGCAATTAGCCATAAATTGTGACTGAACACCGGCAACTGTTTAGGAGCTACCAAGGTGTTAGACTGGCAATGGTTATCATCATTTCCCGTTTAAGAATGTAGGCGGATTCAATCTCCTGTCCGCCAATTACTCTAGCTAGTAATTGCTGTCAGAAGTTGAACTGAGGGTAAATAACCACTGTATACTGCTTGAATGCAAAACTACCGTACTCAGAACCAGGAAACTACCAGGAAACAGAAATTGGCTAGAGCGTGACTGGAGGTGGACCAGTCTCAACGGTCATTGAATGTCAAAGAATCAATATCAACAGTATCCATCTATATGACTCCACAAAGACCAGCAAAATAATAGAAATGCCGTATCCAGACTGGAACAAGGACCAGTCGCACCTTGTGTAAGTTGACAAAATCTAATGCAGCAGAAACAATCCAGATCCGGAAGAATTCTGTTCTTGAACTGGAGAAGGACCAGTACCTCAAACCGGGAGGAATCAGTAAGTCAAGACTGTATTTAAGCAGCTCGGAGAGATGCAATCGAGAACCAGAAGAAAGGATCTATTCTCTTCCGGACTTAAATCCCACAGCAGTCAGATAGTCGATCTGGACATCCTCGATCCATTCATTTCATAGAAATAAGAATTAAACTCAGACGGAACACTGAAGCACTCAGAAGACGACGCAATCTCGGAATGGAGAACAACGTAGGAACAAGACACAGCTTCTTATCAACAGTTTAGCCACTATATCAAGGTCAGGAGTAGCTATGCACAGCTAACTCAGATCCGACGGACTACCAACGACTTCCATTTTGATCTAAAGATCAAGCAGTATCTGTTCAAGAACATCTCATCTAGTAGCACAGATCCACAAATCCAGAGAGATGAAGGAGGACGAACTCAAAAAAATAGCCACATCCTTTCAATACGTATAGCTAAGGGGATCGAGAGATCTAACCAAACTTTAGGACGCAGATACCATCGTCATTGGCCAATAGCCTCGGAGAAGCAGAAATCTTCAACATCCGCAGACAGATAACCATTAGCATCAGCCAACAAGAGGCAACATCACAAGGATCTACAACCGGTTGGATGTAGAAACTCGGCTACCAGTAGTGTCAGCCTGAAGCATCCGCACAGCAGTACCAGTAGGAGGAAGAGGTCTAGACGAATGAGGAAAAACTCGCCAAAACCAGATCCGGAAGAAGGAGAAGAAGACAAGCTGTCTTCAAGAGGAAGAAGAGAAAGAGGAGGACGAGCTATCCTCAAGACGTAGAGGAGATAGGAACTTCCGCAGAGATCTGAAGAATGATCCAACAGAGATGAAGATCAAGACAAACCGGTAGATCTGAGAGGGGGGAATCGAACTCTCCAAAGGCGCTCGCCATTTCTCCATCGGAGGAAGGAGATCTGGAGGACGAAGACCGCGCTAGGGTTCGCCGTCGGGAGGAGCTCGAGAGCTCGGGCCAGCTGCTCGCCAGATGAGAGAGAGAGAACCCTCGCGAGGGTTTAAGAGCACATGCGGGAAGACTCAAGGGCAAAACCGGAAAGTGAACTCAACGGGATATTTCCATTCAAATGTATCATGCGTCGAACAGGGAGGCTCGGTCCTTTAAATAGGAACCGCCCCTCCATTTACACAGAAAATTCAGGAAAAATAGAAAAAATAGTAAACTAAATGAAAAAAATGCATAAGAAAAGTCTAAAAATTATGTAGACACCTTAGAAAATTCTAAAAAATGTATCCTGACTAAACAAAATAGAGGTAATTATCGCCAAGCCAAATGGAACCCAGATTTCTCCTGCGTCGACCATATACTTGACTAAATCAAGGCCAAAGTCTAGTGTCCTCACTAGTATCATTCGATAATTTTCATATGCTAGTTATCTTAAGTTTTATTCTAGTATATTATTTTATCACAAAAGTGTGCAAAAAAAAATACTATTATCAAATAGTGCCCACCTTTTGATATCAACCCTTGTGCGTCTCTATCTCACCTATAATCTATTGCAACGAAGTATTCAGATGCAAAATATGTTTACACATTGAAATAAAATTGCATATTAAAACAAGATCTAAGATAGCTACGATTATATATATAATCAGATCATAAAAATCATCTAAATGCAGGACTCCAAACATGGAGACAGAAATCAAAACCCGTGTGGTTAAACGATGAGAGGTGAACATATAGAAACCAATTACACAAGCAAATAAAAAAATTAATTTCATAAAGACAAGCTGTTAACAAGTAATGGCCTGTTTGGTACAAGATTAATTTGAGACAAACCTTATTTTTCCCTAAAAACCAAGTGCCAAACGGGCCCTAACAATGGCAAAAAAATTGCAGATAAAAACTTCTCTACGTAACTGAGTTGCATCTAACTCAAAACAAATCTTAAATGTAGACTTTCTTTTCCTTGTTCAAAAGCGGATTATCTTTCCTATGAGAACTGTGCTCGCTCAGAGGTCATACCTACAACAGAGTAGAAGTCCCTAACCTGTACACGTATGCAAATAGTCGTTTACATTTGGATATGACAGCTAGAAAGTAAAGTAAAATACGAAAAATGAAGGACACCCTATGAATCATGAGGTTATCCAACCAGATCATTGATACATTCATAGTACAACCTTTAGTTGAAGAAGTGCATAAGATACCCGATAAAACAAGTAAGCAACAACCAATAGATCATTTTAAAAGACTAAGAAATGGGCAAAGATCAAATAAAGGCACTAGGAAAACCTTCTAATTTCCTGAGGGGGGAAGAAGCAGGTTGCAAGTTCTTGCTGTCTGTCTGGATACTGAAGAAATCCTGCAAAGCTAACATCTTGACGGAGCTATGCTTCAGACTCTTAATTGCTTCTATGCTTGCTAACGCACCTGCTACAGTTGTTATGATTGGCACCTTGTATGCAAGTGCCATCCGCCTCATTTCCGCCCGTCTATTTGATCCAGAGCATCGCTAGAACTGGTTATCACCATGACCTGTATCTGTCCATTGGCTACCATGTCCCCAGCATGAGGCCGGCCTTCATGCAACTTCAGTACCCTTTCCATGGGTATACCTTCCAGTTCAAGCACTCTTGCTGTTCCAGATGTTGCAACTATCTTGAACCCAAGATCTTGGAACCCTCGTGCAATAGAGGGAAGTTGAGGCTTTGTCAGGTCATTCAAGCTGATAAATGCAGTACCATAAAGAGGAAGCTTCTGCCCGGCAGCAATTTGTGCTTTTGCAAAAGCAACTGGGAAGTCAAAATCGATTCCCATAACCTCGCCAGTGCTGCGCATCTCTGGTCCAAGGAGCACATCACAGCCTTGGAACTTGTCGAATGGTAGCACAGCCTCTTTAACAGATACATGATTCGGAACTACCTCACATGTGAATCCAAGATCCTGCAATGTCTTGCCTGACATAAGGAGTGATGCATATTTAGCCAAGGGATGGCCAATTGCTTTGGAGACAAATGGCACAGTTCGAGAAGCACGAGGATTTGCCTCAAGAAGAAACACATCTCCAGAAGTGGTGATAGCATACTGACAATTCATCAGCCCACAGACTTCGAGTCGTTTAGACAGCTTCACAGTCCATGTTCTGATAGTCTCCAAGCACTTAGCTGGCACAGTTTTTGTGGGCAGCAAACATGCTGAGTCACCTGAATGGACCCCAGCCTGTTCTATGTGCTCCATAATGCCACCAATCACCACATTCCCACTTGAATCAGCCAGTGAATCCACATCAATCTCGATTGCATCAGACAGGTACTTGTCAATTAGCACTGGACGTTCAGGGTCCACTTCAACAGCATTTTCAAGATATTTGATAAGCTTGTCATCAGCATAAACAATCTCCATAGCCCGCCCACCCAGAACATATGAAGGCCTAACAACAACTGGGTAGCCTATCTCTGTGGCGATAAACAAGGCATCAGCTTCACTCTTGGCTATTCCACCTTTTGGTTGTTCAATACCTAGTTCATTAAGGATTGCATTGAACCTCTTTCTGTCCTCAGCTGCATCTATAGAGTCAGGTGAGGTACCCCATATCCTAACTTGCCCTTCTCCAGAAGATGGTAAGAGCTTATGCTCCTCCAAGTAATGCTGTATGGGCAGTGCAAGTTTAAGAGGAGTTTGGCCCCCAAATTGAACGATTATACCATCTGGTCTTTCAAGTTCAATCACATTCAGGACATCCTCCACTGTCAATGGCTCAAAATATAAGCGATCACTGGTGTCATAATCTGTGGAGACAGTTTCTGGGTTTGAATTCATCATAATTGTTTCATACCCATCCTGCAATAAAAAGCTTGTGCTGATATAAGCTATAATTTGTTTCCAAAAGTTGTCCTAAAATGAATGAATCTTTAAATGTCATCTAAATGCCATAAGTTTAACTGAAAAACCCCATGCGGCATAAGAATCAGACATTCGGAAACACAAGTTTCCAAAAAATGACACATATAGACTACATTAATCGAAAGTAACCACATAATGCTCACAACAATGTGATGGACAAAAATGAAATAAGCAATAGATTTGTAAATGAACATAGATAGTTTCACAGGGGAAAAAGGACAAAACATATGAATCATAAAAATGAAAAGAAATATAATATTGTCAAGAAGATGTCCAAACCTGTCTAAGGGCAAATGATGCATGACAGCAGCAATAGTCAAACTCAATGCCCTGACCAATGCGGTTAGGCCCGCCACCCAATATCAGCACTTTTCTCCTTTGAGTAGGCATGGATTCACATTCAAAATCATAAGATGAGTACATATATGGGGTATTGGCCTCAAACTCTGCAGCACAGGTATCTACCCTCTTATATGCAGGAATCACACCCAAAGACATGCGCTTAGCCCGCACTTCACCCTCAGTGGAAGAGGTAGCAAATGCTATTTGCTTATCACTAAAGCCTCTCTGTTTCACCTCATATAAGTCTTCCCTTGTCAGCTGGGACAGATTTTTAGAAGAGAGAAATTGTTCAACATCAACCAGCTCTCTAAGCTGAGAAAGAAACCATTTGTCGATAAAACTAAGTTCCTGAATCTCATCAATCTTCAGCCCTCTCTTCATTGCCACGTAGATTGCATGGATACGGTCTGGATTTGGGACTCGGAGGCTGTACTTCAGCCGATCCCAATCCCAATCCATCTCCTTGAAGTGTGCACAACCCCAGCCAGCATAGCCACATTCCAAAGACCGCACAGCTTTCTGAAAAGATTCTTGGAATGTCCGACCCAGTGCCATTGCTTCACCAACAGATTTCATTTGTGTGGTTAATATTGGTTGAGAACCAGGGAATTTTTCGAAGGCAAACCGGGGTATCTACCAAAGAAGAAAAATCAGTCAAAAAGATGGCTGTAACAAAAGTTGAAGGACAAAAAAAAAGATCCTATGACATCATAACATCATTCTTATGAGAGCTAAAAATAGACTATGTGGACATGCCTAACTAAACTAAGCTTGAGGATCGACCATACTTTATTAAAGACAGGTAAATATGTGCTAGGTGGTCCATGCTAACAAAAACCAAAAATTAGCAAAATAAAGTTCAAGCAACAACAATAATTTAATACTTTTACCTTTGTCACCACATAATCTATTGATGGCTCAAAGCTAGCAGGAGTTTTCTTTGTAATATCATTTGGAATTTGATCCAATGTGTATCCAACTGAGAGTTTTGCAGCCATCTTAGCAATCGGGAACCCAGTGGCCTTGGAAGCCAAGGCTGAGGACCTGGAAACTCTTGGATTCATCTCAATGACCATTACCTCTCCGTCTGCTGGGTTCACAGCAAACTGCACATTTGAACCACCACATTCAACACCTATCTCACGGATAATTGCAACTGAATAGTCTCTCAGCCTCTGGTATTCCTTATCCGTCAAAGTTTGAGCAGGAGCTACAGTGATGGAATCCCCAGTATGAACCCCCATTGGATCAATGTTCTCAATTGAACATATGATCACCACATTGTCTGCCAAATCTCTCATCACCTCCAGTTCATATTCCTTCCACCCAAGAAGGGACTTTTCTACCAGTACCTGGTAGGAAGGACACAGGATGACTCGTCAGTAGATATCCACATGTAACTATATTTCGACCTGGAAAATATTCAAAAGAATAGTCAAAGAGTCAAATTATTGGAAATTGGATATCAACAATCATGGTGATGTGAACAATTATATCATCATTCAAAAAAAGACTTGCTCCCAAATTTATCCATCAATATTCTAGAAACTTATTGCATCATCTACCTGCGATGTCAGGCTAGCAGCCAAGCCCGCCTTGCAGATGGATTCAAACTCCTCTTTGTTGTAGGCGATTCCACCGCCGGTTCCTCCCAATGTAAACGCTGGTCTGACGATGAGCGGAAATTCCCCAATCGAGTCAGCTATAGCGGCGCACTCTTCCATAGTAGTGCCGATCCCGGAGGGCGGTGTCTTCAGCCCGATGCTCTGCATCGCCTGCTTGAACAAGTCACGGTCCTCCGCCTTCCGGATGGCGCCGAGCTTGGCGCCGATGAGCTCAACACCATACCGCTCGAGTGCACCGCTCTCGGCTAGAGCGACGGCGAGGTTCAGCGCCGTCTGGCCGCCCATGGTGGGGAGAAGCGCGTCGGGACGCTCCTTCTCCAGGACCTGCTCGACTAGTTCTGGGGTCATGGGAGCGACGTAAGTCTTGTGAGCCATGCCCGGGTCGGTCATGATTGTGGCAGGATTGGAGTTTAGCAGAACGACCTCGTATCCCTCGTCGCGGAGGGCCTTGCAGGCCTGTGTTCCTGAGTAGTCAAACTCGCAGGCCTGGCCGATTACGATCGGGCCGGCACCCAGGATCATGATCTTCCTCAAGTCGGTGCGCTTGCCCGGGGGTGTCGCCGGCTGGGGGACGCCGTCGGAGGGGGGACCGGCGGCGCGAGGAGAGAAGGCTACGGGCTCGGAAAGGAGGGGATGTTGATGGGGGCCGAGATCGGAGGGGCGGAAGCTGGTTTGGTGGTGGCGACGGCGGGAGCCGACGGAAAGAAAGCAACGGTGTTTAGTTAGCGCGGAGCGGGAAGAGGTAGGAAGAATGACCTCGGAGATGGAGGAGGAGGAGGAGGGTGCGGAGCGGAGGGCCATGGCGGAACCCTAGGAGACGGCGGAGGAGAGCGCAGCCGGCCGCGGCGGAGGTGATGGACGGGAGTGGGAGCGGGAGGGCAAAGGTAGGGCGGCGGCGGCGCGAACTGGGCTGCGGTTAACGTCTCTCTTTTGACAGTGGGAGCCCCTGCGCCGCGCGCCCGCCACCACCGCGCCTGGCGTCACGTGGTACAAAGAGGGGGTCGTGGCCGCCGGTGATTGGTACTGACGGCCCCTTCCTGCACCGGTCGCCTGACGCGATCCGGACTCGCTGGAGTGAAGAGACCATATTTGATTGCGGCCCTCCAATCAAATAACACGAGCAAAGGTGTCTCCGAAAGTTATATTATTCTTTTTTTTAATATTTTGTCCTGATATGATATCAAGTTGAAAAGTTTAGCAGACGTACCCTAGATTAAGACCCCCCCCCCTCGGGTAAATATGCAAAAATGAGGCTTGCTGCCATGCCACCGATAATCTGGCCTTTCAATATCATGGGTGGGTTTGGCTGGAATCATAGAAAAAAAAATTATAAAATAATATTTACTATTATCCATTTTTTTAAAAAAAACAGAGTAGATAATAATTGAAATTTGTGTAATCTATTTTTGATAACTCTTAAAAGTCGAGAGGTAAGATAAGAGATGGATTCTATTTTTTTTATTTTTCAAAAAATTAAGTTCAATTATAATTTAAAAGTAAAAAAGAGAAGGTATATTTAGATGGAATTATATATTATAGAGATTCCAATGATTAAAATTTTAAAATATCCTCCATAAGGCACACTAATTTTGTCAGCTGAGGGCTCATTTGAGAAATCAGCCCAACTATGTACAAGAATTTGAAACAAAAGAGGTGCTTTTGTAACACATCTATGATCTCTCATTAAAAGGTAAGCTTTTTTTGAATTTATATAGTATGATTTTATGCTTAACATATAAATATATCTTGTATTTTAATAAATTTCTTAAAACAAGCTTTATACTTAAGTTTTTCATTTTAAGAAGATGTCTCTTTATTGAGAATAAAAGTGGCATATATAACATGTCTTTGAAGTAGGGGTGTTTACGGTTTAGTTTGGTTTGATTTTTGAGTATTTTTTCTCAAATCAAATCAAACCAAACTATCTCCCAAATCAAACCAAATTAATTCGGTTTGATTTGGTTTGGTTTATTTTAAATCATATTTTATTAAGATATAGTAGATATGTCAATATATAATTTTATTTTATTTATTTTAAATCACATTCTATTAAAAGTTAATATTTTTTTTATATTTTTTATATATTTTGTCTTACAAATTTTTGAAACAAATTTATTTTTATAAGAAAAGACACATAAAGATTGTATTATATATAACTTAAAATAAAATATTTAATTCAATTCGGGTTATTCGGTTTAGCAGTTTGGTTTAGTTTGTAGGTCCAACAAATCAAACCAAATCAATTGGTAGCTCAAACCAAATTAAACCGAACTAAGCTACTCGTTTGGTTTGATTTCTCGGGTTGAACCAAATAGTGAACAACCCTACTTTGAAGTACAAATTAAATTAATATATTATTATTATATAAATATATTAATTAAATTAAGTACTTTTTTCACCGTAAATTAAGAGGTTAAATGTGAAACTAAATGTCACATCTAGGTGAAATATACAGAACGGCCATGTTCGACAATGTAAACAATTATAGAAAATAATTAACCTTAGAAATTATATCACTTTGAGAATATAGAACCTAATATTAAAATTATCATTAAAAGACATCTAATGGGATGGTTTGTACTAGATTAAGTTGGAGATAAATTTGGATTATTCTCAAATTTTACGGGATGAACCAGATTTATTTTCGAAATTTTTTGATACCAGAGGGGCGGTAAGAGGTTATAGTGGGCTCTAAGAATTTATAATCTAAATAATTCACACTAACCTAATAGTTATAATCCGATATAAATTAAAATCAAATATCAATAGATTTCTTCAATTTCAATTTTCGGGTACGCGACTCTGATTATCTAAAAAATAATAATGAATGATTGAAGTGGGTGACATGTGACTCACTAGGCTCATAAATAACTCTTAATTATTTCGGTATTACCTAATACTAATTAAACATAAAACAACATTTTTATAAGCATACATGATCATGTGAGAAAGATTATATATCATAAATCAAATAATTAGAAGGTAATCACTTTGACTAATCGAAGTCAAACATATACATTGTTTTATTCAATAAGGTAAAAGATATAAATATATGCAAATGCAAATTTACCTTTCTTATTAATTTAGATGCAAATTGAGACTTAATGAAATGTCTTACCGGCGTTTGGTTGCATGATAAATTTTTATAATAAAAAATTATATTAAGATACATTTTGAACTAACCAATGACATAAAATTGTTTGGAAGTTGGAATAGCAAAAAGGAGTAGTTATAACCAAAAACATGTGAGGGACCACAAGATAAAAAGAGAGAGGATCCCAACTCAAATAAAAACTATTTTAAAACATAAATTTGTTATGACTATCGGACATTTTTCGAATCTTGTTATACAAATATGTTGGCGTCAAAATTTTTCAAAAAAAAAAGGGGGGGACAATTGGGCCAAAGAAAAATGGGCTTAAGTGTAGGGTATACAGCCCACAATTCAGCCAATATTTGGGCCCAATTGGCAGCCCATTTCCAGCTCTGGCCGGCCAGCCCATAATCGGATAAATTCAAGCCTTGTGCGCAGCCCATAGAAGGGCTTGGGCCGCAGCCTCCTGCTGGCCCAGAAACCAGGCCCATGATGGGCCAGGCCCACTTCAATGCCAATGGGAACAGGCCCAGCCGCACCCACCTGCCACCTCAGCAAGCCCTGTACGCACTAAACCAGCCACCTGCCACCTCAGCCCATTCAGTAGTCAGTTTATGGAGGGGGGAAACCGAAGAGGCCAGGGGGAGATCAAGGGACAGCCAGCCAATAAATTGCAATAAATGGAGTAATTGCATGGGGGAGGCCAAGAGGCCTACGTACAGGCCACCTGCTGGCTCTTCACCTCCCCCTCCAGCCTCTATAAGAAGAGGGGGGCGCACCAGCCAGAGGGGGGGCGGCTTCAGACGCCGGGAGGCTGCCAAATTGCACCTGCGCCTGCACCTACTGCTAGGAGAAAGAGGGGAGACTGCTGCCTTGCGCCCTGCCCCCTGCTACTGCTGTACCTGCTGCACCTGCCCGCTGCACCTGCTGCTGCCGCCAGAGGGAAGGAAGGAGAAGAAGGAAAGAAAAAGAAAGGTAAAGAGAACTGCTGGGTGCGCCCATACAGCCCCTTGAATCGGCCTTCTTTTTGCTTATTCCAGGCCCATCTCCTGCCCTTCGTAGGCCTGTAGGGATCAGCCTGTATAGCCCATGTTCGGACCTAAACCAGGCCCCTAAAAGCCCCTTTGCGCAGGCCTATTTCAGGCCAACCGAACACCCCCTTCCCAAGCCCAGAAATCTGGCCTCTCATGTAGCCCATTTTTGGCCACCTGCAGGCCCACTTGGCCCAGCCGAACACTCCCCCACAGCAGGAGAAAAATTCTCTATTGCAGGCCCATAACCTGACCTTCTGTTCAGGTCCATAACCGGCCCATTCCCTGGTCTCTACCCAGACCCATAACCGCCTACCTGCAGGCCCAGGTTATAAGCCCATATTCAGTCCCCTCCCGACCTGGCTTAGACCACCTGCAGGTACCCCCAATCCAGGCCCAGTCCGAGCCCACATATCAGGCCCAAGATCTGGCCCTTGCCCAGTCCAATTCAGGACCTGTTCAGCCCATCCAGAGGCACTCTAAACAGACCCCAAACCGGTCCATTTCCAGCCCATGTTCGGCACCCAAAACAGGTCCCCAATCGGCTTTCTTTCAGCCTGCTGTCCTGGTCCTCCTAGCGGCCCATTAAGCAGACCCTCGCAGCCCCCTGATCGGTCTCCAAAATCAGACCCAGGCCTGGCCACATTGCCCTTTGTGCAGGCCCATTCTGGCCCACCTAAACCCAAACCAAAACAGCCCCATTGCGGCCTACTGAGAGGACAGCAGTCCAGGAAGCTCCAAACAGGAGGACAGCAGCCAGAAGGTGGGCCGACTTGAAGGTGACGGCCCGGCACCCCTTGGAAACCGTCCGACGGGCCAAGGGCATAGCCGGGTGGCCTTCCAAGTCGGTCCTGCCCAGAAGCTCCAGCAGTGCAGCAGCTTCCCAAAACAGGCCCATCCGGCCCAAGAAGACCAAGATGGGCATCCCGAGCCCTACAAATTGAAGACCGGCTTCGAACGCCGATGGAACTCAAAACCGGCCCAAGTCCCCTTTTAAAAAATAACAAAAACAGAAATAAAACTAAAAAGAAATGGACGACTCCCCCCGGGTCCGCCCCGGAATGTCGATCCGGACGGTGGCGCGGGCATGCTCCCGTAGCCATCGGTTCCTTCCCCCAATATGGCTAAGCTAAGGCTAGCTATTTTGGATGGGTAAATTTTCACTAAGTTGGAAAATAGCCGGTATACCGTTGTAATGCCGAAATTTTGCCAAAGTAGTGGGGATGAATCTATATTGGAGGAAGGACCAGCTATGTTGTACACCGATGTGCCTTACTCATATTTCAATGAAACAAAGTTCAAAGTCAATTCAATGCGTGAAGTGGGCACCGATTGGCAGCCCAATGTGCCCGATCAGATGCAAACCACCAAAATCAAATGAGCAAAACTCTTTTACAAACAAAAAATAAAGTAATGCAGGTCTGAAATGGGATTTCACTGCCTCAGCTTCCTGATAGCCTGCTGCAAACCCTGTTCGGCCCAATAACCAGCCCGCTGCAAACCCTGTCCAGGCCCATGGCTGCCCACCTGAAACCACCTGTGCAGACTTCAGTCCAGGCCCATGAACAGCACCCTGTTCGGCCTACTTGCTGCCCCCCTTTTTCAGACCCAATCTGAACCCATGCGCCAGGCACAAATCTAGCCCAAATCCTGCCTGCGATCAGCCCTTTCTGTCTGGCCCAAACCGGCCCATTTGCAGGCCTATGCCCAGGCCCAAAAACAGTCCCCTTTGCGACCCAGTTTTCAGTCCCATCAAGGACCTCCTGAACAGGCCCCTTTGTGGCCCATTCAGCCAACCGCCAAACAGGCCCCCAACCGGCCCACTTGCAGGCCTATGCTCCACCCCTCCGAAGCTTACCTAAAGCCGGTCTAGAACAGGTCTTCAGGCGACCCATTTTCAGGCTCATGAGCAGCCCATCTAGCAGACCTCCAGATAGGCCCATATCAGCCCATTTGCAGGCATATGTCCAGAGCTTAAAACCAGTCCCTTTGTGACTCGGTTTCAGCCCACCTAGGACATCCCAAACAGGCCCGTATTCTGGCCCATCAGCAGGCCCTTGTCCAGAGCCTAAAACCAGTCCCCTTGTGACCCGGTTTCAACCTATCCAGGACATCTCAAGCAAGTCCCCGACCGGTCTATTCAAAGTCATCTGAACAGACCCCTAAGCAGCCCTTGCTCAGCCCACGTTCAGGTCCTAGAGACGGTTCCAAACCAGCCCTCTGTCCAGGCCCATCTCGGCCCATCTTAATCCATTCACTCCAACCCCTTTGTGGCCCGGTGAAATCCCAAACCAGTCCTTGAACAAAAAAAATCAGATTTTGATCGAATTTAAAGCAGAGAGGAAGCTCGAAAATCAGAAAGAATCAAAGTCATCCAAAAAATGACAAATAAAACAAACCCGAACAAATCGGTTTGCATCGATCGGACCCAAAAGGCCGCTGCCCTTTTGAGTTCTTTACTTTATGTTGTGGATGTGCATATCTCCGAAAACAGGTTGCCGCGACGGTTAATCAAAGGCGTTCGAGCCGTTGCTCGATGTAAGTTAACGCCGGATACTCGCACCATCCGGCGGAGAAGGGTCAAAAATGAAACTTTCAAAGAACCCGAACCTCGGTTCTAATATTTTTTAAAACTATCACCGGACTACTTAATATTTTTAGGATACCACATATTTTCCTAGAAAAGTCCGGAGATGTCTTTCTTTCTAAAGAACAGACGCAGAAAAAAAGAGGTTCACACAAAATATAAAATTATAACAAAAATCTAATTTATCGTGCAGCTAAACACCATTTTAAATCTTAATTTCATTTCTAATCTCTCGTCTGCAATGCAGAATCTTAATCCTTCACCTCCAAAAGGAAAATTATTATAATGAACCAATTAAATTTAAGTAGCCTATCAAGAAGTCATTATTGCATCAAGACATTTTACCAAATAGCCTCAATGTTTAATCTCTTTTCCAGAAGTTAGACATCAATTAAGCCCAAAAAATGGGGTCTTAATTAATAATACTTTGAGGTCAGAGTTTCTAAATTTCTTAACAAATGCACGTAGAAGTACATATGTCATACTATTAGCATCTCTCTTTTCATAGAAGTATTTATAAATTAAATATATAATATTAAATTCAGAGTACATTTAGGCAGGCAGTATCTAGAGTTGACCGATGAACATGATTGTTTTAATCCCAACTATCCATGAGTACCGCTAAATGGTCGTCTAGTGAAGCTTTTGATCACATATAATATAACTGTTTTTATTTATCCATATGTTATATCACATGTTCACATCGTATTTATACTTGTCAAATTCTTGGCTCTTACACGTGTAATATCATATCATGTGCATATATAATGTTATGAACATCAAGATGAGATTTAAAGCATATATGGAATTAATGATCCTGACCATAGACATATCTCATGTATATAACATTAATTAATTTCACGTGGATAAACTCAATACATAGATAATAAAATTCTAATTTTAAATCAAATTATTATCTTATCAAATATCTTTCAATTGATCCAATTTATTCATCTGGTTTGACAACTATTTCATTTTACTTTCATGTCCATATTATTTTATATCTCTTCTATTATTTATATGTCAAGACGTATCTTCCTTTTTTAGCAAATAAATCCCCTCTCTATGCTTGTATTTAGTTAAATATTTGCAGATGATATGCTTGATACATATAAAAAGATTCATGCGTAAATATAAAGTCAATATAGAATAATTACTAGAAGAAGTTGAAGAGCTATTCAATATAGATAAAAGAGAAGAAAAAATTACCAATCGATGAACATTTTTATAAATATATTATAAATAATATGTTATCAATTTGCAAAACATATTTAGAAAGTTGTTTGTGATTTACTATATACATCGAGAAGTTTAATTTTATTGATTATGTTGTCATGATATTGACTTTCACATTTATATGCTAATATTATTTATCATAAATGTTCAATTCTTAGATCTTAAATATCACCTAGACTAAAAAAAAAATCTTCAGACACTAGGTATCAATCGAAGTCTTCAAATATTTTAACAACAAATTTATCATTACTGGACCTTCCAGGCAAAATATACCATATGCATACAATATTTTATTCTTAATCATCAAAAGATCTAAAGAAGATTTACATTGTCAATCTAAATGCATTTGACATCTATTATACGTAGGTTATCTAATTTCACTTGTACCGACACAGTGCATATAATAAGAGAAATAAGGCTTTCATTTTAGTCCAACCATTATCGTCCTACTGCTCCAATCATAAGATAGAACATGACTAAGGTGACATTTGTTTAAAATCCATATCCTAATTTCGTCTCTAATCTCTCTCATGAAACATAAAATTTCAATAAATAAAAAATTATAATAATCAAGATGTTTTGATTGTATTTGGACTCTTTATCAACCACATCAATTTCTAACATCCAACTGACTATGAAATTAGACAACAATTATATCAAAACAAACAAATCTTAGATATATGGTTATTAACTAGTTTTGCAAGAATCAATAACAAAACTATACATATTTAAAATTAATATGTAACTTGAGAAGAGTGTGGCTTACCTTCCATGAACGCTGGAGGAACTTCTCTCATCTCCTCCCATGAAGAGGTGAGACTCTATTCATCTAACATTTCTCGTCCACATTTTGTTCTCATTAAAGAAAGGGTCTCATCCCTTATGTGAAGGGGTTAAGAAAAATCGCCCAAAGGACCATTGGAGGTAAGCCACACTCTTGTTAGAAGGGGCTGAAGTTGGGTGATCCACTTAAGGGAGTTGCGTGGTTGCTAAAGAGGACAGAGCATAGCTTGACAGAGGTAGAGTGCTAGGGATGGTGGTCAAGTAGAGGTGCAAAAGATTTGATATATTTCACAAGTAGCTCGTGATAGAAATGTACACTTTACAAGTCAATCATATATGATATAATTCGATATTTCTAGAAATATTTTATTTAATTAATTAGACGAATATCTATTACTAACTCTTATTAGATGAATACATCATAATAAAGTCATTGATCACATATAATAATGATTAAATCATGATGAGATCATGGTAATGAGATCAATCATCTAAAAGTACATGATTTAAATGATCCTAATCATAAATTATTGAGATAGTACATCAAGAATCTAGATATAGTAGTATATGTGATATCTTTTCATGTGATGAGGATGACAAATCTCATTGATTATTAGTGTAGAGACATTAAGATACACATACATGTGTTCATTAGTTGAATAATTTTCTAAACTAAGTAAATTAGAAATCTTAAATGGTATATTATCGAATTGTCAATTAAAGTTATTTATTATCGTAGTTGTATAGTTGAACCTTTGACTTAAGTCATCAAAGATGCCTTGTTAGGCAAATCTTGTGCTGTGATCATTAACTTATGGATCACCGACTAAATGGTTCAATACAGCGATAGATTGAGCACAAGGGAAACCCGACTGAGGTAACTGAGCGGACAACAAGGGATCATCCACTCTCGACAAGTGAGAATGAATGTCTTATGAGATACTACTCTAAATCTCTGACCATGATAAATAAGATAATTAGAAGAAAAAAACTTTTTAAATTAATCCAATTTTGAGTACAAGATTTCGTAGTGTCAATATACTAAGGAGTTGAAAATCGATACCGTATTCATTTCCAATCAGGATATTGAATGGACGAAAGTTTATATCCATGTAGTAATTGATGATGGCAAGGCTCAGTGAGGATAAGTTTATCCACATAGTTATTTGGGATCATAGAATGTGACTTGTACCCTTCATGATCAGTATGTTATCGGATAACGGATTTAATTAAATTAAATAATTTTTTTATATTTTAATTAAGCGTCTACCAAATAGGCTATTGGACATAGTGAGTCACACATAAAGATTTATCTTTAAGTACAGGGACAATGGCCTAAGTTATAGAGATTTTAGATTTTTATGAAAAATTCTAATTTCTCTATAAATACTAAATGTTCTAATCAAATCCTATCAAGTCAAAGGTGAGAAGCACATCCTTAGCCTCCTCCCTATATCGTCCTCTCTTCGGAAGATGTCCATTGATGATGGGGTTCCGTTAGGGAATAGTTCGTGAGTACGGTGCGAAGGGAGAACATACTTTGGATGAAGTTCGTGTGGATACCGCTAGAAATTGAACATTTGAACAGTTTGGAGAGTTTGAGAAGTTCTTCCTCTTCCTCTTCCTCTCCAAAATATTAGATGAATCTCTGTTAGGTATATTCAAACTGTTTTAATCGATTTTTAGTTTTTGTTGTTCGGTTTTGATTGAGATAAGATCAATATGAACTCATAGGAATCGACGCTTCTACTTCATCAAAATTTTCGAGACAATCCTTACAACTTAAAACTTAGGTCAGTAAACATTCAGCTTGACTCATTTATTACGTTAAATGAACATTCTTGAACAAAAATAAATCTCGATTCATTAAAGAGCCGAACTTGAACATACTTCTGCTATAAACTCATGAGTAACTCAATTAAATTCTTGATTAGATATTTATTCAAAAAATAAAGTATGAGTGTCAATAATTATATGATGTTACTTAAATATATCAAAAAAATCATACTAAAATTTGATTTGAGTTTAGACTTAAATTGAGTTTCATAAATAAATTAAACTTAAAGTTTTACAAATAACTTTTGATTGATTTTGAGTTTTAGAAACTAGTATATGTCGTGTTTGAACTTAAATGTGGACAAAACTTGAGTTGAGTTGTCATTTGAACTCGATATGAGTTCGACTCAATTAAGTAATAAATCAAGTTTGAACAAATAGCAATCTTGTAAAAACTCTACCTCAAACTTGAATTCATGTCAAATAAATGAGTTGAAGCTTGAACAATATACTGCTAAGTTAGACTCCACCTGTTGACACTGGGCACTCAACGAAGGAGTTGGAGCTAGAGCTGGAGGTAGAACATGGCAGTGCTTCGGCAGGCACTTCTTTGCATACTTGTTGTATATCAGTTTTAACTTGAACGTTGGCGGCACTTCTTTGGCTAAACTGCATTTATGTGGTATATATTCTAAGTTAGATATAAAAATGTTAATTTACCTATTGTAGTAAAAGAATGAGACACAATACTTGGACAAGACTTTTGGATTTATGCAATAATATATGCAGTTGACAACAACTCAACCTAAGGAACAAATTTAGCAAAGCCATTTAATTAAATTATTTATTGTAGGAAGTAGAATACCCGAGGACATAAATTATATAGATACTCAGCATTAACATGAAAGTTACAGGTCGTAGTAACATGTGGTGAAAAATAATTGAATGTATTTAGATACATATAATTGATAATCATCACATCATTGATCGATCTTGTTTCCTTGGAGTTACATAGAGGAAGAGATTAACCATAAAATATTGAGAGAAACTTAATAGGGCGTTTGGTTGCACAATAATTCTTTTCACACTTTCAATATAAGACTAATATTAAAATAAAATCTTAGATAGCTGAAGGCATAAAATTGTGGTGTTTGCTAATATATATCATAACAAAATTAGCAGGGCCCATAAGGATGATAAAGAAAAAGAAGGAATCTCTATAAAAAAAACATATTTTCGTAATGATTAGCAAGCACTCCATTTAACAAGTTTTTTTTTACAAAATAATTGTTCGTAAAAAAACTTAATTTGTCGTGCAACCATACGTCCTATCATTCCATGCTTGTATTTTTTACAAAGTTATTTAAAACTGGTGCATTTAGATGTGTGCATTGCTGAGTTCGATTCTCTTCTGGGTCTTTCTTTCCATAATAGAACTCAATTAAATCAAATCGAACCATGTCAAATCGATTTTATTATGTAAATATTTAAAACAATGAATTATTCATGTATATATACTCATTTTTAGTTATAAATAATTACAATAAATATTATTATTTTATGAAATCTGTTTTTTAAATTTGGTCCCATTTAGTTCAGTTTGGAAGACCTTGAAACCTAATCAAACTGGATTAAACCACTTGATTGACATCGGGTTAAACCAATTAATGCACACCCATGCATGACTCATCCTGTATCGTAGAAACCTCGATCCGTTGTTCTCCTATCTGATTGTGATGATACTTGGAAGGTGTTTAGTTGTATAATAAATTTTTATATATTTTCATGTTAAAAAAATATATTAAAATAAAACATGATCTAATCAATAACATAAAATTATCATATTTGGAAAGATACGACGGCGAGAAAAGGTGAAAATCATATATGACTAAACAAGGTGCGAGACCACCAGATAAAAAAGAGGTGGCACCTTCCTTCTTTTGTTCTAGAGGGAAAACTATTTAAAAACACAAAATTGTAACATTGTCAAACACTTTTTTAACAAGTTTTATTACAAAAATATAAAATTATAACGAAATCTCAATTTATCGTACAACCAAACACCCCCATAAAGGTTGAGAAGTTCGCTACCCTTTTATATTACATTTCTTGGTAAAACGTCTGCCGGCGTAACGTTGGGCTGTTTATTAGGATAGTTACACGATGTCAATTTCTCGATCTGTATGATCTGTTGCGACAATTTCTAGGAGGCATTACCTAGCATTCAAGTACAACATAAATTCCTAAACTTCAAAATTTTGAATGTATTATGTTTTTTTGCTACAGAAATTGAACGAAATACCATTATGCAGACTTTTTGTTATTTCCTATAGGACATTTCAAATTTCCGTCTATTATGTTCTCCCAAACTAAAAGTGTGACATACAACCTCACGGGTTTTTCCACCGTCAAGAAGGTTCAGCAGATTAAGTATAAATCTACAAGATTAATGCAGGCTAGAGCAAATAAGCCCATGCTCTGACGAAATAAGTACAACCGGAAACAAGAAAATATAAGTTTACAAAAAAAATCTAACCGAATAGAATAAACGCAAGTTCATATCCCACACTCAAGCTACACAGCTTTGATTTACGAGTTTGTCTGAAAGAAGGCATACTTTTTACAAATATATTTGAAGTGAACATACTTCTTAGTCTATCTACCATGTCTAAAGAAGAAATCCATTGCAAGCAACAGTCTTGTTGGCAACTGATTGGAGCCATGCACATAAATGAGAAGTAGACAAAAATAATTATTTGAAATATAAGGATAAAAAGAATGCACCTCACTACTTTGCAAGATTAACTTAAATCGATCACCCGCTGCTCATCAGCCAAAATGAAGTCTCCGGACTATACAAGAAAATCTCGGACAACAAAAAAACTGCATCATCCAGACCCGGGAAAAAGAGCGTGTCCTGTGAAGAGGTACAAACCTCTAAGCCCCCCCTTTCCATTGCCATCTGAAATGCCCCCATCTTTGCTTCTCGGCCTTGTACATCATAGATAGCAAATAAGCTGCTTGCAGACTGCAAAAATTTCAAGCTCCTGGTGCTTTCTCAAATTCTCTGCGTATAATCTCGAGCACAAACTCATTCCATGTGTCAACAGGCCCCGGCATGCACCAGTGTAGGCAGTCCTGCGGTGGGGGCTTGCCATCCGGGCCTCTCTTGGTCACCTTGTTAGGGTCAGGGCTCCGGTATGGACCCGGGTGACCATCATGCCGATACCCAAATGCCTCTGTGATGTCCAAAAGCCTGAGCTTTGAACGACTGGGCACCTTCAGCGCCGCCTTTTCAAAGCCTTGGACCTGCTTTTCATGCATGGCATCTGTGAACCCATTCCTCACTACCTCTGTAGCGGGATTGACCTTGCCGGTGCATGACCCACCTGTGTTCCAGGCACCACCTTCATAGTGGTCTGGAGAGAAGGACCGAACAATTGTCAAGCCTGTGTAATTTGGGTGCATGCTGATGGCCATGAGAGCCGTCTCCACAGATATGCCAAAGGCCTCTATGTTGTTGACCGTCATCTCCTGGAATTTGTTGGGCCACCAGAGCTGACCGCCTACTATGGTGCCGTTCAGGACGTAGACAGATTGCTTTGCGAACCAGTGGCCAGAGGAGAGGACTAGGACATCGAACATTGGAAGGTGTTCCATGAAGGTCTCGTCCGGAGCATCAAGGTGGAGCTTGTCAATGCCTTCAGGGGCAAATTGAACAGGTGCACTTGTACGATGGACAAGCCATGAGGACCATATGCGGATTATCATAGTGGAGGTGGACCTGAAGAACCATCGCTGCATGTGGCGGTTGCCACGGTTCTTTGGCGTCTCTACCTAGAAGAAAAGATTAATTTGGAACGTCAGGATTCAAATCAATAAAGTTTAAATACTTGGTATTTATTAGATGCTAGAAACAATAGGTCTTAATAATCTAAAAAAGTTAAATACGTGTAACATGGTGCCAGGTAAAAACACAAAAGAAATGACTACAGAATATAATTGTTGGCAGAAGACGTTTTCCACTTTATAACCATCATAAAAAAGATGAGGAGCTTAGAGGAGCATTATGAACAATCAGGCAGAATCTAGAAAACTTCACTCTTCAAAGCACGGCTGGTTTATTCTTTGCATGGATGGATTGCTTTATTTTATTAACTGACCCATCTTCAGAAATCGCAACTGTGGGGTTAGTGTAGTGTTAATTAGGGGTGTCAATGGACCGGGCTTGGGCTGGCCCGGCCCAAGCCCACTTAAGCCCATATACATAGAGCCCAAGCCCAAGTCCACGTAGAAAGCCCAACGGGCTTAGATTGTGTAAATGGGCTTTAGCCCGCCAAAGCCCGTTAGCCCAACGGGTTTCAATTTTGTAAAACAATTATAAATAAAAAATTCTACAAATATCAAAAAATTAATAAAAATGTGAAAAATAGGATCTGGCCTATTGCCTGGAGGGGACGGACTATGCCGCCGAGTACGAGGCGGGCGAGGTGCGAGAAGAGGCCGCCGCGAGCCTTCCCATTTCCGGCGGCGCCGGAGGAAGACGAGGAAGAGGGGGCAGAGGAGGAGGAGGAGGAAGGGGTGCCGGGGACAGAGGGGCTGCCGATGTGGTCGTCGTCGGAGATAACACAGTCGACGCGGACCAGGACCTGATCCACAAGGGGCGCGAGGGCGTGGAAGCGGCGGGAGACGGCGCAGCAGCGGCCGAGAGCCTTGACGTCGCCGATCTTGTTGAAGACCAGCAGCAGCACCGAGTCCGGCAACCGATCGAAGTGGTCCACCGCCCCGCTCCCCTTCTCCTCCTCCTCCCCCTCCTCATCCATCACCGTCCACGACGCAGGTGTATCAGGCAACGGCGGAGACCAACCCGGTCGATGCGGGGAGGCATCGGTGCCGCTGCGATCCATGGAAGAACCGCGGGAGACGGAGGGCCACCGGACGATCGGCGCAGAGTAGCAGCGGCGCAGCCGATCCTCCGCCGGCGATGGAGTCGATCCCTCCGGCTGCTCCCTCCCTCAGATGCCAGATCCCCCTCTCACCCTCACCTTGCTCAGCACGATCTCTCTCCCCCCCGCCCCGGCGGCCGACGCCGGCCGTAGTCGCCCCCCAGTGGCTCCCCCCCGCACCCCCGCACCCGCGGACGCCGGACGGAGCCCCCCCGGCGGCGCGTTCAGCCCCCCCGGCCGGCGTTCGCCCCCCTTCCCCGGCGGCGTTCGGCCCCCTCCCCCCGTGCCCCCCGCGCAGACGCCGGCTGGACCGCGCCCCCCGTGCCCCCTCCCCCCGTGCCCCCCGCGCGTTCGCCCCCCCCCCCCCCGCGCAGACGCCGGCGTTCGGCCCCGGCGGCGCGTGGTCGGGGGGGAGGACTCCCGTGGAAGAAGACGAAACCCTATGCGAGCAGTAGCACTGAGCAGAAGGCGAAGATGGGGGACTGGCCAACCGAGGGTGCTGGGGCGCGTGAGTCGCCGCCGACGGGCTTTTGACGGGCCGGCGGGCCAGGACCAACGGGCCTGCTGATTTCTCTAAAATATGAAACGCATTTATCATTAAGCCCTCGTAAATTTTTTGATGGGCCTGAGCCCAGCCCGCAGCGGGCTTTTTGGCGGGCTAACGGGCCCAGCCCGTCCGTTTGACACCCCTAGTGTTAATACAACAAACAACAACCATATGCCTTGACTAACCACCAAAATACACAACTAGGAAACAGTGCGTGATTTTGGCCAAACCAAAAAAAGGGCAAGGGGAAAGAAGGACAATACAACAAAAAAAAAGGCAAGGAAGGAAGACAAGAAAGGTTTGCAAGCAAGAGACGAAGACATATGAGGCATCAGCCACCTAAGGAGAGGTGAAGGACTGAGCCAAGCAAAGATTACTGAATGGCACAAGAGAAAGAAAGGAGATTTGAATCAAGAGTTAACACATTGAAGCAAAAAGATCAAAGGAAAACCCTTGACCATCCATAGCCGCTTATAAAACATTAGCCACACTTAATTCTGAGTAAACCCACTGTTAACTCCGAACACACTTTGCAAGTCAGTAAGTCAGGTGGAGTTAGATTTGGCTTAATCTAAATATTTAATATCTTAATTTCACAAATAACCTCTTAATGTGCAGTGAGAAAAGCTCTAAATTTTATTAAGACATTGTAATTGACTACGTTTGACAATTCCTCTAAATCAACATCTTAATCAAAATATGATCTACTAAGAATGTGTTTGACAAATGATTAAAATCAGCATCTTAATCAAAATAGAATATGCACTTTTAAGGATAATCATAGCTTATCCTTAAAAAATGTATGTAAACAATTATAACATTGATTTAATAAACAAGCATTCTTAATATAATGATTTCTTCTCCTGGTGGGGAGAAGTGGGTTGGATCCCACATCATGCACGATCACACAAGTAGTCTCAACTCTCAACCCTTAAAGCACTCCATCAAAAAAAATATCCATCATCTCAATTAAAATAAAATTAACAAACAAATATCACTTTTGAAAGATTGACTAGATGACCATAGGTGCAGCCGCAAAAGAGCACTCTCTTTACTAAAAGTTCCAACAGTTCATGTCTGAACCAACAAAAGTGACCGCTGCTATCTTAAAAATCAAGAAGTTTTCAAGGCATTAGATGTTAACTCAGAGCTATCTTCAGATTTATTTTTTTTTGGTCAAACACTACAAGATGTCTAACCTCTGACTGAAACAGAGGTTACAGATCCCTTCAGCCCAATCAAACAGGCTGAGTGTTGTTGGCAAAGCCCAATACTGAGTCAGCTATCCTGCCTTGCCGGCGCCTAGGGATAACTTGCATACAGCGCGGCTGTAAGGACAAACCAATTGTCCCCATTCTCTCAGTAGAACGCATCAGGAGCACCCTGCACACCCAATACGAAGCACGTAGCTTTTGCACCTGAGAAGTTGCAACAGCTCACATTCTTTCACATCTTGCCCCCAGTTGTACATTACAACTAGTTATGGCATAAATTTCAAAATAATGTAAAAGTAAAGTCCATCGTGCCAAATTATCTAACTGAATCAGTAGGAAATTTGCAACAAGGACGACCTCTTAATTGCCACCAAAAGCCTTCCAGCCCCACAGGCTGGGTGATTGGAATCATCGAGAATGCCCCAGCAATACTATCCCACCCTTCAGACGAGGACAACCAAAGAGAGGAAATTTAAAATGGGTCAGGAAAGGAGAAAAAAACAGGCTAACATACTGTGATCAAGACGAAAATGGGTTAAAGCGGGGCTAACTTTTAACCCAGTTCTAACTCTAACCTGCCATCAAAGCATACATTAGAGATGGAGTGAAGCCAAGAAAAAGGATCTTCGAAGAAAGAAACCAGGTAAATCTTAGACTTTTCAACGTTCAAGGAAATCTAGACAATCTCTTAATTGTAAGCCTGCAAAGAAGTTACCAAGAGAAGAGTAGCGCAAGAAAAAGAACAAAAGAAACCGAGAAAAAGGCAGAGAGATAAAGAGTCTTTGAACAGGCCAGGTCAATCAACCCCAACTTTACTAAAAAAAATAAAGCAGATGCAAATGCATCATCCAACTATCCAAGACAAACTAGAAAACCATGCAGAGCAGTAGAGGAGCTTCTTCTGTGTCATAAAATTGCTCAAATGTACACAAAGCACCAGAAAATTTTTTACATGGTGTCTTGTATGCAAGGATGTGTCGATCAGATCTTTGATCCAGGGAGGGGTTTACACCTCTCGTGAAACAGAATAGTGAAAAATAATGCTGCAAATGTAAAAACATCAGAGTCCATGAAGTTGTGCCAAGCGGACTGCTAACTAAAAAGCATCATTTAATCTGACCTTAAAAGAAAAGTCAAAAGAACAGAAAAAAATGAAATAAAAATAAAGGAAGCATAAAGGGGGGAGATTTTGCAGTAGTCAGTGGAATCAAAACACCTGCCTACTTGGCAGGTGAAATGCACCAAGTAACTCAGCAATCCACATAAAAAGAAGAAAATTAAAGGTAGGTATTCCCTGTGGAGTTTAAACAACAGGGAAATGTAACATGTGAAATCCCCAGCAATCCTACTACAGGTTGAAACCATCAGGTCTCGTCAGCAAGTAAAAGTAGAAAGTACCAGTTACCACCACCTGCAGTATGATGACTGGGCGAGTGGGCTCTCAAATCCCACCTGTTGTTTCTTAGGGAACAGCTACGGGTGCAAACAAGTGGAGCCGAGCTTAACTTGTGGAGCCTTAACCCCAAATTGTTTGGGGTCGAAAAATATAGATTCTCTTTCTCCAAGCATGTTAATTTTGAGTTATTTTTTCGATATATTTAACTCATTCAAAACATATTGAATTACCTTCTTCCATGTTAACATAGGTCTAGCACAATCTTTTTTGTTGCTACTATTTTGATACTTTCTATTTTTCTACCTTTAACTTCTTTAAATATAGGTTAAATATGTCCAAACCATTTCAAGTTCTCTTCTTTCAATTTGTATGCAATTACTGCTACTTTCGTATTTTCTCTAATATATTCATTATATATTCTATCTAATAAGTATACATATTCATCTTAATATTCTCAACTCAGGCTTTAATCCCAAATCTAAATATTCACTATCAACAATTTCAGCAACACTTATTTTATAAGCATGTTTTTCTTCATTGTCAAACATTAGTATCATATAACATTGTAGATCCTGTAGCTTCATGATAAATATTTTCCTTCAACTTCAGCAAAAACTTACAATCGCATGAGATCTTTGTAATCAAAATTCAATATCCACTTCATCCATTCTACTTTAATCATATCATCAAGGTCATTATCACCATCTCTATCTTTTTAAGTAATTAAATGTATTATTTAAATTGAATACTTTAAAATAATCTCCATTCAAACTAACTCTATACTTATATCTCAAAATATAAATGTTGGTTTAGATATGCACAAAGAAATCCAAAAGTTACAAATATGTCTTAAAACTTGAATATGCCACGACTTTAAAAGAAAGTAAATTTGGCCATTTATCAATTAAAGACGCAAAATTGCATCCGTTCCTGAAGTCTAATAAAATCGTAAATGCAACTAAAAAAGAAGCTATAGTCAAAAAATGTGTACACCTATTGTCAAAAAAATATGTACACCAACCTGGACAATGTTCTCAAGTCCTTAAATTAATTGAAATATGTAAATATATCGAAATATAAAAGGAAACAAAAGGATATTGATTTCAACACCATGAACTTGTTTGGTGAAGTAAAATTTGTAAACAAATAAGAACTTTAGAATTTAGCAAATAACCAAAATTTTGAAAGAATGGACATAAAACCAAAAGTCAAAAAAATGTAAACAAATCCTCCAAAAGTTAATGGTGCAAGAGAAATCTAATTCCCTCCAAACTCTTAGTAGATGCAACTTAAACATTAATTTTCTCATCCAGGGGTTGAGCTGTAAAATGCATGCTTTACTTGCATTCATCAATTTTGACCATTCACACTGATTTCCTAGGTGGTATAGGTGATATTTATTTCAATGGAGGCACCACAGGCCTCCAGCGAGTTAGATGTTGCTGGTCCCAGCAATCTCTATGGTGAGGCAGTAAGGGAGTTCTGATAGACTCAGTTAAACCTAACAGAGAGGCTTCTTTCTTGCTAATAAAAATATAAACTTGTATAACTCATATTTAACTGAAATAATATATACAGATAATAGATATTTATAACCACCAATAAATGTAAGCAAGGTTTGTAAAACATAAAAATTAATAAAACATTTATAACCACAAACGACAACTCTTTCGAGTTCATTTACTTAGTTTCTTAAACATGGGCAGGCATAAGTCACATGCCCAAGAACTAAAACCAGGGTCTCTGCACGTCATGTCAGCACGTGGTTTTCTATTTCTGTGTCCACCTTGTAAAGCAGAAAAGAGGGGGAGTGCATGAGCAGAAGAGATATCTCTGCCCTATTTTTGTTCTCCTCTTTACCTGATCACAGCCTCTCCTTTCTCCTTTTAACAGTAAAAGGACCAAAAAAATTCTCATGTTCAACCTTCCATGCAACATGTAAAATATTCCTACACCACCATGTAACTTCACTGTATAGCTACGTCTTATAAGATTACCAGGCTTACTCTCTGGGGTTTCCTCCCTCTCTTTTTTTCCTCTCATTACCAGATCACAGAGCTTCCTCCCGCTTTTTTATTCTTCTCATCAACAGATCATAGCATCGCTTTTCTCCTTTTTACCCATCAAAAGACAAAAATCTCTCACGTTCAACCTTTCCATTAAATATTTAAAAAAATAAGGTGCAAACATGTAAAACATCCCAACATGTAAATTCACTGTATGACTACGCCATCGAAGAATATTGATACGGTAAGTTGGCTGACTGGTAAAAAAAATAGACAAAGAAAAAAACTTATTTAATTAAATCATTAGCTTCTGTGTGAATGATGACATTAAAGAAGTCATCAAAGTTGTGAAAGCAGCAATGCAGTCGGTAAATGAAAACTGAAGGAGACATGATAGTACTACTCGTTGCTTGGGGGGCAGTTATGACCATATAACTAGCCAAAAACATAATTCTAGTGGTAAATGGCAAACTTACTTGAATATTTAGGTATATATGTCAAAAGGAAGGACTTGCAGAAGGTTACCTGCCAGAGAATACAGAGCAAGGATTCCATCTGATTCCGAGCTACCGAATCCCCAACAAATGCTAGAGTTTTCCCTCTCATTAGCTGCAAAAACTTTTTTGCATCAAAACGTGGCAGATCACATTGATCAGGTTTCCATCTCCAGTTCTCGTAATCACTGTCTGGTCTCCCATTGCCCCGACAATTTTGCATCTGTGTTATAACAGGACAGGTGTTATTTGTGTACAGGGGTCCAGCAGTGTCATAGACCCATCTTCCGTGGTACAAATTGCAGCTTCCTTGACAATGAAAAAAATTCATTAATAAAGCATTACGAGCTTCTGACATCGAACAAGAACTAATGCATTTTCTCATAAGGACAGACATGTCCAGAAGCACGCAACTCAGGATCTACATTGACCAACAACTTTAAGAAAGAAGCAACAATTAAAGCATGCACCAACCATGAAATTTTAAAATAGAATTTGCCATTATGCACAAATAACATAACAACAATAAAAGTCCAGTCCACAGTCAAATGATATATTTACTCAACAGTGTTGAGGTGAGACATAAGCACATAGGCAGTAAGATGAGACATCCTTGCCTTGCCTCCTTAAGGCAGTGACCTCAAAGCTTCAATGTCATTTAACATGCTTTCCACAAAAATTCTTGTATATAATTGTTTGTTGTGCATATTTTTAAAACATTCTAGACATAAAATTAAGATGGTTGAGTAGGCAGTAAGATGAAGCCTCCTCGACTTGCCACTTCAAGACTGCGACTTCAAAGCTTTAATGTCCTTTACCTCCATTTTACGCAAAGGTTTATCGTATATTATGGTTTACTGATGCAGAGATCAGAGCAAGCCTCTGACTGAACCGTATGATGTCAGCCCCACTCAGTCAGCCCAATTTGGACCACAAAGTTTCTCGAGCACATACTGAATGTCATCTTGAATCTGCCGAATCTTGTTGCCGGCTGTTGGCACCTAAAAATTCTATCTTGTTCGATTGGGTCGGAGATTTAGTCAGTTACCAAGCAAGCCATAAGGATAAGAAGCAATCAAAGAGCACGGACCTCATTTGCTCTAAATTTAGGCTTAATGGGCTAAGAAAGCCCAATAAGCCTTATTGGGCCCAAATGACCGAGAGCTGACCCAATAAGAAAATGACAATGGCGTATGATCCGGTAAGCTTAGTATTGATGAACGCCAGAGTCAGATTGGAAATCCGACCTATGTCCGACGAGTTATGAGCAAAGCACTGAAAATTAGCTTTTGAACAACCTTATTGAGGCTTATTGGGCCTAGAAACCGATTCTAGGTGGCAAAATGACATTTTTGCCATTATTTGGCATGAGCAACCTAGGGGTGGCTCAATAAGAAAGTGACACCGACATAAGGTCCGCTCGACTTAACGTCGAAGAATGCCAAAGTCGGCTCAAAAATCTGACCCGTATTTGAAAAGTTATGGGTAAAAAACCAAAATTTGTGCTTCTTGTCCACCCATTATGTCAGGGGCAAAATGGTCAAAACAGACCCAGGACATGCCCATTTACATGAAAAGGCTATGGTTGGAAAAGAACTTTATTTAATTGTATTTTTATACAATTTTCGTGATAATCAAAAGCTGAGATCTCATCGACCAGTAAAATCACAAGAATCATGATTTCCATGCAAATCAAGTCTTCGTCCATAGATTTTGGTGGGACACTGTTGGCACCTAAATTTCACAATAACTGGTGTTTACTTTAATGTTTATTCATTAAAAATAACCCAATTCCAAATTGGTAGTCCACTTCTTCTCTAGTTGTTAGGTCAGGCCTTAACTCCCGATCGGGCCTATTTTAGTACCAATAAAGACCCACTGATGTCGATACACCTACGATCATCAAGAAGAGTAAACAATTCTTCATACACTCCAATCTCTTTATCCTCAAGGTTCTTTCTAAATGACAAGTTCCATATAGAAGTTGCATCTCAATACTATATGTTCCTAGCACAAAAATTGCGTTATAAGTTAAATAATGTGGGGAACATATGAGCAATGTTATTTAAGGTGCGAGGTGCCTAAGGTGAGAGGAGGGTTACTCGATGTATTTTTTAATATATTTAATAATATATAATTATATATAGCATTAAAACTTTTGAAGAAGATCATATAAAAATAAAAAACTCATTTTTGGGACTTGCAGAACATCAAAATGTCAGAGTCTCAAAGTGAAAGACTGGGCATCGAGGATTTCAGGTCAAGAGAAAAGAATTTAAAGTTACCGGATTGACCCTCACTAGGTCCTAATCCAAACAAGGCAAGAATTGCCGAGGCATGGCATTTTTGTCTCACCTCACCTTGCCTAGATACCTAGGCATTTGAGGTGAGCGTCTTAGATAACATAGCATGTGGGCTAGGCTAGATGCATTACTTAAGGGATTCTGGGCCAATCCAACCTTTTTAGGGTTGAATCTGTATCATAATCTGGCCGAGGTGGTGGCGGCATGGCAAGGCACCGCCTATGTGGCTTCCCCGCCCGATTCCAGTGGAATCGCCAAATTCAGCCCTGAATCAGTCCCGATCCAGCTGATTCGGACCTATTTAAACAGATTTTTGTGATGGGTCGCCCTCCCCCCTCCTATCAAATTATGCCTATTCCAATCCAAATCAGCTGATTCCACCTTCACAGCCCTGTTGTATCATTTAGACTGCCACCCATGACCCATTCCATTTGATGTTACTGCCCTTTATTTCAATTACAATTTGGGGAGAGGCCAACTCCAAAAGAGTAGAGATGATAATAACCAATTCAAAAACTCCAAAAGGACCAATGCAAAGAGTTTGTTTGCAAACTTGTATGCAAAATCTCTGCACAAAAAGATCTTTTGTTCATGTGGGTTACTTGTTTACAGCTAGCATTGGCAAAAGAGATCCTACAAAATCATCCAAGGAAATCTAGGAGTTCTCCTGTTTGCTTGGACTCCTTGAGGACCATAGATGCCTCAGCTCAGCAGCGGAGATAATAAACTAGTCTGGACTCTCTGTAACAAGCCTATTTTCACAGCTAAGTCGAGCCTGAAGAGACTGACCAATGGTGGTGTGGACATCCTTTGGCACCAGGGTGTGTGGAGGCAACCTATTCTGATTGAAATCAAGCTCTTCTTATGAAAGATAGGAAAGCATCATCTGCCCACTAAAAACCATCTACATAAGATTTTTCCCACTATGTCTAAGTGCTGTGTTTTCTGTGGGAGCAAGGAGGAAAGTGTGGACTATCTCTTTATCAAATGCGGGAATATAAATTTCTTGTGGCAAGTCATTTTCAAATGCTGGAAGATTGTATGGCCTGAACCACGGATGCTATCTATTTTATGCTTGCTTGGTGTGAAAAGTAGTTCTTCCAGTGATGTTTTAGACTATCCAGCACACTAGGAGCAAGCAAATCTTTGAATATCATTTTGACAATCCAAAATTGATCTTACCATTAATGGTCGATTATGGTAAGGACTGGCTGGTGGCAGCTCCAGGAAATTTTTTGGGCTCTCCTACTTTCGTGGAGAGATTCAGTTGTTTCAAGTTTTTTTTCCTTTAGTTCTTGTCATTTCTCTTATATCATCTCGGTAGATTTCTAATTTTAACCCAATGTCTGCCTTTCTTTTCTTTCCTTTTCTGATTAGCATTGTAATGTTGTAACTTTTACCGTTTGTTTTATTAGAAATTGATCTTCTGACCTTTATCAAAAAAAAATCATCTAAGATGACCAAGTATGCCGAATAAACCAAGAGAAATCTTCTATTCTCCCACAACAAATCCAAAGAGTTTCCTTCAAGATCTTCAGAAAGTTCTGTGCAGGAGCCCAGCAACTAAGCAATGTTGAGACCTACCTCCTTATCCAGTATATCAAAAAATAGGGCACCTGACCTGTGTTACTCCAACTCGTCTAGAAAAGGGCCCCATGGAAATATGGTAGTCACAGGGCACAGAGTAATTTCAAGTAAATAACAATTAAAAGAAGAAGAGTAGCAGCCCCTGCACCTTAGGCAGTGATAATACCATTCTCAAGATCTAACAAAAGCATGAAGACAGAGATGCATATCTTTACAACAGTTACCAGAAAAAACAAGGAAAACAAGAAAGCAATCAAGAGATCTTTGTTAATTCCTCCATATCAAAACAAACAACTACAAAGAAATGCAAATGAATTAATTTTCATGTTGCACCAACAAAGACAATCAAACAATAAACAAAATCCTTGCAGTCAGAGGTATCATACACATATAACACTGCCCTGAATACCAAGACTTTTTTAGGAGAAATTCGTTGAAAGCAAAATGTTTGCATGAATACCAGAAGAGAAGAAATACCTGAATCATGCTTCTCAGATAAACCGGATAGGAATTGGGCTGGAGGTATAACCATATTTGTACCATTCAAAGATTCAGACACACCCTGAATTGTATTAGAACTAAGAACATTGGAGTTACTTGCAGGCCCAATAGAGTATGCACCGTCAACATGCTTGCCGTTAATGTCATTTCCAGTGATGGGACCTTTTACAGACTTCACATCTTGTATACCTCCAGAAAATGATGGCAAGGGCATAATGCTCTTATCTGTTGCATTCTGAAAACCATGCTCGATGGTGGTATTTGCTTCTTGCCCCCTTATAAAATATGGAAAGATAGTAGGACTTAAATTACGTGATCGCTCAAAATCAGTAGCGGATTCATTCGCTGTATCACTCTGTTGATCATCAATCCCACTGGAAGAAAAGAATACAGATCTGGAATTATCAAGACCAGTAATATATTCATGAATGGTAGAACTGATGGGATAAGATATCAGAATTCTTGATGCCACGGCAAGAAACAGAGCCAGGCCAACAATAGATATTAAGAGGGAGGAGAGGGGTCTTGGGAAACCCAAATATCCAGGTAAACCTTTTGGAGAAGAAAGAGTCATTTTCTGTTCACAGCTTCTTTGACGAAGGAAGCCCTTTCCCTCGCATAGATAAAACTAACTCCTACGTGATGCTCTCCAAATATATACTATCTCAAAAGAGAAAATTTACAATCTCATCCTTGTGTATCAGACATGGACGGGAGGAGCATCACATATTTAACGTTATAAACCATACTGCTCATAATCATCTCATGAAAACAAAGGTGTAATTGCAAATACTGATGCCTCATTCATCCATCTTATATTTACCGCAAGTATATCAAAAGGGGAGATGAAGGAATGAAGAAGAAAAAGGCTGTATCTCCTTGCAATCTTGGTTTAAGACCATAAGCAACCGGATCACTTAAATTCAGGTAGATTATTCGAAACAAGTGGAAAGTAGTATCCAACCTTCAATCCAAAATAATCAGCTATCCTCCAAAATATGAAATTAGCCTAAACATATATCTCTATGCTCCGAAAATGAAAATCCGAACTTCAAACAGTGACCAAATATGTCTTAGAAAACTGTCGATCCTGTAAGCGTTCTGCCCTTTGATGAACTCACTTATGCGTGCTTTATGAACCACAGGACTCTGAACAATTAATTTACCTGTAGAAATCACACATGAACATCAGATGGAAATAAACATGGAAGGAAATTTAAAAACATACGACTTTTGAAAGAAGATCAAATATATATATATATAAAGCCGAGACGACAAGACCAAACAAACAATCATGCCATGTAGACAATGCCCTTCGATCCAAGCAGAAAACGTGAAACAAAATCGTCTTATGTCGAAAAACGTCTTACAAGGCTAGACAGCGGGAGAAGTCTGGCATCTAGATCAGAAATTATGACGAAATTGGCGACGGCAGCGAGAACACGACGCATACACTGCGGAAGAGGGAGCAAGGGCCATGAGGTCGATCGGAGCCCTAGATCGCGCGATCTCTCGAGGGAGAAGCGGGAGCACTTTCCTCTCCTCCCACCGCGCCGAAGCCCGCCGAGTAGCGTACGCCGCGTCTCCGAACAAACGGGCCGTACCGTATAAAAGGAGTAGTTTAACATGAGATGGAGTCGCTGATCTTATGCCACGTGGAATAAGGAGACGTGACGTGGCTTTTCTTGACTGCTCCGTCGTCGTATAAGTCACCAAACCACGTGAGGTTATGGACTTGGAGAATAAATTATGTTATACCAGAAATAATTTATTTTAAAATAAGTTACAACAGATCGAAGAGACGTTTGATTTGACGAAGGGGTTTATAAAATTTTGGAAGTGGTTTTGACTTGTTTCTGGAGTGAACAAGTTGGTTTCTATTTATATAGGAATTTATAATAGAGTACTGTATATTATAATAAGCTGTAAATATAAATCGTTCGGCATAAATATATCATTAAAAATACATGCATATATATCATGACAAATATTGGATAGAAATAAAAATAATTTAAGATTACAAGTAAATTTTTAGATAAATATAAGTATTTATATAACATATAAAAATAAAAAATTAAAGTAATGTGATGAAATACATAAAAGCATGAATTGTTGATTAGAACGTGCATGATACATGTTACATTTTCTTTTAGAATTTTAAATATAATATTTGATGTTATTTTATCATGTTTACGTAGCATGTATTTCAATTTAAAATATACAGATCTAACCGGTCAATGTATTGTATAAGTAGACCGTCAAGGTGCCAAAGTTAACCCAAAATTCTTTTGTTGAGTTCCCCTTCAGAACCCCCAACACCATATATGAACTGTGGGTACATAGATTTGGCAAGTAACTCGAGATAGCTCGATAAAAAATTGACTCGACTAATTTATTAAGTTAAACGAGCAAGTTTGGATGAAAAAAATATAATAAAAGTCGACTCATAAATAAGTTAAGTCTGAGCAGACCCTTGTTTGACTCCATAAGGTCCACAACTAGTTCACTTAAATATCCATCCCACTATCCTTTAAAAAATAAGATACTTAAATATAACATGACATCAATCAAAGACATTGAATGAGTTGAAATTGTACTCGATCCAAACTTAAGTTCGACTTCAAACTTTTCGAACGAGCTTACATAAGTTTGAATTCGAGTTTCACGAATAAACTTCGACGAACTCGTCCAAATCAAAATCGAACACAAGTTTTGGCCCGCACTTTCATTCGAGTTTGAATCCCATCAAATAACTAGATAACCTCGGACACGTCGAGCTCTTAACAAGTCAAACTCGAACATAATTTTAAACGACTCATCATGTATGTCAAGCTCTTAACAAGTCATACTTGAACATAAGTTTAAACTACTCGTCGTGTATTGAGCAGAGGTTGAGAGCTCGAACATAAATAAATGAGTTAACTCGAACAACATATTACTCGGCTCATTTACATCATTGCTATCGAGTTCATGGGACCATAATATTGGAGGTCAAGCACCCTAGGGTTCCCTGTTTGCCACTTTGAATATATTAGATATTTAATTAATCCATATCAAGCCATTGGACGAGTTTGCTGAGTATGACCCATTGGCAGGTGAAGAATATTACCTGATAAACTAAATATTAAGATTACCTATTTATTTATATAAAGAGGACTACTCTTTTTTTTCACAAAACTTATTTCAAGATTTGTAGTATTTATAATTTTTTAGAAAATATTTTGAAATACAGATAAGTACAAGGATTGATACAAAACATTTAATTTTTAGTTATTATGTTTAAATTTATGATATATACTTTTCCGAATACATGAAAGAACAATAGAATATGGTTCTTAATTTTTATCAAACTCAACCAAATAAACCTTACGAGACATCCTAACTAGTTGATATTAACAAGAGGGTCACTAATAAAATATAAGATTTGCCTCTGTGAAATTATAAAGTAGACAAATTATTATTTTTTACTATCATATAAAAAATCAGAAAGCTGTAATGCTTGGCAGAAGAATGTTGACCATGCTTTGTCAACGGTCCTTGGGTAATCGGTTTCATACCTTGTAATTATTATAACGAGTTATATATTTTAGTATATGGATTCTGTTTTTTTTGCTGTATACTTTACACTATTTGCATAAAACTCCCTGCCAAGTACTAATATATACTTTTGAGGTCAAAAATATTATTCGAACATACAAAGCCTGATTTAAATTCACTGTGTTTAAAAGCCTCCTAATAAAAGAGGAGGTAGAGTACAGATCTAAGGGGGTGTTTGGTTGCATTATAATGGAGATTTTTATTTTAATTTTTAAAAATTGCAAGAAAACTTGTTAAAAGAGGTGTTTGACAACCATGATAATTTTATGTTTTGAAAGTGATTTTCTTCTTAAACAAAAAAGGAGGGTCTCACCTCTTTCTTTTTTCTTGTGGTCCCCCACTTTGTTTGGTCATGGATGGTAGTTACTCTTTTTTGTTATCACATCCCTCCAAACATGATAATTTTATGTCATGAGTTAGTTCACTCTTTATTTTAATATATTTTTTTATCATGAAAGTGTACAAAAAATTATCATGCAACCAAACACCCCATAAACACTAACAGGGTGTTTGGCTATGATTTTTTTTCTCTTTTTAACATAAATTTTAAAAACAAAAGAATGAAAACGTTTGGTTGTCGTCTTTAACTTTTATTTTTTTTAAATAAAATATTATCAGTCTAAGACCTCTTCCAAAATAAAAATAAAATTTACAGTTGAGAGAGAAGCGAAGATGGGATGTGCGCACCCCCTCTCTCTATTTTCGTGGGTGCGTAATATATTATAATTTTTGTTACGAAAATATATTATAGTATAAATATTATATCTATTCAGGAAAAAGTAATATATTATATATTTGGCACTAATATTATAATATAAATCTATAATAATATTTGTATAAGATAGAAAATTTAAATTCGAGTTTATCAACAACTAAGATGTGTCATAGTTACGATTTTTTCCTTCTTTATTTTAAAATTTATTATAAAAAATTTATTTTTAAAATCATAGTCAAATATTGTTCTATAAATTTTGAAAATAGTGACAAATTTTAAAACATAAAATAGTTGTAATTCTCTTATTTAAAATTCAAAACTGAAATATCAGGTGATATTGATTCCAAAAAAAATTGTATTAAAATTGAAAGAGCTTTCAAAAGTTTATGTTTTTTTCGTAAGTATGCTTCTCCACAATGTTTAATTACACTTTACCCCCTAAAATATAATGGTCTATCAAAAGTATTTGTATTTCCCAAAAGGTGATCCACAAACTTTTTTTTATACGGAGCCTTTTTACAAAATGTAGGACAGTTTTACATTATTAATGAATAGATTTTGTTAAAGTATAATCATAAATGAAAATTTTAGAGGCTAGATTCGAGAAAAAGGCCACGGTTTTGTGGCACGGTTTGGCGAAGAGCACACCGCACGTGCGAACCAACCCAATGAATGAACTCCCTCTCACCTTATATACATGGCCTATCCTTCGCCCGGAGACCTCTCTCGGCGCCCGGCGGTGCAGTGCGGGAGCTCCGGTCGCACCCTCGAATTCGCGCGATCTAGGGCTCCGGACGACCTCTTTCCTCCTCTTTCCTGGTGGTTTCTTGGAGGTCTTCGGTCGGAGAATCACGCGTCCTTCTCTCGCTGCTGTCGCCGAATTCACCAGAATGCCGTGGTATCTTCTCTATCTCGTTGGTTTTCGTCTCTAGTCCTCTGAATTCGCCTCTTCAATGGTCTCCAGTTGCCAACATTTGGATGCATTGTTTTGGGCGCGTTTTTTTTTTCTTGCTGGCATTCGTTTCAAGTGGGGAATTGTGTGCCATGGGAGGTTTACGGGCGATTTTTCTCGTGTAAGATTGATTCGGAAGGGAAGAATTTTGCTCCGGGTGGACGGTTCTCCCTTATGTTTTTCTTATTTATTGTTTCCAGGATTGCCCAAACGACGCGACCTTATGGAAATGTTTGTGGAGTATTGTGGTCTGAGAAAATCATTATCGTCGTCCGCTCTTTCACCTGACCCGTGAACTCTCTTCTCAATCGTTTGATTGTCTTGTATTATCTTGAGTCGATTCACTTATTATCAATCTGTTCATATAAAAGTATTTGATACTCCTTGCTACTTGAAAGATCGAGATTTGATGTTTAAAATTTTGATTTTGTTTTCCGTTGAGTTGAACTTACAGCACGGCTCATAGAGGTGATTGATAACCGAGTCAATTTCTTCCTCTAAATCCTAGGGTTTGTGCAGAACTTATATGCCGTTCACTCTGTAAGAGGGGTTGAAATTTATGTATAAGAAGCTTCACATATACCATACCATGTCATTTTATGTCTTTCGCATATCTTTATTCTTAACAGTGATTAATCAATTCGATAGTTGATTTGGTACTCCTAAATATTGAGTCCCATATGGTCTATATTCTATACTAAGCTATGTTGCCTGATTATGGTACCCTCACACCAACATTAAATTAGAATATGAAACAGCCACTCATTGATGAGAATGAGCCGAAATATTAGGATGAATATTTTGGTTTCTTGTGCATTCTCGTTTCTAAGCACGAGAAAGTAGTAATGTTTCTGTATCAAATTATGTTGTAGTGTACATGACTGATTGGAAATCTAAGGTCCTTTCAGAGAACGTAAAAGACATGGCAAGAAAGATTGGCATTGCATTGGGATCTTAGAATAATCACATGTTTGGATATGCAAAAATGTCGTAGAATATATTTACAAGATTACCTTTTCATTCAGCTAATTAAGCTTCCAAGTTAAGATGTCCAGTAAATTTAACTTGGTTGCAAAGCCTAGGTTCAATCTGAGTCTTGTGCACGGATCCCACATCTGTGATCCATGTGACAAAAATCTGCCTGCTTGAAACAGTGTGTTAGAATAAATTCTATGTTGAGAAATATAAAAATATCGATCAACATAGGTTTAAATGATTTCATTCGACTACCTTTGATTGCATTTGTAGTCTTTCAGTTATGTATGTAAAATTTACATTACTTGGTTTATAATATAAATATTTGATAGAACACAAAATGTCGTTAAGTGAAACATATAGTGGTTTGATGGTCTCATATTGGGTTATATTCTTTAAGTAAACAAATTATTCAAATAAAGCAGAACTCGTCAACAGTGAGATCTTTTGAACTGTCCATTGCTTTTATCTCTTAATTATAGATCCTACATGTGTCAGTCCACTTGCAGCCCAGTAGCAAGATTCAATAACCAATGTATTTTTATTGCAGATTGAGCAGCAACCACTTGCAGTATAGAAAAAAAAGTTTCATCACCAGTGTTCAATGTTGTACATTTTTCTTACATTTTTATACACTATGCTGAAACATCTAGGAGGGGAATGGTCCATTTATCTGGCTGTTTACGTCTATATATAATTAAGAAATTATTAACCATGGAAAGAGTTTCACAAAAAGGAAGATGGTTCATTTATTGTTCTTGGGTGTGTCATAGGGTGTAATAAGAAGGGAAAAAACAAAGAGCTAACATCATCAGAGTAGAATTTTAAGGAAAGAAATTCCTGTAATACTTCATGGAACTCCTACAAATTACACCTTGTATGTGGAGAAAAGACATCAAATTTTCTGTTTTTATTGGCCATTTTATAATGTAAATTTGTTTCCTTATTCCATAGAACAATCTTTTCTCGGATGCTTAGAGGATGTGAAAAGTTTTACTTATGGCCCTTCCATATGTCTTTTGCTCTCTCTTGAGACTATTTTGCAGATTTCTGATATGGAATTTCAAAGGATCAGTGTGTAAAGTTTTTTAGACTCTTATTGCAGGTATTTGACAAGCTTCTGTGTGAAAGCTCCGACCTCATCGCCACACTGTCATGTTATCATCTGTGAATTTTCTACTTCAAGACAATCTTGGCAGGTGTTGTTTTGTTTTGTCTTGTTTTTTTTTTTTTGCAAAGTCTGCATTTGTTAATACCTGAATCAACTATTTGTCTTTGCATATTGACACACTCACTTTCCTGATGTATGCACCATCGGATTGGATCTGAGAGGCTGGTCTGATCAGATTTTTGTTGGGTTGATCTGATTATAATCCTTGGTCCTATCCTAGGCAGAGCGTTGACATACTCTATCCAAACCAGTAGTCCCATTTCATTAGGCCAGTCAAAGTTTTGGTGAAGTCAACCTAGCATTGGCAAATTTCAGCCAAGAATTCGGTATATTTCAAAATCTTTGGAATTTTGAATTTTACAGTGCTCAATCCATGATCGGGGTTGAGTCTGTCATTGTCAGACCTCGGGCAATCTGGATCAGATTGGTCTGGCTAATCCAATTCCAATCTCATATTTTGTACTGGGTGTGCTCCTTGCAACAATACACTCATTTTTCTTAATAGTTTGTTCCATTCTACTCTAGTGACACATTATAGTTTACATCTGAAATGTTTAGTGAGATAAGAATTTATAATTTTGTTTTAATTTTAGTGGTTTACATACTTTCTCAAATTGATAAATTTTCCGTCTCTTGCTGAGAACAGCTTACCTCAAATTGTAGCTATTTGACAAATGACCTATTTCGTAGGGTCCAGTTTCATGTTTCCTTGCTAGTAAACTTTCCATGATAAATGCTACAATGACAACCTACTGAAGTACACTTCGAATACTCTATAAGTTGAGGGCTAAATCATCTACTCCATGTTCCAGGGCTGAATTCATCTTTTATCTCAAACATGTACATGTTGAAGCAATTAATTTGCCTAATATCTTTTCTTACGTGCTTTATGCATATCTCATATAACTTCTGAAACCAACATTTATTCTCTGCACCTTCTTTCTTTTTTATCATAAGTGCATGATGGCTCTGCCTGGCCACAGCTTAACAGAGTACTTGAGTATGTATTATATAATCTTAGTAATATAATCTTTAACAAGGTTTGTTGCCGACAAACATAAGTTTATACTAATTCGTACATGGTCCACCACTAGAAAGCCGTTATTGTTTCTTGTCATTATGCTATTGATAGAATAAAAAAACACTTCTACCTGTGCTTCTGCATCTCCCTCTCTTTCCAGTTTCAACAATCTATCTTTTCTACCATTTATTACCACTGCAGATAATTAAATCTTGCTGAACTTGCAATAGTTGTCATCCAAACTGAGCACATCTTGTTATTCTCTCTCCATGATACCAATTATTATTTTATGATTTGGTTCGTCATCAAAGTAATGATTTTACTTGAATCTTCTTAGGACTGGTGTTGCAAATATGTTTTTGTGTATCTGCACATATCACTAGGTAAATTTATGTTTGAAGTGTGCATGTAAATTAAAGAACTGAGAATTTCATATGGACATAACAGTCATCATATAGCTAATAATTATAGAATTACTAATTTAAAACTATCATGTTTATCTAAAACCTACCTTAGGGCCTGTTTGGTAGAGTATTAGCCACAAATATCATCTTACTTTTGATATTAGGTACTATGAAATCTAATGCTGATGTGTCTACTAGAAATATCGAAAGTAATACTATATTTAGCTAATCAACAGGCCCTTATTAATTTAAGCGACACTGGGCTGTTAGGCTATTATTCTTTTCATTTCTCCCATCTTAAGGACTGTATGGTCGTACCTGATTGAAATTGACTGTTTTGAATGAAAACAAGATATTGCAATCAGATACCTACATTATCTCACAACTAAAACATATTAAAGAATAACATAACTTTAAAAGTTTGTAGTTGCATGAGGAATTTAACTGATTCATCAGCATATGATTGTTGTTATTCAGATAAAATATCTGATATGACTATTTGTTACTAAATCATTTTGAACACTGACAGCTAGTTCCTATGTTGTCCTGCCATTATTGTTTTCTCTTATTTTTTATTTCGTTTTTGTGCATATTCTTCTGACCCCACGTTCCATGTTTGCATCTTACTACTACTTCTATGGCTACCTTGAACGAGCATGAGTTATTTTGGATCAGTCAAATTAGTTGCCCGCTTAATTGGGATTTGATGCACCAGTTTGAGTAGAAATGTAAACTTGACAGGATTGGGCTTGCCCAACCCGAGCCCTGGGTTATTCCACATTAGAATTGTTTGGCCCAAGCTTAACCCACTATTTTGTGGGTTAGATGTGGACAAGCACGAGCCTGAGCATTTCACAAAGGTCCATTTTCAGCCCATGTTGGGCCCATTTCCTGCCAGTCAGGACCGTTTCAAACTTAGGATATTAGATTCAAAAAACTTCTGCGATAAAATAACTAACCCATTAATATTTTGGGAATATAATTCTGATGTAGTCGATGCTAAGGACTGCAGAAGGGTCAAATTTGGCAGTTTTACTTATTTTAAATTTCGATAAGGGTTATTCCAAATTTGATTCCAATTAAATCTAAATCATGATGTTTTGATTCCAATTCTATTATCAAAATGGGAACACTCCAATAATTTCCAAAATATTTATTATGCATTATCTTATATTACCACTTAAAATTGATATAATGCTGATAAAATTTATTTTACTTTTTATCATTTATATATCATAATTTTATTTATTTAATTAAATTACTTATTACATTTATTTATAAAATATATTGATTTTTATCAAAAATGTAGAAACGTATACCAAATTGACTTTTTGATTCCATTTTTGATAGCTTATATAATCGATAAATAGGCACCAATTTTGTTAATTATTATTGAAATCTAATTGGATTATTAGAATCTCAAAATCGATTTGCATCCATATTCTTAAGCTTTGTTCCCTTTGCAACTACGATCCCATTTCTTCTGTATACCTACAATTTGACGATCAATGATATAAATCCCACACAGCCATTACAATTCTTATCGGAGAATGTGATGATCACTCTTTGCCTTTACACAATTTTAGCTTACAATTTTGGGAAGGTCAGTAACCTGAAGATCATGGATTCAATGGAGGAGATCTAGAATCGATTTTAGGGTCTGTATATTTTTTGTTAACTGTGTCGAGATGAGAAACATCCAGGCTTTTTCACTATAGAGATCCATGTACCAACTCAGCCCAAGGCCACTCAAGCCCGCTAATTGCCTAGGATTTCTATACAGGCCTAATACAGCTCAACGGGCTAACATATCAAGCCCAGAGCTTGCCCATTGCGGCCTTCCGATGGGTTGACCGGCCCCTTTTAACAACCTTCAAGCCTGAGTGCACAATTCTTATGCTGCATTGCATGAGGGCTTATTTGAGCTTGCATTACTATACATTATTTCACCATTATTATCATCTTTATTTTTTTATTTTTTTAGCTCATGGCAATATGTACATTAAACACATCCAAACTTTATTGTGATGTGTATCTTTAAGGAAGATAGGATATCCATATGATCCTAAGGCTGCTGATCAAAACCTTTACTCCTCGACTCAATCTCTCACCTTCAACCAATTTTCGAGAATGCATCAAATAACATGGCATCAAAATGAGGTTCTTTGTTGTTGTTTTTTTTGACATTTAACTGGTTTTGAGTATCCATGACATTATTTTTTGTGATATAATGCTTTATTCATTCCAATTTTGTCTATATCTACCAGGTGCCGGAAATGTCGCAGCTCCTTTCTTTCTCACTTCTCGCTTCATTTCTTTCATTTCTCATTTGTCATCTCTCATTGACCAATCTTCTAATAGGGTGTTTGCTTGCACAATAAATTTTTATACATTTTTATGATAAAAAGTTGTATTAAAATAAAGTGTGAATTAGCCAATGACATAAAATTGTCATGTTTGGAGAGATGTGATAACGAAAAGGACTGAGTACCATATATGATCAAACAAGGTGGGGGACCACAAGATAAAAAAAGAGGTGAGACCCTCTTTTTTGTCCAAAAAGGAAATCTCTTTTAAAAACATAAATTTGAAATGGTTGCCTAACACCTCTTTTAACTAGTTTTGTTACAAAAACATAAAATTGTAACAAAAAATAAATTTATCATGCAGCCAAACACTCCATAAGATTTTACACTTTGATCCCACCTTTCTCACTTTTTATCTTCTCTTGATTTTTATCTTATTGTACAACTTATGCTAGAACCAAACCAAGAGCTGGTTTGGTTTGGTGTGGCAGGTTGAACTGATTAATACACACACCTAGCTTATGTCTTGTTTGATTAGATAATTAAGAATAATATCATGTCACTTATGGTACAGGTATTTCTAAAAGATAGAATATCAATAACAAAATTGGTACATGTGGACACTTTGTATTACAACTCGTCTTATTTATACCATAAATTTAAATTTGATACTAACAACGTTGTGATGAACTATATCAATATTAATTTTAAAATCAATAGTGAGGTATTCAATGCTGGCACTTACGGGCTGTTAACAACTACAAATACAATAACCACTACCAACAGATTGCATCATTCGCTTCAGAAGTGTCCGTCTTGTATCCCTACTGTTTCCGTCCTTGCTCAATCCCATAGGAACAATTTTCATCTTAGTTTCGTGAATTCTTGTACGTCTATGTAAAGTTTCAGTTGGCAGAATTTACTTTTAGATTAAATGTGAAGAAATGCACAGTTTACAAAATTTTATCTTCCCACTAACTACTATGCAATTTTGCTTAAATATCTTTGTTATGTGCTACCTAAAGAATATGGTGGGAATTGGGATTCCTATTGAATATAAACTGGCGCTCAGTCAGAAACTCTCTTTTTGCAGGTCCATCTAGAGGAGAGATGAAAGAGGAAGGTGAGCAGCGCTTGGGTCAAACCGGTGCAAAGCAAACGTCTATCCATTGTGGTCAGTCGTGATTTTCTTTAAGCTATTCACATGAACTTATTTACACACATTATATGCTTGCAAGTTGCAACAATCATACTCGTGCATCCCAAGGAAGACCAATTGCAGCTGTATCACAAAATCTCAAAATGTTGTGTGATCTTCCTTCAGTTAATTTAATAAAGGACCTGATTGTCTCTTTTTCGGTTATCTGCTGTGGGATTATTCTAACTCGGAAAAGAGTGATGCCACAAACCGTATGCTAGTGGCTCTTATGGGAATGTGAGACTGACATTTTTAGTCTGTGCGGGTATATGCGTGCTGATAGGCATCCCTCGGAGGTAGATGTGAAGATCCCACATTAACGTGGACGAATAGACAGCAATAGGGAACCGTTTTTCTTTATGAAAGAAGTGTCAGTCACCCCCTTCAGATACAAATCATCCCGCCGGTGTGATAAATGGCGCCGAATAGGTCAAGTCGCCTAGGCAAACATTAACATACAATGCAACCGGTGCCTCATTGATTGGCTAATTGCTTTGAGCCTCCGTCATCTGGACTATGGAAAGTCGTCTTGGATTTGGACCCAATCAATCTGATTGGGACCAAACCCGCCAATCAAGCCCAGGGTTATGGTTGGAGTGGGTCAGCTGACCCCAATAACCAATGGCTAGGCCACTGACATTGGGTCGAGCCAGGTCGATCGGGGTGGGCCAACTTGCTCCGAACCCAACCTACCTTGATCTTGGCAACACAATTTTGCAGTGAGTTTTGTTCAGAACACCTATTATTTGATTTTATGCTTTGAGTAAATAGATCGAACATTTGATCTTCTAATCACATTATGCGGTGAGCTGTGGTACGGTAACAGCTCTTTTTATATTTGTTTCTGACAAAAACTATCGTTTGATTTGATTCATAGTGAGAATAGATTGAACATTTGATCTTGTAATGACACCATGCATTGAGCTGTGGCAAGAGTAACCGTTTTTTTTAATATCTGTTACTGACAAGAGCTATCGTTTGATTTGATTCACAGTGAGCGAGTAGATTTAACATTCAATCATAGTAACAACATTATGCAATGCGGCGAGGTGTGTAAGAGTACCAGCCTTTTTTATACTCGATTCCGATAGTGTTCCGCATGCACAAGGTTTGTGTTGCTTGTGTTCGAAGACAAAATGACAAGCCTCTACAAAGAAAGAGAGAGAGAGTGAGGGAGAGTTTATCACTCCGTCCATCCATATCCATACCGGAGACAATATACAAGCAGGTAGAGAGTGGGGGGAGGTACCCAGCCTAGAAACTAACTGTACAGATTACAGAATGGTACAAAAATCACTGAACCTGCGTCAGGCAACAGCCATACCCGCCACCTTCGACGATCGACGTGCAAGCAGGCTCCTGCTTGCACCTCCCCCCGCCGCCGCCGCCGCCGCCTCTGCCAAGACTGGGATTCCTGGGGTATTTACACTTCCTCCCGGGCCCCGCCGACGAAGAGCAGTTCCGGCACAAGAACTTCACGGGGGGCTCCTCGGCGTCCGCGATGCCGGAGCAGCGCGTGTGCTGCCACACGCCGCAGGCGTCGCACGCCATCATCCTCTCCCCGTCGTCGTCCTTGGCCCCGCAGGCGCAGTCCACCGTCCAGCTCTCCGTCCCCCTCTCCATCCGGAACTGGCCCAGCCGCTGGTGGTCGCCGCCGTACCACCTCCCCTTCACCCCCACGGTGGCGCTCGACCCCAGCAGCAGCTTCACGTGGGTGGAGTCCGCCACGTCCCCGTAGGCCGCCAGCTGCTCCACCTGGAACTTCTGGAACGCCAGGTACGTCTCCCGGAAGGCCCTCGTCGCCTCCGACTTGAGGTCGGCCACCGTGGCCGTCGCCGGCAGCACGACGAGCTCCGCCGGGAGCGCGGCGGCGGCGTCCTTCGCCTGGTCGAGCTCGAGCCGGCAGCGTATGTGCAGCGCGAGGGGGTTGCCGGCGGCCCGCTCCTCCAGCGTCTTCTCGTAGTCCTTGACGAACTGCTTGCAGTCGAGGAGCTTCAGCGCGGCCTCCTCGGCCGTCTGCCTCACGGGCCTGGGCCTGTCGAGCTCCATGGTCTTGGGGTTGAGAAGCGCGTCGTAGAGGAACTTCAGGTCCCGGAGGACCTGATCTCTGGACGGCATCATCATGCCGGAGGCCGTGCGAGGCGGAGGATGCTGACCGGCGAGCCCTTCGAGCCTGTACGCATAAAAATACATAGTGAGGAGGAGAGAAGAAAGCGAGGTTCGGAATATACTCGGGTAGTCGGACTATACAAGCAATAATATAAGCCCGATCGCCGGGCGGCGCCGACCTGTACTCGATGGCGTTCGAGTCGGCGTTGATCCTGGCGGCCACCACCATGCCGTCGTCGGTCACCTTGCCACCCAGGCCTCTGAGGCAATAATCCAGGAGCACCGGCGAACTCGACGCCCTACAGGTCGCCCCCCTGAGGGCTCGCCACGAAACCCACGACCCGGCGCCGACGGCTCGGAGCACCCGGACCATGGCGCCCTGCGCCCGCTCGACGTCGTCGCGGGTCCACGCGCAGAGAACCCCGCCGGGGGGGCTGGGGCTGCCTTCCGGGGGGCGCTTCGCGTGCGGGGGAGGAGACGGGTCGGGGGCGGTCGGCCGCCGGTCGGCGCCCTGGGGCAGCAGCAGCTGCATGACGCGGGCGAAGAGCTCCCCGGCCGTCAGGGGCGGGCGGTCGGGCGGGGAGAGGAAGCTGTACATCGAGATGGCGTTCTGCAGGCGGGTGCGGGGGGAGCGGGAGTGGGCGAAGTAGGTGGAGAGCGGGAGGTGGGCGAGGGTGGCCACGGCCTGGCGGTACGAGTCGGCGGTGAGGGCGAAGCTTCCGGCGCCGAATTCGTAGCCCCAGTTCCCGTACCAGGAATGGCCCGTGACGACCGCGTGGAGGAGGCGGTACTCCAGCCCGTACTTCTTCGACTTGTCCATCACGGTGACCTTCCTGCAACAGTTAGAGAGAGGGGGTGGGAATCGGGCAGTTCAATTCGACGAGACCGGCTAGAGACGCGTAAAGCGTATGAAACACAGCTGCGGATAATAAACAGTTAAAGAGCACCAAAGATGCAACAAGAGCTTCGTTCGAATATAATGCTAAAAAACAACCTATTATTTTCTGATTTTTTTTTTTGCCGGTGGGATGTAGTAAGAGAATCACACCGAACATTTTTGGACAATTGAAATCTCTTACCTAAGCCCATATCTATAAACTCCTAATGTTCAGCAAGGTATACGGAATCTTTCCTGAGTATCGGTGTGTCCAGAACCCATTCAAATAAACATTGATGATGATTTGATAACATCCCAAAGATTGAAACTCTCCCAAGAGTCCTCCTGGTGAACGGCACTCATATATATATATATACATAATTGCATTAGCACACATTTTGTGCGGTTCAATAAAGTATAATACACGTGTAATGATGATAAACATAGCTTCTGGATCATACCTAGCACTAGCAGTATGCGATCTAATTGGAAGGCATAAACACCCCCAAAGTGAAACTCTTCAAGAAAAAAAAAACACATGTTCGCATGGTACCTCAATGAAGACACCACCAGGGATCATAAGCAAATGCTTGTACAAAGGCTTTTACTCTTAAAAGTGTTGGATCCGTAAAAACTCCAGGTGAGCACCGACTCTTGGGATACACTGGTGTGACAGCGTGAGTTTTTCTAATCATTACCAGTAAAGACCCATTAAACACAGAAATGAAGCTCCTCACAAGCACCACAATTTTTTTCACCGGTATGCCAGTTAAATAGAGCATTCCTTCGCAAAACCCAAGTTCCCCTCCCTCACCAACTCCAGGGGAAAAGAAAAATCTTGTGCTCTACTCGGGAGACAGCAGCTGATTGTGATAGCACCCACAACCAACCAAGGTCCCAACAAGCTTTCTCTTGATGTGCATCCTTGGGTGACATCGCCAGGATCGACAATACCACTTAACCTCAAAACATAACAGCTGGATAGACTATTATAACTGCAACTGCAAACTCCGAAGAATAATCGGTCGACAGGATTCTGATCCAGCTGTATGCCTCTCACCTTCGCCTAAACAGTCCCGCTTCGGGGAAGGAAAAAAGATGTGCTTCGTGTAACTCCCATAGGGTGGTCGTGTAGGAAGCCTAGAACGTTTGCCACCCCAATCCAAAATGTCCACGACCGCTCTCCTGTTCGATAATGTTCCAGGAAGGATCCTAGGAAAGAAAATAACAATAAATTTGCACGATCTTTCACTATTATCCACAACAAATCACCCAAAACAAATAAACAATCAGATGAGATATAACGACACCTGGAGCCTGCAGGCGTTTAGCTTCGTGTTCGCATGGGAGCGAAAATGTTCAACTTCATGGTGCCCAAATACAGATTGGCCGGATGCCATCAATATGGTTACGCAATCCGAGTCTTCAAATTAGATTCAGCCAAACTCAGCAGTTGGGACCTCAGCCAGTGGGATTTCCAGACCCCTCTCCCAAAGAATAATAATCATGCAAACTTGGCTTCCTCAAAATAAGGAACCAGGTTCAAAGCTGCTGAATTATTTTCTATCTTCTATCCTGTAACGGGTGAGGCTTAAATTGAACCCTTGAAGAAGCCAGGTTCAAAGGTAATGAATTATTTTCTATCTTCTATCTTGTCATGTGAGGCTTAAATTGAACCCCCCGGAAAAGGGGTAGGCTAGTAGAATTTGACTTTCTGGCACACACTGCAAGGTGCAGAAGTCATCAAATTAATCAGAGTTCTGAAGTGTCATGTGAGGCTTAAATTGAACCCCCCGGAAAAGGGGTAGGCTAGTAGAATTTGACTTTCTGGCACACACTGCAAGGTGCAGAAGTCATCAAATTAATCAGAGTTCTGAAGTGTACCGCAGCTTCAAATAGCAGGCAGCCAGGACGGGACATTGTTCCCAGGGAAGAAATCTAAAGAAAAATGCTGAGAAAAAGCAAACAGACGGAAAAGACTTCTGACCGAGAAATTTGGTGGCACTTGTTTTGGCTTAATCCGAAAAAACTGATATCTTGATTTCATGTTAACCACTTGCTCGTGAAAAAAATAAATACTTAATTTATTAGGATATTTATATGTTAACCAACTTATTGTTTGCTTAAGCTCTATTTGGCAACAGTATTAGGCATATCTAACCATTAATTTTAAATTTGATATTGATATAAATCGATATGTTTGACTAGCAATAACAATTTTGAAATTTGCAAAACAAACAAAATAAAAGTGTCTACATGTATCAATTTTGATATTGATGCTCTAATTCCATAGAAGTATGAATATCTCGATTTTGATACTCTTAACTAAACATGTCATTTAAGATATATTATATTTGCTACCTGTATCCTCTACACAGATTGACTCAAAACTAAAAAGTTAAATCATGCAACTTATTTTTAAAAGGTTTACTAAGGATCTGTTTTCTAACAGTATTACACTTCTACCATTACTAATTTTAAAAGTAATATCAATACAAATGGTCAAAAGGTGTTAAGCTAATTGTATCAATTTTGAAACCTCCAGTACAGACAAAGCATGTTAAGTAATACAAGTATCATCTGATCTAATGTCTTAAATCTTAATTAACCTACAAATGTAACTTTTATATTGTACACCCCAATTGGTATGTATAAAAAATGTTACTATAACTTTGATATTGCTATTGTTTCAAAATAAGAAGTCAATTCATTAATGCTGAAACAGCCAGTACAGATATAGATATTTCTTAAGGATCGAGTATCAATATGGAAATAAATACAGATGGACAGTCCTATCACATAAGATGACTTATTTGTACCAACAATTTAAAAATTGATACTATCAGCCAAACACCTCTAGATGATTTATTATAACACTATCGATTTCAAATTTAATAATGATAATAATGTCTAATACTGTTACCAAGCTGGACCTTAGATTACTAATCAAGCCATCTGGCAGAAATCACATGGGTGTTGATGATGATATAAGCCTTCCAACAAAACAGCTAGCAGCCTAGAAAAAGTAAGAAAAACACTAGATACAAATGAGCAAATGAAACATCCATAAGACTGTGTCACAGTCATCAGAATTTCGCAACCAACATTGCAGGGTAACCATAAATTGGTATAGAATAAAAATCGTGAGTGGAGGCAGCAGTATCAAGATGACAACAAGCATGTAAACTTCATGGCATCTAAGTGGCAAACAATTGAAAATTATAAAAAAATGGGGGTTGCTTCTGGTGGACAAGAAAAAGAGTGTGCCGAACCATTCTAAACCATGAAAAGCAACACTAAATGATAAGAAAAATAGAGTTTGGCGTAACACCTTTTGGCTCAATCTTGTTATAATTATATTTTTCTATTCAGTTTAACACACCTCCACAACGTGCTGTTCACAGAACCTACTAGGAAAAGGTTTGTGCTGAAAAGTGTCATTGAGATGGGGCAATAAGACAGAACTGACACCAAAAAGTAGCTAAATCAACTTATAGAGTGTTTGAGTCCACGATAAATTTTTGTACACTTTTATAATGATAAAATAAAATAAAATAAAATGTAAGCTAATCAATGACATAACATTGTTGTGTTTGAAGAGATGTGATAACAAAAAAGAGTTTGAGCCGTATATGACCAAAAGCTGTGAGTCCACAAAATAAAATAAAAGATTTTAACAATTTTTGTCAAAGAAGAAATCTCTTTAAAATAATTTAACAAGTTTTGTCACAAAAACTAAAATTGTAACAAAAACTCAATTTATCATGCAACCAAAGAGCCCATTATATTTATAAGAATGCACATCCAACGATAAAAATAATTAACCATGTAACAAAGACTTAGTGGGTTTTAAACTTTACCTAACATCAAGCATCTTGCAGAGGCGGTCCCAAAAGTCCATCACGACAGTTCCGGTCAAAAGCTTGGAGCCACCTTCACGACCATTGATCCTAAGTAGGTGGCCGTACCCATTGGTATGAACTACACCATGCAGAAGGTGGGTGGAATCGGCCAGCTGAAGATATGCCCAATCTTCAAGATCATCTGCGCTCATCTCGTAGTTGCATGCGGTGCACCTAGATGCACAAACCACGATCAGGTAAGACTGCAAACACCACCTATAATTTACCTCTATCCAATTGTAACCCATAATGCAACTCTTCATCCGTGTAACAAAAATGGAAAAAAAAAACATTGGCTGCATTTTGCATCACCAAATGCATAAAGAACAATCACGAGCAGCAGCTATTGAACAACAGTAGCTGCAGCCTCGTTCACCCAGAGACTCCCGGCAAAGAGGTTTTTCCTCACCTCGTATCAAAGAACTGCAGCGAGGAACCGCACCTCGTGCAACTCTGGTTGCCACATGGCGCGGCCCCGCCATCATTACGAATAATGAAATGATAGCGTTTCCCGCAGACTGGGTGCCCACTCCAACCTGAAACCATCACAAAAACACAATCAAGCGACAACCAAAACACAGAAACAACAGCGAATCGCAAGCATCAAAGCAAAACCAGAGAAGAATTAAACCCGAAGAATCGTGGCAAACAAAGAAAAGACAGAAGGCATCACTCCAGTTTGGGAGGGTCCGCATGTTCCCCCTTTTGCCCCGGCGGGCGAAGCCGAAGACTTCACTGAGAGGGAAGGAAAATACCCCGAAGCTCGCATCACTCGCCAAGGACATGCCCGTGCCGGCAACCTCGGGGAGCTACAGGGAAAATAACAGTAAAAACGGGCCCTACCACAGCAGAAAATCTGGACCCGGCTCAACGACCCGGTTCAACGGGACCAGTATCAGTATGAGCCGGAAAGATAGACCGCCCGGACCACAACACCGGTCCTCCTGCCACAAGCTCCGGGGAGCCAGAAAGCACGTCACCAGATCAATCAAAACCGTCCATCCCACAGTACACCGGACTCATCAGGACCGTTCGTCGTGCCCCCCTCTCAGGTCTGGATCCTACTGAGGGACGTGCTATTATTATACCCACCATTGCCAGCTGTACGTTGCAAAAAAATCCTGACCGGACGCTCTGATCGGCGAGCGCCAAAAAACGCGGATTAACAGAAAAAGTCGCGATTAGGGAGACAAATCGCCGAGTTGAACACAAAAGATCGGCCAGGCCGAGAAGGCGGACCAACGAGAACCTTCTTTGCAACAAATATGAACAGAAAAAAAAAGCACGCACGGGCGGGGGGAGGAAACAGGGAAATCGTCTCCGGCGAGTCTGACTCACCGACTACGCGGCACTGATCGCAGTACACCGATCTGGATCTGACGACGTCCTCCTCCACCACGTCGAGATCCACCACGAGCCCCGTCGACGGCGGCGACGGGAGAACCTCCTCCTCTTCCTCCGCGTCCTCCGCCTTCCGGGCGCCCGCCGCGGCCCCGCCATCGCCCCCCTCCCCCTGCTTTTCCCCGCCGATCCGGAACGACACGCGCCAGGTGAGCAGGTGCGGCGTGGCGGTCGGCGCCAGCACGGAGGACGGGGGCGGCAGCCGCGCGTGCCGCGAGAGGAACGCCCTGATGTTCGCCCGGAAGGGGCCCTCCAGGCCCCCGTCCTCCCCCGGGAAGGTGAGGAAGTCGTAGAGGTCGGCCGTCACGCGCTTCTTCGCCCGCTTGAGGGGCCTCCCGTTGAGGACCATGGCGTCGACGGCGTCGGGTGCCGTGGGTGGCAGATCTGGCCGGACGCGACCCCTGCGGGGCGGGGGCGGCGGCGCGGGGACAGGCGTCGTCGATCGGAGGAGGCCTCGACGGCCACTGGAGGCGGAGTGGACGAGGAGGCGGCGCGGAACAACGACGAGGACACCAAAGTAAGAAAAATGAACCAGGGTTAAGTTAGGGTTTCCGGGTGGAGGCCACGGCGCACCGGGAGGCGCGTAACCGGGGTTAGGTTAATCCGAGGGAGGGGTTCGCCAAAGTAGAGCGGGAACGCGCGGAGACGCCGCAGGAGCAGGAGGAAAGGAAGAAGGAAAGGGGGGGGAGGTTTTCGTCTCGTGTCCCGGGCGGCGTCGCGGAGCGGGCATTTTAATGGGGGCGGGCGGGGATCGATGGCGGTGCAGGAGGGGAGGGTGGGGCCCGGCGGCCGGGGGGTCGTGTCGCGCCGTGGTTGGTGTACGTTTATTGCCGTACTTATTAGGAGGGTGCGAGGCGGTTGGACGCGAAGTTACTTTCGTATCCCCGGCTGTCGTTACGTGGAGGCGTGGGAGAGCCCGCGTCCTCCGTCTCGGGTCCGGGTCCGGGTTCGGATACGGCCCGGGGCTAATGTGGGCCACGATAATATCCTACAGGGTAATGTTTTGAAAAATAAATTGTATTCCTTCCCGTTATCTGGGAGAGGTGTCACGCCGAAATAGGAAATAGATGGAAATAAATAAATAATAAAAGCCATGTATAAGAAACGAGGGAGAAGCAGATCGGTTGAAACGGTAAGAGGAGGAGGGGGGAGGGGCGTTGTTTGCGGCGGTAATTTGACTTTTGACTTTTGACTTTTGAGTGTGTAAATGTGGAAGGGGCCAGAAAGATAGGATCTTTAGTTTGAGAGACATTCTCTCTCTTTTTTATTTTTCTAGGAGATGCATGGTTTGATAAAAAAAAAAATAGTTTTGAAGTCCTTGCTGCCTCTTCTACCAGGTTCGAGTAAGGTGCAAATGAGTCGGGAGCGATGAGCTGGAATTTGATGGCCGACAAATATATTTTTATGCATATATGAGGTCTTTAATTAAGTTGGATTACGATAGGCTGTTGCTCGATTCGTCGGAGGCAAAGGGTACTACTACTCCCGGAAGAAATATCGTGGTGGATGTATCGGTTAATTACGGGATAAAAAATTCAAGGTACACAAGATTTAAATTAATCAATATACGATGACATGATATACTTATACGAACAACACGTGACGTGACTATTTAGATGATGAAATGGGTGTTGTTTCTGATGTGTTAATTTGTTGTTTACACGAACATGCACGTGCCTCTGTTCTGTTACACATATTTATGTATGCCTTTCTTTTACTGCAAACACGTGGATGTCTCTGTTTTGTTGCAAAGGTATATGCCTTTACTTTGTTGCATGTCTGGTCTATATCTCTATTTACGATATATACTCGGGGGAGGAACATATCTATTCGCATGTTGTACCTCGGTAATAATTGACTTATTAGATCTACTAATTTATGAACTAAATAACTGTACGTATGACATGGGTTTTAGTTAGATTGCATAGACGATATATGATATGATCAATTTATTGCTTGTTTAATATATTTAGATTAAGTTGGAACGTAAGATTATGAAGTGTTGGCTTGTGGGCTATCTTAAGAAAACTTATGAATTTTAATTCTACCACCCATATGAATAATAATATATGTTGCTCAGCTCACTATATTTCTATACGAAGAGTTCCTCCTTAAGAAAGTTATTAGGAATTTGATATGATATTCTAATCCCACAACATAAAGCACTTCGATTGAGGTACTAATTAATAATTACACGCGTAATTGCTAGATCTTTGTGTCTATTCAACTTAAGAGATGTGTGAAAAATATTTTTGATGAAAGAAATGAGATATAAGATAAGAATTTGTCTAATATAAACTATATTTATTTTGATCAAGTTTAGAATTTGATAGATCCATTTTAAGGTATAATATTCATAAGGATACATAGATCACTAAAAAATAGATTGGAGTGGCTTAGAAGGTAGAGACATTCAATGTAAGGATAGTTAAAAAAGATATTATTTAAGCCAAATAGTTGACTATGATAATTCGTATATTTAATTGGAAGGAAGAGACTTTCAATAAAAGAATGTACGTAACTAATAAGAGTTAACAATAAAGATTATTGTACATTTAATTGAATGATATATTTATAAAAATGTTAAATCATATCAGATATGATTGACTTGTAAAATATACATTTTATCATGCGGTATTGGGCTCGAATACCCGCTCTAATAAGTGGCGAGATCAATTAGAAAAAACTCTCAAACCATGAGAGGTCACTGAGTTTGAGTCCACATGTTTTGTCTCTTAGGCCTTGTCATAACGCTATGATAGTTAACCAACAAAAAGACGCATTTGCTAGTTTAACGACCACATAAATTTTTTTGACGAGAAATTAAATGGCAAGTCTGCTAAAAGTTACAATACGTAACAATTGTCCATAGTTTGCCGACCAACCGTGGCTCGGTTGGCATGTCCCCTCGTTCTCGTGAGCGTGGGACAGGGTTCGAGGGCTGCGAGAGCCCAACCTTCCCCTCGGAGGAAGGGTACAAGTGGGGATTGAGCAAGGGGCTCGATCCCTCGTCGCATGCGGAGCGGCACTCCCACTTGGCCACTCAGCCATCGTGAACAAAAAAAAACAATTGTCCATATTTCAAAATTTTTTATCAAATTTCATGCCCTATTTCATTAGTGCATAAAAATATTATTATATTAATTTTAATATTAAAACTTTTTTGAAGATAGAATATTAATATCAAAATTGATGCATATAGATATTTGGGTTATATATATATAACATAATTTGTTTCTACTGTAAACTTCAAAATTGATATCATTAATCAAGAATCTCTTGATAATTTATATCAACGCCAATTTTAAATTTATTAGTGCTAGATGTGCCTAAGATTATTACCAAATAGTGCCCTAGATATTAAAAATTGTATAATTATCACTCTAATTTTAGATCGAGATCACATTGAGAGCCCGTAGAAGACCTTGAAAAATAACATATATAATTGTCTTTGATCTATCACTTTTGTTAAGTTCACACTTAATTTTCCTCCAGCATCTCTTTCTTCGACCCTAGTCATGCCCCCGTAAAGTGATCAGATAATGCAACAAATAAATAATTCCTTGAATTTTAAATGATTTAGAAATAAAGAAACTAAATAAATTCAACAAGGTCATCCTTTCCCATTCTTGAAATTAGAAGAATGATCTTCTAACCTTAGGGTTTGTTTGGTATCGTAAAATTTTGAGGGTAAACTTGAATTATCTCCTAAATTTTAGAGATACCCAGATTTACCTCCAAGTTATCTCCGTACCAAACCGCACCTTAAGGATTCAGGTAGATGCATTAATTGAGACCAACAAAAATAATCGGATGTAAGTTTGTAAATATATCATATGTCATTGATATTGTCTTTTCAAATTGACATATTCTATTTTGTCTTTATTGGATCTCTCTATATATATGTATATTTTGTAATCTATGTGTTAGTCTAGATAGTTATCAGCACACAGTTCATAATAAAGAAGTTACAAGTGATACATTGGGCAACATAACCGAGCGATACCTCCTCAGAATGCTAGAGCTTGAAAATAGAGATGATAATATTAATAGAGTTGATAATCAAAATAAATTAGAGTGGATCCAAACATAATTCAAAAGAATGAAATGCAATACTTTGGTAATTTCTATCTGTCACGTTTTTATTTGCTGCACCATCCCAAGTTTCTAAAAGGTTTTAGAATAATTAGAACGATGCACAAGGAACTGATCAATAGACGTCCTTAGTCTATTCTATCGTCGATCTGATCATTATGCAGGCATACGCAAATAATAATGTCGACCTGACCCACATCATAACATCTATCACAAAACATTTAAGTCCGAGTTCTACTAAATACCATATTCTTTTTCATCACGCGTAGGGCATGGTTCGATTTGGTCTGATTTGAATCAATTTTTTTTTGAATCGAACCAAATCGAATCTCTCTCTCAAACCGAACTGAATTCGGTTTGGTTCGGTTTAAACCAAAAATAAATAAACATATTTAAATTAATTATTTTTTACATATATATACTAATTTTTAAGTTAAAAATAAAAAAATAAATATTATTTTATTATAAAATTTATAAAAAATCGTTTTTATTACTATTATAATAGTTTTGTATTTTTTTTGATTAAATCGGTTTAAACGATTTGTTTTGATTTAAATCGATCTGAAGATTTTTCAAACCGAACCAGACCGAAAAGGGGTCTAAACCGAACCAAACCGAACCGAATAAGCTGGTTCGGTTCGGTTTCTCGGTTTGAACCGTTTTGTGCCGACCCCTACTAGTGGGTACGGAGTGAGCAACATGCATGTATATATCAGACATGGTTCGGTCATGTTTCATGTAGGTATCGGACATATATCGATCCTGCAGCATCAAGTAAGAACATGTATATATCAGATAGGAATTATGCATGTTGTACGCATTACACAATACTTGTGATCACCTTGCATTTCCTCGTGTCATATGTACACTTGTATCAGATTTAAAGCACACATAAATATATACCAGTGACATATAATAAGCTAGGCCCACGGTGGTAGGTACGTAGTGACTTACTAATTAAGGGACAATGACGATATCTGAGATCGACGGATATTCTATACCGGGGGTGGTGTTCATGTGAACCGATGAATCAAATCGAAATGATCAGTTTGGTACGGTTCAAGAACTTGACTATTCAATTTTTTGAACTTGGGTTCGGCTTCGCTCTAAACTATTTCGAATCGATAATCCGCAGGTGGACCTGCCTTTATTGTGCTTGCGCTGGGCCTGGTTGCCTCCTGCGCAAGCCGGGCACTTGGGCAAGACAGTGGCAAGTTGGCAACCTACGTTTTTTTTTTTTAAACTAGCATCTTTATTTTTTTATTTTGAAGAAAAGCACCCTATCTGTTAGTTTCGTAAAACTAACACCCTTTGATCAAAGTCAGACATTTTAAGTTCGAATTTAATATTTTTTATTAAAAATAAAAAATATTTTTAACAAAGAATTAATTAAAATTATATAATGATAAATCGGTGTAATAGACATTGAATTTAAAAACAAAAAGTAAAGTCTGAATATTTTACTCCGACTTTTATATTAAAGTCGGACTTAAAATGTTCGCATTTTTATTTTTAGTTTAAAGTCAAACTCAAAAACTCTGACTTTAGATCACAATGTTAAAGTCGGAGTTAAACACTCCTACTTTTGAAAAGACGGCATGCAACAATTAGTATCCAATACAAGTCGGATATCAAAAATCTGATTTTCCCGTTAAAGTTGGATTTTAAAAGTTCAACTTTAATAAAGTCGATTTTTTATCACAATAGTGCTAATTTTACAAAATTAAAAGTTAATGGCCTGTTTGGTTAGAGTATCAAAATTGATACAATACCAATTTTGATATTGATATTCTAAGAAGATGTAATATCAATATCAAAAATGATAGTATTAAGTTTTTTTAAACGTTTGGTAATGTTATATCAATATTAAAATTGATATTAGATATTTGATAATACAATACCAATACGAAAATCACTCCGCAGCCGCCGCGGGGGGAGGGGGGCAACGGGGTCTACGGCGGGCGGGGGGGTGACGGGGGACTTCGGCGGGGGGGGGGGGGTGCGTCTACTGCGGGGCGGGGGGGCGACGGTGTCTCCGGCGCGGGGGGGGGGGTTCTCTCCGCAGCTGTGGAGCGACGGGGGACTCCGGCCGGGGGGGGGCGACTCTGACTCCGGCTCCTCTCTGGAGGCGTCTGTATCACTTTTAATACAGGTCTTCACCTGTATTAAAAATGATATTTTTTAACTATTAATTTTAAAATTAATATTGGTATCCAAACACCCATTGATACAAAGTATCAATATCAGTTTTAAAACTGATATCAATACAGGTGCTTGATACCGTAAACAAACAGGCCATAAGGTACTAGTTAAAAGAAGAACGATGTTACTTTAAAAAAACCAGCACTTTTTGTCTATAAAACAATGCTAATTGGGCAAGTAACACTCATAATTAAGGTAAATTGAATTTTGCGTTGTTTTTTAGCGATTTGTTTTAATATGTGGATTAAGTCTTATCCATAATGTAATCATTCTAAATTTATATATAATAAAAAAACTGACAGCTCGCATGATATTGAGTCGAAGCATTTTGGGTTTGAAGTACCGAACCGAACCGGTTCGGTCTAATTCGGGTTGATTTGATTTCAACTTTTTTTAAAAAAAATGGTAAACAAAAAATGAAATGCGGCGCGCAGAGAGAGAGAGAGAGAGAGAGAGAGAGAGAGAGAGAGAGATGCAATCTCTCGGTGATATCATACGCACTACTGTAATGGCGTGTTTGGTTTTATAATAATTTTTTGTACATTTTTATTATTAAAAATTATATTAAAATAAAAAGTGAATCAATTGATGACATAAAATTGTTATGTTTGAAGGGACGTGATTACAAAAAAGGATAACTACCATTCATGAATCAACAAAGTGGGGGGGGGGGAATCCTCTTTTTTTTGTTTAAGAAAAAAATCACTTTCAAAATATAAAATTGACCACGTCGTCGAACACCTCTTTTAACAAATTTTTTTATAATTTTTAGAAATTAAAATAAAAACATTCGTTATTATGTAACCAAACATTTCATAATCATCTCATATTCCTGTGTAAGTTAATTACCTTCACGACATGTTTTTTAACATGATTTAGTATATGACCCTAGCCGGCGAGTTTACTCTCTCTAACTGGAATATATAATAATATATATCACGTTCGTGATATATGCTATTTTTCGGAATTAACTTATAGTATACTCAAGATGTCATGTATATACGTACACTCTATGTTTAATCACGCACCAAACTATACGTATAGCGAAAGTCAAGATAATATTATAATTTTTTAATACAGCTGTCCAAGCATTATGATTTAATTACCCGCCTGTTTCCGACCCGAATTGCCTATTTTATGATTTGTGAGAAGAGACGATTAGGGGTGGGCACAAAACGGTTCAAACCGATAAACCAAACCGAACCAGCTCATTCGGTTCGGTTTGGTTCGGTTTGAACCTCCTTTCGGTTTGGTTCGGTTTGGAAAATCTCCAAACCGATTTAAACCAAACCAAACCGTTTAAACCGATTTAATCAAAAAATATAAAAAACTATTATAATATTAATAAAAAATGATATTTTTATAAATTTTATAATAAAATAATATTTATTTCTATTATTTTTAACATAAAAATTAGTATATATATGTAAAAAATAATTAGTTTAAATATTTTTATTTATTTTCGGTTTAAACCGAACCAAATCGAATTGATTCGATTTGGTTCGGTTCGATTTGAGAGAGTGATTCGGTTTAGTTCGGTTTGAAAAAAAAATGGTCTAAACCAGACCGTGCCCACCCCTAGAGACGATCAGTGGCTCTCTCTTTTCTTTTTCTTTTTTTCTGTACACGTGCTGGCTTAAACGACCGAGAGCCTGTCACTCGCGCAGACGACAGAGGATCAAGTCCCGCTGACTCGATTCCACATGAAAACTCTCCCCCCGCAGAAAGAGGGCCTTGCGCCCATGGCCACTCTCGAACCCTGCCCTCCTGTTAAAAATCGCAAGAGAGATGCCAACGGACCTTTGCTCGATCGGCAATGACCAGGTGACTCGGTCGCCGGAGCTTTCTCATTTGACTCGGCAGACTGGGACAAAACTTGTTTGCATGGCCAGTCTTTTCAGAACGATTCTCTGCTCCCTCCCTTTAAGATATGATCGATGTCCCTGTACTCTTTCTCTCCAACACTTATATATATACACACAAATTAGTATATATGTAATTTAATTTCTTGGACACGTAATCAATCGAGTATTTAATCGAGGAAATCGGGAACTTGTCGAGTCTAAGTTATTTTTTAGTTGGGAGCTCAGACCAAACTCAGTTGAATAGAGAACATTATTTCAATATTCAACTTTTTTTTTCTTATCATCAATTACACACTTTTTACTCTACATCCATTTTGGGCGTTGAGGATGAAGCAAGTCTACATGTTCTTCCACCTTATATTGATTACCAATTGCACACAAAGACCTGCATAGTGTTATATTGATTATCAAACATATTGATGTGAAAGACTGGTCAAAGATGCCTCTTCCACCCAAATCTACGAGGACTAGATAGTCAAGAGGAAGTGGACGGTGGCTGAAAGAATAAGGGTAAATATGTTAATTTTGATAAAAATGTATATCTTACAAATCAATCTTATGCGATATGATTTAATATTCTTAAGAATATCTCATTCAATTAAATAAATAAAATTTTATTACTTACTCTTAATATCATTGTAATGAAATTCTTGATCACATATGATGACGATTGAATGATGATGGGATCATGATAATAAGATTAATATTTTAAAAGTATATGATTTAAATATTGTTAATCATATAATCTTTGACACGTAATATCAAGAATTCAGATAAATTAGTACATGCAATATCTTCTAATGTGATTAAGATAATCGATTTCATTAGTCATTAGTGTAGAGACACTGAGATACACATACATATATCAATCGAATGAGTTCACTAAACTGAATAAATTAGAAACTCTGAATAGCATCTTACCAAATTATCGATTAGAATTTTTTATCATCACGATTGTATGGTTAAACATTTAACTTTCGTGGCCAAAAACATCTTTTAGATAGATCTTGTTCTTGGATCATTAAGTTATGGATCATTGATTCGATGGTTCTGTATAGTGATGTAATGGATACAAGGAAAACATTATAGAGGTAATTAAGCAAATAACAAGAGATCGTTCACTCTCGATAAATGAGAGTGAATATTTTATGGGAGAGTACTCTAAATTTCTAGTGATGATAGAGATGATCATTAAATAGGTGTATTTCAATTGATTCGATGCCAAGTGCACTATCTTGTAGAGTCTGTATACTAAAGAGTTGACAGTCGATGTCGTACTCGTATCGGCGTTGAATGGATGGAGGTTTATAACCGTGCGGTAACTGATGACAGAAATACTTAATAAAGATATGATTAACCTCATAGTCGTTTGAGATTATAGAATGTGACGTGTACCCTTCATAATCGGTAGGCTGATTAATTTGTTATTGGATAACATATTAAATTAAATTATTATATTTTAATTATGTCTCAAATAAATATGTTATTAGATGTAGTGAGTGTAAGGAATCGTCCATTAAAATTTGGTGCAGCGGAAGCGACGATTCCTATGGGTTCATTTAGAATCCGTCTCAATCAGAACCGAACGACGAAAACCGAAAACCGATCAAATCGGGTTCGAATATACCTGATAGGGATTCATATAATCCCATGGAGAGGAAGGATATGAGCTTCTCAAGCTCTTCAAACCGTTCAAGTGTCCGGTCTCCAGCAGTATCCACACGAACTTCATCCACAGCAGGTTCTCCCTTCGCGCCGGCCTCAAGAACTCTTCCCGAACGGAGCTCCATCGACCATGGACACCTTCTAAAGAGAGGAGGAGATAGGGAGGAGACTTGGGACGTGGTTTTCACCCTTGGCTTGATGGGGTTTGGCTGAAACCATTAGTATTTATAGAGAATTATGGAATTTTTCATAAAAACCCAAAATCTCTATAAATTACGTCCTTGCCCCTGTACTTGTGGATAAGTCCTTTTGTGTGTGACCCACTAGGCCCAATAACCTATTTGGTTGAGGCCTAAATAAAATAGAACAATTCTATTTAATTTAATTAAATCCATTATTCGATAACAGATTAATCGGCCTACCGATCATGAAGGGTACAAGCCACATCCCATGATCCCAAATGGCTATGGGGATAATCTCATCTCCATTGAGCCTTTCCATCATCAGTTACCACATAGATATAAACCCTCATCCATCCAATGTCCCGGTCGGAAAGGAGTACGGCATCGACTGTCAACTCCTTAGTGTACCGACTCTATATGATCCTGTACTCGGAATTGGATCAATTGGAAAACTCCTTTTCCAATTATCCTATCTACCCTGGCCAGGGATTTAGAGTACTATCCCATAGGACATTCACTCTCACTTACCGAGAGTGGACGATCCCTTGTTGTCCGCTTAATTGCCTCCATCGGATTTTCCTTGTACCCGATCCATTGCTATATAGGACCATCTAAATTGTGATCCATAAGTCAATGGTCAAAGCACAAGTTCCACCCAACAAGGCATCTTTGGCAACTCAGGTCAAAGGTCCAACCATGCAACCGTGATGATAGAAGACCCTGATAGACAGTTCGGTAAGATATCATTCAGGGTTTCTAATTCGGTCAGTTCAGTGAACTCATTCAACTAATGAGCACCTGTATGTGTATCTCAGTGTCTCCACACTAATGACCAATGAGATCGGTCGTCCTCATCACATGAGAAGACATCACATACACTAGTCTATCTGGATCTTGATGTCCCGTCTCAAGTATCCTATGACTAGGAACATTTAGATCAAATACCTCTAGATGATCAATCTCATTATCATGATCTCATCATGATTTAATCATCATTGTATTTGATCAAGGACTTCATTATTATATTCGCATCTAATAAGAGCTTATAATGAAGATTTGCCTAATTAATTGAATAAGATATTTCTAGAAATGTCGAATCATATCATATATGATTGGCTTGTAGGGCATACATTTCTATCAGTGAGTCACACATATAAGAACTTATATATAAATACTGGAGCATGAGTGCAATTTATTTATAAATATTGCACTTTATCTAATAAATTTTTTTATTAGATAACATATTTAATTTTTATAAAATTTCTAATTTTTCTATAAAAATAAATAAATATAGTCAAACCTTATCAACTTAAGAGAACCAAATTTATGGTCAGCCTCCTCTCTCTCTCGATCGATCGATCGATCGATCGATCGATCGATCGATCGATCGAGTATGTTTTTCTAGGGTGTAGATGCATCCGATACGAGTCAAAAAGTTCGACATGTTGGAAAATTTATCCACATAGAAAATTTATGTGAATACTATTAGAGACCATACACCGGATGATTTGAAGAGTTTGAAAAGTTCTCCTTTCTTATTTAAAATAAATTAAATGAATCCATATCAGATATATTTGAATATATTTTATCCAGTATTCAATTTTTATCATTCGATTCCGAATGAGACAAGATCAACATAGACACATAAGAGTTGTTGTTTCCGCTGCACTAAGTGTGTAAGGCGATTCTTTATACATTATCCTCTTCTTTAAGAGCCTTGTAACTGTGACACCAATTCTTGTGGCAGGAGTTATAAAAGTTGCAAAAACAGGACATGGCATTAAAAAAAATTCTGGACTGGGAGTACTGATTGAACAACCCTGTTTGAACAGGGTCGGACGTCCATTTCCTCTAAGTTCATTGTATAAGGTTGGTCAAAGAATCGGCGTGGGCCGTATATATTTAAGTCTTTAGAAATACTTTATGCTTAATCACATGTTGGTGACGAGAGATTATCAAGATTTCGACTATTATAAAAATCTTTAAGTTCACATATATATATATGTTTCGTTATTTCAAATCTTTTATGTCATCCCCACATTGTCAAATTGCAGCGCAGAACTGCTGCGAAATTTATTTATTTATTTTGTAATAATCCAAATATGATGATGGTATTCTAACAGCATCGTACTTGCGGAGACAAGCCCCACGTGTAGGCTTCTGTATACCCTTCTTGTCTTCCGTCGGATGCGCATGTGCGACGTGCAAACCGATACGGACCATTTATAGATCCCCACAGCTCTACGACCGGACAGACATGTCTCTCTTCTTACATATGTACAGATAGAGATATATATATATATACAAGGATAGCGGTATAGAGAGATAGAAATCGTAGGCACCAGGTGGTTTTACTACAGCAGTAATATTGCAACACAAGTATATTCACCTTCTAACATGTCACACTCGGTTATGATACACAACTCCACACATAAAAGTGAAATACATACATATATATATACATAATACATGTTAGAAAATCCTCGTACCCGTAATTCGTTCCTTGCTAGGAAAGCTTAGCCAGCTAGAACTTGCATGCCAATCCCATAATACCATCAAATCAAAGAAATGAAAATAATAATAATAATAAAATAAGGGGCCCATCTCCATGCACACATCTATCGCTGGAACTTGGTTCCGGCGAGCTCCAGACGGGGCGTGCGTGCGTGTACGTACGTACGTACGTCGAACACCTGTTAAATGCACTGCTTAACATCATGGGTCACAACAGCCACGACGAGTCTGACGGTCACTCCCGGCCGGCGGCGGCGGCGGCGGCGGCGGAGGAGGCTCACAACCACAGGAGGCTATCTTCCACCCAAAACTCGGAGTAGCCGTACCCGTCCCACGCCCCGTCGACCCTCACGGGGCTGTGCAGCGGCGCCTCCTTGGCGTCCTCCACCGCCTCCCACCACTCCCCCCAGGAGCCCCCGCGGGCGGCCTCCTCCTCCACCGCCCCGGGCCCCGGCGCCGGTGGCGCCCCCGCCGTCCCCGCGCAGCCGCTGCTGCTGCTGGCGCGCGCCGCCGGCGGCTCCGCCGCCAGGGCCGCGGCCTCCCGGATGTCCGCCGGGGAGGACGACCTGGGGCGCGGCAGCGTCGAGGCCGCCTCCGGGAAGTTGAGCGCCGTGGGGTCGCCGTGCAGGAAGAAGGCTGCGGCGTCGTGGGCGCGGGCGGCGGACTCGGGGTTGGAGTAGGAGCCCAGCCACACCCGGGTGTTCTGCCCCGGCAGGCGTATCTCGGAGACGTAGCGCCCCCAGCTCCGGCGCCGCACCCCTCTGTAGGAACGCGCCTCCCCCGGCGGCGCCGCCGCCTCCCGCTCCTGCCGCGCCGCCGCGCCGCCCTGAGCCCTCGGCAGTGGCATTCTGCAGTCTGCTCTCGCGCCGCTCTCTCCTCCTCGGAAGGCAGTGAGCCGGAACGACCTGAAAGAGAGGAGCGCGGGTGCCGCGCCTTCTTATAGCAGGGGGGCTGGCAGGCCGACAGCTGTCCCGTGGGCCCCAATTCCGGTACGGAGACTGGTACTTGACCGGACAAGGTTGCGTACGAAATTACCATATATGTCCCACTAGCTCGATTTATCCTTTTCTGTAATTTTCACGGTTGCAAAATTAGAATGTGTTTGGAAAACCTGATTAATTAGCCTCCACTTACACACGTGAGGTTGGAATTACAATATTTATCACCGAAAGTCCGTTGGCATTAATTGTTGCCCAAGTATATATAATAAATGAGATTAGCCGGCTGCTTTTATTTGTTTATGGTCTAGCTAGAAGCTGCTTTTATTTAGATCATCGTACTCATGTTTATCATCATCATCATTCAGTTCAAACATATATACACATCTGACGAAGGATCTTTGAGCCAATAATTCTCTTTTGTATTGTTTTTTTATTTTAAGGCATATTAAGTGTTTGGTAAAAAATGTATTTTTATTATATTTTCATGTAGAAGTACTATGATTGTTTAGATATTTATAAAGCACCCAAAAAAATAAAAAATATCATTTCTTAATTTTTTTTACATCCGTTGGACTAAAGATGCGTTCGACAATTCAGCCGAAATATTTAACAAAATAGACGAGATTAGACGACCGGTCAAAGATGAACACGTACCCACACACAACTAATTCAACTAAGCTAAAAATGCTTGAAACATATATCCACAATCTTAGATAAATAAAAAAAAGGTGCTCTGATTGGAATTCTGTGCCTGTTTATACGAAAATCTAAACCGACCGACACATGATTAAACCCCTAAAGGCTGTATAGGAAGGAAGAGAAAAAAAAACCAAGCGAGGGCACTCGGAAAATATCCTTTCGGGCGAGGGCATAACAGTCATTCGACACGACCCCGCCCCGGACGCGTAAAGCCAGCTGGTTCGGATCGGATGACGAGAGACGCCGCCAGGTGCTGACACGTAGCGCCTCCCGCCGGCCGCATCGCAGCCGTGCCGACGGTGATGTACGGTCGCCGATCTGCCCTCCCGGCGGAACAGCGCACGAGGGGGGGGGGGAGAGGGCCCGCCGGGGTGGCGTCACGTCAACGGGGAAGCGTGTTGACTGTCGGATCCGCGGGCCCCGGCAGATCCGCCGGATCAGATGGTGGGGACACCATCGGACGGCCGCGGGCGCTCTTCGCGCCGATAGGCGAATCTGACGGCTGAAATTGCCTCTTAATCACCTGGGTGCAGAATAAAATAGGTTTTTTTTAACAAGAACAGTTTTTTTTTCAAATGTGTGTGGTTAACAAAAAAAGTTGAAGAACGAGTGGAGTGGACAGTGGAGTTTTTTTATTTGTTAAATAAATTTATAAAATATTTTTGGTTAAACGCGGCAAGTTAACAAGATGTTGAAAAACTGTTAAATTTACTGGATCGCCCAAATTAAAAATAAATAAATGGAGTAGTCACCTTGGTTATATTTGGACAACTCCTTTTTATGATACCTGATTATCTTAACAACACCTAATCATGGCAAAACATAATTTTGTAGAGTTTTTTTCTTTAAAAATTTTTAAGAAGAGATAGTTCTTAAAAAAAATAATTTCATATGATCTCCCATTTTTAGTTGTACACGGTCCCCATTTGTTTTGTTATCATATTTCACCTGATAATTTTTATGTTTCCAAGTAGATTTTTATTTTATTATATAATTTAATCATAAAAAAAGAGATTATTATTCTGGGACGAAGGTTCCTGGGTGCTTCAGGAAGCTGCATACCGTTTGGTAGCATGTGAGACAATATATATATACATATATATATATATGTACATGCTTCCAGGTAGGTAGCATATATATAAATATATATATATATATTCTCTAATTAAGTAGGCTGATTTATTTATTAAGCAGGACCAGAATCCTGTCCACTCCGACAACCCGAAAATTTAATTTAATTCGATGAATTTTGGCACGATTTTGATCAGGAAGGTGATCGAAATTACTAAACGAAACACACAATATTATAATTCGAACTAAACATATATAATACCTGCTTTCTGTTCAATATATTAACAGAAGTACTTGCACTCCAATATAAAAGAAAATTGATATTGGATAATGATTAATGTAAATTATTAATTATATAATCTGGTTCTTGAAATAACCTAATTAGTGACCTCTTTTTTCTTACTAACTACTTGAAAATTTGGATATGCAAACATTTCTTTTGGTCATACTAGACTGTGACTTATAAGATATTCCAAAGATATTTCAATTAACTACTTGAAAATTCAGATAATCAAAGTGCGCATACATAGTAATTATATAAAATTACAAGTGAAATTAAAATTTTGACTTTTTGATTGAACTTTTTTTTTTGAACAAACACTGCAACCTACTAAATCAAGAGTACACATATGAGATTACAAAAACGCTGAGAAAAGAGACTAAGCAAAAGACACATCAGTACATAGAAGATAATTAAAATTCTGTCGAAAATCATCTTCAACACACTAAAACATAGCCATAGAGCAACTTGCACAGAACAATGCCTATAAAATTGCTCAACAAAAGTAGAGACTCCATTGTAGGAGTTTAATAACTACCACGAGATCGGAAGAACACACCAAACGGGTGTGAATAATGCCCAGACTATCGATCTCGTAAGAACGATGAAAGCTATGTAAAAGCCATAAGAAAATAACTCGACAGACGTAGACCACTGGACAGACAACATTACCAGACAATACAAGCAACACTCGATTAGATATGCTAAACACCGCAAATCCAATGAGATAAAAAATAAAAGACCTAAGTACATTGTAGGACAAAATAGTGGAACATGAGCGGATCTACAAGAACAAAATATTTACAAAGCATTAGGGGAGGGAGGGAGATCCACCCCCTCCCCTACCCAAAAATTACCTCAAAATATGATACCGAAAACCATCGTCTAGAAATCTAATGTGGAGAAGTTAAGTTGGTAGATCGAAAATGGGCAAATCGATTTAGGTGAGTTGAAGGGGTGGGGGGAGAGGCGATAAGGGGAAAAATATGGGAATATCAAAGAGGGATAGAGAGACGGTGGGGAAGGGGCGTGAGGAGCAAGACTACGTCGATGGTCATTGAAGAAGAAGAAGGCAAGAGAAGATGGAGGGTTTGTTGGAAATGGAAATAACCAGACAAGGGGTGCGGCCGGAAGAGAAAGGAACACGCAGCGGAGAGCCAATAGAGGGAACCGGGAATGTTAGAAAACCCAAAAAATACTGCAAAGATTTACCGGAGAAGGAACCGATGGCGTAGCAAGGGTTCGAGAGAAAAAACTGATGTCATCGGGGGATCTAGAGTGCCGACAATGGAAGGTCGTGACTCATGCGAGGCGCCACTGGAAGCGGCGAGAGTTGTTGCTGACGAGAGTAGCGAGAGTTCCACGAGGTCCCGCGAAGCTTCCGGACCCTGCTCAGGAGGCCCACCCCACCAAAAAAAAGGTTTGAGATTGAACCGAAATAGATACAATGCACCTTATATACTGTTTAATTAGTTAATCTTATCTATATTCTTTAACCCCTCAAAGAGATTTGAGATGATTTGATAATTACTCTTATTTAACCGGCTGTTGTATCTTTTTGAAAATATCTCTCAAAATTAAGGTATGTTGTCTGAATTTTTATTTCTAGATCTCACATCTTAATTCGAAGGTAGGATTAAGAAGATGATGCAATACGCCGACCGTGCGTAGCACGGTTGGCGTCGCCCCTCCGCCTGGGGGAGGAGGGCGCGGGTACGCCTCTCGGCGGCGACAAAGTCGGGCACCCCCGCTGGGGGGGGGTGACCTGTGGGGTCCGAGCGGGGGTTCGAACCCCCGCTGGCCTGCTACGCTGCAGGCGCCTGGCCGTTGGGCCACCGTCAGTCAAAAAAAAGAGAAGATGATGCAATACATATTTTTTACTAAGTTGGAGTTGATTAATAAATATATATCTTTATCAAACCAAGCATATTTTTGCATTGATACATATAAAGGGTTAGAAGTAAAAGTAAGAGCTTTTTCTATATTCAAGAAAACAAATTAAATGTAAGTTTCTGGGGTGCCTTGGCTGCGTGACAAATTGAGTTTTTGTTATAGAAATATGTTTTTCTTCATTACAAGACTTATTAAGAGAGATGTTTGACAATAATAACAAAAATATGTTCGATGCAGTACTTACTTAGGGACCAAAAGTTAGCTAGCAACGAACCAAAAGCAAGATGTGGTAACATGCTAAAATGGACCTAAGTAAGCAAAGCATCGACTACACTCAAGTAGAAGTAAGCTCGAGGAATGGTCCCACAAAGTGGGAGAGCAAAAAATGTGTGGACACTACCGAGTTAGGATACTATAATATTTAATGAAATCGATCTAATAATTCTAAAATATGATAACACTTGCGCCAATAGTGACAAATAAACAAGTTTGGTAACTCATTCACACAATTGACATGGCACTCGACATATAATAGACAAGCAATATGACAAAATGAGCAAGAAATGTACCTCCACATCCTACGTGAGGCATGTCGATCACCTACAAGCTTTTGATTGGTGCTTCGAGGACCTATGCCACAATTTGAAACCAACGGACTCCCTATAATCACTAAACGAGTTGCTAACTAGCCATGACTCAACAAACTGGAAATCACGATGACTTAGGAAGATCTTGATGCTGCCGTGCAACGGGGTAACCTTTGAAAATCCTCTTGTGTTGTAGTCAACTGATCGTGACAGGAAGGTTAGATGTTGTTGATCAAGCAAGAGAGTGTGTCGGAGAGCTCACACGAGGTAACTGGGCACTCGAAGGTTTGATGGGTCTACATGAGGTGAGCCACAATAGTACAAGGGTGAAGAGGCAGGTAGGGCTTGCATGGTAGAGGCATCTCCATCTAAATTTCAGAGAACAAGGTATTGCGGTGTCATGCAACATGGAGAATCCAAAGGGGTAGATGATGTCAAGCAATGGTGGGGTGCTCTGGAGGTTGTCAAGAGACCTATAGAGGTGGGCCTTTACTCGGGGTACTAAGAGGGAGAGTTGTTGAAGGCGTTGACTTTCGTGAGGGTTGAGGATAAGAGAGGTGAGGTGGTGATGCTATCGTGGGGGAAACAAAGAGGGTGGGGTTGGGGCCAAAAATTGGTGAAGGGCTATCTAGGGATGGGAGGGGAGCCTTTACTACAAGGATAATTGATGAGGGGTGCCTTTACTTGCTGAAAATCATTCAAGTGTCCAGTCTCTAGCGGTATCCACACAATCTGCTTCGATAGACGAGTTCTCCCTTCCTTCGGGCCTCCAGAAACCTTCCAGATCTAAGCTTGACTATGGGAGATCGCCTTCTAGAGAAGAAAGGATGCTTGGGATGTGCTCCAGCTTATGGCTTGTTAGGATTTGGCTTCATAAGTCATTTATGTATAAAAGCTGAAATTTTTCACAAAATTTCAAAACTTCTATAAAATTACGTCCATGCCCTCATCTTATTGACCAGATCTAATGTGTGTGACCCACTAGGCCCAATAGTCAATTTGGTTGAAGCCTTAATTAATTTAAAAGAATAATCCCTTTAAAGTAAATAAAAAATGTTATCTGATAACAGTTTTTACGGCTTTCAGATCATAAAGGGTACAAGTCACATCCTATGATCTCAAATAACTTTGGGGAGTTAAATAAAATCCATTGAGCCTTTCCATCATTAATTACCACACAGATTTAAATCCTCGTTCATACAATATCCCGGCCAGTCAGGGGTTCGGCATTGACTGTCAACCCCTAAGTATTCCAACTCTATGGGATCCTATACTCAGGTTCGGATCAATTGGAAAACTCATTTTCCAATTATCCTAAGTACCTTGGCCAAAGATTTAAAGTACTATTTCATAGGACATTCTCTCTCTCCTATCGAGAGTGGACGATCCCTTGTTGTCTACTCAATTGCCTCCACCAGATTTCTCTTGCACCGAATACATCAACTATACTGGACCATCAAGATGGTGATCCATAAGTCAATAAACAAAGTACAAGATATATTCAGTAAGACATCTTTGGTGACTCAGGTCAAAGATTCAACTGTCCTATTGAGATGTAAGAATAACCTGATAGACAGTTCGGTAAGATACCGATCAGGTTTTCCTAAATTGGTCAGTTCAATGAACTCATTCCAGTAATAAGCACCTATGTGTGTATCTCAGTGTCCCCACACTGATGACCAATGAGATCGGTCATTCTCATCACATAAGAAGACATCACACACACTAACCTATCCGGATTCTTAATGTCCCGTTTCAAGGATCCTATGACTAGGAATATTAAGATCACATACCTCTAGATAATCGATCTCATTATCATGATCTCATCATGATTCAATCATTATTGCATGTGATCAAGAACTTAATTACAATATACGCTTCTAATAAAAGCTAGTAACAAAGTTTTGCCTATTTAATTGAATGAGATATTTCTATAAATGTTGAATAATATCATATATGATTGGCTTGTAGGGCATACATTTCTATCAGAGTGGAGCTGTTTGAGAAGGTGGATTCTGGGTGGGAGAACATGGGAAAGGGATGGCAAATGAGAGGGGACTATTGGGGAGTCAGAATAGATGGGTAAGGTGGTCGGCAGGTTGACAGGATGCTGGGATGTCATCCGAGGTTTACTATTCCTTGGTGGTGGGGAAGTGTCCAAGATAGATCATGGGAGACTCTCGAGAGCCATATGCCTCTAGCTTTGTTGCCAAAATTGTAACCAAGAAGGGGGAAAGGATGAAGAATTGGGCACGGTGTAGACATGCCAAAATTGCTCGATTGAAAAATTCGAAAAATCTTGTTCTCGTGTGTAATACTCATAATTGATAATGGAAGAATTGGTTCTCCCAAAACCACCAAGCTCTCCAATGTCACCTCATACTGCCCTTGGAGCCCCATTCAAGGGAGTGCTTGGAGCCTTGGCCAATAGGGTGCTTAACACCCTGGTCATTGGCCCATCATCCAGAATCCGAAGTCTCTTCGCAAGAACTGAAAAGACACTAATTATGGCGACTTTTGAAAAATACAAGGAGTCTTTCATAAATCTCGTCAAGATCGAAGAGTCACCACTTGTGGGATATGAGGAATCTCTCATAAATATCTTCAAGACTGAAGAGACACCATTTTAGGGTGACTATTGAAGACTTAGGGCATCTTCTTTCTATAAAAGGGAATGCTATTTCAACTTTCTAAAGGTTATATCTTGTAGAATAAGGTCAATATCATGTGCTTGGGTGCCCTAACCTCCCCTCCAATCAAACTTTTCATCCAAACCAAGCTTGGAAAATTGGAAAAAAACTGCAAATCCACCTTGTCGAGATGCAAAAATGAAGAAATTGACATCTTCATCAAGTTGAACTAGGTGGATCAAGAACGCCATTTTTGACACTAAAGCTTCCTCCCTCTTCTTCTCGCTATCTTCTCCTCATTGAAACTAAAGACATCAAATTTGGAGCTTTATAGAAGTTGGGAGAAGCCATCAAAGTGGCCCCCTTCACCATAGTTTTATGGCAACCCAGATACCCAGTCAACAAGGCACTAGGTGCCCCGGAACCAGAACCTTGTTTCCCCCATTTATTGTCTATTTTTTCCATTTTCTTGTTTTGTCTCGATTCCATCTTATTTAATTCATACCATCACAACATATATCTAAGCATTCTTTTACTTGAATGTAGTTTAAAAATCTAAAAAAGGGGGTTAGAACCTAGCCCCTATTTGTTTCATTCTTTTCCTTTTGTTGTTTATATGTTGTTTTATTTTCAAGTACTTCACTTTCATTAGAACTAATTTTTATTAACCTTTCTTATGTTTTTTTTCGGACATTACAAGGTAAGCTGATTAGGGTGGGTTGCATCCATGCCAACCAGTTGGAACAAGAAAATCATCTCAAGCTCTTTCCTTCTGGCCAGTTGAAGAGGAAGAAGAAAGGAACTTGCATCTCTCCTAACTCTAAAATGCCGGTTAGTACACCTTTATTTTATTTTTTGGAACCGCGAGTTCTTGGCGACCACACCTTACACGCCAAGGGTTGAAAGCTTAGGGTTCAAGATAAGTGTGTGTGTGTGTGTGAGAGAGAGAGAGAGAGAGAGAGAGAGTTCTTTTCAACTTATTTTCTTTCTTAATCTCGAGGAAGAGCGAAAATGCCCAAATATATTTGAGCAAGCAAAAGCGAAGGCTATACAATGACTGAATATAAAGACCAAGTAAATTCATAAGTATGCCCGAATCAAAATAATTATTTTACCACAATCGAAATATTAATGATAAAAAATAAAGGTTCAAAATTCCCAGAACAAGAAAAATACCATCTAGTTAGCCATAGTAGATTAGATAATGATTGGGGTTAGTTAGAATAAAGAATAACATGCTAGAAAAAAATGGGAAATAGTGACAAATGACAGCGCTAGATAAATTATAAGAAGAAAAATTGAGATAGTTTAGATGTATCAAACACACACTCAAGGTGCTTGCAAATAGAAAAGCTAGAAACCATTGAAATAAAAAAATAAAAATACTGTAGACTTAGTCAACTTGGAGTGTGTGGGGGGGGTAATAAAGTATGATTGATATGATTTAAATACCTTCTAATTCAAAATCTACATCAGCATCATCAAGATCATATAAAAGCTTGATCATCACTGCATGGGAGACGGAAGGTACGTAGGCACCACTCAGTCCAGGTACTCCGTGGGAACCATCAATGTAACGCAGCATTCCAAAGATCTATACAAACACGTGGGTCGGGAGGGATATAACGGCAGGTGGGGTCAATGACGTAGGCTCCAACTGGCGCACGTACGTCTCGCCAGCTGTTATGGATTTTGTGCCACGTGACACTTGCAGGGCATGTCCCCTCGTGGGCCCTCTGGGCGGCCGCCCGGGCCCGTCTTAATGGGCCGGCCCAGGTTGGTGCAGGTTCGCTCGATATAAAACACGGGGCTCACTGAGTAACGGAAAGAAATCGGATTTGTATGAGTCCAGCGCAGCGAGCCTGACATTGTGGAGCCAACAGTGTGTATAATAAGATAGCGAACAGAAAGTAGAATAAGAGGTGCTGGCCGAGCTTGGCTCGGTTGGCACACGCAGTGCGCCTGGGGGCACAGGGCGGCGGTTCGCTTCTTGGCGCCAAGGGTGAATGGTGAAGTTCGGGCGGGGTTCGAATCTCCGTTACCTGCGGTGCAGTAGGCCTCGCGGTCATTGGGCTATGTGTGATTCAAAAAAGAAAGAAAGAAAGTAGAATAAGAGAGAGACGTCTCCATGAACTGCATCTGTGCAGCAGTCATTACATTTTTTTTTTTGCCAGGGAATAATCAACGGTGGAAGCATTAATTCGTCCGAAGGAGAAAACTAGTGAACCTGGTAAACTGCTTGTCTATTTGATTTATTAAATCGCACTGAACCAATAATCACGCCTCGTCAAATCAAACCGAACGGATAAACTAGTTGACTCCATTTCACACATTTTATTTATATTTCATTTTAATTTTATTTATATGTTGATATAAATTTATGTTGAGTGATAAAAAATATAATTATCTATGATAAAAATTATTATTCTTGATGTCAACTATAATTATTTATCATAACTTAAATTCTATCATTATTTTATTTTACTTATATATATATTAAACTGATGAACTGAACTAAATCAAACCGAATTCACAGTCGGTTCAGGGTTTAGCTAAACAGGCTTGGTTCAATTTGGTTCGATTACCAATTCGGTTTCGGTTTCCAAAAACTGGGTCGAATCGGAACCAAACAATTTACAATCCTACACCTATTCTGTCCCTGTGCTGAATAAACACAGATCTTAAAAAAGATTTTAAATATTCATTTTAGTTCTTCTCTTAAGTATATATTGGCCATGTCCCGTTAGAAGATGTGTTAAATGAACTTAGAAATATGAGGACATCCAATCAAAATAATATTATTGGGCGCCACTCGAGAATCCATGTATGATCTCCATATGCTGTTAGTTTCATCAAATATCATCTTCTCATGGTTAAATTAACAATTGTGGTCGATCCTTTGTTTGTGACCAAGTTAATCATATGATAAACTCAGAGCTAAACTGTGATTTATTATTTTATTGCAATAAGTTTCATCCCGTATGGCTTGTGTACACATATGCGAGTTGTATATGTGCATATGTGCCCAAGTGTTATACACACACACACACACACACATATATATATATATATATATATATGATATGTGCTTTGACACCACTTAACTGCTCCACAAACACGAGTCAGCCAATAAATATGTTATTGGCACGACAATCCTTTTAGTAAATGGAAACAAGGTGGGCTCCTGCCAAGGCCTAGTAAAACAATGACCGCAGACATGGCTCTTCTTTGTCAACTGAAGTTTTGGTTTCCCCATGCCCTTGGTCTTATGGTTAGTTTGATTAGAGTTTCAAAAACGATATTACATCAGTACTGATATTGATATTTCTAAGAATTAATGTCCTGTTTGATAACAGTATTATACACCTCTATCACTATTAATTTTAAAATTGATATCGTTGATAATCACTTTAAAGTGTTTGGATAATAGTATCAATTTTAAAATTTGTATTGTAAACAACACATATTGTGTAATACAAATGTCAACTTGTATCAATTTTGATATTGATACTTCATCTTCTAGAAATATCAATATCAATACTAATATAGTATCATTTTTGATACTGTAACCAAACGGGCCATAAGGTATTAATATCAAAATTAATACAAATCGACACTTTTTTCATTGTGTGTTTTGTTTGCATAACAAATAAAAAAAGATATTATTAATCAAACATCTCTAGATGATTAATATTAATATCAATTTTAAAATTAATAGTGATAGAGATGTTTGATGATGTTACCAAACAAGGTCTTAGCTGGTGACTCGTAACTTGGGTTTTCCCCCGAACAATAGCTCCGATGTTGTCCACTAGGTCAGATGCCACTCGCACATTCTCTTAGCAAATACAAAACCACTATATAATGGCCAGTTTGGTTAGAGTTTCAAATTTGATACTATATCAATATTGATATTGATAATTTTAGAGGTTGGAGTATCGATATCAAAATTGATACAAGTCGACACTTGTATTACATAATGTCCTTTGTTTTCACTATCAATTTCAAAATTGATACTATTAACCAAACACTTCTTAGTGAATATTAAGAACATCAATTTTAAAATTAATAGTGATAGAGGTGTTAAATAGTGTTACCAAACAGGGCCTAAGATTCCGGACCTTTGGAGGATGACTATGACTATGGCCACGCACCCCAGTGCACGGGTGCACAATAGTCTCATAGGCAGCAACGTCAAAGGAGCACCGTGAGACAGCCAGTGGTGCCCTTTGGTGTGGCTGGGGTTTCTCATATCATCTTGTGCCATCATGAAAAGAAAGAAAGGGTAAGAGAAAGAAACATAGAGAAAGAGTGAGTCCTCTCTCAATTGCAGATCCAGTAGTGTTTCTTATTGGATCTATTTTAGTGCCTTGGATCCGAGTTGTGTGGATCTAGTGGGATCCACTTATTAAGCTGTCAGATCCAAATTTGTGGATAGAGTTATCTGGTATCGCCCGTACCTATTAACAAGACCCAAATTCTAAAGGAAGAGGTATACCGATCGGATGATTGAGATTAACTCAACTTGATCAAATGCGGTTGGTGGCATAATTAGTAATTACATGATTTAAGAGTATGCCTCTAGATTTTCAAGCACTCTAGGATTTATTAGATAATGTTTCTCAGACGAATTCCAAATTGATAGAGTTGATAGCTATCATAGGCATACTCAATTGGGACTATGGGTGCAAGCCATGGAATGTCAGATCAACTCTTTCATATTTGGGCTGGTTGGGCCACCTGACCAGCCCAACTCTTTCAGATTTTGGGCCTAATTGATCTGATTGAGACCCGAATCAGCTCATCCAACCCAGAATCAAGAATTAGTTAGGTCAATTGGGGTTAGACAAGGTTGACCAAGTTGGACCAGGTCAGCAAGTTGGCCTCGACTACCCCAATGGCTCCGGGTCATATCAACTAACCCATTCTGGTCCAATTAGACTCGAGCTGCAAACTCTGGGCAATTTTGGTCAGTTGGGGCCCAATTGACCTGCTCCTAACCTACTTTGGTGAAAACAACTCGAGCCGAGTCGAGTAAGATGGTGTTTAAGTTTGATTTGGTTATTATAATCCAGTTGAAGTTCAAACTTGAGCCCTTATGTGTAGGTTTGACTTTTATTCAATCTTGACTCATTACTTAATTGAGCCAAGCTCTAACTTGAGTTCAAATAGTAGCTAGACTCAAGTTGAGACCAAACTTGAGTTTAAATGAAATATGAACTTGTTTGTAAAGTGCAATCTTAGTCTAAACTCATTCGTAAAACTCAAACTTGAGCAATTTTCTGCTCCTCAATTTAAGTTTGAACTCAAATTAAATTTTATTTCAACTTATTTCATATATTTAAGAAATGTTATACAACTATTAATACTCAAAATTTTAAATTTTAAATAAATATTTAATTAAATATTTATTTGAATTACTCACGAGTTTATTAAATTGAGCAAGAATCTATTTAAGGTCATCATGTTTCCGAATCGAGATTCTTTTTTGTTCAAGCTTGTTTGTATAACAAAATAAATCAGTCAAGACAAACTATTATAGAATTGAGTTTTGAGTAACTTGTCAAGTGTATTAGTTTATTTGCACTTTTAATTGAGAAATTTTGAGAACAAAGAAAGCAAAAGTCATTATATAGAAGGATCGATGAGATTCTCTATGGAACCCTATAATGACTATGAGTCTATGACAATTTGATTGTGGCAAAAATTCTATGAAGAACAACCATAAGTGGGGGAGACTAGTGAAGGCTCTTCACGAAAAGATGAACAAATTAGAGAAATTGATGGGGGCGTGAGATGTAGACACCAGGAATAGCATGAAATAATTATTCACTTTGAAAGGTGAGAGTAAGTTCTAGTTTCAAGTCACTATCAAATGTTGAGATATAGACACTAGGAATAGCATGATATAATTATTCACTTTAAAAGGTGAGATTAAGTTCTAGTTTCCAAGTCACTGACAAAAGTTGTTAATGAAAAATAAGTTGTATGAACTAAAAATGGCTAAGAGAGATTAGACAGACATCTTGACAAATTTAGCATGATATTGATAGTGGTGTTTACCATGGATGTGAAGAACAAGAAAAGGAATAAGATATTTCTCATATTGGCGTCATTATTGATGTGGGACCATTATATCACATCTACATAATTGTTCAAAAGCGACACTCTAATGCTGACCACCATAATTGCTTTATTGATCATAAATGAATCGTATAGCAAGAGTGAGAAACAAGAATGTCAAATGAGAGTCATGATATGAGCTCAAGTGAAATTCAGAGAAGATTAATCAAGAGCCGAGGAAGATAGAATAACAAGAGTTGCGGTAAGGTGAGGGGTCACATCACATGTACTACTATTGTGACCAAGAATACCATATAAAACGAGATTGTCTTACATGTAAAAAGAATACATGATTACGAGAGAATGTAGAAGCGTCGTCAACAGTCAGCCGAAGGCAACAAAGAGGACAGCGTAGAAATCCTCCATTTGACAATCGTAGGATAGAAAGATCATGCTTGAATTTTAGACTCTAGTTAGTTTCACATATGCATGAATTATAACAGTGTTCAATAGTTATCAAGAATGCTGAAACAGCGTGATTTGAATGGTGAATGGCATAAAATACTAGGTTGTATGCAATAAGTTCAGGAGTGCGAAGACACTCAAGATTTTAATATTGCTGAGCCCTATGTTCAAAAGATTACTGATACACACTTGAAAATGAAAGTCTAATAATATGCAGGGAAGCACATATCTTGTTGAACGAGTTGTTAACGAATGACGTGATCAAGCTACTTAAATTTTAACTCACATATGTCGTGATCAAGCTACTTCCGCACCACCAACTTTCAAATTTCTTTCAAATCCCCGTCGTTCGAGATCTGAGTACAGAAATCTCCATAACTTTCTACAAAATATGAAGGCTCAAAAAGCAGTTACCTGCGGCTGTGGGCCTGCATATTCCTTCTTCATTTGTGAGGAATAGACATGAATTCTCTGCCCATAGCACCGGGCGTTGAGATCGATACCACATTTGCTTGATGCCGATGGAGAGAAGCATCAGATAATGCTCATTGCAACGACATAAGCTTGGAGGATGGTGGCAGTGGCACATCTCGTCCACAACACACCCAGAAGGTCTGACATGTCGAGTGGGGACTCTCCACTAGACTGCTTCAGTTGGAGAAGAATAAAAAAAAGGACTCAGAAACAAGTAACATAACAAGAATGTGTTCTTTCTCTGATGCATGGCTTCAGACCATAATATCACCGTCAACTGTAGACGACGATGGCTTCAGAACATATGATCACCATCAACTGTACACGGCGATGGTAGACAAGAATACAGTGTCCGGCATGCATAGACACGATAATCAGCCGAGGTCTTTTTCCCCCTCTACACTCCTCTACATAACCGAAATGGAACGGGACGATACATTGCAAAATAAATAGTTCAAAGATGGAATGAATAAATTACATGGTGGGGGATGGGTTTGGGAAAAGCCAGCAGATTATTTGGCGAAAGAATGGTGGCGATTTCCCCATATACAACGAGAACTGTAATGCTGCCACTGATTATTGACCAAAAAAATTGAAGAGACCAAGCATGCACTGCTTTGTTCTATTTGTGGGGCTTAAAATGAGGGTATAATCCAAGAATGTGTTCTGGCATGAAATCATGCCTTGTCAGAATACCGACAATTGGATGCCTCTGCAAACACAGATAAAAAGAAAAGATCAAGTTTCTGCATCAGAACACATTTAACAGAGAGCAGCTGAATGTACATGCTAACTTCAACAAAATCTTGCAGTTGAGGAAATAAAGAGAATTGTTCCGCAACTTGAAATATTTGTTCCTAACAGTCCTAGGTTGGGCACACATGCCACTTTCTCCTTTAAAGCAGTGACACTATACTTTCAATGCACGGTCCATGCTCCTAAAAGGCACATTATGCAAACACTTACCATTTTCGGTTATCCAGTGTTGTGGAAATGAACACTTCACACAAGGCCACAAAAAAGCTTGAACAGATAAAGATTTTATTTTGGTAAGTGTTTATGCACCAAATACTCAAGTATGAAAATGGAATTAAAAATCATTTAACATAATGAGTAAGGCAATTATGAGCTTGAGCATAAGTTCCCCAGAAGCATATATGCTAGCATGTTCAATATTCAGATGCATGTGGACGTGGTAAAGCATAATAAAAAGATTTCTTACCCCAGTGGTCTTTGGCACCACACACAAGTGCCGAAGACCAAGCTCTCGGAATAGCAATGCAGCTTTGGCCAATGACATTGTTTCAACAACAGTATACGGTGATGTATTGGTAATTGGATGAAGATCTACATACATTTCCATCTCTTCCTCATTTATGTCCAGGTCTCCCAGCTTCAAACCTTTCCCAGAACCTGCTTTTGCAAAGTCAAAAGCACCAAATCGCCGACATACTTCTGACACACCAGTTGCCACCCTATCCTTCGTGAACCTCTTCCCTTTAAGCAATGTGAGTAAATGAGATCTCAACACAAGCCCACACAATTCAGGAGCATCTGAAAAAGGTGGCTCATCAACCACAGGAAATCCATTATGTCCAGATAGCCTCAAAGTATGCATTATGTTCCCTACTTTTTCTACACCAGAGAATGTTATAAGTGGACCTGAAACCACATCCCCTGCCACTAAGTGCCTCATGTAAGGCTCTGCATGAGCTTCCATATAGGGCAGGCCTTTCATCCTGACAATCTGATCATATACACCCTTGTTGAAGCCATCAGCCACAGTCTTGGATATCAGAAGAACCAGCATAACCAAAGGGAGCATTAATAGATCGTTGGTGAGTTCAAGAAGAATCACGCATATCGAGACAGTCATTCTCATGGTCCCACCAAGGAACGATGCAGCACCAAGAAGTGCAAACAGTCCAGTATCCAAGTCAGAGATAGGACCCAAAAGGGTTCCAACAATGCGCCCATATGATGCCCCAGCAAGGATGACAGGGATGAAAAGACCAGCAGGGACAGCAACTCCATATGTTACAAGACCAAGGAAATATATGGCTACAAAGAAGATAAAAAGAGTGGACATGGAAAATTCATTGTCTGTTCCGCCACTAAAAAGGTTGCGAATGGCGTCATCATTTGTGTTGAGAAAGAGAGAAGCAAGATCATTGTAATGTCCTGGAGGGCACTGAAAGTTCTTGAAGTTGCCAGAGCGACCAATTGTGGGGCACTGTTCAGTGAGTCCTTCGGGACAAGGTGTGCATCTGGCAAACCATGGGAGCCCATATGCACAACAAGAGGTAAGAAGTGATATGACTACGGTGAGGAGAATCTTGGAGGGGGGACCTCTCCTGCAATCAATCAGAAATAATCAAAAGAGAATACATGCAATGACTGAATAAAGTTAATAAGTAGAATGCAAGAAAAAAAGGACGAACCTTAAATTATCAAAGAACAAGACAAACAAAAAATATGTTTGCAAATAGAGGTGCAAACAAACCAATACGCTCAATAAATAGTTCAAAATTCGGCTCAATAAAAGTCGACTCGGCTCGTTTATTATGTTAAATAAATAAGCTTGAACAAAAAATAAAACTCGACTCATTAAACAAGCCAAACTTACAGACTCCAACTCAACTCGATAAACTCGCGAGTATCTCAATTAAATATTCTATTGAATATTTATTTTTAAAAATTAAATTATGAGTATTAATAATTATATATTGTCACTTAAATATAATAAATAATTCAAAATTTGAGTTTAAACTTATATTGAATTTCATAAATGAGTCTAAATCTAAAGTTTCACAAATGACTTTTCATTGATTTTAAATTTTATAAATGAGTTTGTATATAGTTTACGTTTGAATGTGGATTAAACTTTTTTCTAACTACTACTCGAGCTCGAGCTCGACTCGGCTTAATTAAAAAAATGAACCAAGCTTGAACAGGAGTTCAACATACTTGCTAAAACTCGAGCTCAAACTCAAACTCATGTAAAATAAACGAGCCGGGCCTGAACACCATACTACTCGGCTCGGTTCGTTTGCATCCCTACTTGCAAAGATACAATATAAAAATTCATGGAATTGTTTAAACATAATCGTACATCAACTTTAGACAACTCATCAACAATTTAAAGATAATTAAAAACAACAACAACAGATTTGCTCCGTAGATCAAAATTTTTCAGAATATAGCATTCTAGTGTCAACAAGTTTGTTCTGAGCTGTCGAGAAAAGAAGTTCCAAAATTGTCAATATCTAATGGTAGCATTGGCTCAAAGCTTGCAGAATCTGCAAGAATCAGTATTTAAGAGCAATTCCCCTGAAATACGATCTTGCATTTAAATCATCCATTAAACAAAAATAGTAAATTTATGTGTAAACCTCAAATTTTAAAAATATTTGATTTTAATATGACTTTATGGCATGCTACACATTTGAGAGGGATTTTGATGGGAACATTTTTGAGCATCTTTTAAATTGAGTCCTTAAAATGGACTGGTCTGTAAATAGATTTTAGAGAGTCCTTTTCTTAAATTGTTCTCCTCTCCCCCCCTATAAGAGGAGAGCCGATGTACATAGTTAATCAGGCAATAGAAGTGATTTTTGGAAGCCCCACGGGCTGGTTCTCTCCCGCGTAGGGGCTGCGGCCCCATCTTCTCCCCCACCTCCGGCATGAGGTCGGCCTCTTCTTCACCTCCGGGAAGGTCCCCCGGTCTCCCATCCACCCTCCGGAACCGGCGAGGTGCGCCGTCTACCCCTTCCTCCTCATCCTCCGGCCTCCGCGCCGTTCACCTCTTCCCCCCCCTTCTCGGTTCGACAGCCCCGACAGAAGCCTCCGCGTTGATGCCCTTACTCCCTCCCATCCGGAGGCCGGCGAAGTCGACGACGAAGGAAGAAGACGAGAAGAAGGAGGAGCTGCGGCTCGGGGGCAGATCCGGCGATCCCCGGATCTGTACCCCCCCCTTCTCTGCGGCCACCATCGCCAGCGCCCTCCCTCGCGTCCTCCTGCTCGTGCCCGACTGCCAACCACACCCGCCGGAGGAGACGACAGCGCCGGGCGAAGCCGAGGGCGAAGATGCCGTCGGCGGCCGCTCGAGTCACACGCCGCGGTCACCCGCCCCCCCTGCTCCGCCGTCTGCAGCCCCGTCCGGAAGAAGAAAGATGCCGGCGCGAGGCGTCGAGGCCCTCTGCTCGCCCGCCTGCGTCAACGGCTGCCGAGAGCCCCGCTCCCCCCCCTGCATCGCCAGCCCCGTGCGCACCTGCCGAGGACGCTGCGGACACCGCCCGCACTCGCGACGCGCTGCCCGCCCACCTCGGCCTCCTTTTGTCGCGGCTTGCGAAGTCGTGGGACGGCTTCGATGCCGCCACGTCGACACCCGGTCGACGCCGAAGGATCGGCCACGCGACCGAGCGGAGGCGAGCCTGGATGCGCCACGTTCCCCCCGACGCTCGCGCCCACGATCGCGCGGCCGGCGCCGGCTCGCGGCCGGCCGGTCCGCGATCCAGACCCCCCCAGACCGGTTCAGCCGGGTTTTGACCCGGTTCAGGCCGGTTCAACGCCTGAACCGGCCGGTTCAGCCCGGTTCACCCTGTTTTGAGCCGGTTTAGACCGGTTCAGCTTGGTTCGACCCGGTCCGGACCCGGTTCGGGAATGTTTTGGACCGATTCGGATCTGTTTGGGCTAGTTTGAGTCGGTTCATTTCATTTTGGGCTTGCTTAGGTGTTTAGCGGCGATTAACGCCGGTTTAAGTCGCTTTCGTTCGGTTTAGCTCGGATTAGCCGGTTTGTCCCGCATCAGTTTGGTATCAGAGCCCGGAATCGACTCGTTCTCACGAGTCGAGTCTTGGGTAGGTCCGAACCGGTTCTTTAAACTCGAGGTCGAGTTTTCTCCCGGTCGGAGAGAATGATGGGGACATTTTTGAGCATCTTTTAAATTGAGTCCTTAAAATGGACTGGTCTGTAAATAGATTTTAGAGAGTCCTTTTCTTAAATTGTTCTCCTCTCCCCCCCTATAAGAGGAGAGCCGATGTACATAGTTAATCAGGCAATAGAAGTGATTTTTGGAAGCCCCACGGGCTGGTTCTCTCCCGCGTAGGGGCTGCGGCCCCATCTTCTCCCCCACCTCCGGCATGAGGTCAGCCTCTTCTTCACCTCCGGGAAGGTCCCCCGGTCTCCCATCCACCCTCCGGAACCGGCGAGGTGCGCCGTCTACCCCTTCCTCCTCATCCTCCGGCCTCCGCGCCGTTCACCTCTTCCCCCCCCTTCTCGGTTCGACAGCCCCGACGAAGCCTCCGCGTGGATGCCCTTACTCCCTCCCATCCGGAGGCCGGCGAAGACGACGACGAAGGAAGAAGACGAGAAGAAGGAGGAGCTGCGGCTCGGGGGCAGATCCGGCGATCCCCGGATCTGTACCCCCCTTCTCTCGCGGCCACCATCGCCATCGCCGGCGCCCTCCCTCGCGTCCTCCTGCTCGTGCCCGACTGCCAACCACACCCGCCGGAGGAGACGACAGCGCCGGGCGAAGCCGAGGGCGAAGATGCCGTCGGCGGCCGCTCGAGTCACACGCCGCGGTCACCCCCCCCCCCCTGCTCCGCCGCCTGCAGCCCCCCCCGGAAGAAGAAAGATGGCGGCGCGAGGCGTCGAGGCCCTCTCGCTCGCCCGCCCGCGTCAACGGCCGCCGAGAGCCCCGCTCCCCCGCATCGCCGGCCCCGTGCGCACCTCGCCGAGGACGCCGCGGACCCCGCCCGCACTCGCGACGCGCTGCCCGCCCACCTCGGCCTCCTTTTGTCGCGGCTTGCGAAATCGTGGGACGGCTTCGATGCCGCCACGTCGACACCCGGTCGACGCCGAAGGATCGGCCACGCGACCGAGCGGAGGCGAGCCTGGATGCGCCACGTTCCCCCCCGACGCTCGCGCCCACGATCGCGTAGCCGGCGCCGGCTCGCGGCCGGCCGGGCCGCGATCCAGACCCCCCCAGGCCGGGTCAGCCGGGTTTTGACCCGGGTCAGGCCGGTTCAACGCCCGAACCGGCCGGTTCAGCCCGGTTCACCCTGTTTTGAGCCGGTTTAGACCGGTTCAGCTTGGTTCGACCCGGTCCGGACCCGGTTCGGGAATGTTTTGGACCGATTCGGATCTGTTTGGGCTAGTTTGAGTCGGTTCATTTCATTTTGGGCTTGCTTAGGTGTTTAGCGGCGATTAACGCCGGTTTAAGTCGCTTTCGTTCGGTTTAGCTCGGATTAGCCGGTTTGTCCCGCATCAGATTTACTTTATTTTTGAACTGTGAGGTTATTATGAGTTGGTTTGCAACCGGTGTAACTACCAGACCAGTTATTTTTACCACTTATTCCATACCCTGTTACCAAACTGTTGACACCGATATTAAAAAAAAAATAGAAATAAAAGCCCACTCTTCTTGTAAGAGCCTGTTCGTCATAGGGGCTGGAAAGACCTGCAATGTACAAAAAAAGAAAAGAAAGAAAGAAAGAGGAAGAGGGCAGCCAGAATTGTCGACTGAGGAAGACAAGGCTGAAGCCCATTTGGAGCGGCCAGCACATGGGCATCCTAGGCCCAATCCGCGACTACAGCGTTTCCAGCGGTTGGAGATGGAGTCGGGGAAGGTTTTCAGTCAGTTTCACACCGAATCGGACTTACCAAGGGTAGGAAATCCTATGAAAAATGGAAAGACTACCTAAACGAGACTTCCGGAGCCATTGAGGGCAAGGGGAGCTAAATCCCACAAGTTCCGGACTCGTACGAGTCCTTCCCGGAGCAAGACACCCAACTGTGGGAGGTTCCCAACTCACGGAGGAGACTCACGCTATGAAGGTGGTGGTAATCACCGAATGCCAAGGAGAAAAGGAAGGCAGAGGAAGGGAGTCGATCCCACAAATCCCGGACCCCTCCGAGTCCGGCTCGGAGCCGGAAACACCTATTCGGCAGGTCTCCTGATGGAAGAAGGGGACCGGGATGCCTATAAAGCATCCGCAAGGCCAAGAAGCCAGAGATGGGATCGGCCGTAAGAGAGAAAGGGGCAAGAAGCCAGAGATGGGATCAACCGCGAGATCGGTCATCCAAGAGAGCAAGAGTAAGAGAGCAGAGGGATAGAAAGCCAGAAGATAGAAATCGAGAGGAGGATCCCCGAGGGTGAGAGAAAGGAGAAAGCCGGAACCTTGCAGCAGCAGCCGTCGCCGCAGGCCCCTCCGGAAGTTGCCGTCGCCGTCGCCGTTGCCGCAGTCCCCTCCGGAAGTTGCCGTCGCCGTCGTCGCAGGCCCCTCCGGAAGTCGCCGGCTGCCGTCGAGGTTCACCGCGTCCGCCGCGGTCCAGGGCAGCAGAAGAGACCGTCTCCGCTGTCGTCAGGGAGGCCGGAACCGCTTGCCATCGCCACTGTCGTCGGAGGAAGAAAGGGTGGTCGGGGGATTATTTTCCCTCCCACCTATATCCACGGCGGACATATGAACAGTGGGAGGGGGCCCGCCAAAAAAAAGGAAAAGAAGAAGAAGAAAGGAAAGAGGGACTGCGGGCGTGCGCGTGAAGAGGAGGAGCCGGCCGCGAAGGAGAGTTGACTCGCAGATCAACCAAAATGTGGGGCCCACCCATTGAAAAAAAAGTTGAAAAAAAAAATAGAAGAAGGCCCAACAGAGCCTCGACGACAGTGTAAAGAATTGGGCCTAATGGAGCTTTGGCTAGACGACGTAGCAGCAATGGGCCACAGGGAGCTGCGGAGGCCCAATAACATGCTGGACGAACAGTGTTGGAATTCAAGTTTTAAAATCTATTTAATTTAAACAAACCGAAGCAAGCATAAGGCCGGTTCTAAACCCACCTCATGGCTTCGGCTCAACTTAAAAGAATTCAAAACAAAGGGAAACCAAGAGGCCGGTTCTAAACCCACCTCCTGACCCTCTTCTAAGGTAGACATCCAAAGGTCTATAAAACAGACCCCAATGTCTTACCGGTGCAGCAAGCAGTTCATCAACTCATGAAGGAGCCATGAAGATTGCCATGAGCTAATTTCTCACAAGTCTATCAAAGACATGGACATGCTCAGTCTCAAAACAGTGAGATGAGTCCCCACAAGCTTCTCAAAAGCCGGGTGTGCTCAATCTCAAATCAATAGAAGGAATGCCCACAAGTCTATCAAAGACCGGAGATTTTCATCTCAAATTGATCAAACAGGTTCCATGTTCATCAGGGACTCAAAAAGACCTGATTTCTGGTCATTCAAGTTGTAAATCATGTCTCACATTCGAGAAAACAAGTGAAATTCATATTCGGTACATAGATTGATGTTACAAAGAGGAGAGACAACCACATGAAATTTCTGGAATGCAAGACAACAACAAAAAAATTAACAAATGATTCAAATAAATCTGAAAATTCTGAACCTCTAAAAGACTTTAAAATTTTAAAACCTGTAAATCTAAAATCTGAATCTTCGCACAATCAATCAAAACACTCTCAAACAAATCATAAACTCAATTAAATCCATAAACAAAAGATTTTGAAATCTAAACATCTGAAGGTCCGGAGTGTGAATATTGAGAGTTAGAACATCATTTGAAATCAAAGCCTACAAACTTTGAAGCCCAAACCTGCAGCCGAGAATCAAGTCTGAAATTCAAACCTGAAAAATCCGTTAGGTGTGAGAATGAATAGAATCTGTGAGGTTGAAACCAGAAAATCTAAATCTTTCAATCCAAACAGATTTTAATGGTATTCATCAAATCCAAATCAAAACCTGCAATTCGAGATCTAAAAATTTTGAAGTTATAAAAAAAAAGGAATCTGAAAATTGTAAAGTCTGTAAAGGGCGCTTTGAAAGTTGGGACGCACAGAATCTGGAAATTTGAATCTGCAATTAAAGTGTAAAAACCATTTTGGACTCACAAATCTGTGAAATCTGAAACATGGAAAACCGAAAGATCTGAAAATTAAAAGAAGCTGCAGTTCGTAATCTAAAATCCGAAGAGCTCCAAATCTGAAAATTCGAATATGCAGAATCTGAAAATCTTTTTGAAACATGAGATTTGAACTCCAAAATCTGAAAATCTGAAGTCAGGACCTGCAGTCCGAGAATCTTCGAAAAGTATAGGACATGCAAGAAATCTAAAGTCTGAAATCTGTAGGAGATCAAAATCTGAACTTCACAACTAAAACAAGAACCCGAAGCCTGTAAAAATCTGCAGAATTTCAAATCTAAAGATCTGGAAAACCTGAAAATCAGAAATCAGAGCCTGCAAACATAAGATCCTTAAATCTGAAATCAGAAGTCTAAAATCTGAGTATACATCCAAAAATCAAAAACACAAATCAGAAGGGTGCTGAACTTTAAAAATAAACCAAATCAAATTTCTAAGCAAATTTTAATAAAAAAAACCAAATCCAAAGGAAAACCCTCGTCCTGTCAAGCAAATTTAAATCAAACTTCTTAAATTAAAAAGTCAATCCCAAACTCAATCAATCTGTCACTGAATCCAACTTTTTCAAGATTCAAAATTCAAATCTCTCAAACAAATACAAATCAATAGAAAAAACCAAATTCAGCTTTAGACAATCATAATCAAACAAATAACCCATTGAACATCCAAATCAAATTTTCAAACTTAAATTCACTCTTTCAGATACAATCCAAATCAAATTAAAACTCATACCAAATCCAAATTTCAACCAATAAAACAAACTCAAATTCAAACTAAAATCAAACCAATTCAATCTAATTCAACCAAATAAATCTCTCAAATTAAATTCAGATAAATCAATTCCAAATAAATTTAACTCCAATCAAACTAAATTTAAATAATTCAATCCCAACAAAATTCATTCAAAATCAGCTTTAACAAATCAAAATTAAATTCAACTCAAACTAAATCCAAAACAATTCAAATTAATCAAACCAATTCAATTCAAATCAATTTTAACCAATTCAATTCAAATCAAATCCAAACTGAAACTCAAATCAAATTAAGTGTTTGCATTCCATCATGTTCATGGGACTGTTTTCTCCTATGTGTGTATGTGAATGTTTATTTTTGTGGATGCATGTCTTCTACTTCCAATGGATTGCTACGACGATAATCAAGGGTTTTCGAGTAATCTCGATGTAATTAACGTCGGATCTTCGCATCATCCGACGGAGAGAGGTCAAAACAAATTTTCAAAGAAACTAACAACCTCGACATATAATTTTGACACTAGCTAGTACTTTTATGAAATATCATCTATTTTCTTAAAAAGTCAATGCTAAGGTCTGATCCAAATTCAAATGGAAAATGAATTTCCAAAACAAGAAATCTTGAGATTTTTGAGGTTACATCACAAACCAAACACCTCCTTAATCCAGTGTAACACATTTCAAGCGTAGTTATTCTGGTGTAACACATTCCATTCACAACTGGCCCCATGTGAGACTGTTGGACTCCTTCCCATCGACCTCAGAGTGATTCGATGTTTGAGTAACGGCTCAACCATCCTTGATTAACCATCATAGAAATGTATCATATAAAACAATTAATTCAGGTTAACATTCTTTATGACATGAGGGAGTTTTTTTTTCCCATGGCCTTTGATTTGGACTTATTTATAGAATCCATTATGTTTGTGTGTGTGTGTTTGTTTGTTTATTAATTTTACTATGTACAATTGCTTATTAATTTCCCATGGTCTATAGTATAGACCCGATACAATGGTCCTTCCAACCTCAGTTGGCCAATGATAACGGAATCGGTCGGATCGGATCGGAATCGGCCGATTCTGATCCGATTCTGGGCTGAAGGACCAATTCCTCTTGGAATTCTGGAGAAATCAGTCTGAATCAGTGGAATCAATCGGGATCGTTCTGATTCTACCGATTCTGAGGGTGAATCGGTTAGATCGATTTTGGTAGAAGATTTTAAGTTCTGGTATTGGATCCATAGTTGTCAAGGCGCCTGCCTAGGCGCCGCCTAGGCGGCAAGGTGCCTTGTCTGGGGCCAAAAAGGCGCCCAAGGCGCCCGCCAAGGCGCCCAAGGCGCCCAAACAAGGCGCCTTGGATATTTTTACATCATTAAAAAAAGGTTTTGAGGAGTTTTTCTCCCTTGATACCCCTCACAAGGGACACTTATTTAATGATAATTTGAATATATTAATATATTGTATTATCACTTATACTATCATACATATTTAAGATTTATGATTATAAACATATATTATATACTTAATTAAGTTCTTTTTCAGCTCTTTCTTCTCTCTCTCTCTCTCTCACTTATATTATTACATACTTTTTTGGGTTCGGGGGGCTACTCTGCGCTCCCCCCATTTAATAATATTATAACAATATTTTACCATCACTTATACTATTGCAAATATATATATTTTATAATCATAAATAAGTTATATACTTAAATTTTATAAAAATTTATTTAACTTTCTTCTCTTTCACACACATCATATTTACTTATGTGCATTGATAAAACACTCATATTCAATTATAACATAAAAATAATAATTATATTTATGTTTTGTTTATATATAACAACCTCCCGACTCAGCCTTCCTTGAATACTGCCTTGACCGCATAGGCGACGCCTAAGCGGCCGCCTTGTCGCCTAAGCGGAATCGGTACCCTTCAACGCCTTGGGCGCCTTGTCGCCTTGACAACTATGATTGGATCGATACCAGGCCCGATTCAGACCCAGTATCGATCCGATTCTGGCCATTTTAGGGCCAGATTGACAGATTCCGGTTGTCTCCTGCCCTAGCAGCTCGATTCCATAGCGAAGCACAGCGATCTAGGTAATTCCGGCGTCAATTTCGGGTGGCGTAGTGTCGATCCCGGCAATTCAGGGTGGAATCGGTCGATTTTGAGGGCAAGCTAGGCGATTCCAGCGATCTAGGTTGGATTCCAACGATCCAACCCTCGATTTCAGCTTCGTTCAAGCCGTTCCTTCATCCTTTGAATCTTCTTGATTAGATTTCTTCGTCGGAATCCTCATATGCTCATTTCTACGCGTTTCTGACAACTTCGTAATCATTTAAACATATCGAGCAACCCGTCTAACGGGTTGTTCTCTTCCCAAACAACTTTGATCAGGCCGTTTCTTCAACATTCTCATCTTTTTGCTAATATTTTAACACTGAATACATTCATTTTATGGGTGTCTGACGACTCCGAAATGGTTTAAACATATCGAAAATCCCATATAACGGGTTGTTCTCTTCCAGAATAGCTCCTAAACTAATTTCATACACGTCTAACAGTAATGATAAATTGTTTACGTACGTTATAGGTGTAAGCAATGGCCGATCACGACGAAAATGTAGTGTCGACACGTCTATAAGATGTCGGTTGGGATCACGGACACATGGTAGATGTGTTCAAAAAGAGAATTAAATGTAAATGGTGTAAAAATAAATAAATGGAGAAGTATTTTAGTTGAAACAACATATCGACAGAGTAGGTGACAATGTTGAGAAATGTGATAAGATGTCTAGGAGACTGAATGAATAGATGAGAGGCGACCTTACAGGAAGAGTCTCTCAACGTAAGATTAAGATTGAATAAAGAGAAAATTTGCATGATGAGCTCCTTGAGAGAAGGAGGGGATATGTGCCAACCCACAAAGAGAAAAAGAAAGATAAGACAAGAGCTGAACCGAAGCCGGAGAGTGAGAACTCATCCACAAACTTCAAACTCTGGAGAGTTAGACATCCAAGCAACTGTGTAGCAGCAATGGAGGAAGAGAGGAGGAGGGGAGCAGGAGGGTCCAGAGTTGACCATGTTTTTAGTCGATCAACATTGGCTCAACCTACCCACACTAAGAGAGGAAGACAGGAGCCACTTTGTCAGTCTGGTAGTATAAGATCTACGTCGACAGATGATTATTTTTTTTGGAAGCAGAGTGTCTCGCAGATGAATGTTAAACAAGCTATGCAAGGAGTGAAGGCAACAAAAACAGAAGCAAAGAGAATAGTGAGGCACATTGTAAAGTGATTTTTACATGCAAATATAAGTCTTAAAATGTGATATATGTATGTTTTATTTACTTAACATTGTTTGACTAATACATTTTTTTTACTTTAATGTAAACATCCCTACACATGCAACCACCAACTCTTACTTCCAAACTATGATTGATGTCGTTGTTGAGACTGGACGAGAAATGCAAGTCTCTACCAACAGGCATATATATGCCGGTGGGCTGGATGAGGAGGTTCAAGAGTTGAGACAATGGATAGAGTGTTTCAAATTGGTATGGAAGGAGAGGCGCTACACAATTATGTGTAATGGGTGAACATGTATCACCAAGAGAAGCATGCCAAACTTCTTGATGTATTGTTCAGAGGGCACGATATTTCTGAAGTCGGTTGATATTTCGAGTCAGATAAAGAACACCGACTATATTTTTTTCATTGATGGAAGTTGTAGTGGAAGAGATAGGAGAAGACAATGTGGATCAGTTTGTGACTGATAATGAACTCTCCTACAAAGCAGCAGGAAAGAAATTGATAGAGAAGAGGCAACATCTCTTCTGGGTACCTTGTGCAGCGCACTCTATTGACTTTATGTTAGAGGATATAGACATGAAAGCTGCAATTTCCACACTTGTTAGGCAAGCACAAACTATCACTTCTTTCATTTATTAACATCCCCATCTACTACACATCATGAGGGAGTACACAGGAAGGCATGATCTTGTCAGGCCAAGCCCTACTAAGTTTGCCACGAACTTTATTGCACAGGAAAGTTTGCATCAACACAGGCATGCACTGGTTAAGTTCATCAGTCTGAGAAGTACTATTAGTATATAATGGATCACTTGCATAACAAGGAGGATCAGTTGGAGATTCTTGTCAAGGCTGAAAGACAAACCACTGACAAGAGATTCTACGAGAGGATTGTCTACTACTTGGCAATCATTGAACCACTAGTAGTTGTCTTGAAGCTGGTAGACTCAGATAACAAGAACTAAATGGGCACCTTGTATGATGCAACGGACTGTGCAAAGTTGAAAATAAAAGAGAAGAATCCTATAAGGTACAAGAAATAGTGGAAGATTATTAATGATTAATGGGATGGGACATTACATCACGATGTACATGTTGCAGGTTAGTTACTGAATATCTTTGTGTTTGTGCTTATTTACTTTATACTTAGTCAATATTTAGTTTGTTCCTGATGTAATATGCTTAAATTATTGTAGAATATTTTTTGAACTCCCACATCTAATATGGAGGACAGGTGTCCAACGATAATGAGGTGTTACGAGATACATTTAAGTTATTTAGCGCTTGTGCCGATCTTAACAGGATAGAATAGAAACTGAGTTAAAGTAAGACAAAGTAGCATTAATCATGTTTAGTCAATAGATAATTGAAAATAACTAATAATTTTGTATCTATCAATTTTTAGATGCAGCACTATAAGATGAGAGTTAGGGTATACTCAGATGTTGATCTAAGATATTCTTGCAACAAAGTCTCTCCTGGTGTGTTTATTTACATTTTAATAACATGTTTTTATTACATTATTTTATAACTTAAAAGTCCATTAATTACCTATAAGGACTGATTGTTTTTTTTTTGCAGTAGAGTGGTGGGTGTAGGTAAATGTGAGAAGTGGATAGAATCCACTAGCTACAGTTGCTAGTAGTATATTGAGCCAGAGCACTAGTTCCTTTCATTGTGAGAGGAACTAGAGTACATTTAACCTGATACATTCAAAGAGGAAGAACATGTTATCCTCTGATAAGCTGGAGAAACTTGTCTTCTGCCATTATAACATGAGGCTACGCATAAAAAATATTAAAAATCAACAAGATCTCGGAGGAAAGATTTGTGCGGTTTGCAGGTGCTTCATATGAGCCGAGATAGAAAACACATACACTACCACCTGAGGAGGTTGACATGGACCAGATTCTTCAGAAGGATCATTCACTTGCTTCTTGGATAGAGGACAGGGCAACCAAGAATCATCCATGTAATATCTGGTTAAAATAGAATAGATTTTTTTCCCCCGGACTTCCCCCTCCCGCCCGAACTCCTGTCTCCCTCCCGAGTACGTGATCGCGCCTCCCCCTCCCGATATCTATCCCCCACGAGACCCCTCCGGTCTCTTTCTCTCTCTCTCCCTCTCTTCCAGACGTTGTAGCCCTCCTATCCTCTCTTCCCTCACCGTCATCGTGCTCACCGTTGCTGGGAGCTGCCCCGCCACGCCTCCATCCTACGAGTGCCGTCATCCGCGCGCACGATCGCGCCCCCTGTCGCCACCAGCCTCCAGTCCCTCCTTCCTCCTCCCTTACGCCGTTGTTTCCCAGCCCCCTTCTATACAACCACTGCTGTTCGTCGCCGTCGTACGACCTCCGTCGCCGTCGATCGCCTCGTATGACTTCCCCTGTTCCGGCTGGAACTGCCGCGAGACTCCCTCGCCGCCACCGCCGTTGCCAGCCTCCGCCCCCATCTCGTTGCCGTTCGCTGCTGCAGCCCCCTCGGTTGCCTTCGAACGCCGCCGTCGTGCACCAGCAGCCTCTCGGTCGCCGTCGTCAGCGAGCGCCACCGCCGCCTGCCGTGAACATCACTGCCGCCCTCCGTCGCAATCAGCTGCCTTGGTCGAGCCCAGCTCGCCACCAAATTCGCCCCTTCGACCGCCGGCCCATCGCTGCCAAGCCGCCCCGATCCAGCCAGTTGAGTCGCCTGGTTCAACACCTGTTCAGCAGCTTTTGGATTATTGATTTATTAAATCCAGAAATCAGAGTTAAGGCCATAAAAATTAGCAGAAAATCCAAAAAATTCCAAAAAATTCACAGGAGCTTCCAGGTAGGTTTCTCAAGCTCGTCTAATTATTTGACCCCATTGTGATTAGAAAATATGTATGATTTAACTTATGGACCTTGATTTGACTAGTTTAAACTTTGGACTTAAGATTAGTGATTCTTCTCAAAAATCCTTGAAACCAGGAACTTAAAATTGCTATTTTGTATATTATGAAACATGTTTAGCTTGTTTCTGGTTGGGTAGAACTATTTTTTATAAGGTTTGATCTCATGTTAGTTATGTATGTGATTATATGCTAGATTGGACCTAGAATTGAAATATAATTATGTGTAGACTTGAAAAAAAATCATGTGTCATCAAATCATACCTTTTATAACCTGTTTAGGTCAGATTATGGTTGATTACATCAGAACTTAATTTGTTTAGTTTATGTCAAGCTTGATTTAGGTTAATTGTCTTGCATATGTCTAGTTCGGCTTGTCATTTCATACATGTAAATCATGTAAATTTTGATTAGTTTGGTTTCAGATTATGTATTATGTCATTCATGGTGTGGTTATGTTCATATGGTCAAGTTTGGTATAGGTTTGATTTAGATATGTCAACCAAGTTGGTTAGTACAAGTCTTGTCTAGCTTATGGTAAAATAAGTTGTTTTGCATGAAAGATACTAGAAAGTCATGTTTATGTCTTGTGTGCATCATGTGTGTCATTATTTGAAACTTGTTATTAATTCTTGTTACGGCATGTTATGAAGACTTCACCAACCTATTTTAGTCAATTGTCCGTGGGCAGCGGGTAACTTAGTTGAATCCGGCCCTCCCATAGATCCCGGATTATCATAGTTTTTCCCTTAGTGTCACCACTGCCTAAGTGCATTTTGGGCTAGCTTAGTATATGTTACTTCTATATATATTAGAGCTAGTGAATACATTTTGTACATGTGATGTGAAGCAAGATGGCCAATTACTTGTTATTTGATTGTGTTTGAAAGGAATATGAATTTGTGTTAATTACATGTCATGTATAGGTGTTAATCCATGATTAGGTTAGAAAAACCAGATCTGTCCTATGTTAGTTCGGTCTTGTTAAGTCAAGTCTTGAGATCATTTAGATGATATTTGTCTAGCTTGTATGATCTTGTGTGTTTTGGTCTAGAAGTGTATAGCATTGACATAATTGTTTCCTTAAAGTTAGCTCATGGTTTGGATATGGGTTGTGAGCTTAATATAGAAGACATTCTATATATTTGCATTTACATCTCAATTTAAATATGTTATCTATCATTGCATGATTATATGTTAGTTATCCGATTTGTGGGAAATTGGTGTAAATCCTACGTAGTCCCCGAACTCACCCTGTTGTGAGATATATTTTTCAACAGGTATTGAAGATCAAGAGCTTGGCTTGGAGGCTGAAGAGGAGCCCGTGGAAGAACCAGCATCCCCTAGAGTTGAGGCATAGAGATCTTTTTCTCTTGTTAGGTTGCTTGGTTAAGATTTTTCGGTTGATATGTAATTGAACTATATCTAGTTGTTTCATTTTCTTTTGAGATAGAATTGGTGATTGAATTTGGATTAGTGTTTGGTTATTAATTGTTAAGGTTATGTTGAGATCTTGTGATTTTAGGCGTGGACTTAGTGTTTGGAGTTGATTCATGTTTGTTGGGTTATGAAATCCAAGTGATGGATTTCTCTCACTATCACGACGTTAGGTGTTTTTCGCTACGTAGTTGTGGTTGTGTTGTATTTTTCTGGGTCATGACAATCCAGCTAAGTTTGATCCTGATGACCGTGCATAGACAAAATGAGAGTTATATGATCATCTTATCGTGTGATAATGTTATATCTTATTATACCTTTTGCATCTTATCAAGTTAGACATCTTCTCATGTTTATTAGCATGTTGTCATGTTATCATATTAAAATCATTAGCATATTATTCCTATCATATATAGATAACACTTTATGCATGTTAAATGTTACATTTCATTTTTAACAAAATTTTCTAGTCCATATCTCATTTTTATAGATTTTTTTTATTTTTTTGAAATTTTCTTAAGTAAAAACATCGGAATCGGCTTTCCTTCCCACGAATAGGCCTATTCCGACCGATCCGATTCGAATCGGATCAGATCGGTATGGACCGATTCCGATTCCAGAATCCTTTCAGTTGGTAGATCTACTCATATCCAGTCTCGGGACATGTTATGGCCATAAGTTGATGGATATAGCTCATATCAAGTCCCATTTACCTGATATGAGCTTCTTCTTCATCGGGTAAGCCGGGGAAGTAGCAATTTAGGGGTAATCCTCCGCCACTCTCCACCGCCTTTGCCACTCTCCACCGCTTCTATGTAGAGATCTTGCCGAAATCAGTAGTCTAGCTTGATCTGATGGGGACATATTTTGGTAACTTTGGAGTTTTTCTTTTAATTGTGTCCCTGTGAGGACAAGTCTGTAAATAGTCAGTTTAGAGGGATCCTTTTTCTTAAAAATCTGTCCATCCTCTTTATAAGAGGGTCCGATGTACATATTGAGTTCAGTGAGTATTGGAATTTTTAGAAGCCCTTCGGCTGGTTCTCCCGAGCAGGGGCTCTGCCCCATCCTTCTTCTTCGGTTCCCCTCCCAGGCGATGTCTCTTTTCCTCTCCCACCCTCCGGATCTGGCAGGTGGCCAGTCTACCTCCCTCCTCACCCTCTGGCCTCCGTGCCATTCTTCTCATCTTCCCCTTCTCGGTTCGACAGCAATGACACGCCAGCAACGATCCTCGTCTCCAACTCCATCTCTTCCGGCGCCGCTTAGGGACGAGAGAAGAAGAAGACGGTGAAGAGGTAAGAGGATCCGGCGATCCCCGGATCCTCCCTCCCCTGCGGTTTCCTCCCGACGTCGTCCCCGACTCCACCCGCCTGCGCGCAGCAACCGCTGGATGCAGCCGCCGTCCCCTTCTCCGTCGTCCGCGAGGTTGATGGCCGGACATCGCCGGAGGCGCTGAAGCCGTCGCCTGCTTGCTCCGCCGCCTACGCATGGCTCCGTCCGACGATGACGATGATGCCGCAAGCGCGGGCGAGTCCAGACGGCGAAGACGACGCAGGTGCCTCCCGCGCTCGCCCTTTTTGTCGCGGCCCGCGACCTCGCGGGACCGCAGCGATGCCGCCACGGCGTGAGGACGACGACAGTCCTCGCGCGGCCACGCGACCACCCGGCCTCGCCCGCACGGACGGCCACAACCCCCCCGGGGTACGCTCGCGAGCGCGGGCGACACTCGCGACCTGCCGGCGCTGATTCGTCCGGTCCGGTTCGCGGCCCAGACCAGCCGGTCTGACCGGTCCGACCGGATTCAGACCCAGTTCAGGCCGGTTCGAACCGGTTCAGCGCCTGAACTGGCCGGTTCAAGGCATTTTGAGCCGGTTTGGACCGGTTCAAGCCGGTTCGACTCGGTTCGGGGTCGTTTCGGGTCTGTTTGGACCGGTTGAAGTCCGATCCGACTCATTTTAGGTTCGTTTAGGTCCTTTAGTGGCAATTAACGCCGGTTCGTTTCGTTTTCGGTCCGTTTTGCCCGGTCTAGCCGGTTTGTCCCGCATCATGATCCCAATGAAAATCAAGGACAAGATCAACTGCTCTTGAAACCATGAAAAAAGTTGGTTACTTAAGGACAACGAACCCCCACCATCAGAGGCAACTAGTTGGGGTTAAAAAGTGTTTATGGTGGCCCATCATATGCTTCATGTTCCCGTCGTTGACCTGACAGACAGAGTTCAAAAGTGATGAGCAATAGGCATCGTCATGGTTAGAGGTGCAAACGAGCTGAGCTGAGTCGAGTAATATGGTGTTCAAGCTCAGCTCGTTTATTTTATGCGAGTTCAAGTTCGAGCTCGAGTTTTAACGAGTATGTTGAATCTTTGTTCAAACTTGGCTCATTTATTAATCAAGCTAAGTAGAACTCGAACTCGAGTAGTAACTAGACTAAAATTCAATCCATATTTAAGCTTAAGCTATATACAAACTTGATTATAAAACTCAAAATCAATGAAATGTCATTTGTGAAACTCTATATTTAACTCATTTATGAAACTCGGTCTAAGTTTAAATTCAAATTTTGAATTATTTAATACACATAATTTAATAGAATATTCAATCGAGCTACTATATAACTATTAATACTCATAATTTAATTTTTAAAAATAAATATACAATAGAATATTCAATCGAGCTACTCGCGAGCTTATCGAGCCGAGTAAGAGTCTGTTCAAGCTCGACTCGTTTAATGTGTTGAGCTTTATTTTTTATTCAAGCTTGTTCATTTAACATAATAAACAAGTTGAGTTGAGTTTTTATCAAGCCAATCTACAAGTTACTTGTCGAGTGTATTGGTTCATTTGCACCCATAGTTATGGTTCGCCAAGCAAGGATCGCGATTGGTCCCTAGATCGGTGGGGACCGATCCGATCGGTCCGATCCAGGCCGATTCGTTGGAAGAAAAATCGATCTGGATCGACCCTTAAACAAACCCTAAAACACCAAAAAATTAACTAAATAAGGAGGTAGATTGGATTTCAGGCCCAAAAGTGGCCTGGAATCACTGCCACGGCAACAGCTTGCCGCCGTGACGTCTTCCCTGCTCGAGACCTTACCGGGTCCATGGCCAAGATCCGGTGAAACTGGTAGGGTTTGCGTATCGGGTCCATGGGACCCGATACACTTAAAATGGCAAGATCTGGTGACTTAAGTCACCAGATCCGTCGCTACCGGGTCCCGATGGACCCGGTAGCTTCATCTTCCCCGCCCAATCCGGACCAATCTTCGGTCCGGATCGGTAGTTCCGCCGGGAATCGGATCCGATCCGATTCAAGAATCGACCGATCCCGATCCGGATCGGCCGATTTTGCAATCCTTGTCGCCGAGTCACCACCGGGCTAGATCGCATCGGCTGACCCTGTCAATTTTTAGGCCGACTAGTCCGGCGGTGACCTAGTTGGCTCGACCCAGGATTGAGGGAGTAAGGTTCCTCAATTGCAGAGATTCGTCATCAAGATTGTAAGCCTCACTTATAGTGCATCTAGTTGTGAGTGCAAATGACGTACCTTTGATCAGCTATGCACTAGTAATATTCATCTTTTTTTAGCATGTTTCATTTGAAAATTTAAAGTAATTTTCGACTTTATATTACAGGTGCACACAAATAAAAGAAATAGGTTAGAACAAAAAAAGCTAAATAATCTTGTCTATGTCCAATACAATCAAAGACTTCGAGATCGTCATTTTAGGATAAAGAAGTTTAATCATGATCCTATTTCTTTGGATGATATCGATGAGGCCGATGAGTGGATTACCAGAGATGAGGAGGACTATGTGTATGAAGGAGAGGACCTCACATGGAGGGAAGTTGAGCTAGCAGCCGGTGTTGAAGAAGAAGAAGGTCCACCCACCAGAGCCAACGATTCCGGCCGATTCCTGGAAAGGGAATCGATCCAAGAATCGGCCTGGATCGATTTTTTTTTGAATTTTTTTTCATCAAAAAATTTTAAAAAAATCAGAAAAAAATCTTAAAATTAGAAAATGAGTTAGAAAAATTTTTAAAAATAAGATTAACATTCATCTACGGGACCACATCGAATAATTACTAATGAACTCCACTTGAAGTCAAGTACATATTCCATTGATTCAAAAACTAATTAATTGATACATCATAAAAATATAAAAAATAAGAATTTACATCATATCAATCTACTACCAATATCTAGGATATAGATATTGGTCTTCCACCTCTCCCTGCTGCTGTCGACGCTCCTGAGTAGGGCTGTTCACGGGTCGGGTCGGTTCGGTTTAGAGGAAAAATTTCGTAATCCAAACCAAACCGAAACGATTAAACAACCCGAACCGAACCGACCCAAACTATTTCGGGTTGGTTCGGGTTAAACCGAAACAACTCATAATTATTTACATTATTAATAATTAATGAGAACCAACTCATTATCTTAAATCTTATGTTCAAAACCATTATTTAAATGATATATAATCATTTAAACATAGGTCTAAACAAGCCACCGATGCAATGACAAAGAGGCCTTTCAGCCTCTTTTGAAGAGCTCCGCCTGGGCTCCAGAGTAGTCCATCCGATACGGGACTAAAAGAAGGTGTGTGTAGCGCGAACAAGAGCAGGAGCTTAGTCCCATATCGGCTGCCCTAAAGAAGTTTAGATGTTTATATACTCTTCCCTCTTTGCAATAGCAACAACGTGAAGCTAACGCGGGTGTCCACCGTGGCGGCTTGAATGAGATGGGTTATATTCGGGTTCGCGGTTTGGATCGGGTTTTATCGGGTTAAGGTTTTTTGAACCCGACTAACCCGCTTCACTTTGTCAACCCGATCCAACCCGACATTATCGGGTTGGTTCGGTTCGGTTTCTCGGGTTGACCCGAGAAGTGAACAGCCCTACTCCTGAGTTGTGCTCAGTCTTGTATATTGTCCGGGACCATATCCATATGAAAATAATGCCGATGCCAAGCTATCAAGGTCGTATGGATCGAACTACGGGACGACCGGGACGTAAGCAGAGAGGATGGTGGAGGTAGAGGATGGTGGAGCTAGTGGTGGTGGTGGAGGAATCCACTGCTGGTAAGCCTCGCCAAATGCTGGATACTGTGGCTCTATAAAATGATGTCGTGGTGCCTGCTCATCCAATGTGTAATTCGGCTTTGGATGCCGTGAATCAGGTGACCGAGCTGTTGCTGATGGCCGTGTCGCTGGTATGCACTCCTCGTCATCATCAACTGAGGAGTGAGAAGGAGCCTGCGTGCTGTCATCTAGGCTCACAAGACGCCTAACCTCTAGCTTCATTCTCTTCCCCTCTTCAGCCATCTCTGAAATACCAGAACCCAAAGAATTTTTTAGCTTTGTAAATCCGCCCAATTTTCGTGCAGTCACTTTTGTTTTCGTTTTCCCTGGACTACAAATGGGCTGGGTAGTGGCGGCTGAGACTGGAGCTGGGGCTAAAACTGCAGGTGGCTACTTCATAGTTGTTAGGGCAGAAGAAGGCCCTGCCTGAGCCTGAGAAGTAGGTTGAGGTAGAGCTGGAGCATCCTTCTCGGCTTTAACACCATCCAACTCTCCTTCAGCCCATGCACGGTCATCGGGATCAAACTCAGTTGGATGATCCCTGGCTGCCCTCTCCTCTATCCAAGAGGCAAGTGAATGCTCCTCCTGGAATATCTGATCCATGTCCACCTCCTCAGGTGGTGATGTGGCGGAGGTAAGCCTCTGCTCGTATGGACCACCTGCGAACCGTGCAAATCGCTCCTCACCGATCTTCTGTCGATTCTTGATATTCTTGATGTGCAGCCTCATATTGTAATGACAGAAGACCAGCTTCTCCAGCCGGTCTGAGGTCAACCTGTTCCTCCTTTTTGTATGAATCAGGTTGAATGTACTCCAGTTCCTCTCACAATGAGAGGAACTGGTGCTCTGGCTGAGTATCCTGATACCGATGGCAGCAAGTGGATTCCATCCACTCCTAGTATTCACCTGAACCCACCACTCAGCTGCAAAAAAAGAAAAGAAAAGGTAAACAATTAGCCCATCATCTTTAATCACTTATATGAAAATAAAATAAAATCTTCATCATAAATTAATATACCAGGTGACACTTTGTTGCACGAATATCTCAGATCAACATCAGAGTATACGCCGACCCTCATTTTATATTTCTGCATCTGAAAATTTTTTAAAAAACAATCATTAGTTGTCTAATAATTAGTTGCTCCTAAGTATTGAATAAACTCCAACTTACTTCTATCTCAGCCTCTATCATATCCTGCTGAGATCGGCAGAGACGCTGAATAACAGCTAGTGTACCCCGCATCACCTCATTGTCGTTCACCACCTGTCCTCCATATTGGATGCGGGGATTCAAAAAATATCCTGCAAGAATTTAATAGTTAACATTATGAATAAGACAATCATTGAATAAACTTAAAGTAGGTAAGCACAAATATTTTTTTTAATCTACTAACCTGCAGCATACACATCGTGGTGCAAAGTCTTATCCCATCAGTCATCTATAATCTTCCACCACTTCTTGTAACATCTGGGATTTTTTTCTTTTATTTTCAGTTTTGCCCGGTCCATGGCATCATACAGCGTGCCCATCTGGTTCTTGTCATTTGAGTCAACCAACCTCAAGACAACTACCAGTGGTTCAATGATTGCCAAGTAGTAGGCAATCCTCTTCAAAAATCTCTTGTCAGTGATCTGCTTCTCAAACCTTACAAGAATTTCCAGCTGCTCTTTCTTGTCGTGCGAGTGGTCCACCATATAGTTATAATAGTCCTTGGACTGCGTGAACCTAACCAATGCATGCCTGTTCCGGTGTAAACTCTCCAATGCAATGAAATTCGTGGCGAAACGAGTCGGACTAAGCCTCACCAGATCATGCCCTCCTGTGTGTGATCTCATAATATGTAGCAGACGGGGATGCGAATAAATAAATGACGTGATCGTCTGCGTCTGTCTGACAAGGGTGGATACACTCTCCTCCTTGCCTATATCCTCCAATATGAGATCAATAGAATGTGCCGCACAGGGCACCCAGAACATATGCTTCCTCTTCTCTATCAGTTTTCTCCCAGCCGCCTTATATGAAGGTTCATTGTCAGTGACAACCTGAACCACATTATGCTCCCCGATCTCCTCCACCACCGCATCCATCAAAGAAAAATTGAAGTCGGCATTTTTAATCTTCCCAGAAGCGTCTACCGACTTCAAAAACGTGGTCCCCTCAGAACAATACACCAAGAAGTTTATCATACTCCTCTTGGTGATACCTGTCCACCCGTCGCACATAATTATGCAACCCCTCTCCTTCCACACCAATTTAAATCCATCCATCCACTCCTTCAACTCCTAGACCTCCTCATCCAGCCCAGTGCCGTATATATGACTGTTGTCCGGGGCTTACAAACCCGGTCCAGCCTCACCCACGGCATCCACTATCGTCTGGAAGTAGGGGCTGGTGGTTGCATGTGCTGGGATGCCTACATCAAGTTAAAAAGAAATTTGGATCAGGCAAAAATTAAGCTTAAGTAAATAAAACACACATAAATGCCATTTTAAAAATGATACATGCATGCAAAAACCACTTCATAATGTGGCGAACGACTCACTTTGCAGCCGTTCCTGTTGCCTTCACCCCTTTCATAGCTTGTTTAATGCCCATCTGCCCAGCACTCTGTTTCCTAAATAGGTACTCATCACTCGACATAAACCGAGTACTAGCAGAATGGCGGTGTGGCTCCTGTCTCCATCCCTCCATCTCCTGGGTAGGGCGAGCCGATGTTGATCGGCCAAGAGTTGGGTCAGCTCTGGACCCTGACCCTCCTACTCCTCTCCTTCTGTCCTCGGCCTCGGCAAATGCACGCTTTCTAGCGTACCTAGCATGTCTAAGCTCGGAGTCTGTAGACTCCTCCTCGCTCTCTGGCTCCGGCTCGGCTAGTGCCTTCCCTTTGCCTTTCCCTTTCCATGTAGGTAAATCTCGGTTCCTCCTCCTCTGGAGTAGCTCGTCGTGCAACTCCTCCCTCTGCTCAATCCTAACAGCCCGTTGAGAGGCTCTACCTGTCATGTAGTCTCTCATCTCCTCACTCTTCTCCCTCGGCACCTTATCACATTTTTTACATTTCCATCTATTCCGGCAATATGTTGTTTCAGCCGGAACACCCCCCCGTTCATCTCCTACCCACACCATTTGCATTGTACTCTCTTTCTGACAGGGTCTACCATATGCCCGTGTTCCCAACCCGCGTCAGAAGGACGTACTGGTGCTGCATCACCTTGATCGATCATTGCTTAGACCTACAATAATTGTAAACAATGCACTAAAAATTATTAAGTAACATAAAAATTGCTTTAGGCGCTGTTCGGGAAGCAGACAGCCCATCAAATACACTATTCGGTATGTTTAAAGGGTTACGTACTTGCCGGAAATGGTAGTAAATCAACGTACGGGATATCCGAAATTTTTCCCGTACAAAGAACATCCAATCGATGTTCTTACAACTTGAACGTAGTTGTTCGATCAAAAACCACCGAGTTTAACCATGCTCGGAGTCGTCGGAAACGCGTAAAAATAGGCGTACGGGATATCCGGAATTTTTCCCGTGCAAAAAACATCGAATTGAATAGTTTAGAACTTAAATGGACTTGTTCGGTCGGAAATCATTGAGTTTAACGACACTCGAACTCGTCGGAAACGCGTAAGAATGGACATACAAAGTTTTCGGCGAAGAAATCTTACCAATAACCTTCTAAGGATCGAAGAAGATGTTGAATCGAGGCCGATCAGAGCTTGGATCAGCGGAATCCCTTGAAGAATTAGCTTGGAATCGCCAAAATCGCTGGAATCGCCGCCGGAATCGCCGGAATCACTGGAATTGCCTTGGAATCAGCACACATAGCTGGGATCAACGCCGGAATCGTCGAAATTCTCGATTCCGAGCTTCAGATCACCCTGGAATCGCCGCTGGAGCACTCATCGCTGCCTGGATCGCCAGAATCGACCTGCGGCGGTCGATTCCGACCCTTTTTAGGGCCGGAATCAGTACGATTCCCGGTCCAGAATCGAATCAGGAATCGAACCGGACTGACAAACCGGTCTTCCGTGGAATCGGTCGGGATCGACCGATTCCGACCGATTCCACGGAATTCCCGCTGGAATCGGTCCTTCTGCCGATCCATGGAATCGGTCGGGATCCACCGATCCGATTCCGGTGATTCTGCAATCCATGACCAGAGCAGAGGCCTCTAAAAGGCAAAGATTGGAGATGGAAAATAGTGTGGCCATTGATGAAGATACCTCAGGATCAGATGAGAAAATTCATGTCCATCTTATTGATGATTCTTTCGACCGATAATTGTGTTAATCGGATGGGGATATTAGTTGAATGTATTTTTTAATGGTGTTTTGAATTTGTAGTTATTTATGTACTTTTATGCTTGTTTTACAATTATTGTTCAAATGTTGTCCACTTGACATATTAATGTACTTTTTGTGATGTATTCATTTTTCTAATGGTCTGATAGAAATGAAATGAAAAAGGGATATCTTTCTTTTTGTTTTTGATATATTCATTTTTAGCAATTTTAAATATATTTTCTGCGTCTTTATTTATTTTCAGCATTTTAAAATGTATTTTCCTCTATTTCAGATATATTTTCTGTATTTCTATGTTTTTCCTGCATTTTTAGATATATTTACAACTTTTTACATATTTTCCCTGTTTTTAAAATAAAAAAATGTAGTCTCAAGTGCCTGAGGCACCCGCCCCAAGCGCCTAAGACGAGACGAGGGGTAGCTCACCTCGGTTGTCTCACACCTCTGACTGCATAGGTACTAAATTTAAACATCTTAGTTAATGAAACTAAAAACAACTACATCCCAATTAACAACAACTAATATTCTTAATTGATGAAGTAACACACTCCTATGAAGAAGCAAAAGTGAGGTGGAATCGGATCCGAGCAAAATGGTGTCAACTCCCAGATCTCAGTGTGGACAGATCCACTCTGACCAGGAATGTTGTCTCAAACCATCCAGAGGATATTAGGTCTTTTGACCCAATATACATATCCGGTAAGCTTTTTAAACTTAGGATATGTACTCTGGATATAGTGACTTAAGTCATTGGATCCTGGGGCTGTCGGGCCCAATGGACCCAATAGGACCATCTTCCCAGCTCAATAGGGTGGGTAAGAACACTGCAGCACCGCAGGGGCACATGCCGCTGGAATCGGTGGCATCTGTCCAGTCTGATTTTAGCAGGAGTCTGGCCGGTATTGTGCATCTCGGCCAAAATCAGATTGGTTGGTGACGATCCAGCTCCGGGAATCAACTGATTCTGTGGAACACGGTCAAAACGAAATCTGAAAATCATCTGAAAGCACCATTGCACAACCACTGGACAAATCTAAAAACATTAGAAGAAAATCATTCCATAGTAAATGCATGAATAAGAAGAAAAGTAAATGTTCAAAGGAAACCTTTAAGCTTAAGTAATAAATTGTAATCAGCCCATGATCACCTAAAACATAGAAAATGCTAAATTAACTTCAATTGAAAACTTGCTTGAACTCCAAAATAAAAAAAAATCAATTGAAGATAAATTTCCTGAACTCCCGAAACAAGTCCAATTAAAATCTGAAGAGAAACCATTCAACCTCTAAATCACTTAACCTATGTAGAAAGAGATAAATATCCATCAACTAATGTTTAGTGAAGTTTTTATGTTGTTTTGCTTTTAAATGCATCAGTGTGGTGGTTAATCAAATATATTCGGTACTTCATTCAGTGTAATCAACCAGCATGTTTTAGATTTTGCATGAGATAAAAGCTTTAACCCAATTTTACAGCCACAAAATTGATGAATCACCAAGCTGCAGAGAAGGGTGAGTGGCATACTCATTAATGATGCTGTAAACGCGGAGGATCTTGTCCAAAAGGAAGTTATAAAGACCTCCAAATATACCTCCAATCACCCCAAGGATGATAACCACAAGCAGATCAGGAGTGCTGTACGTAATATCAGTTGAACTGACATCAAACATTATTAGACCACCTTTTCCAAAGAGCCCACACTTCCCACTCTTGCAGTATTCTATCAATGATCTTAGTACCACAGCAACCACTGCCGTAGTAAAAAATGTCCTCCACAAAAGAGCGCTTCTCCACCTATGAACCAAATATATAAAAATTCAGAATTAACAGATACCTTCACATGATAAAAAAAGGCTTTGTATTTGCATGAATCTACTCCAAATTCCTAATTTGACCTGTATTAAATTTAAATAATAAAATAAACTAAGAGATGCCATTTAAGGGACAGTAACAAGCTTCAGGATAAATTTTTGTTGTTTCTCACAGCTAAATGTATGGGAAACAATCATACAATAACATTTCAAATCAGATAAGTACAGAAAAGAAATCTGCATAAAATGTTTTTTCCTTAAAAATGGATGGTACCACAATTTCATTGAAGGAACGTGTACATAAAGATCAGGTGGCCAACAACAGGGTTACTAGCCAAAATATCAAGAACGAAGTCTATATAACACAGAACCAAGAAGTACATTGTTCCTACTAGTGCTGGTAACAAAGGCCTGCACACCACTCCATTTTCACAAACAGAAGAGCAATCTTCACAAAGAAACCTCATGTTTCAAGATTTGCCACTTCTTTCCCATTTAATTGGCAAAACAGTCGCAGGTAATATCAGCGACCAAGCAACTTCATTACCAAAGCTAGACCAGTAAATGGATCCACATGACCTGCTATTTTGACTGGTAATTGGACCTGATTCTAAGTTTTAAAACAATTTCTAGGAAGTTCAACCGAGAGGGAGTCAGGATGTGAACAAAGATTTATTAACTTGGAAAAGGCCCATGATAAAGTCCCAAGAGAGGTTTTGTGATGGGGATTGGAATGAAAGATGATGCTGGTTAGAATTCTCTTTCTCCACTCATGTAGATTTTGAGCTATTTCTATGGAGATATTTAAATCATCCAAATCATATTGAATTACCCTCCTCCATGTTAGCTTAGGTCTACTATGTCTTTTTTTCTGCTATGTTGATATTTAAATCTGAACAAAGTAAAGAAGAAGAAAAAGAAAGAAAATCCAGTATTAACTGCATTATAGACTCTCGGGACTGTTGACTGCATGTCTATATCTAAGGACCTATAAAACCAGCTAACATAATAACTTACATTTCTCCACAAGTGTGCTTACTGTTGTTCATAAAAGTGGATGTACAATTCATTTCCTTTTCCCCTTTCTTAGTAAATGAAACATTATTAGATTGACAACGTGCAGATATCCTGCTCCTATAGTCCTATGTTCATATTTTTCAAATATATATATATATCATATAAAATAAAAAATTATATGAAAATATTATCTATTAAAGCTAAAAGCTTACCTACAGTAGAAAAGTTGGTATTAATATGGCCAATATGCAAAAGTCCTCTACATTCCCGGGAACATGTAGTGGCAAAAGAAGCTATAGAAGCATAAATAAAACTGGTATGAAAATTACCATGAAGCAGCTTCTTCCAGGGCAAAAAGGACCCCACCAACTGGGGCTCGGAAGGCAGCAGCCACACCCGCTGCAGATCCACAAGTAATCAAGTCTCGCCGATCCCGATCATTTTTGAAGTATCTAAGCCATGTCCATGTTAGATGGTATTTCCGAGATCCACCCTGACCAAGTAAGTTTGCGATGCATGCCCCCGTGTGAACCATTGGCCCTTCCTTGCCTAGAACGAATCCAGCAGAGACACCAAATATGGAACCAACAATCTGAAGTTATAGGAAAACACACGCAGTTTTATCCACTCCATCTTGCAAATGTGAACACAGCATCCCAAAGTTTACATACCATGTACACAGATAATTTCCAAAACAACCAGATAGAGAAGCATAGTAATATGTGTACATGATTAAGCAGCCATCAGAAGAGGATGAACCAAGATGCTCATCAACTATACCGGTCACAAAAGACAAACTATGAGGATCCTACATATGTGTGTCAGCACTCAGCAGAATATCAAGAATAGCATAGCCATGGTTTATCTAACTGAAGTTAAGACGGGCATGACAAAAATAGAAATGCTCTGTTCTTCAGGTTACAAAAAGACAAATGACAACATAATTTGCTGAAATTGTTAGCATTCTAAAGCTTGTATCAGGATACCATCAAAACAGAATTGGAGACAATGATAAGCTCAGATTTATAATATCTGTTAGCATTTCTTATATTGTCTGAGCCTTGACTTCAAAACAGTTTTGATGGGGACAAAAAAATATGTAAATATTTGTTTTGTCATTTTTAGGTTTATTTTTCTGTCAATGTCATTTTTTACGTTTTTTTTAAGGAGTCTTTTAAATGTTTTCTTTTAAGTCCTGAAATGGACATGTCTGTAAATATTTTGAAGTCTGTCCAGTCTTGTAATTGGACTCCTCTTTATAAGAGGAGGAGCTCTATCGATAAGAGACAGTGAGAATTTTTGGAGCATTTCCCGGGTGTTCCCGCGTGGTCTGGTAGTGTAGTTTAGGTTAGCGTAGCGTAGCCTATACTAGTGGTAATGGTAGCGTAGCAGCGGCTGCGGTCTTCTTCCTTCCTCACCCGGCATTGAGCACCGCTTCTCCTCCACCCCGACTGTCTTCCCTTTCTTAGTCCAAGCCGTTCTTTCCAATATTCTCCTTCTTTAGTTCTTCTCCCTCATCACCTGGTTCCCCTACGACAACAGCAAGACGTTCTGAACGGCGTGAAAAAGGTTTCGGATCGGCATCAACGAAGGCGATGGTCCCGGCGATCCCCGGAACCATTTGCGTCCTCGTCGCCGTCCCATTGGCCAACTGAATCCAGCAGTACGGCATCGTCCAACAGAGCGTGACGACGACACGGCATCCTCCCGTCGACTTCAGATCTGTACATTTTCCGCCATCGATCGTCATCCGACGGCGGCAGAACTGGCGAACATTTTCAGCGACGACGGATCTGTGACTCTTCACCTGCATCGGCTTCTCCAGAAATTTCGACAATATCAAATCTCTTCAGATCTGGAGGCCTCTACGTGCGGTCCAATCTGAACTCCTCGCCTTCTTCCCAGCTCCGCTTGCTCGATGCCTATGAGGAGACGATGCCGGAGGGCTGCTGCAATGCTGTGCGAAATCTCAGGGACTTCTGCACCCTGCTCTCCCGCGAGTGCTAGCTTCCCTGTTTCAGCGCACCTTGCCATATGCCGTCCTATTCGTGTATTGGCCATTCGCAGCCGAGGAAAGGGGATCGACGCAGAAATGGATAAAATCGCTGCATCCCCATCCGAGCGCCGGGTTGCAAGGAAGCCGATGATCGAGAGCTGCCGGCCAAGATGTCGCGCGCGTGTGGGATCCAGAAGCTTCCGCGGTGCCACCCTCTGCTCACGCACGTCCGGAGGTGTGCCCCAGTGGGCCCTGCTGTTCCCACGTGAACGTCCGCCACCAAGGCCTCCAGATGGGCCATAACTAGGCGTACTTGGGCTGAGTTTAAGAGGCGTGCGTATACAGGACTCCAAAACAGCGCCGAACAATCTCGTTTGATAAAAAAAAACTAATAAATATACATAGATTTTAAGTGTTTTACTTCCGATCCTAGTATTTTGATCGTTTAGTCGTCTTTATCCATTTTTCGTTGATTTGTCCCGCATCAAGTTTGTGCACTGTGTGTCATATAATACTTGACAGTTAACACACTTGTCCTTTTCATAGTTTTAATTGTCAGAGTATGAAGAAATGGCAAAAATGGCATGATGATTACCATAAGATGAGATGAAGGATGAACAAATCAAAGACAATCCAAAAGCAAAGACCGCATCATCGTATATGTTGGCCGACATTACCTTGACAAAGAGGGTGCTAGGAGCCAGTATAGAGTGAGCATCTATTCCATTAAGAAAAGCTTTGACTTCAGGAATACCTGATCCAGCTGCTGCAGGTGCAATGTAAGCACAAATAGCAGCTGCAAGAGCTGCAAGAATTACGTTGCAGCCAGCAAATACAGCAAATGCCAAATAGTACCTATAATGAAAATAAAGCCAAAGATAACTACATAGAGTCCTCAAATATATATGTCAGCTTCTGTTCAAACTAAATAGCCTTCCCTACGTGCAGGCAAAATTTTCATTTACCTATGCCGAAGCATGAGGTCGATCGTAAGCAATAGTTTGAACCCTGCAATGTTCTCGATAGCAAGGTTATTGAAGAAACCCACGAGACCGGTGCCCAACCCAATTAAGAGTGCAAGGGTCCACTTGAGTACAATGTATTGGTATATCTGCACCTTCTTTCTCGACCTCCAATCCTGCTTATATAAATCATTCTCTACAATCCTATGAAACAAAAATAAAGCATTAAACAGAGAACCGTAACAGACACAAATGAAACCCGGCTAATCAAATAGACAATCTCAAGAAGCGTCTTAGGAACCGCTCGATTCGGTAGGACTTACTCGTAATCTAGGCTCTCGATCGGGCAGACGTTGGAACCAACAATGGCAATCTGCGAGGTGGTGTTCATGGTGCGCTTCCGCAACAGAAGGGGCTGCCTTACCTCGGAGAGGCCAGACCTGCCTCTTTCTATCATGGATCCGGATTCTGGCAACGCCCCCTCGTTGCTCTCGATGTCGTTCCCCACTCCTCGGTGGTCCATCACGCCACCCGCCACCTCAGAGAGCTAACAGAAGTCACCCCTCCAACCTGCCGGAACAAAGTTAGAGGGGAACGGCGATCAGTAGCACAGCACGGACAGACGACCCGGGGTCCACTTATGAACTCGCCGACTAAACACGAGTCACCACGCAACAGCTGAATCTGGGACATCCGGATCCAGGACCAGAAGGATCACGCGACGCAGATGGAAAAGAAAGCTCGGCTCGGATAGAACGAGAGGGAAGAGGGAAGAAGACGAGTTACCTGCTTGCTCTACTGCCGGGCAACGGCAAGTGGTGATCGGCGGTAGCTCCTCCCCGTCGCAGCCTCAGCGGCGCCGCATCTGTAACCTGGAAGAGCTGAGGAGGAGAGTGGGTGGTCGCGCGAGGGAGGGGAGGAAAGGTTGAGGAAGAAGACGGTGGCGGCCGTGGCTCCTCCGTCCGCAGCAGAAGCTTCAAAAATGTCCGCTAATACTCCGGTGTCATCTCCGGCGAACGGTGATATTTGAAATTCACAGGTGTCTCTCTTAAACGGGAGACAAATGGAAGTCCATCACGGAAGCGGTTTCTCGGAATTGCCCAATTTACTGAGGGTATTTCTGTAAATCTAAACTCGCCGAGCCTCTTTTATTTGGTCGGATCCAATGGGCAACCGCCATCTGTAACTCCCTCGACCTCAGCCTTCCCCTCCCCCGCCCACGCGACTCTCGCGCCACGCCGCCCTTCTCTTCTCCGGGGCCCACTGCCTGTCCTCCCCGCCCGCCGCGCCACCGGTACCCACCGCGGACGGATCCACCGGTCATCGCTTGCCAGCCTTCCATCCCGCGGCGTCGCACAGCGCGGCGACGGACCTTTTTTTAATGATTTTTTTTACGGTTTGGTCCTTGTGATCATGTCAATTGCGTACCCCCTCTCGAATTGTTTCTTCTTCTTCTTTTTTGGGTCTCCGCGAGCGATTCCTGTGCCTTCCACGGGGTGCGAACGAACCGGCGCACGACACGTAATTCGGAAGTTTCGGCGGAATTTATTTATTCATTATTTTTCGGTCTAAGGTGCAGAGAGGGGATTTACGTGTGCTTTCTTGGTGACTGTGAGCCAGATAGTTAGAAAAAATTTATGTAAAACTTAATCAGAGAATAATTCAAATGGAATGATCTAACTTGCTTTCCTTGTTGAGGAGATCTTCAGTTACGAATAATTCAAACATGAAATTAAATTTTTTTCATATTTTAGATTTAAGTGTACGGTTATCAAAAAATAGATGCTTACCAATTAAATTAGTTGACGATCTCGATAGCCATGTTAATTAACGGCAGTGTTCTTTACAGAAAAAAAAACACCTTTGAATTTAGATTTCTCTTCAATTCTATGTCTATAAATTAATTAATCAAACTTGTTAGTGATTTATTAATCTAGTCATTTAACATTTTTTATGTCAAAAATATATCCATGTAGTCTTTTTTTTAAAGATTTGACATCTTCGCTAAGAGCATCACGCCAATGTTAAAATATCTAAGACGAGCAAATGTTAATCATGCCCTCGTATTATATGTCGTGATTAATTTAATTGACTAGACCAACAATTATATTAATTGACATTCTTTCTAAATGATTACCTAATAATGTATATATATACATATATATTATTTTATAATTCTTTTCAACTCGGCGTCTTTAAAAATAGTTAACCAGAATAATAGTTTAGTAGTCCGTTGATATAACCAAGGAAGGCAGGGTCAGGGGTCGGCCCGAGGTCGGTCGGCCCCAAAACCAACCTAGTTGGACGGGGTCGCGACCCCGGGTCGGACATGGTCGGATGGGGTCGGATTTTAAATATTTTATTATAAAAAATTATATAAAAATAAGAAACAAATAGAAACAATAATTTTATGTCATATATTTATGTATACATAAAATATATACATAAATATAATTATATTTTTTATATTATAATTGAATATGAGTGTTTATCTATGTATACAAGTAGATATGATTTTTTTGTGATTATGTTGTATTAATATATGTTGGGAAAGAGTTAATCTTAAGTGAGAAGATAAAGATACTTAACAAATAAATTTATAAATTTTAAGATGTATCATATATTTATAATTCTAAATTTTAAACATACATAATAATATAAATACTAGTAAAATATTATTGTACAATTAATAAATGGGACACTCAAAAAATAATTTTTCTTGACAAATTTGATGATGTGTGTGAAAGAGAAGAGAGTTAAAATAGATCTTTATAAAATTTGAGTATATAACACGTATTTTATGATTAAAATTCTTATATACATGTGATGGTATAAGTGATAGTGAAGTATTGTTATACTATTATTAAATGCGGCGCAGAGTAGTCGTGGATCGACCTGCGCGGTTAGGTCGCGGGGGTCAAGGGGGCAGCGCCCCTTGTGGGGGGTATCAGGGGGGCAACTCCCCCCGAAGATTTTTTTTTTTAATAGTGGTAATGGGGAGGGGGAAGAAAAAAATTTAAGTATATAATAATAGTAAAAAAAAATTTGAAGTAGGCCGGGTCGCGCGACCCGAAGTTGGGTCACGCGACCCTCTGTCGGGCCGGCTTGGAGTCGGCCCGACAGGGTCGTTTCCGGGCCGGTCGGCCCGGAAACCGGCCGGGTCGGGCGACCCGGCCGACCGGGTCGCCGACCCGGCGAACCATGGATATAACAACCCTTGAAATATTTTTATATGCCGACATCACAGGATGGGACTAGTCCTTCTGAGCATGTTTGGTACCAGGACAACTCGGGGATAAATCTGATTTATCCCAAAAAATTTAGGTGCCAAACAGGCCATCTCAATCTGAGAAAAAGAGATGGAGTTTATTCCATGAGACTAGAAAATACATCAATAGAAAATGTGGGGAGGGGGAGGGGCTTGATTTTGCCCGAAAAGATACGGTAGGCTATTTAGTTAAAGTAACATAATATCAATTTAAATAATATTCAACGTTCCAAACTGATATTCTCAACCATCAAAATAGTATAAATAAACGTGACCGACAATACATTTAAAATTTTCCAGTGCAACTTGTCTTCAAATCAATACATTGTAGACTTTAATAACATTCGTGATAAGGAGGGCCATCGCAATTATTATTTCACTAATATTTAAGAGGCAAAATTTACGGGGGCTGATCGTAATGAATTACATAATTATTTTTCATAAATAAATAAAAAGCAACACATCGAATAAACACATTATAAGTTATAGCGTCACCTAAAAATTTTATAAGCTTAGAGCAAAAAAAAAAAAAAGAGACAGAGACGTCAAGAGTACGACGTTTCCACGTGGCTAAAATCTCTCTGGATTGAACGTGTAGCACCCTAATTCTTAAACATGTTAAGAGATTAAGTCAGTAAATTATCAACAACATTAGTCAACAATATTTCGGAGGTTGAACTAAAAATTTTTTCAAAGTCAAACGTACTCTATCAGAAGTAGGCCGAAGATGTATGATTTCTTGGAAAGACTCCTAATTAGCATTGTTGTTGGATTAGTCAGCTGATTTAACCTGTCGTTACATATAGTATCAGAACATGACACAGTCAGAAGGTCCGATGTGACTCGTCTAGATATGTGATGTGATGTGTATAATCTTGACGATGCCGTCTAATCTTTAAGAGAGTATATTGTAATATCCCAATTTGTAAATGTGTTAAAAGATTAAATCGGTGAACTACCAACAATGCCGCTCGCTTAACTATTTTTTAGAGGTAGAGTTGAAAGAAACTCAAAAGTTAAACGTGCTTTATTGAGAATGAGTCGAGGATGAGTGATCTCTTAGAAAGACTCCTAATTAATACTATTATTGAGTTATTCGGTTAATTTAGTCGATCGTCAGGTGACATCACATGATCATAAGAGTATAACTGCAAATCCCAAAGGGCATATACGCAATACGGCAATAGCGTTCTCTTATGTTTGGAAACTCTATTTATTTTCCCTCCTATGCCGAGATGAGACCCCATGAGCGGACCCGAGCTTCCACGAAGCCATGAACAGCATTTTTATTTTTACCTCTCTATTCAGTATTCACGTGAGAGAGCTACAGTTCCTTTTTATGCATCCTCCGACAACACAACATAATTGTCGCATTCAGTTTCGCATTTATAAATGTTAAAAATCGACTTTAAATAGAATATTAATTATGCACTTGTACATAGCTTGAATGTCAATTTCAACATTCGAGGGTATCCTTTAACAAATTTAAGAGCCTGTTCGATTAGAGTATTATTAGAGTTAATTCAATATCAATTTGGCCACTGGGACCTCAAATATCATATGAAACTTAGAACTAGCCGACATTGAATTCAATATTGATAAAGACTTCTGATACTTTTTTTTTTTTTTAAAAAGCAAACTACTATATATTCCAACCAAACTAGAACAGTACAACAAGTTACAAAGACTCATGTAAACAGAAATACCAACTAAGAAGACGAAGACAGATAACATACTGATCGATACTAAGTTATCCCACAAAGTAAGACAGCCACAAATCGATCTTAGATCGAACAGTATGGATAAAAACTCCACTAAGAGAGTTAATCATTTGTCTCGAGACTGGATAATCACACCAAAGAGATGTGGATGTTGCCCAGACTAACAGTCTCGAAGAAAAGATCGTGGCAAAAGACTAAACAGAGGAGGACAATGAAGCCAACCACACGACCATAACAAGAAACAATAGACTTCTGATACCGTAACCAGATATGGCCCGATAAGTTATCAATGTACGGTTTAATTATCAAAGAGGGTAACAATTAACCCGGAGATCTTTTCGGGTAGGGGCGTAAACGAGCGTGATATTTTAAAATTTTAATTTAATTTTAATAAAGATTACAAGTTCAGAATTTATTTTTTATGTCATAAATTATCGAAATTGAAATCGAATATTCCAATAATGTATCGAAATCGAAATCGGAATGAGTTGATTTTGTTTCTATTTATTCGATTTCAACAAAAATAATTATATATAATTTAAAATATAATAAAACATAAATTACGTCACATGAAATGATAAAATAAAATTATCAAAAATTTGTATCGGGTTCTAGTCATTATGTGAATCATCAACTTACTTTTAAATAAAAATTAATATACAGTGTGTATTCCAAAATTTACTAGATTTTATTTTGATTTTGATAACAGAATTCAAATCAAATAAAAATTGAGATACAGTGATCCCGAGATTACCAAAATCAAAATCAAAACATTTTTAACTATTATCAAAATCGGAATCAATACTGTTTGATTCCCCTCTGGAGAATCCGACCTGTCTACGGCCTTGTTCTTGGGCTTGTGAGTCGCGCACTCTTCCTCAGAGCTCGGCCCCTCAATAATTCAGATCCGTGAGCTGCGTACAGCGTGTCCGAGAAGCGAGACCGCCTGATCAGGGGCCGCACGCAACGTCACGTGCGAAAGTGAACACGTGGACGCGGCTGGTTGGCGGGTGAGTCCACATCACCATCACGTGCGTGCGACTGATTTCTTCTAACGGATAATTGATAAATATGGTCGTTGTGTATGTGACACGGAATCGATGGACATACTTTGTAGTAAAATATCCCTATATTTGTAGTTAAATATTGTCGTTGATAATCAGATTTTGATTTAATTGGTTAATTGGTTCATAGACAAAATAGTTTTCTAATTTTTTTTAAAAATTTATCATTTATACTTTTGTATGACATTGTTCTTTACGGTATCATCTATAAGTAAATAATATTATATAATATTATATTTAAAAAAATAGACCCGCTTAACTTTTAAATAAAATCTTATAAGCAGATAAATGAACTGTTTTCTAACATATATATATTAAATTGTTTATATTCATATCTGGCCTGATAACAAGCGAATACAAACGATGGCATGCACATCAGTATGCCGCCACTATAAACAGATGGGGACAAAAAGATAGACAGAAGCGCAGATGCTGTTATTAGAACATTTGGCTAAAAATAGCCAGAATATTAAAATTTAAAGAACAAATAATTTTAGAGACAAATTTTTTCTCCCCAGAATTAGTTTAGTTAAAGTTATGGTTTTTACAGACTTTGGTGATTTTTATCTATCGAAAGTGTTCCCAAAGAAAGGGGATTTTGGGTCTGGATTCTCATACTTGTATGCGTTTCTCTCTCTCTCTCTCTCTCTCTCTCTCTATATATATATATATATATATAAATTAATATAATTAAAAATCATTAAAACGTCTCATTTTTTAAAATAAATCCCAATATAAAATACTTCAGAAATATCGTTGGTAAAGTATTTTAAAATTTTATTGACAAAATATATTTTCTTTACTATAGAGACAAAGAGTGTAAAGAAAAGAGAAGAGAGAGAGATAACATTAGAGATAAATATTTTCATCATAAAAATAAAAATATGTAATTAACATTATCGGTGAAATTCACATTTCATAACTAGATCAAGATGCACATTTGATAATCAGTAAGCTTGATAATACATACACACATTAATCAGCTTTGTTCTCAATTAAAGAGATTAGATCAGGATAGGGGTGTTCAAGGTTGGATTATGAAATTGAACTGAAATAGAACTTGAACTAAATTGAATCACCACAGCTAAACCTTTAAATCGACAGTGAATTTAGTTCATTGGTTTAACACATATTATTTATTTATAAAAATAAAATTAAGATTAAATCAAAAGAAAACAGCTGATGAGGGTTACTATTAAGATTAGTACTTGATTGGTAAGCAATAACTATCTTTCTTTAATGTTGTTAGTCATATATTTATAACTCAAATTTAAATTAAAAGTCTTAGTCACAATTATTGGGGCCAATTACATAAATACGCCTTTTCCATTTATCACGGTCTTTCATTAATTGCTTTCGCATTTCTAACTCATCCAAGTGATACTGTACTTGTTTACGTCAAGTTAACTTAAACTCACCTCTCCACTTCTTCTGCACTAACAACAATAGAATCTCGACTTATTTGTCAAATGCCTCTAGCGGCACCATCTGACGTATTCAAACTAACAAAATCTACCATCTTTTACTATATCCTCAAGTTTTGTAATTTTCACTTTATTCTTAATGCACTCATTTCGAATTCCATCTATTCATATATGACTACATATCTATTATAACATCCACATTTTAATTAATTATACTCAATTTGACATTATATTTCTTCTTAGTTGTCTGACACTTGCTATCATAAAAACACAACGGATCGCAGACCCCATGTGATCGGCCTAGAGAGGGCCGAACTGAACGAAAGAAATAACATTTTATTGGTTCAATTTTTTTTTGCAGAGAAAGAAAAATAAGGACTACAAGGGGGGATTTCCCCCCTTGACCCGAAAGCAAGTATAGCACATAGAGATACAACAAGTCCTTGGATCCCCTTTCTGTCCATCCAACATTAGATCAACTGATGCTATCATATGTCAATATACATATATATTGACCGTAAAAGGGCTAATTTCCTAAACAAATAGCGCCTAAGATAGATAGATAGATAGAGAGAGAGAGAGAGAGAGAGAGAGAGAGAGAGAGAGAGAGAGAGAGAGAGATTTTGCCTCCTCAAGTGGGAGATAAAATTAACTCAATAAAGGCTGAAGTAAACTCTAGTTGTATTAAATGAGTAAGTTTGAATAAAGAAAGTTCGTGACCAAAAAATAAAGAAAGTTCAGCTTCAATGGGTCAAAGTTGGATAACTTATTGGGCTCATAGGCCTAGTTGGAGGTGGTGTACCAGCAGAATATATATACCAATAATAAGTTATAAACAAACAAATGTGAAATAATCGGATTATGAAACGTTATTTTGCACACAATCTTGAGTATTTTGGCTCTCGAGAATAAGTTGTTTGAAAGATAGGATCGCTGTCTGTTAAAACTTATTAAATATAAATATCACAAATGTAGATTCTCATAAGTTATAATAGAGTGTATGTAATATCTGGCCCTTTTTAAAAAAAATAAAATAAAAAATGTAACCGCCCCGCCCCGCCCTCTCTCTCTCTCGTCGGTTACTAGCCCCGCCCCACCCCCTCTCTCTCTCTCTCGTCGGTTAGCTCGCCCCGCCCTGCCCTCTCTCTTCTCGCCAGTTACTCAACCCCCTCCCCCCGCCGCTGGATCTCTCTCTCTCTCTCCCTCTCCTTCCTTCCAGCCGCCGGACCGCATCGCCTTCATCTTCCCACGCCGGCGCACTGCGCCACCCGCCGCCGGCCACCCTGTGCCCGGCCGCCGCCATCGCCCTCGCCCGCTCGTCCCCGCACAGCCGTGGCCCCGCGTCGAACCGCCGTGCGCCTAGCCGTTCCGTGTCCCCTGTTGCCTCCATCCGCGCAAGCGTGCGCGGCAGCCGCCGTCATCGCCGACAGCCACCTCCCTCTGCGTCGCCACCCGCCACCCAGCCGCCTGCGTGAGGAGTCGCCGGCCACCCTTCCGCGCGCCGCCGCCGCCAGCCATCCTCCCGCGCGTCCGCCGGCTAGCCTGCGCACCTGCAACCAGACGCCAACGATCACCGCCGTTTGCCGCCGCGTCGCCATCGTCACCACGAGCGACCCTCGTTGCTGCCGTCAGCCCCCACCCCCAGCATTGATCACGTTGCACCAACCACCCCCTCCATCTCTTCTTCTCTCTGCGTCAGCTTAGCCTCCTCAGCCCAACCTTCTCCTTCTGCAACTCGCGCGCTGCAGCCCTTCGGCTGTTGCTGCCGCTGCCATGTGCCCCCCCCCCCGCGCTGGGAGGCTGCCATTGTTGATGCCTTCGCCGGTGCACCGCACAAGCCCACGCGCGCGCGTGGACACCGATTTCCTCCCATCTGATCGCCCGCATGTGCCGTGAAGCCCCGTCGTCCTCCAGCCTCCCGCTCGCCCTCGACCTCGCGCTGCCGCGCGCGCACGGCCACCGCGCACAGCCACATCCGCCGGCCGTCGGCGCCGCCGGCGGCCTCCTCCGCCGCAAGCTCCGCCGGCCCGTCGCCGCCGTCGCGAGCACGCCGGGCCATCGCCGTCGCGAGCGCCGCTGTGCCCGCCGTCGCGAGCCGCCAGTCGAGCCGGCCAGCTCCGCCCGGTCCAGCCCCTCGGTTCAGCTGGTCGAACCGCCCGGTTCGACGCAGGTTCAAGTTTTTTTCTGATTTTCGGAATTAATAAATCCAAAAATTAGATTTGAGGCCAGAAAAATAGTAGAAAATCCATAAAAATCCTAAAATTCACGGGAGCTTCCAGGTAGGTTTCTCAAGCTTGTCTATGTATTTAACCTCATTTGGATAAGAAAATATGCATGATTTAGTTTATGAACCTTAAGTTGACAAGATTTTGACTTTGAACTTATGCTTAATGAGATTCTCAAAATCTTTGATATTAGAAACCTGAAATTAGTATTTTGTATATTATGAAACATGTTTAGCATGATTATGCTTGGGTATAAGTCTTGCCATCAGATTTGATCTTATGAAAATTATGTATGTGATTATATGCTAGTTTGGAACAAGAATTGAAAGTTAATTATGTGTAGATTTGGAAAAATCATGGGTCATCAAATCATAACTTTTAGAACCTGTTTAGGTCAGATTGTGGTTGATTTACCTCAGAACTTAATTTGTTTAGTTTATGCCAAGCTTGATTTAGGTTAATTGTCTTTTATATGCAATTAAGTATATCTAGTTCGATTGTCATTTCATGTATGTAAATCAAGTAAATTTTGGTTAGTTTGGTTTCAGATTATGTATTAGGTCATGCATGATATGATTATGTTCATATGGTCAAGTTTGGTATATGTTTGATTTAGAATATGTCAACCAAGTCGGTTAGTACAAGTCTTGTCTTGTTTATGGTAAAATATGTTTAATTTGGTTTCAGATCATGGGCTATGCTATGCATAGTTAGTTATGTCAATTTGGTCATGATTAGTACGAGTTGTCATTGAGAACAAGTTCAATTAAGTCGGGGTTATGTCTTGTCAAGTTCGTTATGAATGTTATGTCTTGCATGAAAGGCGATGAAATTAGATGTTTATGTCATGTATGCATAGTATGGTCTGGTATGTCATGATTTGAAATTATGTTATGAACTCTTGATATGACGTGTTATGAAGGCTTCACCAGCCTATGTTAGTAAATTGCCCGTGGGCAATGGGAAACTTAGATGAATCCGGCCCTCCCACAGATCCCGGATTACCGCGGTTTTCCCTTAGTGTCACCACTGCCTAGGTGCACTTTGGGCTAGCTTAGTATATGCTACTTCTATATATATTAGAGCTGGTGAAAGTATTTGTACATGTGAAGCAAGACGACCAATTCCTTGCTCTTTGGCTATGTGTTTTGGAAAGGATATGAAATATGTTACCTGTGTGTCATGTATGGATGTTAAACCATGTCATGTTAGAAAAATCAGATTTTTCTGTTTTAATTTGGTCATGTTAAGTCTTGAGGTCATTTAGATGATATTTGTCTAGCTTGTATGGTCTTGTGTGCATTGGTCTAGAATTAATTGGCTTTGGCATAATCTTTTCTTTGAAGATAATTATGTTCAGATATGGGTTGTGAGATTAATATAGAAGACATTATATACTTTTGTATTACATCTCAATTTAGATATGTTACATACCATTGCTTGATTATATGTTATTTTACCCGATTGATGGGTGAAGGGTGTAAATCTACGGAGTCCCGGACTCACCAGTTGTGGGTTAAATCTTTAATGGCGAGTTTTGAAGATTTAAGAGCTTGAAGATGAGGATCGAGTGGAACCAAAGGAATCGAAGTCTTTTGCACTTGGAGATTCTTGGTATTCTCTACTTAGGTAGATGATCTTGGTTGTTTTTGAACAAGAGTGTGGTTAGACTTAGAAGTATGATTCTATTCTCTTGTTTTGATGGATCTTAGGAAATTAATTGTTTAAGTTTGGGTTGTGGAATCCAAGTGTTGGGTTTCATCCCATTGTCACGACGTTGTGTATTTTCGCTGCATATTTGTGATTATGTTATTTAAATTCCGGGTCGTGACAGTGTACATATAAATTAAATTATAGAATTATAGTATTAAAAAGTACATACACAATAATATGAAACATACCAAATGACATAAAATTAATTTTAAAATATAAATATAAATAATATTTTAAATAAATAATAGCGTATCTAGTTGTAAACAATTTATATATACACTTGATAAAATTATATGCCAAAACAAATTTTAAGATAGATCGTCACAAAATAATCATATTTTTGTGGGAATTGTTAACAAAACTTAATCCCATGTGAATAAAAAAAGTGGGAGAACACGAGGAAAAATAAGAAGAATTTTATATTATTTATCTTAGAAGAAACTCTATATAAAATTATATTTTTATCATAACTGTCATACATTCTGTTTAACATGTTTTGTTACAAAAATATATTTTTATAGAGAAAACCTATTTTATCATGTATCCAAACACCGTATGCATTAGATAGAGCAAGAGAGACAATTAAAGAGACAAAGAAAGAAAGAAATATTATATAAGGGTATTTTTGTCGGCAAGAATTTAAAGCATCCCCCTACCACGTTTTATAAGGTGTTTGGTTGTATGATAGAATATATTTTCATTACATAAATTTATTTTTCAGCAAATTTATTTAAACGGATGTTCAGCAATCATGACAAAACGTATTTTGTAGAGTATTAGAGAGAAAAAATTACTTTTTCTTTTACCTGGTTCCATTCATAACACATGGCCCACATCTTATAATTTATTATGTTTTCATCATCTTACATTCTATTTTAATATATAATTTTAAATATGCAAAAAGTTATTTCACTTTCTAACATCTTACCAAGGATTTTTAATTAAAACTTGACTTTAACAAGAATATATATATCGAGATCGAGATCGAGATCGAGATCGAGATCGAGAGGTAATATTTTTTTTTATTTTTTCGAATTAGTTGAAAGTTGGCAAGTAAGTAGACATATTGGAGTTTGTTTATTCCCCCATTGGTTAGATGCATATGAATACATAAATCTAATTTCTCTCATTTAAACAAAATCGACTATGTTGCTGTTTTGAAGGTACTTCCAGACAGGGGTGTCAAGTGGACGGGCTTGGGCCAGCCCGGCCCAAACCCATCATAGCCCGTATGTGAACAACCCAAGCCCAACCCAATTTAAATGTAATCGATCTAAATGGGCTTAAGCCCAATGGGCCACAAAAGCCCATTTACGGCCCAATGGGCCAAACATAAAAAATAAATAGAAAACATTTTACACTTTAATGAAAAAGTACTTGCAAATCGATTGGAAATAATTTTCTTTTATATAGTAATTTTAAAAGAAATAAAAACATATTGCATCATGTAACTACTTGTGTAAATATTTTTTATAAATATTACCAGAAATTTAAATGCACTTTTAATATTTTAGTTATATATCATTTTACAAAAACTATAAATTTTCTTTTCTTATTTTATAAAATAACGTTACATGGGTTTTGAATTAGTTTTATTTTCTGTTAGAACAACTTAAAAGTTGATAATTAAAACTTATATGTTATAGAATATTATTTATAAGTCATACTTTAAACAAATTACATATTAAAAAATGTAATAAAATGTGTATTCATTTTAAATAAAGTTTAAATAATTTGAAAATTTTAATTAATATAAAATTTATCAAATCTTTTATTCAACATTGATTTATAATAAAAATATTTTATTTAAAACATTGATTTTTGATTTATACTATTTTGACTTTTCATTTAAGTACTGGGATCATAATCGAGTGCTCCCGAAAATTGATTTACAGTTGATTTTGACAAATACCAAAATTCTCACTTTAGTGCAGGGGTGTAAACGGTTCATTTGGTCGTTTTGTTTTTCAAATCTAAATCAAACCGATAAAGAGAATCGAACCAGTTCAGTGAACCCTGAACCGTTTGTGGTTCGGTTCGATTCGGTTCGGTTCGATTCATCGATTTAATATATATTTAAATAAATAAAATAAGATAAAATATACATTATAATAATTATTTAAGATTAATATAAAAACTAATACTTTATTTATAATATATAATTATATATTTATACTAATTAACTTAAATTTATAATAAAATATATTTAAAATTGATATAATATATATTTAAATGTCATATAATATGTAAATAAAATGGGTCAAACCTTGTCAAAATGGGTCAATCGGTTTACCAGTTTGGTTTAGTTTGGGGAGGTGCCGAACTGAACCAAATCGATAAAAAATTATCGATTCGATTCGGTTCAAAAAACCGAATGGATAGTCCATCAAATCGAACCTAACCGATCGGTGCTTGGTTCGGTTATTTTAGACCACAAAATATCTCTTAAGTTATTTTAGACCACAAAATTTTATTTTATAACAAAAAAATAATAAAATATTTTTAGTTAAGTTTTTGAACTATGTGATGTGATGATAAAATGTTAACATCAACAAATTTTGTTCAAAATAATTAATTGGCAATTTTATTTTATTTTATTAAAAATAATATTAATTTATAAACTTTATTTTTATATTTTGTTAAAATAATTTATGAAGAAAACTCTCTTGTATCTTGAATATTTTTTAAAATGTTTTTACTATATATTTTATTTTATAATTTTATTTTTATTTTTAAATTAATTTTAATATTTATTTTAAAAATATTAAATTATAATAACTAATATATTTATATGTTCATCAATTATTTATTAATTAATTATCAATTATATTCCAACCGATGGTACTAAACTTAGTAACAAATCTTATAAACAAATACATTTTTATTTATAATATATCGAAACCTGGTTTTTTGATCTTTGACATGGTCAGTATCCCTTTGTGCACTTTACCCCGACACTTACATTTAACGGGCTAAGTGGGCCAGCCCGGTCCAAGCCCATCCAGCCCATTTAATAACTTGGACTTTTTCATGGGCTTAACACCAGCCCAACGGGCTTGCATAAGCAGCCCATGTCCGCCTGACAGCGGGTCTGCCAACGGGCTTATCATTATGGCCCGTCCATTTGACACCTCTACTTCCAGACATACATGGCAGAAAACATATTTGAGGGGTAAGAGAGGTAAATAAACCCATCAACATATTTCCGAGAGATTATATGGGTGCTTCAGTGCTTGTCTATTGCTCACTTCGATATTCTTTTAGCAAAACTATCTAACAAATTTAAGATGAAACTAAACTCATGCTTGAGCTCATGTCCACCTTGTCTAGTGTCACGACCCGGAATTTAATTAACATAATCACAAATATGCAGCGAAAATACACAACGTCGTGACAGTGGAATGAAACCCAACACTTGGATTCCACAACCCAAACTTAAACAATTAATTCCATAAGATCCAATCATACAAGAGAATAAAACCACACTTCTAAGTCTAACCACACTTTTGTTCAAGAACAACCAAGACCATCTATCTAAGTAGAAAGTACCAAGAATCTTCAACTGCAAATGACTCTGAATTCCTTTAGTTCCACCTGAACTTCATCTTCATGCTCCTTGATCCTCAGTACCTGCTGAAAAAAATTTATCCCACAACGGGGTGAGTCCAGGGACTCCGTAGGATTTACACCCGTTCACCCATCAATCGGGTAAATAACATATAATCAAGCAATGGTATGTAACATATCTAAATTGAGATGTAATACAAAAGTATAGAATGTCTTCTATATTAATCTCACAACCCATATCTGAACATAATTATCTTCAAATAAAAGATTATGCCAAAGCCAATTAATTCTAGACCAATGCACACAAGACCATACAAGCTAGACAAATATCATCTAAATGACCTCAAGACTTAACTTAACATGACCAAATTAAAACAGACAAATCGATTTTTCTAACATGACATGGTTTAACATCCATACATGACACACAAGTAACATATTTCATATCCTTTCCAGGAACACATAGCCAAAGAGCAAGGAATTGGCCGTCTTGCTTCACATGTACAAAATGCATTCACCAGCTCTAATATATATATAGAAGTAACATATACTAAGCTAGCCCAAAGTGCACCTAGGCAGTGGTGACACTAAGGGAAAACCGCGGTAATCCGGGATCTGTGGGAGGGCCGGACTCGACTAAGTTACCTGGCCTGCCCACGGGCAATTGACTAGAATAGGCTGGTGAGGCCTTCATAGCACGTCATATCAAGAATTCATAACATAATTTCATATCATGACATACCTGACCATACCATGCATACATGACATAAACATCTAATTTCATAGCCTTTCATGCAAGACATAGCATTCATAACGAACTTGACAAGACATATGATAATCCGACTTAATTGAACTTGTTCTCAACGACAACTTATACTAATCATGACCAAATTGACATAACTAACTATGCATAGCATAGCCCATGATCTGAAACCAAATTAAACATATTTCACCATAACTAGACAAGACTTGTACTAACCGACTTGGTTGACATATTCTAAATCAAACATATACCAAACTTAACCATATGAACATAATCATATCATGCATGACATAATACATAATCTGAAATCATACTAATCAAAATTTACATGATCCTCACACATGCAATGACAAACCGAACTAGACATACTTAAAACATATGTACAAGACACTTAACCTAAGTCATGCTTGGCACAAACTAAACAAATTAAGATCTCATGTAATCAATCATAATCGACCAAAAACAGGGTTCTAAAAGGTATAATTTGATGACCCGAGAGTTTTTCAAGTCTACACATAATTAACCTTCAATTCTTGTTCCAAATCACTTACATGGTTTTCATAAGATCAATTTTGATAGAAAAGGCTTCTACCCAAGCATAATCAAGCTAAACATGTTCCATAATATACAAAATACTAATTTCAAGTTTCGATTTCGAGAGATTTTGTGAAAATCAATAATTACAAGTCCAAAGTCTAAGACTAGTCAACTTATGATCCATAAGTTAAATCATGCATATTTTCTAATCAAAATGGGATCAAATACATATACAAGCTTGAGAAACCTACCTGGAAGCTCCTGTGAATTTTTCGGATTTCTCAGAATTTTCCTGCTATTTTTGGGCCTCAAGTCTAATTTCCGGATTTATTAATTCCGAAAATCAGAAAAATCCTGAACCGGCGTCGAACCGGGCGGTTCGACCGGCTGAACCGGGCGGCTGGACCGGGGGGCTGGACCGGGCGGAGCTGGCCGGCTCGACTGGCGGCTCGCGATGGCGGGCACGGCGGCGCTCGCGACGGCGATGGCCCGGCGGTGCTCGCGACGGCCGGCCGATGGGCCGGCGGAGCTCGCGGCGCGGAGAGGCTGCCGGCGGCGCTCGGCGGGCCGGCGGATGTGGCTGTGCACGGCGGCAATTGGGGGGGGGGGGGCTGGCAGCGGCTGAGGCGGGGGAGGAAGCTCCCCGCGGTGGCGTTCCCGGCGGAACGGGGGAGTGGGCTCGCGGCGACGATGGCGACGCGGCGGCCGATCCGGCCGGCGGCTAGTTGCAGGTGCGCAGGCTAGCCGGCGGATGCGCAGGAAGATGGCTGGCGGCGGCGTCGCGCGGAAGGGTGTCCGGCGACCAGGTGGCAGCGGCGGCGATCGGCGGTGACGGTCGACGGTGCCGCAGCGGCGAGGGAGGAGAAGAGGAGGGCGGCGGCTCTCCACACAGGCGGCTGGGTGGCAGGTGGCATCGGCGACCGCGTGCTCGCGTGGGCATGCAGGTCAGCGGAGAAGCGGGGCGGAGGCTTTGCGCGGGACAGAAGCCGCGGGTGGCGGTGGAGAGCGGCCGCGGAAGGCGCGGCGACGGTAGGAAGAGAGGGAGAGAGAGAGCTTCGACCGGGGGGGGTTGCGTAACCGCGCGAGAGAGAGAGAGGGCGGGGCGGGGCTGGCGTAACTGATGAGAGAGAGAGAGAGGGCGGGGCGGACGGGTGTAACCGACGAGAGAGAGAGAGAGAGCGGGCGGGGCGGGGTGGGTGATCGGCGAGAGGGAGAGAGAGGGCAGGGCGGGGTGGGCGGTTACTATTTTTTTTTTTAAACGCCAGATATTACATCTAGGCTCAGTTTCATGTCGGACTTCAATAAATTTAAAACTATATATGGATGTTTTAGTCGAAAAGGTTAAAATTTTCGGGTCAAGATTTTCTAAAATATATACTTTACCATTATCCAAACATGAAAAGTACTACAATATAAAATATATAGTGTATGCATGTTTTGAATGCCTCTTAAGATGTCTCAAGTAAAAACTTGGACTTTGAGAAGAACAAAACAAGTGTTTTAAAATGAACTAGTGACAAAGTATGTGCCTTATATGACTTTTAAATTTAGGCTTAAGTTGAGGCCAAGGCCATGTTTGTGTTAGCTTAATTACCGTCTAACATTTGAATCAGTCACAGGTCAGACATTTAACCCATTTAGTAAAAACTACTTAAATTTACATGATTCATTACAATTTTTTTATTTTTACGGGTAGATAATTAAGATTTTGTGTTGCACAGCAAAAATTAGAAATAAAATTAAAATTTTAGACATTTTATTAAGTCGAATCGAATACCACCTAAGTTTGTTTCACAAGAGAAACACATTTATCCTCATTTTAAGCCCAAGTCTAATGTGTAAATAAACTTACAAAATCAAACAATTTGATGTTGTCTTGTATAAATATGTATCTTATATCTTAATATATCTCATAGAAATAAGTTGTATGATTTAAATTTTTTATTTTTAAGACGTAACATTTAATTTATTGAGAGTAAGCATATATAATATTTCTTTAAGTAAAAATTAAATTAATTAATATATAAACATCCTGATCAAATTGAGTACTTGTTTAAAATAAGGTAAGAGGTTAGCCATGAAATCAAAAATTCATGATTTTACGTTAATGGGGTGTTTGGTTGCATGATAATGGAGGTTTTTATTTTAATTTTTAAAAATTATAAGAAAACTTGTTAAAAGAGGTGTTTGACAACCATGACAATTTTATGTTTTGAAAGTGATTTTCTTCTTAAACAAAAAAAGGGTCTCACCTCTTTCTTTTTTCTTGTGGTCCCCCACTTTGTTTGGTCATGTATGGTAGTTACTCTTTTGTTATCACATCCCTCCAAACATGATAATTTTATGTCATGAGTTGGCTCACTTTTTATTTTAATATAATTTTTTATCATGAAAGTGTACAAAAAATTATCATGCAACCAAACACCCCATAAGCAAAAACAAGCTCGAAATTTATAATATCTATATCCTTAGATAGTTTGATAGAAGGATTGAATCTGCACGCTAGCACAATGGAAAACAGTATGGTTCATGTCGGGGAGGCCCAGGTTTAAACAAGGGAACGATCACCCTCGCAACCTAAATCTTCAATCATCGCAACTGTTGGGACGCGATCAAAAAAATATATAAAACTTTCTCAGCACCCATATTTACTACGTACAAATTCTAATTTTTAAGATTTCTTCTACAAAAACCTCATTTCTGGACACCTAGCATACATGATTATATGCTTAATTTCTAGCATGGCAATGCATGTAGTCAGGTGGTTATTTGGCTTAATGAAATGTCTAATACCCTGTTTCAAGATGTTAGAGTATCAACATCACTCAAAAGTGATAATTTTAAATCTCATTGGTGTTAGATGATACTATATTAATGTTAAAATTAATATTAGGTGTTTGGTAAACTGTAGCAATATCAATGTAGCATGTTGTCCGCGGTGCACTTAGTGACTCATAGTATATCCCTCTTTTTGTTTATTTTTTCGTGTGTGTTCGAGATCGAGAGAGAGAGAGAGAGAGATCTGAACTATCAAGTTCAAGATGAGATGGTTGATTGCTTCAACATCGTCATCTTGTCTTATTTAAGTTCTCTTTGCCGCCATTGTTTACTACTTCTTCCTCCCTGTTTTCTTTTTGCTTGGCCCCTTCTTCAATCATATCTTCTTCCGCGATCTTGTCTCTGTCATTGTTGTCTTGTGCTTGCTCTTAATTTTCAAGGACGAGAAGAGAGATCTGATAAAAATGTATACTTACAAGTAAATCGTATATGATATATTTCGACATTTCTACAAATTTCTTAATTGATTAATTAAGTAAATCTTCATTACTAGCTTTTATTAGATGTGTACATCGTAATAAAAGTTCTTGATCACATGCAACGATAATTGAATTATGACAAGATCAATCACTTATATGTATGTGATCTAAATATTCTTAGTCATAAGATATTTGAGATAGGACATTAAGAATTTAGATAGACTGATATATGTGATGTGTTCTCATGTGATGAGAATAACCGATCTCATTAGTTATCAGTGTAAAGATACTGAGATTCATATACATGTGCTCATTAGTCGAATGAGTTCACTGAATTAACCAAATTAAAAATCCTAAATAGTATCTTATCGAACTATCAATCTGTGTTTTCTATCATCACTGTTACACGATTATACTTTTGACCTGAGTCACCAATGATGCGTTGTTGAGCGGAACTTGTGCATTGACCGTTGACTTTCGGATCACTGTTTAGATGGTTTACTATGATGATGAATTGGGTATAAGAGAAACTCATTAGAGACAATTGAGTAGACAACAATAGATTATTCACTCTCGGTAAACGAGAGTGAATGTTTTATGGGATAATACTCTAAATTTCTAGTCAGGGTAAAGAGGATAATTAGAAAAAGAGCTTTCCAATTGATTTGATTTCAAGTACAGGATCATATAGAGTTAATATACTAAGGAGTTGAAAGTCGATGCCATATACTCTTTTCCAACCGAGATATTGAATGAACGAGAGTTTATATCCATGCGGTAATTGATGACGGAAAAGGTCAATGTAGATAATATATCTTCATAGTTGTTTGAGATCATACAATGTAACTTATACTCTTCATGATCGATAATACGATTAATTTATTATTAGATAAAAAATTTAATTTAATTAAATAGAATTATTTTATTTTAATTAGACCTCAACCAAATAGGTTATTGAGCCTAGTGGGTCATATACATAAGAACTTATCTATAAGTATATGGGTAAGGGCATAATTTATACAGAATTGGGGGTTTAATAAAAAATCTAAATTCTATATAAATATTAATAGTACCAGCCAAATCCTATCAAGCTAATAGTGGGAAACATGTTCTCAGCCTCCTCCCTATCTTATCCTTTCTCGAGAAGACATCTATGGGTGATGAAGCTTTGTTTGGGAAGAGTTTTCGAGCCTAAAGTGAAGGGAGAACCTGCTGTGGATGAAATTCATGTGGATACTGTTAGAAATCATACATTTGAATAGTTTGAAGAGCTTGAGAAGTTCATCCTTTTCCTCTCCAAAAAATTATATGAATTCTCATCAAGTATATTCTAACCCGTTTTAATCAATTTTCAATTTTCGTCATTTGAATTTGATCGAGACAAGATCAACATGAACCCATTGAATCGTCACTTTCATTGCACTAAGTTTTAGAAGACAATTCCTTACAAGATCATGCTCTCACTATCGTCCAAAACATCCTCTATCGCTCTTTTTCTTTTTCTTCTTTGTTGTTATTTGAGTGTTGTTTCTAATCTTTTGATAACCAAAAAAACCATTGAAATGGTGGGTGAGAGAGAGAGAGAGAGCCTTACTTGCTATGGTGAATGGCTTCAATAGAGAGAGGCTTCTAGCAGAGAGTATGAATGATTTCGATGGAGTGGGAGTTTTGGTGAAGAGATGCTTTGAGGAAGAGGATCGCCCTGATGAAGAGGATAAGGGAGCTTTGAGGATTATAGCTTCAACCAAAGAGTGAATACCATATCATTCCCTGGCAGAGAGGGCGAGGGGGATACGAGGGCTACGGCTTCAACCAAAGAATGAATATTGTATCTTTTCAATACAAGTCTTGAGTTGTATTGATAACGATGTTGTTTTACATTATTAATTTTAAACTTAATAATGATTAACAAACACAACTATGTCACCTTTATCAATATCAAAATTGATATTGATATTGTATCTTAATAGTGTTACCAAACATGTCATAAAATCTTAATTCTATCTCTAATTTATTATCTTGGAAAACAACATTTTTGCTATTCATCTCTAAAAATAAAAAATTATAGTGAATCACTTAAAGTCAAGTGATAGCTTAAGAGGTTATTGCTGCATTCAGATATTTTATTGAATGGTTTGAATCATCTAAGCTATGATTGATTCAGAGTTTAGACATCAATTAATTCAAAACAAATAAGGTCTCAGCTTGTGAGTTTGCAAGTAAAAAGTTACATTGAATCACTTAAAATTAAATGATATTTTAAGTGGTTACTACCGTGTTCGAATATTTTATCAAATGGTTTGAATTGTGTAATTTATGACTGATTGGGAGTTTAGACATCAAATGAGTCAAAACAATAAAGTCATAGTCCATCAACTTGCAAGATGGATTAGTCATGAGTTAACACATGCCAACTATTTTAGCGTGAGTATTTTAATGGGGTGATATTGATCTTTTGCTATTCTCCCGTATAATTCATAAGTAGAACAATCTTTCTTTTGTTTTATCTTAAACTAACAAATATCACTTCTATTTGTTGAAGGCAAGTTGTAACCAAGGTTGTCTTTATTATGGTGTTATTAGATTTGTTAAATTTGATAATTAATATACTTATGAGATAAAAAAAGCTGCGCCTTTATAAGTTAGCTTGGGTCAGATTAGGTCAAGTTAGAATCTTCTGTGTCATGCCATATTAAATCAACAATATAATATGGGTTGGATCGAGTTGACTTGAAATTTTGTTGATCAAGCTAGGGGTGTTCACTGTTTGATTCAACCTGAAAAATCAAACTAAACCAATTTAATTTGAACTACCAATCGATTTGTTCTCTGCCTAGGTTTTATGATATCTTGATGTGTATGTGATCATGATGTATAAGAGATAAAATCAGTGAACTACCAACAACATTGGTTAATCATTTTCAAATGTTGAATTAAAAAGAACTTCGAACTTAAACATATTTTTTTGGAGTACTTCGAGAATAGAGATGATCTCTTAAGAAAATTGCTAATTAGTATGATTGTTAGGTCAATCAACTGATTTAGTTGTTACACTTAACTGATAAATGAGTGAAGTTGAATTTTTTTTTATTTAGCTAAGTTTTGAGCTACCCATGAATGTATTTATTGTGTTAAATTCTAAGAACTAACATTTTAAATAGAAAAGACGAGCAAGAGAGGAATTGTGAATTTTTATCCTTCAAAAGAAAATTCCTAAATAGGAAAATAAAAATGTTTGCTCTTAAAGAGGGCAACATCGCAAACCCAATCTTTACAATTCATAGTCCATAACCCCCCGGACATGACATGTAGATATGCAAAAACTTTAAACATGTTCATTCTTCTAGTCATAAAGCATATTACCTTAGACGCCCTGAGGAAGACTCCCTCCATCTCCAGTCAGTAGTGTCCACCTAGTCACTTCCGTCTAAGATGTTCTACCTCTCTCGGAAGATGAGAAGGTGGGTTAGTAACTTTTTTTACTTGTTACTAAAAACTGTTCGTATAGTTACTAACCTCCCGACTTATTAACCTGCGTGCATACTTACTAAGCTATTCGTATAGTTACTAACCTCCCGACTTATTAACCTGCGTGCATACTTACTAAGCTATTCGTATAGTTACTAATCTCCCGACTTATTAAATCACTCATATAATTACTAACCCCTTGACTTACTAACCCACACGCATACTTGTAGACACGCAAATATTGCCTATTTGAGGAGTTTAAGATTCATGTTTTCTTAGAAGGAACTCGAGTTTTTTCGATAAACAAACGGATCTCCGAGAAAACGGTCCAAAAACAAACTCTGGAGGAGAAGATGACCTGTCTGACGGGTCGCCCAGGCGACCCCCGTGCCCAGGAGGAGAAGATGACCCGTCTGCCGGGTCATTTCCTAATTCCCGCCAATTCGTCCGTTCTAACGGTGGTAGGTGAAGGGACAAATCCAATCAGGTACGGGAAGCGACCCGGTTGACCGGTCGCCTGTCGGAACAATGTACGGACTGAACGAAGTGACCCGCGAACGGCGCACGCTTGTCCGGACGGTCGGAATCGATTGGAAGTAGGCGACCCGTCTGACGGGCCGCCTGCCACTGTAGCAGGCCCCGGACGGCGGCCGACCAACTTTCGGCACACGCGCATTTAATGGCATTTATGGTTCCGCAGGTGACCCGCCAGACGGGTCGTTTGCTGTTCCGGAAAACACTTTTCATGCCTGAATAGTGGCCCTTTTGCCTATAAAAAGGGACCCCCTAACCACTTTTTGAGGGGTTGGAAAGTGGTGGAAAGGTTGTGAACGTCCCAAACTCCCAAGAGAGAGCCCTAGAGAGATTCAAATCACCTCCATCCTCCAAGCTTCATTGTCTAAGAGATTGAGAGCTTCCCACTTCCATCCACCTCCGTAAACCGACGTTCTTCATCCCGCTTCTTCATCGGCATCCATTTTGAAGCTTCTCAAGCTCCTACATCTGAGGGGAGATCATCATCTACATCCTAGGAGCTTTCGGGAGTCGTCATTAAGCTTCCAAAGCCATCCGAAAGCATCGTGGGAGCATCCGGGAGTAAACCGAATTCTGGTGCAAGAAGTGACCCGTCTGCCGGGTCGCCCAGGTGACCCGTCTGCCGGGTCGCCAGGGGCTCCAGATTGCCATTTTTGGAGCCGAAACCAATTTTTCTTCCACCATCTTCTAGCATTACTTTGTTTCCATGTTTTTCATCATAGACAATCATGTTTGCATGCATATTTAGCTTAATCATATCATATATCATTATCCAAAACACATAAAAAGGGGGGTTGAGAGTTATTCCCAATCCGGTTAGTCCATTTTCTTTTGTGGTTTTAGTTCATTTCTCTTACAAGATGCTTCACTATCTTAGTGCTAATCCTCTTTCACTTGTTTTTGTGACATACTTGTTTTTATAGGAACAACTAAGGTGCTTCAAGCTCTTTCTTCTCGGCCGGCCGAAAAGGAAGAAGATGGAATCCATAATCTCCCAACACGATCTCTCTGCTTAGGTACGTTCGGTCATTTCCTTTAATATTTACATTGTCTCTTTTCCTTTACTCTCGGAACCCACGGTTCCCGGCGACCACACATCAACATCCACCAGAGTCGAAAGTCGGAAGAAAGAAGAAGGAGAGGAGTGGCGCTCGTCGTTCCAGCCGGGAAAGGAAGAACCGGCTCGGATCGGGCGTCCACAATACTTACTAAGCTGTTCATATAGTTACTAATCTCTCGACTTACTAAGATGTACATATACTTACTAAACCACACATATATTTACTAATCATAAAAAATGCTAACACGGACATATACTTACTAAATCGTTTATATAATTACTAATCTCTCGACTTACTAATTGCATGCATATTTACTAAATCACTCGTACTATTACTAATCCCCCAACTTACTATGCATGCATGTTTACTAAACTGCTAATATATTTACTAATTTCTTGACTTACTGACGCTCGCGCATACTTATTAAACCACCCGTATAGTTACTAACCACCCAACTTACTAATCCGTGAGCATACTTATTAAACTGTTCATATAATTACTAACCTTCCAACTTACTAGCCCTCGCATATACTTGCTAAACTGCTTATATAATTACTAAACTACTCTACGTAATAATTGCATGCACAGTTTGATAATTATATGGACATCTTTGTAACCATATGAATCATTTAGTAATAGTATACATTGGGGTAGAGAGTTAGTAACTATATATATATATCCAGTTGCCGATCGAGCACAGCTCGAACGGCATCACCCCTGCTCCTAGGGAAGAAGGGGCAGTGTTCGCTTCCCGGCAGCGACTCTGTCGGGACCCCCCTTGCGGGGTTCCTGTTGCCTGTTGGGATCGAGCTGGGCTCGATCCCACGACAGCGCGCGGCCCTGCGTGCATGTCGGCCGTTGGGCCATATGACCAAAAATATATATATATATCCAGTTTAGTACGAAATAAAAAAAGTTACTGTAGTGTCTCCTCACATCTTCGATCAGATCCGGTGGAACACTTTAAGTGGAGATGACTAGGTGGATAGCGATAATTGGAGACTAGAGTTCTGTTCTCTGATGACATGACATCTGATCTGATCTCTTCTCGTCATCGATGCACTTCTAGTATTAAATAATAATAATAATAATAATAATAATAATAATAATAATAATAATAATCATATAGTTAGAGATGAGAAACTAAAAATAAAACAGAAATAAAATAATCCATGATTCTAATAACAATAACAAGCTGTGCTCCGATTCCTTCGAAAGGCTGTCTTCCTCCCGGAGCATTCTCTCTCCGCCAGCGAGGCGTTGCGTTGCTATTCGGCTGTCTGTCTGCCTGTCCCCCTCTCACTTTCCCTCCGGCGCTGTCCTCGTTCGATCTCCGTTTCCGATGCGCCGTTTCCTTGTACGAACCTGATAAAAATATCATCTTTAGAGTCTGATATTTAGGTCCGGCGTCGTGCGCCGAGGCGCAGAAGCATTCGAGATTCTCTCGTGAAACTTCCTTTTTTCCTCCCCCCGCCCGCCCCCCTCATGGAAGAGGAGCGGCGGGCGCCGTTTGCTGCCGTGGCCGCCTCCCCGTGGAAGCTTTTGGCGCTCCTCCGGTGTCGGACGAGCGAAGTTTCCCGGAGACGCCAAGATTCTCGCGAGGAGGAGAAGGGGAGTTCGGTGCTCGACGCGGTCGTCGCTCGTTCATCCGCTTGATCCGGTTTGATTTCCACTCCGTGCTACAGTGAGGTTCCGCTTCCGCTGTCGCCCCGATCGATCCTGCCTCCGGCTGCCGAGGAGGCGAGTTCTGAATTCGCTGTAGGCCTCGACGCCGGTGAGTGAGAACTTCGCGGCTTCTTGGTACTGCTTCTGGATCACTTGCACGGCGTAAACTGTGAAGGTCCATCTTTGCCGGAGAGTGCCCCTATTGAGGCGTTCGACTTGTGCGCCCGGGTTTTGTGTTTGGATTTCTAGCATTGGGGGTGCTCGGTAGGTACATGATAGTACTGTTGTTATCAGCGGCATTTGGTTGGGTGGACGAATGATGTCCCTGGTTGGGCTGCGCCCTGATTAGGGCCAGAAAGTTCGAAGGATCTTAGCTGAGGTGCATCTGATGAACGCGAAGCCGGCAGATATGCCATTTGTGTGAACCTGAGGCTGCAAAACCATCTTGGACTTCGCTTTCGGGAACCTGTGAGTTTCAGCTGCCGGGGAATCTTCGGCCCATGGCTTTCTTCCTCTTAGAGCATCCAACGCTTTCATTTATTTCTTTTTTCTGATCAATTTAAGTTCGTATTCTTGTCTAATGCTGATGTGATCTGAAGTGCAATTTGCACTCGCAGGTCGAGCAAGATGAGATCCACGTTCAGAAGTAAGTCAGACGTGGAGATGGACTTGTTTTTCGGCAGTCCCAGCAAGGATTGGTCTATGGGGCTGAAAAGGGCCATCCCCGTTCTAGTTGTTTTCATGGCTGGGACGATTCTAGGTTTGGCGGTGAGCTCCTGCTTTGTGCGATTCACATCGCAAACTGAGCTCTTCTTTCCCATTAACCGGTATGCTGATGATGGTTTGAGCATAGAGAACTACGTGGAGCCGAAGCAGTTGAAGCACAGCATGACAGATGATGAGCTCTTCTGGAGAGCATCGATGGTGCCGAAGAAAGTAGACTACCCATATAAGAGAGTGCCCAAGGTGGCTTTCTTGTTCTTGACAAGGGGATCGTTGCCATTGGCACCTTTGTGGGAAAGGTTCTTCAAGGGTCATGAAGATCTCTTTTCGGTGTATGTTCACTGTCACCCACACTACAAACTTAATGCCTCCAGAACATCCCCATTCTATGGCCGCCAGATACCAAGCAAGGTATGTGTTTGCTGTTTAGCTTTGGCTTATGACAATATGATGCTTCCTTTTCCAGTCTAATTCCAAGTAAAACTGAAATGCTTGGAGCTGCATAAATAGTTAAAGCATGTAAGACGAAACTTTTTCTTTCATTCTAGATCTTACCCAAACTCTGTGTGCAGTGTTGCACATAAGCACCCGTCTATTATCAGTATGCATATCTATATTATCCTTTCAGTTGCCAATGCTGATTTTCCTTTGGTATAATCTTAATTAGATGCCAACCAAGTAGGCATGCTTATAATTTTCTATTCACCATGGATAAGCACCTTTAGAATTTATATTCTTGCTGTGACCATATTCATTTTGCATTAATTGTTGAAAGCTGAACATTATCATCAATCTTAAATTGTTGAAAGCTGAACAGTATCATCAATCTTAAATTGTTGAAAGCTGAACATTATCATCTATCTTTGGTTGGGCAGAGTCAACCCACCTAAATAATAATTATGGAAGCAGGGCATTTGAACATCCTATTAGTGTTTCTATTTCCAAATAAGAATATCAATATCAAAAGCGCATAAAACCAGCAAGCTACTATTACATTCATCTAAATGTGCCAAATATGCAAAAGAGTTACTGAGTTGATCCTAAATATGGACTATCAAAAGAGAATTACCAAAATAACGTGGGCTGAATAGGTGAAGTCTCGGAATAGAATGACAGTACTCTTTTTTTGTCCAAGTACATAAGATAAGTCTGTTATAGTGACAAATGCCTTTGATGGAATAGAGATGAGGTGAATGTGAGGCAAAACAAAGTAGTTTGGCTCTCCATGCTTCTCATCACCCTTTTAGATGATGGAGCAGTCCCATTTAAATTCAGAGATAGAAAGGAAAATATTTCAATTTATAATGCATTTTTTAGATGTGCCTCAAAGTATAAGAAAGAAGAATAAATAAATTAACTTAGTGAAGCAGTTGTGTATATTAGTATCCCAACAATGTGAACTGCCAGTGTTGCACAGCAAAAAGAATAAATAAGATAACCTTTTTATAGTTTGAGCTGACAGAAGGCTTCAAAAGTATTGGGACCATTATCAGTCTAAGCAATTCAGTTAGAATCGAAAAAAGGAACCAAGTTCATGTAGCTTACGTCAGAGAAGGTTAGCATGCTGTGGAATATCAGTTTGCTTTTTTGTCATCTGAAAATTTCAAAACTATGGTCTCATTTCATTGGGGCTGAAACTAAGGTCCCAGTTCAGACAGTCTGGTAAAACATCTAACCTCTGAAATTTTCAGATGTTTATATTTTTCAGACTGTTTGATAAAACATCTGAATTATCACTCTCTTAAAATTCAATTTTAAGCGATTTGCTGTATATTTTTAATTTTTAGTTGTATGGTTTCAAGATCATACTTTACATATGAAAAAAAAAAAGACTTTAGTTATCCTACTCCTACTTAAGCCAGATCAAAAGCCACCCTAGTAGAAAAGTGCAAGTTGCAACTATAAAGATATAGTCTAGGAAATAGGAAGTGCATCATTTGTCTGCAATGCATGAAATATCTACTTTGTTTGGTCCTTTGATGGTAAGAAAGGACGTACATCAGGTCACTGGTTTAGACAATAATCCTTCAAAAGATACCAAATGCTGTTGGTTATCCGTACAACTGTTTCATGTGTTATTGGGCAAGAGCATACCAATTAGAATGTAAATATTAAATGCCCAACTTATAGAGGCACCTTGAGAAGTGAGATTAGAAATAATTCGAGCCATATCAAAAGAATTTAAAAGATATGATCCAAATCTGTAGAGAGGTTGGAATTAATTCTTGAATGGGATGAATGGTCAGCAAACCATGATTGTTCAATTTCTTTTGACAATTGCATATGTGAACATATTGTTAAAGAAGACTTCTAGAGGTCAATTCCTATGTTTTGAGGTATCAGAAGGAAAGCAATGTGGTGTATTCTGCATAGTTAACAGTATAAAGTGCTCAATGCAGGGTGTTGAATGGGGATTGATAACATTACTAGATGCAGAGAAGCGTCTCTTGTCCAATGCTTTGCTAGATTTCTCCAATGAACGCTTTGTTCTTCTCTCTGAGAGCTGTATTCCTGTCTTTGACTTCCCCACTGTATACAATTACCTCATCAACTCAGAGCACAGCTTTGTTGACTTATATGATGATCCTTCTTCATGTGGGCGAGGCCGATATAGCCGCCGCATGGCCCCTGAAATTATGCTATACCAGTGGAGGAAAGGGTCTGAATGGTTTGAAATGAACCGTGAACTTGCAGTGGAGATAGTTGCAGACTCAAAGTACTACTCCATCTTCAGGAAGCACTGTAAGCCCTCTTGCTATCCCGACGAACACTACATCCCCACCTACATAAATATGTTCCTCGGGGCTCTAAATGCAAACAGGAGTGTAACCTGGGTTGATTGGTCAAGAGGAGGTCCTCATCCAGCACTTTATGGCCAAAGAGATATCACCGAGAGCTTCATCCAGTCACTAAGGAACAACGGCACCATCTGCATATACAATTCTGAGCCAACGTCCATCTGTTTCCTCTTTGCAAGGAAGTTTGCTCCCAGCGCACTGGAGCCCCTTCTTAACATCAGTGCCAAGATAATGAGGTTTTGAATTCTTTGGTAGCCCATTCTTTAAATGTAATTTGTTGCCTGCTCCTGACAGACTCGGATTCATTTTACCACTTTTCCTCTTGGCATCTTGTGTCAAGATGCATCTAACCCTTCACTCTTTTTGTTTGAGAAGGGCACTGGACCCCGTTGTAACTGGCTCATGGTAGACAAGAAATTTTCAAAAATGCTAAAGTATTCCTGATGCCCTCCATCTGTTCTCCTTTTCTTTGGAGTAGAGGAGGTGTTTGCTAGAACTGCAAATGATAACACGTATCTATTTTCTGACCTGTTTTGGATGACAATTACTGGAAACAGCAAAATATAATCCATGATGCCAAATTGGCGTCGGATTTCTCCAGTTAACTTTAGGATACAGAATTATAAACAGCTAATTCAATGTCCGGCTTTTAATTTTTGATCATACTGTTACTCTATATATGGGTTTTTTTTTTGTTTTTTTTACAAATTCATCCTTACGATTTATCTCAATTTCGAATGTCCCTGTACCATCAAGATTCTTCTTAAAACGTCCCGGATCTTCTTCTTTTTTTTATAAAATTAATTTATCCATCGATATTTCAGCGAGACATTGGGTATGTCAAATGACGAATCTACCCCCGTCATTCATCAAAAGGGATGAGACGATAAGGGTAATTGATTAAGTTTAGCAGTTTAGTATTAAAAGTAACGATAGAAATCAATAGGGTTAACTTGCATGTATTGCGATGGAAATAAACGAGGATTCAGGATTTCATAAAAATTTTCATGAATATAAGAACACATTTGAAATCAAGATAAATTAGACTAATGCCCTTTCATAACAGCGCTATGGGAGTAGTAACAGTGTCCACTGGGGTTTGTTTTTTTTTTTTTTTTTGAAAGGACGACATAATCCGCATATATAACTATCCTATATACTGTAATAAGCATTTGTATTATAAAAAATATATATATGACTGAGTTTTACAACACTAGCTTCCTGCGTACAAAATAATTTGGCAGTAGAAGTTCGGAGAGAATAGCTCTTTTACTTCTTTTGGGAATAAAAAAAAAAAACTGAGGCAATTTTGTTTTCCTTATCCAACTGCCACCCGTTATAAGGAATTGGGAGAGCGACCTAAAGGGGTGTTTGGTTGTGGGATAAATTGAATTTTTGTTACAAAAATGTTTTTACAACAAGCTTATTAAAAATGTTTGAAAATTGCTAGAAAAATATTTTTTATAGATAAATCCTTTTTAGACAAAGCAGTGAGACACTCTTCATTTTTTTCTTGTGGACTCCCACCTTTTTATTGTTATACTTTTTTTTAACACTATTGTTATACATGATCCACCTTTTTTAGCATATGTCACCACACACAATAATTTTATATCTTAGATTACTTCATATTTTACTTAAATATAAAATGTTGTAAAAAACTAGTGTGCAACCAAACACCCCATATATATACATATTTTTTTGCAGAATCATTTTAGTATTATTTATTGACTTGGACTTAGTTTCCATGCTTGGTTCAAGAATGGTCTGCTGTTGTGATTATTTGCAATCAACTATGTAAGACAAATATAATATCAATTCCGATATCAACATTAGACATTTCGACATCAAAATTTACAGCATCTACTATCCAAAAACAATGATGTTGATATAGATGTCTAATGTCTTATATAAAAGGACTCTACTATGATTATTGTGAAGGAAGAAGGCAATATCAAAAGATTGATAACATCCAACCCATACTTGCTAAGAAATTGAGGCGCTGATTCTTGACAAGTTTATTTAACATTGAGTCAAGAAATTAACAAATACATATGAAGGAATTTTTATGCAGAGCAAGATCATTAACTAAATAGGAGGGACTTAGGCCTTGACTATTTTTTCTTTTTAGTTTGTGCACCGTGAGCTTTTTGTCCAACATAGATCTCTGATCAGTCGATGACTCAACATCTCCAAGCTGGTGATATCCACATATACATAGCAGTCTTGTGTTAAAACATGTGGTAAGTAGGCTAAGTTTGATCATCAAGCAATATTTCGAGCAGTGCCTATATATATGTTGACAAAAAATCCTGTCAAGTGTTGTTTGGTATCTGGACAACTTGGGGATAAATTTGGGTTATCCCTAAAATTTTGGAGGTAAACTTGGGTTATCCCCAAAATTTTATGGTAACAAACAAGCCCTAAGAGTTCTGTTATGTCGGAATAATCTTATATTGGGTACTCCAAAAGAATTGTCAAAATATACCTATGATGTCTACTCCACATGTTTGTCTTAAAGTTACTCATTGTACTCACTATTTTGTCATCGCCATATATATATATGTATATGTATATTATTCTGTCTTAATATACGATTTTATATATCACACACGTACATAAAAAATGATTTGTTTTAACACAGAAACTACTTACTTCGTATTAATAAAATTAAGAGTACAACACCAACATCCAAAAGAGACTCGATAACACATAAGAATAAGATGCCAAATCTGCACTGGATCCTTCAATAACAATAACACCAATCAGATGACCAACACAACAAGATGCGATAATGGTCGAGAAGCAAAGATTAGAATTTTCAAAGAGTTCAATATTTGTCAAGAGATCGGATGATCACATCATACCGATGTAGAGAATGTCTAAATTATTGATCAGACAGATAGATTAATGATTACACAGATCATCATGAAAGACAGCGTAACATAACAAGCTAATATAACTAAGACACTGGCATAAAAAAATGATTTTGCCACCAAACACCTCGTTAACGCTCAAAATGACAAGATCAGTCGTGTATCGAGTGAAAGGTCTCGGTCTTGATTGGGACAAGTGTGGGTACACACGAAGTAATATGATGCGGTCCTCGGAGAAGTCAGAGGTATTCATGCAAGATCTGGGATATAAAAAATGCAAGAAAAAATTTCCTCCACTGCTCCACGAAGGGTGTTTGATTGCATTGCAACTGATTCGCCCCCGGAAATATTCTTTTATATCAAGATTTTTTGATAGTCGCCGGACGATCATGAAAAGAGACGATATCCCTCTTTAGTCAAGTCGGATTAATCAATCCGACCCGCATGTTGCTGGTCTTCTCAAAAAAAAAAAAAAAACTAGCTAGTTAATCAATCTCCCTCCCTCCAGTCAACCGGTTTGCGTCCGGATAGAAATAATGCCAGCCTTCGTACTCCGCCGCCGCAAGCAACCATGCGCCCCCACCACGGATTTCCATCCAGACGACGAGGATGCATCCGAGTTTCGAGAACTGAAATTTGGGAATTTGCATTCATCAGAGAGAAACACGGCAAGAGAGAGCTTCTTTCCGACCGTCGAACTTCTAAAACTGTTCTCTCTCTCTCTCTTGTCTTCTACCTCTCTGTATCATCTATCTATCTCCTCGTGGGCTTGGAGTCTCCTGGCGATCGCACGGAGCGTCGATCATGACAGAACACGATGAACCCTCCGCGATCGTCTTGCGAAAGCCTGCGAGCGGTTCCGGTCGCTTCAGAATCGCGGTCCCAAGAAATCGGAGCCCCGCAGCTCCTCCAAAATCCCCTAATCGATGTCGCTCTCCGCCGCCGCCGGAGGAAGCAGGATCCGCACGCCAAACACATGCGGCTCTTGCTCAGATTTTGTCAGAATCCGAAGAGGGGATCAGTCGGCACGCGAGAAAGGGACGATCGCGGGTGGTGAGATCCTCCTCGTCCTCGCGAGGGGCACATGAAAAATCCGATCTTTTTATTCATGGGGAAGCATCCGATCCCGGATTCCAATTCAACGTGTGGGATGATTCTTCATAAATTTCTGGAAACCGTACAGGGAGACGCGAGACGAGGGAGGGCGGAGGGAGGAGCCTAGGAGGAAGCGATCACGGCGGCGGCGCAGTCGAAGCCGCAGCGGCAGTGGGGGCATTCCTCGAAGTTGGAGAGGGGGAAGGAGGCGGAGAGGGGGCCGACGAAGAAGCTGAGCTTCCCGTCGGCCTTGACCACCTCGTTGATGCCGAACCAGACGAAGAGCACCTTGACGCTGACGCCCCTGAGCTCCCTCAGCGCGCCGGAGGCCGCGTCCAGGCGCCCCGTCACCTCCCGCTTGTAGCTCAGCAGGTAGCCGCCGTCCACGGCGAAGTCGCAGTCGCCGCGGCCGCCCAGGTGCGCCTCGAACGTGCCGTCGTCGCGCAGGACGTAGGAGGTCACCCCCTCCGGCAGCAGCCCCCGAGGGAATCCGTACTTCTCCAGCATCTCGTAGGCGGTGGGATCGGAGCCGCCCGCCGCAGCCCCGGCGGCGAGCGAAGCAACCAGCAAGGCGGCCAGGAGGAGGAGGACGGCCGATCTCGGAAGCGGCGCCATGATCCGCGTCCTTGCCGGGCGCTAGGGCCGTCGATCTCCCTTCCGGCGAAGGAGCAGGAATCGCGACCGGAAAAGCCTCCTCCTCCGAGGAAGTTGTGCCGGAAAGGCGCGGCCTTTCCGCCGGATTTGAGGAGAGCGAGAGCGGGGGCGGATAGATCGACGACGCGACCGCCGTCGGCGGTGTTCTCTCGGAACCTGGTTAACAAAGATTGAGCTTTTCACACGTTATGGAAGGGAACGAGAGAGAGAGAGAGAGTGAGACTAAAAACAGCGATCTTGCCGAGAATTTTAGCGAGCGAGCGAGCGAGCGAGAGCGAGAGCGAGAGAGAGAGAGAGACGGGAAGAAGATGGAAGCAACGTGGGGGGAAAGAGGAGATCGGTAGATGAAGATGTGGATATATTTCTATATATATATATATGTTTATATGTAAATAAAGAGAGAGAAATTGAGGCACGCCCTGAGATTTGGTGTCTACTTTGAGCGGCGTTGACAGATCTTGATGCAGATTTTGTTTTTTGCGCTCCGGTGTTTGTAATTTGGTAGTAGAGTATATGCACTCTTCTTTCCCGAAAAAATCATCGTTATTCTATCACGACTTCAAATAAAAAACATATATGAGATGAAAACATGCTTATAGAAGGATTATTTTGTGGTGGTTGGTATTTTCGATATAATACTATGCAGCAAGATTTGTCAGAGAACAACTCAGAGAGAAAAACCCTTCTTAGAAAAAAAAAGAATCTTTCTTTCCCCCTATCTTTTTGTCCCCATCTGTTTTAGGTACATGGGACGCATCTTGATTGTCATCTTTCAAACATGGAAAGGTGTAATGCTTGTTATCACACTTGCCAAAATTTTAATTTTGGGTATCTGAAAATGAATGCCCAAGATTAGAGAAAATTAACGGGGGTGTTTGGTTGCATGATGAATTAAGTTTTTGTTACAATTTATGTTTTTTAAAGAGGACCAAAAAAGAGGTGAGACTCCCCTTGGTACTCACTCTTTTTTTGTTACCATATCTTCCCAAAATGACAATTTTACGCCATTGATCAACTTTCCCTTTATCTTAATATAATTTTTTATCGTAAAAATATATAGAAATTTGTTGTCCAACCATACACCCCAAAAGTAAAATCAAAGAGTGACTTGTGGGTTATGGATCAGCTTCCACACTCCCAGGGAACAACCCAGCGGATACACTTTCACAACCATATGACATACTTGACTTGATAAAAAAACACAACCTTGACTCATTTGTTATACTTGAACAAGAAAAAAAAGAGAAGGCAACTTGTTAACTAAATTAGCTTGAACGGACCTTCGATAAAACTCTCAAACAACTTGTTTGAATATTTGATTAAATATTTATTATTTAAAATATAGAATTTGGTAGTTATATGACGTTTACTGAACACAACAGGCGAGCTGAAATCAAGTTCGGTAATAGAAGTTCAGACCAAACCCACATATCTACTTCATAAATCAATACAATGCCGAGCTTGGTCAAATGCATCAAGTTCTTAATGGACTGGAACTCGGAACACAACATGAATAAATGAGAGCTCGACCAACATACCGTTTGACTCAAGTCGTTCATTTACATACGAGGGTAGAAAAGGATGGAGATGAAAGTCAACCCTTAAAGCTGATCAAAGAACCTGAATCTGACTGAGAGGTTCAGGTCTGGAGACAAAACTACAACACAGACTCTCCACCTACAAAAAACAAAAAATAAAAACAAAAATCCTGAGTTTCATACTTTACTTTGACTGCTTGTCAGAGTGAGTGCTTCGTTCAACAAAATGGCATCGTTTTGGGACTGCCCCATTCTCCAAACCCTGAAAGCATCGTTGAAGAAGGCTTTACTCTTCCAGTATCTCAACGAGGACATGGCAAAAGGCCCTTGCTTTTTGCCTGAAGGATCTAAATAATACCATACTTCTTCAGTCTCCATGAAATTTTCGGGGCCTACATCCAAGGCACCAGATACTGTTAACGTTGTAGCGGTTGCTTCCAAAGGTTCATCGTCTTCATTTATTTCAATGACCTCCGTGTCTTCGCAAGCCTTTCTCACCACCAACGCCTTTGACATTACACCTATAAATAAACCATTCAGCTTCCAACAGAACGACGAATAGCTAAAGAGAGCACACAATACAGGTTGTAAGTTTTAAAACTAACCATCGCCTTTCATGGTGAGTTTTTGCTCTAAGGTCACTTCGGTCCCGGGGAGCCAACCGTGTGAAACAAGCAAAGCAAAGTCACACAAAAGTATATAACAATTGCACACAAAATCATTCATTTTAGATATTGAAATTTCGACAAATAAGTGGTGTGCTGCATATATCTAATGTCTAGATGAAAAATATGTAACGTATCTGATTCTTTTTGTACAGCATATTTATTAGTAGAAGATCACGTTCAATAAATCAGGCTAGAATAACGATGGTGCCACACTCAAGGACATAAATCTTCCATAACTTTTAGGAATTAGATGAACTAGAAGACAAATTAGGTAGTATTGATACCGTGTATTCTATAAGAATGTATGCACGTACCAAAGAAGTGGACATACAATGTAGTTGCTTACGCATAAATAATTTTACTGGCAGAGAGGGTTTTCTGGTTAAAGCTAGGGCCAAACTTTGAAAGAAAATTTGCCGTGAAGACACCACTGTTTCTTACGACAGGACATCTTATAAGATGGTTATTTTGCCTGTAATAGATTAAAGATGTGAGACAAACGTGTGAAAATTTGTACATCTTTTCTCAACTGAGACTATTATTTTAATAGTTTGTACAACCAACCAATCTGAACGCCCATCCCATTCTGCAGCTATGAGCCAACCCACGTTGGCTTCAGCTGGGATCTGCTGGAATCAGACAGGATTCCATACATGATCACAGGCAATCCAGATTGAAATCTGACAACAGCACTCAGAGATCGGCCAGGATCAGCTACTTCTTAGTTTGGATAGGATGATCCTAGCCTGAAATCAGCTGGTACGGGCAATATTGACCAACTTGAGCTAAGTAATGGCCAAGTCAGCTAAATTCTGGCAAATCTGACCCCAATCCAGAGCACAATGGCCCTCCATTCTAGGATATGATTCCCAACCCTGTCATCCTTGATTATCTTGTAATTTTTCAGGTTGCTAATTTGGAGGGTGTTTGGAGGTGGGGGTGGGGTGCGATGTGCATTGAGAAATATCTACATAGACGTTATAAGTAGGCAGTTTGCGTCAAATTCAGCATGAAACTATCGCTCCAAAAAGTCAAACACTACATGCACAAAGAACAAAACCTTGTCTTTTCCATAGTTGTCAAGGCGCCCGCCTAGGCGCCGCCTAGGCGGCAAGGCGCTTTTCCAAGGGCGCCTTACCAGGGCGCCTTGTCTGGGGCCAAAAAGGCGCCCAAGGCACCCGCCTAGGCGCCGAAGGTGTCCAAGGCGCCAACCTAGGCGCCCAAGGCGCCCAGGCAAGGTGCCTTGGGTATTTTTACATCATTAAAAAAATAATTTTGAGGGGTTTTTCTCTCTTGATACCCCTCACAAGGGACACTTAATTAATGATAGTTTGAATATATTAATATATTGCATTATCACTTGTACTATTGCACATTTATAAATTTTATAATCATAAATGAGTTATATACTTAAATTTTATAAAAATGTATTTTACTTTTTTCTCTTTCACACACACATCATATTTACTTATGTGCATTAATAAAACACTCATATTAAATTATAACAATATTTTACCATCACTTATACTATTGCACATTTATAAATTTTATAATCATAAATGAGTTATATACTTAAATTTTATAAAAATTTATTTTATTTTTTTCTCTTTCACACACACATCATATTTACTTATGTGCATTAATAAAACACTCATATTCAATTATAACATAAAAAATATAATTATATTTATGCTTATTTTTATATATAACAACCTCCCGACTCAGTCTTCCTTGAATACCACCTTGACCGCCTAGGCGACGCCTAAGCGGCCGCCTTGTCGCCTAAGCGGAATCGGTACCCTTCAACGCCTTGGGCACCTTGTCGCCTTGACAACTATGGTCTTTTCTTAAACAATATATTCAGGTTGACCACCCTTTGTCTTTTCTGAAACACTTAACATAGGTGTGAACAATTTATTTCTCATGTTAATGTATTAAAATTATCTTCCAAAATAATAGAAGATACTACGGCAAGTCATGACTAAACAAGAACCGCATGTGAGGTGTAAAGAACTGCCATAAGAAAGTAGTCACAAGGCATTTTGCTTCTAATTGATAAATGGCTTCAGACAAAGTGACAAAAAAGACAGCAAACCATATTATACTGCACAGAGCGTCCATCCTATTAAGAACTCATCCTTTGCATAGAAACTGATATAAAGGGTGAAAAACATATACTAAAAAAGGTTGATCTCATACAATGTAATCCTACAGATACACTTCAATGAGCTGAAGGCTAAAACTAATAGATGTTGATTTCAGTAACTGATAATGAAAAAGCTAAAGAACCTTGATTATCTTTCTGAACATTGATCTGTAGATTTGACATGTTGCCCAAGTCCTGTATGTCAGGAATAATATCTGGAATCACCTTCAACAGCATTGTTCTCTCACTCTCAGTTTGAAGAGCTTTCCTCCTTTCAATATATTCAAATTTTGTATGTAAAAAGTCAAGGGTAATGCAAATGAACAAACATGGCACTGTGGCTGATTTTCATGAGCTTGATTTTTGAGATGGACTAAACAACACAATTTACATGTTAAAATCACATGAAAATCTGCTAGCAGATATTCAAAAACTAAACTTTTTATTAATGTAAAAATCTGTAAAAAGTTGGATAAATGACCTACATGTGTCAGAACTTCCTTCTCATTTTCAACTGTCTACAGAATTCACTTGCATATTAAACAGTGTTTTTGGTTTCTACATTATAATGAATAAAAACAAATTATTTCAACTTATGATAGTCAAGGATATTCTCTTTTCCATCCCTTCTCATTTGCAATATCAATTCGCTTCCGTAATAACATGATCTCCCGTTTTATCCACTGAGGGAAAAGTAATAATTAAGCATGAATACTGGAAATCACACAAGATTTGACAATAAAAGAACATCAAGGTCTCTCATATCCCTTTATAAGGCCAATTTTTTTTTACATACTAGTAGTGAGTACAGGATTTACCATATCGTCATATTTGTAAAGAACATGAATACAGGGTAAGAAAAAAGACAAGCATAGTAGTTGCAATTACATGACCCATTATATCCTCATGGACGCTTCTGACTTTCTCCTCAAACTCTACCTGAAAAATGAAAGATGAACATCCTGACTAAAAACCAATTTCCTCCAAAACGTTGACACTGAAATCTCAGGAAAATCTACATGTTATGCACCACATATAACACCAGAAAGCAAAATCAACAAGAAAAAAAGTGGTGCCTTTGCGATTATATTGCAACTACACTGACGATACTTAAAGACAGTGAAACACATACAGGATTTGCTTATGAATCCATTACTGACCCCCTCTCTAGATAGTTGATCAGATGCCAAATAACAATGTCTGCAATGTTTAATCTTAACTGATTATAGACATCACAGTAAAAAAAAAATGGATGATAACATATATCCCTGGAATAAAACAGCTTTTATTTTTAGCTCTCGTATCTAAGAGTGTCAACTGGGTGGGCCTGGGCTGGCCCGGCCCAAGCCCGTCCCAGCCCATTGTTGATACAGCCCGGCCCAAGCCCATGGTGTTTTTAGCGTCATTTCATGCACAAAGATTGTTAAAAGCCCACGAACCCATTGGCGGCCCGTTCCTCTCGTGATTTTTTATTAAATATATTTTTATTAATGACGTTATTACCTTTATCTACATGACGTAGGGGATCAAAAACATTCGGTCAAAATTGTTAAATGCAGAAATTAAGAAACGGGGGCATTTCAGTAATATATCCATCTCCCCACCTCACGTTTCTAAGGAGGGAAACCCAAACAGCATCAGAGGCGGCGACGGACGGACGGTTGCTCCTGACATGCTGTGCAAGCCAGCAGCCTTCGGGGGTTCCTCGCTGGCTGAAGACACAAGTGGCCTACGCAAACGGGCTTTTCACGGGCCGATGGGCTTAGATCGTCGGGCTTTGCTGATTTGCCTAAAATAAGAAACGGGCCTTGGTGATCATTTATTTTAGCCCTCTTAATTTTTTTTAAGGGCCTGAGCCCAACTCACAACGGGCCTTTTTACAGGCTCACGGGCTCAGCCCGTCCGTTTGACATCCCTACTCGTATCATCATGATACTGCCTGCACAATAAATCATACTTTCTGCCACAACTTGCCAGAAGGGTCAAAGAAGACCAGGTCAGCATCGAGTTCCAGATAGCATTTATTGTGCAGAATTTAAACGGAGTAAAAACGGAGCATTCATTTCCAGAATGTAAACGGAGTAAAAACGGAGCATCGGCTGATCTGACAGAAGCCAATCTAGTCTAGGATCGAACTGATTAAAAAATATTAAGAAATTATATAAAACAGTAAATGTAGGAGATCTAACAAAACAATGAGTTATTATAGTAATTTTTCAAGCAATATTGTAGATGAAATGTAATTTATTACAGACATGCATGCTACACATTCACATACATAAAAAAAAATTTAATTTGAAAAATTGTTTATATTACATACATGAAGAAAATCATCAGAATGACCAATAAGCGTAAGGACCACTGGATGTCCTCATGATGCCCTGGTTGTCTGATTTGGATCTACTCATCAAATCTCCATAACCATATATGCCCACATCCGAACTCCAAAGAGGGGCCAGGTGATTTCTTTTAATCCCATTTTCATGCGCTGATGTCCAGGAGATCTATATACAAGAAGCACAACATTACTTTCTTCTGATTATTGCTGGTAACCCTTATATCTTGGATGCAGTACACAACTCTCTATTTATGATGGCTTATACAAACTCTTATACCCCATATCCTCTTGAAGCCACATTGCTCTCTCCCGAGGCTGGATGCTGATAGTGAGGGATGATAGTACATAGTCCTAATCTTACCATGTTTCTTGATGAACCTGATATTCTTGTTAACGTGTCCTTGGTCATTTACACATTGGTCTTGTCCTTGAGTTTGTGTTTCTTAAATCCTAAACCCAAGGACCATGTGGGTGCCATAAGTCTACCTACCATATACCCAATTGCTGCATTGGAGCTAGCCGAATTGAGAGCTTGAAGTGTCATTAAATCTAGCTGGTGCTTTTTTTATTTTTTAACTAATTTTATTTTTCTCAAATGTGCTGACTTCCCCTTCCTCCTTGGGCCAGACATAGTCCAGTATGATTAAAACGTGTATAAGGTACATATATACACTGAGAAAAGGTTCCCTCTAAAATTAGTTAAGATTTGTTCGCATAACAGAAAATTAAAAGGTTAGAAATCTTTCACCGCAACTCAATCACTCTTTTCATTTTTAGAATCACTTTATCAGTATACTCCTTTTACACATTCATCTCCACTCTGCCCTACCTATAATAGAAAACAATTAGGATTCATTCAAAAATAATTGACAGTAAACTCACAAAAGAACCCTTTCCCATATCAGCTACTAAACTATTTGCAACATCTAATTGGATTAGGTTAGAAATCTTTCACCGCAACCCAATCACTCTTTTCATTTTTAGAATTACTTTATCAGTATACTCCTTTTACACATTCATCTCCACTTTATCAGTATACTCTTTTCATTATAAGAACTTGTTGGAATGGGATCAGAGGGCTGCCCCTTCACCTGAATATTATGGGCCGATGGTCGACCGGTCCACTCACCTGAATAACATCATTATGGGCCATTGATTGGCATGCTCATCTTGGAACAAAGGACAGAAAATTGCCCCTTCACATGAACATTGTTGACCAGGATTTCTTGGAACGAGAAACAAAAGGCTGATCAACATGATTTTGTAGGAATGAGGAGCAGAGCGCGGCCCCCTCACTTGAAGAACAACGGTATCCACTATTGAACAGCTAGCCAAGTTGATGGATGAAGGGTTGCACCCTTCAACTATGGCATAAACCACTAATCAGGCAGCCATGACACACAGTTTTCCCGGGCCGATCATCTATTCCTTGTCCATTTGGGAACATTGATGAACCAAGCCTTGAGTCGGTCAGTCATAACAGCTTAATGGATATAAGGCTGGTCCTTCATCCAAGTAGCATCAATGGCAGTAGCTAATTGACTAGCCGACACATTTTGGGTGAAGGATTTATTTCTCCCCTATCTGATGACTGCCGATATTTCAGGTTGAGGGTGCTTGCCCCTATTTGAACAACAAAATGATTTGCCATCATATGTGCAAAGGATTTCTCCACCGATCGGCTAGCTGTACATGTTTGCATTTGAGGTCAGACTCCAACCTAATATGGTTGTATCTTCTCAGTGCATTGCACATGTTGGAGGTGAGGTTGGATATGGCCTCGGTACCGTCCTTTTCTTGCTTCAGTCAGGTATGAGGTGCCAACCGTGGCAAATAACCATAAATGGCAGAGTGACCTGTTTGACACCATTTCAACTCTGCTGAAGACTAGGGAGGATAAAATCTATACCTATACCCCCCCGCGTGTTGTTGCCGGAGTGACCTATATGGCACCATTTCAACTTTATTGAAAACTATTGAGGACGAGTTTCATAACTATGCTACCCTCAATGTTGTTGCGGGAGAGATCCCCTGATGACTCTTCGAAATGGAGATGAATCATTCGACCCATGGAATATTGTGGAGGGGATGTACTTCATGAAGGAAGCAAATGCAATCAGCTCCACAAGACTCCATGATGTGTTGCGTTTGGTGCAGTCTTCATAATAGAGGGATTGGGCCTCTCCGGCTATCAACACCTACACTTTTCTACTTCCTCGCAAAAAGAAAAGAAAGAAAAGCACATGTTAGATATGCATGGAATATAAGATGTATGTTTCCAAGAATTGTTATGACGGAGAGATGAAGGGAGAGAGAGATCCCGTCGGACGTGTCAATTTTGTGAAACCTCATTTTTCATCACATGAAATACATAAAAATACATGTGGTTTAAAAATTCATTTTTATTACCATTCATTTGGTAATAGAACTTTCATTATCTTTGGCTAACATAAATATTATTATGAAAACACATGATATTTCATAGGGGTATTAGCCAAAGCACATATTATACATGAAAATATAAATACATTGAGATTTAGGGTTCATAAAAATGTCTTTAGACCTCTCACCATCGGAAGATGTAACTTTCCAATGTTAATTACATTGAGCTACTCGAAATCCTTGATCAACCATCATAAACAACTCATGAAATAGAAAACATAATCCAGAAAACGTACACGTATGGGAGCTATAACCCCATAAACTCAATAGAATGCAAAGTTAATGTGTTAAGTTTGGTTTGAGTTTAATCTTAGTTTTAAAAGGTATATTTAAGATTCCAACATCTTCAGGATATGTTCCTTAGTATATTTTATATGTTTGATATGGATTTGACTCTTTTTATTAGAATTGATTTGGATCCAACGTCTAGAAAACACATAATTTGGATCGAGTTTCATTATGAAATTATCTATTTTTGATGATATGATCCTTATTTAGATTTTACCATTTTTATTCAAGTCTTAGCATCTTAGACCTAATGAAATCATATTCTGCTTATCATGGATTTGACTCTTTTAATTCAAAGTCTTAACATTAGACATATTTTGAATCATAAAGTTCATCAATTTCAATGTTTATTAAGAACATGGTTTGGATTTAATTCGTTATTAGATTATACATTTCAATAAGATGTTAATCTCATTTTCAATTTTTTGACTAAGTCTTGACATTTTTAAACTTAGTAAAATCAAATTTTCATGACATCTAATTAGAACATTTCCATTATTATTTTATTCATTGTATTCTAAGTCTTTTTATTACGCACAATAGAATGGACTTAGGCCACTTTTTGCATCAATTTTAGGTCTTAACATTATGTGTCTGACTTAGAAGTTTGGTGAATTCGAAATTAACTATGTCAAAATCTGATTCAAAACATATAAAACAAGTGGCCCTCTTCCTATTCTTGATATGACCAGGACTAGGGGTGCAAACGAGCCGAGCCGAGCCGAGTAGCATGGTGTTCAAGCTCGGCTCGTTTATTTTACACGAGTTCGAGTTTGAGCTCGAGTTTTAGCGAGTATGTGGAACCCTTGTTCAAGCTTGGTTCGTTTATTAATCGAGCCGAGTCGAGCTCGAACTCGAGTAGTAGTTAGACAAAAATTCAATTCATATTCAAACTTAAGTTATATACAAACTCCTTTATAAATCCAAAATCAATGAAAAGTCATTTGTGAAACTTTAGATTTAACTCATTTATGAAACTCAATCTAAGTTTAAACTCAAATTTTGAATTATTTAACATATTTAAGTGACAATATATAAATATTAATACTTTAAATTTAATTTTTAAAAATAAATATATAATATAATATTTAATCGAGCTGCTCGCGAGCGTATCGAGCCGAGCAGGAGTTTGTTCAAGCTCGGCTCGTTTAATGAGTCGAGCTTTATTTTTTGTTCAAGCTTGTTCATTTAACATAATAAACGAGCCGAGTCGAGTTTTTATCGAGCCGAGCTTCGAGCTACTTGTCGAGTGTATTGGTTCGTTTGCACCCCTAACCAGGACACCTGGGACTTAAAATATATAAGGTTCCCTAGGTCGGCTCTTAACATATGACCTATATTGCCATCGAATTCCTAATCACACATGGACCAGGACATAGCATCATTCCAGGCATTTGCTTCTATTCAAAATATGAGGATATCATCTTTCTCATTTTATATTTCAGATCTTCATGACCTTAGAATAAACATAAACCTTAAAGACCCAGTCTCAAGACTAAGAAAAGAAATCTGGTTTTTTAGACCATAATCTATACATCAGACCTTTGAATTTCAAAATTTTCCTATTTTGGGATTGAAACCCTTACCTCTATTCTATTTCTAAAGACAAAACCATAAGTCTAAAGTCTGGAAAATGACATCTATTCAAATTTAAAATTAACATGCATGTTTCGGATCCATTTGTTTAAGATAATATCATGTTCTAGACTATGATTTTCAAATTTGATTATGATCTGAATTTTTTGACATTTTTTCAAATCTAAAAGACTAAAACTTAGTTGACTATCTCGATTTTAGATCATCTTATTGGAATTCAAAATTTGAGATTTGATTATTTTAAGTTTATCCTTATATTTGCATTCCATAAAGCAATATAGGTTATATTATACTCCCCAATCATAGACATATAAATATGGACATATAAATGTCATTCATATAATCATGGAGTACATTCGATTACATCAACATGATTTCATCCTAATCGACACGATATCACGTATCGGGTGTAGGATATATGTTTTCCTGGTATCCATACTTAATCTAAGGGTTGGTATAACATGATGACATGTATGACCTTCCCTTAGGTTAGTGGGATTACCTTCCCTTAATAAATAGAGTTAGATACTCTCTAATTGGGGGGGAGGGATTAGTATAGAATGGGAGATTTGCTCATCTGTCAGGATCGATACATGCTGGGACTTGCCTGAGTGTCCGTTCACTATTATCAAGGGAACCTAATTTAATAGGCCGGGCCTCTTAACCATATTATTTTAATTTCAATATTATAAAGATATTTTGTCCGAGGCCGTTATGGGTCGGTTGTCATCATTGAGTCTTGTATGCTGGCTTCGTGTCATCTTGGGCCCAGTTGGCCTGTCTTCATGTCTTCGCGGGCCCAATCGGCCCATTGCCTTCATATCTTCAAGCCCAATGAACTGTTTTGCATCATCTTGGTCCGGTGGGCCTGCTTTGCTTCATTTAGGCCCGATGACCCATTATCTTCATCTAGAACACAACGGACCACTGCTGCAGTCCCCATTAGACCCAAATAGGACCTACTGTCATCGATCTTAACCCAAAAACTGGTTGCCATCGGATGTAGGTCATGTAAGGGCTGTTGCCTACCCTATAGGGGACTGTTTTGGGGTCAAAACAGATTCTATTTAAGAGCTATAGGGGTAGGCATGCAGTGGTTAAGGTGCGTATAGGATGACCAAAACAGCGGGTTTTTGGGACTGTTTTATGGCTGAAACAGGCCATGTTTAGGGTCCGGACATGGGAATGTATAGGACCATGTAGGGTCTGCGCAACAGGGATGTTTGTGACATTTATAAGGTCCGAGCATAAACATGTTTGAGGTCAATGAAGAGGGCTAGATATAATAAAGGGTATAGACATGTAGGTGGTCCATGTATCTTAAGCTCAATGAGCATTAAGGGAGTCAGATCCTCCCTGGTCTATGAATTTAGACATATAAGTAGAAACGGTTGAATACAGGCCATGGGATATGGTTTATCGATAAGCATGCTGTGGGTCATAAGATAGGCTATGCATAGGCAGATTTTTGGTTATGAGATGGGTAGACGTGAAAGCATGCACAGGCACATCTTCACCATTTTTTATGACAGTAGCTATCAATACAACAGCAGCAACCGGAGGAGGTCTTGGAAGCAGGGGCAACAAGTGCTCCCCTCAGTTCTTCCTCCATAATCAGCCCAAATAGTAGTCACAGCAGCAGAAACTGCCCCATTTGGCAGTATCAGTGACTGAAAGACAGTATCAGCTTCATCCTCTTCCTCTTCCATGTGTGCAGCAACCGGCAGAACTTGGAGGAAGAGGCGCCGGCAGTAGGGGCAGCAAGAGGACTCCAACAGCAGTGGGGGTATTAGGAGAGGCTGCAGCCGTGTCCTCCCCTTCCATCTTCCATCTGCTCCAACAGCGGCAGCAGGAAGAAGAGGCTTCAATCGCTCCTTCTCCCATGGGTGCAGAAAATGGGCCCTTCATTGGTGCAGCGGATTGCAGCAGCAGAGATCTCAGTAGGAAAAGAAGACTTTGGTTCCTCCTCCTTGGGTAAACAGCACCAACAGGAAGGTTGCATGGCATTAAGAGATAGGGCAGGAAGAAAGGTGCACAGAGAGCAGGGAATCTACCAAAGGTCTTCTCGTTCTTGGCATGGTGCACAGAGGCCTGATTTTCTGGAGATGGCAGCGGTCTTGCTTGCGCATGAAGATGGAAGTACGAGAGAGGAAGACCCTGTCAAGTGGGAGATAGTGGGAAGGTGTGCGTCAGTTTTTCTTCTCACTTATCCCTAATTTTAGGAGCATCCAATGGAGCACTTGATTTAATCCTTGCGGCTGTGGGCTGAAGATTGCACCATCCTCTTTAACCTGGCATCTCATCACATCTCATGTAATCCAAGAGCTCATATTGATCTTAACTTAAATAGGATCCAGATCATCACAAGGGCCCAAAAAGAATAGAATCCAAAACTTAAGTTATAATAAGACCTCATCCAAAGGATCTCATACCCATCATTCAATTATGACTGTTCCTTACTTAAGTAGGATCTGGTTCTTAATAAGGACCCAATAAACACTAGATCCAAAACGTTAAGTGAAAAACATGTCCTAGCCATTGATCTTGGTGCCATCATCATTATCTCATCTCATCTTTTAACGACAGGCCGTTGGTGCTTTAAATAGGATCCGAACCTCGTTAAGGATCCAATAAGCTCTGAATTGATGGGAAAAATTATACTCAAATCACACCTCATAAAAAATTGAAAATCTCCATGCCAACACCTGAAATTTGTCATATTCTTCTCTTCAGATCTGGAATTTCATCCAAAGTGCAATTGAAATCTGAATTTGCATCGGAACTAACATCCGGACTTGATGGGACCAAGTGAGAGAGTAGCTAAGGTATGCATGCAAGTGGTTTCTCACTCTGAAGCATCTCATGAATGGCAATATTATCTGATTAAAAGTTCTGCTCTTCGCAAAAGTTTTGTTGCAGCCCTCAATTTTCTCTGCTGGTTGCAACATCATTGTGTTTGGTGAGAGCATAAAGTAAGAAATCTAAAACCTGCCTATTAATTATTTTTTATGTATCCTGATCTACATGATGATATATTTATGCATCGGAATATTCTGAAAAAAAATGCAAAACAAACTGTTTCTATGACACTGTTAGATATGACTCCAATGGTACGCTTACTACAGTGGGCTGTTTGAAGAGACCCTTCTTGACCAACTGGCGAAGATCTTCACATTCTTCCTGCATTGAAATCAAATGACAAGAATATGGAAGTATTAATTATTCGCATGTTAAGTGTATGTCAACTTAAGTATTGAAGTATATTATTGACTATCAATAATGATAAAGATGACACTGTTTGTGTCTTGCAGTTGAAGATTTAGTTCATGACTTAAAGCATGTCAAGGAAGAATGAAAAAGCAATTTTCCATTCCAAGACAAAGACTACAAGATTTGAAGATTTTTGCAGCATCCAACGTCCTAACAATTCAATATTAGAGGAGAAAATTTTTGAAATGTACCTCCTCAAAGTCATCATCAGACAACATCGAAATGTGAATGTCCTTCCACATGTTGCAAACACGTAGAACAATATCTGTACTGATTTCCCCAATCATGTATGCCTGTGAGATACTCTTTACACCTGAAAGAACGTGCCGTTATACAGTGATCAAATCAAATAGGATCCAAAATATTAAAAATTGCACTAACCAGAAACTTGCCGGAGCATGTATGGTCTAGAAGGGGAAAAATCAAAACCCTTTGGATCACACCTCACCCTCACAAAACAGCCTACTAATTTTCTTTCAAACGTCTCTAAATCCTTTAATAACTCCTTGATCAGAGACTTTCTTAAGTAGGCCAATTTGATGTTTTTTTCAATCATAGAGGCAAAAAGACATTGTTGTGGTTCAACGGCATCTTTTCTTTTATTTTGTCCCATCCCGGGGTTTCTTCGTGTCCATTTATTTCGAACTGGTAATCCATCAATTTTCTCTGGTCCACAAATAGTATCATCTAAGTCCATATTGTCAGCAAAATGGCAATCTAAAAGATTATAAAGCTTAACAAATTTCACTGTTTTCTTCCTGAACAGTGCATGCAGCTTCTCATCACAAAGGACTGTCCGTTTCTTCTTATTAGGATGTAAAAAATTCTTCTCATAAATATAATTCTGTATGATTTGGCAAACATCCCACTGAGTTAAAGGCTCTTTGGCATCTTTTCCAAGGTAACCGAGGAATGACATGAGTTCCACAGAGCCCCAACTATTTTTCATAAATTTCACTCGTTTTGCACAGCCCTTCTTTCTGTTTCGAGGCACCATATTGCAAGAATAAGGTTTGACAGAGTGAAAACTTTTGTCAATGCCTTCAGCATAAGATGTCAATACCTCTTTGTATTCTAAAAAAGGACCTGATTTATAGCCACTTCTATAATTTTCACCCTTCTTCAACAGAGCTTGAGCTACCCGAAGATCATCGATGGTTAACTTCTCTTCATCTTTAATCAGACGCCAATAATCTTTAAACAAAAACTCATCGGTTTCGATATTTCCAAAATCTAATTTACCCTGAGGAGACAATGAAAGGATGGTCAGATTTTCAATACTTAAGTAAAAGATAGAACATAAAAATAATATTGCTTCAGTAGAAAACTCATCCTATTACTACTGGCAAAAATAAGAGTATTCTATATTCAGCCTGTGCAACCAGTTACACTCATCCTCATTGCGACACAATTACACAAAGTGGTGATTACTTAGAAAATCGTGATAATCAGATTTTAGAAAGTTCAATAAAAATGCTCATATCAATATTTTTAAAATTTTTATCCATATAGTAAAAATGATTTATCTTTCATGAAGTTGCTAGATTTTTTCTAAAATTCAGGATGATTCTTCAGGCCTTTTTTAGGAACAGATCTAATAGGTGATTAAGTCAGCCACAGAAGAAAATCCAAAGACATTGATGTAAAATTTGATGATAATACATAATCTTAAGAAATATGGTTAGGGTCAAACTCAACAATGTTGCAGTACGCCCGGGGATGAAAAACAGATCAAGTTCTATGTTTGTTTTCTTCATTTAATGAATTCCAAAAGCTTTACTGCAGTCCGCAGGGATAGTTGAGACTTCAGAAGTTTATGATGACAAATATTTGGTCATTTCACTCATGGAATAAGGAAAGGATGCTGTGTATGCGGCAAGATAGCTATAACCCAGTCCCTTTAAGTTTAAGCAGGCCATGCTTGTAACTTAGATGAAGATGTTAGGCGAGAGATTAAGCAATCATACGCATAGATTTGAGAAGTCAAATGAAAAACAAGCCATACAACCATCTGCTGAAAGTCGCAAGTGAGAGCCGCTAAAGTATCTAAGAAATATAAATATACTGCAATTAGCACTAAATTGCCTACATATAACTTCCTTCTGGCTCAATTTCCTCCTCTGATGACACATAATGGTTTGTTCCATGGAATGCCGGGTCGCGACCCGGCCCCGACCCGGTCGGGTTTAGGCCCGACCGGCCCGGTCGCGACCCGGTCGGGGCGACTCCCCCGGCCGGGTCGCGGAGTCGTGGCCGGGTCGCGCGAGTCGCGCGACCCGGCCGACCGGGTCGCGCGACCCGGTCCGGCAACGGTCACTTCGACCGCTTGCCGACCGTTGGCAACGGTCTCAAGACCGTTGCCAACGGTCTCGGGGGGCGCAGCCCCCATTCAGCCCCTCGGGGGCTATTTAAAGCCCCCAAGGGGCTCTCCTTACTCCCACCCCCCACTCTCACTCTCAACCTCTCATTTGTGCTCTCATTGCTCTCATTGCTCAAATTTTTTTCTCATTTACTTAATTATTTCATCAAGCATTTCATTAGTTCATTTAGTATATTTATTTAATATTAGTTCCATTGATTAGTGGGTTAAGTAGTTTATTCTTTTTAATACTTATTTGCTTACTTGCATAGTTAGTTAGCTAGAAGATTAGTTAGATATTTAGTTTAATAGTTACTTAACACATCATTAGTTTGAAAAAATATTAATTACTTACTTAATCATATATTTAGTTAATCATTCAATTTATATAAATAAAAATATACTTACATTAGTAGTCACTAATTAAGGTTATTAGATATTTAAATAATTAATTACTTACTTAAGTAATTATTTACTTAAAAAAATGTCTTCTCCAAGCCAAACAACCCAAACTACCGGCACGACCCGGAGTGATCCGGCTTGGTTGCATTGCAATTTGATCTCCATGGCGGAGAGAAAAGTGCAATGTAAATATTGCGACAAAGTAATATTCGGTGGTATTTATCGTTTAAAATTTCATCTTGCAGGCACGAAGGGAAATGTTCTTCCTTGCACACGGACTCCGCCGGAGGTCAGAGCTCAATTTCGTAGGCACCTACAAGCGATGGAGCAAACGAAGGGAACTAGCAAAAGACATAAAGAGACCGTCCGAGAAGAATTGCAACAACCGGGGAGACGATCCGTACACATTTACGGAACCGGACAAGAGAGGCCGGATATTTTTGGAGACGAAGAGTACGAAGGTATGGGAGGTGTTACTCATAAACGTTGTTCATTATTCTATTTTAAAGGATAATTAAGTAGCCTTGATACTTAAATGTTTTTTAAAAAGATGAACTCTCACGAGGGATGGAAGCAAGTCGAAGATCATTCGCCGAGGAAGAGTTCTATAGACATACCGGCCGAATGATGGGTCAAGGGTCTGGAAGTGGGAGTGGTCGAGGTAGCGGAAGAGGATCCAACAACCAACCGCAAGATCAGGTTCATGATCTCACACAAGACGACGACCCGGCAGTAGGTCCCGTGGATCCCGTAATCACCAGACCACGACAACGTCAAACAACAATCACGACGGCGATGAAGAACCTCAAATTATGTAAGGATAGGATTGGCCGGGCAACGTCAAGGTGGTTCTTTCACCACAGCATTCCGACAAATGCCGCGAAGGGACCATACTACGAGAACATGATCGACACGATCGCAGACGTCGGGAGGGGAGTGCCTGGTCCAAACCCAAAGGAGATATACGGTCGAAGACGATCGAGAAGATACGCCGGAGCCGAACATCCGAGTGCAGTACCAGACGTCCGAGGATTCGTCGTCAAAGAGTAGCAGCGATGATGGTGCTCGATACGGGGGCACGGACACTTTACAAGTACAAGGGACCTCAGATCCTCCCATATCTCCTACCACGTCGCTACGTTTTACCGTCGAGGAGCAATATACTCATGCGACCCAAGATACCGATCATGGTAGAAGGCCGCCACAAGGTAGAGGAGGTCATCGTAGCCACGGAGTTGGAGCGAATACCACGATGCCTCCGACTATGTGTATGATTCATCCCAAGGCTCTTGGTTCCCTACATACGATCGAGAGTCTTGTGGAATGAATTATGTGGAGTCATCGGATACTTCGATCCAATCGACCTATAGTTATGGTGACTCGTTTTGATCAAGTCTTAGGATAGTTTCCCGAGGGACAGACGAATATGATCGTCATGTGTACATGTATCAAGCTTTGTACTCAACCCAAATGACATGGGGAGAGTACATCAACTACCTACAAAGTGTACAACACATCATGTTGGAATAAAATTGATGCATTATTTATTTAAATCATGTCATTTAATTTATCCATTTTTCTGTATTTTTTCAGATTTTTTTCGCATTTTTCTTATTTTTTTGAATTTTTCAAAAAAAAAATTTAAAAATTAGGGTCGCGACCGGGTCGGCCTGGGGGTCCCGCGACCCGGTCGCGACCCCTGACCCAACCCTCCTTGGTTTGTTCAGTCACAAAGTGGTAGATGGAACAATTGCCTAATCATGTTGTGAAGTCCTTTGAGGGGAGAATAGTGAAGATGGCAAAAAATATTTATAAAGACCAGTATAAATCTAAATATTCAAAAATAAATAAAAATATAACATAAAAGCTTAGAATTTTATTTTCATTTCCTATTGCTGTTACAGGGCAGACTGTTTTTATCCCACATTCCTTTCAGTATAATATTGCATGAATACTTAAAACAGGTGTATGTTCTGTGGTGCAAGTGTAATGCATATAAAATAAGTGACTTCAAAATGTTAGTTCCTATGACTATTCACATTTCCAGATGTCTCTACAAAAATAAAACATTCCAAAAAGTGCCAACAATCTTGTTTCTCAAAAAAATAAAACCCATCATCTTCCCTCTCCTGCTTTATTTGTCTCTTAACTAGAGAGAGAGAGAGAGAGTGCAGGATGGGGGGAGACAGAGAAGATAGATAGAGAAGGCATTGTCAACCTGAAATTTTCTTGTTAATATTCAGTCAAAATTTTCCAATTAAATATAGTGTCAAATGACCTTCATAAACTGCATCATTTGCCTAGAAGGTTGCCAACTCCATCACCAGCCCAATATGACTGCCATGCCCATAATCTATGGGCGAGGCGGTCAGCTGCTGGTCACTGAAGCCATTTGACAATGAATTGGTGGCAGATCGAAACTGATGCGGGATGGCGCTTTGGATGCTTAAAAGCTGCAAAAACAAAATTAAAATGCTAAAAATGAACTAAAATGGACCGAAATGAAGTGAACTAGACATAACCCGGCTGAAATGGGCCTGAACCGGTCCTGAAATGCACTGGACCAGCCTGAACTGATATGAAGATGCTGAACCGGCTCTAGACCGCCTGAACCGGCTCTAAACCAGGCTGGACTGGTGAGAAATGGCTTGTACCTGACCTGAACTGGCATTGAGCTGGTTGAACCAGGCTGGGCCCTGCCCGGGCTGTTGGACTGGCCAGCCACCTGCTGGACCGGCTGAACTCAACCAAGCAGGGGGTTATGGCTTATTTAGGCAGCATCCGGGCATGAGGGGGGGTGTCGTAGTGGCCAGCGGCAGCACCCAATGGCATGTGAGATGCTTCCCCCCATGCCCCCAGAAGATCCCAACAAAACCGTCAGGAGGAGGCATTTTCATCTTCGACCATCATCTATGTTGCCATCTGGAAGGCAGGGGAGAGCAGAGGTGGTCAGGTGGTGATGGCAGGGTGTCCTCGCACTCGCACAGAAAGAGGCTATCGGGGGAGGAGACAAGGGTCCGAAGGAGCCAGAGGTGGAGGGAGATGCTCACGCGGGAGGGAGGGAGAGAAAGAGAGAGTTGGACAATTGCAGAAGGGTTGCGGCTATATGGTGTGTTCTTGTGGAATCAAAAGTGGATGACGGACAAAGAGAGGAGGAGGAGCCGACGAAGACAAATGGGCACCAGCAGGAGGCTTGGAGCAGGATTAGCAGGAGGAAGTCTGGGAATCACCAGACTTCGGTGTGCTGACAATGCCTCCAGAGATGCTGATGTCGGGCAACGCAGAAACTATGCATCAAAGCCACTCCGAGGATTGCCGGAGGGTCCTACGGGTGTTGTTGATGTTCCAAATCCGCTGCCAAGCAAGGTTTGCCATCTCGGATCTCGGCTTCGTCTCGGGAGGATGAAAGAGAAGAGATCTCTGAGAGATCTCAAAAAAATCTCGGGAGATCGGATCTCGGATTCTCGGATCAAAATGTATATATATATATGAAACATAACATAATATCTTATAAAGATAGGAGTACATCAATGAATTTACATGAAAATATATAACTCATTTATACATCAATTGTGTGAATGAACAATTACAAAGTACTCTTAATATCAAAAAAATGATCTTTGTGTTTCTAAAAGATTTAATCTTGTATACAATCTTATTTAAATACTAATATGGTATTAAACTTATAGCACATTTTTATCTGCGATAGTATAAGTGACAGTAAGATATATTAATATGTTTACACTATCACAAAAGGCGCTGGTCAAGTAGTGCCTTGTTGCCTAGGCACCCGCCTTGACAACTATGGTATCAGGAAAAAAAAATTTCAGACTAGGCTACTTGGGGCGAGATCTCGGCAATCTCGTTTCTCGGCCCCCTTGGCGAGACCGACGGCGAGATCTCGCGAGATGGCATTCCATGCTGCCAAGCAATTCGGAGTTGCCAGAGCCACCGAACCTAGAAACTTTTGCCGATAGGAGATCCTACAACTTGTGAAAGAGGAAGAAACGGCAACGACATAGAGGCCGATATGAGGGAGTGGATGGGAAGGGCTTCCCGTCAGAGGGTGTAGAGAGAGCCGGCCACTATTGGCGGTAAAGAGGAGCTCGCCTCCTGCCAGTGACAGAAAAAACTAGTCTCTTGTCAAGGGTGGAGCAGTAACCTCCCGTTGGAGGAGGTGAAGAGTATAATTGGGACCAAGCCCCCTACAGGTAGGGGTGAGCACGGTTCGGTTTGGTCCGGTTTGGACCATTTTTTTTCCAAACCGAATCACCCTCCCAAACTGAACCGAACCAAACCGAATCAATTCGGTTTGGTTCGGTTTGGTTCGGTTTAAACCGAAAATAAATAAAAATATTTAAATTAATTATTTTTTACATATATATACTAATTTTTATGTTAAAAATAATGAAAATAAATATTGTTTTATTATAAAATTTATAAAAACATCATTTTTATTAATACTATAATAGTTTTTTTATATTTTTTTGATTAAATCGGTTTAAATGGTTTGGTTTGATTTAAATCGGTTTGGAGATTTTTCAAACCAAACCAAACCAAAAGGGGGTCCAAACCGAACCAAACCGAACCAAATTATTACACTTACTTTTTTATTACCATTTACTTTTTTATTACCATTGGATTGGTTCGGTTTGGTTTCTCGGTTTGAACCGTTTTGTGCCCACCCCTACTTACAGGAACCCCTAGCCAATGGCTGATTTCAAAAATTATTACACTTACTTTTTTATTTCTTGATTGGGCCTCCTTATTTAAAGGGGTCAAATTACAAAAATAGAGACCACTAAAAAACTAATTAAAAACATGTCCTAAGACTGAAATATCATGAGGACTCAAAAAGAACGCCAAATATTTACAAACAAATCCTAAATGACAAAATTGCAAGATAAACACAAAACCTACTAAACCAGATCCCTATCACAAACTACCTTCCAAAAACAAGGAACCGGTGAAAAGTTTCCAAATTGCCCACATGCCCTATATAAAAGACCCCCAAGACTCATTTGCAAGAGTGGAAGAAAGGTCAAGATGATCCCATGCCACAATGAGAAGAATGCTCCTGAGAAATCCTCCACTAAAAAAAGAAGTCATTGGCCATCTCCTAAGAAGACAAGCTGGTGGAGAGAAAGAGCCTCCAAGAAAAGATTGTGATAGAGATCAATTTTTTTTATTTTTTATCTTTAAAGAATTCATAAAAATCATTAAAAATAATAAAAAATTCAAAAAACCACTAAAAATGTCAAAAAATTATATGTAACATCTAAAACACTTTTATGTCACTATGATAAGATATACGATAATATCAATGATCATTCCAATAAAAAAGAAAATGATACAATTCATCCACAATATAAAATATACATTCATATCATCAATATCTACAAAATTGGTATTCATAGTTCTTGTTCTCTTGATTATCCTGAAAGTTTTATCAAGAATTGCCACTCATCATTGGCCCATATCCTTATGAAAATAATGATTCAGTCATTTGACCAAAATCATACACAATGCCATCAGTTGGAGCTATTAGTGGGTAATATGATGACAAATCCTCTGGCGGGGGGGGGTCTAGATAAGTTCTCATCATGTACTTACCAAAAATTTCATCTAATTTCAAAATTGACTTATACCACTTGAATGTTGTCTTTTACTCAAGTCATCAACCCCTGCTCCATTGGTATGTGTACTGGTATTTGCTCCTCCATCTCCACCTCCATATGAACCATTTACATGTTGATGTTGTGTAGGTGAGGGGAGAAGAACAAAGGAGAAGGTCGTGGGGCCTAGAGAAGATGAGGGTTGTCGGGGTTATCGAGACCTGGGGGATGCAAGTTGGTCTATGCAGGGTGGTCTTTTGCTAAAAGCATAGGAAAGGGGATCGCGGAGGAGTCGAAGGAGCTCAATGCTATTGGGTGGTCTCTGTAAAGAATGCAGAAGCAAAGCCAAGATGAAGAAGGCAAGATGAAGGGGAAGAGGGTGCCCGGGAGAGAAGATTCTATGAAGGAGGAGGAGGAGGAGAGGAGACCAAGAAAAGATGACATGGAGGGGAGAGTTGGAAAAGAGGAATGGAGGGATAATTTACTTCAATAGCTTCAATGATCATCAGATGTATATACAGGGTGAGAATCCTGATATAGGCTTCATGATACAAATTTTGAAAAGGTCTTAAAAAGTTGAACAAGTGCAGATATATCCTATAATATTTCAAAACTAAAAGCATTCAATGTTGACCTTTATATATTTAAACTCCTAATATTGTCGACACTCCTATCTAAACTCATAAAAACAATATTATAAAAATATTTACAATTTTGATGCCAGTGTGGATCTAATTTGACTGAGGACGCGAGGTCTTCCCAAATTTGTCTTCTATGTATATCGCTTAATCGAAATCGCATCAATCCCCCCAAGTTAAAAAAACTCACCATTGAGCTTTGTAGTGCAGTATATGGAATGTGATCTCTTGAGAATCTCTCGAGATCTCCCGAAAATATCTCTCTCCAAATATATGAGAAACAAGATCGTCAAAACAAGAATATCCATATGGTACATTTGATACCTCGATTTCCTCTACCTATTACTACTCCTAACTTAGTAGATGACCTTATTAAGTTTGCTTTACATATTGTCAAATTTATTATGGAACCATCCAAATATTTATCTAGACATTATTATTTAATAAAATTTTGTAACTTAATATTTTATAGCTATATATACGTACAATTGACTCAAGATGTCATCAATCTCATGTCCATATCATTCAAGATGAAGTTTAGATCTAATATAAGATCTCTTGTATGTCCCCTGTTGACAAAAGTTCACCATCTTTGTGTTTGTATTTCTTTTTAATTCTCACAGCTTATTTTGATCTTTAATATGAGTTATCTTGTTCTTTTTGAAAAATTACATGACATTTTACGCTTAAACATACATATTAAATGATATTTTTGAGATCCAATTTCCCAACATTTTTTTGAGATTCCTTCTCTTCAATCTCTATAAGATAAAATTGGGATGCGAGATGACAATCTTTTTCTCTTTCTCCCTTCCAAAATGAAGCCAAGATTCAAAACAGCAATCCTTGCTGTGGTATGATCCACACAACCATTACTAGGGCAAAAGGCAATTTCAATGCAAAGTAAGTGATGAAAAGATGCAACTCAAAATCTCCATAACGGAAGCAAGTCTTCCTAATAGATAGTATCATAACATCCATCAAGTGTCAAATCAAAAAAATATGTAGGGGCAACTATGTGTGGATCCTTTAGAGCCATCATCTTGGGTATATAACCATCGGTAAATAGTGATTCAGTCATCAACTCAGTCAACAATCCGATAAGTAGCTCAGTCAACTCGACCTTGATAAATCACATCATCTTCTAAGACAATGATGCTTGTACACTGCAATAAACTCAAGACTTAACTTGTAGATGACCTAAATAACTATGTCAATCTACTCTTCAATAATCGGTTAATGAACAACTTTTTTAAACATAACCTGAAAGTCATTTTCCATCAAACAAGAAGGTAATTACCGGCAAGCTTATACCAAAACAACAGAAGAGAGCTAAGAAAACACAAGAAAAATGAAAGCTATAAGAAAACATTATAAAAGTTAAGAACTTGTCCTTGAACGCACGGTATTCTAGTGGTGCTCCTATTGCTGCAAAGATTCAGTCCTTCACCAACATTTCATATGTAGAAGGATATCGGAGGGTGGTTGAAAATGATCTTCAAGATTTCTCTTATTTCTAAAACGCCCCATATGCTCACTTCATTGGGCCATGGAATCGGTCTTTTGAACAACTATTGTTGATATTTATTGGCTCTCCATAAATGTTATACTCCTTGGGCTCCAAAATGAGCTCTTGGGCAGTAACGTCTAGATCAACATGCTGATCATGGATCCAATAACAACCCAAAATGATATAATAACCATATGGAATAATCTCAAGCCAGGCATCATGATGCAAGACAGACTGTGTTGTCTCTTTAAACTTACTCTCACACACAATCTAGTTCATAAGACCGGATACTCGATATTCGAACTTAAATTGAGGGTAAGAATAGGTGTAGTTAAAAAACTACAATAAGAATTAGGATGCCAACCCAAGCAAGATTTAGGTGGAAAAAAAATACAAAGAGTAAAATCTAACTCATGTTCGGCACAAACATTCACGACTACATACAAAATAAATAACCAAAGATAAAATCAAAAACCATCTCTACACTCGTAGGAGGGCCTGACGGGCACGTGTATCAAGAACTACGATAAAAAATAATAGTTTACAAAATTATCAAAATGACAACCTCTCGTATGAAGATAATAGACTACACGTAGCATATTCTTGATATTGTTCAGGTTGACATGTATCAATCAAATCGAATGCTTGGCTTGCTTATTCGTTTTAGGAGTCTAATGCCGAGAATCGAGGTGGAAGCTCCTCAGTTGATAATAGATGGACATCAAAGAGGCACTGGGATGCCTAGGTGCACGGAAGAATTGTCGACTCAACATTGGAAGCTCCAAGTGGCATCTTGTCAGTGATGGAGGTTGCAAACGGTGGATCGATTTTCAACGTTGGTAGCCTGAAGTAAGAAGAAAGTGGAAGAAAGGAAGAAGATGGAGTGGAGAAAGAAGATGGCAAAGTCACCTTCTTCGGGGACGTTAGGTAGGTGATAGCGTCGATCAATGAAGGTGCTTGATATGGATAACGTTCCTCGCAAACTCCCCATACCAAGTGATTGGGTACCTCTCATGGGTTCCTCTTGTTACGGATAATGCTCCTCACAAACTCGCCATACCAAGTGAACGGGTACCCCTTATGGGTTCCTCCCTCGTAGAAGCGATGGAAAATGAAGAGAAACACTCTTCAATATTAGATTTCAACATCATAATGCAATGAAAATAAATGGGGGGTTTTTTATACCCTACAAAGTTTCTTTCAAATTTTGATTTCCCTCTAAACACATCATCACCTACCAACAATTATCAATTAAATCGAAGTAATTATTAACCCTAAAAAAACTACACTTAATTCAACGACTACCAACCAACTTAAAGTAATTACTAATCTTTAAAAAACTACATTTCTTATCAAGACTAAAAACAACTACCTACTAACTACTATCTCTAAACTTCCAAATTAGTGAAATTAAAAATAATTATCTACCAACCAATAACTACTAGCCTTCCTAATTAATAAAGCAACACTTTCCTAGACAACAAAAGATGGATGAGCCACCCTTCTTAAGAAGAAGCAAAACATGAAGTGGAACTGGATCCGAGCCAGATGGTGTTGATCGCTCAATCTCGGCGTGAACTGATCCAACCCGATCAAAAATGCTGACACAAATCGGTATCCCCACCACGTCATCTACCTACTGGAGAGCACGTGATGTTGCTCTGTCTCTGACCATACATCCAAACTAGACGTAAGCACAGTTGTCCTCGTTCTCGACGAATCTCAGGGTGCTGAGTCGAGAAGTGATGTAATTCCAAGGATTGTTTGACAAAAGTGATCTAGCTTTCCACTACACGTGACAAGGTGACATCAAATCCTAAGTGTTGATGTATTGCACAGCATAAGGATCTCGACATGTCAAAACAAATTGATGTTGGCTCTAATACCAAACTGATGTGGAACAAAAGATAAAATCAATCATAATGTGTCAAATTGGCTAAGTCAACTGACTGAGCCACATGAGTCCCACCACGCTTCCGGTGTGCACCAATGTCATACAATCCGAACTATGCTTCGTCCGCTCCGATAAAATCAAGTTGATATGAACCCCAACAGAACTAAAGTAACTAAACCAACACTAAACTAAACTAAACTAATTATAATCAATCTAAATCAAGCTTAAATCAAATGAATCAATCGAACCGATATCATGTCTTTTACCATCCCGATTCTATCAACTTAACTTATTAACAATAGTTTGTTGCTTTCGGTGCCTTCGAAAGTCATAGATGTCGGCATTGCATATGCCAAGCTACAGTATGTTGGCACTATTCACCTAGTGAGTTTGTTAATAGGAAGAGGTTGGAGCCGCAAGGCAGGGTATCCCAAAGGGGGGGAAGAAGGAAATGGGGGTGGCACAGCTTGGGGGTTGGACTGCTTCAGGAATCTAACGGGTGCTGCAGGTGGGAGATGGATGCGAATCGGAACAGAGGGAGGTGAACAGAGGATGCTATGGGAGATCACGGTGCCAAGGCAAAGTGCAGAGGGGCCCCATGGGCTTGAGCTTGATGCCTTTGGGGCCTTGGGGTCCCTACGGGGGATCTAGAAGCAAGGGGAGCTGGGAGATCACGGTGCCAAGGCAAAGTGCAGAGGGGCCCCATGGGCTTGAGCTTGATGCCTTCGGGGCCTTGGGGTCCCTACGGGGGATCTAGAAGCAAGGGGAGCTGGGAGATCACGGTGCCAAGGCAAAGTGCAGAGGGGCCCCATGGGTTCGAGCTTGATGCCTTTGGGGGCGGGTCCCTACGGGGGATCTAGAAGCAAGGGGAGCTGGGATGAAGAAGACGGCTAGACAAAGGAGAAGAGGGTGCCCAAGAAAGAGAAAGTTAGACCGGGGGAGATAGGAAAGAAGATGGAGAACCAAAAAGGAGGAGGAGATCAGGAACAGGAAGAGCAGGGGGGTTCAAAGAGATGGGGGAGTGTTGAAACAAAAACAAAAAAGAGAAAAAAAACAACAGCCGCGTGGCGAACGCGCGCGGGTGCGCGCGTGACCGCGCCCCCTCCCCGGTCAAAGCGACTCCCCCGGTCAAACTGGGGGATTATCTGAAAAAAAAAGGCCCATGGGCCTCTGCGCGGCGGTCGCGCGCGTGTGCGCGCTGCCCACCTAGGTCAACCCAGGCACCCCCGGTCAAACCGGCGGGGGTGGAGTTAAAAAAAAAAGGGACAAAAGAAAAAAAGGGGGGGCCGCGCCGGCCAAACTCGCTCACGCGCACAGGTGCGGCCGCGGCCCATGATCCCACGATGCCCACAAGGCAAGAAGGTGCGACCACCTCCCTGGATCCGGTCACCCTCGGTGGAGTTACCACACAGTTTGACCACCGGTCAAACAGAAGTCTTAAAGAAGGGGAAAAGTGGTTAAACTCACCCTGAATCAGGTCACCTCCCACTAACTCGAAAATGGGTTTAGTGGGGGTCTTCCAAATGACCCTTTTACCCCTCCAAAAATCTCTATAAATACCCCCACATGGCCATACGTGGGGAGGGGTTGGAGAGTGGTTGGAAGGTGAGAAGATTGGGAGGAGAGAGATTTCCCAATAGAGAGGAAGTCTATTCTTCAAAGCAAGTCCCGATTTTCTTCGAAAAGGAAGGAAGGGTTTTGCCCAAGGATTCCGGAATCGGTTTTGGCCGTTCGAAAAGGAAGGAAGGGTTTTGCTCAAGGATTCCAGATTCCGATTCCAGGAATTGGCCGGAATCGGCCAATTCCTGTGAAAAGAATCGATTTCGGATCAATCCGAAATCAGTTTTTTTTTTTTGAATTTTTTTTTCGTCAAAAAATTTCAAAAAAAATCAGAAAAAATTCTAAAAAAATAGAAAATGAGTTAGAAAATTTTTTAAAAATAACCAATGCATTCATCCACAGGGCCACATCGAATAAATACTAATGAACTCCAATTAAAGACTTGAAGTTAAGTACATATTCCAATTCCATTGATTCAAAAATCAAAGAAATGATACATCATGAAAAAAAATTTTACATCATATCAATCTACTACCAAAATCTAGGATATAAATATGGGTCTTCCTCCTCTCCTCGTCGCGCTTCACGCTCCTCCCTCGTGCTCAATCTTGTATACTGTCCGGGACCATATCCATATGAAAATAATGCTGATGCCATGCCATCAAGGTCGTATGGATCGGACTGCGGGACGACCGGGATGTAAGCAGATGATGGTGGAGCTGGTGGTGTAATCCACTGCTGGTCAACCTGGTCAAATGCTGGATACTGTGGCTCCTGTATATAAGAATCATGTGTATCCGAATCCAGTGTGTAATACGGCTTTGGAAGACGTGAATCGGTGAGACTCGGCCGCCGATGGCCGCGTCGGCGGTATGCACTCCTCGTCATCATCACACGAGGAGTGAGAAGGAGCACGCGTCTTTGTCATCCGAGCCGACAGGACGCTTGACCTCTAGCTTCCTTCTCTTCACCTCTTCAGCCATCTCTGAAGTACCCGAAGGTCCGGAACCCAAAGTTTTTTTCAACTTTGCAAATCCTCCCATTTTCCGTGCAGCCACTTTTGTTTTCGTTTTTCCCGGACTGCGAATGGGCTGGGTAGCGGCCGCCGGGACCGGAACCCAGGCCGGGACTAAAGCCGCAGTGGCTGCTCCATAGCTGCTGGGGCAGAAGAAGGCCATGCCTGAGCCTGAGAAGTAGATGGAGGTGGAGCTGAAGCATCCTCCTCGGCTTCAACACCATCCAACTCTCCTTCAGCCCATGCACGGTCATCGGGATCAAACTCAGCTACATGATCCCTGGCTTCTCTCTCCTCTATCCAGGAGGCAAGTACATGCTCCTCCTGGAATATCTGATCCATGTCCACCTCCTCGTTTGGTGGTGTGGCGGAGGAATGCCTCTGCTCGTACGGACCACCTGCGAATCGTGCAAATCGTGCCTCGCTGATCTTCTGTCGATCCTTGATGTTCTTTATGCGCAGCCCTCGTATTTGTAATGACGAGAAGACCGGCTTCTCGGCTCGGTCCGAGGTCAACTTTGTTCCTCCTTTTCGTATGTATCGGGTTGAATGTACTCCGGTTCCTCTCACAATGGGAGGAAGCGGTGCTCTGGCCGAGTATCCCGATACCGATGGCGACAAGTGGATTCCATCCACTCCTGGTGTTCACCTGAACCCACCACTCAGCTGCAAGAAAAAAACAAGAAGAGAAAAGGTAAGCAATTAGCCCATCATCTACCATAACTTATATGAAAATAAAATAAAATCTTCATCAAGCTATTACTATACCAGGTGACACTTTGTCAACTGAATATTTCAGATCAGCATCTGAGTATACGCCGACCCTCATCTTATACTTCTGCATCTTAAAATTTTATAAAAAAAAACATTAATTGTCTAGTAAGGCTGCTCCAAGCATAGATTGCAGAATCGGCTGAATCGGTCCGATTCCGACCGATTCCGAAATCGGATCGGTGGATTCCGATCTGATTCCCGGCGGAAGGACCGATTCCGGGAAGAATTCCTCGGAATCGGTCTGAATCGCCTGGAATCGGTCGGAATCGATCCGATTCCAACCGATTCCATGTGGAATCGGTCGATCCGACTGATTCTTCGGAAGGCCGGTTGCCGGGACCTGCCTCGGTCCCCGTTCACTCGGGACCGGGAATCAAATCCACCGGCCTTAGTCGAATCGACCACAGTAGTCGGCCTTGGCCTCGGTCCCGATCGGCGGAAGGAGGAAGCGCAAAGCGATTCGGCGCGATTCCGGCGATTCCGCCTCGATTCCGTCGATCCACCGTCGATTCCGGCCGATTCCGTCGATCCGTAGGTCGATTCCGGCCCGATTCCACCGATTCCGGCGATTCCAAAGGGGCGATTCGGGCGATCCTGGCCGATTCCAAACTCGTTCTTCAAAGGATTCCGCCGATATCGCTCTCGGATCGGCATCGAATCAACCTCTTCTTCGATCTTTGTAAGGTTTTCGTAAGATTTCTTCGCCAAAACTTCGTACGTCCATTCTTACGCGTTTCGACGAGTTTGAGTGTCGTTAAACTTCACGATTTTCGTCCGAACAAGTTCGTTTAAGTTTCGATGTATCCGGATATGTCTATTTTGCACGGGAAAAATTCCGGATATCCCGTACGCCTATTTTTACACGTTTCCGACGACTCCGAGACTCCGAGTAGAGTTAACCGGGTGATTTGTGATCGAATAACTCCGCTCAGTTGTTTGAACATCGATTGGATGTTCTTTGTACGGAAAATTTCGGATACCCCGTACATTGATTTCAAGAATACGTAACCTATTAAACATACCGAATGGTGTGTTTCTGGGTTGTCTCGCTACACCGACGTCTAAAACAATGTGTGTTATCTAATCATTTTTAGTGCATTGTTTACAATTTTCGCATTTAAGCAATGGCCGATCGAGGGTGACGCAACAGCGCACGTGCTTCCGACGCGGGTCGGGAACACGGGCGGATGGCAAGACCTAGTCGGGAAGAGGGTACACAGCCGCAAGTGGTGCGGAAGGAGATGAACGGGGGTGTGTTCCTACGAAACAACATATCATTGAACAGAAATGTAAAAATGCGACATGAGGTGCGAGGGAGAAGTGAGGAGAGATGAGAGAGGATACACGTGCAGCCTCTCAACGGGCGATTAGGATCGAGCGAGAGGGAGGAGTTGCAGGACGAGCTACTCGAGAGGAGTGAGGGACCGCGATTTCGCCTACCTCCAAAGGGGAAAGCGAAGCGGAAGGCGCGGCCAGCCCGGAGCGAGAGCGAGGACGAGTGCGCGGACTTCAGCTTGGACGCGTTGTGCACGCTGACAGCAAGCGCGTGCATCGTCGAGGAGGAGGACGAGGAGGGAGCAGAGGGTCTCGGGGTCCGCAGTTGACCCGCCTTTGGGCCGATCGACGCATCGGCTCGCCCTACTCGGGACCGAGAGCTCGACCTCAGAGACAGAGCCATACCGCTCGTTCATTTTCTACCAAAGACCGACTTACACCGAGTGACGAGTATTTATTTAGAAACGGAGTGCGGGCGGATGGGGATAAAGCAGTAACGAAAGGGGTGAAGGCTGCTACGAACCCAGAAAGAGAGCCGTTCTCGCCACATCGTCAAATGGTTTTTATACGCAGTATCACTTTTTAAATTATATTCGACAATATGCCCGTTTTATTTACTAAAACTTAATTTTACCCCCGATCCCATTTTTTTTTAACTCGATGTAGGCATCCCGAAGACACGCAAACACCACCGGCCCCTACTTCCAAACGACGGTGGATGCCGCGGTGAGGCCGGACCGGGTTCGCAAGCCCGGCGGCAGACACACGGCCGGCTCGACGAGGAGGTCCAGGAGTCGAGGAGTGGATGGGACGGATTCGGGGTGTGGAAGGAGGGCTGGAGAGGTCGTACAATCACGCGATGGGTGGACAGTATCACCAAAAGGAGTATGATAAACTTCTTGGTGTACGTTCGAGAGGACTACATTCTCGAAGTCGGTAGATGCTTCGGAAGATAAAAATACCGACTTCATCTTTCTCGACGATGGGGTGCGGAGGAGATCGGGGAGGACAATGTGGTTCGGGGTTGTCACGACAACGAACCATCATATAAGTGCGGCACAGTAGAAGTTGACGGAGAAGAGGAAGCACATCTTTCTCGGGTGCCTCGGCAAGACATTCCATAGATCTCATTTTAGAGGATAAGTGCAAGAGAGTGTATCTACACTTCGTCGAGGGCGCGTACGATCACATCTTTTATTTATTCGCATCCCCGCCTCGCTACATATCACGAGATCACACACAGGAGGGCACGATCTTTAGGCCCGTCCGACACGATTCGCTACGAACTTCATCGCTTCCGGAAAGTTTACACCGCACATGTGCACGGGTGAGGTTCGACACACCAGGAGTATTACAACTATATGGTGGACAACCCGTACGACAAGAAAGAGCGGTTGAGATTCTGTCGAAACCGAGAAGCAGATCACCGACAAGAGAGTTTTGGGAGAGGATCGCCTACTACTGCAATCGTCGAGCCACCTGGTAGTTGTCCGAGGTTGGTAGACTCGAATGACGGACTCGTACGGGCACACCGTAGATGACATGCTATGGACCGGGCAAAGACGAAAATTAAAGAAAAAAATCCCGTAGGTTACAAAAAGTGGTGGAAGATCATTTGATGACCGATGGACAAGACCTTGCACCACGATGTCCACTGCCAGTAACTTGGTTAAAAAATTATTTTTACCGTATAATCGTCTTATATACAGCGTGTTAACTAATAAAATTCGGCAGATATTTTTGAACCCCCGCATCCAATACGGGAGGATAAAAGGAACCCAACGTATCATGTGGATACACTGCAGAAGTTATCAGTGCTTGCCGATCTCGAGGACAGTGATAGAGCCGAGATAAGTAAGTTAGAGTTCTATTAAATACATTGGACTAGCATTACTGTGCAACTAATTATTATTTTTATATGTTTCGTATACGTAAGTACAAGATGAGGGCCTGTGTATACTCGTACGTCGACTGAAATATTCGCCGACAGCTGTCACCTCGGCATAAGAATAGTTTGATGAGGAATTTCTTTTCTTTCATATAAGTTATGGTTTATGGTGTAATTGTTTTCCTTTTCTCTTCTTATGTTTTTCTACCGAGTGGCGGGTTGGGTGAACACTGTGAGTGGATGGAATCCACTAAGGCCATCAGGTATCGGGATACCGAGTTGCAGCACCAGCTCTCCCACCGCGAGAGGAATCGGAGTACATTCAACTCGATACATACAAAAGGAGGAACAGTTGACCTCGCACGGCCGGGAGAAGCGTGGTCTTCCGTCGCCATAACACGAGGTTGCGTATAAAGAACATCAAGGATCGGCGAAGATCGCCGAGGAGCGCATTTGCACGGTTCGCGGTGGCCCGTACGAGCAGAGGCATTCCTCCGCCACACCACCACCCGAGTGAGGTGGACACGTACCGTATTTTCCAGGAGGAGCATGCACTCGCTCCCCGGACAGAGAGGGAAGCAGGGGATTGCTACACCGAGTTTGATCCCGATGACCGCGGCACGGGAAGGAGAGTTGGATGGTGTTGAAGCCGAGGAGGATGCTTCAGCCCCACCTCCACCTACTTCTCTCGTGCTCAGTGGTCTTCTCGCTTCAGTTAGGCCTAAGTGAGCCACTGCACTGCGCCTTTTGGCCCGCCCGCCCTTCAGCACTCTCCAAGAAATTACTCACCGGCATTCAGCCTCTCAGGAGAACGAAAACAAAGGCACCCACTTAAAATGAGATTCAGTTGAAAAAAACTTTTGTGAAGAGGTAAAGAAGTCAGTTAGGTCGCGTCTGTACCCAGATGACAAGACCAGCTCCTTCACCCTCGTGATGACGACGAGGAGTGTATACCTGCACCGACCGGCATCCAGTGCAATTGAGTCACCCGATTCACGGTTTCTAGCCGTATTACACGTGGATGAGCGAGACACCACATTCGTATATTACGGAGGCCACGCATCCCAAAGATTCGTCGTCGACTCAAGGATTACACCACTGCCTCCACCATCCTCTGCTTACGTCCCGAGCTGTCCAGTCCATCCATACCGTACCTCGATGGCATGGCACTCCGGCATTATTTTCATACGGATATGGTCCCGGGACAAAGATACAAAGATCGAGCAACGCGGAGGAGCGTCACGAGCAACGGGAGAGGAGGAAGATCCATATCTATATATCCTGCATTGGTAGTAGATCGATACGATGTAATTTTTTTTTTTACGATGTATCAACTCTATGATTTTTTAATCAATGGAATTGGAATATGTACTTAACTTCAAGTCTTCGTTGTTCAATTGGTGTTCATTAAGACTATTTATGATGTGGTCTTGTGGATATCATGCATTGGTTATTTTTTAAAATGTTTCTAACTCATTTCCTATTTTTTTAGAATTTTTTCTGATTTTTTTGAATTTTTTTGACGAAAAAAAAATCAAAAAAAAAAAAAAACGATTCCGGACCGATCCGGAATCGATTCCCTTCCCATTCCTGGAATCGGAATCGGAATCGGTCCCAACCGATTCCGATTCCGATTCCGATTCCGGAATCCATGGCTCCAAGGTATTGAATGAACTCTAACTTACTTCTATCTCAGCCTCTATCCTGTCCTGCTAAGATCAGCACAGACGCTGAATACAAGCAAGTGTACCCCGCATCACCTTGTTGTCGTTCACCACCTGTCCTCCATATTGGATGCGGGGGTTCAAAAAATATCCTACAAGATTTTATTAGTTAACACTGTGCATATAAGACAATTATTCAGCAAAAATAATTTTTTAACCAAGTTACCTGCAGCAAGGACATCGTGGTGCAAAGTCTTGTCCCATCGGTCATTTATGATCTTCCACCACTTTTTGTAACCTCTGAAATTTTTTTCTTTTATTTTCAGCTTTGCCCATGGCATCATACAACGTGCCCATCTGGTCCCTGTCATCTAAGTCTACCAACCTCAAGACAACTACCAGTGGCTCAATGATTGCCAAGTAGTAGGCAATCCTCTCCCAAAACCTCTTGTCGGTGATCAGCTTCTCAGACCTGACAAGAATGTCCAACTGATCTTTCTTGTCGTACGCAGTTGTCCACCATATAGTTGTAATACTCCTCGGTTGTGTGAACGTAACCAATGCATGCTGTGCCGGTGTAGACTATCCAACGCAATGAAATTCGTAGCAAATCGAGTCGGACAGGGCCTAGCAAGATCGTGCCCTCTTGTGTGTGATCTCGTGATATGTAGCAGGCGGGGATGCGAATAAATAAAAGATGTGATCGTCTGCGCCTGCCTGACAAGTGTGGATACACCCTCCTCCTTGCCTATATCCTCTAATATGAGATCTATGGAATGTGCTGCACAGGGCACCCAGAAGATGTGCTTCCTCTTCTCCATCAACTTCCTCCCAGCCGCCTTATATGATGGTTCGTTGTCAGTGACAACCTGAACCACATTGTCCTCCCCGATCTCCTCCACCACCCCATCCATCAGAGAAAAAATGAAGTCGGCATTTTTTATCTTCCCAGAAGCATCTACCGACTTCAAGAATGTTGTCCCCTCAGAACAGTACACCAAGAAGTTTATCATACTCCTCTTGGTGATCCTGTCCACCCATCGCACATAATTGTGCAACCCCTCTCCTTCCACACCAACTTAAATCCATCCATCCACTCCTTCAACTCCTGGACCTCCTCATCCAGGCCAGCGCCGTATATGTGTCTGCTGCCCGAGGCTTACAAACCCGGTCCAGCCTTACCCACGGCATCCACCATCGTCTGGAAGTAGGGACTGGTGGCTGCATGTGCTGGGATGCCTACATCAAGTTAAAAAAAATTGGGATCGGGCTAAAATTAAATTTAAGTAAATAAAACACACATAATGTCAATTTTAATTTAAAAAGTGATACATGCATGTAAAAACCATTTCACAATGTGGCGAACGGCTCTCTTTGCAGCCGTTCCTGTTGCCTTCACCCCTTTCATTGCCTGTTTAATCCCCATCCGCCCAAAGACTCGTTTCTAAATAAATACTCGTCACTCGGTGTAAATCGAGTGCTGGTAGAAGTAGAACGGCGGTGTGGCTCCTGTCTCCTGGGGTCAGTCTCTCGGTCCCAGCCCGAGGTCGGGAGAGCCGATGCTGATCGGCCCAAAGCTGGGTCAATTCTGGACCCAGACCCTCCTGCTCCCCTCCTCCTGTCCTCCTCCTCAGCAAATGCACGCTTGCTATCGTGCCTAGCCAAGGATCGCGGGATCGGAATCGGAATCGGGATCGGTGGGTATCGATCCGATCCGGATCGGATCGGATCGGACCGATTCCGACCGATCCAATGGAAGAAAATCGATCCAGAATCGGTAAGAAAAAAAAAAAAAAAACGATTCGATTCTGATCCGGACCGATTCTGGCCGATTCGGACCGATTCTGGCCGATTCGGACCGATTCTGGCCGATCCTGGCCGATCCAACTGGAATAGCAAAAAATGAAAAAAAAAAAAACGATTCGATTCCGATTCCGATCCCGACCGATTCGGCCGATCCGATTCCGATTCCGATCCGATTCCGATCCGATCCCGACCGATCCGGCCGATCCCGACCGATTCTGCCGGAACTTTTTTCCGGATCGGTCCTTCAGCCAAGAATCGGATCGGCAATGGCCGATCCGATCCAGGAATCGGTCGATTCCGATCCGGATCGGCCGATTCCGCGATCTATGTGCCTAGCACATCTAAGCTCGGAGTCCGAGGACTCGTCCTCGCTCTCTGGCTCCGGCTCAGCTGGTGCCTTCCCCTTGCCTTTCCCTTTCGAGGAAGGCAAATCGCGGTCCCTCCTCCTCTGGAGTACCTCGTCGTGCAACTCCTCCCTCTGCTCGATCCTAACAGCCCGTTGAGAGACTCTACCTGTCATGCAGCCTCTCATCTCCTCACTCTTCTCCCTGGGCACCTTGTCACATTTCTTGACATTCCCACCTGTTCCGGCAATATGTTGTTTCAGCCGGAACACCCCCCCGTTCATCTCCTTCCCACACCATTTGCATTGTACCCTCTTCCTGACTAGGTCTACCATCTGCCCGTGTTCCCAACCCACGTCGGAAGCACGTGCTAGTGCTGCATCACCTTGATTGGCCATTGCTTATATCTGCAAAAATTGTAAACAATGCACTAAAAATGATTAAATAACATAAAAATTGATTTAGACGCTGTTCGGGAAGCAGACAACCCAAGTAACACACCATTCGGTATGTTTAAAGGGTTACGTATTTGCCGGAAATGGTCGTAAATTAACGTACGGGTATCCGGAATTTTCCCCGTGCAAAATGGACTTAAACGGATAGTTCAAAACTTGGACGGACTTGTTCGGTCGGAAATCACAACGTTTAACGACGCTCGGACTCGTCGGAAACGCGTAAGAATGGACGTACGAAGTTTTCGGTGAAGAAATCTTACCAAAAACCTTACAAAGATCGAAGAAGAGGTTGATTCGAGGCCGGTCCGAGCTTGAATCGGCGGAATCCCTTGAAGACGTTGCTTGGAATCGCCGGACTCGGTGGAATCGGACCGGAATCGATGCTTGGATCGACGGAATCGGCCGGAATCGACGCTGGCAGCTGGGATCGAGGCCGGAATCGCACCGGAATCGCCGGATCCAGCTTCTGTTGCCGCGGGATCGACAGAATCGACCCCCGCGGGTCGATTCCGGCCCTTTTAGAGCCGGAATCGGTTCGATTCCCGGTCCAGAATCAAACCGGGAATCGAACCGGGCCGGTTGACCCGATCTTCCGAAGGGATCGACCGATTCCACAAGGAATCGGTCGGAATCGGATCGATTCCGACCGATTCCCGGCGATTCATACCGATTCCGCGGAATTCTTCCCGGAATCGGTCCTTCCGCCAGGGATCGGAATCAATTCCGATCCGATTCCGGAATTGGTCAGAATCGGACCGATTCCGCCGATTCTGCAATCCATGGTTTTGCCCGACCTCCAAAGAAAGTTCCAATCGCCTCGAAACGGCTTTTGACCATTCGAGAAGGGAGTAAGGGTTTCGCCCGACCTCCAAAGTCCAATCGATCCCGATCCTATCTCGTTTCGCGAGAGAGATCGAGTAGCCCGCATTTAAAAAATGCGAACTTAAGCTACTCGGGATCAAATAGAAAACCCAAATCGGTAAAACCGAAATGCCGGTTAAACCGAACGGGAATTCAAATAGAAAACCCAAATCGGTCAAACCGAAATGCCGGTCAAACCGAACGGGAATTCTAAAAGAAAACCCAAATCGGTAAAATCGAAATGCCGGTCAAACCGAATGGGAAATCAAGGTGAAAACCCAAATCGCTAAAGCCGAAATGCCGGTCAAACCGAACGGGAATTCAAATCGAAAACCCAAATCGGTCAAACCGAAATGCCGGTCAAACCGAACGGGAATTCAAATCGAAAACCCAAGTCGGTCAAACCGAAATGCCGATCAAACCGAACGGGAATTCAAATCGAAAACCCAAATCGGTCAAACCGAAATGCCGATCAAACCGAACGGGAATTCAAATAGAAAACCCAAATCGGTATAACCGAAATGCTGGTCAAACTAAACGGGAATTCTAAAAGAAAACCCAAGTCGGTAAAACCGAAATGCCGGTCAAACCGAACGGGAATTCTAAAAGAAAACCCAAGTCGGTAAAACCGAAATGCCCGTCAAACCGAACGGGAATTCAAATCGAAAACCCAAGTCGGTCAAACCGAAATGCCGGTCAAACCGAACGGGAATTCAAATCGAAAACCCAAGTCGGTCAAACCGAAATGCCGGTCAAACCGAACGGGAATTTAAATCGAAAATCCAAATCGGTCAAACCGAAATGCCGATCAAACCGAACAAGAATTCTAAATGAAAACTCAAATTAGTCAAACCGAAATGCCGATCAAACCGAACGGGAATTCAAAGTGAAAACCAAAATCGGTCAAGCCGAAATGCCGGTCAAACCGAAAAGGAATTCAAATAGAAAACCCAAATCGGTCAAGCCGAAATGCCGGTCAAACCGAACGGGAATTCAAAGTGAAAACCCAAATCGGTCAAGCCGAAATGCCGGTCAAACCGAACGGGAATTCAAATAGAAAACCCAAATCGGTCAAACCGAAAAGTCGGTCAAACCGAAATGCCGGTCAAACTGAACGAGAATTCAAATTGAAAACCCAAATCGGTCAAACCGAAATGCCGGTCAAACCGAACGGGAATTCAAGGTGAAAACCCAAGTCGGTAAAGCCGAAACGCCGGTCAAACCGAACGGGAAATCAAGATGAAAACCCAAATCGGTAAAACCGAAACGTCGGCAAAACCGAACAAGCTCCAAAAATGCCGCATATCAAATGCATTCGAGTCATTCCTGGACACATGAAGACAATCTGGTTCGGTAAGACCGAAATGTCGGAAAAGCCAAAACCCAGATCGGTAAAGCCGAAATATCGACAAAACTGAACAAGCTCCAGAAATGCCGCATATCAAATGCAATCAAGCTATTCTTGGATATATGAAGACAATCTGGTTCGGTAAGACCGAAATGTCGGAAAAGCCGAAACCCAGATCGGTAAAGCCGAAATGTCGGCAAAACCGAACAAGCTCTAGAAATGCCGCATATTAAATGCAATCAAGCTATTCTTGGATATATGAAGACAATCTGGTTCGGTAAGACCGAAATGTCGGAAAAGCCGAAACCCACATCGGTAAAGTCGAAATGTCGGCAAACCCGAACAAGCTCTAGAAATGCCGCATATCAAATGCAATCAAGTCATTCCTGGACACATGAAGACAATCTGGTTCGGTAAGGCCGAAATGTCGGAAAAGCCGAAATGTCAACAAAACCGAAGAAGCTCCAGAAATGCTGCATTTTAAATGCAATCAAGTCATTTTTGGATATATGAAGAAAATTTGGTTCAGTAAAATTGAAATACCGGCAAAGCCGAAACCCAAATCGGTAAAGCTGAAGTGCTGGCCAAATCGAACAAACTTTGACATGTGTTGAGGAACAAAGGCTCGAATGCCCCCTCATTTATTATACTTACGTACTCAAATCGACATGAAATAAATTCAAGTTCGATTGACCCGATGTGTCATCCAAAGATGACATCTAATCCCCATGGACTTTGAGAGGTGGATAAAAATTAAATAAGTCATTGAAATAATAATTTCTAAACTTGATCAAATAATCAAATTTGATTAAATAAAAATCAAATAATGACTTATTTATTAACAAAAAATGCCATCATAATCAAATCAAATTCATGTCGTAAAATCATACATAAAAAATAACCACAAATGGTTACAAAACATGTTAAGTTTGGATCCGACTTAACCATGGAAAATTAAATCAACCCAAATGGATAATGCTACTTAAATAATTAAGTGTGCATAACAAAATCCAAATCAAATAAATGATCAAAACATTAATAAAATGTTAACATAATCCAACCAAAATTATGTCATTAAATAATGCATAAAAAATGTCAACCAATGACTACAAATCTTAATAATAATAAATCCTACAAACAAACACTTAAAATAATAATAAGAAGAAATTCACTTAAATCAGGCAAAAAATACTAACAAACACAAAAAATATAGAAATTAATTCCTACAAACAAATAAAAAAAAGAGATCAACTCAAAATTGTCCAAGTCAACAAATGACCAAAGACATAAACAAAACAAATCAAATCAAATCCTAAATCAAGAAGAAAATCAATGAACCCAAACTTGAAAGTTTGAATTAAGTTCAACCAAATTCCATCTCATAAGGCCATGGGGATATGTCTTCCAGCTTTGTGTTTATGTGGATGCATGACTTCCGATCAATATGTTGTTGTGATGGTCAATCAAGGGTGTTCGAGTGTTCGCTCGATGTAATTAACACCGGAATATCACAAGTCCGGTGGAGAGAGGTCAAATTTTATTTTCAAAGAACTCAGATAGCCTCATAAATTAAATTGTGGTTCAGATCATCTAAGTGGTGTGTGATACCCATGTCGGCACTTAGCAAATCTGTGAAACCATCGGTGTTCCTATAAAATAATACCACATCAAATTAGCTAATACTCTTATGAATACCACATATTTTCATAGTAGTCAATGCTAGCCTAAAGTCAAAAAAGAATTTTCTAAAAAAGGGAATTCTGACGACAAGGGGAAAATTCGAGGTTCCAACCGGGAGGAGAAAGGTATAATTTTTCATAGTAGTCAATGCTAGCCTAAAGTCAAAAAAGAATTTTCTAAAAAAGGGAATTCTGACGACAAGGGGAAAATTCGAGGTTCCAACCGGGAGGAGAAAGGTATAATTTTTACTTCATTAGCTTCATTAATCATCGTGCGTGTATGTGGGGTGGGAATCCTCGTATAGACCCCTTTATACAAAATTTGAAGAAAGTCCAAAAAAGTCAAAGCATACCTTATAATATTTCAAAAATAAAACTATCATATTTTAACCCTAATATATATATATATATTTAAATCCCTAATATTACTCTGACACTCCGAACTAACTCACCAAAAATCCAAATTAAAATCTATGCTGATGTCATCAAATTCGACTAATGGTGCAGGGTCTTCCCAAATCTATCCTTCATACCTATTGTACAGTTGAAAGAGCATCAAATACCTAATCAAGAAAAAACAAGGAAGAAAAAGAAAGTAAAACACCTAGTCAATGAAAGAAAAAGCATAAAGAGCCAACAAAAAACTCATCATCATGACATAGAAAAAGATGTCAAATCAATAATAAAATAATGATAAATAAAATAAAAATAAAAGCAAATAATAACAATTCATAAAAAATCACAAAATCATGAAACACAATGTCTTATAAAAATCTCTAAAAAAAGACCACAAAATGATAACAATATATCACCTTCTTGCATTGTGATACATGGCAGATACAAATTCCAATTGTTGCTTCATATAAAATGTTGTTATGGTGGTTAATCAAGGTTTTCCTGAACGATGTAATTAACAAGTATATTCAAGAACTAGTGGGACTGTGGGAGGAGGTTTGACTCTGATTTTCATGAACCGACAAGGCGACATCATACTTTCATAATCTTCAAATGCAAATAAACAAAAAATAATGATAGATAAATAAATCTATTCCTTCCTAAAATAGAAAACACATAATTTCTATAATAAAAAGAGAAAATAAATAAAATAATCTAAATATTTTTATGATCTTAAATACTTGTGGTTTTTCCAGGCATTTTCTTCAGAAGATAATTAAGAATGTTTAGCTATTTTTATGAGAGTCTGGATGCAGTAGGAACTCATTTCCTAACAGAACAACATTGCATGTACTTTTAATATTTTTATTTTTAAATAAGCTCCAGAATTTACTGAACAAAGAAATAATGATGCAAGAAAATAAAGTTTAGTTGATAAGTTGGATAAATATGTTATTTGACCCACAAACAATAAGTGCTGAGAGTGCATTTGGAAGCTTACTCCATCTGAGTCGACTAATGCGTTTTCTTCTGCCAAAATCAAAAGTTTCAAACAGTAACTGCAGAAGCCCATTGTCTTTTTATATTGCACAAAATCAGTAGCTTCAATGCATTCTTCGCAAAGAGAGGTTGGGCAACAAAAGCATTGGAACTTTGAACTTTTATGGCAGATGAAGCAAGTGTGCCAACCTATCATAAAACAATACATCACAACCTTCAGCTCAAAAGTCATCACCAACTCAAGCGGTAAAAAAGCTTGCTACTTGAAAAGGCAGTAGATTAGTTTAAATCTAAAGACTCGAAGGTGGACAGAATATTATGTAATTCTGGATAAACAGTATAATTTCCTTAATGTGGTTAAATGCCTTCACTGACCTGTGAGACGGATTTATACTAGATAGTTGATTCAACAAAATAAATAAGAAAGGTTAATAAGTATAAAGATTGAACCAGAAACAAAATCAAAGTAAACAAAAATATACAAAAGGCACAAAGTAACATACTGCATGTCCAGCACTCCATTGTCTCCAAAAATGACTCGTCCTTGCCCACACACTGAGGATGATAGGCTTTGAGGCAATCCCTGCTTAACGTGTGACATATAGAAGCTAAAACATAAGCTGAAGACGCAACCAAAATATAACTGAAGAGCCTAGGTAAATGCCATAAAACGACAGGATAGACTCTAACAAAACAGGACATAACATTGCTATTGTCAAAACGACAAAGGTCACCATTAGTAACTTTGGAGCATGGTTAGCACCCAACGGAATCAACTAATCCCATTGGGAATCAGCCAATTCAAGAAAGGGATCGACATATGCCAACCTAATCAAGGAAAGCCCGATCCAAGATTGAATTTACATTGAATCGGCCAAAATAGGCCAAATCATACTTGATCAGCCTGAATAGGCTGATACAGAGCCGTTCCAATAGAATCGGCTGCACCACTGCCCCTTGCATCTTCCCCTGCATTGTATCGGGTCCTCCTTCCCTGCCCGATAGATAGAGGAAGACCGTCTAACAGCTGGGTCATGGGTCCACCACCTTAAGGAACCGTTTTCAGCACCAATTGGGGTCAAATTGAACCAGAATCAGCCCATTTTCCATTATTTTTATTTTTTAAAATTTTTAAAAGAACCGATCTGGGCCAATTCTTAATTAGTGTAGATCAGCTGATCCAATACAAATCAGAATAGGATTGGTACTACCCCATCCTAACCCCAATTCCAATCTGGCCTTCCTTGCTTTGGAGATTTTGTCTCTATTCTAGTCAATAAGCATTGAAATATGTACGAAAAAAACCTAGTTGTTTTGAGCTGTATGAATAAAAGGATGACAAGTGCTAGAACACTTTCTTTCCTTAATATCATTAATCTGTTGAGCATAACTATTAGAACGCTTGTATGGAGGTATTGTAAACTAAGCAGTATCAGAACCAAGATTACCTAGAAAAGTTATGATACAACAAGTTGCATTTCAACTATCTATTGTCGTTATTTTTAGCTTTTCTATCTAGAGGTTGCTAGATCTTGATGTGAAATGTACAATGAAATTAAAGTAAAACAAGTCCTAGAGGTTATTAAAGCTACTAAAACTCCAAAAATAAAGGTTTAAATCAAGAAACTTGACTGAAAAAACTGAGCAACACAAATCGGTTGGAATCGGCCGATTTCTGGGAAGGAAATCGATCCCAGAATCGGTCGGAATCGAGTTTTTTTTGAATTTTTTTCATCAAAAAAAATCATAAAAAATCTGAAAAATAGAAAACGATTTAGAAAAAAAATCAAAAATAAGATTAACTTGCATCCACGTGAAATAATTACCAATAAACATTAGAAGATATTAAGTACATGGTGAGATGCAAAAACTATAATAAATTTTAACTATATCACATGAAAACATAAAAGTAAAAATATACATGTCATCGTATCTTCACCAATATCCACGATATAGATATTGGCCTTCATTCTTTTCCTACCAAGGATTGTCATCTCGGATCTCGGCTTCGTCTCAGGGGGGTGAAAGAGAAGAGATCTCGGAGAGATCTCGAAAAAATCTCGGGAGATCGGATCTCGGATTCTCGGATCAAAATGCATATATGTATGAAACATAACATAATATCTTATAAAAATAGAAGTACATTAATGAATTTACATAAAAATATATAACACATTTTGTACATCAACTATGTGAATGAATAATTACGAGCACTTTCAATACCAAAAAGATGATCTTTGTGATTCTAAAAGATTTAAACTTGTATGTAATCTTATTTAAATACTAATATCGTATTAAACTTGTAACACATTTTTATGTGATAGTATAAGTGATCATAGTTGTCAAGGCGCCCGCGGCGCCTAGGCGCCGCCTAGGCGGCAAGGCGCCTTTCCAAGGGCGCCTTGCCAGGGCGCCTTGTCTAGGGCCAAAAAGGCGCCCAAGGCGCCAGCCTAGGCGCCCAAGGCGCCCAAGCAAGGCGCCTTGGGTATTTTTACATTATTAAAAAAAGTTTTTGAGGGATTTTTCTCCCTTGATACCCCTCACAAGGAACACTTATTTAATGATAGTTTCAATATATTAATATATTGTATTATCACTTATACTATCATACATATTTAAGATTTATGATTATAAACATATATTATATACTTAATTAAGTTCTTTTTCAACTCTTTCCTCTCTCTCTCTTTGTCTCACTTATATTATTACATACTTTGCGACTACTCTGCGCCCCCCCATTTAATAATATTATAACAATATTTTACCATCACTTATACTATTGCACATATATAAATTTTATAATCATAAATGAGTTATATACTTAAATTTTATAAATATTTATTTAACTTTCTTCTCTTTCACACACACATCATATTTACTTATGTGCATTGATAAAACACTCATATTCAATTATAACATAACAAATATAATTATATTTATGTTTTTTTATATATAACAACCTCCCGACTCAGCCTTCCTTGAATACCGCCTTGACCGCCTAGGCGACGCCTAAGCGGCCGCCTTGTCGCCTAAGCGGAATCGGTACCATTCAACGCCTTGGGCGCCTTGTCGCCTTGACAACTATGTAAGTGATAGTGAAATATATTAAATGTGTTTACACTATCATAAATGAGGCGAGATCTAGGCGATCTCGTTTCTCGGCCCCTTTGGCGAGACCGAGATCTCGGCGAGATCTTGTGAGATGGCATTCTATGCTTCCTACTACTTTCAAAACTCCTCAGTTGTGTCTATTCTTCTATTCATTGTGGGGCCATATTAATAAGAAAACAATGACGATGCCATGTCATCAAAATTGTAGGCATCGTGTTATGGCACGTAGGTAGGCTTAAGTGGAAGAATCCACGGTTGTTGAGGATCATATAATGTTGAATATTCTGGCTTCATACAATAATGCTGTGGTGTTTGCTCACCCAGCGTGAAATATGACTTTGGTTGTCGTGAATCACGTGACTGCGGAGCTGATGGCTGCATGGCTAGTGTGCACTCTTCGTCATCATCAACTGAAGAGTGAAAAGGAACTTGTGTGCTATCATCTAGGCTCACAGGACGTTGTTTGATCTCCAATTTCCTTCTCTTTTACATCTTTAGCTATTTCTGATGTCTCACTGCAACCCAAAGATTTTTTAACTTTGAAAATTTGCTCACTTTTCTTTTCATTTTGCCTGGACTACAAATGGGCTGGATAGCTACAGCTGAGGCTAGAGCTGGGGCTAACGCTGGAGGTGGCTACTGTACAACTGCTAGGACAGAAGAAGGGTCTGCCTGAGCTTGAGAAGTAGGTGGAGTTAGAGCATCCTCCTCGGCCTCTACACCATTCAACTCTCCTTCTGCCCATGCACAGTCATCGAGATCAAACTCAGTTGGATGATCCCTGGCTGCCCTCTCCTCTATCCAGGAGGCAAGTGCATGCACCCTCTGGAATATGTGATATGTGTCTACCTCCTCAGGTGGTGGTGTGGCTAAGCTATGCCTCTGCTCATATGGACCACAAGCGAACTATGCAAATCTCTCCTCTGAGATCTTCTGTCGATCTTTGATATTCTTGATACGCAACCTCATGTTATAATGACAGAAGACCAACTTCTCCAGTCTGTATGAAGTCAACATATTCCTCCTTTTTGTATGTATCAAGTTAAATGTGCTCCAGTTCCTGTCACAATGAGAGGAATTAGTGCTCTGGCTGAGTATCTTGATACCAATCCACTCTTAATGTTCACCTGAACTCACTTCTCAGCTGCAAAAAAAAAAGCAATCAGCCCAACAGCTTCAATAACTTATAAGATAAAGAAATAAAAAATTTATCTTAAATAAGTATACCAGAAGACACTCTGTTACAAGAATATCTCATATCAGTATCTGAGTATACCCCGACCCTCATCTTATGCCTCTGCATCTGAAAAATGACAAGAATAAAAAATCATTAGTTGTTAAATAATTATTGACTCTAAATTATTGACTAAACTCTAACTTACTTCTAACTCAGCTTCTACCCTATCCTGTTGAGATCGGCAGAAACGCTGAATAATAGAGTATACACCGCATCACCTTATTGTCGTTCACAATCTGTCCTCCATATTGGATACGGGGGTTCAAAAAATATCCTGCAAAAATTTATCAATGTTAGTATTAACATTATGAACAAGATAATTATTGACTACATTGAAAGAAGGTAAGTACATCATGGTGCAAAGTCTTGTCCCATCGGTCATCTATGATCTTCCACCATTTTTTGTAACTTCAGAGATTCTTCTCTTTTATTTTTAGTTTTGCCCGGTCCATTGCATCATACAGGGTGCTTATCTAGTTCCTGTCATCGGAGTCTGCCAGCCTCAACACAACAACTAGTGACTCTGTGATTGCCAAGTAGTAGGCAATCCTCTCCCAAAATCTCTTGTCAGTAATCTGCTTCTCAGATCTGACAAGAATATCCAGCTGGTCTTGTTATACAGGTAGTCCACCATATAGTTGTAATACTCTTCGGACTAGGTGAACCTCATAAGTGCATGTTTGTGCCGAGTCGGACCAGGCCTCCTATGTGTGATCTCATAATATGTACCAGACGGGGATGCGAATAAATAAATGAAGTGATCGTCAACGCCTGTCTGACAAATGTAGAAACACTCTCCTCCTTGCCTATATCCTCCAGTATGAGATCAATAGAATATACCGCACAAGGCACCCAGAACAAATGTTGTCTCTTCTCCATCAACTTCTTCCCAACCGCCTTATAAGAGGATTCGTTGTCAGTGACAACATGAACCACATTCTCCTCCCAAGTCTCCTCCACCACAGCATCCATCAAAGAAAAAATGTAGTCGACATTTTTAATATTCCCAGAAGCATCCACCGACTTCAAAAATATGGTCCTCTCAAAACAATACACCAAGAAGTTTATCATGCTCCTCTTAGTGATATATGTCCACCCGTCACACATAATTGTGCAACCCCTCTCCTTCGACATCAATCTAAAGCCATCCATCCACTCCCTCAACTCCTGAACCTTCTAATCCAGCCCACCGCCGCTAATCGAGACTTGCATTCCCGGCCCAGCCTCACTCACGACATTCATCGCAGTCTGGAAGTAAGGGATGGTGGCTACAAGTGTTGGGATGCCTACATTAAGTTAAAAAAAAATTAGATCAGCCAAAAATAAGGTTAACTAAATAAAACATACATACATTCCATTTTAAGAGTGATACCTGCATGCAAGAACCACTTCACAATGTTGCGAACTGCTCTCTTTGTAGCCATTCATGTTGTCTTCACCCCTTTCATGGCTTGTTTAATCTCCATCTGTCCAGCACTTTATTTCCTAAATAGATACTCATAACTCAGTATAAACCGAGTACCGGCAAAATGACGGCCGGTGTGGCTTTTGTTTCCATCCCTCACTCTCCCGGTCCCGAGTAGGGTGAGCCGATGCTAATCAATCAAGAACTGGGTCAGCTATGGAACCTCCTGCTCCCCTCCTCTCTTCCTCCACAGCAATTGCATGCTTGACAGCATGCCTAGCTCTCCTGAGCTCGGAGTCTATGGAGTCGTTCTCACTCTCCGGCTCCGGCTCGGCTGGTGCCTTCCCCTTGTCTTTCCCTTTGTATAGGCAAATCTCAGTCCCTCCTCTCACGTAGCTCATCGTGCAACTCTTCCCTCTGCTCAATCCTAATAGACCATTAAGAGGCACTACCTGTCATGCAGCCTTTCATCTCCTCACTCTTCTCCCTAGGTATTTTATCACATTTTTTAACAGTCCCACGTATTTCGGTAATATGTTGTTTCAGTCGAAACACATCCCCGTTCATCTCCTTCTCAAGCCACTTGCATTGTACTCTCTTTCTAGTTGCATCTACCATGTGACTGTGTTCCAACCCACGTCAGAAGGACGTACTACTGCTACATCACCCTGATCAGTCATTGCTTATACCTGCAACATTTGTAAACAATTCATAGCAAATTGTTAGACATCCTATTAATTGTTTTAGGGACTGTTCGGGTAGCAGACACCCGTCGAACAAACTATTCGGTATGTTTAGAAGGTTAGTCTACGCTGAAAAGGGTCAAAAATTAGCGTATGGGATTTTCATTTTTTTTCTCATACCAAAAACAATCAATCGATGTTCTTACCATTTGTACGGAATTGTTCGGAAGGAAATCAGTGGGTTTAACCACGCTCGGAATCGTCGGAAACGCGTAAAAATCGGCGTACGGGGTTTCCAAAATTTTCCCCGTACAAAGAACATACAATCGATGTTCTTACAGCTTGAATGGAGTTGTTCGGTCGGACTTCAGCGAGCTTAACCATGCTCAAAATCATCGAAAACGCATAAAAATGGGCGTACGAGATTTTCAGCAAAGAAATCTTACCGACAATCTACCAAGGACTAAAGAACATGCTGAATCGAGGTGGATCGGAGCTTGGATCGGCGGAATCCCTTAAAGGGATCGCTGGAATCCCGGAATCGGTTTGGGATCGCTGGAATCGGCGCTGGAATCGCCACAGATAGCTGCGATCAAGCGATCCTGTGTCGGATCGATCGATTCCGAGGGCGGAATCGGTCTGGGATCGTCTACGCCGGAAGGGAGCTCACCACAGATCAATTCCTGTGTGGGAATCGACCTGTAGGCGTCGATTCCGGCCCAGAATCCCTTTAGGGCCAGAATCGGTTCGATTCCCAATCCAGAATTGGACCGGGAATCAAATCGGACCCGACCAATCCGGATTCCGGCAGAATCGGTCGGATCGACCGATCCAGCAGATTCAATCCAATTCCCGGGGACTTCCCCCGGAATCGGTCCTTCCACAGAGAATCAATCCGATTCGATTCCAGAATCAACCGATTCCGATCCGATCCCACCGATTCTACAATCTATGGAGCAACACTAGTTACAGTCTACTAGTTGATTTATATGTATACATCCACCAAACTCATGATAGTGTTTTGCAAGATAGCTAGAGTCCAAAACAAGTTTAAGCATACAAGAATTTAGAAGCAAAAGAGAGTTATTACTTTAATACTTGCTCTTCAAATGATAAAAACGCTTGAACAAAAATGAGTTACCACAAGCATTGAGATAGATAGATATGGACATTAACAATTCTTGATGAAATTAGTTGACACCTCGACGCAAATTACTACATACTGAGAGATGATGAACAGGATCCCTTTTGTTAAAAGTTGCACTTTTTTGGTCTCAAACATGAAATTCATTTACACATGACAATCTACACCAATGTCCATGAAAAAGTGGATAGCAAATTACATGTGTACACCACTATCATGCTAAGTTCTACATTTACAATGTCAAATAGCAAACAATTGGTTCATGAAGATAACACTGGATGATCGCTCTTATTTCACGCTTAAATCAAGAAGAAGTATATGCCTTTAAAGTTTAAACAGAGAAATGTGCTCAGCTATATATCTAGATAAATATTCTTCACTATAACAAATGACACTTGATAATCAATTAGACATGTACAAACCTATGTGTCATCGATAAGTTTAGTCAATCAAAAGACATTGCAAATGATGGCTGAGAAGAGGGGCATTATGCATTTGCCATTCTTATTTCTACCTTTTGCTACATCTGTTAGTCACAAAACATTTTCTACAATCAGGATGGTAAAAACTCGACTTCTCCCGCTAGAATGATAATTTAATGGCATGCATCAAGGGCATTTTGATATCGTCCAAAAGAAGATAATCATACAATAATATCAAAATAAGAGGTCACTGATCCGGAGAAGCAACAAGTTCGCACAGAAAAACTCACAGAACAGGAAAACCACTACACTATGGGACACGAACCGACGCAAACACCGACATGCAAGAAAACACTACGGTGTAAACAAATCTTGTAGAACGCTAAATGGTGGTCAGCACTCACCCAAACTCGCATATGAGAAGCTTGCCTCCGTCTTTGCAAACGAAGCAGTAGTCCTCCGCGGTCTCCTCCTTCGGCCGCTTATCCCTCTCCATCCCAGAGTTTCCAATCAAAAGCTTCTCCATTTCCTCAGACATCCGCCGCCCAACGCCTCGTTTCCCCAGATGATCGAAGTCTGCAATCCAGAGAGGCGGAGAGCCCAGACGTGCGTACTCTTCGGCACATTGAAGCCGGGACAACGACAGAGACGACGGCTAAGTGCCCTCGGCGTCCGCTCGCAGGGGGATACTGGACCCAACCCCCCTCGTGGGTACTCGAACAGGAAAGAGCATCTTGGGAGGCTCCCGTGTCCTCCTCGCCCGACGCTCTCACCGGACGGGGGTTCGAGGGCGCCCGGCCCGCCCCCTGGGGGGTGGGGGGAGGGTTTATCCGGTGGGGACCGCGGCCATGACAAAAAAAAAAAAAAGAGAAAATTGACTTCCAATCCAATTAAGTAAGTCAACATAATTTTTAATCCGTTGACCACAAATGTATAACGTTAGATCCATTTTTTCAATTTATGTTAACCATCGATCCTTCTTGACGTCTTCTGTTAACTCCTCCCGTCAACTTTTGTTAGCATTCCGAAAACACCCACGATTTTGACTCCTCCCCTCAATTTTGACCGTGTACAGTGCGGTAGGAGCACTTTATTATATAAGATAATATGCAACCAGACTTACTATAAATTATCTATACAAAACTCCTTTTACACTTACCAGAATAAAAATGAGTGCTTTTTTATTTATGATATTTCAAATTATTTTGAACAATCATGTTGTTTCAAACAACTATCTAAAATACAACACAGTAATAAGTAATAGTTAAATTATTAAATTTATTGTACATAAAGCATAAAAAATAAGTTTTAAAGTTATTAGGTCAAATTTTGATAATAATTTTAGATTTATTAACTTATTCTTGATAAAAATTATAAGTTTTTTTTAAATTATCGAATTGTTTTGATTTTGGTACGAGATTCAAAATCAAAATGAATTTATACACACATTCTCATGTTAGATGTTAACCTATTCATGTTGCCCTATCAAATATATTCTATTTTAATGATTTGTTTTGAGCAAAATATTATTATATGTGTTATATATCATGATTTAAATATAATATAATATTATTAAATATCTATTTTATATTTATAGACACATTCCTATCCTGTTATCCATTCGAGGGGTTAACCTAGAGGGCAAAAAGGTCAATTCCTCTTTGAGTGAACTCTTACTTAGGACGAAATGTCAAAATAGGAGCGAATATTATAAGATTTCAAAAGAACGGACCGGACACTAAAACTTTTGGGTGGTCGGACCATCTGTCAAAGGGGAATCCGAAGACTGGATTGGATATCAATTTAGCCAAAAAAAAATGAAGAGGCCCCTGGACAAGCGTACGCAAGATTTCTTACATGGCTGCACCAAGCGAAATAATTAATAATTATTCTATTTAAAATTGAATATCATAAAAATTATTTTATTATAATTATTTATTTGATTATATTTTATAATTATTATTTTATTTTATTTTCAGACTCGTTCTATTAAAAAAATCCGATGTGCATAAAACAACAGCAGCGCAAGTTAAGAACTCCACACACTTAATTTGCCTCCTTTGTTTTTAGTATAATTGATGTTTTACTGCTCAATCAGTTAAATATCAGACATTGATATCTTGGTAAATTAGTAAATTTCAGATGGGTTATTATAATTTTTATTTTTAGAGATGAAAAATTATAATTTTATGCTTTGTAAGAGAAATTAGAACGGAGATTAAGGTTTTAGATATTTTATTAAGTTAAATCAGATGTCACATGTGTAATGTTTTTATCCTTTCAAAATTAGATGTAATAAAACCAAGGGTGGTAAGCACGATCCGAAAATAAATGATTTAAATCTTTTTATGGTGCGGTTAAGGTTGATTGTTTTGAGCACGAGCGCACTCAAATTTGTAAATCTCACTTTTTGGTTCTCCAAATATACGGTGCCGTAAAGGTATGGATATTTAAAAAATATTAATGCTAAGAAAATATGTTAATGGATCAAATGTTCAAAATGATTCTATTTTCGTCAAATGTTACTTGGCAAATTAACACATACCTTCTATGTTATCTAAGAACCCACATACATAGGACTTGTTTGTCGTTTGTTCGACTGTAAAATTTTATGAAATAGTGCACTTGCTATGTTTTATAATACTTTAATTATTTAAATTAATATAAAATATTTTATTTTAAAGAACAACAATTTTCACTTTAAATTACATGAAGATGAATGTAGAAGCTAAAACAAGAAGATTTTATAAGTGTAAGAGTATCTTTAAATCTTATAAGCTAGTGCACTTGTTATGTTTTATATTATTTTAATTAGTTTAATTATTATAAAATATTATATTTGATAAAACGAAATTTCTCACTTAAAATCACATGATGATGATGATGATGATGTTGAGATTAATTGCATGATAATATCATGTGTGGATTAGAGTGTTACAGCCTTATCAAAATGCACTTAAATTAATCACATTCTGGAAGGCATTGTACACACAGCACAATTTACCACACCGGTGGCTACCCATCTCCCTCTGCTTGTAAGGATCACGAGAATTATAAGGTGCTCTAAGTTATATATATGATAACATGGATGCTAATTGAGCATCACGCATCGCCCGGCCATCTTTTCCCTCGGTTCATCCACAGGCTTTCTCTCCTATACTTGCTTCTCTTCTTCGTCTTCGTCGTGTCTGAGCAAGTCTAGACCCATCAACCAACTTGGTATTAAAGCAGGCTATCTCTACATTCATGGGAGGATCTACATTGGGCACCTCCATAGCACAAGATATAATCCTTGTCTCGATTTTACTTATCGAGGATAACTACGTCCCATGGAAGAGGGCAATAACTATTGCGATCGCTACCAAGAACAAGCAAAGGTTTGTGGATGGAAGTAATACCAAGCCTATGTCCACCGATCCTAACATATGGAAGGAACAACAACATGGTTCTCCCGTGGGTACTCAATTTCACACAGAGATAGCCTCCGTGATCGTTTACTTGGATAGAGCCTATAGGGCATTGTTGAGATTGATTATAGCATAGGTAGAATAGAGTATTGCGGCCTTATTGAAAGGCACTTAAATTGATCACATTCTATAGGGCATTGTCTCACCACAATGATTATGTGGTGAGACACCTCCCTCTACTTGCCAAGATCATGAGAATTGTATGGTGCTCCTCTAAGTTATATATGATAACGCGGATGCTAATTGGGCATCATGCATTTCCCAGCCATCTTTTCCCTTCATTCATCCATGACCATTCTCCCTTGCTTGTTTCTTTGCTTTGTCTCCGTTTTGCCCAAGCAGGTATCGATCCATCATCCAACCGATGAGGGTGGAAACTAAAACAAGGAGTTGTTATAGTTGTAAAAGTATCTTAATCACATGATCCCATATTTTGTTATCATATGTTTTAAAAGGTGAAAATTAAAAAATATTTTAAATAAGTATTATGGAAATAAGACGAGTACAATGGAAACAAACAAGCTCATGTTCATGTTTGCATCCAGAATGCCACAGAGAAAGTTGCAAGACCTTAATGGTGTATTGTTCAAACAAGTTTTTTTTTTGCTAGTTGGGTTTGAGTAATAGAACTGAGGTCCATTTGTTTTGGCTTAATTATTGTTTAACATACGAATCGTCACATATTAGACATTGAGATCATTTAGTAAAATGTTTGAATATGATGGTAACGTTTTGACAAAGCACTTAAGTTTAAGTGGTTACCACAATTTTTGATTTTTGGAGATGGATAACTAATTTTTTGTGTTTCACCAAAAAGATTGAAGATGCAATTAAGACTTTAAATATTTTATCAAGTCAAATCGAATGCCACTTCAAAAGTGATTGCTTGAGAATGATTAATTTGTGTGCCTTAAGTTAAAGTTGTTAACAAGCATCTTAATAATTCCAAGTATCTTAAGTTAATGGCCTGTTTGGTTAGAGTTTCATTTTTGGTACTATATCAATATTGATATTAATATTTTCAAATGTTGGAGTATCAATATCAAAAGTAATACAAGTGGACACTTGTATTAGATAATATGCTTTGTTTGCACTACAAATTTTAAAATTGATACAATTAACCAAACACCTCTTAATGGTTCATATCAATATCAATTTTAAAATTGATAGTGATAGAGGTACCTAATAGTGTTACCAAACAGGGCGTAAAGTAGAGCTTTCATGGATCTGATTAACCATAAAAAATAAGGTTACTAATTAAGATTCTATTTCTTTGGACTTATTTGACATATAACCTCTAAATTGGTCAGAGGTTAGACATTTAGACTGTTTATAAAATATCTAACTTCTGATTCGATTAGAGGTTCGGTTAGAAGTTAAATATACAGGACGTTTGGTAAAATATTTGAACTAACGTCTTAATATGACAGAAACCTCTTAAAAACCCATTTAATTTTAAGTGATTCACTATAGGTTTTTTATTTTCAAAGGTGTGGACACGACGGAGTAGTGTGTGTGGTCATCAAGAACCACGGGCTTCGATCGTAATAAAAAAAAGGAAATGCAAGTATTGGAAGCAAATGACTGTACGTACCTTGTGGAGGGAGTGTTGTGGGAGAATATGATTTTTAACTTCTTCCTTCTCGGCCGACTAAGGAGAGAGTTTGAAGCGACGATCGGTTACTCCCACAATATCAAGTAAGACAAGAAAACAAATGAAAATGAATTTAACAAAAGAAGTGATGCATCTTGTAAGAGAAATAAATAAAAATCACAAAAAGAATTAAACTAACCAAATTGGGAATGACTCCTAATCCCTTTTTATGTATCATTGGATGATGAGGAGGAGGAGATTATTTAACTAGGGCATGCATGTAAACATCACGATCTAAAAGGAAGGCATAAAAATAAAAACAATAAAAAATAACAAGGGAAGGAAAATAGATTTATGCTCCGAGGATAGATGTTCAGGGTAGTTGATGTCCCTGTGCCAGAGATGCCAAGCATCCCAGTAGCTGTCATCAGGCATCCTTGGGGACGCGCCGCCAGGTACTTTGGCGACCAACTTATGCTCGGACAATTCCACGACCCTTTCGGATGATCTTCAGAATGTGCTTGGTGCCCCCAAAAGGGCTCTATTGGACGTGGATGGCTGACCTCTCCTCAAATGTAGAGGCTTTGAAATGCTTTGTGAGTGGTGGTGATGGGAAGATGATGTAGAAGTGATGATGTTCTTGATGGAGGAGGAAGTGGCAAGTTCTCAAAACACTCTTGACAATGGACTTTGGGAGTGAGAGAGCATTGGGATCTCTCCTCAGCCTTGTAGAACTTTGAAACCATTTTTTTAATCTTGAAAATGTGATTAGGAGGTGTCTTTTTATAGACCCAAAGGCAAAGGCATTTCAAGTATAATTGACAATGTCAATAGAGGAACATAACATCTTGTTGCCTAGGACGCCAGACGTCCCAACACCAGGGATGTTTGTCAGTCTATTAATGTCATTAAATGCAACGTGCACCGAAAGTTGACGCGTGCGTCGACTGCTGCCTACTATAATATATGATGTTTCTGGCGATGAGACACCACCGTACAGTTCATTCCTAGTCATGGGTTAGGTGTGCGCCATTCTAAAGTCACTTTGGTCAGGTCGTACGCTATAGTATCAAAGGTCTATAGGCCCGAAACTTTTTCATATATGACCATTAATAATGCCCACCTACCAAGGCTAGAGTTGTCAGGTTCGTGTTAGAATTAAGTAACGTCGTAGGTGCCAAGACGCAAGATGTCCGAAGACCTGTTTTGGCCGTTATTCGAAAATCATGTTTGTTACTCGAAAAACCCCAAGCATTTTTTAAAAAAAACATGGATTTTAAACTCCTTAACTAGGTCAAATTTGCATGTCTACGAGAAGTGCAGACAACTAAGATTGTTATGTTTCACAAGATATGAGATTAGAGATGAAATTAAAAGTTTAAATTTTTAGATTAAGTCAAAACAAATGTCACCTAAGAAACTAGCTGACATACTCAAGTAACTCGAAACTACTCGATAAAGATCAAATTATTATGTCAAATGAGTAAGTTTTTGCAAGAACAAAAAAAACTTAATTTATCAATAAGTTGAGATTGAGCATATTCTTGGATATGACTTGTAAGTAACTCGTTGAAGTACCCAATTAATTACAATTAAATATTTATTTAAAAAATTAGAAGTACTTAATACTTATACAATATTAATTAAACATATTAAACAAATTAAAAAAGGGTCAATCTCAAGTTCACCCTTCACGACACTGATTGAAAGTTGAGATTCATACCCAAGTCAAAGGAGTACAAGCTTCACAACAGAATTTAGATACATAACACAAACTCAGAAATTAGACCAAGCTCGACTAGACTCAATCAAATAAACAGATAAACTCGACCAGGCATACTCAAATATATTAAATTCTTAATTAGTAGAACTCCAACACAGATCAACTCTACTATTCAAGTGCTAAAAACCAACCTCAAACTCGAATATAAATAAGTAAACTGAACTCAAATAGCATATATATTGCTCGATTAGGCTTGTGCACCAGTATATAAAGTCTAGAATTTACAAATCTTGAATAAACAAGATGGTTAGATGGGTGTTTGATAAGCATCAAATCATCTGTGGGCTGACTAAAACTTCTGTACAACTCTTTTTTTTTGAAATAGAAAAAAAAAATTTCTGTACAACTCATTAACTCATCTGTGGGCTGACCCAAGGAGGTTCCCTTAAAATTTGAACTTCCAATTGTATTTATTAAATTAAATTAAATTAAATTTAAATTTTATATTATATTTTAATATATAAATTATATTTGATATATATTACTTATATTTGATATATTTACTATATTTGCATATCTGAATATTGAAATTAAAATTTTTTGAGTTTAGGATGCTTGGTGACAGCATTAGACAGCTCTATTACCGTCACTTTTATAGAAATCACCAAGAGATGTTTGACAAATAATATCGAGTGATGAGTGAGGATTTACTCGAGCGGACCTCTCGCGGGGTCTGGAAGCTTCGCCGACCTCGGCGGAAACCTCGCCGTTCTCATCGGCGGCAAGTCTGGCCGCTTCCAGTGGCGCCTCGCAGGAGTTTAGGCACTCCGTCTCCGGCGCTCCCAGCATACTGGCTTCCAGCGGCGCCTCGCAGGAGTCTAGGCGCTCTGTCTCCGACGCTCCGTCTCCGGCGCTCCCAGCATCCTGACTTCCAGCGGCGCCTCGCAGGAGTCTAGGTGCTCCGTCTCCGGCGCTCCCAGCATTCTGTCGATTCCTCGCTGAGACGTCTTGCAGGAGCTACGGCGTTCCATCTCCGGCGAATCTCGGTGTGAGGCTCTCGACTACCCACTGCGCCCTTGGCTCTCTTCTTGCCGAATACTCTTTTCTATTTATTTTCGCTTCCGATAAACTCTGTATCTGCTCTCGACTACTTCATTGGTGCCCTTGCCATCGTCTAGAGCCTCACGCCCCTTTCCCACTTTCTCTCTATCCCTCTCTGGTAACCTCCCTGTTTTCCCCCTTTCCAGCACCCTACCCCTCTGCTCGACCCTTTCAATTTCCCGTTCCATCCGCCTTCCTATCCATTCAACCCACCCAAGTTGATTTGCTCTTTACGTCTTGCCAGCTTAGCTCGTCTACACGAAAATTTTGGACGTTGCCTTCCACGTTTTATTTTGAGATAATTTTGGACGGGGGAGGGAAGGCCTCCCTCCCCCCCCTAATGTTTTGGTTCTTGTAGGTATGTCCACATTCCAGTGTTTTGTCCGCCTATGTATTTAAGTCTCTTGTCTTTTGTATTACTGGAAATGTGGTGGTCGGCATATCTAGCTGGATGCTATGTATATTGTCTGGTTATGTTGTATGTCTAGTGGTCTATGTCTGTCTGGTTGTCTTTTCATGATTTTTACATAGTCATCATCGTTCTTATGAGATCGTTAGTTTGGACGTTATTCACACTTTTTTGGTGTGTTCATCCGATCTCATGACAGTTATCAAACTCCTTTTATGGAGTCTCTACCTCTGCCGAGCGATCTTATAAGCACATTTCTGTGCTGGCCGCTCCATGGCTATGTTTTAGTCTGTCGAAGATGACTTTCGACAGAAGTTTGGTTATCTTCAACGTAGAAGTGTGTCTTTTCTATCGATGTCTTTGTAATCTCAACTATGTACTCCTGGGTTTGTTATCAATGAAAGTTAGTTGTGGTGTTTGTTCAAAAAAAAAATACAAATAATATCAACTTTGAAAATGATAATCCAACCTCTGAAAATATCAATATCAAAATGAAGATCACCAAAACAAGTCACAAGGTAGATATATGACTTACGAGCAAATGTTCCGGTTACAATTCATCCGGCTCGTATGAGAAGGCAGCTGGACCTGCAACCTGCAAGGCACCTCTGAGATCATCGGAGCACACGGAAACGATTGCGTATGGATATTAGCAACGTCGATCCAGACCACGGTTACATGTCGAAACCTTGAAGCCATTCAAAAATCAGGTCCGTGGTTAATCATGTAAACGAGAGACCAAGCATAAGTAAAAAAAAAAAAAGCTCAAATCTAGCGAACGAATCCATGCTTTTACCGGTAACATAACACGATCATCTTCTCTCGGACACGCATAAACATGAACAGAAGTAGGCTGGTGGTGTGGCATGACCTGTTTGAAACTTCAGACATTATAGAGGAGCAACTTTACATTATGTTTGATATTCTTTCATCGCCTCTCTTTCATACACGCACAAAGAGGCAGCTGAGGATGTGAGCTTGAGAGAGAGAACAAAGAAAGCACAATGATTTATAATGATGAAAAACACAAGCAGGTATCTTGGCTTCATAAAGCCATCGGACAATGGAAGTAGATATTAGCGCACGTCTGAGGTTGGCAGGTCAAGAAGACACGATATACACACGCCCCACCGGATATACAAGCAGAGAACTTGTGACAACTGACAACTTTACTGCACTGCATATTATATGCTCAAAGCACCAATATCAGACATAAGATTACTAAAATCAGCCATAAGCTCTTCTTTGTTCCCAGGATTCATCTCAGGGCCACCACAGGCCACGGAGTCACACCCTGAGTGGGAAATGTCGATCGGATCATGGGTGGAACCCGCTTCACAACAGAGAATGCCTCGTTGATGCGCGATGCTCGGACAGTGAAATGGGATGCCTTCTGCATATGTAAATCAGTATTTGCATGCCAGTTAGAGACAAATACTGATGATATCAAAAGATCGAACAAATAAAGCATGTACAGCCACAGAAGACAAGTGTGATCTGATCTTTCTCGACTGCTCCGAGGACCCTCGTATTGGTTAGCAACACATTACAGGTCTGGGTTGATAGTGATGTAAGAAATTCATCCCTCATAGGCAAGTATGTTGGGATACTTCCTCTGACACAACAGAGAAGGAGAGTTGAAAGTGGTAACACAAGAAGGAAGCCGAGACTGAGACCGCAATCATGAAGTTCTTGATACTAATGCCATTAGGAATGACCCAGCCCAAGATTAGCAGTTATTTATTCAATTTAAAGTTTTTATTTCAGTGGGACTTGAGATCAAAAAGTGCAAACGGAAATTCTGGCTGTTGTCCTGGGCATGTCCGGTAGAAAGAAAAACTTGACATCCACAAAAAAGATACAGCAACTCTATTATGGGAGTTTTGAGTGTGCTTGCTAGCTTTTTCACATGGACAATGTTGCATTTGTCTGGTCAGAGCTCACATGAGTACTTCTCCTATCTCCATCAAATTGAAAAGGGGGAAAATGAATACTTTTCTTCACTACTTCTTGTTCTAAACATTAAAGACACATCGTTCGCACCACAAAGATGCTACAGTTTGTCACCTAACCAGTTACAGAAAAAGGAGAACATGCAGGAACAGGTGAATCCACCACTAGCAAGTGGCAGTATGACCACATATATCATCCAGATGATTTCATTCACAAGGCTCCATGATTAGCATGTGCTTGTGGTTGCCCACATCTGTGATCAATCATCAAAGGGATTAAGAATTTCAAAAGAAAGAGAGAAATTTTATTCCGTAGTTAGGAATGAACGGACAAGACTCTCTAAATCAAGTCACTACAACAGGGCAGCGCATATCCTGCTCTCATCGTGAATGTAAAATCACTCATGAAATACTGTCGTGTGATTGAACTAGCATACTCAAAAAAGAAAGGATTAAATACCTAAACAATCATTGACCATAAGAAATTTAAAAACATTATTTTTAGCCCAAAGTTAGCCTGAAATACTTACACGAAAGCAGTAAAATCAAGAAACAAAACTACTACAGCCAAATCTGTCAAAGTTGAGATTCAGGCAATCAGGACAAATGCGAATCAACGTATGTTCTTGCTCCATATAAGAAAATTATACGGCACAGAACCAGGAGAACAGCTTTATGAAAGGGATAATTCCAAAAAAAAAAGCAGACCTTCTCATCGACGCTAACTTTAAGTGGAAGCTTCTTCATCTTGGGCTTCTTCTTCCACAACCTCCCGCCAAGCATCACGACCCCCAGCAGTGCCGCAGCGATAGAGACGGACCAAACAGGCTTGATCCTGAAAACACAGAATTTTAGGAGCTCCACGGGCAGCTTCCACCACGCCCACGCTGCCTTGCCCCCGGAAGCAGTAAAATTCCCGACATCCCTGCGTTCTTCCTGTCCGACATCCCGAAGGCCACCGGATTCTACACTTCCGTTCTCAACCGCAGCCGCAGCACCTATCTCCCCGGCATCACTTACTACCAGGCCCTGGACGGTGTTCGAATCTACCCCCTCCAAGACCACCTCCGACGACTCCAGCCCATCCGACGACTCGTCGGAGGTCCAGAACCCGCCGGCGTCGCCCCTCGAGGGCCCTTCCAGGAACCTCGACTCCGAAGCCGGGTCTACCCAGCTGGGGTTGTCTGAGTCGGGAAGGCTGCCCCCTTCACCCTCGCCATCGGAGGGCGACCGTTGCGCGTACCTCTCCTCGGAGCCCAGAGAGAAGTAATCCGACTTGACGGCCCCCTCGGCGTCGCCCTCGATCCCCAGGAAGGCGTCGACCGCACGGGAATCGGGCGGCCCGGACGGGCTGTGGAGCAGCTCCCACTCCTGTATCTCCGGACCTTCCTCCATCGCAGGCTACGTAGCAAGCGCCGGCGAGGGGGAAAGGGGACGGCGGTGCAAGAGAAGCAGGGGAAAGGGAGCGGAGCGGTAACAGACAGGTGTCTAACTACGGAGCGCGAGGATGATCGAAACGGACACTAAACGGTCGGGTCGGGTCGGGTCGGGTCGGCAACCGGGTTATCCGAGAAAATAGATAACTTCACGAACCGTTGTCTCGTCTTTACGGCGGCACACCGGATACGATTATACGAAGCTAATATAGTGTTTATACAATTTAATTAATTTAATCGTTTATATATAATTTGAGCTGAATATAGATACGGATCAAAAATTCAAGGTGTTATGGTTTCAGTTTTTTTTTTTTTGAATTTGGAATGGGTATGGATGATATCCAGTCTGAAAATTTTAACTGAATGTTATCTGTTGATAAGTTAAAATTTTATATAAGAGAAAATTTAAGTATATTTTTAAAAAAATATAAAATTATATATTATAAAAATTCTATTTAAAAACTAGTATGAGATCTTAGTAGAGTGGATGCCTTAGTGTTCATCCTGTTTGGCAAGTAAATAAATTCGTGTCAAGATATTAATTCTGATGAATATCTAGTAAATAGGTATTATAATTTAGATTATGTCTGTATGTATTTACAAAAAATTTTATTTTCAAGTGCTAATTAGGAGTGTCACTATTTAATTTTTTTCTTAATCAAAAGAAACCTAGATTCAAATAATAATTTATCGAAACATATTTATCTGCTCTATGTATAATTTTATTTATTTTTATTTAATAGTATTTTATAAAAATATACTATATAATATATCTATTTATTTGATTAATTTTATTTTAGGAATTCCAAACTTATTTATTTTTACATGCAAAGATATACAATAATATTAATAAGTATAAATTGATGCAAATACTCAATCTACTTTGGATTATTTAATTTACTAATAGGCTTGGTTTGAATGACCACATAAAATAAACTAAACCAAATACTATTTCGGATCAAGCCAAATTGATTTAGTTTGTTTTTTGAATTGAACTGAATAATGAACACCTCTATTGTTTTTTTTCATGGTTCATAATGGCACAATTATTCACTTAAAAGTTACCATTTTTTAAACTCAAAGTTTTATTTCTTTTAAAAAAGGATATACACAAGAATGTTAAAATTATAAAGAGAAAAACTTCATAAGCCATACTATGAACTTATAAAAAATAGTTATTGTGTGGTGATTACATAATTGTATAAATATTTCAACAAATTAATTTGAATTTATGTCTGGTTAATGTACGATGGAGATATTTTTTTATTAGAAGTTTGATGAAGAAATATCAAAATACAAAGAATAGTTCATAATTCATGTTTATTGATTTAAAAGATTTATGATATAGTTTCAAAAGATGTTTTATGATGACGGTTAGAGAAAACGATGGTATTTGTTAAGTATATAAAAATGATAAAAGATATACAATATATATCTAGAGAGAGAGAGAGATAATGAAGCAACTACTAATGTATACATAATTGAATAAGAGATTTTCTTTCTTTAATTACACATCAAGGGTTCACAATAAGTTGTTATCTTTTTTATTAGCTATAGATGAATTAAGAAAGATCATATATAAGATGATATATCATGGTGTGTGATATTTGTAGACAACATTGTATTGATAGATAAGACACAACGTAAATGAAAGTTAGAACTATAGATAAATCTTTTTAGACTAAAATTTTCAAGATAAATAGAACTAAGACAAAATATATGTATCATAAATTCAATTATCAGTTATTTAAAAAATGTAAAATGTGATAAATATATTAATTATAGACTTAAAGTAGATTTGATGATGTGGAAATTAGTTGCACCGGGTCATGGGTTATATGTGATTGTAGATTCTATTAAAGTTGAAAGAAAGAAAAAATTTAGTACAACTATAAAATCTATGATGTTGTATAATAGTAAATATTGAACAATAATGAAAAACATGTTTTCAAAATAAGTATTATAAAAAATAAGAATGTTAATATAAGATAGATGTGTGAACACATCAGATTTGATAGATCAAGGAATGAACATATTGAAGAAATATTGGAGTAGCGACATTGTAAACAAATTGGAGGAGAGATTAAGTTAGTTGAACAAATTAAACAAAATATAAAAAATTAAAAAAAACACAATAGTAAAAATAAAAAAGATGTGATTGACTCGAATTGATTTAGAAGATAGTAATTCAATATGATTTGGATATTTTAAATATTTTTCAAGTGGTAACTCAAAATGGATGCAAAGGAAGAGAAAATCCGTATTTTCCGACCTCAGATAATTTAAGATTAAAATTTGAGTGGAGTTGAGTTGGTAAGAAGCTATTCCATGCCCCAAATCAAATCAATTCATATTATGTTACGTGTAGACATATGTTTATACATATAATCAGTTATACTTTGAAAATTATTACATATTTACTTTTATATCATAAATACGCAAAGGTGGTCCCAGTGTGTCAGCTCCGTTGACGTTTTTCATTGACTGAATAAAAATATAGAACTTGATTAGTTGAATAGTCCACTGTGAACAAATTTCCGCTTGACACAAATAAATTTGTGAGTTGACTCGGTTGATGACTCAATTAAATATTTATTTAAAAAATAAATTATAAATTTTAATAAAGGTATTGCGTCACTTAAATATATAAAATTAATTAAAAATTTAATCTTAGTTTAAATTTAAATTGAGTTTTCAAAACTCGGGCTCTAGGTTTTTGAGCTTTATAAATAAATTCATATCTAATTTTAATTCGAATTCGGATTTAACAGGAGTTAATCAAACTCTTATTTAAACTCGACTCAATCAAACAATAAGTTAAAAGTATCAAAAATGATGCTATATTAATATTGATAATGATATTTTTAATGATAAAATATTAATATCAAAATTGATAGAAGTTGAGACTTGTATCACATAAGATTTTGAAATTCTAAAAACGCACGTGTACTAAAGAGATCTAGGTCCAGACTACGATAAAGGCATAGAATACTCCTTCGATGGCCAATATGGGATAAAACCCTTCAACACTTCCCCTCTCGGCCAGCCACCACCGTCAAAGTCACGATAGGAATACACGGAGCAGGGCCGAACGAAAGTATGAGCAAATCCACCGGAGGACAGAGTTTACAGTCTGACTAGCTCTGATACAATGTGAAATTTCAAAAATGCACGTGCGCCGAGGAGACCCAGGTCCAAGCTATGATAAAGACATGGAATACTCCTCTAGTGGCCAACATGGGATAAAACCCTTCAAGATGTGTTGTTGCATTGTAATTTTCAAAATCGATATTATTAATCAAATATTTCTAAGTGATCATCGTCAATATCAATTTTAAAATTAATAATGATAGAGGTGTCTAATAATGTTATGGGGCATGAAACTTTAATATTAATTCGTATAAAACAAAATTCGAATTCCACGTGGTGCCCGGAACTGCACGGGACCGTCCCCGGTGGGGTCCGTCGATCGGACGGTCGGATGGGCGCGATCCGGCCGTCTGCGTAAATCTGAGCGGTTGTCCTCGCGTTGACGTGGCGGGCACAGGAACGCACGGGACTGTGCGGTCGTCCGGGTGGCAGTCGGGCGTGTTGTGTGTACACAACAAATCGTCTGTCCTCTTCTGACCACGTACCGTGTAAACGGTCATATTTCGAAATTTTGATTTGATACCTATAAAGTATAGAACTTGTTTTTGTACCATACGAGTTCCGGAATCGGACATTTCGATGATCTAATAGAATTAAAATTTATTTATTAGATTTTGATAAAATAAATACATATGTAGTATAATTAATTAAAATAAAATTAAATAAATCACAGAATACAATATATAATTAATAATAAAATTTTAAAAATATTATATTAAATTTTAATAATTATATATTAACTATTATCTTTTTTGAATAAAAATTAACATTTAATGATCATTTCAGACATTATAAGATTCAGTTCCAATTTTGATAACAAAATCGAAACATAACGAATCCCAAGTTATTAGAATCAGAATTGACAAATCTTAATAAGAATCGAAATTGAATCTTAGTGATTTTGTTATCGAATCTTTCTCGTTTGCAACTTCATCGGGAAACTTTGCTGCTGCCTACCTCCATGACCAGGTGTTTTATTTTTATTTTGAAGGAAATTTTCGGCTGAATCATTTTCGTCTCGAAATATTTTGAATGATCTACCCCCGCCTTACAAAATGACACATAACAGGCGATAATATATCGTTTGAGACGATTATATGCGTGACATCTTGGTGTAGACACGACACCGCTTGCTTCCGCCCAAGCTAGATTTGGACAAGTAAACCATATATATATATATATTTACATATTTATGGCAACAGTCCAAATAAAACCGTAGCAGAGTCAGAAGAGGATTTGGATGTGATGCGATATCGAGTAGCTCCGGCAAAGAAGATTTCTATTGGTATTGTTCTCGAAGATTATATATATAGGTCGTGTTGTTATTCTATTGGTATTGTTGGGCCAGTGTGACACTACCCAGCTACTTCTCCATTCACAACCTGATCCAACCAATTTTCTATTCCAACTCCGGGACCTCTTCTTCCCACGGTAGCCTCGGCTTCGGCGTATTCTTCCTCCGATAGCTTCAACCCCTTTCATCCTCCAGCAGTTATGACACCAACATATTTGATCGGTGTGAATATTTAGTTTGGAAATTTTAAGCAGAAGGATGGTGATACCATAATTATATATTAATATTGTCCTCTCTTGACTATATATATATATATCTCATCCTTTATTTGTTTGTTGGAGTCAGTAATATTTTTATCGATTGGGATAAAGCAAGACTAAAATTAGATATATATATATCTAATCAATTCAAATTAGATTAACCGGGTGTTTGGTTGCATGATAATTTTTTGTACACTTTCATGATAAAAAATTGTATTAAAATAAAAAGTGAACCAACTCATGACATAAAATTATCATGTTTGGAGGGATGTGATTACAAAAAAGAGTAACTACCACACATGACCAAACAAAGTGGGGGACCACAACAAAAAAGAAAGAGGTGAGACCCTCTTTTTTTGTTTAAGAAGAAAATCACTTTTAAAACATAAAATTGTCATAGTTACCAAACACCTCTTTTAACAAATTTAAAAAAACCTTCATTATCATACAACCAAACACCCCATAAGTGTCTAGTTAGACTCGTTGGAAGGTTAGATCAATAAGATTAAAATGAGCTGCTCATCAATTCCAGAGGATGCCACCTTGATAATCTCTTATCAGCTGTCTTTATGAATATGGGGCTTGTCAAACGAATAGCTGGGTGGGGGCATTTGGTTTCAATGCTCAAGGTGATGTCAACCATTTCGATTTTTCCTTCTTATTTGAATGTTATCTTCGAAGCCAAAGGCAAAAGAAAAATGGGAAGTACTTGACATTTCTCAAGATTCTTCCCTGTTGGCAGGACTAATACATGAGTGCACGTTTCACAGAGTGCTGATAAACATGGCCATTGATCGATCTTCCAATGATGCAGCTTCTTACAAGCACGACGACCCAGGTGACTGATTACAAAAGATCCGCGTTCATGGGCACAGAAGAGACACACTTCTTCTGCCAAGATGTGTTATTATGCTCTAAGATATCATAACAAGTCATGAATGTCACTAGTGACTCCAAAAAAGCAACAAGAGCAGAAAAGATTTTGACAAATCTGAAAATCCCCCTTGTTAGGTGGGCGGGCGACTTCTGAGGACTAAGATGTGTTAGTAAGCATCCGTATGATAGATTTAATTAGATGGGTCTGTGCGGGTACCTGTGATTACTGTCCTGTTGTGTTGAAGAATATGACATAACGCCAATGGCAACTAGAAGTCACGGAAGAACTAAAAGACTCTACACATGCCGGGGGGCATTTTGCGGTGTAATCCTACCAACACATTCAGCAAGATACAGCGAATATATAGAGATCATACTTTTTCTTCTGTGTTGTGGAGCTGCCTTTGCAATAATATACAGGCTGAAGTTTCGGTAGGTTGCTACTCGATGTCCTTGACAGCATCCTGCAGAGTACAGTAAGTGCACGGCAGTACTCGTGTTAGAAAACACAGGAGAAAAATTTTAAAACATCAAAGGATATCCCTTAGGAAACTTGTTTCCCAGGTTGTCCAGAAGTGCAAGTTTTGCAAGGACACTTAGTGACAAAGCTATTCTCTTTCACATTTTTTAGAGTTTTTTTTCAGATTTAAGAGGTGTATTTAGACAATAATTAAGGCATCCCTCCAAACAGTTTGAATCATGGTTCGCCGGGTCGCGACCCGGGTCGCGACCCGGGCCCGACCCGGTTGCTTTTGGGGCCGACCGACCCGGTCCCGACCCCAAGACCCCGACCCAAAAATTAATTTATTATTATTATTTTTGGCGACCCCGGCCGACCCCGGCACGACCCGGGTCGCGACCCCGACCGACCCGGGTCGGTTTTGGGCCCAAACGACCCGGTCCCGACTCCCGACCCCGCCTTCCTTGGTTTGAATAACATGATGTCCGACCAAATTAGACATGCTTCTTTAAGAGTTATTAAACAGCCCCTTCATCTAATCAGTGAATCTCTTCGTAGGAGATGCTTGATTGTTCTAGACAATCCTCTGATATGGTCAAAGGTTTACATATTTAGGCTCCACTTGTTTTGGCTTAATTGATGTCTAACCTCTGAATCGACTGGAGGTTAGACATCAAGATTGTTTGGTAAAATGTTTGAAAACAATAATAAAAGCAGCAATCAAGCAGAGGTCTAGTAAAATGTTTGAAAGCAATAATATCACCCCATAAAATAGAGCCTGTCCATGGCCTCAAGGCTAAAAAGTTGATCAGATGATTACATAACTACGGATGGCAAAAGAACATCCTTTCAGTAGACAGATTCTGTACCACCTCAACATGATTAATGTCAAAAACATACAAATATGGCCAGATTTACAGTTTACCTACAGATGATTTCACACATCTGGAAGTATCAACCAAAGTGATATGTAAAAAATATACAGAACTGACAACCGATTCCAGAAAAACCAAAGATCTTAAAATGGTTTATGCCACTCTTGTTCCACCCAATTTCTAGACGTACGGTAATTATGAGACCATAAAGTTGAATTTCCTGTTGTTAACCATGAAAATGAGACTGAAGTTAACTAATAACTCCAACTTGTCAGTGGAGCTCTGATTGCTCTCTGCATACTATGTATGAAGTAGAGATTTATTGCTTTGATCATCAACTTGATAGTCTTCTTGTCATTTGTTGAAGTGGAGATTAACAGCAGTTCTATTTGGCGCATAATCAAGGATGAAAAAGTTGGATACCGAATTATAGTTTAAATGTTGGTGCTGAAAATTTTTCAAAAAAATGCCAATTGGATTAGGCCTATCCATGCTTATTGGGCTAATATCCAACTCCAAAACAAACCCATTTTATTGCCAAACCAGGGCCCAGGCCCTTTCTTCGTATGCTTAGTGGGCTGCGTTTTTACCTCAAATCAGGCCCATTAAATGCCAATTTTGATCCAATTTAATGCTAATTTCGTAGCCCCCTTTAATGGACTATGTTTTAATTATGAATCAGGCCCATTAGATGTTAAGTTTGGCCCATCTATTAATCTATTTGCGCAGCAATTTTCTTGGTCAAAATTCCAGGATTTCAGCCGCAGACCAGCCTAGGAGAGAGGGTTTCCAGAACCTTCCCATCTCCTGCCACATCATCAATCAGATCCGGTCTCACCACCTCCTATTTTGAAGGCCCACGGCTGTACCTGCCAAGCCCAGTGCCGATTCTTCCTATTTCTAAGGGGCCACGATCACATCTTGCAAGATCTGGTGGTGCCAGGCCCTCTCTCCTACAATTCAGAGACCATCGAAGCAGGGGAAGTCCTCCGGAGGATATTGCAGCCAGTGGGGCTTCCCCAGGATAGGCCAGCACTAGTATCCCCAGAAATCAGACTCCTCCAGAGGGGAGGAGCTTGCGCAAAGCCCCAGTTTTGACTGCCACCTGCTGTAGGATCCAAGAATATCGTTGGAGGATCCTGAAGATCAGAAGGGTGGCCACCGCACCAAACATGGGAAAATGTTTCATATGTTTGTCTTTGCGGTGTTACAAGTTCAAAAAATATTTACATCATTTTGTAAGTCCATTTCTTTAAGTTGTCTTAAGTTTATATTCTTATGTACTTGTTCTTATTCAAGTTTGGTTATTAATGTATGTCAATTTGATTAAATTTTGCAACTGTACCTTAAATTTTTATAAATTACATTGTTTTGTTTATGAGATGTAAACTTGCTTAATAGCCCGCCCCACTTCATAACTCACCTTACCACCTAGGCAATGCCTAGGTTTACGTCTTGTCACCTAAGCTGTAAAAGGCCCTTTGGGCACCTTGGACGCATTGTCACCTTGACAACTATGCACCTTTTGGAGCCGAAATTCGTCCCAAAGGCCTAGATCGGATCAAAATCTGATCTAGGTCCTTGTTTATGTAATTTTTTCATTTTTTTATTTTTTTTAAAAAAATAGGATTTTTTTAAGAACTGATTCTGGATCAGTTTTCCTCCTAAAAAATTGGCCGATCTGGTCCTATCTGGATCGGATTGGTACCCACCAATCTGGATACCGATTCCGATCCGACAAACTATGGCTACCCAAGTAAAAATAAATAAAATGAAAAAATATATATGTGATGAGTAGCCCATGAAGCTATGCTAACCCTTCTTCACCAAGATACCCCATTTCCATCTCAAAACCCCACTGAAGCACCCCTTGGCCAGACAGGCCTGGAGGATCCAGGAAGGAATAGAGCCTAGGGAAGAAGGAGAAGAAGAAGAAGAAGAAGAAGAAGAAGAAGAAGAAGACAGAACATCAAAGGCATTCCCTATTGCTGCGCCCAAGTAAAGATGAGTACCCATGAAGCTATGCCCATCATCCCTAACCCTTATTCTTCACCAAGATACCCCCTTTTACGTCTCAAAACCCCACTGAAGCACCCCTCGGCCAGACATCTAAACTTGTCTGTGTGCAGTCTTCCTGAGCTTAATAAAGTCAGGTTTGACAGCTCTTGTAAGCTACCAAACCCCTCCATGCACAGCCCCTTCAAGCTGACACAAAACCCCCTCGTCTAGACCTTGATTGGACCTAGCAAGTGTTCAAAACCTTTTTCCAAATCAGACCTGTCTTCGGGTATAGACAGATCCCTGTGCAGTATCCTGCACAGTCCACGTACAGCACATGAAACTTAAAAAAAAAAAAGATCAAGCATGAAACATGCTGATGGAACCTCAAAATCCAAAAGATTTTAAGTTTTGTTTTGGAAATTCATTTTCCTTTTGGATTTGAATTAGATTTGGTTAGACCTTAGCATTGACTTTGTAAGAAAATAGATGATATTTCATAAAAGTATTAGCTAGGGTCAAAATTATATATTGAGGTTGTTAGGTTCTTTGAAAATTTGTTTTGACCTCTCCCCGTCGGATGGTGCGAAGATCCGACGTTAATTACATCGAGATAACTCGAATACCCTTGATTAAACGTCATAGCAATCCATTGAAATAGAAAACATGCATCCACAAAAATAAACATTCACACACATGGACATAGGAGAAGACAATCCCATAAACTGATGGAATGCAAGCACTCAATTTTAGTTTGAATTTGATTTGAATTGAATTGGTTGAATTAATTTTGTTTGTTTGATTTTGATTGAGTTGAATTTAATTTGAGTTGAATTGCTTTTAGTTTGGGTTGAAATTTGATTTGTTCATTTTTAATTGAATCAATTGATTTGAGTTGTTTATTAATTTAAGTTTGATTCACTTTGAATTTGTTGATTGATTTTAAACTTGATCTGAGTTTGATTTAATTTGTTTATTGTTTGATTTTTAGTTTGATTGGAGTTAAATTGCATTAATTTGATTTTGAACTGAATTTTGATTGATTTAAATTTGATTTGGGTTAAAGACAGTTTGTTTATGGATTGATTTGGGCTTAACCTACGGACTATGGTTTGCTGGGATGGGGTTTGGCTTTGGGAAATTTGGGTTCAATTTGAGTTTGTTTTATTGAATTATCAAGTTTGATTCACATTCTGTTTTGAGATTTATTGAATTTGTGATTTGTTTTATGGCTCAGTTCAGATTCTGTTTTACTTCACTTGAGTTTGTGTTTTGCTTGAGTGTGTTTTCATGCAGATTTTGGGTTTTAATTTAAGTTTGGCAGGTGGTCATTTGTGAGTTGGATTCAAATTTAGTTCAGGTGATTTAATCTTCCGGTTGAATTCTGTTTGATTAGCTTAAGTTTGAGAGAAATTTGTTTTGATTGAATGCTTTCCAATTTCGGATTTTACAGTTTCAGATTTGCTTGACTTTGGATTATTTAGAGAAATTTGATTTGATTGAATTAGAGTTGAGCTTGATTTGAATCCAATTTTGATTGGCTTAGATTTCAGTTAATTCTGCAGATTTCAGATGCAATTTTACAGATTTGCAGGGTTTTCTTTTTAGATTCTGTACGAATTCAGATTTCAGATTTAATGAGGATTCAGATTTTCAGCCTTCCGGGTTCCGATTGCAGATTTTATGATTCTAAATTTCAGCTTCCAGATTCCTCTTCTCCTAGACTCCAGACTTTAGATTTCAGATTTTCATGGTGTATTCGGATTTTCAAACCCAGAGTTAGTTGCAGACTTTATGTTTCAGCATCTCAGCTTTCAAATTCCAGATTTTTTTTAGGCCTTAAATTTCAGAGGTGATTTAAATTTTCAGATTTTGGAATTCTACAGATCCTACAGGCCTCGGTTCCCTGCAACGCCCAGATTTTGATTTCTTCAAATTCCAAACTCCAGACCTCTTGTAAATTTCAGTTTGCTGTACGTCAGAAATATGTAGTTCAGACTTTGAAACTCCTGAAGTTCAGATTTTTTGAAGCTCCAATTCCAGATCTCTGCATTTTCGGATTGCAGGTTTTTAAACAGATTTCTAGACTTCGGATTTCTGCACCAATTCAAGCTTCAGCTCTGGATTTTAGGCTCTGCACAAATTCAAATTTATTAAGCCTCAGACTTTCAGATTTGACATCTTGCACCTTTCCCAAAGATTTCCAGATTCCTCTTCTTCCGGATTCCAGACTTCTGTTTCAAATTTTAAAACCCCAGATTTCCTATAGATTTCAGTTTTCGGTATGTTTCAGATTTCAGAAATGGGTTCTGGCCTCTGACGCCCAGGCTCTAATTTCTCAGTCTGGCCTTAAAGATTTGGAAATCCAGATTTGGTGTACGGATCCAGAATTCAGATTCTGCACCACTCCAAATTCAGATTTTTGTTTTCTCTTCCAAATTCTCAGCCTCCAGATTCTGTAGCAATCCAGATTTCCCTTCTTGTTTTGAATCTCCTAGAATTCAGATGTTGAATCTCCAAATTCTAGATTGCAGAATTTTATTTAACTCGGACTTCTTTCAAATTTCAGACTTCCTGCAAATTCTACACGTGGATCCAGATTTTTCAGACCCTGTCTTAAATTCCGGTTTCAAGTCTCAGAACCTCAACTCAGCTCCTCTACGAAATGTGATTTATGGGGTTAAATTCTGTTTGTGGAACTGGATTGGATTTGGACAGAATTTGATTCCAAGTTAAATTACAGATTCGTGTTTTGTTTTCTCTTTTCTTCTTCTTTTTTAAGTGCTTGGCATCCCATCGGATCAATGAGATCATTGACTCTTTTAAATGATATATTCAAAGTACAATCTCTTGGATGTCTGTCTTGGACGTCCATAGTCCAGAAAATACAACTTGTTTTGAGAATATTCTTGCTCCACTCTTGATGGCGTCTGTCAATCCTTTGGAAGGAATGCACCCGGTCTGATATAGACTTATGGGTATTTCCCTCCACTCTTCATGAGACAATTTGTGACCTGACTGGAAAATCAGTCCCTTGAGTCCTTGATGGACTTGTCGATCCATGGGCGGCATGTACCCAGTCTTGATAGACTTATGGGCATCCCCCACTATTTTTTTGATGATGATTTCACTGGCATATGACCGGCATGATAGCATATTGATTATGCTTGAGCCTTGCATAGCTTGGTGAAGTCGGTAGGACATTGGGGTCTTTTTATAGACCTTTGTATGCCTACCTTAAGGAGGTAGAGGCGGATGGTTAGTCGACCCCCCAACTAGTCCATATTTTGAATTCTTTCAAGTTAAGCCGAGACGTAGGGGCGGATGGTTAGTCGACCCCCCAACTAGTCCGGTTTGTTGAATTAAATGTATTTTTTTTATTTACTTTTCACTGTTTTTGTATATTTTAAAAATCCTTCTTTTTTCTTTTTGGAGGGGCCCCTGCGCTGTGCTCAGGGGGTTCTGGCCGCAGAGGGGGGTCTTCTGGCACTGTTTGGGCCGGGCGGTTCACTTGCTAGAGCGGCTGGGTGCTGTTCATCCTCTGCGAAGGCTAGCCGGCTTCGCCCGGCCGGCCTCTTTTTTTTTGCAATCTCTTTTCCCAGTGGGCCCCACGGCCCTTTTCCAGCGTGGCATAAGGTTTGGGGACATATTTCCCCGGTGCTACAGTGTCCACCCGACGCTCTCCGGCATCCCGCGGCACCGCGACGGCTTTTGCGGCGGCTTCCGGCTTCGTTCGGCGGTGACGGCACCGGAAGAAGAGGGAGGAGGCCCCGACGGCGATAGGGGAAGAGGGAGGAGGCCTCACCGGTGGCCACGGGAAGGGCTTCTAGCTTCTACGGCGTCCGACGGCAGCGCGGCAACTTGCAAAGGGCGTTGCAGCGTCCGGCAGTAGCAGAAGAAGAAGGAGACCGTAGAAGAAGAGGAAAACGGAGCCGTATAGCTCCAACCAAGCCGTGGAAAGACCGGTAATCCCCTGGATTTCTCTCTCTCTCGCTCTGCTCTTCCGCCCCGTCCGCCTCTGTCTCTCCTTCTCTCTCTTCTGCGCGGCGGCACCGGCTGGGATTTTATATGCGTCGGGAGGACTCCTTGCCTAGCTAGGAAGGTGGTTCCGGGTCCGAGAGGGACTCGGAACTTGCTAAACTGCTAGCCCCACAATCCTCGGAAGGAGATCGAGCCGGCTGCTAAAATGAAGGATGCTTCCGTCGACCGCCGTCCTCAGCCGTCTCCGAGTATGATTCGGGACTTCCCTGGATTTGGATATCGACGGGGATTCAGTGGTTTGTTGGTCTCCTGATCCGGATTCCCTCCTTCCTCCGACTTCTTGCCTTGTTCGACACAATCTTCCTCCTTTTTTTTTTCGTCGAGCCCATCCCTTAGCAGATCCGCGGACAACTTCCTTGGCCCATTTAGAAGACTGTCCGGCCCTCCTTTTTGAGCAGGCCCGTGGGCCTTGGAGATGGCTTGCAAATGGGCCCCTTCAGCCGGCCGAATTGGGTCGATAGGAATGCCATTTTAAGTTCTATCGATGGGCACTTCAGGTGAACTGAATTGGGCTGATCAAGGTCCTGTTATGGGCATGTACATGCCGTACACAACCCAGATTTTTGGGGAGACCGGACATGCCATTTCCCTTTTGTTTTCCCCATTCTTCTTCTTTTTTTTTAATCGGCCTTGTCAACATATATATTTTTTTATTTTGTTTTCAAAATTGGGTGTCAACACATGCTTATGCAGAAAAGAATCAGAACTTTGAAAGCCACAAATTTGAAACCTGCCGATGCAGGCTCGGCATGATCAAAAGCACACTCAGCAGGTGGGAGAACATCAGCAGCGACAAGATGCAGCCCCAGAAAGACAGTCCAGCCGGTGAGCAGGCAAGACAGCAGCAGGCCCATTTGTGCTAAAACTGGTGGCAACAAGGCCCATTAGCCCCAAAACGGAAGATCCAACAGGTCATCAAGGCCCAATGAAGACTAAACAGGTCATCAAGGCCTAGAACAGATGATAACCGGCCAGCAAGGTCCTTGAACACAAAAAAAAACCTTAAACATACGGAAATCAACAAAACAGAAAATTTTCATATTTGGGTAGACACATGGATGTGCCCTATGGTGTTTGACCGTGGACAAACACATGGGCATTCCCCAGGGTTTGCTAATCCTGGACGGGTGGGTGAGCACGTCCCACGCTTCACCAATCCTTTCCTCCCGAAGTAGGGAATATCAAACTCCATCTACTAAAAGAGATAAATCCCACTAATTTAAGGGGACGTCATGTATGTCGCCATGCTAAACTGACTCTTAAATTAAATGAGGATACTAGAAAAGGATATCCCGTACCCATCAAGGGTTAAGGGAATTTCATCAAATGAGAAATATGGTTAATTCATGTCTTCCTACATAACATATGTAAACATATATCATGCACGACATTTCATTTCATCAATCATTGCATTTTCATAACCACAAGGCTAAGGGAAAGGCTGAGCATGACTTTTCGTGTCAACATATGCCTACCTAACTATGAGGTTAATGCCATGAATCCTCTACTGCCTATCACAAACTAACGAGATTCTATCTTAATCCAATTTATAAGGAGCCATGGCTTCTATGCATTCCCTCTTTATGTATTTCATATTATTCAAGCAATGAAAAACACCTATGTTCAATGTTAATTGTGGTGTGAGGGGAGTTCTAATAGCCCTATGAACTTGAAAAGATGCAAACCTAACTATAGGAATTAAACCATCAATCATCATCAACCCGCTAATCAGAATTTGGAAAATCCACCCATCTTCAAATCTGAAAATTCTGAAAAGCTCAGAAGCCCAAGAATCGGGCACTCCAAAAAAAACTAAAGATCCCAAGATCTTCAAATCTGGAATTTCAAATCAAACATTCCAAATCTCAAATTTCTAAATCTGAAATCTTAAGCTAAAGTCCCCAATATGAAACTCAAAACTCAAACACCAAAGTTCAATCTGCAAAATCGTAACATCAAACCTAAAATCCTAAATCCTAAATCCTAAAGTTGTCAAATTCAAAATTTTGAAGACTTGAAAGTTGAAATCCCAAATCCAAATTCTCAAATAATGAAACCTCAATTCAAAATGACACAATGTCAAAGCAAAAAAAAAAACCAAGGATAACAAATCCAAAACATAAAAAAACCCAAACCCAGAAATTCATCCAATCACAAATTCAAGATGAAATAATGAAAACCTAGGTGCCAGAATCCCAAATCTAACACTAAATCCCCAAATCAAAGATCCCAAAACTCAAAGTGAAATCATGAACTTTAAGCTTATAATCTAAAAGTCAAACCCAAAACCTCAAACCCAAGAAGTCACAATTCAAAAAAATTAGACTTAAAAGCCTAGATCTCAAATTTGAAATTCAATGAACTAAAATCCCAACATAAGGAATCCTTAAATCTTAAGCATTGATATTTAAATAAAAATAAAAGAATTCCAAACGCTTCAAAATAGAAACTTCAAAATAAAAAGTTCAAATATGAAATCTAAAACCAAGGTCAAGGGATATGCAAAACAATAAAAACTAAAACTGAGACCAAGAGGTTCCCAGTTTTGAAATCTGAAATCTCAAGTACCCAAATCCAAGGCCCAAATCAAGATCTTTAAAATCTCAAGATCCTAAATCTGAAATCTCAAAGCAAAAGAATTCAAGATCTCAAATTCCAAATCCAAAATCTAAAACAAGGGCTGTCAAAATTCGAAAATCAGATACCAAAACTCTCAGACATCAAAACTAAGAGAATTGGAGTTAAGGCCTCAAATCTGAAAGTGTTCCAACACTAAATTTGGAATTTCAAGTCATTTTCAAATCCAAAACTCAAATCCTAAATCCCCAACACAAGAAAACAAAAATCTGAGACATGGATATCAAATCAAAAGAATCAAATCTGAAAACCAAAAAAGAATCAAATCTGAAACCGGGGTTTAAATCCTCAATCAAACAAATCTAAATCCATGAAATTCAAACCAAGACAAATCTCAGATTCAAAAATCCTCAAATCTGGAATTTGAAATACAAGATCCTAAAACTTAAAAATCCCAAAATTTAAAAATATCAAAGAATCTGAAAATCCATTAAAACTCAAATCCTAATAAAATACAAACCTTAAATCTTCATATCTAAAACTTAAAACTCATAACAAAAAAATCCAAATCTGAGAATGCATCAAATCACTAATTCAAAGTTTCAAACTGAAAAATTCTCAAAAACACATCAAATCTGACAACACAAGTTAAGAAAGACAAAAAAACCAAAACATCCCAAATGGGAAACGTATCAAGCCAAACCCAAAAGAAATCAAAATTCAAAACAAATTCCAAAGATGAAAGACATTAAATCTTGACAGAAATAAACAGTCGACTCAAAAACAAACTAAAATCCCAAAAAATGGAACCTTAATCAAACTCAAAACAAACCCCAAAGATAAAAGACACCAAGTCTTAATCAAGTCAAATCCAAATAAAACACATCCCAAGCAAACTCAAAACAAAGTCAAAACAAATCCTCAAATAAAAAAACAGCAAGTCTTGATAAAAAGCAAACAAAATCAAATCACCAAATAGACTTTAATCAACTCAAATTAAATCCAAAGCCATCTCAAAGATAAAAAGACATCAAGTCTTAATCCAAACAACAATTAAATCCTCAATTAAAACTCAAATGAAACCAAATCAAAGCAAGTTAAACAAGCATGCTAAAGTTTGCATTCCAAATAAGTTCATGGGGCCGTTGCTCCCACATGTTTATTTTTCTGGATGTATGACTTTGACATATAAATTGCTATGGCAGTTAATCAAGGGTATTCAAATGTTTCTTTAATGTAATTAACATCGGAATTTCTCAAGTCCGATGAAGAGAGGTTAAAATAAAAAATTTTCAAAGAATCCAAAAACATCAATACATATTTTATATATCATGAATCAGCAAGTATTCCTATGAACACATATTTTCATAGTTGTCGGAGCTAAACAAAATCAAACATTCTTTTCCAAAAAAGGTTAGGATGGAATTTTGAGGTCACATCACTTGATAACAATGTTTCCTTTTACGTATGTCAAGACTAGAGCAAAACAAAGTAATCGTACAGAAATATGGTTTTGGCTAACCTTGGCAAGACGTGTGACATATGATGCAGCTAAAGCTGTGGCAAGGAGACCAAGCCCTAGTGTGACTAATTGACCATTACCCCCAGATAAGCCTATTTCTGATTCTTCTTGCTGCAAAATAAAAACCAAAACAATTAACAAAATTACCTTATTTTCACAAGAAATAAGCAGCTTTAAGGCCCACCCTTCCCCCACCGAAAAATAAAATTGAAGTAGAGGAGGTCAATTTTGCTAAGTTTATCCTGTAATATCGTAATAAGGACCAAAAGGAAGGAAAACAGTATTTACAGAGAAGAATATTATGTGTAGATTCAGTAATGGGGTGTTTGGTTGAATTTTATTTTTTTATATGATTTCATGATAAAAAATGATATCACACATAGAAACATGACAAATTTTAAAATTAAAAACTATAAAAATATAATGTTTGGCAAAAACATTATCATTTTTAGAAATGATCGTACGGTGTTTGGTGCATAAATGAAAAGTCACTTGTGTAGCACATGGGTTAGGCTTGTCCACCATGTGCTGTGGCTGTGCACTTCTGAAAAAAAATTTGTTCAATTTCTCTTTTTTTCTCTATCACGTGAAGCAGGGTAAAAAAAATTTAAGATAAAAAATTGTAGGACATGTCAAACACTTTTAAATTGTACTTTTGCTACAATTTTTAAAAATTAAAATAAAAGTGCTCATTATCATGCAACCAAACACCCCATAGGATCTTGAGCTATCAATTACTAATATAAATGGAGACATAGGAGGGAGGGGGATAGAAAAACTTAATAATTTATGATATTATCAGTTCTCTGGAACAACAACTTACAATGATTGCTCGGCCAAATGCACCAGCACTGACATAAGCCCATGTCCCTGGAAGCATTCCTAACCAGCTGGAGAAAAGAAATTTGTTTTTGTCAGAATTAAGAAATTCAGATGCTCTTCGAAGTGGTTACTGGTTAATATCACAAGAAATTAAGATGTGATGTTATTCCATCCTCCATGATAGAAGGGTTAGGGAGAAAATGAAATTGCTCTTATCCAATATTTGGATGAGGAATAGCGCCTATCCCAATTTTGATATGAAAGGTACATGATCCTGACAATGTAGTAAGTTTTATTCAATATTATTTCAAGAATTGTCATCAACCATTTCTTAAGTTCTAACAACTCAGTTCACATGACGTATTTTTAAACCATGCACCATCAAGTACATATGCAACTCCATGACACTATAAATCGAAGCATCAATTTGACTGATATGTACAACAAAACCATCAAATTTCAAGTCACGGTACTACATCCTTTAATTAACAATGAAGTAATCGAAAGAAAGTATGGCAACTCTCTTCCAATCTGTTGTACATTAATATTTTGTTAGTTGTGTTTTCATTATTACAAATGAATCAACAACAGTGATACATTAAGATTCAATCAAAATTCACATCAAATGAGTCAAGCCCTGTTGAAAGAAATCCTTACTGACCTTCCCAAGACATAGGGTACAAAGTTCACTGACGTCAATCCATATAAATAATTCCCTAGGGAGAATGGGAGCAAGGGACTCAGCCGCAGCAGAGTGACAACTCTAAAACCATTCTCTCCAATAGCTTTATCAATAGCTAGAAACTTTTTGTTCCCCTCAACCAACTTCAATATACGGTCACGGGCAAAATATCTAGCAATCAGAAAGGCAACGGCTGCTGCTACCTTCAAGAACCCAAAATGAAGAAAGATCTCTACATTAGAAGTTTTTACAGGGCAGTGTGAATTATTTAAGTGATTGTAACCAGCAAAACATCTTACCGTCCCACTGATTGAAACAATGATAGTACCAGTAATGCTACCAAAAAGAAGTCCTGCTGACATGGTTAATGGAATAGCAGGAATCGCAAGAATCTGGAGCAATAAAAATGTAACAGATAAGTTGCAACAGGAACCAGTTGATACAAGTGTGAACACATAAATAAAAAGCTAACACCAGAAACATGAAAGGATGTCTCCATAAAAAAAGTCTTAGTCTGAAAATGATTAGCCAAGACAATCTCTTGATGACCCTGGACAATATTAATCAGATTTAATGGTTTTGAAATAGGAAAGAATCAAATATTGGATGTTCTCTAGATTGTTTTATTTTATATCTACCTGCCTCTCACTCATTAAGCTCTGGCCAAACAAAAATCCACCTAAGTCTTAACGAGTTAACCTTCATCACATAACAGATTATCTAACAGCACTTACCCTTTTTTACACTTTTTTAGGGTTGGTTACAGTTATATTCCTAAATTAGTTGATAATGCATTTATACCTTTAAAAACAAAACATTTTTATATACTTTAAATCCTTGAAATGTTGCAGTTATATCCCCAAAAGCTAGAAAATGTCGGGCCCTGTATTTCACATGTTATATTTACAAAGTTCTACATTTACCTTAGATATATATTCTTTAACTTAGACCCCTAAAAGAGTGATAATCGCATATAACCCACTTTCTCAACATTGCATATAAGGAGAGAGGGCTAGAGTTTGACAAAGGTAAATAAATAAAACATAAGGGTCTAATATCTTTACCTTGGGCAAATTTGTCACTTGGCAGATCAAAGAATAATCTTCAAACTTGGATGACCCAGCTTTTCAGGATTATTTAGTTCCAACTTTTTGGTGTCGCATTTTGTTGTGTTGGAAGCCAAAAGCACCATATCAGGGAGGATTTTTGCCTCAAGAAAGCAAGAGCAAATGCAACCTTAGTTTAAATAAGTTCAAGTTATATTAACTAAAGAAAGGTTAGGTGTGCAAATACAACTTTTGAGGATCTAAAGGGGGGCATAAAAATGACTTTTTGGGTATATGTGCATCATTGACCAATTTCAGTAGTATAAATGTACAAAAACCTGTTTTAATGATTCAGCTGCCCTAAAGTTTTAAAAGAACCTCATTCACTTCTGTAACTTTTAACTTTCTATTGTAAGGTAATAATTCAAAACAAAATGTAAATTCAATCTTTCCTTCTCCTGCAGATCATCCGAAAAGGTAAAAAAGACATATTGATGCATTTACCCAGGCTGTTCACTCACTTTTTTTATTAACAGGGACAAACCCACCCTGCCCCCCACAAACTTGACCTCCACCCCAGCTACAACTGCGTGCAGTCTATGTTAGTGGAGTGCCAAGGAGAACTCTAGATCAGAAACACTCTGATGGTGAATTAGGGAAGGGTAGAAACTCAGTCCGGAGCACTGACACCTGTGATCCATGTTAAAGTTTGCTAAAAGATATAATAACTCAGGTAGGAGTGACCACAAAATTCCGGTTCCTACATGTAAAAATAAACATACTGAAGGTCTGAAAGCATAAGAGCTGGAAAACGTCATGCCAATAAATGAAAAAACTTGCATACTCCTCTATTGTGGTGCAAACTCATTTACCCCTAAAATCAATAGTATAGACTGCACTGTTAGAACCAAGTGCATACACTAAAATCGATAGATCTGGACATGTACCATTAAATTCAACTGCATACCCCATTACGTACAATTAAAAACATGTACCATCCATTTAACCGACCAAACTATAGATGACTACTTGAGAAAGAAGAAATCAATTCCCGATACTCTCATACAAGCACAAAGCTGACTTGATCTTATTCTAACCAAGAATTGTTTCCTGTGCATTTGAGAGAAACAGTCCTCTTTCCTGGACAGTTGAACTAAGAGCGAGACTACATTTAGTGGTTGTAGACATGGTTCACCAGGTCGGCGACCCGGTCGGCCGGGTCGCCCGATCCGGCCGGTTTCCGGGCTGACCGGCCCGGAAACAACCCTGCCGGGCCGACTCCAAGCCGGCCCGGCGGGGGGTCATGCGACCCGGCGACCCGATCAGCCTGGTCGCCCGACCCCGGGGCGACCCAACCTAGGTCAATTTTTTTATACTATTATTGTATACTTAAAATTTTTTCTTCCCCCTCCCCGTTACCACCATAAAAAAATCGCGACTACTCTGCGCCGTATTTAATAATAGTATAACAATGCTCCACTATCACATCTACCATCACATATATATAAGATTTATAATCATAAATATGTGTTATATACTTAAATTTTATAAAAATCTATTTAACTCTCTACTCTTTCACACACACATCAAGTTTGTCAAGAATAATTATTTTTTGAGCGTTCCATTTATTGATAGTACAAAAATATTTTACTATCATTTATATTATTATGTATGGTTAAAATTTATAGTTATAAATATATAATACATCTTAAAATTTATAAAATTGTTTGTTAAGTATCTTTACCTTCTCACTTAAAATTAACTCTTTCCCAACATATACTAATACAACATAATCACACAAAAAAACATATTTACTTGTATACATAGATAAACACTCGTATTCAATTATAATATAAAAATATATATGTATATTTATGTATAGATTTTATGTATACATAAATATATAATATAAAATTTTTTGTTTCTATTTTTTATTATTTTTATATTTTTATAATAAAATAAATAAAATCTGACCCCGTCCGACCTGGGGTCGCAACCCCGTCCAACTATGTTGGTTTTGGGGCCGACCCACGACCCCGCCTTCCTTGGTTGCAGCCTTGCAGGTATACATTTGAAGCTTTCGAGGTATTGCTTGGTATGCTATGCTATATGGTACACAACGAAGATACCCTTAACCCCACCCACAAGGTATTCTGGGTTGGAATCGGGCTGATCCCAATGTAGACTGGGATCAAGCCAATCCTGATGTAGATTGAGAAAGGATTGGCCAGAAGCAAACTGATTCAGGATCAGCCTAGATCAGTCATCCAACATCTAAAAAAACAGAGAGAAATGAAGTCCCTAGTGTTTTCTAGGGTGTAGGGGTTGCTTATTCGGAGTTGGATCTGGCGTATTCAGCAGCAGAGGGGCACCACCACCACATCCCCCGTCTTCCCTGCCCATGGAGGAAGCATTTGTCAGAATAAGGCTACTCCCAGGATCGGGGCAGCAGCCACTGATCCACGATCAAGGATTGGCCCATCAGGCAAACCATGTCACCTAATGAATGATGACAGATATGATTCAAACAAATGCGAAACAACACATGGAACTGGAAGAGAAGAATCAAGGAATTCAAATGTAACGAATGTATGTCAATTGACGTATAAATGGGAAAGATAACAATAATTGTGTAGTTGAAAGTACAGAATTTGGAACTTTGGTTTACCTCTAGACCGGCATAAACAGCTACAAACAAAGCATAGCCAGCGGGACCATAACCTATTTGTGCAAAAACGTAAATAAGTAAATTCTTTCAATACCTACATGAAAAAGACAACAAAATAATAGAAATAAGAAATGAAAATAGGTGACTGAAAGTATTACGGAACAGTGACCTATGCAAGTCAGATATGCAAGGACAGCCACAAATGAAAATATATGGGAAATACTGATGGCCACTATATTAGTATAATACCAACTAGTGATAATGAAATTGTAAAAAAGTATCTTTGCCACCTCTAAAAATTCACCAAGGGTTCATCCTGGTAAACTGGAAATGCAAGTACACCCTTATCTTGCAATTGCTGACTATGTTTTCCAGTGATAACCAGAAGACTGTATTTCATTAATTCAAAAGTCTAGAAATAATTCCAAATGGTATAGCTGGCTGTAGTTGACATCTATATAGATCATTCTATTCTACATACTAGACAACTAGAAAGATAGTTTTATTCTAGCACTTGTGTCTCAGTGTTTCCTTGATACCAACAATTTATTAATCTGAGCATCAACATGAGAAATTTGATAAAGCTTATAAATAAAGAATATCTCAATGAGGTCTAATGAAAAACTAGATCCATCTTCCTGAAACCGTAATCATAAAGAACGGATCAAGCTAGCCTACAGCACCATGCCATACAATAGTTTTTTATCCATAACGTGGACTTCAGGTTATTGCTTCGGTTATTCTTATATTCACCTAAATATTGCATACATTCCCAACTATAACCATGATTTAATTTAATGACAGATAAATAATATGCCCCTAGCTATGAACACACAAGATTAAAGAAAATATCAAAGATTATGAGGAATGATATATGGCTGCACATGTGCTTGTATTCAAAAATATTAATGGAGAGAGTACCTAGAACCATCCATTGTCTGTACTTGGTATCTTTATCTTGCTACCCGTTAAAGTGATAAAAATTGTGAAGCAAAAATAAAAGAAAAATTAGAGCACTACAACATGTATCTTACCTAGAAGGTTATATTATCAGCTAGGGCTGTTCGCATGAATCGGAAAAACCAGTAAATTGAACCAAAATGACCAGTTTGATTCAGTTCAGAGGTTTGATTGTTCGATTCTTTGAACTGAACCGAACCGATAATTATCTATTGGGTTTGGATTTGTGCATCTCTAAACTGAACCGAACCAATAAATCAGTTGACCCAATGTGACTTGGATAGTATATTATTGATTTTAAATATATTATTACACATCTACATCAAATAATATCAAAGAGGGATAGTTCTCTCCTAAAAATAAAGTATCCAACTTAAGGCTCCGTTTGGTACAAGTATTAGACACCTCTATCACTATCAATTTTGAAATTGATATTGCTATCAATCATCAAGATGTGATTAGCTAATAAGATTAATTTTAAAACTTGTAGTACAAACAAAGCAACTTATGTAATAACACGTGTCCACTTGTATTGATATTTTATCCCCATGAAATATCAATATCAAAATTGATATAGTATTAACTTTGATACTCTAGCCAAACAGGCCATAAGACTGACCTTTATTTATTTTATTTTGATTTAGTACGATTTTATTTTTATATGTAAATAATATATGTTGAACCAATGAACCGAATTAAACCCTTCAGTTTGGTTCACATTTTGATTCAGTTTCGGTTTTCAAAAAAATGGCATAAAACCGAAACATGTACACCCCTATTATCAACAATAGATCACACGGTTATGCCAAAGGCCTTGATTAAAAAAATGAACAGGTGCAGATAGTGAAACAACAACTAGGTAGATCTGCAACCTGATAAGAATGAGAAGGAACCACCGGCAACTATATTTTACATGATTTGACTTAGTCCAAAAGGTTATTTGATTTTGGAAGGTAGCAAAATATGATTTGATGTAAAATAAACAAAAAATAATTTTTATTTATGATAGGGTCATGAACAAAACAAAATGAAGGGATTTAATTTTTATAAGAAGATACAAATATTAATACAACATAACTATGGCTAAATGATATCTTAGTCATATACTAAATGCCTTGACTGGTTGGAGTATTAAAAATGACACTATATCAATTATGATATTTCTGGAGAATAGAATGGCAATAGCAAAATTGATACAAGTGGACATTTGTATTACAATTCATTCCTTGCTTGTACTATAAATTTTAAAATTGTGATTAATGGCCAACACCTTATCATGGTCCATATCAATATCAATTTCAAAATTAAAAGTGATAGAGATGTTTAATAATGTTAACAAACAGGCAACAAACTATAAAAGTTAACCCTCAACAATACGGGATTAAGAATTCATTGAGATGGGTTTAGCATGGTCCTTGATTTAAACTAGAAGGTGGTGAGGACCGGATTGGATGCAATGGATGAAAAGGTCGAGAATGTTGCCAATCAAATTTGAAGGCGTCAAGATATTTTGTATTAAATAATTAATAAAATTAGCTTTGTTTTTCTACAAATTTCATATTCCCTTATTGATACATAGGGGTTAATTGGAGTTTAGAACTTTCTAAGGTTTTATTTGTAATTTCCATAAAGACTTCTATGTAAGTCATTATTGTAGCAAAATTAAAGATGATGAATACGATGAAACGACAATGAACCCCTTGGGATCCCCTTTCCGTGCCTAGAGGCACTCTCTCTAGAATCTAGATGCTCTCCCACACAGGCGTCAAAAAGAGGATCCCAGGTGGATCCAAAACACTTCAATGGCCGGCACTCAACCACCTTCCTCCAGTAGGTAGACTCCACCTCCAAAATTGTCCAGTTTCTCTCCTTCATGCAATCATGCCCCAAGCAAGTCCAGTCTCCACCTTCACCTCCAACACCAGCCGATTCCAGTCCATCCTTGGCAAGAGACTAGCTCCGATCTCTTCTTCCCCTACTTCCTATCGGCCTCCATGTCATTCCCCCTCTCCCTTCCCCTTTCCAATTATTGTTCTTCTCCCTTGGCTTTCCAATTTACCCTAGCTACAATCCCGTCTTATCTAGCATCCCAATTGTGTGAACCTCTTTTTTTTACGTCTGTTCTTTAGAAAGAAAGACTTTTGTCGATACCTGGACTTATCTAGAAAAATAGGTGATATCCTAAAATTATTAGATAGTCCGGTGATAGTTTAGAATATAAGAACCGAGATTCGGGTTCTTAGAAAATTTCATTTTTTACCCTTCTCCACCGGATGGTGCAAATATCCGGCGTTAACTTACATCGAGCAACGGCTCGAATGCCCTTGATTAACCGTCGCGGCAACTTGTTTTTGTAGAACGTGCACATCCACAAAATATAAAGAACACAAAAGGACAACGGCCTTTTGGGCCCGATGAAATGCAAACCGATTTGTTTGGGTTGATTTCATTTGGTTTGTTGATTTTTGGTTTCAGTTTGATTTTTGAATCATGTTTTGGAACTTGATTGGTTCAAGTTGTTTTGATTTCGGTGAGCTTAAAGAGTTTTAAGCATTTTTGGATTTTTTAGTTTGGTTGGTATTTTGAGTTTTCTGAATTTTTATCATTGTTCTGAATTTTTCTGTAGTTAGATCTGGATTTTCAGATTTCTGAATTTTTGTTTTAGGATGATTTTTGATCCATTTTGGGTGTTTGAAAATGGTGCATATTTGGTTTTTCTTTGAGATGAAGTTTGGTGGATTTTCAGACTTTTCAAAATCAAATTTGTTGGGTGTGTTTTCAAGTCGGTTGAAATGTGCTGTTTGCAGATTATTTAAATCTGAATTTTTTTTTGTGCTTACAGATTTAACTTAAACCTGAATTTTATGTTGACAGATCTGAATTTTATGTTTTTTTAGATTGATTGCAATCTGATTTTTTTATTTGGTTTAAGATCGGTTCCCTCCTTGTTGAAGTTTGGTTGTTTTGTTGAATCGGGATGAGTTTAAGTTTTCAGATTTGTTTAATTCTGACTTTCTGTTTTTTGTTGAATTTTCAGATTTAGTTTATGTTGTTTCGTTAATTGTTATGTTTGGAGGTTTGCACTCCATTCGGCCCATCGGGTCGCCATTCGGTGCCCGGAATCATGCATCTCAAATTGACATCATAGTCCTTTTCATTTCATTGAAAATGGAGAACATTTGTGTACATGATAGGTGATCCTTCCCCCAACATAGGTTCTTCACCGGTTTAGAAAATTTTGGCATTACAACGACATGCCGGTTAATTTCTAACTCGGCGAAGTTTACTCATCCAATATAACTAGCCAATGACTTAGTCAAATTGGGGGAAGGATCACCGGCATACGGGAGTGTGCCCGCACCGACGTCCGGATCGACATTCCGGGGCGTACCCGGGGGAGCCGTCCAAAAGATGAAGTTTTTACTCCTTAGTTCATTTTTTTTTTGCATTTCGCATTTCTATTTTCATTTTTTTTGTCAAGGCCACTTGGGCCGGTTTTAAATTCCATCAACGTTCAAAGCCGGGCTTCGATCGTCTTGGGCCGGAAGGGCCTGTCTTGGATTGTTTTGGGCCGGAAGGGCCTGCTGGATTTTTGTGTTTGTGCACCTTCATTTGGTCTTGATGGTAGGGTAAGGACCCGCCCGGACAAACGATCAGTCCGTCGTACGGATTCCGAAAGGGTCCGGGACATTACCCCTACCCACCAATGTTGAAAAAATGGCAGGTTTCTGCACTTATGTTGAGCCGCGAGTATGTTGCATCTTGAGCCACAAGGGGGCAGTTGTTTGCCTTTTTTTTTGGTACGCCGCAAGGGGGCTGTTTTTGGCCTGTTTTGGGGTTGTCGGTTATGCCACAAGGGGGCTGGATTGGGTTCATTTGAGGGGGGCTGCAGGGAGCCGAGAAGGACCTGTGTATGGGTCTGAAGATGACCTGTTTAGGGGTCTCCTCAGGTGGGCTGAGATGGGCCAAAACAGGCCTGCACAAGAGGCATTTTTGAAGCCTGGTTTGGGACCGATTGGGGTCTGATTTGGGCTGAACGAGGGCAGATTAAGACCTGGTTAGGGGGGTCTGAATAGTTGGCTTTAAATGAGTCCAATTAGGTCGAGATAGGCCTGCACAAGGGGCATTTCAGGGGCCTGGTTTAGGACCGGATTGGGATCTGTTCTGGTGGGCTCAGATGGGCCGAGATAGGCCTGCACAATGGGGTATTTCAGGGCCTGATTGGGTGCCTCTAAGTGGGCCGATCCAATGGCAAAACAAAGGGGAGTGTGACCAGTTTGGGTGGCTGCACAAAGGACCTGCCGAAGGGGCATATGGGGGCAGCCTAGGATCGGCCAAAGTTGGGTATACCAGGAGCCTTACTTGGGTCATGAGCTAGTGGTGTTCATGGAGGTCGAATTGGGCCATTGGGGGATTGAGGAGAGAAAGAAGAAAAGGTGAGGGGGACACCCTTCGAGGGCTACATATCTATGTAATTGTTTTCACCCACATGTTTTGTCTTTGGTGTTGGATGAAATGGGGATGAAGATTGCCGTTGAAGAATCCCCTTCCAACCAGGGGTCAGTTAATCTTGCTTAATCGACTGGCCAACCCTTTATCTCCCCCCTTCCTTCAACTGCCCAATGGGCTGAGGTGGCATGTACGGCTGGACCAGGTGAGGTGGCAGGCTGAGTGGGCTGGACCTGTTCACACTGGCCACAGGTGGGCCTGGCCTGGTCTGGGCCTGCAGGTGGCTGCGGTCCAGCCTCCATCATAGGCTGTGCGTAGTGCATGTTCATGGGCCAGATTTTCTCAATTATGGGCCAGCTAAACAAGGCCCATGCTGGGGTGTTCAACTGGGTTTGAATTTGGCTGAAATGTGGGCTATCCGGCCTGCTCCTAGGCCTGCCCATTTGTTGTTGTTTTTTTGAAAAAAAAATGAACGCCAACACCAATGTTCGTCAATTATCGTGGTATCTCCTCCTCCAATTATTCATCTCTGAAACGCCAGGCTCTACATCAGTCCTCCTATCCAACGTGATTCATCTTCCCCACTTTCATCATCTTTTGAAATCGTCTCCGCTATCGGTTCTCCCGCCATTGGAAGACACTCCCTTGTTTCCGACAATTATGGTTCCCCATGCACCAATTAACATTCCCGCATGATCAAAGAAACTAGAAAATCGAGCTTCAACCTCAGGGCCATCTTCCGTTGCCAAGATCCACCCCTACTCTGGGAGCACCTCACATGGGCATTGTGGGGCCATCCCCTATTTCCACGGTGCTATAGTAGCACACTGTTGGCGTCTAGTTTTTTCAAAAAAAAAAGAGAAGAAAATTGGACCAAAGAAAAAATGGGCTTAAGTGTAGGGTCTACAGCCCACAATTCAGCCAATATTTGGGCCCAATTGGCAGCCCATTTCCAGCCCTGGCCGGCCAGCCCATAACCAGATAAATCCAGCCCATGAAAAGGCCTTTTTGCACAGCCCACAACAGTGGGGAGGGGGCTGGGCTGCGGCCCACATGCAGGCCCAAAAAACAGGCCCACCTGCAGGCCCATAACTGCCCCTGCTGCCACCTGCGGCCAGGTGTGAACAGCACCCGCCAAAGTCTCCTGCCACCTCAGCAACCAGCCGCACCATGCAGCCAACCCAGCCCTGCGGTCAGTTCAAGAAAGGGGGAGGAAGAAGAGGCAGCCAGTTAATAAGCCCATTCAATGCAATGGCTGCATGGGGGGAGGCCAAGAGGCCTGCGTACAAACCCAGGCCCATGCGCAGCCCCTGCTGGCCCTTCACCTCCCCTCCAGCCCCTATAAGAAGAGGGGGGCGCACCAGCATCTGCAGAGGCTGTTGGAGACGCCGCCAGGCTGCTGGTTCAAGCCCTCATCCTGCTGCCCTTGCTACCATCTTCTGCCTGCAACCAAGGAGAAGAAGGAGAGAGCTTCTGACGCCGACAGGCTGCCCCTCCATCAGCTGCAATCTGCGCACCTGCTCAACCTCCCCTTGCTGCTTGCCAACTGCTGCTCTACGCCTGCACCTGCTGCCAGAAGGAAGAAGGAGAGCTGCTCTACGTATGCACCTGCTGCCAGGAGGAAGAAGGAGAAGAAGAAGAGGGCACAGACAGCCTGCTGGAGCTCCTGCACCCCCTTCTGTCGCCTGCTGTCTGCTGCCCCTCTGTGCGCCCCTTTATTGCAGGTCTCTGCTCGCGGCCAGAAGAGGAGAAGAAGAAGAAGGAGAAGGAAAAGAATAGGTGGGTCAACGTTTCTACAAACATGTAGCCCTCTAAGGGCACCCCCTATGTCTTCCTCTCTTCCTCTGCTCAGCCCCCTCACTGTGGTCCAATCGGACTCACTCATGTATAAACCTCGCAAGGTCCCACTTCAGAGCCTTGTCTGACCCTAGTGTAGGCTCATTTCAGTCCGCCTAAACCCAGGTTGACCAGCCCCTTTGTGGCCCAACCGAACAGCCCTCCAAGCAGGTCCTGTTCACCCCCAAGAAACATGTAATATCCCTATCGCAGCCCCTTTGTGGCTCAACCGAACAGGCCTTCCAAGCAGGTCCTGTTTACTTCAAAAGAAAGGAGTTCAGAGTCCCCTTCCAGCAGCCCCCTTGTGGCCTTCCGGAGGAGACACCAATCCATGGACCTTCAAAAGAGAAGCAGGTCTGCAGCAGCCAGCCAAGCTACAAAAGTCTGCCATTTTCAGCAATGGTGGGTAGGGGCGATGTCCCGGACCCTCTCGGAATCCGTACGACGGGCCGATTGTTTTGTCCGGGCGGGTCCTTACCCTACCATCAAGACGGAGGGGGGGGGCGAACAAGTCCAAGATAGTTCCTTCCGGCCCAAGAACAGTCCAAGACAGGCCCTTCCGGCCCAAGAAGACCGCAGACCGGCTTTGAATGCCGATGGAACTCAAAACCGGCCCGAGTGGCTTTTTTAAAATAATAAAAAACAGAAATAAAACTAAAAAGAAATGGACGGCTCCCCCGGGTACGTCCTGGGATGTCGATCCGGACGTCGGCGCGGGCATGCTCCCGTAGCCGATGATCCTTCCCCCAATTTTGGCTAAGTCACCGACTAGCCTTGATTGGACAGGTAAACTTCGCCAAGTCAGAAACTTGTCGGCATGCCGTCGTAATGCCGAAATTTTTCTAAGTCGGTGAAGAACCTAAGTTGGGGGAATGATCAATCATATCATACATCGATGTACTCCAATGTACTCCATCTTTCAATGAAATGAAGCGACTCCAATGTCGACTTGAGATGCATAAGTTCCGGGCATCGATTTGCAGCCCGATGGGTCGGATGAGATGCACACCGCCAAAACATAATATAAAACAAAATAGCATAGCAGAATTAAAGCAAATATGAAGGTTCAATAAAAGAATCAGAATCTGTAACGAACTTGAAACGGACAAAGCCAGTCTTCAGGCAATCTGGAAATAAAAAAAGCAGATCAGGTTCTGAAATGGAATTCCCCTGCCACACTTGCAGGCCTTCACGCAAGCCTTTCTCTTACTCCCTATTTGGCCCACCTACAGGTGCCCACAACCGGCCCCCAATCCAGGTCTGACCAGCTCACGTTCAGCCACCTGAGTAGGCCCACCTGCAGGCATCAAACATTCCCCTGCTCAGGTCCCAAAACAGGCCTGCTCGGTCCACCTGCAGACATCCTACAACCGGTCTGAGTTCAGCCTACAACCAGGCCCACAAACAGGCCCATTTCCAGACCTACCATCAGGCCCATAACCGCCCACATGCAGGCCCAGGTTAAGCCCATATCTGGTCCCTATCTGACCCGGTTTAAACCACCTGCAATTACCCCAATCTAGGCCCGTGGATAGCCCCTGTCCGGCCCACCTGCTGGCCCTTTCTACAGGCCCAGTCCGAGCCCACATATCAGGCCCAAAGTCTGGCCCTTGCCCAGTCCAATTCGACCCACCTGCAGGCCCATTAAGCAGACCCAGAACCTGCTCCTAAAACCTGCAGTAAACGGCCCCTCTGCAGCCCCATCCAGAACACCCCTACACAGGCCCCAATCGGTCCATTCAAAGCCATCTGAACAGACCCCTTAAGAAGGTCCGAAGCTGCCCTTGCTCAGCCCACGTTCAGGTCCTAGAACCGATTCCAAATCAGCCCTCTGTGCAGGCCCATTTCGGCCCACTTTAATCTATTCACTCCAGCCCCTTTGTGGCTCGGCGGAATCCCAAATCAGTCCCCAAGTGAAAATCAGATCTCGGTTACATCTAAAGCATAGAAATTTCAGATTTAAGACAAATCTGTAAACACATCCAAAATCAGGTTTTGACAATCTGGAAATTCATTTAAAATTCACAGAAACCTGCCCGAATAAATCAAACCCGCAGGGAGATCAAATAAACAACATTCCAAACACCCAAAATGTGTCAAAATCAACTCAAAACTAAAAAAATCCAGAATCTGAAAATTCAGAAAAATCAATCAAACCAAAACCCCACAATGTTTTAAAACACTTCAAACACATCTAAACTGAAATCAAAACAAAAAACTTGAACCAATCAAGTCCAAAATTAAACAAATCAAAACTAAACCAAAACAACAAAACCAAATCAATCAAAACAATTGATTCAAACTCAAACCCTCAAAATCGACTTTCAAGTCAACCAACAAACAAATAAAATAAATCCGAACAAATCGGTTTGCATCTCATCGGACCCAAAAGGCCGCTGCCCTTTTGAGTTCTTTACTTTTTGTGGATGTGCATGTCTCCAAAAAAACAGGTTGCTGCGACAGTTAATGAAAGACGTTCGAGCCGTTGCTCGATGTAAGCTAACGTCGGATACTCGCACCATCCGGCGGAGAAGGGTCAAAAATGAAATTTTCAAAGAACCCGAACCTCGGTTCTATTACTTTTAAACTATCACTGGACTACCTAATATTTTTAGGATATCATCTATTTTCTTAAATAAGTCCGGGGATGTCTTTCTTTCAAAAGAACAGACGCGCGAAAAAAAGAGAGGTTCACACACACACAGATAAGCTTTCCAAAGGAAACGATAGAGCAACAGTGTCCATAAAACAATCCCGCTACCGCCACTACCACCCTCGTCAAGCTCGGCTACAGCTTGGATATGCCACACCCCACAAAGTTAACTCCAACTGGACCAGTTGGTTTCACGTGGTCCAGGAGCATTCACACGCCGGTAGGCGTGCCTTCGGGCTCTATCAAAAACCTCCACGACCCCCTCCGACGGGTTCCTCGTCAAGCAGCCACGACACCCCCCAAGGGTCAACTTCACGTGGGATGTCTTCAACTAGTCTAACTAGCCAGCCCACAACTTGGGTTAGGTCCAAGACCACGCCGGGTCATCGGTTCACACCAGTTTGACCAAGCTCTTCCCAGTTCATGTTCGATTTAGCAGTCTGCACACTGGTTTAGCTCAGTTTATAACCAGTTCAGCTTGGTATAGCCTGATTCAAGGCAATTCAATCTTCATCAGACTGGTTCAACACCTTTTAAGCTTAGTTCAATAAGTTTAACTTGTTTCAACAGCTTGATTACATTTTTGGGCCTAATTACTCATAAAGATGGTGGCATCTTCATTTTTATCACACATCAGTTTAGTATCAGAGTCGGTGCCAACTTGTTTCCATAGGTCAAGATCCTTGTGTTATGCAGGACACCAACATTTCAAATGCAATGTTACATTGTCGCTTTAGGTACTTACCGCAGTACCTTTATTCAACTATTTAGACAATTGTAACTCATGGTTACTTCTTAGGATGATTACACTAGAGTATCAGGTGATCAAGAATGACTTATCTTATATTCAGTTTGTTCATATTATCAAAGGTAAAAAGAAATCATTGATTGTTCCATATGTAGAGGATGTATTGTGTGAGTTAGTCCCCCACGTACACTATCTCATATTGGGCTCTGATTGGTTAGTTGATCGACATGTCAATCTAAACATATTGCTCAAGAGCTTACATTGATGCCTAAGGAGTACATATCATTGACATAGATGATATATATCACTAACACTTGTGCCCAGTGACTTACGATTGAGGAGCAAGCCAACATACGTATCGAAGTCATCTATGATGCCAACCCTAAGCTTGTTGTAGAGTAAGAGTAGTAGTGTGCCAAAAAGGACAAGGTTGATAGAGTGTTGAGATTGAGCTACTGACTGTGCTGACGACTGAGGAGTGCTATGCTATTGTTGAAACCTTCTCTTTTCCTTTTAGAAAATTTTGGTCTAACATTAACGACTATGAAAATACATGATATTCATAGAAATGTTAGTTAACTTAAATTGTCATATTACCATATAAGAACATCAATGGTTCTACAAATTTTTTAAGTGTTGATATGAGAATCGGCTATCACTCAAATGATCTGAACCACATTTTTACATTTGAGATAATCTGAGCTCTTTGAAAATAAATTTTTTGACCTCTCCCCACCAGACTTACGATATTCCAATGTTAATTACATCGAGTAACTACTCAGAAACCCTTGATTAATTGTCAAGGCAACACATTGAATGGAAGTCCTTCATCCACATAAAACACAATGCTGAAAGACATATCCCCATCACCTCACGAGATAGGATTTGGTTTGACTTAATTTATTTTCTTTTTGAGTTTGTGGATTTGAGTTATAATTTGGTTTGTTTGTGCCCTTTGTCAATAATTGACTTAAACAATTGAAGTTGATTTTATTGTGATTATTTAATACTTTGTTTATTTTTTAAATTTTATGGGAATTAATTTTCATTTTTATGTAATTTTTTAGTATTTTGTTATGCCTTAAGTGAATTTTGCTCTTAAGATTTATTCTTATTAACACTAATCACTTAAATTTTATGGTTGAATTTAATCAAACTTAACATATTTTACAGTCTTTGGTAGATGTTTTTATGTATTATTTAATGAAATGATTTTGATTAGATTATGTTAACATTTTATTTATGTTTAAGTCATTTATTTGACTTGGACTTTGTTATGCATACTTATTTAGTTAACTAACATTATCTATTTAATTTCATGGTTAAGTCAAATTGAACTTAACATATTCTGTAACCATTGATAATCATTTTTCATGTATTATTTTATAGGGTGAATTTGTTTCAATTATCTTGACATTTTATTAATGATTGAGTCATTTTTTATTTGAGTTTAATCAAATTCATTTATTTATTTATTTTTTAAGTCATTTAGATAGTTTATTTAATTTTATACATCCTTAAAATCCACGAGGATTAGATGTCACTTTGAAGTAACACATCATATCAAGCAAACTTGAATTTCTTTTTATTTCAACTTCAGTACATGAGAGTACAATAAATGAGGGGACATGCAAGCTTTGTTTCTTAACGAACAAAATTGATTTTCTTCATTAACGTCATGAAGTTTTGTGCATATGTATTATGCATTACTCATTTTTGACAATTCGGCAACATTCCGACTAGATCAAGTTAGATTTTCTTCGTATACCTAAAAATAACTTGCTTGCATTTGATATGCAACAATTTTTGGATTCGTTTAATTTTGGTAGCATTTCGATTTTACCAAACTTGAGGGCTTTATGGTTTCTGAAATAGCATAATTCACATTTTTTAAAATGCAAGTTATTCGGCCCCCTTTTTTGGAAAAAGGTAGGATCAAAGCATGTTGATTTCGACAACATTCTTGCTAGACCAAAAGGATGGCTATATGATTTCTAAAATAGCATAATTCGCATTTTAAATGCAAGCTATTCGATCCCCTTTTTTGGAAGAAAAGGTAGGATCAAAATTGGTAGGCCTACTTTGCAATTAGGCCGAACTCTACCTTCTTTCTAAATGCCTGGAAGTCTTCATAGAAGACTAAAAAATTTTATCTCTCTTTATCAAAATTTTATCTTCATAGAAGCTAAGACTTGACAAAAAGAATGACTAGCAATCCTAGTATCAACATGGCAGCTTTATTGGCTTGGCTTACAATTCAGATGACCTCTGAATTACCTTAGCCAGAGGTGCACAGCTAATAACAGAATGCCAGCTGGCATATGTGTAAGCCACACAAGAGATATGCCAAGTGCGTGGAGGATCCGTTGAGTGTATTTGTTGTCTCCATAGGGAGAAGTGGGAGACTGGGCGCACATGATGTGTACATAGTCCTGCTTTCCTACGTAAATAGTACAAGTATTGCTCCTTTTATTTTCACCAGATATGATTTCTCACTTTTAGAACCTTCCACTTCCAATGCTTCCCCTAGTCGTTCCCATTCCCCTCCTTCTCAAGCTTCGTGCCAACTTGAACGTCAAAGTAAATGCACCTCACAAAAGTCGGGCCCACATAGCAGTTTACTCTCTGTGAAATTTGAACATTAAGGTGTTTCACTAAGATCACCCGATTCACCCAGCTCTGACAGAGTCTAGACTGCTAGGCCAGACATCATAAATTCAGCCCACACCTCCAAGCCTAGTTCGTTCTCTCCCCCATTGTCATACTGCATCATAGGCATTGACATATAGTTTTGACTTAGCACTGACATATAGTTTTGACTTGAGTGTTGACAGCACTCCAAGTTTGTGAAGTCAAGATTGCTTAAGAACAGGCATTTGTTGATTCAAGCACCAGTCGGAAAGACTATTAGCAACGAACAGGACAGTTTAGACACTATATCTAAGATCTTCAGCGTCTGGATATCAAATCCAGTAGCTCGCCGTCAATCACATTTTCTCAACTGGCACCATAAGCAGTTTCCGAATATGGATTACGTAATTTCATGCCACTTAACCGAAAAGTAGATATTAGACAAGCGAACAAGGGAAAGGCATAAGGTTGCAGTTCAACAAGCATGTTGTGTACGTCGTAATCATAGCAAACTCAAATCACCGAAGAGAAGACACAATTTTGTCTTTCGGAAAAGAAACCACGACAACTGCAAAGTTAATTAAATAAATTTGACGCACCCCGACCAGTATATTTACGGCGGTAACTCCCATCAATCCGTCAACGGAACAGTCGAAAAGCCTCTTACTTGCCACACACCTTCAATGAAGCCGGAGAACTGCGTGAGGAAAGCGTTGATCTGGTCCTTGTAGATGTATCCAACAGCTCCGAAGCCCCCTACAACGCCAACGAGAAGGAGCCCCGCCAAGATGGTACCCTTGACAGCCGTGTCCCCTCCTAGCTCTCCCTCGGCCTCCGGCAGCGCCCCATCCTCCTCCTTCTTCTTGCCGGACCCCTCGAACTTCATCCCCTGGGGGACGCTAGTGACCTTCTGGATGGTCTGCTTCTTGGTCTCCCGAAGGGAGGAGAGGGGCCTAAAGGAGCGGTGGAGGCGCCGGGTGCGGAGGCCGGGAGGGCAGGTGGAGAAGGGGAAAGCGGAGGATGAGCAGGGAAGGGACAGCAGAGGGCAGACGGAGGACGCGGAGGCCGGGAATGACCTCATCGGGGGCATTCCGGCGGGGCCGAGCGCAGAGGGGTCGGATGCTGCAGCGGAGGCAGACGGCCATGTAAAGATCTCAACGGGTTGCGGAGGTGAGGGGCGGCAAAAGGGACGGGGAAGCTCAGGCTGGCGTGGCTGTTTGAAAGAGCCTGGTTTGTCCACGTGGCATTCGGATGATCAGGATCTCCTACGGGTGGGACCGATGGTGTTGTACCCGAACCCGAGAAGATCGCCTCGTGAGATTGAATCTGGACCGTCAGATGGCTCTCAAACGAGAAGATCTGACCGCTGTACGCGCTTTGAATTTAGGAAGATCAAACCTTTGATAACCTTGACACTGGGGTGTAAACCGTTACGTTCGGTTCGATTTTGTCGTTTTATTTTTCAAACCAAAACCGAATCGATAAGAAGAATCGAACCGAACCGAACCGGTTCAGTGAAGCCGGGGTCGGTTCGATTCGATTTGGTTCATCGGTTTAATGTATATTTAAATAAATAAAAATAAAAATAATTTAAAATATACATTATAATAATTATTTAAGATTAATATGAAGATTAATACTCTATTTATAATATATAATTATATCTTTATACTAATTAACTTAAATTTATAATAATATATATTTAAAATTGATATAATATATATTTAAATGTAATATAATATGTAAATAGAGTAGATCAAACTTTGTCAAACCGGGTCAACCGTTTACCGGTTCGGTTCGGTTCTCCCCAAATCGAACCAAATCGATAAGAAATTATCGGTTCGGTTCGGTTCAAAAAACCGAATGAATAACCCGTCAAACCGAACCGAACCGATCGGTTCGATTCGGTTCGGTTTACTGATTTTACTTGAACACTCTACTTGAGACTATTAGTCCATAGACTCTAGGTGAGTTGACACTTTCTCTATTCACACGGAGTAAGGGTGGGGATTCGATGATTTTTAGTGGAGATAAAACAGGGGTTCGATCCCTTATCTACGCGCGGAGCAATACGTCCTTGATCACTCGTCACATTGTCTAAAAAAAACTTGAGACTATTTTAATGGTTTCATATTTCTGCCATGGGTTGAAGATGATGAACAGGAAAATCCTGCATACTTTTTTAAATTTTTTTTGGAATATCAAAAAATCTTTACATATCATCGTATATAGTTATGTTTGTAAACATTAGTCGAAAACAAAATTATTAAAGCGTCTTAAATATTATACTTCACCGGAATGCCATTAGTTAAGCACTTTTTTAAACTTGTTGACAATATATAAGTTTTACCAAGAAAAGAGATCAAAGAGAAGAGATGCTTTTACCGGCAAAATAAAAAAAAAATTATTTAACCAGCAATATTTTAAAAATGTTAAGCGATAAAGATTTATTTTTCAAGCTGTAAAGGCTTTTAAAAAATCATTAAAAATTTTCAGATTTTATCAGAATACATTCAAGAATACAAATAACTGCACAAAAAACATTTAAAAGAGATTTTCAATTGTTTCAATCTTAAATGTGACCATTGAATACTTTTTAGATCTCACCATTAAAAAAAAACTTGTTCTTAGTTCCACAACAGTTATCTTTTTAGACCTCAAAAGCACCTTGTTAAATTATGACTAAGAAATTTGGAACCCACCATGCAAGGCTGTTGAACACCATCTACATATATATATATGAGCAAGATATATATTATATTCTAACCGAATATAATATATATTATAAGAACAACAAGTAACATTTGACTTTGATTGAGAAGCGACTCGCATTCAAATCTATAATAATATTAACAATTACGTATGACATAAAAATAAGTAATTCTTATGATAACTACAAAACGCATATCTCCTGTATATACACGCGCTCATACCTACGGTAAAAAAATTTTACAATTATAAATAATGATAGATTTACATAAAATACCAGAATATAAATTTATGCTAAACACGCAAGAACGTTATCGAACTCAGTACCATATGTAATGGGGTGTTTGGTTGCATGTTAATGAAGGTTTTTGTTTTAATTTTTAAAAATTGTAAGAAAACTTGTTAAAAGAGGTGTTTGGTGACCATGACAATTTTATGTTTTAAAAATAATTTTCTTCTTAAACAAAAAAAAGAAGGTTTCACCTCTTTCTTTTTTCCTGTGGTCTCCCACTTTGTTTGGTCATGTGTGGTAGTTACACTTTTTTGTAATCACATCCCTCCAAACATGATAATTTCATGTCATGAGTTGGTTCACTTTTTATTTTAATATAATTTTTTATCATGAAAGTGTACAAAAAATTATCATGCAACCAAACACCCCATAAGGTTTTAACGCGATTTGCCTAAAAAAAAGCTGAAGTGTGGAATAAAAGCGAAAAAAACATAAAGATCGGTCTGCCATAATTTTTTTGGCTGAGGGAATCAAGAATTAGATCCACTCTAACACATTTTTATCCTAAATTATAATATATTATAAAAATTAAAAAGAGTTTAGCCAAAAAAATCACTACAAGGAAGGGTAGAGTAGAATGGAACGTTGCTTTCTCACACCATTAAAAAAACGGTGCTAGTTTGGACGAGGTGTGAGGATATAAAAAAATTGTCAATGGGACTTAAAAAATAAATAGACGTGGAAAAATAGAGACGGCAGTTGATTTCTCCTAATTTTCTTAAAAAAACTATAGAATATTTTATATACAAATTCCATTAATTATATGGAAATATACACCCAATTAGGGCAAGGTAGGTTAGCTGGATGGTTAAAAAAGTAAACGGTTCGAAGTAATGGGACCAGGACAATGTAAAAGAATTCTGTCCTGTTTAATAAAATAAATGTCGTTCAGATGAAAATACCAAGGCAGATGTGACGACATATTATATTAGAATTCTCAACGAGCGTATCACAAGAACGATGAAAGCAATATCTGATTGAAGATCGATGGCTTGGATATATCAGAGTAGAAAATCGGTTTTGAACAGTAGAAGAGAAGACAAGGCAGGCAAACTAGGAATATGATTTAAGCATGGTTATAAGACAAGGTAGACAAACTAAGAGCCCGTTTGTTTGCACGTAGAATGTGTTGCATGCGCCGGTTTTCGGGAAAACAATGTCAGCTATGTTATTTGTTTGTACGTAAAATGCAAATCACGGAAAACAAACTTCGGAGCAGGTAATATCATTCTGGATTTTGGCATCAGCCGGAACATCCCGGACGCCGTTTTCGGCAAATGACGAATGACACTTTTTTGATATATATTACATATTTTAAGGAGTTTATCATTTAAAATTAATTTTATAAATACGTATAACTGTAGTTAATAATTTATTATTATTTTATGTAGTTTACAAATAAAATAAATTTATTGAAAAATAATTTATCATACAAATTACTCATATAACAAATGATGAACATATATTCAAATGACCAAAAATAATAAAAATTTAAATTAAAAACAAAAAATAATAGATCTTGTTTTTCAAAAAATTTTGATTGATATATAAATAATAAACTATGTATTAAAATTTATTTAAAATTAAATTAATGTAAAATAATTAACTTAATCTATTTTATATCAATATTTTGTTATAAATAAATACTTTAAATATATAAATATTTATAAAATTATATTTTACTGTTTTGAAGCATTTGATAAAATTTCATGAAAATCAACTACATGCAACCAAATGACTAACATTGTTTTGAGTTTTCTTGAAAATAATATACAATGAAAAAGTTTTCCTTTGATTTTATTTTACCTGAAACCAAATGGACCCTGAGTGGAATATGATTCAAGCATGGTTTAAGCATAAGATCCCCTGCATAAACACTTAAATACATTGAAGACCTGAAAAAGATGGAGACTCAGGATCAGGAATTGTTTGTTTTCCCATCACCCTTCTCTTCTCCTGTTCCATCTCATTCTAATGAGTAATAACCACTACCAAATAAAGCAAAGTGTAGAAACTGAAGATGTTTCAAGCGACACAACATCCAAAGCTATGGCTATTTCAAAACAAGATCGAAAAAAAAAACTCCAACAGAAATGTGAAGATCCCCACCACCCACCAAACAAAAAAAAAATGGATTTGACCATGTTACAGGATCATGGGAGTTTTGGATATATTCTACCCATGAGAGGCAGATAATTTTTGCTTGACTGTGAGATCAAACAAAGTTACTTTCTGAAGATGCGCATTCATGTAATCTGCCTTTGGGGCCTCCTGAGCGTTCTCCGGCTTTGGCCGCATGGGAGGGATTTGATTGTGCTTTTCCAAGGCTTTGATAACAAAGTTTGCTGCGTACTCAATCTTCAAAGGAAATAAGCAGAAAGTTAGCAGAGGAAACATATGGAAAATGAAAAAAAATGACAGCCAACTACACATTCCCAGGAGCCTACGATTCCTATCAATTCCACGGGATACCATATTACCATGTAAGGAACATTTCTAGGGTTCTATAACATTTAAACTAAAATGTCCAGACTTGCTCTGCTTAAATTTATTCCACAATAATTTTTTTTTCTGATACATTAGAGCATGGAATGCGAGATCAATCAGTTCCCATGCCAGATTGTGCGATCCGGCATGGGAGCTTACGTGGCCACAAACACCGATCTGGATCGGATGCTGGTCGATCCAAATGGATCAAATGGACCAATGTTGGTCAATCCGGATCGGTCCAGACTAAGCTGATCCGTAGCCGATCCCCGATCCTTCCTTCTCACATTAGAGCATAATATGATACCATGGTCAAAATTAATATAGAAACAAGTTAAACTAAATTCCAATTTGTCAAGTGAAATCTCTGAATTGGCATTGACAGAGGCATCATCGCAGGGTAGACAAAGCCCCCTGAAGAAACAAATGTGTGGTTATTAACTGGTATACGTCATAACGTTACAATGCCTAGAGCAAATCTCAGTAGTTCCATACATGGAAGGTTGGATTGTATTGGATCACTTAATGATAAATTTTGCTAAGTTTCACTACTTTCATTTTTTTTTAATTTTTGCATCAAAAATGGCTTTCTAAGAATGGATTTATTGGGGGCCTGTCTTGGGCTGTATGAAATGTGTATCAGCTATCAGTTGGGAGTGAACCAATTTGCTACGAATACCCAACCCAATTCTTCCTATCTTGATTTTGTTAATGCTCCAGAATGAAAACAATAAAAAAAAAGGTTTGTGGCATTCCCCGTGTGCATACAGCTACCATCTCCTGTATTCGTCATCTTTAAATGAAAAAGAACATCTATTTTGTCCGGTAAAATGGAAGGAGAATAAGTCAGAAGCAAATTCACATGTAACCTTGTCAGTATTCTTGTTCAGTCTTTTCCTTCTGCTTGTCATTCTTTTTTCATCAAGTCAATTTTTTTATCGTTTGTTCAGATCTTTGCATCATAAAAATGGACAGGAAAATCATACTTGCGTCTTCAATAATAAACTCAGAAAATGAATCATGTTGATCCTTCCTAGGCCGCACATTGAAATCTGAATCTGAAATTTTCTTCAGAACCAAATAAATCCAGGAAAAGCATGTTATTCAGTGGCATTTGCTTTAGCTTAATATGATAATTTCATGTCTAACCTCTTACCTTGTGGTAAAAAAGTACTTAATTTAATTAAGACATGTATTAGTTAATCAACTTATGTTTTATTTTACATTAAAATATTTGTAAATATATTGTTTAGTTGTATTCTTTTTAAAAAGATTAGGTACTAAAAATAAAAAGGTAAAGTTTACAGCTTAATTTTAAGAAATAAGAGATAAGATAAAAAGAAGTTTAGATTGTTTTCCAAATGATCTGAACAGCCTAACATCTGACCAAATCAGAGGTTAGATGTGTGTCAGTGCAATAAAACAGCACTAGGTGCTGTTTCGTTGGTCTGAACTACCCTCTAGTCTCTACCATCTGACTCGGTCAGAGAGCAGTCAGAGAGTGAGCAATTTAGATTGTTTGATAAAATGTCTAAAACATCATCTGAAATAACCTCTACATCTTAAGGAATTGCTTAAAAAAGTAGTTAGAAAAAGTAGCATTTTACTATTCAGATGATAGTGATCTAATGATTTGGGCCTCCCAAGTATGGGTCATAACTACTAGTGGCTATATAAATTGTGTTGTGTATAATACAATTGTTTAAACTATATAATCTAGTATCTTAATTAGATAATTATTTAAAAGAAATTAAACAATATCCTCGTTCAAGTATAATTACTTAAAATATGTTGTTTGATGATATTTGTATGTAATAATTGTTAGATGACTAAATGTTTGTATAAGAATTTTATATAATAGGTTTTCAACCAATATTATCAAACATCTTAGTAACGTGTTAACCAAATTAAGTACTTTTTGACACAAACTAAGAGGTTAGACATGGAATAAGTGTTCAGATTTCGGATTAAGCCAAAAGAAACACCACATTAGTCAGTGAAGCACAATAATTTCCACATCCTACGTTTTTAAGTTTTAACACACTTCATTACATTATCAGCCTTCAAAGAGCACCTCTTAGCACTAGCACTTGGTTTAGCTGACCATGAAAGGAGAAGGTAGAAAAGTACTCCATGTCAGAAGTATAATAAGAAGTTGACTGTACTAGCATGTCCATCAACTTGATAATATATTTAAACTAAAGAAAAAAATCTAAGAAATGAAGCTAACCATCTAAATGTAGTTAAACAGCTCCAAGGAAAGAAAGTCGGTAGAAACAGCAGTTTCATCCCTCACAAAAAGATTGTCTTCTATGGTAAGCGAGTACAAATTCAATGAAAACACTAAAGAAAACAGAAAATGAAGAAGAAAAATAAAAAAATAGTGCCGTCTTCAGTGGTTTAATGATCATTAAAACTGGAGCAGAAAACAATCCCAAATGGTAACTGCCTTCCCTTAGGTCCCTCCTTTACAATGAAAAAACTTCCACATCACCAGTTCTACAAACATTTCAGAAGACAGGACATTCACTGTTAGAAACGACTACCTAATCTTGAATGAAGCTACAAGCATCTTAAGTTATTTTTTTATTGGCTGAAAGTTTACTGAAAAACTTCTATTTCTTGCCAACCAAATCACCCAATGAAATGTTGGTAGACGAGGATCCACATCAGTTGTTCTTGTTTGTAATGATTAATGTACCTCCACTGTTTCAAGTGATCATTGATTGAAATTTGTGAACGGAAACCAAATGATCCACAACAAATAGTCTAAAGCACCGGAACAGCCAACCAGTTTGGCATCAGATGATTTAGATATCCTTCAAGCATGACACAGAAGGAAGACACAAACTGATTTTCTACTGCTTATAAGCCACCGAAGGGTGTCAGCAGTAGGGAGCCCTTGCCATGTGATTTGTCCATGAAAAAATCTTAACTTAACTCAGAATCCTGTTCCACATAACAATCAGTTCATTAGTTCTTGCACCGACCATATCAAAGTTCTGTTCCTGGTCTAGGTAAAATTTTTTTGAATCAATAATCCAGGTTCTTGTAATCTATGTACCACCACAACATTAACGTGAACTGCAATATAATTTTAGAATAATAAAATACTATTCGAATACTCCACCTGTCTAAAGTGAATATCAGTCATTAGATCATTTAGGTGATCAAACAACTTAATCTCAACTATTTTTGCTGATAATAACCTACTTACTAACACTAACTAGAATTAAATGCCTAAACCACCAAAATTTTCTCCAATATAAACAAAATAAGGTCGTTTGCATTTTTCTTAATTGTGTGTCATTAAACAAAGAAGCAGCACGGGATCTTATTTATTTTCTTCTCCTTCTCTCTCTAGTCTACCACTTATCATTCAACTCAACTCAACTCAAGCCTTAGTTTCAAATTATTTAGAGTCAGCCATATGGATGCTCTTTCTCCACTCACATTGATTTTGAGTTATTTCTTCGTAGACATTTAAATCATCCAAATCATTCTAAACAAACAGACAAAAGATAAAAATTAAATGTTTTGTGCATGTATAAACATGCATCATAACTAGTTCATCTAGATATAAAAAGAAAATAAAGGACACCCCTACCTATTCCACTTGCCACATTGCCTCAATAATAGAGGTGGTCAACTATTAAAATAAATAATAATATTACTTTATTACAATAAGAGGGATCACATTCATGATGAGTCATACTATAAAATTATGGAAAAGAGTTGTTAAGCAGTGATTGTGGAATTATATGATCTATTTCAGCTAACAAATTTGAATTTATGCATAGTCAATTTACAATTAATTTTTTTTATTAGAAATTTGATAGAAAAATATCAATATAAGAAGAAAGCTTTGCATGCTGACTTAGAAAAAATTTATGATAGAGTTATAACAGGATTTTGTGATGAGTGTTGGAATGAAAGATGGTGGCTATTAGAAATATACAACTAATAAAAAAACATATATGATGAAGCAACTACTAATGTACGCACGATCAAAGAAGAAACAAGAGATTTTTTCTATTTCAATTAGCTTACATTAAAAGTCAACAATAAGTCTTTATATTTTTGCATTAGTTATGGATGAATTGATGAAGAGTATACAAAATGATACACCTTAGTGTATGTTATTTGCAGACGATATTGTATTGATAGATGAGACACAATGAGTGAACAGGAAGTTAGAATTGTAGAAAAATATTTCAGAGACTAAAAGTTACAAGATATATCTATTATAAATTTAATGAAAATCAAAGAGAAGTAGGAGATGGAGTTAGTTTGGATAGGGTAATATCATATCAAAGAACCCAATTCAAGTATCTTGAGTCAATTATTCAAAAAGATTGATAATGTGATGACAATGTTAATCAAATAAATAAGGTAGATTTGATGAAATGGAGATTGGCAATAGGGGTTTTATGTGATCGTAAGATTCCACTAAAGTTGAAATGAAATTTTTAGCGTACAAGTATGAGACCTGCAATATTGTATGAAAGTAAACATTGGACGATAAAAGAAAAACATACTTGTAAAATAAGTGTTGCTGAAATGAGAATGTTACGATGGATGAGTGGTCATAATATATTATATAGAATAAGAAATAAATATATTAGAGAAAATATATGAGTAACAACAATTGTTGACAAATTAAAAAAATGAAGATTGAGATAGTTTATGAATATTCAACGTAGACCAGATGAGGCTCCAATTAAAATAAATATAAAATATTAAAATAACATAAACAAAAAAGGCGTGGTAGACCTAGGTTAACTTAAAGACGGACAATTCAATATGATTTAGATGATTTAAATATCTCTAAAGAAGTAACTCAAAATCGACGGGAGTGGAAAAGGATAATCCATATGACTAACCCCGAGTAATTTAGGACTAAGACTTGAGTTAGGTTGAGTTTTATTACAATAAGAAACATGGCAAACTCTATATGGTACATCTGAAAATTATACAACAAACATTATTTCAATTTTCCTCAGGCATACAGACCATGAAAGCTTGACCAAGAAGACAAGATGGTGAGGTGTTCATTCACGTGGCATTATGTGTGTTTAGTAGCACTATCTTTGAATGATGGTTTTTGATAACATGGTTATTTATACATGTTATCACTAGTAATATGGCAAAGATAATGTCAAGCCAACTTAGATACGATTATTTAAGAAGTAAAGAATCAGTAGTGTCTCCTGTCTGGCACTTCCATAGACCATGAGGGCCTATTTGATAAATAATTAGGGCTACCCTAATCTGACCTTGAGTAACCCTTATTATCAGTTGGCAGATGATGAATTGAGTGTGACTAGCTCTAATGTTAAATTGTGCCTTCTACTAGTTTAGAAGAAAAAATTTGATATGTAAGTACCTTAGATGCCTTCAAAAAATTCCTACTTATTCTATTAGTTCTTAATCCTTCTTGGTAAGATGACATCTTTCTTGCTACATCTTTCAGATGAGTCATATATTCACATATTCTAATAATCATGACAATCAGAACAACGTGTGACAAAGTGTGATCTCAAACCCAAATGAACATAATTACGCCCTTGGATCAAGCTCGTAAAAAAAATCCCAAGAGAGGTGAAAGCACATTTTTTAACTACGGATATGCAATTTCAATGCTACACGCCGTCATCAACTAATCGCCGAAAATGGGCTAATCCTTTATGGCACACTGTCTAAACATACGGCATAATTAATTCATACTCTAAACACGGACGGAACTGCAAAAGCAACAAGCAGTCAGCAGAAGGGATCTAGTGGCATTTCTGACAGACCAAACATGAAGTTCTAGGTTCTCACCGACTGTGAAGCGATGCTAGCCAGAGATTTAGCAATTGGCAAGATGCAAAACCTGAAATTGGAAAAAAAAAATTTATCGACGTACGAATGGGAAAGAAATGTAAGATCCGGTGAAGAGTGAAATAAGCAGTTAAGCACCCACATCCCTCTGCCTCCGGCCAACGCTTCTTCGGAAGGATCCTTCCATTCATCAACACTGCATTAGAATAGAGAACCTGGTCACCCTTCATCGGAAATCATACAAACTTCGAAGCATAGACTTCGGAAGAGGATAGAACGCATCAGGGACGCGCACGCGGGGCTCCGGTCCCTCGCAGCAAACTTTCCATTTTTGGCGCGAGAACGGTCACTTACACCCAGCCATAGCGTCGGTCGAACAGCAGGCGCTTCGGGGGCCGCCGCGCCGCGGGATTCTGCATGGGGAGGGAAGAAGAAGAGCGAAGAAGTCACGCGGCGCCCGCAGGAGCAGGATGATGCCTGCGGAGCCCGATTAGATGTATTATTACGCTCTTCGATATGGGATTTTGAATATAATAGAGGGAGAAGAAAATTAAGTACTTAACCGTTTAAGAAGATTAGTGTGATATTAGGTCTATTGTCCATTAATTGATGGCTGACTTTTTAGTCGGTAATCTTTTAAAAAAACAATTGATTTTAAGTTGTTATATTTTTTATTTAGACTTTGGCTATTTTATTAATCTCTTCTTAGTTCGTGGTAAAAATTAGTGTTGGACTTGATTAAAATGTTAATGACAATGAAAGGATAATTTGGCCTTAAGATACATGAGCTGCAGGTGAAGACACATGTTAAATACTCGGTTTCTAACACAACTGTTTGTTTCTTTTGACTTATTTTCAAGAGGTATACTCACATCTAATAGTTGTATTTTAAGCAATTTCTAATGACCCATCTGAAACTATAGCATTTCGGGGATAAACTTGATTTATTCATTAAATTTTAAGGATAAACCAAATTTATCTCCGAGTTATCCTCGTATCGAACGAATTCACCAAATTGGATCGAGATTTGATTTGACTTAATAAAATATCTAAAATCTCGAAGTTATCTTAGTATCTATGGTAAAAGATAAAATCTTAGTTGTATAACTACGAAGATATATAAAAAAATTATATTGGGAAACTTAAAATCAAGTGGTTTACCAAGAGATTATTATTGTAATCATATGTTTTATAAAAAAATATCAATGTCTGACCTTTCCACCAATTCACAGGTTATACGCCAATTAAATCAAAACATATGAGGCCATTGGCCAAAGTCCAAATCATCCTCTGATCTTTGGTTCCGACGGCAGAGATGAATTTTTATTTACTATCTGATAAAAAGTGCTAAAGCAATGCCTGGGGTGGTGTTTGTCTTGACTTAATTTAAAAGCTTAAACTATTAATTTCATTTTAGTTGGTGGTAAAAATATGTTGAATTTGATTAAGGTACGAGTGATAATCTCTGTTTAATAAGATATCTAAATCAACATTTAATTATAATAAATTGGCACCAAGCCTTATAACATCACACACGCACAACAATAGAAAATAAAATCAACATCCATGAAAATATAGAAGTAGTACGACGTACGCCCAGAGCATAAAAATTAGTACGCACATATTAATGCAAAACATCATGATAAATAAATAAAATTAAATGTATAGAAAAAACAAGGTTTCTGCAAACTACTTTACGCACTGTTTGGTAACACTATTAGGTACTTCTATCACTATCAATTTTAAAATTGATATTAATAAGAACTATTAAGAGGTGTTTGGTTAATTGCATCAATTTTAAAATTTGTAGTGTAAACAAAGCATATTACATAATACAAGTGCCAACTTGTATTACTTTTGATATTGATACTTCAACATTTGAAAATATTAATATCAATATTGATATAGTATCAAAAATGAAACTCTAACCAAACGGGGGCATTAAGTGCGAATGTAGTTTTAAAAGTCCGATCAGTGTTATACGATACTTTTGCACATATAGTTAAATACAAAAACACATAAATGTTAAAACCCGAGGAGCATGATATCATAAATTTATTAAACAGTATCGTGACATTTTAAATGTTATTTTTAATTCAAATCCTCACACATTGTCAAAATATTTAATTAAATTTTTAATAGTTTATAAAATAAAAATATTATAATGTATTGGTTATTATCCAGCTTCAGGCTTATTTTAAATTTTTTCCCAATTTATAGTGGTGATCTAGATGTTTCTAACGTTTGAATATCATCTGGACATCACATCATCCTGCCGCCATGTAAGGGTGGTGATCGAAGAGGTGGCATGCTGCTATTTTATTAATCTTAAATATTTATTTCCTTTATTTAAGTTGTATTTTTATCTTTTAATAGCAGAAGAAAACCGTTCATTTCGGTAAAAAAAGAAAAGAAAGAAGATTTACCGCTGTTTTATCCGATAAATAAGGAAACGCCGTGTCCGCGAGAACCACAACCCTATCCGAATGCCAGGCAGTCGGGCTCAGGGACCGTTAAGCACCGCCTCCCGCCTCCCGCCTCCCGCCTCCCGCCACCGAGCCATGGGCGTCGGGGCCGTAAGGCTCGGCCTCCGCCCACCCTTCCCCACGACCACCTCGCGCGGCTTCGACCGTGGGCTGCGACCCTTGCGCCTGCGTCGTCCAGGCGGCGGTTTCGCGGGCTCCCGGCGCTGCGGCGTCCTCTGTTCGTTGTCGCCGACCAAGGCGGACCACCTGGAACTTCCGCTTCTCCCCTTCCAACCGGATGAGGTTCCTTTTGTGTGTGTGTGTGTGTGTGTTCTTCCGAAGTTCGTATTTGTCTCTCGCACCTTCGAAGGTTCTGTTGCATCGAGCATCTTCGGTTACACTAGTCAGATGAGCGGACAGTGTGTGCGATCACCGTCCACCGATGATTACTTTTGTTTTCCCATCCGGCACTTAGAAATTCGTGCTGAAACGGCCAAATGCTCTATTGATTCAACAATTGCGTTGCCCGGAGAATGGCAAAATCGCGTCTTTCGAGTCCGTTTCAGATTTTTGGCTCTGATGTCACTATAATCTTTTTTTTTTCTGACGTTGGTACGTGCTTTTATAATTACGAGCATCGATGGACCAACAAAAATTATAAGCACCGGATGCCCTTTCTGTCGTATACCTTGTGAGGTCTAACCGTCTAAGTCATTTTCATTTAGTTGCATATATCCTCTCCCGTCATAAGTATTTACGCATCTGTTTATTGGAAGAGCACGCCAACTCTAGTGTCTGAATGTTTATTGTTCCCGTCGACAAATAGACATCAAGTTCTGTCGTGGTCGAAAAGTGTAATACTGGAAATTTATATTCACAGGCGCGTACATTCTTTGTTTTTGTTTGTGTACGATCAGGTTCTCGTTCCATCAGAATGTAAGACATTGCACCTGTATGAAGCAAGATTTTTAGCATTATTAGAGGAGGTATTGCTTTCCTCGTAAATTCTCTTATTGCTCTTAACAATTCAAGATTATCTAATTTTGACAGGTTTAAGTGTATTTTTCATCGTTGTTTAAGGGAAGCATTTACATGACATGCACTGTCTCTAGTAGTTGGATGATGAAGTTGGAATTTGGAATGCCTGAAGTGTTGTACGTGGGAATATTTTATTCAGTGATACACATTGCTAAAGAAACTAGATCTTATGATTTGTCTGCTAGACTGCTGAATTCGCCTGAAGCATCCCTTTCCTTTTGTACTTTATAAACCACGATGAAAATTTGACCGTCGCATACCTGAACACAGCCTTGGGCTGCACCGCTGCACCATGCTGGTCATGTTTGCAATGGGCTAGGAAGGAATGGGCTTTAAAGTTTAATTTACCTGATCGGTGGTGCAGGGATCGGAATGTCATATAGAACATCCTAGTGCACTACCCATCACACAATAACTGGAGGAACTACATTGTTGTCACTCCACCAGTTTTTTCCTCGTGTTTTTTTGTCAATGTGGCCGATGAGGTACCTTGGAGCTTATCATTGAAAATGAAAAATGAAAAAAATTTCCAAGGGCAAATCGGGGAAATAAAATCAAACTTGTGTAGTAAGGACTCCCATTACATGGACAGATGAAACATGTGTGGTAGAATTTCTCTCATATGGACAGATCCACAGTTACAAAAGGGGCACAAGTAGATTAATGGAGGTAAAAAAAATAGCCTTTTTGTTTTCAGCCTTATACTTTGGAATATTACCATTTTCAATCAATGTGGAAATAAAACCAGATTGTGTATATGCCTGCTGGAGGATAATGTCATAAACATATCAGAAACACACAGAATACTTATTTAGTATACCAATGATCACAAACTCAAGTTACATCATAAATGTCAGCTCCAACAAGATTCCCCAGGTTTATCCTTTGTCAATGTTATAAAGGTACCTAAGGTGACTACCTACGCACTGAGACAAGGCTTAATTATAAACACATTTTCTTCATATAGTTAGTGTATATATGACTTTAGGGTAGCAAAGTTGTGAGACTATTAGTTTTTAGATATATTATACCCTGATATCAGTATAGCTATACTTATATATGAATTATTCTTTTTTCTTCGGGAGAAAAGCATGCTCCAAAGGGGAGAAAAAAAGGAAATTGTTTGAACTGCACTGGAAAAGTGATAGCCAGGCATATTACTATATTAATTCGGGAATGTTTATAATAGTTTCTTGTTTACTAACAATTATCTTGGAAAAGTAACTTTTTGCATGAATTTGCTATTCCCGTTCATAAAAATGATACTCTAACTGATTAAGAGGTTAGTATTTCTTATACACATGTATATCGTCATATTTGATAGTATATTGGCATAACTTGATTTCATTTGTTTTGTTAAGTATCGTCTTGATAACCACGCCACCACTTAGGCATTCTAGGAATAGATTGCCTCTACCTTTGTTGTTTCTCATCTCTGTCATGTAAGTAACCTATGCTATCTTTTTTATCGCAGACTCATCCCCCAGTGTTTGAAGCCTAGGTGCCCTTTATCACTTTTCTTGCCTCTCACCTCTGACTACATAGGTAACCTATGTATATTATAGTTTTTCTGTTGATCTCAATATTTTTTTATACCCTACTCGTGGAGCCCACTTTTATTCAAATTGGCTAAGGTCAACATGCTAAAAACATGATGGACGATTGAAGATTCAATGTGTGATGTTGCATGTGATCTGGGGTAGAAAGAAGCTTTTCATATTTTTTTCTTTACAAAGGTGGGGTATGATTGCGACTCTATCTTTTCTTTATGAATATGTTTAGGGTAGCAGCCAACTGTGCTGGAAGGACAATGGATGAATGGAGTGAGTTGTACCAAATCACACCTTTTAGGGCGTTTGTTCTCAAAAGCATGCATGTGTATTTGCTAGTGTGTCATTTTATGCAAAGGCAATGGTCACTCGGTCTGTTTGATCTTTTGTTTCCTTTTTCCAGCCTATGTTGACGAAGCTTTTACTTTTATTATGTAAATGTTTTGTAATTTCTACCTTTGAGAAAGAAAGCAGCGGAAAGGCATGGCTCTGTTTCAATTTTATAAATGCCAAGAGACTAACAGGTGATGTGCTCATCAAAGAAAAGATTCATGTTTCTCATCTAAGAAAATTAATTATTTGAAATGAGTAGTTAAATGCCAGTAGCCAACATTCATCCACTTATAGGAACTCGACCAGAGCATCTATGCTGTAAACGGTAGACCTTTCTCATCATTTATGAAAGGTTATTTCCATTTTGGAAAAAGTGTGCACATGAATAACTCAAAGTTGACCATGGAGAAGCAAATTTTAATAATCAAAGATCATGCATGCGACCTTACGTTCATTTGGTTTAATTCATCTATGTGCATTCAATTGCCCATGATTGATGTGCTAGATGAGACTTCTCTTTTATGCAAGAAAAATTTCTGACTTTAAACTTTGTTCAGTATGTTTTTGTGATTTAGTAACTTTTCCCGAGTTAAATAGATGATTATCATTTTTTCTTCTTGACAATATATTGCAGTCCTTAAGCAAAAGAGAGAAGCATTTTGTGCATTTCGTGTTGGATCCTGTTCATATAAGTGGATCCGCTACCGGAACATCCTTTGCTGCTAATTATGGTTGTTTGGTCTTTATAGAAAATGTAAGTTTGAACATTCAATATTGCTTTTACCTGAATACCTTTGTGTATTACTTAATGCTAAGGACTTAGGGTCCTTCTGTTTATTTCAGTGAACAAATATCATTAATTTTTATTACTGGACGTCAAGTAAATTGATCTCCTTACTTTTTTACAGGTTGAACGGTTGGATATTGGAGCTTTGGTTTCAATCAGAGGCATTGGTCGTGTCAGCATTGTGAAATTGGTGCAGGTGATTTTCCAGCTGTTTTAGAATTTTAGATAGGCTTGTGATGTTGGTCATGTGACTTTGGGAAATTCTATTGTCCAGTAACCTTGTGAAATTTTAAATTATCTATTATCTGTTTGTTTCATTTATTATACTTCTTAATTTCTTCATGGATGATGACTGTGTTTCTGACTTTATTTTAATTCTAAAAGGTGTCTGACTATTATCTGGGTACAGACGGAACCATATTTGAGAGGCGCTGCTATACCAATGCATGACAAGATTGAAGTAGATGATGGTGAATTGAATTCAAAGGTTGCATCACTGAAGAAATATCTTTGCAATTTGCATACCATGGAACTCAAATTGAAGGTATTCATCACTCTCAAAAAAACATCCTCCCATTACTGCCTCATAAACGCTTTGATGGGTAATATTCCCTTTGTGGTAGTGTGGTAAAAGATAGAAATCAATAATGAACATAATCAAATATAGGTATTAATAATGAATTTTTAGACGGGTGTCATAGGAAGAAATCCAAAATAGAAAATTTCCTCTTGTTAGGCACAATTAATTGAAATTTATTGTTGCCTGCAAACATTCCTATTCAGGCTCGCAAAGATGAACTAGTGCAGACCCATACTAGAAACTCACTGATATGGGCTGAAAAAGAGACTTATACAGATTACATTCAGGCTTTTGTACCTGGGGTGACAGAACGTGTATCTTTTGCAGCACTTCAACCAGTGACGGGTACTCTCTTTTCAAATTCACTTTGTACGTTATATCCTAGATGACACATTACTAGCGCATTAAAGTGTACACAGTTATAGAGATGAATACTTGCATTATATATCTTACATGAACCTTAAAGACAAACTTGAAAGAAAGCTCTTCATAATAATAGAAATGGTAAACACAGGTTTCTGGCTCACTTGGACCATTTCCTTTTCTGATTTTTGTGGTTCATGTGCTTGTTTGGTGATAATGTACTGTGTTTTGTCTCGTATGTTTCATTCTAATTGCTTTTGCTAGCAAGTACTTTTTTTAATTGATAGAATTTCAAAAACTTATTCCAAGAAGCATGGTGTGCATTATGCAATTTGCAGTTGTCTTCGAAATCCATACCGCAAATGAGAAGTCATAAATAAGTGCTGCAATGTTTTTCCAACCATGGTGTATATTTATTTTCTCCTACGTGCAAAGGAATATATTTCTTGGGCATGGTCTATGTAGGAGGTCCAAGGACTTGTTTGGTAATCTGAGATCAAGGTGAGCTTTTGGGGACTAGATATGTTCTCCTTTTTGCCCATGAATCTTTCTTCTGCCATAAGTTGTGAGACAGAAAAGCAAGCACAAAAGGTTGAACATGTAATGATTCCTTGGGTTGAGCCAAGTTGTTAGAGGTAATGCATTATATCCACCCTAGGTGATTATTCCAAATGTGACGCCATATGGATGGAGAAGAAATCTGTATATTGCTCTTCTATTAAAACCTAACCTAGGATGGAACGGCATGCCACTTTTACATTTATACTAGTTTGAGTTTAAGATTGTGGGAAATAATTTTACCACTTAAAACCTTGCTAAGATTATCTATAGGCCAGCGTTGATGTACAATGTGGACTAAGCAGGGATCCCTTTTCATTCTTCATCGAAAAGTTTAATCTTGGTCTCTGGGTTGATTCGGCCTAAATTGAAAGAAAAGTTGACTAAATCTTCTGTATCCTAAAAAACTGGACAGTTCGAAGACGTTCTGGTTTTCTTTTAATATCGCTAACTGTTTTGTAGTTAGCAATATTAAAGGAGGAGGGTTGCAATTGGTGACAGTCAACATTAAAATATGGTCACATCACTTGATTGCTGACTGTTGCCATAAATCTTGGTAACACCTTGAATACGCAGTTTGGAAAGTCTTAAGTATTCTTTCCTTTATGTTAGTTGTTGACTGCTCCTACGTGTTTTATCCTGGTAGTGTCTTGTATGCTCGGTTTGGATGATCTTCTGTATTATCCTTTTTATTTGTTGTTGGCATAGTTTTTACTGCTTTTAATATAAAGGGGTTAATGAAGTGTTGGAGACATGGGACTACGAAATAAATGGGCCACCTATAACGGTGGCGGAAGTTGATTTCACCTAATGTAAAAGCCGTCGCAAGTTTAGGCTTCAGTCAAATCTAAGAACATTTTTTTTTCTCACAGTTGCAGTTTTTATGGTTGTTGTACTTCATTTCCTTTTCACCTTCTTACAGGTTCGACACAATCCGAATTGCTGGCCTTGCAGAGACGCAAACTGTGGGCGATGACCTCGAGGGACACATCGGAAAGGCTGAACAATGGGCTAGAGTTGGTTAAGCACAACATAGCCTTTGTTGCAGCCAGACTTGCCATTCAGTCGGTGGACTTGTAGATCAATAGATGTGCTCAGATGAGATGAAGGCCAAACTTGCTGTTCAAACATGCGCACTGCGTAGATTTATGGTAAAATTGTAGAAAATAAGTTGCCTCGAGACTCGAAGAGGGATCTTCCGTGTATAAACAACCTGCACAATCTTGAAATGGTTTCAGTTCCATTTCTGATGTATTACGTGATTGAGTTCTGCTCTGTTGTCGAAGATTCTTGGCTCGGTGGTTGTAGTGGTTTCCTTCGAAGTACAACAAGACAGGGGTCAATCGGTCATGTTAGCTAGTTCGGTAAAGAAAATTATATTCGTGAGATTCCTATGGTACTTAGTTACTACAGTTTTTTATTTATTTATTTTCGTCTTAGACGTTTTGTTCTATGCAAGATATTGTGATGTCCGAAAAAAACTGGTTTCTGCCGGATACTCTCCCTACCTCTCAAGTGTCCTTTAGGTTGGACTTCAAATATGTAGTTTGTAGAAAAAATTAATTACAGCCGGCATTTGATTGCCTGTGAAGTTACTTTATAGGAAATGATGTCTAATGGGGTGTTTGGTTGCATGATAATTTTTTGTACATTTTTACGATGAAAATTGTATTGAAATGAAAAGTGAACCAACTCATGTCATAAAATTATCATGTTTGGAGGTACGTGAAAACAAAAAAGAGTAACTACCATGCATGACCAAACAAGGTGGGGGACCATAAGAAAAAAGAAAGAGGTGAGATCCTCTTTTTTGTTTAAGAAGAAAAACAATTTTAAAACATAAATTTGTCGTGGTTGCCAAACACCTCTTTTAATAGAAATTCTTATAATTTTTAAAAATTAAAATAAAAATCTTCATTGTCCTGCAACCAAACACTATAAATATCTTATGCCGTCTGATAGGGTGTTTGGTTTTATAATAAGTTATTATTAAGTCCCATCGTTAGAATGTATTATTTTTGAATCCTACAACTGTTAAAATTAAAACTTTTGGTTTCCGGTGGAAGTGTCTTCCATTTTTACCCTTAAACAAAGCCTTTTTCAGCCCCTGAATGTCTGATAAGGTGTTGGCAAATATTATTGTCTTCGCCACATTTCTTTTATATTGATTCATAATTTTTACACGAGTTATCTATAATTATATAGTCAAAACATTAAACATATATGTCAATGTATATAGTTTTTGACTGGAGTCAAATAGGAAATCAACAATGGGTCCGGTTCAAATAGTCAAAATTTAACACTAGACCTGTATTTAATATCACTTCAACATTATGTTTGACTTTGAAAATTTTCATAATCTCCCACGAGGGGGCATCCGCAACTAAAACCTTTTGGTCATCCATATTTTTATATATATTTAGTAATATATTTCAAAGTTATACTTCAACGCATATTCAACCTAGCAGTAAATTTCTTAATTCCATAAGTAACATAATTTATAAGAGAGACGAAGAAGTCGGACAGATAGATGGGTTGTTATAAGCATAAACATATCAAATTGCATGAACTAAATACAATAGAAATTAAAATGTACTCGTTGTCCTGTTTATGTATGGATTTCCACAATTTATGTATTTTTTACACTTAAGGATTCCAAAGAAAAATGATTATATATGTATTGTTTCAATACCAAAACAAAAAATGTAGCTTGCACATATTTTCGGAAACTAAAATAAAGTAATGTATACTAAATTGTCGTCAACAAAGTAATTTCAAAATATATAATGAATTATACAAGTGAAAAAGGTAAAACGCCATTTTATGTAACCCTCTAAACGGCCTCCAGCGTCCTCAGTGGAAAATGAGTGAAACTAAAAAAAATATATATAGTTGGATTTTTTATTAATAAACAAACTTCTAAATAGATGGCAAGTTAATTTCGGTAAACAACTTCGGTCAACGTTAAACGTCCTGGGCGGCAATATATATGTTTGAGGGTTCTATTTGCAAAACGACAATTGCTTTTTATCGGCCAAGCCCTTCGACGTCGAGCCGTTGTCCCCCCGGGAGCAAAACCCCCCCACTTCCTAGGGTTTTTGTTCGGCAGGTTTGTCTGCTGCAGGACAATGGCGAAGCCTGGCCGAGGCCGAGCTGCGTCCGCGTCGGGCTCGGGCTCTGGATCGTCATCGCGGTCACGCTCTTCCTCCGACTCTGACTCCAGGTCGCGGTCGCCATCTCGCCCTCGTTCTCGCTCGCGCTCTCGATCGAAGTCCTACTCGACGTCCTCATCGCGCTCGGCCAGCGAAAGCTCGCGAAGCCGGAGTCCTCCTCCCCAGAGGAGAAGGTGCGTTTTTTTCTTCTTTTTTTGGGGGGAAAATTGGAACACATTTTATTTGTTTGCCAACGGAATTATTGGGTCTTGTTATCCTATTTGGAATTGGCTAAGGGTCTACCGTGTGGTTAGAGAAAAGGCCAAAGTCATATTTTTAGGGTGATGACCGAATCAGTCGGCCTAACGTTGTATCTCACATTCAGTACTTCTCATACGAGCTTTTTTGTTCACTTAGAAACGTTCTGTCAGGTGAATTATGATGACCGAGTATTGATTATTAGTGCCGTCGTATTAGAAAATGTGATTTTCCGTGATGTGACGTCTTAAGAGCTACATCCGGGTACCAGGACAAATCACATATATTTATTGATGTCTAAGTGTTGGTGGTCATGCACTCATTTGAAAAGGTTTTCTGGAAGAGATTAAGTTCTCAGCAACGAGGAGTTCATGGGAGTGCCATAAAAAGTCAAAAGTAGTTGGTTGTAGAAAATGATATGGTTATAGGTACGTTGTAAGCCCCTATTAACCAGTATACAGAAGGTCAACCGATACGCCAGCAGATTGCTCGCATAACTGGACACCAGTGGTGAAATGAAAACAATCTGATTTTTTTGACGACAATAAAAACAAGCTGATACACTCTTGACAAGTAGAGTAGCTCGAGACTTGTCTTGATAAAAGTTCATCTTAGGTATGTGAAAGCTCGACTTGACTCATTCATTATGCTAGGTGGACAAGAAAAAAACTTGACTTATTAACAAGCCGCGCTTGAGTAAAAACACCACTTGATTTGCTAGAGCTGCAAGAAGCATGTTAAGTATTTTACGAACCACCTAGACATGATTAGATAGTCATTTAAATATTCATATCGGAAGAACTAGGGCTGAAAATGGGTTATATATTTGGTAGCAGTATTGCATGTTTCCTATTATGTTAAGGGTTAAGAGATTCCTATTAAATTGAATTCATGATATTCTGATTTATGTGATAATTTTAAATTTATATTATATTTTAATTTTTGTTATAAAATGAGAAAATATATATCATATTATTACTAAAGTCCTGTACTAATACTTTTTAAATTTTACCTTTACCTTTTTCATGATATAGATACAAATATTATATTTTTAGTAATTTATGTATAATTTATTAATTATAATATTTATTTTTAGATATTTATTGATTTTTTATTAAAATCGGGAAACGGATACAAAACTGACTGTTGCTGGTTCTGTGAAGGTATCTGAATATCTGATTTTGGGTACAAAAGAGATTCTCAATCCGTTATTTTTTATTGAAATCAAATCAGAAAATTGGAATCTTGGATTCCTTTACACCCCTAAAAAGGGCTTAACTGGGAGTATTCAAATAGTTATACTGAGTGAATTAAAATTATTAAACAGACCGGAATTGGGTTTAACCCAAGCTTGAACTCCGTGATTTCAAGTTCAAGCTTCATAATTGAGTTAGAATTGGCCTAGAATATGCTTGAACTTTTAAGCTTGAGCTGAGCATCTTTTTGAGTTTAAGCTGGATGTTATTAAGAGTAGTCGAGGTGACTGCCTAGGCAACGAGATGAGGAGAGATGCCCCTTGCTGCCTTGGTTCGGGTCAAAATGTCTAAGCAACTGGTACTTCCGAGGAGGTGGAGGAGGACAGAGGGGCAAGTGTCGAACTTATATTATCTGTGGGTCAAGGTTTATGGTCTGCCCAACATTGTGTGGTCGGTATCAGCAATCGGGGAGATCCTCAACCCCACTGAAAGGTCGGTGTCTGTGGATAACAGGATGTTGTGGCGTCCGGTGGAAGTAGGGCTGTTCACGGGTTGGTTTGATTTGGTTTAGAGAGAAAAATTTCAGTCCAAACTGAACCGAAACAACACATCAACCCAACCCAACCCGAACCAAATTAAAATGATTTGGTTTAATTTGGTTCAAACTGACATAACTAATTAAAATATTAATTACTGATCGTTAATCATATGATCAGCAAGATTATTAAAAAAAATCTATTTTGAAGGCCTGCCACGTAAAGAGCTCAAGAGCGTTACTTCAAAGGAAGCCATGGCAAGTCTTTTATAAAAGAAAAGGCAGGCAAGGGTGTTTGATTGCATGACTGATATGGGGCTGTGGAAAAGTGGTTTGTGCTACTGCACTGCAGGATGTGTCGGTATCTTTAGTCCCACATCGGCCTATTTACTTTAAGTTGTGTCTATAAAAGAAAAGAAAAACATGATTCGGCGTGAAGAATGCACGCCGGCGTGCTGCTTCAGTGGAAGGTAGTTCAGGTTATCGGGTTGGTTTGGGTTTATTCAGGTTGTCAACTTTGAAACCCAATTTGATTTTTGAACCCAAACCAACACAAGATTTTGGTCTGGTCTGGATCAGTTTGTCGGGTTAGCCTGATTAGTGAATAGACCTAGGCGGAAGGACTTAAAGCCTTAGTGGAAACTTGTCACAATTTAACATTGATATGAAGTTTGTTACTGCAACTGCTGATGCACAATATGGAGATAGGGATGTCAACGGATCAGATGCGGTCAGATAGTGGCACAGTGGCACTATCCTGATAAGCAACAGGTTCAGATTGTTTTATGTAAAAAATTGTACATGTATTTATATATAGCTAAGTTAAATTGATAATTAAATTAGATATTTATTTTATATATGAAATATGTTGATCATAATAACATATTCAATGTAATATTATATATTCTTAATTTGGTCTAATTCAGTTCATTGGTTTGATTTGGTTTTTGGTACTTTCCAAATCAATCAAACTAATGGTTGGTCTGAATACCAACCGAACTGAACTCACTATCTCAGTTTGGTTTTTTTGGGTTGAATCAATAATGAACACCTCTAATTACAATCCTTCCTGTTGTTGAAGTTGTGTCGCCTATCCGTACTGTTTTCATTTTATTTATTCTATGAGATAGTTGCCATTTGATTCTTCCTTTTAACTTTCTTGTACATTTTTTAAATGTGCCTCTTATCTTTTATTAGTCCAAAAGGAGCTGCCAAGGGAGGCCGATCTCTATCTCCTCAGCCTAGAAGGGCTACACCTTCAAGGTACCAGATAATTCTTCCTGATACCACTATTTTTCTACGTGATACATTTACATTGATACATTTTGCATATTGATTGATATTTTGCTCTGAAATCATCAGCTATATTTCAGTAATAAAAGTGTAAGTTGCCAGACTGAACTGAGCGAATATATCAGCTAATTCATTTTGACACCATTATTTTTCTGCATGATGCATTTGCTTAGCATAGTATAGCACTTTATGTGCTGAAATCATTTTTTTTCTGAAAGTGACCAGAAACATGTCACAATTCATTAAGATGCAATAGTGCAGACTGCATGTCAATAGGGAATGACAGAAGCAAAATGACACAAAGGGGAACAGGCTAATCAAAGGAAAACAATTAAGAAAGAAAGAGCTATCTAGGGGCATTTGTCCACAGGTCACTGTCAATCAGGCCATGTATGGTCTGGTTATGCCAGATCTTTGGAAATCTTTGACTATATATAAAAATTGGATGTTAGATGATATGACATAAACGTAGGGAGTCCTTTTGCAAGTGTTACATTTTCGCATAGCGTTGGCCATTTTGGTTGCAAGGTAATTTCTTACTTGTTATGTACTATGATTTTTATAATGTCTTCTATCATCAAATGCTAGTAATTCTTTTCCCACAAAAAGGAACAATCATACAAGAAATGGTTCATATTACATTTCTATAGTGGGTAGCATGAAACTTTTACTTGTGTGCTCTTTCACTTTAAGAAATGATTTTTTTTGGTCTAGTTCCTACCAAGTGTTTGAACTTAAGAACATGTCTTCACTGTTTTTTTCTGAAGGTAACCAATGCCACATTTATTAATTGAAATAAAGTGAGTACAAAGGTAATGTAGTAAAAAGAAAGCAAGCAAAACTTTTTCTTCTAAGGTAGTAGGAGGTGGCATGATCAAAGTAAAGATCTAAACTACTAGAACATTCTGTCTTTGAAGTGTTTATCGTCCATGTAGAAGCCAAAATGCCCATAGAACCTTTAACCAGGAAAACGGCATGATGAAGGATGTTCTTGATGCTTTTGATGTGACCTCAAAAATTGGAAATCAAAATTTGTCTTTTCTTCTTGGGAAGAATTTTTGGTTTAGCTTTGACATCTATGAAAATAGGTGGTATTTTATAGGAGTACTAGCTGATTCTTGATATATATATCAATTATGTTTTGAGGTTGCTAGATTCTTTGAAATTTTTTTATTTTGATCTCTCCTTATTGGACTTGTGATATTCCGGTGTCAATTACATCGAGTAGACACTTGAATACTCTTGATTGACTGTCATAGCAAGTTTGGTGTCAAAGTCATTCATCCACAAAAAAGATAGACATGTCGCTGTAAATTATCGTTATTGCACTTGAACATGAAAGTTTCATTTATATCATGAGTTCGGTACACTCGTAAAAACATAAGCCTCAATGGTCCTTAGGGGGTGCTTTGGGCCTAGGGGAGCAACTTGGATCTTTTGGATCTTGGCGGCATGAGAATCCATGCTTGACTTCTCCTAAACCCGGTAGGATGATTGTTGAGCTCAGTTGGTTTAATAGTATGAGGATCATGGCTTTTGATTATTGATAAATTCGAAGGTAAATTGGCTGGTTGGAAAAACAAGATGCTCTCCTCCAGTGGGAAATGGTTCCTGTCTAAAGCAGTTCTACAGTGTCTACCTCTTTATTTTTTTCTCTATCCTTAATGTTCCTAAAGGTGTCTATCGGAAGTTGGAAGGAATTAGAGCATGTTTCTTCTGGAAGGGTAGCAAGGACAGGAAGGGATTGCACCTCATCAAATGGGACCATGTATGTAGATTCATTAAGGAAGGAGTCGGACTTGCTCCACTGCAAGACATGAACTCAGCTCTTCTCACCAAATGGCTGTGGAAATTGAATCTCAACAGAGATACCTTGTGGGCTACAATTGTTGCTTCGGCTTATAATATTGGGACGAATGGGTCTTGGATTTTTAACTTAATGTACCTTACTAGTACTTCTAGCATTTGGAAGGGTATTCTTCATGTGTAGGATTTCTTTTACTTTTTTATTATGATTGATGTTGGGAATGGAAGGAGGACCTCATTCTGGGGGACCGGTGGACTGGTCTATCTCTTTAGCTCATCTTTTTCCTGCTCTTTCTAACATTTGTCTTCACCCCCGTGCAAAGATGGCTGAGCTTTGGCACTGTTCTTTATAGTGGAATATCGTGTTTGGGAGGAACCTTAAGAGGATGAGATCGAGCGGTTGATTGAGTTGTTTGCATGCTCAGAGGACCACAAATGTTTTGTTGATAGGGAGGACTCTCTATTTGGGCTTCCGAACAGCAAGGGTAGATTTTCTGTGAGTTCGAGCCTGAGGAAGCTGATGAGTGGTGGTATTGAAGTCCCTTGGCAGTTGGCACAGTACAGTATGGCGGCTTGGAGTGCCCATCAAATTAAAATTTTTCTATGAAGGATAGGAAATGGTAGACTTCCACAAGAAGATATCTGCACGATATTTTTCCGAGTGTACCTACATCTTTTGTTTTTTGTGGCATTATGGAGGAGGACATTGATCACATTTTCATAAAATGTGGTATTATCAACTACATACGGCAATCTTTGTTTTGCAACTGGAAGGTGCGTTGGAAGGATTTCAAGGGTACTATACAGCTTAGTCTTGATTGGCCAAACCTTATCCATGGTCTTCTAACAGTACCCTCTGAAATGCATTCTTCTAGCTGTGTTATGGTCTATTTGGCATACGAGGAATCGATGGATATTTGATGATATGTTTGATAATCCCATTGGCATTCTTTTCCAAGTTCTGGTGTTGCTTAAGAAATGGGCTATGTCTCAGAATGGCACTCATCAAGGATTGGGACCAGCAGAGAACATCAACATCCTTTTCGGTCACTTCTCTTTTTGCCTCTTGTGGAGGGAACCTTCTACCGCCTTGGTAGCGGTGTTTCCTGCTATTGTACTTAGTTTGCTTTTCTCCCTCCCCTTATCCTTTTTTATGTAATCTTTTTGCTTTTAATAGAAATTGGTCTCATGACCTTCAAAAAAAGCATGAGTATCATGCACAACTCTTTGTTAGCCTGATCGGGATTGTTTGCTTCAATTTTACGAGTTTTTCAGTCTTTTTGTTGTTTTTGGGCCATTCAAAGGCATGCTATTGGCCTCACGGGCTGGCTGCACTTCTTCAGTTTAGGGGCCTCAAACAGGCCAGGCAGAGCATCATTGGGTCTGCTGCAGGCTGGTTTGCTGTTGTGCATTTCTCCTTTCCAATTTTTGTGCAATTTTTTAGGCTGAGTATTGATTGGTTTATGAGCTATAGATTGGTACTTCTGAGAGGCCGTAGAATGTTCTCAATTAATTTGGTATTTCTGGCAATGACTGGAGACTGCTGACCTTGATCCAACACATCCTAGTCTCTGGACATCTCGGCATTCCTGAAGCTCCATCTTTCCACAGACAGATTCAGACGCTGACGTTTTCATCGCTTGAACTTCTAACCCAGAACCAGAAACCATCCTCCTCCTCGAGCCAATTGGAGGATGAGTTGTTTCTAACCATAAAACTTTTTTCGGAGGCTCCTATCCCCCAGGACCTCGTTTCTGGCCAATTCTTCTACAGGATATCTTCCAACAATTCTTGTTTGTCCTTGATCGGCTGTGTCCCTTCCATGGAGACTTTGCGACACTGGAGAAAGCCAATGTTGCTTCTCGATCATCTCCTTAGATAGAAAGAAGATAGCCGGACCTGCATCATCTCCACCTGGCAGACCAATCTGTGAAGGCAGAGGAGAGAAGATAACAGTTTGGTCTTTGGTGCCTCTGTATGGAACAGAGCCTCTCACGTTGACCTACTCGAAGACACCATTTGCACATCAGGCCATTCCTACACTCTGATTGCTTGTTATCAGAGCCATAGCATGTTCCACAGGTCCACATCCTATCCCGTTCTCTCCTCCCTCCAAAGACCATGACATCCCGAAGGAGGTCTTCCAATTTTCATCACCCACAGCAAGATCTTCTGGCCATGGGAAGTCTTTGTAAACCAGTACCGACTGTGTGGGATGGTATAGCTCTCCCTCCTCTAGCAAGGATCTCCCCAGAGACATGATGGGAACCAAAGATAACCGACCTAGAGGTGATGCCGGAGGCTGCCTCTATAAGAGACCGCTGCCCGGCGACGTAAGAACCTCCACGCTCGCCGGAGCCTCTCCCTCCACCCACACCAGACGTTACGACTCTTCACCAGCTCAAACTTGCTACCATCGGATGTTGGGTCACCTTCTCGAAGATTGTTACTTATTTAAGGATCAACCGAGACCCTTATCCAAGAAGAAACCATCAACATGGGCAAGCACTTAGTGAATGTGATACACCACGGGAGTTCAGTTCCAGCTGGTGGGCCGCCCCAGGCTCCACATCATCAACATATTTTGCATGATCCTGTACATCCAATAGTCTATGGAATGGCTGTAAGAACTTGTGCCATCTTGGAAAAATTCCGATGGAGGTGTGCACTCTTTGAACGGGATTTGAATCTCATATGACAGAGTTGATGACAAGCGAGCTGACTGAGGAAGATACATACCCAACTAATGATGAGCTGCAGGAATCATTGAGCATCGGATTGCACTCGCAGGCCTCGGAGGAGACGGTGGATCAGCCAGATGCATGGTGGCCATCACCAGAAAGAGACAATCGGGAACCAGAGGTATTTGATGTACACTTTTCTAGGATCCCTAATTTTTGGCTAGGAGATTGGGAACCGAGAGATATCCCCAGTGCCTCTGCTATGTTCGGTATTCGTTTTCCCCGCAAATGACCTACCCACTATTTGAGTATTGTGCAAGAGCTGGACTGATCGCTCTACACCCTCAACATGAATGCATGATTTCTCGTTACCCCAGAGAGGGTGTGTATCACCTTACCATGGAACATACCTTGGAAAACTGTAGGGCTGCAATGGGGCTGGTGGAACATCGCAATATTAAACATCATAAAAATCTTTATTAAATAAAAAATATGCAACAAATTTAAATGCTATAAAAGGGAAAAAATCATAAAATACTTTTCACCCAAGAATCGTGAGAAATAAAAAAGAAGTATTTTTCTTTTGTCATCTTGCATGTCAATTTGACATTTTCAAGCTTCATTGTTTTAAGTGTTGCTACAATGGTTAATTCAAGAGTGGTCAAGCTCCTGCTCGACATAATTAACACTGAATCAATCCGAGTCCAACAGGGAGAGGACCAACCAAAATTTTTTATGAACCCACACAATAACATACAAGTGTTTTCTCAAAACCTAATAAAAGAAATCCTCCAACTAAAAGAAAGAATGGACAAAAACTCCATCTGTGGTGGATTGGATTACTCTGTTTTATTTTTTTCGTTTTCTTTGGAGATACACCCTTTCAAACCTTGACCGAGCCTGTAGTAGGCTTTAAAATTTTCATCCGCATCTTTGTATCATGGTATCATTTGTTGCATAATGTTAACCACTAAAAGGAATGCTCTGTTTCAAAGCTCCAAATCAGTTTACAAAAGCTTAGTTTGAAGTTTCCAACTGCCAATGGTTTCTGACCAAGTTGGTTAATCATTGCCAGAGATCCTTGCAGAGAGACCATGCCTCAAACATACTTGTAGACCATGGCAGAAAGGCAGTTTTTATGGTCAAGGCAGATCCTTGTTGAAGTGCAAAATGGTGCTATGCCTTCTTTGCGTCTGTCTTCTTTTTGAACTATTTTGTCTTCTTGCTACACACTGGCTCAGGTTTACTGAGATTGATCTGATTCAACTTTCAACCAAATCTGGTTTTGATCCCACTTAAGCTGCTCTCCTGACTCTCAACCCTTTCTCTTTTTTGGACGGACATGGGCAGCTTAGTTATTATTGTTAGATCAAGGGGATTAAGGGGAGCTATAGGCTTTTTCATGGGGTCTATGGAATCCTCTCCACAGTGTGCACCTTACTGCCTAAGCTCCTGAAGATCTTGTTTATGTTCGTACACCTAGTCTTCTCAATAACTATGCCTTCTTAGATGTCAGGATGGACTTTTTTGTTGCTGCACCCGGAGTACAAGGTTGGAGAGGTGCTCAGACTAGGATCCTGAAGACAATAGAGTGCTTGTCAATCAGCAGGATAGTGCTAATCCTGTGAAGTTGATGTTGTTGAAAGAGGAGACTGTTGAATAAACAGAGCTGGAGTAGAAATGTCAGCATCAGTGAGGAAACAGAATGATGGGTGATGTATGATGCCATGAAAATGAGCCCATGATAAAGACGTAAATAAAGAATGCAGTATAGAGGAGGAAGAGGTGTGTGTGTGTGTGTGAGAGAGAGAGAGAGAGAGAGAGAGAGAGAGAGGATCCAGTTAAGGAAACCAAGGAAGAGTAAGTTGAATAAATTCTGGGGAAAAATGGGAAGAAGGGGATTTATATGTTATTTTTTAACTACATGTAGTCAAGTCACACATATGAAGACCCTAATTAGTGGGTCAATTCATTTCATTTTTGACAATAAAAAATTTAAAAATTTCTACTAACCCTAAAAGCTGTTGTTACTAAATATGCTATCTTATTAAGAATTTGTTGATAGTTTACTGTTTGCTGATATTCTATTCACAAACAGAACAAACAAGACATTTATCTGAACTCTAGAAAATATTTTCTCTGTCATGTTTCATTCCAATCAAAGCTTTATCAGTCCCTGAAATTGGAGTCGAATCTTGCACTCTCTTTTCTTTTTCTGTAGAATGTTTAACAGTTAAAAGAAACGTTTGATGCTTTCTACATTGGTTCTCATGGTGGGTTCAGGCCAGTCAACTTGTTATTTGTTTTTTATTTAGTCCAAAAGGAGCAGCTAGGAGAGGCCAGTCTCCATCACTGCAAGATCCAGAAACTAAGCGAATCTCACCTAGAAGGGTCTCACCTGCAAGGTATCAACAAATTTTCTTGATATCATTTTATACCTGGTATCACAACTTTGCATGTCATATCACTAGACTGCTTCTGTCCATGGTTGTAAAAAGATTTTCAACCTTCAGTCATCACATAAAGTATTCAATGGGTCCTTTATTTCCTTGGTTTTTCATGTCACTTTGGGTGCCTTTTTTCATATTTGCTAGTCATGGGCATAACATACACCACTTGACGAAAAGTATGGATAGGCTAGCTTTTGAGGTTCAGTCACCCAGCATATTGGTCTCTTAGACCTGAATTTTTTTTCAATTGCCTTTTATTTTTGAAAACTCTGCATAATGATGGTTAAGAATTTCTTTACCAAAGGAGATGATGAGTTTGTCACGTTGAAGTCTGTATATTGGTTTTATTAATCTGGAATTACATTTTGGCTTTGAGTCCATTGTCTTTCAACATATGTTAACGGAAGTCTTGAATACTTAAATCTTGTTAATCAGTTCAATTATGCATGTCTAAAAGATATGAATAAAAGTAAAAATAATATCTGTCCACCATTATCAAACATGCAATTAGGAATTAGGCTGTGCAAAGTGGCAATTTTTTAGATGGAAAACAACAAGCTGCTGTGCAAAGTGATTATTGTTTTAAATAGTAAAAAGATATTCTCAAAGTATGTTAGCATGTAGAGCTTCATGAGATATCTGGTTTGACATTAGTTCTGCATGATTTGCAATTCTTTACGTGGATATGTCTATTTTCTTTCAGGAAAGCATCTCCGGTCCCAGAGCCAGCTGTTCTTCACATTGATCAGCTCACAAGAAATGTAAATGAAGGCCATCTTAAAGAAATATTTGGTAAACTTCTTCATAAATGCAAATGCATTTTACACTAGCAAAGTGCAAGCTGTAGAATATATTTCTTTTCATTATTATTTTTTGATTCTCGATATCATCAGATTATTTGTTGCATTTGAAATGTTGGATGCTTTTTGGTCTAAAAGCCCTTCTCGATTTGCATAATTCTGCAGCAAGATTTTTTTTCTCTCTCACTCCACTGGTGATTGAGATGACCAATCTGTCTTTTTTTATTTTTTACTATTTTTTCGAAGGCTTGACCCTGGAATTGATTTTTTTCATTGGATTAACCGAGGTGGCCGATTTGATCGTGGTCCTGATATGGAATACCTTGCTAATATGAAAGAGTGGCCTTTATATATAGTTTGCAAGATAAGTTTTGGATTCTGTTTAATTGAACCCACGAATTGTGAGATTAGAATCGGAGTTGAGATCGGTGGGTACTGATCCTTTGGAACAAAAATTGATCCGGAATTAGTTCAGATCGGTCTTTTTATTTTTTAAAAAAATCATAAAAATCAAGAAATTGTAAAAAATACATAAAAAATCTAAAAGATCGTTATAATGTTAGAAAAAAATGATATATTTTTTTATGATACTAGTGGATATTTTGGTTCTCATATTGTTAGCAATTTAACATTCGTTTCATTAAATAAAGGAGATGGTACAAGTACAACTCAAATACAATTATATACAATTGAAAATATACTTTCTCACCATAATGGACGAAACTGTCCCTTGTAATCTTTGTTCTGCTTCTTGTTCTTGTTCTCTTGGATGGACCATTGACTTATGATTGGACATATCCATGTGAAAATAGTGTTTGGGCCATCTAATTAAAACCATATACACTTTATGCTCCAGTCGCTGGAGGTGATAGTGGATGACAAGGCTCAAAATTTGAAGTAGGTTCTAGATAATGTGTTGTAGTCTAGTCATTAAAGAATCCCATCCGAGTCCTCCCACTAGAATGATGTCTCTCACTCAAATTTTTTACCTCCTCCACCTCCACCTCCACACCTTATTGTTGAGTGGTTGGAATATCTTCATTATCATCATCATCATATGGAGGAAAATATCTGGGTACCATCTGTAGGAATCAAATATCTTTGTTTGGTACTCAGTTTTTTTCTCTTCTCTGTTTCGTTTTGTTGTGTCCCCATGCCAATATTGTGCTTTATTGCTCTCCTAATGGTCTTGAAGCCTCCAAAGGAATTACTCTTTTTAGTGTTAAGTCCTGCACCTGGAATATTGGGCAAAGCATCAATTGTGGTTGGTGTTGTACTTTGTGGAATGAGAGTTGGCTGTGGAATTGGAGTTATACAAGAAACCTAAGTTTCTTGCCCTTCTTATATTTGTTCATCCTCACCAATGATGCTGTCATATGTTCACTTTCGGCATAAGATCAATCATTCGGGTTGAATTTTGGTTCTCTCTCATCATTCTTCTCATCCATTAATGCTGCAAGTGGATATTATTCTTGAAAGAGATATTCAAGTCCACATCATTATGTCAAAAGCCTTGATTAGTTTTAGCTCCAGCTCTTTTTTTGATATAAACTACTTGCAAATCTGGCAAATCTCTCCTCAGTTTATGTCGTAATGGTATAAGATTAGTTTTTCCAATTTGTCGATCTTCAACCTATTTCTTCTCTATTTGTATAAGGTTGAAGGTGTTTAAATTTCTTTCCCATTGGGAAGAGCTAGTATTCTGGCTCAGTACCCTAATTGCAATGGCTGTTAAGAGATTTCATTCAGTCATGTTGTTCACTTAGATCCACCAATCAGTTGTAAACAAATAAAGATCACGGGAATCATTGAGGGTAGTAAACTTCTAGTTAAGAATATTTAGCATGTACAATATGAGCAATAGTCTACTAGGGGAAACTTTGTCACATGAATAGGTAAAATCTGGATTTCCATACACTTCAATTTTATGCTTGTATGCTGTTATCTAAAATACAATATGAAATGTAGTTAAATTTATTGTTTCTTTTCTATGCTTAATATTTAATTAATAAGTAACAAGTACGTACTTCAATCTCAGCCTCTATTCTATCACATGCGATCTTGGCTAAATGTTTGGTCATTGATAATGCACATGACAACACCTTTACATCATTACATGCTTGGCCACCATATTACATCCTTAGGTTCAAAAAAGTATTCTGTCGAGATAGAGCTTGATCCAACTATTAAGGCATTAACATATTACTACAAAAAAATGATACTAAAGACTTAAAATTATACTTGCAACATGAATAACATGGTGAAATGTCTTGTCTCATATTGTCTAAAATCTTCCATCATTTTTTGTATCATTGGAATGTTTTTCTTTGATCTTCATCTTAGCTTTGTCTATGACATCATATAAATAACTTATTTGATTTTTGTCATTATAATCAACCAATTTCAACATTTGTACCAAAGTATCTATAACTGATAGGAAATATTGCACTTTTTTCCACCACATGTTCTTATTAAGGCTCTTAATCTTCAATAAAATCTCATATTGGTCAATTTTAGCTCGCACTGTATTCATGTAGTTCTCGTAAGTTGTAGGGACTATAACCTCTTTAAATAATTTTGTATTTATAGACTCTTCAATACAATTAATTGTGTAGCAAATCTAGTCGGATTGGGTCGACGTGTGCAACACATGGCACTCTAAACAAATGAGGCATTGTTTGTATCAATTTCTTGCCTGCAACTTTGTACGAAAGCTCATTGTTAGTGACAAATTTCACAATGCTATCTTCCCTAATATCCACTACAGTGTTCATTAGACCAAACAAGTATTCTACCTTTTTCACTTGGCTGGATGCATCAATGAATTTCAGAAGAGTGGTGCTTTCAGAACAATATACAAGTAAGTTGATAAGCAGCCTCTTCGTGATTTCTGCCCATCCATCGTACATCACAGTGTAACCTCTTTCATTCTATATGAATTTGAATTTATTTATTCATAAGGTCAACTCATCGACCTCTATATCTAACTTCTTTTTTTTTATATATATATATACTTGGAGGTGGGGACTTTCAACCCGGGTCCAGTATCAACAATGATATCTATCGTTGTTTGGAAATATGGGTTGGTCGCTTCATGTGCTAGGATATCTACACGAAGAAAGATGATCACACCATTGTTAATATTGATTCGAAAAATATATAAGACATACAATTAAAATTTTTACTTTCATATACCTGCACATAGAAATCACTTATAGATGTGTTTTACTACTTTCTTTACGGCCGTTGTATATGTCTTCACTCTTTTAAATGCCTACCTGATTGACCTTTGTCCTTTATCACTCTACTTATACATGGCGATATCTATTGGCTGAACTACATGAGACTGACGGAACTCACTATCTTGCTTTGGCACTTGTGGTTGGCTCTCTTCGACATCTGATCTTTCTCGAACCTCTTGTCCCCTTTCTTCGTTGCTCATCCTCTTTGGCCCGAGCCCTATTAGCTTCTTCCCTCAACTCATTCGGAATCTTGTTGCACTTCTTCACATTCCCACCCACATTTGTTATACGTTACCTGAGTTGATAAACATTTACATTCATGTCCTTGACATTTATATCTTACCCTTTTCTTCCTCACATCCAACATGTACCTATGTTGCCAACCAACGTTCCTTCGTCCAGTGATATCTTGCTCATCGTTAGACATTTTATCTACACATACGACAATAATATTAAAAAAATTGAATCAAACTTAAAAAAATTTAATAGTCACCCTCACCCCTGAAGGGGTGAACAGTTCCCACTCCTAAGTTCACCCCTCCTTACCCCCAAAGGGGTGATCTCCTCTTCAGGGGGGGATGGGGGAGCCAGGGTGGGGGAGGGTGGAACGGGGGAAAGGGAGGGAGGGAGAGAGAGATTGGACTGAAATTGGAACTTCGGTAAACCCGATTATGGAAGAAATTTATTTCCGGGAATCAGCAGATTTCGGGATCGATTCAAAAGAATTGGGCAATCCGGCAACAATCCACCCAATTCTCCTGGAACTCCAGGTAGGATCAGTTATTCCGGGTGGGATTAGATCGGCCGATCTAATTTCAAACTTGGCCGATTTTGCGAACCATGATTGAATGACCACAGGCAGGCATAGTGGATCACTTGGATGTGCCAATGGTCCCATCTTTCATGCCCAGAGACTGTGGTGAGTACGGTTATTTGGTGGTTTGTGTGGCCTCCAGCTTCTCCTGGAGGGTCTCCTCTGGCCTCCAACGATCTCCTTTATCCTTTCTAGGAGGTACCGAACCCTTGTTTTGGCATCTTCCCCTTGTTTGCCTCTATCCTTGAGGTGATTATATGATGCACCTGTGGTGAGACAATCCCATCCTGGCCTCAGGTGCCTTACATCTCCAACAACATAGGCTGGTGGCCCTTCAGCTCTGTTCTGCATCAGCCTCCCCTTCCTTGTAGAAAAGTTGTAGATAGCAGCAAGCTCTCTACTGGAATAGAATAGGGTTATTTGGATAACACCATTGCCATTAATTTCAGAGGAATGGGCTAGTTTTTATTTTCATTTCTGGAGAGCAGTATGGGGTAAGGCAGTGAGTGATAAAGCTGCCAATTTTCAAGCAAAGGGGACAGGAAGTGGCCCAGAATCCATTTGAGTGTCAGTTGTTTGGTCTTTCATGCACTTGGTTTCTCTTCCTTGGGTTTTGATGAAGTACACGTTGCATGTGGACAACGAGACACCTGGACAGTTGGCGACCTAGTGCCTATGGCTGTAAACGGGTTATGTAGTCAGCAGTTGTTCTCGTACTGCTCACTGTTCATGAGGTTACCTGTCTCGTTGGTTATTCTGTGTGCTGTCCTAGCTCATAGCCTTACTGGGATTTACTTCCCTAGCTAGTAGCTACACAAAATCATCTGTTATTGAGTGATGATCGATGATTACAGTCTATGACATCGTTTAAAACTTTTGTCAAGGCTTAGCCCCATTTTATGCATCTACATTCTTGTGGATCTACTCTTTGTTGTCAACATGCAATTGATCATTTTTAGGTCATTTGATTGGTTCCTATTTTTATAACCATGGTTTCCCTTTCTTTTTTGTGTTTTTGATGATGCTCTTGAATCGTGTGGATAGCTATGGCTGAACCATATGAACTAGTTATATAGTTCATTAGATTTGTTTTCTCTACTACCCTTCAAATTTAGCAGATTTGTTTTTCAATCCATGTTGGTAACAACTGTCTTTGTTGAGTCGCTTTCAACAGATGCACTTTTCCTTACTGTCTATACACTTTGATCATTCTGAGCTTTCATTTATCAATCATATTACTGCTAAATATGATTCCCATGACAGTACTTTCATAAGGATGTTTATGGAATTAACTGATCATATGCCTTCATCCAAACGCCAGGAAAGCGGAATCACAATCGGAGACCGGGTGGGCCAGTGCCGGTTCCAATCTGATCCAAATAAGATTGGAAGAATTGGCGGATTTTATGGGAGAAAAATTGATCTAGAATCGGCTTGGATTGATTCTTCAAAAATCAGAAAAAATTATAAACAATTTACCATATAGCTTTTTTTCATGGGATTCTGGTTCAGTTTGACCCCTGGGGTATCGCAGCCACCATACAGCTCAGTGCTGTACCATCCTATCCTTCCCCACCTGAAGGCAGATTGGTATGAGCCATATCTCATGACACAATTAATCGGATCTGTGATATCCTAGACTTTATATCTTATTTTCATTGGATACTGGAATTGACTGATTATGCAAACCATGTCCTGACAATACATAATTAATATCAATTAATAGGGGCTAGATTATAGCAGTTTTTAAGACTTATAGAACAGCATTGTTCTTGTATATTTTGGTGATAGCTAACCTTCTATCGAGTTTTTAGTTTCTTCAAGTTTACTGGAGTCTGGATGGACACACCTTTAAAGGACCTTATTTGAAATGCACTTTTGAGCGGTTTTATTTTCAAATAGTGTTTTATGTATTGCATTTCTTCCCTGCTTGTATTTTGAACAGCAAGTATAAAATGTCCATCTACAATGAAATTGTTGATGAACTTTTTTTAACCCTTTTGATAGGTAATTTTGGTGAAGTTATTCGTGTGGAACTTGCAATGGACGGTGCTGTAAGACATGATATCCTCTTATACTTGAGGCCCTACTTTATCTCATTTTTTTCTGGAGCATAACATGTGGCTTGTATTATTACTCATATTCAGGTGAATCTTCCTCGCGGTTTTGGTTATGTTGAATTCAGGAAGAAAGTTGATGCTGAAAAGGCAATTCTCTACATGGATGGTGTATGTGCCTTCTTTATCCATATTCTATACTAAATGTGTATATTCAAACCTAGTAATTTTTAAGTGTTCACGATGTTCACTCTGCAGGCCCAAATTGATGGGAATGTTGTTCGGGTCAGATTTACACTTCCACCACGCCAAAAGCCTTCATCTCCTCCAAAGGCAGCTTTTCATAAGCGTGAAGTTCCTCAGAAGGATAAAATTGCTGGTGACGTGGAGAAGGATCTACCACCAAAAGTTAGAGAGCGTGAGTTCTTTCTATTTTGTTACGCTGTCATGTGATTCATTCACATAGTTTTCAAAAATCACTTCCAATCCTTTCTCAACTTGATGCGGGACAAACCGGCTAATCCGGGCTAAACCGAACGAAAGCGACTTAAACCGGCGTTAATCGCCGCTAAACAGACTTAACGAACCCAAAATGGCCTAAATCGGCCCGAACCAGTCGAAACAGGCCCGAATCGGGCTCGAGATGGACTGGACCGGCTCGGAACACCTTGAAATGGCCCGAACCGGACTGAACCGGCCGGTTCAGGCCCTGAACCGGGATGAACCGGACCAAACCGGGTCTGGACCCGGTCGAACCGGCCGGCCGGCCGGTCTGGGCGCGAACCGGCCTGGCGAGCCGCTGCGGGCGTCGCCCGCTCGCGAGGCGCGAGCGTACCCCGGAGGGGGGTCGTGGCGCCTTCCCCGGAACCCGCGGGGCGGTTGCGTGGCCGGCCATCCCGCCGTCAGTCGACCGTCGCCGTGGCGACATCTCGGGCGGCCGCGTGAGCGCGGGTCGCGACAAAAGGTCCGCAGCGCACTCGCCCGCGCTCGTCGTCTTCGTCCGGACGGATCCCCGCGGCGGAGCGGAGGGCGGTGTCTTCGCGTCGACGTCGTCGCCTGGACGAAGCCGCAGCCGGCGCCAGCGCAGAGGAGGCAGGGGGGGACGGAGCCGCGGTGCCGACGGGGGACTGGTCGCGGCGATGCCCGGCTGGCTTCATCGCGGTCGACGGAGAACCGGATGGCGGAGGGGAAAGGCTGCGGAGTCCGCCGTCGGGAAAAGGAGCCGCGGAGGGAGGGGGATCCGGGGATCGCCGGATCCTCCCCCTCCTTCACCGTCTTCTTCTTCCTTCTGCTTCTTCTTCGTCGTCGACTTCGCCGGCCTCCGGATGGGAGTGAATGAGGCATCAACGCGGAGGCTTCTGTCGGGGCTGTCGAACCGAGAAGGGGGGGAAGAGGTGAACGGCGCGGAGGCCGGAGGATGAGGAGGAAGGGGTAGACGGCGCACCTCGCCGGTTCCGGAGGGTGGATGGGAGACCGGGTAACCTTCCCGGAGGTGAAGAAAAGGCCGGCCTCATGCCGGAGGTGGGGGAGAAGATGGGGCCGCAGCCCCTACGCGGGAGGGAACCAGGCCCGAAGGGCTTCCAAAAATTGTATCTCACTTGTATTCCTTGTGCGTACAGGTTCTCCTTATATAGGAAGAGACCGGACGTATTACAAAAAAGACCCAGTTTAAAGGAATATTTACAGACTTGGACTCACGTAAAATGAATCTAAAATTGTTTTAAAACTCTTAAAAATGTCCCCATCACAACTACTTGGCAGTTGACTCACCAAAATCTTTCTGATATGACTTGAAATGATATTTCTTGTTTTGTTACGTTGACCATTTTCATTTTCTAATTTTTCCAATTCTTTTTATCTTCTTTAGCTACATGATGCATATTATGTTTTACCCAACAGCTTCTCCACGCCGTAAGCCATTATCACCACCTCCACGAAGAAGATCTCCTCCTGTTCAACGGCGAGGTGAATCCCCCAGGCGCAGGCTCGATTCTCCTGGTCGCCGTAATGATTCTCCAGTGCGTCGTCGAGCAGATTCTCCTTATCGGCATGGGGAAACTCCACCACCACCCCCACCACCAAGGAGGCGGCCTGCATCCCCTCCAAGAAGACGTTCACCATCTCCTGTTGCAAGGAGACACAGGTCCCCTGTCAGGCGAGTCATGTAATGTATCAGATGTGCCTTATGTCAGTTGTAAACATATTATAAAGTTAACAGTTTAGTTCTTGCATTACAGGATTTCTCCTAGGAGAGGACGTGGAAGCCCAGTACGTAAACGTTCCCCACTTCCTCCAAGGCGTCGGTATGTGATTTTAAATTAATTCTTACACTAACCTTTGGTGATTGAATCAATTGGCTTATGAGGATAGCTTCAATTAAGGGAGCCCAAGTTAGGGTTGGTAGCTGTATCTATCTGGCTTAGTATCTGTAGAGAAGTTGTAAAAGGGATCTAATTAATAACCTTGGATGGAATTTTTTTTAAAAAATCTATCATGAACCATGTTTTGATGCCTTTGTCTGAAGTACCTAGGCAGAATCAGAGTTCTGTTATTAGGAGTCTCGGAACTGGACCAATGACCCTTGGTAGTCTTTGAATATATCATGTATCTGGCATGATCATCTGATGAGTTTGATGGTACATGCACCATATATCATACGCGTCTCTGTGGGACCTTGTGCAAAGATAAATGTCTTTTTTCTGGCAGATAACCTTGGAAAGCAGGCTGTATAGGCAATCGGGTTTTTTACTGCTTTCTTCCTATCAATGTGGATAAGATATTCAAATTAAAAGTAAATTATATTTCTTCTCAGGTCTATAAGTTTGGTCCCCTGTTGAAACAGTAGAGATGACTTAGTGACAATTGACAGGCTTCTGCTTATTTTGTTAAATCTGAGATTAACTGATAGAAGATATCACTTATCCATTGAAGCTTAGTTAGTACTCTGAGCTTTAACGAAAGCTCTTACATGTTTCAATGAGGAAAAATGTGCTTCAGACATGGTTGGCAGGATCATCCCGGCAGGTGTCACCCAATCCTGGGCCAACACGGGCTGATTTTTTCTGGGATTGGGACATTGGGTGAACCTTGGTTGGGTTGGCCTTGATTGGCCGATTCTGGACCAATCCTGGGCCTGACGCTGCCTTAACACCAATCCATGCTGGATCTGTCCAGAATCACTGGCAAATTTTTTTATTTTTTTATTTTGTTATTTTTTTCATGTTTTGGAAGAACCACCGATCCTGGTTTGGTTTTTCTTCTCTGATTGGCTTTGGCCGATCTTGATCCTATCCTTGGGTTCAGAGAGTACTAAATTACTCATTAAGTTTTCAAATGATCCATACCATGATCCAAAAATTGCCGACTCTTTCCTGCCCAACACTAAGATTGGTGTCTGCTTCATAAGTTTGAATCACACATGGGGCTGCAAAAGTTTGCCCTTCAACGCAAAACTAAGAGCTGCTGCAGCCTGCTGTACTGGGCCTATCAGTCCTTATCGGACTCTCTTGTTAATGGGCTTCCAATGTATGGAGTCAACTCTTAGTAACAAGGATAATATACCCAAACCAGACATTTTGAAATTGAGAATTTATGTTGTCTTCATAGTTTTGGCCATTTTTAGAATTGATATATTAGACCCACTGTTCATATTCATAAAAAGATTTCTTTTGTCAATCAGTCCTTTTATTATATTTAAATTTTCTTCGCTAGGCTTTATGTTATGGCCTTTTGGTGTCTGATTTGTTTGAGTTTGGCTTTCTTGGAATCAATGTGCCTAAAAGTAAACGTCCAGCATTTGAATTTTCCCTAACCTGATTTAGATTGGTAGTCTGTTTTTGATTGGGACTAAAGGTCAAGTTGCATTTTTTTAACAAATCAAAACCGAACCAACCTGTAAACACCATAATTGTTTCTTTTGTCCGAGATTCTCAAGCATTGTGGATTATGCTATCTAACCGATGTTTTGCCCTAGATCACCTGAGTTGGGTCTATTTTTCTCTCAACACCGTATCACCTTGTGTCTTTTACCATGAAGCATATCTCTATTTGAGCGGATGCTGTTTTTTGTAGCATATAGTTGATCATTTATAGGATTATTAAATGTTTGCATTATGTGGCCCTTTTATTTTTATTTCAGTTCACCTCCAAGACGTGCACGCAGCCCTGTAAGGCGATCACCTATGCCTCGTCGACGCACCCGTTCACCATTAAGAAGGCCAATTCGCTCCCGTTCAAGATCAGCTTCTCCTCGGAGGTAAAGTTACCGTGATAAGGCGTAAAGCACCTGAATCTTAGTTGTCTTCATTGTGTAACCTGATTGGTCCTGTCCGGTGAGATTATCTTGGGCAAAATGCTGAACCACAATCTTGGTGAAATACTTTCACTCCTATCATATCTTTTTAAATATTGAGCTTTTAATATTTTTAACCTGATTGGTGCCTGTACTTTGTATGGATGGTTTTAGTCTTATGTTCTTATGGCTCATACATTTCAAGTATAAACTAGATGTTGCAACTAGTGTACTGTGTACTGTACAGTGTTCCCATCTGGAAACATAGATAACTGATGTAACCTCAAAATTCAACAAAAAGATTAATTCTCTTTGTTTTGGAAATTCATTTTCCATTTGGATTTGAATTAGACCTTAGCATTGACTTTATAAGAAAATAGATGATATTTCATAAAAGTACTAGCTAGGGTCAAAATTTATTTATTGAGGTTGTTAGGTTCTTTGAAAATTTGATCTTGACCTCTCCCCGTCAGATGGTGCGAAGATCCGACGTTAATTACATCGAGATTTCTCGAATACCCTTGATTATCGTCATAGCAACTCATTGAGTAGAAGACATGCATCCGCAAACATTCACACACATGGACATAGGAGCAAACAATCCCATAAGATTGGTGGAATGCAAGCACTCAATTTTAGTTTGAATTTGATTTGAATTGAATTGATTTGTTGGTTTGATTTTGATTTGAGTTGAATTTAGTTTGAGTTGAATTTAACGGATTGAATTGCTTTTAATTTGAAATTTGATTCTTTTTAATTGAATTTAGTTTGTTGATTACTTTTGGTTTGGATTGGAGTTTGATTTGATCACTTGATTTAAGTTTGTTTCAATTTGAATCGTTTGATTGATTTTAAGTTTGCTTTGATTTTTGATTTAATTTGTTTATTGTTTGATTTTTTGTTCGAAGTCAATTTTGTTGGGGTTGATTTATTTAAATTTAGTTTGATTGGAGTTGAATTTGAATTAGTTGATTGATTAATTTGGATTATTTTATTGAGTCTGATTTGATTTAATTTGTATTTGAATTGATTTGATTGAGTTTGAATTTGTTCGGATTTGTTTTGAATCTGGTGGATTTTATTTGTTCGGTGGATTGTTTGATTTAATTCAGGTTGAATTTTATTTTATTAGAATTCACTTGAATTTAGTTAATTGAAATTGAATTTGACAGATTGCCTGACTTGGAATTTCTTTTAACCGATTTGTTCTCTATTCTGGTTTAATGTTCTTGAGTTAAGATTTAATGATTTACAATTTGTTGATCTTCTGGTTTGGGAATTCAGATTTTCTTGAAACTTATAGATTTCTGATTTGCTTGAGCATTTTTTATTAATGTTGGCTTATGTTTTAATTAAGTTTGAAGTTGACTCATTTCATAATTCATGAACTGCCTGACTCAAAAAATGACCGAATTGGATGAGATTCAGTTTGATTAAGGCCTAATCACAGAATTCTGATTGGGTTCGGAACTGGGTGGAAATTGGTTTTCAATGGATGTTTTGACTTCTGAATTCTATTTCTGGGTTCTACAGGTCGGCAGACTTCACACTTTTGTTTTCAGATTTCTCGGACCTAACCTGAATTTCAGACTTCTTACAAATTCTGCACACTGCAGGCTCTCAAACTCTCGGTTCTTTGTTTTAGATGCAAAGTTCAGATTTTGATATTTAAATGGATTGAATTCAGATTTCAGATTTGCCTACAGACTGCTGAAATTCGGACTTGAAATGGATTCTGCATTTTCAGACTTTGTAATGCACAGTTTTCAGATTTCGGACCCTGCAAAATTCAGTTTTCCTGATTTCTTCAAATTCCAAACTCCAGATTCCTGCATTTTCAGATTTCTGTTCAGATTTTGAGACCCCAGATTTCTCACGGATTTCAGTCCTTTGCTGTATGTTTCAGATTTCAGAAACGTGGAATCCAGACTTTGAAATTCCCGAAATTCAGATTTTAAGCTCCAATTTCCAGAAAACAGATTTTCAGAGATTTCTGCACCAAAACAGATTTCGGACTTAGTTCAAATTTTCAGATTTTTTTTAATCTCTGGATTTTTAGAATTTCAGAGAATTCAGTTCTGATCCTTCGGTTCTGATTTTGAGCCAGGCAGGTCCTCAGCATGATTTTCAGATTTCTTAAATGTTTTGATTTTCTTATTGAAATTTCAGATTTAAGTTCAGTTTTAATGTGCTTGCATTCATTCATTCCGGTAGGGACTGTTTTCTCCTTGTGACATAAGTCCGTTGCACCGAACATGAAATTTCTCTTTTTTTTTTACTTGTTCTCTCAAAATGAGACATGATTTACATCTTGACCAGAAATTCGGTCCTTTGAGTCCTTGATGAACCTGTCAATCCATGGGCGGCATGTGCCCGGTCTTGAGTGTAGTCTCCAGCCTTTGATAGGCATCTGGAAATCCTGCCTTGTCTTTTCAGAAATTTGAGCATGGTCCTGCCTTTGATAGGCACATGCAGTCTTCTCCCAACCGGTTCAAGGTTGAGGCGTACCCGGCTTTTGAAAAGCTTGTGGGCACTCATCCCATGGTTGGTCTACCTCATTAGCCTATGGTTTGGGTATATTGGCATGTTGATCATGCAGCCTCCCCGTGGCATAATGGGCAAAACAACTCCCTCTTGGGGCATGGTAAGACATTGGGGTCTTTAACCGGACCTTTGTATGTCCACCTTAAAGGGTCCAGGGCGTGCTTAAAGCCGGCCCATTGCTTTCCCTCTCTGTTTTGAATTCTTTTAAATTAAGCCAAGACCATGAGGCGGGTTTTAGCCGGCCGGATGCTCGTCTCGGTTTGTTGATTAATTAGGTGAATTGTTATTTAATTTATGTTTATTGTTTGTTTTATTTTTTTTTTGAATTATGGGTCAAAAGACGTGCTTGAAGCCGCCTATGTGCTTGCCCGATTTATTTTGATTCTTTTAAGTTATGCGAGACCGTAGGCGGGTTTTTAGCCGGCCGGATGCTCGCCTCGGTTTGTTTAATTAATTAAGTGCATTGTTATTTAATTTATGTTTATTGTTTATTTTATTTTATTTTTTGAATTATGGGTCAATAGACGTGCTTAAAGCCGGCCTATTGCTTGCCCATTTATTTTGATTCTTTTAAGTTATCTGCGAGACACGTAGGCGGGTTTTAGCCGGCCGGATGCTCGCCTCGGTTTGTTTAATTAATTAGGTGCATTTTTATTTAAGTTTGAACTTGATTGTGTCTTTTAAAAATTTTTATTCTTTTAGCTCTGTCGGAGCTTGTTCACGGAGGCTTATTGGGCCTTACGCCCTCGGACGCACGACCCATCTTCTTCTCTCTTCTTTTCCTTTCCTTTTTTTTTTTTTTAACCACTACAGAAGGTGGGCCCCACCATAAGTTGACCTAACGGGTCAGCGGCCTCCCGCTGTTGTTCCGCGCGCGGCGCCCGCGCGGCGGCGGCCCATCTTTTTTTTTTTTGCTTTCTTTTCTTCTGGTGGGACCCGCGCTATTTTGACCGGCGGGTCAAAATTGAGTCTGACACCCCCTCCTCCTTCCGCCCGCCGCCCCGGCTTGGACGCAGAGTGGAGAAAAAAAAATAAAACGGCCGGCCTCCTTCCCCTCCCGGCCGGGCGGCTTCGGCTTCGGGCGGCTCTCTTCGCTCCCCCCGACCGGACGGCGGCAGCGGCACCGGCGCGGCTCTCCCGGCGGCCTCGGCGGCACCCGGCCGGAAGCGGCGGCGGCGAAAGGGTCCTCCGGACTTCTCCCGCGGCGGCAGCGGTGACGCTCCTTACTGTTTTAGCGGCTTGCGGCGTGAGGTTCGGAAGAGCAGCGCCGGCGGGGAAGAACCTTGCGGCGAGCCTCCCGGCGACGAAGGGGTTCGGCGAAGGCTTCTTGCAGCGAGGAACCTCCGCGACCGCAGTCTCCGGAAGGGACTTCGAGCAGCGGCGTAGGAGTCGACTCCGGTAGCCTTCGTCACCTTCCTCTCTCGGTCTCTCGATTGCTCTCCTTCGAGGGGTATTCACGCGCGGCTCTGCGGGGTCCGTTCTCGCACGCGGGATGCGAGCTTTTATAGGCTTCTGCTCGTATCCCTCCCCGTCGGGAGACTTCACGAGATGGGAGTTGCGGCTCGAAGGGACTCGGAGCAATCCCAAAACATACGGGATCGACCTCCCCCTTCCTCTTATCCTCCTACTGTGCCTTCGTACGACGGTTTCCCTCTGTCGGCCGGCCGAATCCGGGGTGAATCCGGGGAGTCGATTCCCTTCCTAACGATTGCTTTCTTCTTTATTTATTTATTTATTTATTTTTTTGGTCGCGGATTTCTCTTGAACGGGCCTGTCATAGGAGAAGAACACAAATGGGCCAGCATTTGGGCCATCTGTGAATAGCTAGCTTCATTGGGCTATCTTGGTCGCGACTACCCATCTCCTGGCCCAACCAGTCCTCTTTTAGCTGCTGGCCTGCTTCCCCCCCCTTTTTTTTTGTAAAAATTGTGCGCCAACAAATGCCCCCCACGGGTGATTCCTTAAAGACGAAGGTCATCGAGGAATTGCCCGTGCAAACATATGGTTGCAGCACTTTCTTTTGTCACCTGTCATTTGCTTGTTGCTTGACTGGAACTTCTTGAATTGCTTGTTGCAAACATTGCTGAACTACTTTCTTTGTTCCATCTTGTATTTGTCATCATCCAACTTTGGAACAACGTAGCCTGCTCCAAGCAAACCTGGGCCTCGAGAGTTGTTCGGGCACGTTGTACTCTTTGTATAGAAAATGATTGTGAAAAATAACGCCATTCATTTCCTGTCAAGGCTGCACATATGTATGTTGTACCCTTTTATATGTGATTGAAAACTAAGTGGTTGTTCTTTCCTCATGTTCTCTGTTTCTCTTTCATGGTGTTCTTGCTTCTATCCTCAACCTGATCAATCAAAATCTTGTGAGGTTCGTTGTTCTTCACATTGCCCTGTTTTGCCTTGGTGTTGAGACAGATTGCTTGATTGTGCATCTTTGGGGCTAAGAAGGGCTTGGGCCCTCTTGTTGACTTTTAGATGTGACGGCCCATGAGGGAGTTTTTTTATTTTGCTTGCTCCTTCGATGCATTTTACACACCAGGCTTGCGTCTGCCATTCGGGTGCCAGGGAACTGTTGCAGATCATCCTTTGATAGGTTTGTACTGGGACTCTGCTTGAAGGTGACTGCGAGGTCCATTAGAGCTTCCTTTGTTTGTGTTTTCTTCTTCTTTCTTTCTTAACTTCTTTTTTTTTTCTTTTGTTTTCTTTTGTTTTGTTTTGTTTTTTTGTTTTTTTGTTTTTTTGTTTTTTTGTTTTTTTGTTTTTGTTTTTGTTTTTGTTTTTTTGTTTTTCTTGATCATTTGCCCTTTTCGAGTTTTCACCCGGACCGGCCCCTTTGCTTTTTGCACACGCCTCGAGAGGTTTTCGCTTAGCGGGGTTACCCAATTTTACTGAGCGCCTTTTCAGGTTTTCACTCTATCCAGGTTTTCTTTTGACATTCTTACCCTCAACCGATCAATGAGATCAGATCAGCTAAGTCCGTCGGGCATCTCTATTTTTAGCCCACTTTTTTTTTTTTTTTTTTTGCAGGGAATTAAGGCTTCCCTCAAACCATGAAGTTGTTTTTAGGCGGTGAGGAATTAAGGCTCCCCCTGGGCCATAGAATTTTGGGCGGTGAGGAATTGAGGCTTCCCCTGGGTCATAGGTTTTGGTGGCTTTGTGCCGGTGGATCTGTAGGAATCCGTGGGACATTTGAGTATGAAGTGATCACCCTCGGCCCATAGAGTTAATGTTTGGGATGGCTTGATGCCAAGAGAATATGATGGCTTGATGCCGAAAGGATTTGCGGGACATATGAGTACGACGAAGTCATACTCGGCCCATGGAGTGTAATTTTGGGATGGCTTGATGCCAAGAAACCCATAAGACATGTGAGTATGGAGAGGTCACACTCGTCTTGTTGGGCAAAGTATGATGGCTTAATGCCGAAAGGATATGGTGGTTTGATACCAAAATGATTTGTTGGACATATGAGCGTGAAGAAGTCACACTCGGTCCATATGAGCATTAAGGTATCAATTTTGGGGCGACTTTGTGTCATTAGAACTCGCAGACTTGTGAGCATGACGAAATCACGCTCGGTCCATGGAGTATAAAGCATTGGGTGGCTTGATGCCAAAAGGACCTGTAGGACATGTGAGCGTGAAGAAATCACACTTGGCCTACTAGGTAGAATTTGGTGACTTGATGTCAAAGAGGACCCGTAGGACATATGAGCATGAAGGAGTCATACTCGGCCTGTTAGGTATGAATTTTATGGCTTGATGCCAAGATGAACCCGTAGGACATATGAGCATAACGAAGTCATACTCGGCCTATTGGGTATAAGTTTGATGAACTAATGCCAAAGAGGACCCGTAGGACATATGAGCATGAAGAAGTCATGCTCGGCCTTCTGGGCATGAGTTTGATGGCTTAATGCCAAGATAAACCCGTAGGACATATGAGCACAAGGAAGTTATACTCGGCCTATTGGGTATAAGTTTTTGTGGCTTGATGCCAAGACGAACCCGTAGGACATATGAGCACGAGGAAGTCATACTCGGCCTGTTGGGTATGAATTTGTGGCTTGATGCCAAAAAGGATATTGTGGCTTGATGCCGAAAGAATATGTTGGCTTGATGCCAAGAGAATATGGTTTGTGATGGCTTAATGCCGAATGTGTTGTGGTGGCTTGATGCCGAAAAGTGAGATGACGGCTTGATGCCAAGTTTGGTCATGGTGGCTTAATGCCAGACAATAAGTCTTTGTGGCTTGATGCAGGCGACTTGATGCGTGACGGGGTATTGTGGCTTGATGCCAAAATGGTTTGGTGGCTTGATGCGAAAAGGAAGTGATGGCTTAATGCCAGGCTATGACGGCTTGATGCCGAATGTAGTGGCTTGGTGCCGAAAAGAGGTATGATGGCTTGGTGCCCGAAAGAAATGTTGTGGCTTAATGCGAAGAGGAGGTGATGGCTTAATGCCGAATGTGGTGGCTTGATGCCGAAACGGTGACAAGATGGCTTAATGCCACGAATTTAAAGACTTATGAATGCGAAGGAGTCGCGGTCGATAAATGAAATATGAGATGGCTTGCTGGCCGAGCTTGAAGAGTTGTGGGACATGCGAGTATGAGATGATCACGCTCGGCCGTGAAATATGAATTTGGGGCAAAACCCAAACTTAAAGGCTCGAGGCCCACGAATGTTTGTAGGTGGAATTTGGGACGTGAGAATGGTTCCATGTCCGGCCTTGGTGGCATAGGATCGAGCAACATTTAGACTGACGACCGTGGTGGTATGGGATTTATGAGAAACCACATGTACCGAGAGGGTCATGCTTGGTATAGAATTTGTGGTCACATAGACGCTGGCGTCGGCGATGACGTAAGAATTTGGGGACCACGTATGGCCGGAAGGGCCGTGATGGTATGGAGATTTGAAAACCGTATGGACACGAAGGGTCGTGATGGTATGAATTTTTGGAAACCATGTAGACTCCCGTGGTCGTGATGGTATGAAACTGTTTGAAGCCATGTGGACATGCAAGTCATGATGGCATGAAATTTGATATGTTTAGAGAAGAGGTGAGTCTCCTCTTTTTTGAACTTTGAATTTCCAGAGTTTCTCACTCTCTTTTTTCTTCTTCTTTTTTTTCTCTTTTTTTTTTTTCAAACTAACTTGACTGCCTTTTGATAGATTTTCACCCAAGCTAGTCCCCTCTTTCCTTTTGCCTGTATGCCCTTTTGCAGGGTTTTCATACAACAGGGTGATCCATTTTTGCCTGCGGTGCCCTCATCGGATCATCACTTCAGCTGAATTTTTTTTTTTTCCTCGACATATTTTTGCCCTTGGCCAATCAATGATGTGACTAACCAAGTCCGTCGAGGTATTTCATTTTCTTTCTTTCCCTTTTTTTTTTGATTTTCTTTTTCGAGTTCACACAGGGTATGCGTAAGGCCCGGTCACGCGGGAATATTGGGGGCCGCAGGGATGGCTTGTATATGGGCATAGGCATGTCGAAAGCCATCGAGTGAGTTGGGATTCGGGCATGTCGAGGCCACGTGGAGGGTGTTTTTTTTTTTTGTACGTGGGCATGTCGAAGGCCATGGAAGCTGTTTCTTTGTGATATGTGAGGGCGCGTGAGCGGTTGTTTTGGGCATATTTAGGGGTAGGTTGATGGCCTACTTTGGGATTGAATTGAAGAGTGGTGGAGGGCTGTCTATGGACTCTTCATTCCCAAAGGGATAGAAGAAGATCCGGCCCTTAGCTCTCTCTTTTTGGGAGGCTTGGTTTTGAGGATTCTTTGTGGCTTGGATCTTTGGGGTTTCAGGGATCATTCGAAAATGGGCCAATCTTGAATAGATGAAACCCATTACTATTTGCCCCCGGTGTTGTTTGAGCAAACAATTTATCTTCGGCCCTTGTTGACCCGATGAGGCTTAAGGACTTAACCTCGCTTTGCGAAGCTCTTCCTAGACCGTTTGCCAAATCGGTCCGATTCCCATTGAGCATCTTTTGGATTGAGAATTGTTTCTTTGCACGAGCAACATCCAATCGTACAGTAACTTGATCAATTTTGTGATGGGTGTTGGATTTCTTCCTTGCTGAGCTTTATGCTTTGTAGTTGATTGATGGTCGACCTTGGCGTAATGACCTGTAGGGATGGATTCCTTGTTTTGAAAGGGTATAGCCGGGTCGGCCGACCGGCCAGCATCGATTTGAAAAGTCAAGTTAAGAGTTGGTCTCCCACTTGAATTGCAGCATCGGGGCCGTTGATCGGCTTGGTCCGCTAGGATGGAGGGTTGCTTCCCTTAGTTAGTGCAGATTGGCAATTTTCTGGGGCTTTACTGGTAGAGGTTGGTCCTTTTGCCTCCCTGTTGTCTTCTTGTGTGGAGAGTTCGCCCGCACTCTTGCTTGATATGAGATGGCTTAGGGGCATGCCCCCGGCCGGATGATTAGCTCCCAGAATCAAGAAACTACCTGAATTTTTGATGCATAATGGATCGAGAATTGCTTTCTCTCCCGAGCATAACCTTATCAGGTGATGCCATATAGACATCATTCAGTGATGGCATAAGATTTGTTCTGAGCCCAGGTGCTATCGTGACAGTTGCATCCATTCACCAGATAGAGGATTGATTCCTCGCATTTGTCGTATCGGAATTAGAAGATCGGACCATTGGTTGGTCATCTTGGTTGAGAGAAAGGGCAAAATGCTGATCCTCTGCAGAGTATGGAAACCGTTGATCGGTGGCTCCTTCCAACTGAAGAATGTAGGGTTGATCCCTTGCTTCACTGAAAGCCATGTTTTCGACCATTGGTTGGCCAGATTTACTGAAGTATGGGGGATTGTTTCTTGCTCCTTTGGTGGCAGTACCGATCACCTTGGTTGAATGCATTCTCTTCGTCACCTTGAAAGGATTTCTTCCTTGCTTCTTCACCGTATGATGGGCGTTCGGTTGATCCTCGGCAGAGTTATCTTGGGGTGGCTTGGAGGCTGCCCCTGACTAAATGGGTGACGTTGTGAGTTGACCGGCGAACCGACCAACACTTGATGTATGCGAGTAACGGATTGATTCGAAACCGAGCATTAAAAAGGCACCACATCGGGGTCATTTCTTGTGGTCATTGGATTTATTCCAGGACCAAGGAGTACTTTGAAGTTGCACCGATAACCGGGCATCATTCCTGCAATCTGGCGAGCATAGGATTGATTCCTAGCTCGTTGAGTTTTCTTGGTGGACAGAACCGTTGATCAGTTGTCTAGCCTGAACTGACGAGTCGTGGGTTAATCCCTCACTTGGAAGATAATGTCCCGGGATGAAACCGTTGATCGGTTACCCCTAGTTGAAGTTACGGGCCAAGGGCTGGTTTCTTACCCGAGAAATGGCATGACTAGCCGTTGATCGGCTGGATTTGTTGATTTTCAGACAGGAGGACTGATTCCTCTCTCCATTAGTAGTTGAGACCACTGATTGGTCAGAAATAAATTGACGGGTGAAAGATTTCTTCTTTCCCCGTGCAGCTGCAGCAATGTTGAAACAAAAAGGCTGGGCAGCATCCTTATTCTTTTCATCCAATCGGGCCAGAGTGGCGAAACGATTGGCTAAATGTTGGATGGTGAGCTTCTCCTTCATCTGCCTTAGCATAGTAGAAAGAAGCCACATCCGGGCAAGTTTTGATGTGGTCATCGGATTTGTTCCTAGACCGAAGGATATTTTGGAGTTGCACCGATAACCGGGCAGCATTTTTCAAGTGGTAAGCCTAGGATTGATTCCCGGCCCATCGGCGATTGGGGAATAGGACCGTTGATCGGTCATCCCCCGTCGCTAGCGGCAAGTTGAAGGTAGTATGTGGGGACGGCACCGTTGATCGGTTAGCCCCGTTTGAATTATGGGTGAGGGTTGATCCCCGGGGCCATAGCTTGTGGGCTGTTGATCGGTCGGAATTGTTGATTTTTTTAAGAAGAGGGATGCTCCCTCTCTCCAGTAATGATTGGGACCACTGACCGGCCATGAATAACTTGACGGGTGGGAGATTTCTTCTCCCCCCGAGTGTGCCTTGCAGCAGTGTTAGTGGAAGACTAGGAAGAAACCTTGTCCCTTTTGTCCAACCGAGCCAGAGTGGCATAATGGTAGCAATAAGACATCTTGGAATCTGTGCCGGCTCTCCTTTTGAGGCGGAGGATTGCTTCCTCCCTGATCGTTTGATAACATATTGGGCATGTGGTTTATCCTTGGCCCATCGAATTTTGACGAGCCTTCCATCAAGTTGGCTGCAGCTTGGGTATCTGACTTCTACTTTGCCCAAAATTTTTTTTTCTTGGGCTCAGCTGAGAATTAGTTGACCCCGACATATGAGCAGACAAAGGATTGATTCCTTGTCCGAGGGAAAGCATAAATTAACCAAGCTGTTGGTCGGCATGACTTGTTGGAGTGTTGGTAACCCTTCGCCCGATATCATCGTAGACCGTTGATCGGCACAAATCGCGGAGTGAGGAGCAGAGGGCTGCCCCCTCATCTTGGTGGTAGTGGTTCAAGTCAACTTGTTGTCGACTTAACATGACATGTATAAATGAGCATCTTGCCCCCTGTTGGATAGATGACATGAAGATACTAACCAGCAGATCGAGGAACGGCTACTGTATAGTGGGTGGTGGATTGATTCCATACCCAAGTAGAGTGTGATGATGCCCTGCATATGCAAGCTTTAATGTGAGCATCGAGATTCATTTCCTAGCTCGAGTGATACCTCGGAGTTGTGCCAGCAAGCGAATAGCGAGGGCCGTTTCCCGGCTATTTGGTTGATTAGGCTTGGTTGAGATTGTGAGTTGAGGGTTGGTCCCTCACCCAAGACAACATGTTGGGCCATTGCTTGGCCCCGAGTTGTCAATTTTCGGATTGGAGGGCTGATCCCTCGCATAACTTTGATGTTGTATGTCGGCTAGACAACCACGAGGTGTAGCATCCACGAGGCCGTGCCCGCTGATTGGTAGCCCTTGGCATTTCAAGAGTAGAAGATTGATTCCCCTACTTGGTTAGCCATTAAGACTTCATGTCATGGAGTGAGGATTGGTTCCCCATGGAAATGGCATTCATGTGGCATGCGCCGTTGTCAGGTTCCCCATTACATGTTGTGGACGAAGGCTGGCAATGGCAGCATTGTGGATTGAGGGTTGAGGGTTGTTCCCTTCTTGAAGCAGTTTTGTCATGAACCTGTTGACTGGTTAATCATGGTGCTCTCATAGATTTGTGGGTTAATCCCTCTTGAGACATCTTTGGTATATGCCATTGACCGGGCAACCATGCTTTGATGATTTTGTTTCCTTGGGTGTAGAATTTGTTCCTTGCCCAAAGTGGCATTTGGGGCTGAAATGAAGCCACATTATTCTTCCCGAGTCAAGGGTTAATCCCTTACCCAGTTGAAATACCTCATGATTTGAGCCCTCAATTTAACCAGCCATAGTGAATTGAGAGATGGCACCTGATGAAATGTGGGCCACCACCCAATCTCACGACATCTTTTTCTCGGTGTGACGGATTTGTTCCTTACCCAAGTAGTATGTGTTTCTAGTTCGGAAATACGGATTGATCTCTTGTCCACGAATATCTTTGAGCCTACGGTAGGTCAGCCATGGTAGGTTCATGGATTGTGAATTGATTCCTTCTTGATTTGTCATTTGGCACGGTCATTGCTTGACCAGATATGACTTTTGGGTGAAGGATTTGTTCCTTCCCCCCATTTGATTGACGGAGTTCATCCGGATTTAGGGATTTATTCCCTGCCGAATGACAACCTCGCCAGCTTGAGTGTGAGAGATTTCACTACCAATTGGCCAGCAATGGTGATCTCACGAATTGGGAATATGTCTTTGAGGTGGCCATTGCTTGACCAGATAAGACTTTTGGGTGAAGGATTTGTTCCTTGCCCCCATTTGATTGGTGGGATTTGTTCCCTGCTGAATAACATTGTTGTCAGCTTGAGTCCGAGAGCTTTCTTTGCCTGTTGGCCAGCAGCCCTCCTTTTTTTATTTATTTGTGGTCAACCTTTTCTTGTTGTAGTTGCCCCGGTGCTTTGCACTTGTTGGAGATGGAAGAAATTGGACTTTGCCTTGGCATTGTCCTCCTCGTCTTGGTCGGGTATGAAAAACCGACTTTGGTGTTTAGTTGCATGGGTCTTGAGACGGCATGGTAGATGCCTCTTTGACTTCTTTGAGGGTTGGTGGTGACAAAATCCATGACCACCTGCTCCCGGAGTTGTTTGTTGGGGAGCTTCCATGGTAAGCCCTTTGAAAAATAGGGTCAAGCTGTTTGACCCTTGAAATATTCTCGGTGCTGGATGAACTCCGAGAGTGGCTTCTTGAGATGTTTGCAACATCGGGATGAAGTCTTCATGGCGGGAGCATTGGACCCCACCGGGTCTCATCCTTTGACATTTTCCGCCTCCTCCTCGCCTGCAAAAGGAAAAAAGCATGTGTTAGATATATATGAAATTTGGGATGCATGTCTTCCTGAATTGCTATGACGGAGAGATGAAGGGAAGGAGAGGTCCCACCGGGCGTGCCATTTGATGTAACCTCAAAATTCAACAAAAAGATTAATTCTCTTTGTTTTGGAAATTCATTTTCCATTTGGATTTGAATTAGACCTTAGCATTGACTTTATAAGAAAATAGATGATATTTCATAAAAGTACTAGCTAGGGTCAAAATTTATTTATTGAGGTTGTTAGGTTCTTTGAAAATTTGATCTTGACCTCTCCCCGTCAGATGGTGCGAAGATCCGACGTTAATTACATCGAGATTTCTCGAATACCCTTGATTATCGTCATAGCAACTCATTGAGTAGAAGACATGCATCCGCAAACATTCACACACATGGACATAGGAGCAAACAATCCCATAAGATTGGTGGAATGCAAGCACTCAATTTTAGTTTGAATTTGATTTGAATTGAATTGATTTGAATTGATTTTTTTATTTGAGTTGAATTTAGTTTGAGTTGAATTTAACGGGTTGAATTGCTTTTAATTTGAAATTTGATTCTTTTTAATTGAATTTAGTTTGTTGATTACTTTTGGTTTGGATTGGAGTTTGATTTGATCACTTGATTTAAGTTTGTTTCAATTTGAATCGTTTGATTGATTTTAAGTTTGCTTTGATTTTTGATTTAATTTGTTTATTGTTTGATTTTTTGTTCGAAGTCAATTTTGTTGGGGTTGATTTATTTAAATTTAGTTTGATTGGAGTTGAATTTGAATTAGTTGATTGATTAATTTGGATTATTTTATTGAGTCTGATTTGATTTAATTTGTATTTGAATTGATTTGATTGAGTTTGAATTTGTTCGGATTTGTTTTGAATCTGGTGGATTTTATTTGTTCGGTGGATTGTTTGATTTAATTCAGGTTGAATTTTATTTTATTAGAATTCACTTGAATTTAGTTAATTGAAATTGAATTTGACAGATTGCCTGACTTGGAATTTCTTTTAACCGATTTGTTCTCTATTCTGGTTTAATGTTCTTGAGTTAAGATTTAATGATTTACAATTTGTTGATCTTCTGGTTTGGGAATTCAGATTTTCTTGAAACTTATAGATTTCTGATTTGCTTGAGCATTTTTTATTAATGTTGGCTTATGTTTTAATTAAGTTTGAAGTTGACTCATTTCATAATTCATGAACTGCCTGACTCAAAAAATGACCGAATTGGATGAGATTCAGTTTGATTAAGGCCTAATCACAGAATTCTGATTGGGTTCGGAACTGGGTGGAAATTGGTTTTCAATGGATGTTTTGACTTCTGAATTCTATTTCTGGGTTCTACAGGTCGGCAGACTTCACACTTTTGTTTTCAGATTTCTCGGACCTAACCTGAATTTCAGACTTCTTACAAATTCTGCACACTGCAGGCTCTCAAACTCTCGGTTCTTTGTTTTAGATGCAAAGTTCAGATTTTGATATTTAAATGGATTGAATTCAGATTTCAGATTTGCCTACAGACTGCTGAAATTCGGACTTGAAATGGATTCTGCATTTTCAGACTTTGTAATGCACAGTTTTCAGATTTCGGACCCTGCAAAATTCAGTTTTCCTGATTTCTTCAAATTCCAAACTCCAGATTCCTGCATTTTCAGATTTCTGTTCAGATTTTGAGACCCCAGATTTCTCACGGATTTCAGTCCTTTGCTGTATGTTTCAGATTTCAGAAACGTGGAATCCAGACTTTGAAATTCCCGAAATTCAGATTTTAAGCTCCAATTTCCAGAAAACAGATTTTCAGAGATTTCTGCACCAAAACAGATTTAGGACTTAGTTCAAATTTTCAGATTTTTTTTAATCTCTGGATTTTAGAATTTCAGAGAATTCAGTTCTGATCCTTCGGTTCTGATTTTGAGCCAGGCAGGTCCTCAGCATGATTTTCAGATTTCTTAAATGTTTTGATTTTCTTATTGAAATTTCAGATTTAAGTTCAGTTTTAATGTGCTTGCATTCATTCATTCCGGTAGGGACTGTTTTCTCCTTGTGACATAAGTCCGTTGCACCGAACATGAAATTTCTCTTTTTTTTTTACTTGTTCTCTCAAAATGAGACATGATTTACATCTTGACCAGAAATTCGGTCCTTTGAGTCCTTGATGAACTTTGTCAATCCATGGGCGGCATGTCCCGGCCTTGAGTGTAGTCTCCAGCCTTTGATAGGCATCTGGAAATCCTGCCTTGTTTTTTCAGAAATTTGAGCATGGTCCTGCCTTTGATAGGCACATGCAGTCTTCTCCCAACCGGTTCAAGGTTGAGCATACCCGGCTTTTGAAAAGCTTGTGGGCACTCATCCCATGGTTGGTCTACCTCATTAGCCTATGGTTTGGGTATATTGGCATGTTGATCGTACGCCATGACCTCCCAATGTAGCATAATGGGCAAAACAACTCCCTCTTGGGGCATGGTAAGACATTGGGGTCTTTAACCAGACCTTTGTATGTCCACCTTAAAGGGTCAAGGGGCGTGCTTAAAGTCGGCCCATTGCTTTCCCTCTCTGTTTTGAATTCTTTTAAATTAAGCCAAGACCATGAGGCGGGTTTTTAGCCGGCCGGATGCTCGTCTCGGTTTGTTGATTAATTAGGTGAATTGTTATTTAATTTATGTTTATTGTTTGTTTTATTTTATTTTTGGAATTATGGGTCAATAGACGTGCTTGGCCGGCCTATTGCTTGCCCGTTATTTTGATTCTTTTAAGTTATGCGAGACCGTAAGGCGGGTTTTTAGCCGGCCGGATGCTCGCCTCGGTTTGTTTAATTAATTAAGTGCATTGTTATTTAATTTATGTTTATTGTTTATTTTATTTTATTTTTGAATTATGGGTCGATAGACGTCTTAAAGCCGGCCTATTGCTTGCCCATTTATTTTGCGATTCTTTTAAGTTATGCGAGACCGTAGGCGGGTTTTTAGCGCCGGCCGGATGCTCGCCTCGGTTTGTTTAATTAATTAGGTGCATTTTTATTTAAGTTTGAACTTGATTGTGTCTTTTAAAAATTTTTATTCTTTTTAGCTCTGTCGAAGCATTCATAGGAGGCTTATTGGGCCTTCGCCCTCGGACGCACACCATCTTCTTCTCCTCTTCTTCTTTCCTTCTTTTTTTTTTTTTTTTTTTTTTAACCACTCTACGAAAATTAGGCCCCCACCATAAGTTGACCTGCGGGTCCGGCGGCCTCCCTAACGCATATTCCCGCGCGCGGCGCCGCGGCCGCGGCCATCTTTTTTTTTTTTGCTTTCTTTTTCTTCTACGGTGGGACCCGCGCTATTTTGGACCGGCGGGTCAGAGTTCGACACCCCCTCCTCCTTCCGCCGCATGCCGGCCGGACGCGAGTGGAGAAAAAAAAATAAAACGGCCGGCCTCCTTCCCCTCCCGGCCGGGCGACGACGCCGGGCGGCTCTCTTGCTCCCCCCGACCGGACGGCGCGCGCGGCGGCACGGCGGCTCTCCCGACGGCCTCGGCGGCACCCGATTGGAAGCGAGGCGGCGGCAAAGGGTCCCTCCGGACTTCTCCCGGCGGCGGCGCGGACGCTCTCACCTGTTTTCGTGGCTTGCGGCGTGAGGTTCCGGAAGGCGGCTTCCGGCGAGGGCTTCTTGCGGCGGGAGCCTCCGGCGACGAAGGGTTCGGCGAAGGCTTCTTGCACGAGGAACCTCCGCGACCGAGTCTCGGAAGGGACTTCGAGCAGCGAGCGTAGGGAGTCGACTCCGGTAGGCCTTGTCACCTTCCTCTCTCGGTCTCTCGATTGCTCTCCTTCGAGGGTATTCACGCGGCCTCTGCTGGGGTCCGTTCTCGCGAGATCTTCGGGCTTTTATAAGGCTTACTCGTATCCCTCCCCGTCGGGAGACTTCACGAGATGGGAGTTGCGGCTCCGAGAGGGACTCGAGCAATCCCGAAACATACGGGATCGACCTCCCCCTTCCTCTTATCCTCACTGTGCCTTCGTACGACGGTTTCCTGCGTCGCCGTCGTCACCGAATCCGGGGTGAATCCGGGAGTCGATTCCCTTCCTAATACGATTGCTCTTCTTTATTTATTTATTTATTTATTTTTTTTGGTCGCGGATTTCTCTTGAACGGGCCTGTCATAGGAGAAGAACACAAATGGGCCAGCATTTGGGCCATCTGTGAATAGCTAGCTTCATTGGGCTATCTTGGTCGCGACTACCCATCTCCTGGCCCAACCAGTCCTCTTTTAGCTGCTGGCCTGCTTCCCCCCCCCTTTTTTTTTTGTAAAAATTGTGCGCCAACAATAACGTACTGTGAAACTTCAATTTTTATAATTTTTTTGAAAATTTATTTTCTGTTTTGATTCTACTTTTGACTTAGCCTTGACTACTAAGAAAATATGTGGTATTCCATAAGAGTATTAGTTAGGTCAGTGATATGCATAAAAATATATGTTGAGGTTATTAGGTTCTTTGAAAATTTGTTTTGATCTCTCCCCATCGGATGGTGCAAAAATGGGATCTTAATTACATCGAGAATACTCGAATACCCTTGATTAGCCGCCATAGCAATTTTGTGAACAGAAGGCATACATCCATACAATCAACACATGGGAGCAACAGTCCCATACACTTGTTCGAATGCAAAATTTAGTATTTTGAACTTTGGTTTGATTTGATTTGAATTTATTTGAATTATTTGAATTAAGTTTATTGTTAAGATTTGTCTCTTTTTTAAGAATTTTCAATTGGGATATGAAATTTAATGGATGTTCAGATTTTTCTATTTAATTTCAGATTTTTTATGGATTTTGAATTTGAATTTTTAGATTAGGAGATTTTCAAGATTTGAATTGATTAAGGCTTAGTGTCTTTTGATTTAGTGATTTTGTTTGGTTCCAATTGTGATCTTATTTAGAATTCATGTCATTTAAATGTCATTTTTAGTTAGGACTTCATTTTTTTTGTTTGAATTGAGGACCGATTCCACATTTGATTTTTTTTGGATTTGATTTGAGTTGATTTGGACTTTTTGATTTGAGCTTTTTTGTTCTTTTTGGGAATTCAATTTGATTTTAGATTGATTTTGGATTTCGATTTAAGTCGGATGAATTTGATTTGAATTTATTTGATTTGTTTTTTTTCTTTATTTTTTTGGAGGTTCAAGCTGTTATTATTATTTTTTGTCATGTTTTTTTGAGGTTTTCTGGACCTATTTAAAGTATTTCCAGAATTTTCTGTTTATTTCTTTTTTTATTGAGTTCATTTGATTATTTTGGTTATTTTCAATTTTTTTAAGTTCACTTTGGTGATGTTTTAATTATTTGAACATTTTTTTGGAATTAGAAATTTTATATTTGATTGGTTTGATTAAATTATTAGCATTTTCAAATTTATTTAATTATTATATTATATTTATTTATTTATTTACATTTCTTCAAGTCTATGGGACTTTCCATAAGCTCTAATGACAATAATGACATGCAAAATTCGAAATTCTATTTATTGGTAAATTTGAATGCAAATTACATGTGGGGGACATAAAATGTCATGTTCCTCGTGGATGAATTTTCGTTAGTCCTTGATGGACGTAGGATGATCTTTCCTTGGCATATTTCTCTCATTTTTAATTTAAGGAATTTTTTTGGCATGATCTCCCCTTAAATTGATGAGATATACCTCTCTTAGTAGGTGGAGTTTGATACTCCCTACGTCGGGAGAAGGATCGGTAAAAGATGGGAGCTTGCCCATTTCCCCGTCCGGGTTCAAACACGCCGAGTGCCCGTCCCTTGAGCTAGCCTATGTGAAATAGGCTAGCTCTTAGTTGATTTACATTTTTTTTTGTGCCCAATTTGGTTAAGATGTTTTTTTTTTGGGGGCCTCGATGGCTGGTTTGATCTTTTTGGAGGCTCTGGTAGCCTCGGAATTCTCTTGCAGAAATTAGCCCGGGAGGCCTTGGAATTTCTTACAGAATCTGGCCCTGGCGGCCTTGGTGATTCCGAGGGACATGGACCCTATCGGCCAAATGACATTTTTAATCATGACAAGCGGAGGTTCCCACGATCCGGATGATCCTGACCAGCAAGGGGCCCTGTTGGCCTTGGTGATCCTGATAGACATGGCCCCTGTTGGCCTTGACACACATGGCCCCTAGCGGCCAGCTTCTTGTTCAAGCCCAAATGGCCAAACACCAGCATCAACGTGTGGGGGCTGTTCCCCTCAGACTCTTCCTCCTTGAGTAGAGCCCACAACAGCAGTGAGTGGGGCTGTATCAGGAGCTTCTTTCATGGTCGCAAGGAGGTAGATGGGCAGGAGCGTCTGATAGAACCTATTCCCTTGGCGCAACAGCACAAGGACAACAGCATGATAGCATTAGAAGGGAGGATCAACAAACTCCTTGTCTTTCCCATGGACGCAGGTGCATGGCAGCAGCGGGAGGACATTTTCAGGAGGAGCATCAAGTGTAGCGGTAGACAGGAGAGAGAGATGGCAGCGTAGGCAGCAGGTAGGGCTGCTTCTTCCTTACTCTTCTCCTGTGGTCACAGCACGTAGGTGGGTATCTAACTCCTCCATTTTCTATATTCCTCCATGGGTGCCATCGTCAGCAGGTCTAGGAGGAAGAGGCGGTAACATCTGCAGCTGGCCTGGACAGAAACTGCAGCCAAGAAGGCCACATCCGACACCAACAACATCAGGTCTTCCTTCTATGGGCATTGGAGGCAGCAGCAGCACGGTCTTCCTTCGACAGCCACTGGATGGGTAGCAGCAACAGGGCTGGAGGAGTTGAGGACCGGAGGAGTTTTTGCCACAGCCTTCTTCATCTCCTCCTCGGATCCATCCCACCGTATGAAGAGGAGGCCATTCGAGAGTGTTTTCACCGTTTGACCCATAATTTGTTGAATTCAGATTGGATTTCCGATCTGACTTTAGTGTTGCTCAAGTTTGAGCTAGACGGAGAAGATGGTGATGTTTGACCATTATCGAGCCGTCATCCGGCTGGTCGGGCTTAATAAGGCTTTTTGGGCCCATTCGGCCCATTGGCCTAAATGTGATGAAAAGTGGGTCACACTTGCCTATTCAATTTTTCTTTATGTATTTTGACTGTGACTTGTTATTTTTTGGGTATCATTACATTTTTGGGGTGCCAATACATACTTAAGGGTCAATTGCATGGTAGGAAGCATGGGATACCGATCTGTATAGGTATTGGATTGGCTGGGCATTAACCTTTTCTTTTCCAGGTTGCTGACGTACTTGACATGGTTCACATTATGGAATATCTCTGTTTCGAAACTATTGGAGAGATCATTCTACTGGGTGATAAGCCTGGTATGCCAGATACTGTTAGTCATGGTTCACCAGATTGGATTTGGGTCGGGCCGGGTCATCCGACCTGGTTGGAAAACTGGGTGATCGGCCCGGTCTTGGGTGATCGGCCCGGTACCAACCCCATATCCGTGATTGGATCTGTGGCCCGACTAGGTTGATGCAATGGCTAGTTGGCTAGCTGTTGGTGCCCCCGCCCCTTAAGGCTGGGGGACCACCTCTTACCCCCACCCTTCTCTCCCCCTCTCTCAACTCTCTTTTTACTTTAAAACTACTTTTTTTGAAGTATTCAAATAGTGCATTTTCTATCTCTAAGTGCTCCTGAGTAGTTTATTTTTTGATTCATAGAAAAAAAATTTGTTTGATTGTGTTACTTACATATTCTTTAAGTCTTATCTTTATTTTTTAACTATCTAGCATAGTTGTCAAGGTGTCCAAGGTGTCCGATGGATATTTTGTAGCTTAGGTGTGGAAGTGTTTGCCTAGACGTTGCCTAGGCAATAAGGCAGGATGTGAAGCGGGAGAAGAATTGAAGTGATAAGTCTTACATGTCATAAATAATACAATATATAACAATTTAAAGTAAAGCTACAAAATGTAATAAAATTGAAAATTGACAACTATGGTTAATAGAAAATTTTGAATGAAAAACAAGAACATATCATGTATAAAAAAATTTAAACTCAGACAATGTAAAGTAAGTTGTCTTACCAAATGATATATATACATTTTAAACTGCTTTTCTTTATAAAAGCTTGCAAAATATTATTCACAATGCATGCAAAATACAAGCATAGAAGTAAATGAAGTAAATCCCTGACGGTGAGGCACAAACAAATAAAAAAGATTAAAAGTACATCAAAAGAGACAATTAACATCACCAAGTACATAATTAACTAGAGTACTTCAAACTTAAAACTTAAAAGATAAGAATATTCAAAGTTATTTAGCATCACCAACTCAAAGTTTAACGCCAAATACAGAATTTTCTAAGATCTCAATATCATGTGGATTTGCCTTCTCATTTGTGTTGTCTTTCTCATGTCTCTTTTCACGATGCATCTGTATCATCATTATCGTCATCTATATCATCATCTGGAAGCTCATTATCACTATCCTCATCTCTTTTTCTCTCATAGAATGTGATGCACTTGATTGTCTAATTACTCTGAGGTCTTCTATTTGAAGTGTCCATAACATCATCCACTTCTTTCTATGTGAGATTTTTCCCTTCATGAATTAAATCTGTATCGTCATTTGCCATCCACTCATTTCCCCAATCTAGATCATCAAAACAAATGGGATCATATATTTCAGGATCTTTTTTTCATGCTATGAATCTTTTATGGAGACGATGATTATATTGCACATAATACCAAATCATTCAACTGCTTATGTGGTTTCTCTTCTTAGTATGAAATTGAAAACAAAAATTAATACAAAATCATGAATTGAAAACTAAATCATTCAATGTAGATCATGTCATGTATCTTAATTTTAGAAAACATACAAATTCAAATGTACTCCAGTTTTGCTCGCAACCGGATGAATTACAACAAAGGTTTAAAATTTTTAATACAAAACTCTTCAACTTAAGTGTTTCTTTATCATATTGCGTCCAACAATCAGTTTTATTGACATAGAAACATAACATATATTTATTATCATACAAGTAATGTTAAACAAATTACAAACATAAAAAATAATTGAAGTCATGTTCTTACTTGAAAGTTTTTTATGACCCGACTTTTTAACGAATGAGATGAGATGCCAAATGTGCCTCTTGATTCCATATAGGTGAAAAGTTGTTCATCTATTTTTTTGTGAATCAGAATCTGCCATACTGCCATTATTCTCTCCATACAAGTATAAAAAGGAATTTTCCAACTTTGCAGTTAAATTTGAATATTTAATTTTAGTATTAAAGTAAAACTTATGATTTATGTGCCTCTTGATTCCATATAGGTGAAAAGTTGCTCATCTATTTTTTTGTGAATCAGAATCTGCCATACTGCCATTATTCTCTCCATACAAGTATAAAAAGGAATTTTCCAACTTTGCAGTTAAATTTGAATCTCCAATTTTAGTAGGAAAGTAAAACTTATGATTTAGAAAATACACAGTTAAATGTAGAGGGTGTTGCATTTCTACCTCTCATTGATGATCTACAATTTTTAATATGGGAGTATATTTTGTTTCATTTTCTGCAAAACTTTTCAACAATTTTTTATTTTGCACATTCAATTGCAGCATACAAATAGTTTATTGTTGTTTTTTCATCCCCATCTACAATCCTTAAAACTTGTAAATTAGGCTCACATACTATTTCTTTTATACTATGTTAAAATTTAACTTCGAGAAATAATAGAAGAAACATTTTTTTTCGTATGTTTGTCTTTGTCCACACACTTTTATGTCAAGTATCTGTAGAGAATAATCTTCTCAATCTTCTTTTTACAACATCATTATGTAATATCTCCAAGGTGAGAACAGATGTAGCAAATTGTGTTATCCTACATTTTACACGTTCTTTATCTTTTGTTTCGGTCTTCATGAAATCTAATAAACATGAATGATTATACATGTAGTTAGTTTTCTTTTTGGCTTTCATCTTTCCGATATCCTCCAATATTAAATCAAGATAGTGGGCTACAGGAGGTGTCCAAGACAAATGTTTTTTTTTTCATTAAACAAATTTTGTATGATGCATTGTCCATCACCATCTGGACCACATATTACTTGTCAACTTTGTCAACAATTTTATATGAAATATCATCAAGAATGATGGCACATCTTTGCGATTTGAGACATCTATAGACTTCAAAAAATAGGTTCTCTCTGGATAATTAAGCAAGAAGTTAACTAATTTTATTGTCTTCTATCAGTCTAACCGTCACACATTATGGTACAAGCATAAATTTTCTAACATTGTTCATACTCTAAACGCATTGTATTGGTTTTTTTAACAAAAGCATTCTCAAACTTTGATAATTAGGAGACATACAACCTAGTCTAGTTGGACCTATAGATTATTCAAACATGATTTCAAAACTTCTTAACTTTGCAGCATTAAAAGAAATGCTAGTTTTATTGAATCATGTGGCTGCCTGTTCTTCGAACAAGGCTTGTTTTTCTTTCTTTAATTTACTGTCCAAAGTGTTTTGATAGTTTTTCTCATTTCTTGCATCAACAAAGTCCTCAACAAATGTTCTTGTAAAAGCATCCATTGGGCTCTTATTTTTTATACTTTTATCGGGAAGGGGAACTAAAGATGTAGATGTAGCACTTCTTTTCTCTGAATGTTGTTTGTTGACCTCTTGAGCCTCTTCATCACTTTGAGAACACTTAGCTAGAGTATCTATTATTGTGGAACATGTTATTTTTCTTGTCTTATTTTTTTCAACTAAACAAGCATTTCATCGGCAATTTCCTTGGTCATTTTAATACATTTCTTGACATCATTGAACCCTCCAATCAATTGTCTTTTTTGTCTCTTGGATTCCACCATTTGTCATTAATCCACAAAATTCACATTGAACTATAATCGTGTATATGTCATTGAACCAATATGCATATTTCCAACTTGGACCACTTGACTTGACTTCTGTTTTTTCAACATTCATGTTAACGACCCAAACCTAGATTCCATTAAAAATCAAACACTGACTAAAAATAAAAGATTTGGTAAGTAAATGAGTAATTCAGCTAAGATAAATGTGAATGATCGGATAATAATAGAAAATTATATAAGAATTGATACCAGAATTTCTCATATTCAAATCTTATCATAATTGAGTCCGACAAGGGTCAACATGATTCCAAACATCAAATGATATATCCACTATATGTATAATATAGAAAATACTTGAAACAAAAACAACAAAGTTGAAAATCATTGATGCACCAGACATTCAAACTTGCAACTCCGTAGATATTGAAGCATAAGAAGTATAAAAGAATATTAAAAAGACTCTAATACATGTTACAAGGCTAACCTTGAAGGAGGAAATTAGAAAATATTGATGGAAGAATTATAAAAATCGAAAAAGTAAAAGCTAGGTTTTTTTGAAGGTGGAGGAGAATGATGACAAGGAGTTGGCACAATGAGGATAGGTGGAGGAGGAAAACAACTCCTCAAGTGTTGTTGAAGGCCTCTGGAAGCAACATCGGTGAGGAAGAAGACTTCGTCGGTCGAAGGCATTGTCGGTTTGCAACTCAGGGCTTCTGTTCCATCATGAGTAGAGTGACTAGGCAAAACGGGCCGTCAAGGGTGGGTTTCATGAGGGGTGGGTTTAAGTCACGATTCTTGACTTAAATCGGTTCAAGGTGGCTTCAAAGGAGCTGAGCCAGCGGTGGTTCACTGGGAATTGTTTCTCCAGGTGGTCTAAGGTGCTCATAAGGCCGACAAGCATGCATGTTGATCACTTGGGCAGCCAAGGTGCACACTTTTTTGGCTGCGTACTAGGCGACTACCCAACACTTCTTTGTTAAACTGCATTTATGCCTAGGTGCTTGCCTTGACAACTATGCTATCTAGTTTTTACATGTCTTCTTCAAGCTATGAGGCAAACTTCCGACGTGACCCAGAAAGATTTGGCTTGAGTATATTGCAATTTAATATCTATGGTAGAAAGGAAAGTTCAATGTAAATATTGTGAAAAAAATAATGCACGGGGGGCTCTCTGGTTGAAGCGTCACCTCGCTGGGACGAAGGACAACGTTGCACAGTGCACACAGACTTCACTGCCCAATTTTGCAAACATCTACAAGTATTGGAACAAGTAAAGGGAGATTCCAAGCAACATGAGGAGATCGTCTGAGAAGAAATTTCAGAACTTGCAAAGCATTTAATTCACATATATGGGACCGGATAGGAGCATCCAAAATTTTCATGGGACAAAGGTTTCATTGACGTTACATTGTCATTAATGTTTACTAAATCATGCCATGTATGAATGATATTAATGTTTAATCATTATTGTTACAAACTTATGACTTGATATGGATGATAGAAGCAAGATATAAGTCATTTGGGGATTAAGACATGTATCGCCACATTGAATGATTCATGGGCCAAGGTTCCGAAAGTAGGAGCGAACGTTGAAGTTGGAGGGGATTGAACACCCAGAAAGAAAAGGAAATTCATGATCTCATGATGACCCTGTAGGTCTCGCTAATCCCATCATCATATGCCTACGGCAAATACATTGTCATTACAATGACAATGAATAATTTATGAATATCAAGGAAAAATTAGATGGGCGACATCAAGATAACATATTGGTTAATGTTGGAAAAGGGTTGTATCACAAGTACATGATTGACACCATGACCAATGTTGGTAGGAGAGTGATCGAACATAATCTGAAGGACATATACAATACTTATCTTTCCATGAAGGTGGAAGATATCAAGAAATACGTCAATTTCTTTGAACATATTTGATAAGAAAGATGATGCAACTTGATGACGGGTGGTTGGACATGTTCGCAACCTTCATTTTTCAACCCTTAGTCTATACTTAATTTTTAAACTTTAAAATTTAAAACTTATGCATGATCTTCTTCTCAATAGGTATAACTAAAAGACAATGATCAAGATTCCAATATATTGTTACGTCGGAATTGTTTTTTGGAAGTCCATGGATGCATTTGGATATGCAAAAAGTGTAGCCTATTTGTTTGGATTAATCGACTAGGTAGTCAAATAGATAAGAGAGGATAAAGTTGTCCAAATAGCGATGGACAACACATTTACATATAAAGCATCTAAAGTAATGTTGTTAGTCAAGAGACTATGTTTGTATCGGACACCATGCTTCCCCCCTCTTCCTTAGATTCGATATTAGAAGATATATGTACGATCCCCAAATTGACTTTGTGGTTAAGGCAACCCAATTTATGTTATCTTTCTTCTACAATTATAAATTTATTCTGAACTTATTGAAGGTGCTCACGAAAGGCCGAGAGTTCCTATGGCTTGGTGCAATTAGGCTCGCCTCTCATTATATTTTCTTAGAGGCGTCCTCTTACTTAGATTATACTTTCACCAAGATGGGCAAGTTAGATTGTTAGGACTAAACTTTTGGATAAGAGGAAATGAAGGATTGTTAGAGGACATGTTATAGTGGAGACTGGAGATTTCTAGCAAATTGTAAATAAGATCATTCATATAGTGCAACCCTTAGGGCCCGTTTGGTCCTACGTAAAAGTAAAATAGGAAAAAATACTTTTCATTGTAACAAGTTTTCTGAGAAGTTATTATCGCTGTTATTTGGTTGCATGTAGGAACAATTTTGGGAAAACATGATAGGGATTGGTATTTCAACGTTATTTTTTACTTGGTCCTTTCTCATTTTATGATATCATAAATGCATAATATAAATTTTGATTGAGCTATTTTTTACGATTAGAATAATTTTAAAATATAATTAAATGTATTATAAAATAAATTCTTAGTTAGAAAGTATACTTTTTAAATTTATTAAATATGTGTAATAGAACATGTAAATTTATTTTTAATCATATTTAACAATACTATGTAGTTTATGCATAAACTAACTTAATTAAATTTATCAAGAATTATTAGGTTGCACAAAAAAGGAAAATTGATCAAATTTTTTTCAAAGTATTTAGTTTTTTTGTAGAAAAGTAAATCCAAATATCTCATTTGATTGGTTTGATATGATCTTCTTAAAAGTATTTTTTATCATTTGATTTTTTTTGTAAAATATTTTTTATATTTTATCTTCATAATTAGAAAGTTCTATTATAAGTACAGTTTTTTTAAAATAGTTTTAATATTTATATACTTTTACATTTTGAGATTAATTGATACTTTAATTATTATAATTTACTTCAATTTAAAATTTAGCTTGAAGTATATTATATACTAATAAATACTATTTAATTTAAATTTAATATTTTATTTACTAGCGATGTCCATTGTATGGTTGATGGAGAGAGAGAGGGGGGGCATTGCAATTGAAACTGCAAGCAGAAATATTGCAAGCAACGGGGCGTGGAAAACAGCATCCGGCAAATTGTTTCTGATGCCCAAATCAGAGGTTTTATAGGTCAATGGATATACTTTTCCTTTGACCGCACATTTAATTGCATCCAAATGAAGACTCTGCTTAACTTTTCCCGAAAAGATGTTACATGAGACATATTTTACAAGGAAACAAATGGACCCTTAGTCAAAGTTTTTATAGTAATAGATGAGGATAGGAAAGTAGACACAAGTTACCTCTATGATGCACTAAAACAAGTGAAAGAAGAAATTACAAAGACGATATCGGATGTTAACAAAGTGGTGAGATATTATTGATTGTTTGTGAGAATGAATTATCATCTAATACATGCAACATCGTAATATATACTTTTTTTTGTCATTAAGCTTAATCATGTATTTTTTAAAAAATCATATATTTTTAACATATTGTTATGCTCTCTATTGACATATATATGTTGTAAGGTCATTTTTTTAATTCTAGATATTGTTATAGTCCTTCAAGTCACTCAACGAAATTATAGATAGTGTGAAATCAGTGATCTATTGAACGCTTGAGGATGATGATCGAACAATTGTAATATGCAACAAGATGTATGATTATAAAATGAGAGTATTCTATTTTAGGATATCAAGAGTACAATGAGTAAGTATGATTAAGTCTTGATATGTACTATTCAATCTCTTTTTTGTAATTTAGATGGTTAACTTATTTTATTTATCTTCTAGCATATAATGATATCATGTAACTGACTGATGGATGGACCATGACAAGACACCAAAATCTAAAGACTTGGCGAACGTTGCAATAAGTGTCTTGAGCCAAGTCACATCGGCTTTCGGATGTGAAAAGAATTTATCAATGTTCAACCTAATTTATATAAAGTATAAGAATATGCTGACGTCAAGAATACTAAAGCTGTTGGTGTATTGTCATCATGACATGAGGTTGAAATTGAAAAACTTTGAGAGGATGAGGAAGAACAAGAATGAGAAAGAGGTTGAGAGTGGAAATGTCTAGATGGCGAAGTGAAACAGTGACTATACAAAATGCCAACATCTATTTGAACTAGATTTTTCGATGAGCAAAATGCGTTGCAAACTTGGGTGAACGATCGAGAAAATACGATGATGTACCTCTAGGCATTGTATTTCAAATTTTTGCTTTAGTGGCAATTAGACAAAAGATCAGACAATCTTTTTGCCGAAGTAAGAAATTTGAGGGTAAATGTATATATGTTGTAACTAAATTTTTGGATCTTGTAGATGAGATGTGATAAGACATGCCCAAGCCGAGTATCAAAGTTCAATACCAGATGTCAGAAGATTCGACATCCAAGAGTAGCAGTGGTGGGTTTGATGACAATGGAGCAACGGTCCCAAGCATGTATAGAATTGAGACAAAATCACAACTTCAGTCGATTTAGTTTATGTTAGAGGAATAGTACATGCATGCCACCCAATATGAAAACCATGATGTCTAGACACAAGGAGGAGAAAACATGCAATGCGATGGACGACAACATTGAGGGGTGTTGTCATATCGGGAGGTTCAGTCATCTCCAGACTTTTGGTTTCCTAATTATGACCAAGAGGGTTGGGATGACTCAACCTAATTATAGATTCTCATCGGACACTTCACCCACGGTGGATCTTGAGAATCTTAGAGCAATTGAGTGTCAGAGTGCAGAGTGGTATCAACAATTGTCAATTTACAGTTAAATGTACTATTTTCAAATGATTGGGCTGAGTATCTTCATTAAGATTTAAATAGAAATGAATAAATTCTTTCTAATTTTCTTTCATATTTTTTCAGAATTTTGGGTATGTTTTCTATTTTTTGCAATTTTTTGATTTTTATATTTTTTAATATTTAAAAATATTTTTTGACTCGGTAAGATGGGTTTGGAACCGGTCTGACCGGTCCAGTTTGGACCAGGCTGACCCAGCCCAACTGGCAACCGGGCCTTCTTAGGTTTGAATTGTTTGGTGCAGAAGCTAGAACTCAAGGTCTCGTGTCCCTAACTGCTCCCCTTGATATCAAACTGGATTTCTAAGAAAAGTGAATATTTTCCATTATATGCAACATGTAGCTAAATTCATGGCTTTCATACAACCAGCCTTATGCTGCTTCTATCAAATCCTTGGATTTCAAACTATGAGCTATGTTGGGTGTGCCCATCATAAAACTGCATCGTATTTGTCAAATTGTCTTAACTATTCTCTTACCAATATGAAATTTTTGTTAAGGTAACAAGTGACAGGCAGTGGTTACCATTGACAATCCAATTGTTGTTTTTTGGCTGTTGTGGATGTTTTTTTTTCGTGGATGTTTGTAGCCATTACCATTTTTTCACATGATGTCACTGGCCATTTGCTCTTAACTATTTTCCATTTTATGCCTGGGTTTCAGGCTTCAGAGCTCCACTCGTTGGTACAAATTTTTTTTTCCTGCTTGTTTGCATTCTGTATATGCTGCTATAGCTAGTAAATTTATTGTCACTGGGTGCTGAAGCTCTGATGGACAATTTTATTTTGTGCCTCTTTGATGCCAACAGAGTACGGGTTCCACCTCCAAGACGAGGAAGATCAAATTCATCTTATTCTAATTCACCGAGTCCCCCTCGCAAGGTTCAAAATTTTACATCACTCAGCATTACGGTGCATTTCTGTTACAGACTATGCTTTAAGAAATCATTTAATATGTATATATTTTTCTTACCACAGGGTGCCAGGAAGATCTCAAAAAGCCGTAGCCCTCGAAGGTACCTCTTTTTTCTTTACCTGTGAGGGGGTGACTTGATGGGTGGGTCAGTCTTCGCTATGTTGTGGTACGGTACCTTAGCCGAGTCTTTGCTATGCTGTGGTCCCTTCTAGTCTAATGTGTGGCGGTTGTTGGGGAACAAGTTTTAATGCGTATATCCTGCACGGTCTCAGTTGCAGTGTGTAGATATGATGTATTGATGCAGGTCTGAGGTCTCTAAGATCATGCAATTCCGTAGCCAGCGTGCCTACTTGGGATAGCACCAAGCTCTTCAATTTTTGGTATCATGGAGACCAAGGAAGGTGGGGTCGGGAGTCGGGACTGGGTCGGTTTGGCCGCAAACTGACCCAGGTCGGGACTGGGTCGGCCCGAGTCGCAAAAAATAATAATAAAAAATTAAAAATGGAGTCGGGGTCTTGGGGTCACGACCCGAGTCGTGATCCGGCGAACCATGATGGAGACTACTAGAAAAGTAATTTTTTTGCATGCACCCGAGATGACTACTCCCTACTCAAGGAACAATTCCGCATTATTTATTATTTGGGATTTGACGGGTGGGTAATTTGGAATTTCTCTCGTTTGTATCTTAATGTGGAGAAGAAGGGCTCTCGGTGCGTGCCTCTGGGGAGCGGGGAGTTTAAATAGTCGTCACTTTGTGATTTGGCATCCATGCTTATTTATGTATGTGTGCGCGTATATATAATATGTGCAAGATCCCACCTTCTAACATTCGTCTGCTTTTTTCTGCTGCAGGCCTGCACGAGGAAGAAGCAGCAGTAACAGCGCTAGTAGTAGCTCACCCCCGCGGAGGCCTCACTGATTACGCAGGGCTGCAACAGGCAAGCCTTCTCTCTCTCTCTCCATATTCTGTTGCTTTTGGAGCATCCCGTTGGTGAAAGAGCAACTTGTCAAACGTCGGACGAAGCACCGCACTTCACAGGGACTCTATCTGGGTGGAACTCAAGTGTTCATTTTATGCCTTAGAGAATGATTTGTTCAACTTTCTACATGCTTTTATTTGCAATGAGAAGCTCCCAGGTTTTCTTGTAAACCATGTTTTTACTGCTGTAGAATCTTGTGGTTTGTAACCAACTTTCTAGGATCTGAGGCTTTTCTTACGGTACGATGCTGTTGGTTGTGCGTACATCTGATCGTAGGGCAACTATATTTCTTTTCTCGCACATGGTTTGTTTGGATGCTCAGCATACTTGGCTACCAAGTGAAATGTGTATGTGCAATGCTGCCTTGGAATTGATACTATACCAGCTGCAGCGTGCCATCTCTCCTTCATCATTCCTTGGAAGCCGCTGGGAGAAAGCACGCAGTCTAGATCAAGGAGGGCTGGAGTGTGGGCCGTGACTCCGTCCGATTTTATCTTTTTATTATGTTTTTGAAAATTAAAAAAATGAAAGCGTTAGAAGATTTCAAAAAAAAATGAAAAATAGGATATGTAACGATGGAGATATTTCTATTTTTTGCATAAATTTTATGAATTTTTGCGACATTATATTATGTACTAGTAATCGTTTCACTTTACGGTTTACGTAAATTTGACAAATGTAATATTTATGTTGATAAATATTATATTTTGGAGTTTCTTCTGTAACGATTGTAATGTCGTTATTAGATCTTAAACAGGGAGAAGACAGTTAATCAAAGTAAATAAAGAAAAGAACAAATGAGAAGATTAGATTAAAATAATTTTAAAAATAATTAAGATATCAATATTCACCAAATCAAGTTTTGGATGGGTGGGAATTAGTTTTAAAATTTAAAATTTATGAGGGTAAGCACGAAGAGGGGAGGGGAGGGGTGGGATGAAGGGTCTCCCTGGCCCCCAAAGGGAAGGGGGGGGGAGGTATCAAAACTCCCTTTGCTTGCCCTCACGGGTCGTGGTAGATAAAAAATTAATAAAAAAATTTAATTTTAAATTAACAATTGGATCGGAGTTGTCAGGTCGGTCGGTTCAAAAATTGACAAAGTCGGCTGACTCAACTGACCGAGTCGCCGACTCGGCGGACTTCCTCCGCCCTGCAACACCCCGTGCCTCTCTAATATGCTCCGCACGCTAATTTCCAAGTTCCGGCCACTGTCGTCCTCATCCCCCTCCCCTCCATCCTCCTTGTCCCACGGGAGGAACCCCGTCACCACTGTTTCCCCTCTCCTACGCCCCCGCCAACCAAGTCGACAATCGAACGTGTAGTAATCTTCAGAACCTCTGTTTTCTCGTCGGCACCATTTGGTCTCTTCTGCCTCCCGATCGCTCTTCTCTCCCCTCTCTTTATCTCTTCCTTCTACGGCTTCCATGCTTCTGAGCTCGGACCATCACAGACTGAGCTGCTACTCTGTAAAAAAAGAATGATGTCGGCCAGCCTTCACCGTGCTGGGTTGCAACGAGAACTGCGAGGAGAAGAACCTATGCGGCCGTCGATAACGATGACATATGCCCGGTAGGTAGTGCCACCGGCGGTCACAGGGCGGAGGCTCTCCATGGAACCTTTTTTTTTTTGAAAGAAAGAGAGAGAGACAAACTAGTTAACCTGGAATCGCTTTACAAACTTGCTCCCTCGCAGCAGAAGGAAGAGGGGATGGACGGATATACGCAGGAGCAAATAAGACCCATTTTGCTAATAAATGGGCCGTAGCATTGCTGGATCTAGGGAAAAATAAAAGATTAAAACCTGCATTACAAAGTAATGACTGACATCGAATGATGAGATCTTGAGCTTTCCATAACATAGGTCCCCGCAGCAGAATGGCATCGATGACTGCTTTAGCATCGCTGTGAATAACTGAAACGTTACCCACACTCTTTGCCCAAGAGCAGGCTTCAAGAATGCCTTCAGCTCCTAGAATACGAGGATCTTTGAAATTGGATCTCTTATGTACACTTTCACGATAAAAAATTGTATTAAAATAAAAAGTAAACCAACTCATGACATAAAATTATCATGTTTGGAGGGATGTGATTACAAAAAAGAGTGACCAAATAAAGTGGGGGACCACAAGAAAAAAGAAAGAGGTGAGACCCTCTTTTTTGTTTAAGAAGAAAATCACTTTCAAAACATAAAATTGTCATGGTTGTCAAACACCTCTTTTAACAAGTTTTCTTACAATTTTTAAAAATTAAAATAAAAACCTCAATTATCATGCAACCAAACACCCCATTAGCTCTCCATGGAACCCACCTTCACGTTGGTTGTTTTGGGGCATTTTGATAGGCAGTTTTGGGATTCTCCCCCAAGCTGTTGAGGGCAACGGACGGACATATAATAAAGGATATTTGGGAAATTAGACCTCCGGTTAAAGTGATTTCGAAAACGGGCCGGTGGTTCTCGTGAATGGATTTATAGTTAATTAATTCACCCAGAAATTTTGATCTTCGTAAATTTGCGCCACCCAGCAGAAGGTTTTTCTCAGATTTCTAATTTTGACATAACCGTTGGTCGGATATCTAAATCTATTTCTCTGATGAAATTACAGGGAGTTATATCTAGTTTTTGCATATCTTCACGGACGCCAAGCTAAGATGACCTGATGAAAAGGAGAAGCATCAAACTTCTCCGTATAAACGTAGAACTGGAAAATCCCGTTATCATCTTGCATGCAAGAGGTTGCTCGATAGTCAATCATCATATTATTAGGACACGAAGCGTAGCCAATCAGAGCCCATAGGTGCTGTTTGGTATCATATAAAATTTTGAAAATAAACTTAGGTTAAGTGCTATTTGGTACGGGGATAACTCAGGAATAAACTTGGGTTATCCTCGAAATTTAAGAGATAATCTAAGTTTGTTTCTAAAATCTTATGGTACCAAACAGGCCATTAAAGATGAGCAAGGTTAATGACAACTCAGTGCATGTCAACTAGTGAAGTAAATAGGGTTGTTCATGGCCATCGGTATGTTATTTATTTAGAAAATTAACATCGGTCCGAAAATAGTTTCGAGAGAGATTGAATCGAACCAAACCAATAAAATTACATCGGTCCGAAAAACCGACCGGTCGACCCCTCGAACCGAACGGAATCAAAATGACTATTTCGGTTTGGTTCCATTTACCGATTTACCTGATTCACGTGACACCCCCGGAAGTAAATACAACATAGATCAACCGTCAGCTTACCTTCTAGGTTCAACCATTCAATGAACTAAAACTGTTTCATCTTTTGCCTTACTTAATTCTTATTAGTATTCATTTCTTGCACGATATTAGATGTATAATTACAGATGTAGTAGAGAAGAGAACGACCGGAATGGATTCAACGGTTCATTCTATCAAAGGAATGGATTCATTCAACCATAAAAGTATAGCATATGCAATAAGTTCTCTGAAGAAAGTTTTCACGCGGCTCAACCAATTATTGAGCTCGTCTAACATAAATATTGACACTGATCGAGAACAGTTTGATGATACAAACAAATGGCCCGACGAAGAATAAGTAAAAGAAAGAAAGAAAGATAAACAAGTCATCTGACGAGTCAAATAGTAATCGGTTAAACACTTGTATATGCGTATATAACAACATAAAACCTTGGCGGATCAAAATTGTTATAAATTGTGTAAATCTGGTCATCGTAGGCCTACCACGGAGAGAAGTAAGAACCCCGCTGCTGCGGCCGAGCATGCCATGAATATCTTCAACATGTAAGAACGGTATACGAAGGCAATCCCCAGAGCTGCACTTTGGAGCTCCGGCATAAAAATTTGATCGCTGCCCCAGTTTTCCACACCCAAATGAGGTGCAACGACTAGCGCTGCTTTTTGAATCTTCTTATGAATCTCATCTACCACAAAGTTGCCTCGGGAGAACACGAGTCACAAGATAAATAAAGCCAAACAGAGCCCTTTTTGGAAGTCAGAAACGGTCGGCTAGAGAGCTGCAGTGTTGTAGACTGCACCGGCCACGAGTAGGGGAACCGAAAAGCTGTATACAAAGGAATGAGTGAACGGGTTCATCTCATAGGCCTTCCCCAACGATCTGCAACTCTGTGAAAGCAAAATGAGTGGGACATGTTACTGATACAAGCAGTTTTGTGACATGAAGTACATGGGTCTTTCTACTGCTTTGAGCATCAAGGTAGTGCAAAGAATAGATGTATTTCAATGCCGGGAAATAGACAGTAACTTCTTTCATAAATCAAATGTATACAGCAAGGGGAAATTAGAGCCTAACCTTAAAATGTCGCCACAGTATTGCCAGACAGCATAGTAAGATAACTTTTCTTATCCATCGCCTGCTAGGAGAGCAAATCCTGTAAGAACTAGCAGTCCTTGATGGTCCATTACTCACAATACTGTCATCTTCCTTCTTTCCCGATAATGACAAAAACTGCACTCTACAAGCTGCTTTTTCTGCGGCCAATGCAGCCATTACTAAAGTTGCCGGTAAGATAACAAAACAAAGGTGTGGCAATACAATAACCATCACATCAGGTGATCCTATGTATGATTTATGGGTGTAAACTTTAGCATCCCAGCCTTTGTGTGTCATGTAACCTATGTGGCCAGACTTGGTAAAAATATGGCCAGAAAACCAAGGGAAGAAAGTCAGATACAACAAATAAACCAACAGACTAAACCATATGAGTGTCAGCTTGGAAAACTCTGCCAAGACCCATACTGATCCATGTAGGCAAAGCTTACGAATTTTTCTCTCATAGAAATAGTGAACAATGCTCATATATGTAAAGAGAGTCCTAGAATATATGAGAAAAACTCGAGGAACGAGCAGCATTCCAAAGAGAAGCAGAAGAATGAACCAGAGAATTGGCTGATACACGGAGGCCCACCGGACACCCATCACTAGAAACTCCTTCCACTTCCAATCAACTTTTGCTATCAAACCATTCACAGAGAATGGTCTCAAGTCACTAAAACTAGACCTTCCTCTAATGTCAATTGCCTCTATCTGTATCCAATACCGAACAGGGGAGGGGTTTGCAAATGCCCTCCAATTCCAAGGGGCAACATACAGGTCACCCCTGGTCTCATTATGTTGTTCCTTTTTCATTGCCGAATCTAATACCAAACTGAGTTTCCCAGGCCTGGAATCATAAATTTTCACAAAAACTGAAACAATGTCAGTGGCAGAGAAAACCAAAGCCCTGACCACATTGTAGGAAAGGATCATGCTGCCAGTCTGACAATTATAATCATGGCTAGATGAAATCCTCTGCATGAACTGAGAGTCTACAGGAAACGTGGGCAGTATAATTGTCCTTTGAGATCCTGAAACAAAATCAACATCCACAAATGAGACATGTCCAGCATCAATTGCCAGAATTCTCATGTGCCTATTCTTCCTCCAGTCACCCATTTCCCACTCCCAAAATTCTTCAGAAGGCTTAGCATCTAAATAACAATTTCCATTGCTCGTGTAACTAATTACTGATTTTTCATGAATGTTCAACTGGTAAAACTTCCCTGAAGATAGAAAACGATGACCCAAATAGTGATGACGCTTTATGTTTTTGCCAAACTTAGTGTGAAGGTGCCCGCATAGATATGCTGACAAAGAATGCTTTAAGAAAATATCCTCCAGACTCTTGCCAGACTCTGTAACTGTTGAAAATGACAGTGGAAAATGGCCAAAAGAAATTTTTGTCACAGGAAATTCTGTTCTCTCCAAATCCCACTGTGAGAGCTCGAGATCAATATCGCTAAGAAGTTGGTCTGTTGGATGCCCAAATAAATTAGTTGGCCCACGCAGACCTACTTCCATTGTGCTGTCAAAGCCAACAAAAAGATGATTCCTTCCATTTTTCTGCATATGTTGGTTCATATGATTAGTACAAAGGACAGATCATTTTAATAAAAACTATAAAAATCAAGCGAACAAGCCTCTCACAGTGATTACATCAGAGAAGTTATGTACCCAAAGAGCGTGATAGCAGTATTCACGGGATGGAAACATGTTAGAGGTTAGTGTAATACTTTTATCCCTAAATAAGTGCTTCACTAAAAGCGAACTAGTACTCATCTGCCGTGACAGGAATAGACAGCATATGAAGGAAGCAAAATGCATATGCCAAAAACTTGAGTTTAGGAGTACCATCGAGGAAAAAAATTAACCTGTAAAGTGACACTGTGAACATTTCCTTTTCGTCCAACTCCTGCATTAATGCTATATTTCTCATAGAAATCGTAAGAACCCCCAGGTTCAGGTACCCCAAATTTATCATGATTCCCCCTCAGATCATAGAAGATTTCCTTGTCAAGCCCACTCTTCTCTATGGCATCTGTCATTACCTTTTGATACTCTGTCCACTCTACCTCATTTTGCATCATGGTAAGTAGATCTTTGCTTTTCCCGTCTGAAAGAGTAGATGATTCAGTTACATGATAAAAAAGCAACAAAATGTAAAATATTTTAGCACAAACATATAATTATGCATTTATTATCTACTAATAATAATGCAGGTATGTCCTCTAAAATATACAGAGGTTCAGATAGGTGTATACACACATACATATTCATTTACCCATAAGATACACTATATGGGTACTAAAACAGAATAGAGTTAGACACAACAGAATAGAGTTAGACACATTATTTTCACAGAATGAACTGAGTTCTATATAAAACCTGCAATTTCCTGCACTCCAGAAAATAAGCTAATTAGATGCAGAGTTTAAGAAAGACCTTAAAGAAACTTCAATAATATTTGGTTCATGAGACAATCAAATGAACCACCTCACAGAAGTGAAGTACACTACTTCGAGAAGAAAATGTAAGATACAATACTATTGGTAAATCCAGGCAGTTGTCCAGCTTAATAATGCCAGTATAACAAACAAGAAGTGAAATTTTCACTTTTTTTGCCTTCATTGTACAAAGACACTTTGGAAAGCCTGCAGCGCATAGAAGACATAAGAAAGGTCTGCAGACATCACATTGTTCCATTTGGTTGTTTTTCATGTTTGTCAGTGCAGATGTTGGGAGACCACGACTACATAGTACCATGGTATGTCTGAAATCACTATATCATGCATGAAATATAATTTCGATAGCAAAGTTGCTACGATGACTGGTTCACAACAGTTTATGAAGGTACTTAAAAAGGTGACTAGAATTTGCATAACGTTAAAAAGAATGGAAAGATTCATGACAACGAACAAAGGTTGAAAAAAGAAGTGTAGACAGGGTGCTCAGTGATTGACAAATCCTCTTAAGCCCCAAAGGTGCTTGTATGAAATTTCTTTGTGCAGTACACTTTAGCCTTGAAATACAAAGAAGATAACATGTGCAGCAGAGGATGACAGGTGAAAATTTTAAGGTGGATATGTTTCAGTATAATAGCAACTAATAAATTATTATGTTATAGGTATGGGTAACTGTTGAAACTGAAAAAAAGAAAAAAAAAAGAAAAAAGTGGGCCGCACAGCAATCACGTGCGGCATGCGCGCGTGTGCGCGCAATGCACGTTGCCCACCCGAACACCCCCGGTCAAACGGGGGGAAAAGGCAGAAAGAAAAAAAAAAGAAAAAAATGCCACGCTGGCCAGCCGCCAGCGTGCGCGCGCGCACCACCCCCGGTCAAACCGGGGGTAGTTTTGGTCAAACAGACCATAGACTTGATCAACCAGCCTCCCCATGATCCCCATGTCCAGGGAGTGGCCCCACTACTTGGATCCGGTCACCCCAAGGTGACTTTACCACCATGTTTGACTTCCGGTCAAACAAAAGCATAAAAGAGAGAGAAAAGGAGGTTAAACTCACCCCCGAATCGGGTAACCCCCCACTATTCCGAAAATGGAGATAATGGGGGTGATTTTTGTGACCATTTTACCCCTTCAAGATCTCCTATAAATAGCCCCCAATGGCCATACGTACATGGAGTTGGGCATGGGGTTGGAGAGTGGTTGGAAGGTGAGAAGATTGGGAGGAGAGAGATTTCCCAAGAGAGAGGAAGTCTATTCTTCAAAGCAAGTCCCGATTTTCTTCGAATTGGCTTTTGGCCGTTCGAAAAAGAAGGAAGGGTTTTGCCCGACCTCCAAAAAAAAAAAGTTCCAATCACCTCGAAACGGCTTTTGGCCATTCGAGAAGGGAGTAAGGGTTTCGCCCGACCTCCAAAGTCCAATCGATCCCGATCCTATCTCGTTTCGCGAGAGGGATCGAGTAGCCCGCATTTAAAAAATGCGAACTTAAGCTACTCGGGATCAAATTGAAAAACCCAAATCGGTCAAACCGAAGTGCCGGTCAAACCGAACGGGAATTCAAAGTGAAAACCCAAATCGGTAAAACCGAAATGCCGGTCAAACCGAACGGGAATTCAACATGAAAACCCAAATCGGTCAAACCGAAATGCCGGTCAAACCGAACGGGAATTCAAATCAGAAAACCCAAATCGGTCAAGCCGAAATGCCGGTCAAACCGAACGGGAATTCAAATAGAAAACCCAAATCGGTCAAACCGAAATGCCGGTCAAACCGAACGGGAATTCAAATAGAAAACCCAAATCGGTCAAACCGAAATGCCGGTCAAACCGAACGGGAATTCAAATTGAAAACCCAAATCGGTCAAACCGAAATGTCGGTCAAACCGAACGGGAATTCAAATCGAAAACCCAAATCGGTCAAACCGAAATGCCGGTCAAACCGAAATGCCGGTCAAACCGAACGGGAATTCAAAAAGAAAACCCAAATCGGTCAAACCGAAATGCCGGTCAAACCGAACGGGAATTCTAAAAGAAAACCCAAGTCGGTCAAACCGAAATGCCGGTCAAACCGAACGGGAATTCAAATCGAAAACCCAAATCGGTCAAACCGAAATGCCGATCAAACCGAACGGGAATTCTAAATGAAAACCCAAATCGGTCAAACCGAAATGTCGGTCAAACCGAACGGGAATTCAAATCGAAAACCCAAATCGGTCAAACCGAAATGCCGGTCAAACCGAACGGGAATTCAAATCAGAAAACCCAAATCGGTCAAGCCGAAATGCCGGTCAAACCGAACGGGAATTCAAATAGAAAACCCAAATCGGTCAAACCGAAATGCCGGTCAAACCGAACGGGAATTCAAATAGAAAACCCAAATCGGTCAAACCGAAATGCCGGTCAAACCGAACGGGAATTCAAATTGAAAACCCAAATCGGTCAAACCGAAATGTCGGTCAAACCGAACGGGAATTCAAATCGAAAACCCAAATCGGTCAAACCGAAATGCCGGTCAAACCGAACGGGAATTCAAAAAGAAAACCCAAATCGGTCAAACCGAAATGCCGGTCAAACCGAACGGGAATTCTAAAAGAAAACCCAAGTCGGTCAAACCGAAATGCCGGTCAAACCGAACGGGAATTCAAATCGAAAACCCAAATCGGTCAAACCGAAATGCCGATCAAACCGAACGGGAATTCTAAATGAAAACCCAAATCGGTCAAACCGAAATGTCGGTCAAACCGAACGGGAATTCAAATCGAAAACCCAAATCGGTCAAACCGAAATGCCGGTCAAACCGAACGGGAATTCAAAAAGAAAACCCAAATCGGTCAAACCGAAATGCCGGTCAAACCGAACGGGAATTCTAAAAGAAAACCCAAGTCGGTCAAACCGAAATGCCGGTCAAACCGAACGGGAATTCTAAAAGAAAACCCAAATCGGTAAAACCGAAATGCCGGTCAAACCGAACGGGAAATCAAGGTGAAATCCCAAATCGGTAAAACCGAAATGTCGGCAAACCCGAACAAGCTCCAAGAAATGCCGCATATCAAATGCAATCAAGCCATTCTTGGATATATGAAGACAATCTGGTTCGGTAAGGCCGAAATGCCGAAAAGGCCGAAACTCAGATCGGTAAAGCCGAAATATCGGCAAACCCGAACATGCTCCAAGAAATGCCGCATATCAAATGCAATCAAGCCATTCTTGGATATACGAAGAAAATCTGGTTCAGTAAGGCCGAAATGCCGAAAAGGCCGAAACTTAGATCGGTAAAGCCGAAATATCGGCAAACCCGAACATGCTCCAGAAATGCCGCATATCAAATGCAATCAAGCCATTCTTGGATATACGAAGACAATCTGGTTCGGTAAGGCCGAAATGCCGAAAAGGCCGAAACCCAGATCGGTAAAGTCGAAATATCGGCAAACCCGAACATGCTCCAAGAAATGCCGCATACCAAATGCAATCAAGCCATTCTTGGATATACGAAGACAATCTGGTTCGGTAAGGCCGAAATGCCGAAAAGGCCGAAACCCAGATCGGTAAAGCCAAAATGTCGGCAAACCCGAACAAGCTCCAGAAATGCCGCATATCAAATGCAATCAAGCCATTCTTGGACACATGAAGACAATCTGGTTCGGTAATGCCAAAATACCGAAAAAAACCGAAATCCAGATCGGTAAAGCTGAAATGTCAGCAAAACCGAAGAAGCTCCAAAAATGTTGCATATCAAATGCAATCAAGTCATTCTTGGACATACGAAGAAAATTTGGTTCGGTAAAACCGAAATACCGGCAAAGCCGAAACACAAATCGGTAAAGCCGAAGTGCTGGTCAAATCGAACAAACTTTGACATGTGTTGAGGAACAAAGGCTCGAATGCCCCCTCATTTATTGTACTTCCATGTACTCCAATCGACATGAAATAAATTCAAGTTCGATTGACCCGATGTGTCATCCAAAGATGACATCTAATCCCCATGGACTTTGAGAGGTGGATAAAAATCAACTCAAAATTGTCTAAGTCAACAAATGACCAAAGACATAAACAAAAAACAAATCGAATCAAATCTTAAATCAAGAAGAAAATCAATGAACCCAAACTTAAAAGTTTGAATTATGTTCAACCAAATTCCACCTCGTAAGGCCATGGGGATATGTCTTCCAGCTTTGTGTTTATGTGGATGAATGACTTCAGTTCAACAGGTTGCTGTGACGGTTAATCAAGGGTTTTCGAGTGTTTTCTCGATGTAATTAACACTGGAATATCGCAAGTCCGGTGGAGAGAGGTCAAATTTTATTTTCAAAGAACTCATAAAACCTCACAAATCAAATTTGTGGTTCAGATCATCTAAGTAGTGGGTGATACCCATATCGACGCTTAGCAAATCTGTGGAACCATCGGTGTTCCTATAAAATAATACCACATCAAATTAGCCAATACTCCTATGAATACCACATATTTTCATAGTAGTCAATGCTAGCCTAAAGCAAAAAGAATTTTCCAACCAAAAAGAGAGGAAAATTCGAGGTTCCAACAAATGGCACGCCCGGTGGGACCTCTCTCTCCCTTCATCTTTCCGTCACAGCAACTCAGTGAAGTCATAAATCCACCAAATTCTTATATAACTTTTCATCCCTTTAGTCTGTCTTTGTTCTTTCAGGAAGGAAGACTCAAAGCACCAAGCAATGGAAAAGGGAGACGAAGATCTTCTTCTCGGAAGACTACGTCATCAACTGCGACAGGGGGCACCTTGATGTACCCTTGACGTACAGGGCATTTCCCCTCAGTTATCCGGCGAGCGGACCATCTCGGGGTTGATCTTGCCACCCCAACAACTGAAGACTCAACCCTGAGTCCTTATGAAGCATTCATCACCACCACTAAGGCAATGGAGCCCATGCTCCCCATCCTTACTAAGGTAGATGTGGCGCCAACATCGGTGCCTGTGACTATCGACCAAGTGTCGGTTGTCCATGCACAATCAGAAAGGGCCCAACCAAACTTGAAGCCTGCAATGCCAACCTTGCAACATGTTCGCCCCATGAAAGAGGTTGATGAAGTCAAACCCGTTATCGGGTCATATGCCAGCATGGCACGTCGAACAAGGAAGAACTCCTCGACATTCAAAAAAAAGGATGGCCTATCATTGGTCCAACTGCTGATGGCAAGAAACAAATCCCATGCCCGTTTGGCTACTACACAGATTTAAAGGTTTATTTTGTGATGACACCTTGGCTGAGGAATCATTTCCTGAAGATGAAGACCGGTCGATTTCCATATTGACCAAAAGTCACTATCGGGCATTTCAAGCCCACTATGCCAACTTTGTGAGGGACATCACACCACCACTTTCCAACAGGCTTGTCCCGTTGGAGAGAATCAATGAAGATAGATCCGTTATCGGGTCCCATGTCACTGCTACTCTTCGGGCGAGAAAGAACTCATCGGCCTTTAAAAAGACCAAGATGGACTCGGCACGAGTCCAACAAGCTAAGGCGGAGAACAAATCTCCTGGCCATCCTGTTGTCTCAATGGGTCCATCACATGCCCATTATGCAAGGACGACTCAGCCAGGGAACCACTCCCTGAAGAAGAAGACCGGTCGGTATCTGAATCGATCAAAAGTCATTAAGGGGAGTGTAGAAAGAAGCTCTCCTGTCTCCTGAATTGTCTTTCTGACTGGGGGCAAATCATGTGCCCAGAGGGCATCAAATTGTTTAAGGGGGAACCACTCCCCAAAATTCAAGCAAGTCTGGGTTCCCAAAACTCAAGTGCATCACGTGGTTGCGAAATCAACCACCCCGGTGTATACCGAGCTGTTCAAAGGGGGAACCACTCCCCCAAATTCAAGCAAATCTGGGTTTCCAAAACCCAAGCACATCACATTGTTGTTGATGCACTTCAATCGACAATGGGTCATCGATTGGTCAGACCCTGAAATCGACCACCTCGGTGCATGGGTCAAAGAATCACTTCTTTAAACCTACCACCACCACAAAAGAATAACAACCCTAGGGGGTATCTGTTTTCAAACGCCTCTCCTTCTCAGAGGAGCCTGCGGCAAAAATGCCACACCGGGGGCATGTAGCAAGATGACAATCTTCGCATGCTACACATTAAGTTCCAATAACCGGTCCGAGAATGTCAGGGAGGCTTCGAGACAGCCAGCCCGAGTAGGTCCGGGTACACGACAGCAAGTGGCTTTGGCACAACAAAATCTTCCGGTTGATCTTTTTCAACAAGAAGAGCAAGGGGAAACACGTCATCAAGACCCCCCTATGAAAGTCGAAGCCACACCTCCCATGCTCAGCTTGGCTGAGCTATGGAGGGAAAATCAAGAGCTTAGGGCTCTTGTCATGAGTTTGAAAGGGTTGCAGTCTCAACCTGCACCTCAACCTGGGCTAGTTGACATACATAAGGTCACCCAAGGGAGGCATCCGGAACAACCGACGCTCCCTCTACCAAATCAACAACCTGCTCCTCAGTTCCAAAACAAGCCAGAAGGCAATGATGATTGAGCAAATTGTGGATGCCAAGTTGGCAGAACATGACGATGGTATGACGACCATGGACTTGTATCGGACTCCCTACCGCGTCCACCGTCAGTTCAAATGGCTGCCATCAGAGGTGACAAAAGTTCCAAAATGTCCTAGATTTGATGGACAAGGGTCACCTAAAGAACATCTAGCAATGTATGTGACTCATATGGGCAAGTTAGCCCTAGAAGAGTCCTATCTACTTTGCTACTTTTCTACCACTCTCACAGGTCCTACCTTCGAGTGGTACTCTAAGTTGAAGCCCAACTTAGTCATGGGTTGGGAAGATATGCAGCGCAAGTTCATCGAGCGCTTCAAGCTAATTGAGAGGCCAGTACCACTGGTGGAATTGACCTCTCTCTGTCAATGCAAGGATGAAATTATCGTTGACTTCATCAAAAGACGACGGAATCTCAGCATGAAATGCCCTAATCCGTCGGCAAATGAAGAGGTTGTAGGACTATGCAAAAGGGGCTTATGCCCTGAAATCTTTGAAAAGCTCCTAATAGCCAACATTCAGACATTCGACAGGCTAAACTGAGTCGTGTCTGAATAGGAAATGTTCTATGCGGGCAACCCTACAAAGGACCGCGAAAGAGAAAGCCTTCATGTCCTTATGTAAGGACATTCACATGGTTGACTGCACACCGGGGGCAAGCACAAGCCGCAATGGGGCAACCTTTCATGTCCCCCTCCAAAGCCAAGAAGCCCGCTCCATGAAGGAATAGTCTTCCTCTGGCCGAGGAAATGAATCCTTTACATGGGAGCACACTAAAAGGCTTTTAATGTCTATATCAGAGAAAATCTGATCAGCTTGCCTCAGCTTAAGCAGCCAGCCGAGGTTTATAAATTTGATGACCCAAACTTCGGTGTATACCACTGCAGGTTGGGTCACCCTGCTGAAGACTACTATTTGTCTACGAACATAGCGTAAAAATTTGATCAAGGAAGCTACAATCGACATGGGATAGAACATGGTTAATCCTTCGCAATCACATGTCAATCCAAAACCACAACAAAACATCACGGTCAATGTGATTAGTGGTCAAGCTTCCCCTGCATGGTGACGGGGACCACAGGCCATTGAAGACCTTCCTCACATCAACCTCAACCATTGAAGGATATTGACGAGGCTAAACCCGTCACCGGGTCAAATGCTACCATCACATTACGGGTAAGGAAGAACCTCCCTGCCCTTCAAAAAAATTAAGGCCGGCCTATTGCAGGTTCAACTAGCAAAGACAAAGGAATAAATCCTCTTCCCATCTTGTTACTAGAGCGGATCTACTGAAGACCCGTTTATCAAGATACCCCAGTCAGGGAATCACTCCTTGGAATTGAAGGCCAATCGGTTGCTGAACCGATCAAAAGCCACCATTGGATGTGCAAGGGAGAGATCCCTCATTTCATCTACTATCATCTTGGGTAAGAATAAATCTTTAACCCAGGGGGCACCAAGCCGGACAGGAACAAATCCCCAATATTGGACGTCAGTCAGTATAAGGGGGAACCAATCCCCGAAAGTCAAGCAAATATGGGTTCCTAACACCCAGATTCGTCACGATATTGAAGATTCAACACAACACATAGGGGGAAACCCTGTTTTAAACTTTGTCTGAACAACTACTCTCTCCAGAGTTGTCTAAAAGAATGTCAAGGCAAAATGCTGAATTCAACGCGGCCAGGGGAGCCCAATAACCCGAGAAGCCCAAACAAGCATGCAAGCCACCTCGACCCAATGCCATCAAGGCTACTGGTGTTGATTTAGTCCAAGGTTCAAAAGAGGACCCCAAGAAGGTAGTTACCTGATATGCTTTCCCATCCTGACCACGGAGGAAGGCAAATGATGACACAAAGTCTCCCACTCATAGAGAGGGGCTGAGAGGAAAGAAAATGCTCGGTCGGCTTATTCTCTCATATGCCCTACAATAAAGCAAGCCATACTGGGGGCAGGGCGATGGAATCGGTTCTCCTAAGTCCCGCATCAAAGTTGTGCAATTCGGTTATCATGGACATATACCGTTGTTTGCACAACACAATATCCGACCGTAATGACAAATAATGACACCAAGTCGAAGTTCAACCCCTTCACTCCCCAACAAATCCGATGGATCGGGGGTAATTAAAAGAAGAAAAGGTCCAAATCGACCTCGAATGAAAAAACAATGTCGTTGGCCGGACAATAGAGAAATTTCTCGAATTCAAGATGGCACTGCCGTCATCCAATGTGGGAACAAATCCCTAAACCCAAATCAATCATGTCTACCAATCAAAGGAAATTTTTTGACTCAAATGTCAATGGTTATCAACCGGATGAGGAACAAATACTTCGTCCAAAATTCTCAATGGCTGGCTGAGCAACAGCCAATGCTAATGCCACTCCACCGAGGAATCAATTCTCATTCTATGACGTGCAGTCACAATGGTTGCCCAATCAAAGGCTAGACCTCCCAAATGAGTGAGGAATAAAATTTCTACCCAGAAAAGATGATGTGATTGATCGGTCAACGGTCCATGTCAAAGTTGCTCCAAAGGGAAATCAGCTCCCAAGAGAACAAACACTTAAGGCTAACTGGTTCAAGTGCTTACGGGTAAGGAACCAATCCTTAATACACAAGAATACCATGGCAAATTGACCACCGGTTTAGCCCAAAAACACTACAAAAACGAGGAACAAATCCTCTATTCAAGATCTCGTGGCTTCTCAAACGGTGATTGCTCGGGTGGGGGCCAACCCTCAACCCATCAGGTTACTATGGTTGGACGGCTCAAAGACCGGTTATCAACATTTACACAAGGGGAAGGAACAAATCTTTCACCCAAATGAATGTGATGGTTGTCCGACCAGACGACCACTTCAAAGCTATCGAGACGGGGGATCAACCTTCAGCTCACCAAACTATCAAGCTAGCCAATCAAAGGTTCGGCCCAATATCCATAGGCGGCTGGGGGCAAGCCCCCTAAACTATGCCGTGACGACGTGGGCCAAGAACAAACTTTCTGCCCAGGGTACTGACAGGGGTAGGTGAAGTAATCCCTATCTGGAATGTTGCAAGGGATCACCAATTCGCCGCATTGGTGAAATATGGAAAGTTCAAGCTGATAACCAAGCCATCAATTGAAGACTGACAACATTTCTACCGTAAAGGGGACAAGGAAGAAATCCTCTACCCGGAAGGAGAATGTATATAGTCAATCAATGACTCAAGATATTATGATTTTGGCGGGGAATCAATCCTCCATTAGTCCATATGTTGTAGCTGACTGGTTATCAGTTTGCCTCAAAAACATCAATCGGGCTTGGAATAAATCCTATGCCTGAGATAAATTTTGCCTACATACGATGCCTCAACATTCTACTCGGGCGACAAGACAATTCTCAGTCTATTATGCATTGGAGGCTAATCGATCCATTGATCACCCGTAGACTTCCGCTCAACCAGCAAAGGGCGAGTCCCTAGGCCACATTGCAGATGCACGGGCTAAAGCTACACGGGCTAAAGATCCAAATTCTACCCAGAACATTGACAGGGGCATAGGAGCAAGTCTTTTGCCCGAAGGTCCGAGGGAAAGCAGTCTCCCAAATTGAAACAAGCTTGGATGCCAAAGGTTGAGGTCCCCCACTTCGGTCCATCGCCGAAGGTCGCTTGTCTACAACAAGCTATCATGGCCCTCAAGGCCTCTATAGCTCTCGAAATGTCATATCATAGTGACCGTCTAAGGTCCACACGATTTTCAAGTTTTTACACCATAATGACCATTTTGGTCCGCTTGGTTCCTAAAAGTTTATGCCATCATGACCAACAAGGTCTATGTGGCTTTCCAAGTCTCCATACCATAATGACCTTTTTAGTCTATGTGGTTTCCAAAAAAAAAAAGCTCACATTGCTATCATGGCTTTCAACGCCTATATAGCCTCCCAAATTTTTTTTCATGCCATCACGGTTCTCACAACCTACATGGCTTTCAAACCTCAAGGCACGAATTACTTTTAAACATTTGTACCATAATAACCCTTTCAAGTTTCGTCTACATGGTTTCGCAAAAAGTCTCATGCTATCACGGTCCTTTAGACCTACATAGCTTTCAAACCTTTGTACCATTATGACATTCATGGTCGTCATAGAAACTCTGATGTTATCATGGCTCTCAAGGCCTTTATAACTCTCTAAGGTTTGTGCCATCATGACCAACAAGGTCTGAATGGTTGTTAAATCCATGCCATCATGACCCTTAAGGTCTATATGGTTCTCAAATCCTTACACCATCATGACCAACAAGGCCTATATGGTTGTTAAACCCACACCATCATGACTCTTCAAGTCTATATGGTTCGCTAATCCTTACACCATCATGACTAGCAAGGTCTATATGGTTGTTCAACTTATACCATCATGACTTTTAAGTCCATATGGTTCTCAAATCCTTGTACCATCAAGACCATTAAGGTCTGTATGGTTTTCAAAACTTTTTATGCTAGCACGGCCCTCAAGGCCAAGAGATAGCTTTCAAAAAAAATCTCATGCCATCACGACTTTAAGTCTACATGGCAACAAATAATTTTGGTGCCATCATGACTTTCATGTCTATTTGGCCTCCAAAGCTTCATATCACCATAACTCCTACATCCATGTGGTTCAAATTTTAGGGCTTCTATTCTCCCAAAATAGATGCCTTCAAGATCGAGCTTGGGACCCCTTGTTCCTTGTCTCACTGGCAGCAAGAATTTCAATGGCTCAGGGGAGGCCTAAATTCCTCACAAAAAAATGGCTAAAAAATAGAGATGCCCTGACAGTCTTGGTTGGTCACCCATAATTGATCAACTAAGAGCAAAAGTGTCAAAAAAAAAAATCCAGCTAAGGTGAAAAAACCCACAAAGGGCACCTCAGGCAAAAGTGGATAACCCTGCTGTGTAAAAAAACCTCGTAAAGAGGACATACATGCAAAATATGAAAGGGGCTAGTCTGGGTGAAAACCCGAAAAGGGCAGTCAGGCTAGTTAAAAAAAAAGAAAAAAAAAGGAAAAAAAAAGGAAGGAGAAATGTTGAGAGTTGAGTCTATTATGACTTTTATGTCTAGCCTCATCAAATGTCACACCAACATACCTTGTACACTTGTAAGGTCCCTATCCCCTACATAACCTTGAAATCCATACCCTTATAAGCCGAGCTTGATCCTTTCATCCTCCTAAGCCCAAGGGTTCAAATGGCACAAAGCCACCCCAAAACCCACATCCCCAAGGCCAAGTATGATTCTTTCATCGTCGCAAGCCCACGGGTTCCAATGGCATGAAGCCGCCCCAAAAGTTCACACCCCAAGGCCGGGCATGATCCTTTCATCCTCCTAAGCCCAAGGGTTCAAATGGCACAAAGCCACCCCAAAACCCACATCCCCAAGGCCAAGTACGATTCTTTCATCGTCACAAGCCCACGGGTTCCAATGGCATGAAGCCACCCCAAAAGTTCAAACCCCAAGGCCGGGCATGATCCTTTCATCCTCCTAAGCCCAAGGGTTCAAATGGCACAAAGCCACCCCAAAACCCACATCCCCAAGGCCAAGTATGATTCTTTCATCGTCACAAGCCCACGGGTTCCAATGGCACGAAGCCACCCCAAAACCCACATCCCCAAGGCCAAGTATGATTCTTTCATCGTCACAAGCCCACGTGTTCCAATGGCATGAAGCCACCCCAAAAGTTCAAACCCCAAGGCCAAGTATGATCCTTTCATCCTCCAAAACCCAAGGGTTCAAATGGCACAAAGCCACCCCAAAACCCATATCTCCAAGGCCGAGTATGGTCCTTTCATCCTCACAAGTCACGGGTTCCAATGGCATAAAGTCACCCCAAACTTCATACCCCTGAGGCCGAGGATGATCCTTTCATCCTTCCAAGCCTATAGGCCCCAATGACATACCCTATAAGCCAAGCATGCTTCCTTTCATGCTCATAAGCCAAAAGGTCCCAATGGCACGAAGCCGCCCAGAATTTGTATCATACAAGTCGAATGTGATTCATTCATGTTCACAAACTAAATGATACAAAACCCTTAAAACCTTATGGCCCAGGGGAAGCCTTAATTCCTCACCGCCCAAAAAATCCTATGGCCTGAGGAAGCCTAAACTCCTCACTCACTCAAAAAAAAAAAGATCAAATAAGGGCTAAAAATAGAGATGCCCCGACAGACTTAGTCATTCGCCTTCAATCGATTGACTAAGGGCAAAATTGTCAAAATATACCTAGCTAGGGTGAAAACTCGAAAGGGCACCCTAGGCAAAATCGAGTAACCCCGCCATACGAAAACCTCTTAAAGGCATGTAGGCAAAATATAAAGGGGACTAGTCTGGGTGAAAACCCGAACGGGCAATCAGACTAGTAAAAAAAAAAATGGTGAAATAGTTTGGTCTTCCAAATCGATCTCCTATCGTTTCGAGGATCAATGATCAACATGGCATGTAGCACACCTTTTACAAGTCAAAGGCAAGGTGATTAAAATGCCTGATCACACAAGAGTTTCCTGTGGTTATTCAGGTCAATCTAAGTCTTCACTAAGTTGTGACTCCATATTTGACTATTGAATTGGACATGATCACACAAAGTGGAGACAAGCAAGCAAGAAATGACAATCGCCACTACGATTCGGACAGGCAAAGTTTTTAAACACGGGGAACATGTCTGAAATTGTAAGCAGCATGTCACCACAATGAAGTCGTGTAAACCCACACCATAATGACTTTTAAGTCCACATGGTTATTAACTACATGCCTCTACATGACTTCCAAACACATGCCATAATGACTTCTATGTCTACATGGCCCTAAAAACGTGTGCCGTCATGTTCGTTGGGCTTCCAAACCTATGCCTCCATGACCACCAGAGCTTGCATGGCTTTCTAAAACTTCATACCATCATGGCCCCTAAGCCTACGTGGTTCCAATATACCATCATGGCCTTTAAGCCTACATGGTTCAAAACTCATACCATCATGGCTCCCTAAGCCTATATGGTTCAAAGTTCATACCATCGTGGCCCTTAAGCCTATATGATTCAAACTCAACACCGTCATGGCCTTTAAGCCTATATGGTTCAAACTCAACACCCTCATGGCTCCCAAGCTTATATGGTTCAAAGTTCATACCATCATGGCCTTTAAGCCTAAATGGTTCAAACTCCATACCATTATGGCTCTTTAAGCCTACATGGTTCAAAACTCATACCATCATGGCCCCCTAAGCCTATATGGTTCAAAAAACTCTATACCATCATGGCCCTTTAAGCCTATATGGTTTAACTTCGCATCATCATGGCCCTCTGAGCCTACATGGTTCGAATCTTCATATCATCATGACTCTCACGGTCTATATGATTTTCAAAAATGGCAAGTTATCATAGTCCTCCGACCTACATAGCCTTCAAACCCTCACACCATCATAACCCTAGCGGTCTATATGGTTTTCAAAAAAGGGAGGAAGGCAATCACAAGCCATCTTGGTCTCCATGGCCTACATTGGCTTAAAGAGCATGCACCATCGTAACCAACAAGGTTTACGTGGTTATTAGGCTCATACCATCATGGTCATCAAATCTTATATGGTTCAAACTTCGTACCATCACGACCATTCGTGTCTACATAGTCATTAAACCAATATATCATCAAGGCTCGCATAGTTCTGACCATACTATGCAAATGTGTCAACATGCACACAATTCTTCAAAGTGACTATTTTTTACAAACAATGGGATTTGTTACATTCCACAATACATTTTTGAGAAATGATATGTCACAAATGAGAAGAATTCAGTATCGTCAATTTGTTGACCACCGAAGGGCGAAGGCAATACAACAAGTACAAGCCCAAGGAAGTTTGAAGCACAATACAAGAAGAGGGAGTCAATCAAACTAGCACCAATCATAGTGCCAGTCAACTCCCAGGCAGCCAAATGGAAGTCAAGCTGTCCAAACCTGGAGATGTCCAACTGGTTAGGCTTTGGCAGAAGCTTCTTTGGTGGAATTGCGATGGCAAAAGTGGCAGATCTCTTTGAAGCAACTGTAGAATGGGAGCCCATGCCTTGTTTGCGACAAGCCTCTCCCCGACTAGTCTCCAGCATGAATCGAGCTCCTCCGCACGCCATAGCTGCCATGCTCGAAATAAAGAGAGGTATTAGTAACATAATAAAAAATCTCTCATCCATGGAAGTTAACATTCGAGGGAAGAAGAGAAAGGAGAAGACTAAACCCGTTTGGACACGGGACACTCCCCTTCAACCTCGTCTCCGGGAAATGTCCCGTGGGGGGCATTTGTTGAAACTGAAAAAAAGAAAAAAAAAAGAAAAAAGTGGGCCGCACAGCAATCACGTGCGGCATGCGCGCGTGTGCGCGCAATGCACGTTGCCCACCCGAACACCCCCGGTCAAACGGGGGGAAAAGGCAGAAAGAAAAAAAAAAAAAAAAAAAATGCCACGCTGGCCAGCCGCCAGCGTGCGCGCGCGCACCACCCCGGTCAAACCGGGGGTAGTTTTGGTCAAACGGACCATAGACTTGATCAACCAGCCTCCTACGATCCCCACGTCTGTGGAGTGGCCCCACTACTTGGATCCGGTCACCCCAAGGTGACTTTACCACCATGTTTGACTTCCGGTCAAACAAAAGCATAAAAGAGAGAGAAAAGGAGGTTAAACTCACCCCCGAATCGGGTAACCCCCCACTATTCCGAAAATGGAGATAATGGGGGTGATTTTTGTGACCATTTTACCCCTTCAAGATCTCCTATAAATAGCCCCCAATGGCCATACGTACATGGGGTTGGAGAGTGGTTGGAAGGTGAGAAGATTGGGAGGAGAGAGATTTCCCAAGAGAGAGGAAGTCTATTCTTCAAAGCAAGTCCCGATTTTCTTCGAATTGGCTTTTGGCCGTTCGAAAAGGAAGGAAGGGTTTTGCCCGACCTCCAAAAAAAAAAAAGTTCCAATCACCTCGAAACGGCTTTTGGCCATTCGAGAAGGGAGTAAGGGTTTCGCCCGACCTCCAAAGTCCAATCGATTCCGATCCTATCTCGTTTCGCGAGAGGGATCGAGTAGCCCGCATTTAAAAAATGCGAACTTAAGCTACTCGGGATCAAATTGAAAAACCCAAATCGGTCAAACCGAAGTGCCGGTCAAACCGAACGGGAATTCAACATGAAAACCCAAATCGGTCAAACCGAAATGCCGGTGTCCCAAATGAGTCTCGACACTTAGCAAATCTGTGGAACCATCGGTGTTCCTATAAAATAATACCACATCAAATTAGCTAATACTCCTATGAATACCACATATTTTCATAGTAGTCAATGCTAGCCTAAAGCACAAAAAGAATTTTCTACACCACAAAAGGATGGGAAAATTCGAGGTTCCAAAAAGCCCAGGAGGCTGCCCTGAAAGCCCTTCAAGAAGGCCAAGTGGATCACCCAAACCCGGCTGCAGGCAATGCACCGAATGGCCAGAAAGGTCGACCGAATCCTGCCCCAAGGAATGAAATGTCCGAGGCGGCTCAGAGGAGGAGGCGACTGAAGAACTGGCGAAAGGCCTTGAAAAGAAAAGAAAGACGACAGGAGAAACTACTCCAAGAAATGGAGGAGGAGTATCAACAACCCACACCCCTCCAAAAGCTTCAAGCCCTCATCGACCAGTTGGAGGAGTACGAGCCTAAACAGCCTTCTGGGCTACCAACTTTGGGTCAATATATCCCCTGGGATAGGTTGGCCACCAAGAATCGCATTGAGCGGTTACTTGAAGAATGGGCACAAAAAGTCAAGATTGACCCCACTTACGAGCCAATTGAAATTCAAGAAATTTGGCACGTGGACGGTCAAGCACCTTCCTCGAAGACATTGTCGCCCGCCTTAGCAAGTTATCATGCAATGTGGTCAGTTTACCACCGCCGGAGGGACTGTATCCCAACGGCACGGGAGGCCGAGGTGCAAGGAACCAATCCTCTCGGCCAATCGCCACATATCAACGCCGAAACCCTCGGCAAAAATCGAATGGCTCGAAACGCAACAAAGCAAATGATCGAGTCATTTACCTGCATGGAGAACAAAGCAAGCCTATACCACCTCCCATGGTCGCGGCCTCCCAAGAAGACCGTCCAATTTTGCCTATCCGAGGAGGGAGTTGGGGTTGAACACCCCGCACCCCAAGGTAACCTTGGAACCCCCTCTCGCTCGTGCCTCGGAGGAAGAAGTAATAGCAAATTTCTTTGCGAGAACATTTGCAAGTTGCCGATAGGCACGAAGCCAGGGAATCGGCAGAAGGTGCTCAGAAAGAGGACCAACCACAACACACGACGGCTGACGATGTCCAAGTGGTCCTCCCGTCTCTTCAAGAAGCAAAAGAACGAGTTGACCAAAAGGTCCTCCGCCAAATAAGAAGATTACCTGCTTCCCTTAGCATATGGGAAGCTATATCCCTAAGTCAGGAGCTGCGGCAGACTTTAATCTCGGTGCTACAAGACCCGGAAGCCTATGTGGCTCATACCGTGGACTTACCGAGCTATGAGGCTTATGCAGCCTCACTTTTTTCCGATGAAGACATGGTGTTACGTACGGCCTTCCATAATCGGCCTCTGTACATGAAGGGACACCTAAACGGACATGAGATGAATCGCATCTTGGTAGATGCTGGCGCTGCCGTCAACATCCTTCCATTAAAAACATATAGGTCTCTGTATCTCATGCCCCACCTCAAAAAGGTGTTAAGTGTATGCATATCTGGCTTCAATCAGAATTCTGAAGAGGCCTTGGGAAAGGTCGAGCTTGAGCTCACCTTCGATAAATTCAAAACTCGAGCGACATTTTATGTCATCGACATGGATAGTACCTACAAGGTCCTCCTTGCAGACCCCGGCTACATGAAAATTGGGTCGTGCCATCCACACTCCACCAATGCATAAAATATGCCAAGGATGGAAGACAGTACAAGATCGATGCAGACCATGCCCCGTTCGAAGTTTGTGAATGTCACCTGGCAGATGCCCAGCTATACTTCGAGGCAGGTCCTTCAAAACATGACAAAAGCAAGGGAAAGCAGAAAGTAGGGGAAGAAACCCCCGAACTTGAAATTGTCATAGATGAAGCAAGGGCAAAAATCCATCGGCGCATTATGCAATCAAAGAGGTCAAATGCGCGGGTAGGCAACCGAATGGCGCCTGTCCACTCAAGCACATACCATCACAAAGGTGTATGAGGCCGGTATATGTATGCCTCCTGATTTCGTATGGCTTGAGGCAGAGCAGGAGCTCCGTACTGTTGAAACAATGGACACCTTTGTGGTCCCTTTTAAGGACGGACGGCGCCTTGTGTTCCAAAAAGGAGAGCTTGTCCCTAAATGCGCCCCGAAGGATGATTTCGGATGGGATGAGAATCTGGCAGCTTCAAAGGTGGCAATTGAAAATATGGACGACATGTCACCCCATACACGCCGAGTTTGTCAAAAACAGGGTATCCCAACAGAGCACTCTCATGAGAGAGCACGGTTGTTCCAACGACTCTGGTATCCTACTGAAGGGCGTGAATCTGCACAAAGCAAACATCCAGGCTTGGGATATGACCCTGACTGGCAGCCCATCGTGCATTATGCTGTAAACATGGTAGATGTCCATCAAAATGGGATCAGCCCCGATGTGACACCAATTTTTGACTCCTCTGATGAAAATGATGCCGAAGAGGAGATTCTCTACAGCTCGCCCTTGGATGTAATAGAAAAGGTTTCCACCAAACCTCCTAATCACAGGGGGCAAAGCCCAAAGTCGGCCTCCCCTGAAAAGATTCAAAGGATCGGCTACCCTATGCCAATGGAGGTGCATGATACCGAAGAAGAAGAGATTGACGAGGAGTTCGTCGATCTACAACCAGCCCCCGAAGAAATCGAGGATGGTGGTCAGGCTACCGTGGATAACTTGGTTGAAATCAACCTCGGCACGTCCGAAAATCCCAAGCCAATGTTTATAAGTGCACTCCTTGATGATCGGGAAAAGCAAGAGTACACCGCACTACTACAAGAATTCCAGGATTGTTTTGCCTGGAGTTATAAAGAAATGCCTGGCCTAGAGCCGCATGTCGCAAGCTCATCAACTGGCCATACTTCCGTCAGCCAAGCCTGTGAAACAAGGACAAAGGCGAATGAGGGCTGAATTGGAACTAAAAGTCAATGCAGAAGTCGACAAACTGAAAGAAGTTGACTTCATAGAGCCGTGTATGTACCCCACATGGCTTGCAAATATTGTCCCGGTCAAAAAGAAAAGTGGGCAAATTCGTGTTTGCATTGACTACCGGGATTTAAACAGGGCATGCCCCAAAGATGACTTCCCACTCCCAATCCCCGAAAATATGGTAGACATTACCACGGGATACGAAGCTTTGTCCTTTATGGACGGGTCATCTGGGTACAATCAAATTCTTATGTCCTCAGAAGACAAAGATTCCACGGCTTTCAGGACGCCGAAAGGAATCTTTAATTACAAAAGGATGCCCTTTGGGCTCAAAAATGCCGGTGCCACCTATCAAAGGGCTATGACCAAAATATTTGATGAAATGCTTCATGAATTGGTCGAATGCTATGTGGATGACCTGGTTGTCAAGACAAGAAATCGAAATGATCATCTTCATGATTTGAAGGTCTTTGAAAGGCTGCGGCAATATAAGTTAAAAATGAATCCCATGAAATGCGCCTTCGGTGTATCCAGTGGGAAATTTCTGGGCTTTATAGTCAGATATCGGGGGATTGAAATTGACCCCGATAAAATCAAAGCCATCAGAGAGTTGCCACCTCCTCGTAATATACGAGAATTAAGGTCATTGCAAGGCAAGCTGGCTTATATACGGCGTTTTATCGCCAATCTGTCGGGAAGGTGCCATCCATTCTCCAAGTTGGCCAAAAAGGGAGTGCCCTTCAAATGGGACGAAAGCTGCCAGGTTGCCCTAGATGGAATCAAAGAGTACCTACTCAATCCACCTGTCTTAGGAGCCCCCATCAAAGGCAAACCCCTCATTTTGTACATCACCGCGTTAGATGCTTCTTTAGGAGCCCTTCTAGCCCAAGTGAATGAGGAGGGAAAAGAACAACCGCTGTACTATTTGAGTCGACGGCTAATTGGCCCTGAACACCGGTATTCCCCAATGGAAAAAATGTGCTTGGCACTGGTGTTCGCCGCGAAAAAGTTACGACATTACCTTTTGTCCCATGAGGTCAACTTGATATCTAAGTTTGACCCCTTGAAATATATGTTGAAGCAGCCCGTCCTGACCGGACGTCTTGGCAAATGGGCACTCCTTCTCATGGAGTTCGACATTAAATATGTCCCACAAAGGGCCATAAAAGGGCAAGGGATGGCTGATTTCTTAGCGGCCCACCCCGTGGACGAAGATTCCCCTTTCAACGTCCAATTGCTCGACGAAGAGACCTTGAGAGAAGAAGGATCACAAGAAGTCCAAGAAGTTGAAATCAAGTACTGGCACTTGTACTTCGACGGAGCATCCAGCCTGGATAGGACATCCAATGGACAAATCAAGACGAGGGCAGGTGCTGGCATAGTACTCCTCAGCCCTGATGGCGGAGTACTACACAGCTCGTGTGCTTTGCAACAATCCCTCACCAATAATGAAGCAGAGTATGAGGCACTCATCATCGGCTTAGACCTTGCCCCCGCGATGGGCATCCGATGCCTCAAGGCTTTTGGGGACTCGATGCTAGTGGTGCAACAAATGCTGGGCATATTTGAAGTCCGAAAGGAAGAGCTCGTTGCATACCACGCTATCGCCTCCCGACTAGCTGAAAAGTTTTACCTTTTTAGCATCCAACATGTCAAAAGGAGGCAAAATTCTCAAGCTGACGCATTGGCCAAACTAGCCTCGGTAATTAAATTACCACCCGAAGGAAAGCTTGGCATTGTGGTCAAACATCGAAGATTGATTCCAACTTCTATTAAAGAAGATGGTGAATTTGCCACTAGGGAGGTCAATTTCCTAGAAGAAGGCACTGACAAACATTTGGAAGAAGCAGATTGCCGGCAGCCAACCACCAACATCAAGAACGGCATCCCGCCTGATGATCGGGCAGAGCGTATTCAGCTCACAAGGAGGGCGGCCTCATACCAACTTTGGGTGGGGAATTATATCGGTTGATGCCCGAAAAGGAAAGAATCATCCTTGCAAGATGTCTTTCCATGCCAGAAGCCCGCCAAATAACGAGGGAAGTTCATGGTGGCTTATGTGGAGCCCATCAACTGGGCCCAAAATGAAAATTGCAATTAAGTTGAAAGGCTATTACGGCCAAAGATGTATACCGATTGTGAAAAATATGCTAAAGCCTGTCACGAATGCCAAGCATTTGGGCCAGTCCCGAAACGCCCTCCAAAGCAACTATGTCCAACTACTCCGACATGGCCTTTTGCCGAATGGGGTATGGATATTGTGGGCCCTTTTAAACCCTCCTCCAGAGGTTGCAAGTTTATACTCGCAGCAACGGATTATTTTTCACGGTGGGCTGAGGCAATCCCAGCAAGGGAAGTCACAGGAGAAGTGGTAGCCCGGTTTGTTCGGCATCATATCATATACAGATATGGTGTACCAAATCGGATTATTTCTGATAACGGTACCCCATTTCGAAATCAAACCGTTTATAAAATGGCTGCCAAATTTCATATTGATTGGAAGACATCCACCGTCTACAATCCACAGGCCAATGGTTTAGCCGAGGCCTTTAATAAAACACTTTGCAAACTCCTTGTCAAAGGGGTGGGGGGCAAAAAGCGGAACAGGGAGGATAAGACGCAAGAAGCATTATGGGCTAATCATACCATATACAAAACTCCCACAAAGTTGTTCCCCTTCTCCCTGGTTTACGGAGGTGAGGCCGTAATACCCGTAGAAATCGAGTTAGCCTCATACCGAATCGCAGTGCATCATGGCGTTCCCTTTGAGGGCCTTGACGAAGCACAAAGGCGATTCATGGAGTTGGAAAAGTTGGAGGGAAAAAGGCTAGAAGCCTACAAACACATCAAAGTTTACCAAGCTAGGATGTCTCGAGCCTACGACAAACTAGTAAAAGAAAGAGCATTCCAAAAAGGAGATCTCGTCATGGTAAAACAAAAGGATGTCATGGCAAAGACGCCCTAAAAATAAATTCCTTCCAAACCGGCTTGGCCCATATGTCATCGACAGGGTGTTTGAAGGTGGTGCATATACTGTGATCGACAGTAAAGGAGAAATTCCTTTTCCGCCTTTAAATGGAAAGCATATTAAGAAATATTATGCACCCGAGCATGAATTTCAACAAAATTGGCCAGAGAATGGGCTATAAATTCGAAACCCCCAAGGCCAAGTATGATATTTTCATCCTCCCAAGCCCACGAGTTCAAATGGCATGAAGCCACCCCAAATTCTAAACCCCAAGGCCAAGTATGATCATTTCATCCTCCCAAGCCTACGGGTTTCCTTTTGGCACGAAGCCACCTCAAACTTCATAACCCCAAGGCCGAGCTTGATATTTTCATCCTCCCAAGCTCACGGGTTCAAGTAGCACAAAGCTACCCCAAACTTCATACCTCAAGGCCGAGTATGATCCTTTCATCCTCACAAGTCCACGGGTTCCAATGACACAAAGTCACCCCAAACTTCATACCTCAAGGCCGAGTATGATCCTTTCATCCTCACAAGTCCACGGGTTCCAATGACACAAAGTCACCCCAAACTTTATACCTCAAGGCCGAGAATGATCCTTTCATCCTTCCAAGCCTATAACCCCCAATGACATACCCTATAGGCCAAGCATGCTTCCTTTCATGCTCATAAGCCAAAGGGTCCCAATGGCATGAAGCCGCTCAAAAATTTGTATCATACAAGTCGAATGTGATTCATTCATGTTCACAAACTAAATGATACAAAACCCTTAAAACCTATGGCCCAGGGGAAACCTTAATTCCTCACCGCCCAAAAATCCTATGGCCTGAGGAAGCCTAAACTCCTCATTCACTCAAAAAAAAAAGAAAGAAAAAAAAAAGGATGATCAAATAAGGGCTAAAAATAGAGATGCCCCGACAGACTTAGCCATTCATCTTCAATCGATTGGCTAAGGGCAACATTGTCAAAATATACCTGGCTAGGGTAAAAACCCCGAAAGGGTGCCCTAGGCAAAATCAGGTAACCCCGCTACATAAAAAAAAAAAAAAAAAACCTCATTGAGGCAAGTAGGCAAAATACAAAGGGGGCTAGTCTGGGTGAAAACCCGCAAGGGCAGTCAGGCTAGTAAAAAAAAAATCATGCTATCATGGCCCTCAAGGCCTATATAGTTTTTCAAAAAAAAAATCACAAGCTATCATGGTTTCCATATAGCCTTAAAAAAGTATATACCACCGTAAACAATGAAGTTTATGTGGTTATCAAACTCTTACCATCATGACCCTTTCGGTCTATATGGTTTTCAAAAAAAAGAGATCTCATACCGTCATGGCCTTTAAGCCTATATGGTTCAAACTCAACACCCTCGTGGCCCATAAGCCTATATGGTTCAAACTCATACCATCATAGCTCCCAAGCTTATATGGTTCAAAGTTCATAGTGGCCTTTAAGCCTACATGGTTCAAACTCATACCATCATGGCTCCCTAAGCCGAGATGGTTCAAACTTCATACCATCATGGCCTTCTAAGCTTACATGGTTTAACTTCGTACCATCATATCCCTTCAAGCCTACATGGTTTGAATCTTCTTATCATCATGACCCTTCCGGTCTGCATGATTTTCAAAACAATTTCATGCTATCGTGGCCCTCAAGGCCTATATAGCTTTTCAAAAAAAATCACAAGCTATCATGGTTTCCATGGCCAACATAACCTTAAAGAGCATACACCACCATAACCAACAAAGGTTTATGTGGTTATCAAGCTCATATCATCATGGTTATCAAAGCCTATACGGTTCAAACTTCATGCCATCACAACCCTTCGGGTCCATATGGTCATTGAACCAATATGTCATCAAGGTTGCCGATAGTTCTGACTACGCAACATGCAGAAGTTTGAGAAGGGATATATCACAAATGAGGAGAATTCAATATCGTCAATTTGTTGACCACCAGAGGCAATACAACAAGTACAAGCCCCAGATAGGTTGAAACACAACACAAAAAGAAGAGGGAGTCAACCAAACAAGCACCGATTATAGTGCCAACCAATTCCAGGGCGGCCAAGTGGAAGTCAAGCTGCCCTAGCCTGGAAGTGTCAAACTAACTAGGCCCTGTCATCGGCCTCCTCGTCAAAGTTGTACTGGCAGAAGCAACTGCATGTTTCAGGGCATCAACAAGATGAAAACCCATGTCTCACCCACAACAAGCTCTCCCCAACAACTCTTAGCATGGACCGAGATCCACCACGTATCAAAGCTGCCCTATCCAAAACAAAGAGAAGAGCTCATGACAAAATAAAAGAAACGTCAGGACATGTCCCTTACAAAAAACCAGACGAAGAAAGGACGAAAAGGGGATAAAATCAAACCTGTTCTGACACGGGACACTCCCCTTCAACCTCGTCTCCGGGAAATGTCCCGTGGGGGGCATTTGTCGAACCAAAAAATCTCTCTTAAAACAGAGAGAAGAAAAACGGGGGAAGAAGAAGTAGGGGAGGAAGCACCGCCCTGCGCGCCCAAGAAGAAAAAGAGGGGGAGAAGCTGTCGCCGCCGCCGCCTTCACCAGCCGTGGTTCCCGCCGCCATCGCCGGAGCTTGTCGCCGCCGCCTTCTCCGACCGTAGCTCCCGCAAGCCATTGCCGGAGGCAGAAGAAGGGAGGGAGAAAGAGAGGGGAGAACCCCTTGTCGCCGCCGCCTTCACCAACCGACGCCGCCGCCACCGCCGTTGCCCACCATCGCCGCCGCCGTCGCCGCGTGAAGGCCGGCCGAGGGCAGTCGTCGCCGCGAGCCCTCGCGGGCTCATGTGTATGTCGGGGAGAGAGAGAGACCCGAGGGGGGGGAGCCGGTTCGCGGTCGAACCGCGATCAACAAAAAAAAAGAGAAGAAAAAAAAAAAGGAGAACGACCGCCCGAGTGGGCGGTCGTGGCCCACGCGCGCGCCCACGCGCGGGCGGCCGTGGGATGAGACCCGGTCAAAGACCGGGCCAGCACCGGGGGGTGAACTCACCCCCCCGGTTTGACTCTGGTCAAACAGCACCGAAGGAAGAGAAAAAGAAGGGGGAAAAGTGGGGTAACTTCACCCCACTCCGGTCACCCCCCACTAACTCGAAAATGGGTTTAGTGGGGTCTTCAAAATGACCCTTTTACCCCTCCAAAAACCTCTATAAATAGCCCCCAATGGCCATACGTACATGGGGTTGGAGAGTGTTGGAAAAAAGTTGGCTTTTGAGGAGAGAGAAGCTCTGATCTTCGAAGTGAGTCCCAATTTCTTCAAAAAGGAAGGAAGGGTTTTGCCCAACTTCCAAAGAAAATTCCAACCGCCTCGAATCGGTTTTTGGCCATTCGAGAAGGGAGTAAGGGTTTCGCCCGACCTCCAAAGTCCAATCGATCCCGATCCTATCTCGTTTCGCAAGAGGGATCGAGTAGCCCGCATTTAAAAAATGCGAACCTAAGCTACTCGGGATCAAATAGAAAACCCAACTCGGTCAAACCGAAATGCCGGTCAAACCGAACGGGAATTCAAATTGAAAACCCAACTCGGTCAAACCGAAATGCCGGTCAAACCGAACGGGAATTCAAATCGAAAACCCAACTCGGTCAAACCGAAATGCCGGTCAAACCGAACGGGAATTCAAATCGAAAACCCAACTCGGTCAAACCGAAATGCCGGTCAAACCGAACGAGAATTCTAAATGAAAAACCCAAATCGGTCAAACCGAAATGCCGGTCAAACCGAACGGGAATTCTAAATGAAAACCCAACTCGGTCAAACCGAAATGCCGGTCAAACCGAACATAAGTCATGACATGTATTGAGAAAAAAGGCTTGAATGCCCTCTCATTTGTTGTACTCCTATGTACTCAGATCGACATGAAATGAAATTCAAGTTCGATTGATGTGTTATGTTACTCCAAAAGTGACACCAAATCCCCATGGACTCCAAAAGATGGAATAAACTAAATAAATCATTTAAATAATTTCCAAACTTAATCAAATAATCAAATTTGATTAAATCAATTCAAATCAAATAAGTAAATCTAAAAATCAAATAAGTACAGCTGATTAAATCAAATCAAGTAATTACTTATTTATTAACAAAAATGCCATCATAATCAAATTAAATTCATGCCACAAAATCATACATAAAAAATGACCACAAATGGTTACAAAACATGTTAAGTTTAAATCCGACTTAACCATAAAAAATAAAATCAACCCAAATTGATAATGCTACTTAACTAAATAAGTATGCATAACAAAATTCAAATCAAATAAATGATCAAAACGTTAATAAAATGTTAACATAATCCAACCAAAATTATGTCATTAAATAATGCATAAAAAATGTCAACCAATGACTACAAAACAAGTTATGTTGGATTAAAATCAACCATGAAAAATTAAAGTGATCAATATTATTAAGAATAAATCTTAATAATAGTAGTAAATTCATTTAAATCAAGCAAAAAATGCTAACAAACACACAAAAAAATGGAAATTAATTCCTACAAACAAATAAAAAAAAAGAGATCAACTCAAAATTGTCTAAGTTAACAAATGACCAAAGACATGAACAAATCAAATCAAATCAAATCTTAAAGAAAATCAATGAACCCAAACTTAAAAGTTTGAATTATGTTCAACCAAATTCCACCTCGTAAGGCCATGGGGATATGTCTTCCAGCTTTGTGTTTATGTGGATGAATGACTTCAGTTCAACAGGTTGCTGTGACGGTTAATCAAGGGTTTTCGAGTGTTTTCTCGATGTAATTAACACTGGAATATCGCAAGTCCGGTGGAGAGAGGTCAAATTTTATTTTCAAAGAACTCATAAAACCTCACAAATCAAATTTGTGGTTCAGATCATCTAAGTAGTGGGTGATACCCATATCGACGCTTAGCAAATCTGTGGAACCATCGGTGTTCCTATAAAATAATACCACATCAAATTAGCCAATACTCCTATGAATACCACATATTTTCATAGTAGTCAATGCTAGTCCAAAAGAAGGAAAAGAATTTCAAAAAGGAATTCTAATCTTCAACAAAATAATTTCTTTTCCTCTTCAAAAAGAGAGGAGAGGAAAATTCGAGGTTCCAACAAATGGCACGCCCGGTGGGAACCAAAGTGAAAACCCAAATCGGTAAAACCGAAATGCCGGTCAAACCGAACGGGAATTCAACATGAAAACCCAAATCGGTCAAACCGAAATGCCGGTCAAACCGAACGGGAATTCAAATCAGAAAACCCAAATCGGTCAAGCCGAAATGCCGGTCAAACCGAACGGGAATTCAAATAGAAAACCCAAATCGGTCAAACCGAAATGCTCGGCCAAACCGAACGGGAATTCAAATAGAAAACCCAAATCGGTCATAGCGAAGTGCCGGTCAAACCGAACGGGTATTCGAATTGAAAAGCCAAATCGGTCAAACCGAAATGCCGGTCAAACCGAACGGGAATTCAAATCGAAAACCCAAATCGGTCAAACCGAAATGCCGGTCAAACCGAACGGGAATTCAAAAAGAAAACCCAAATCGGTCAAACCGAAATGCCGGTCAAACCGAACGGGAATTCTAAAAGAAAACCCAAGTCGGTCAAACCGAAATGCCGGTCAAACCGAACGGGAATTCAAATCGAAAACCCAAATCGGTCAAACCGAAATGCCGATCAAACCGAACGGGAATTCTAAATGAAAACCCAAATCGGTCAAACCGAACGGGAATTCAAATCGAAAACCCAAATCGGTCAAACCGAAATGCCGGCCAAACCGAACGGGAATTCAAATCGAAAACCCAAATCGGTCAAACCGAAATGCCGGTCAAACCGAACGGGAATTCAAATAGAAAACCCAAATCGGTCAAACCGAAATGCCGGCCAAACCGAACGGGAATTCAAATAGAAAACCCAAATCGGTCAAACCGAAATGCCGGTCAAACCGAACGGGAATTCTAAAAGAAAACCCAAATCGGTCAACCGAAATGTCGGTCAAACCGAACGGGAATTCAAATCGAAAACCCAAATCGGTCAAACCGAAATGCTTACCAAACCGAAGGGAATTCAAAAAGAAAACCCAAATCGGTCAAACCGAAATGCCGGTCAAACCGAACGGGAATTCTAAAAGAAAACCCAAGTCGGTCAAACCGAAATGCCGGTCAAACCGAACGGGAATTCAAATCGAAAACCCAAATCGGTCAAACCGAAATGCCGGTCAAACCGAACGGGAATTCTAAATGAAAACCCAAATCGGTCAAACCGAACGGGAATTCAAATCGAAAACCCAAATCGGTCAAACCGAAATGCCGGTCAAACCGAACGGGAATTCAAAAAGAAAACCCAAATCGGTCAAGCCGAAATGCCGGCCAAACCGAACGGGGATTCAAAAAGAAAACCCAAATCGGTCAAACCGAACTGCCGGTCAAACCGAACGGGAATTCTAAAAGAAAACCCAAATCGGTCAAACCGAACGGGAAATCAAGGTGAAATCCCAAATCGGTAAAACCGAAATGTTGGCAAACCCGAACAAGCTCCAAGAAATGCCGCATATCAAATGCAATCAAGCCATTCTTGGATATATGAAGACAATCCGTTCGGTAAGGCCGAAATGCCGAAAAGGCCGAAACTCGGATCGCAGTAAAGCCGAAATATCGGCAAACCCGAACATGCTCCAGAAATGCCGCATATCAAATGCAATCAAGCCATTCTTGGATATACGAAGAAAATCTGGTTCGGTAAGGCCGAAATGCCGAAAAGGCCGAAACTTAGATTGGTAAAGCCGAAATATCGGCAAACCCGAACACGTTTCCGTAAATGCCGCATATCAAATGCAATCAAGCCATTCTTGGATATACGAAGACAACTGTTCGGTAAGGCCGAAATGCCGAAAAGGCCGAAACCCAGATCGCAGAAAGTCGAAATATCGGCAAACCCGAACACGCTCCAAGAAATGCCGCATACCAAATGCAATCAAGCCATTCTTGGATATACGAAGACAACTGTTCGGTAAGGCCGAAATGCCGAAAAGGCCGAAACCCAGACGCAGAAAGCCAAAATGTCGGCAAACCCGAACAAGCTCCGTAAATGCCGCATATCAAATGCAATCAAGCCATTCTTGGACACACGAAGACAACTGTTCGGTAATGCCAAAATACCGAAAAAACCGAAATCCAGATCGGTAAAAGCCGAAATGTCAAAGAAACCGAAGAAGCTCCAAAAATGTTGCATATCAAATGCAATCAAGTCATTCTTGGACATACGAAGAAAATTTGGTTGCAAAACCGAAATACCGGCAAAGCCGAAACACAAATCGGTAAAGCCGAAGTCTTTGGTCAAATCGAACAAACTTTGACATGTGTCGAGGAACAAAGGCTCGAATGCCCCTCATTTATTGTACTTCCATGTACTCCAATCGACATGAAATAAATTCAAGTTCGATTGACCCGATGTGTCATCCAAAGATGACATCTAATCCCCATGGACTTTGAGAGGTGGATAAAAATCAACTCAAAATTGTCTAAGTCAACAAATGACCAAAGACATAAACAAAAAACAAATCGAATCAAATCTTAAATCAAGAAGAAAATCAATGAACCCAAACTTAAAAGTTTGAATTATGTTCAACCAAATTCCACCTCGTAAGGCCATGGGGATATGTCTTCCAGCTTTGTGTTTATGTGGATGAATGACTTCAGTTCAACGAGTTCTTTGTGACGGTTAATCAAGGGTTTTCGAGTGTTTTCTCGATGTAATTAACACTGGAATATCGCAAGTCCGGTGGAGAGAGGTCAAATTTTATTTTCAAAGAACTCATAAAACCTCACAAATCAAATTTGTGGTTCAGATCATCTAAGTAGTGGGTGATACCCATATCGACGCTTAGCAAATCTGTGGAACCATCGGTGTTCCTATAAAATAATACCACATCAAATTAGCCAATACTCCTATGAATACCACATATTTTCATAGTAGTCAATGCTAGCCTAAAGCAAAAAGAATTTTCCAACCAAAAAGAGAGGAAAATTCGAGGTTCCAACAGTAACTATAAGCATGGGGAAAGCAGATCAAAGAACATGCTACCATCAGTTAAATATTAAAAGGTCAAAAGGTATAATCAGTAAAATGAGAAGAATAAGGAACGATCAGAATAGCTAGTTTCATTATTGTCAGCAAGCAGTCAGAGATCGCAGCAGAAAGAAGAGTGGCTGACAGGGGACTATGTTTCCCTTCTGGCTGGCATGGAAATGCATTGTTGGCAGACAGGGCTCAAAGAGGCTGACACAATCCCAATCTGGGCCGACAAAGCTGATCCATTATTTTCCATTTCGAAATGCTTCTCCTCAATCAACCAAGTCAAACAATCCTAGTCGATCCAAACGGAGTCTCCTACTTTGAAGATTTTATGAGTATTTCAACTCTAGGATCAGATTGGGTATTGACTGTTAGAATCTGGGTTGGATGATTACATGATATCATAAAAAAACACCTATCAACTTGTCAATCTGCCTATTAAATGAGTTACTTGTTTATCTGAATATTTAAATGAGTCTATCTGTGTGTATGTGTGGTGGTGGTGGGGGGGGTATAGATTTCGCTCTTCAAAAATAATACAATAAGCCATATAAGAGTAGCCTATGGGCTAGGCGTTTAACTCTTCAGAATCTAATTGCCCCATTTTTATATTACGTAATTATAGATGCTGATTGGTGTTTCTCAGGGATATAAATGTTGATACAATTGTTCTATAGCAGTACATATGCAAAAACTGATGAAATTTTTATGTGCATATTTCTCTCACATTATTAACATTAGTTACATTGTATTAATTTTCTCTTTATCTTTTGTAGTTTCAAGTAAAATGGCACCATAATTGCTTAGGTGACAGACAAACATGACTTGTCCAAAAGAAGGAAGTTACATCCAAAATCCTTCTTTAATAATTGTGGGCATGCTGTTTCAACAATACACACTTACCCATCAATAAGTTAATAGGCATGGATATGTAAAAGCTCTTACATCACAATTCAATGGCAAATGTTTCTTTTCCTAACAGAAGGTTACTTTAACCCTGATACTTATATAGTAATCGATTACTTGAGTTATGAAGAAACCACCTTGGTATACTTTTCCCAGTTGTTGTTTGGGATATATGAACTGTTTAAAACAAAATAATATTTTATCCGGATTTCAGTCCTGTTAACATTCTTACTTCAGAGTTGTCACTAGTTTGTGATCAAAGGGGCACTTCATCATGTCCAGTTCTGGTGCTTGCCTTAATCCTTTTGCTGAAATGCTTTGTCGTTGAGGACCATCCTCTCTGGATCTCCTAGCTTTTCTGTTTTATTGGATTTATTTCCTGGATAAAATCTACTTATGTGGTTTTCTGTAGTTTTTCCTTTTGTCTTTTAACTACATGACTTGTGAATTGTTCTCTTTGGTCACCCTCAAGCTATGCCAACAGTATCTGATAGCAAGAAGCTTATTTCTAACTATAAAAGTTCAAAGACCATGAAATATGAAAGTGTGAATTACATGGACTTATACTAACTAGAGAATTTTACATGGATACAACATCAAATCAAATTGCTTTTAAATGTTTGAGTATCATGTAATATCTGTGATATAGAATCATAGATTATTCTAACTTGGGGAAGCAATTTTTTTTTATTTTTTTTGCAAGACATTGCTGTTTAAGAAACATGTCATTTATATGGAAGTAATCTCTACGAAGTGTACTAAGAAATCCATGACAGAGGAGGATTAAGATAGGGTTCAGACTTCAGACAATCAGCTAAGCAATAAGATGTTTATGTCATGGTTGAGATGTTGTTGATAAATGGGTTCGAGATGAGAGTAGAAGACAATATGTCATAGACTAGACACCAAAATGAACAGGCATACAATAAAATATGGAAACTGTGTAGCCATTTTGAATTACTTTATAAAGCATAGATTAAAAAAGGATGAAAACTGCTTAGAGCCCTCGGTCACAAATAGAACAATCCTTAAAAGTCTACCTACTTCATAACATCTCATCTGTTCTATGGAGCTGTCATTTAGAAAAAATACAAGTATATGCACCTCTAAAAATCGGATATAAGAGAAATGATTAAAATAATGATTCCTTCGGAAGTTTATTTGATGGTTCATGTGATGTTGACACCACAAAAATGGATGTTTTCACTGCTATTTAATTCATCAAATTTCACATCCATCTCCACGTCAGTGACGTCACCGAGCAAAAAAAGATCGGCGCTCCATTTGTAAAAGGCAGTCTCAGCCTCAGCGCAAGAAAAAAACAAGAGTCGAGCACTCAAACCAAGGGGAGAAAGAAAAGAAAACTGTTCTCACGGATGTGATCTTTCCGGATGAACGAGGGCAAAGTCGGTCCGTTGTCCAACCTGCAGCACTACCTATCCCACGTAACTGGATCTTTTCACGAAAGCGTAATATCTCCGTTACCTACCGATCAGCACTGGAAGCATGTATGAATCAGAGGCAGAAAATTAAATCGGACGTAGATTTGTCGAACCCAACAACTGGACCAACCAATGCATAAAACCCATACATGGACAGCGCTACATCAGAAAGGAATGTTTAACCTAGGAGGCAGAAATGCAAAAGATCGCACCTTTCTGTCAACCGATTACACAGAGAAATGAAAAGATAGAAGAACCTAAGCCAGGCGTTCGTCTCGGATCAGCCCCGAAGGTTACCTGTGAGGTCACCAGTTACGAGGACGAGGGAAGGCTTGATCATGGCGAGGGCGGGGCCCACCAGCCGAGCAAAATCAAGCGCCCTCTCAGGGTGGAAGACGCTAAAGTGGAGGTCGGAGAACTGCACCACCCAGACGACCGACGCCGGCCCTCCCTCCACCTCTATGACTCTCCTGCTGCCGCGAGCCGGCCGAGGATCCGATTCCTCCGCGGAGACCACGAGGAGGAAGAGGAAACAGAAGAGGAGCCACTCCCTCCGGAGCATGATTTCTCAGAAGTCGCAGCAACTCTGCAGCATGCAGAAGGAATTTCAGGAAAACAACCCCATAGAGCAGGTCTTCCAGAAATCCAATGACCCTTCGCGCTTGAGATTCCAGCTCGCTGCGACATCTTGAGGGGGGCGGACGGAGCGGTAGAGCAGAGCATCGTTTTTTTTCTCTCCTAGTAGTGATGACATTAATTTTTTTTTAAAAAGAAAAAAAGCAGTTCCTCAATTCCAATTTCTTAAACAAATTTTTTTTAGTATAAAATTAACAATATGCGAATATAAGTTTTGTTGATAAACTTCCATAAAATCAAAGCAAGATATAACTTGCAAAAAAGACAAAGGATGCACTTCACCTATTTTAAAAATAAAAATATATGTTTTAATAAAATATCAATCATAATATTTCTAAACTAATTTATTGTGCACATGGATTTGCACAGCACACTGCCTGATATATGGCCTGTTTGGTTAGAATATAAAAAATGATACTATATTAGTATTGATATTGATATTTTTAGAAGATAGAGTATCAATGTCAAAATTGATACAAGTTGATACTTATATTATATAACATGTGTTGTTTGCACTACTATAAATTTTAAAATTGATACTATTAGTCAAACACCTCAAGGTGATTACAATCAATATCAATTTTAAAAATAAAAATGATAGAGATGTCTAATAATGTTACCAAACAAGGCAATAAGTAGGTCCTAAACAGGCACACAGCAGGTTGGGTATGCATGGAATTTTAGTTGCATAGATTCGATCGAAATTGCTTGTATGATTCTTCCTTTTTTTGAACTGAATCAAATTATTATACAATAAATAGTTTGGTTTTGTTGGAACTCCTTTAAATCCGGGATAAACCGAAAACCAATTGACGCAGTTGACTCTACTGTGTTTTCACACTGTATTAATTTTTTAAATATATATATATAGTGATATCTCAGAGAGAGAGAGAGAGAGAGAGTTCTCTCTTATAAATAAAATATTAAACTTGTTACATTGACCCTGATTGATTATTATTATTATAGTTTAATCTCATGTACAGTTTCTTTAATCTTTATTTTATAAATAAAATTTACGTGTTCGAACCATGTTCGGTTGGATTCATCAGAACTTAGACTAAGCTGGTAAATAAATGAGCCATATGTTAAATAAACGAATCATTGTTTGACTCAGAATTTTATACCAATAAGCGGAGTAGACACCTCTCTTATGTTTCTACAGCTCTTTTTTTTTTCTTTCTAGTATCTCCGATACAAGACTATTCCAACACGTTCACATCTTCTTTCAATGTCTCCGATGCGGGACTATGCTAACCCGAAAGGGTTTGGATCAGTTCCATTCACCTATCCTTTCAGTTTTGATCTTGATAGAACCTACTCAAAATCTAATCGAATATATTTGACAAATTTACCGTCAGCACAATCACGATTTGACAAGTTCACAGTAAATCTACTTGTGCTTGCTAACTTCCTTTTCACGGGCACAGAGAGGGAGTTAAGAATGAAAACACAGCAGGGACAGAGTGGTGAGAGCGTATGGGGTCCCTAGGAAAGGGGGACATGATTGAGCGGAGGCAATCCTGTACCCCAAATAATCAAGTTACTGGTTACAATATGCTGCTAGTCGATCGACCGTGGGTCGATTGGCGTGTCCCAGCTCACAGGTTCGAAGGGCCAAAGAGCCCGGCCACCCCCTGGGAGGGAGGGGGGAGGGTTTCCCGCAGGCATCGAGCGTCGCTCGATCTCTCGTCTCGCGCAGAGCTGTGAAGTAGTTGACCACTGAGCCATTGTGACCAAAAAAAACAAAAACAAAATGCTGCTGGTGATATTTCTTGGAAGGTGACCTCAGACACACCGTAACAAGCATCATTTCTTGTACAGACTGATAAAAATTCACAAAAAAAGAGAGTCGTTGATTGCAAAGTAGCCTGGATCTCGACGCGCACTATAAAGTCCAAGAATCCATCTGACTTTATTCAAAAACAGTTAACCGGCCGACTAGTACATCAATCGTATTCATCGATAGTGGTCAAAACTGTCAAATAACTACGGCAAGCTCCCGTATGCATGATGGCAGGGCATGTTGTACAAGCGGAGGACTTTGGCATGGTCAAGCCGGCATGAAATACAACATCGAAATGATGTTGTCGATATTTTATTGTACATGTTTGTGTCTTTTTATCAGAATTTAGGGATCAGTGGGATATTTCTAAGATTTTAGAAAGTTTTAGGATATAAAGGTAAATAGACATCCATGGTGGTCCTCTTGAAAATTTGGGCTTGCCCTCTTTATGAAGGGACTGATGATGTACATCAGAGACAGAATGAAACTGTTTTTGAAGAAAAACTACCCGTGTGTCGCAAGCTCTCCCCAGACACAAGGCCCTTCGTCCCGTGTGCCTGAAGGGGCAAAGCTTGAGCGCCATCTGTTCCACCCTTGGGGTGGAAAGGGTGGAACAGGTGGCCCTCAAGCTGTGCGTAAAATTAGCCAATCCAGATAAGAATTGGATCGACATAAGCCGATCCGATTTTGTGGGGAGGGGGGAAGCGATCCACCTCCAGATTCTCCCCGAATCAGCCTGAATCTTGTCTAATTCAAGTGACTCTCACCGGAGTTGGCCATCGAGGCTGCTGCGGCGGTGCTGCAGGGGCACAGCAGCATCTTCCCCACCTGAGGGTCTGTCAGACACGACAGTATCAAGATCCAATGACTTAAGTCATCATATCGGTCATATGTCTTATCGGGTTTAGAGGACCCAGCATGAGTGCCTTCCCCACCTGATAAGCACAGCGCTGCACCGAGAGGTGGAAGCACCACCCCGGTGTCGATTTACCCCAAAAAGGGTGGAATCTAATCAGAATCCCATGGAAAAGATATCCAACATTTTTTTTTACTTTTTTCAGTTTTTTTCTAATTTTTGAAGAATGGATTTGGATCAAATTTTCTCCCAATGAATCAACTAATTCTACGGATCCAATTCATGCTAGCCGATCTAATCTTCAATTCTAATTCCGATTTCCTTACTCTCCTTATGCTACAATCAAAAAACATTTTGGACCTTCTAATCATCCCAGCTTGGATATTCACTCACATTACCAAAGTATTTCACAAAATTGACTGTTATTGAACACATGCACTCTCTCTCTCTCTCTCTCTCTCTCTCTCGCTCCCTCCCTCCCTCCCTCCCTCTCTTATTCTTCTTCTATCCTTTACTTCCTTAACAAAGTATAGATCTACATTTTCTAGACATCTTCCGCAAAGGATGTGCTTGAGTTCTTGGGTATGAATTTTCTTTTTCTATCCATCTTCCGGAAACTATGTTCTTGAGTTCTTGGGAAGGTGAGTTCATGAAACTTTGCTATTCTCAGCTGCTGAGAACAATAAACATTTTATGTTTCAGACCTCCCGCCAGATTGAAAATTAATGACGACAGGCCCAATTTAGTCAGCACAAACATTGCTGCTGAAGAGTCTGGGATTTATAACAATTGACTGCAATCCAATAGGTTTGTTCTCAATCTTTCATAACCATTTTAGTAACAGAGCCATCTTCATGATCTCAGAAGGCACCAGACTGACAATTACTCCTCTTTGAGTCTATATCCACAGGATTGGCTGAAAACACCTTCTGACATGGGACATGTATCAACATATGGTGTAAGCATGAACTAGAGCTGATTTCGTTGACAGGGCTTGGGCAAGGAATTTTTGTCAGGATCAGCCCTTGTGTCGCTGAGGCCAATCTGGTTTGGCCAATCCTTGAAGCCCAAGATAGGCCAATAATCAGCCGATTCTGGGCCATCTGAGTCCAACTCAGCCATGACTCTCAACTCAGCTGAGACTCGGTCCAAGTCAACCTGAGACAAGCTGGAATTGGGTGGGGATCAGCTTGATCTAAAGCCTGCCAACCAGTTCAACTGGATCAGCCTGGACCCAATCTACAGTGATCTACATCAGTCCAAAAATCGGCTGATCCATGATGGTTTCAGGCCGATACAGCCTGATCCAGGTTGACTCTAGATGAAGCACACACTGGGATTGGCCAAGAGTCTCACGATCCTGTCCAACTCAGCTAAAGCACTGATTATGATCCCAGTTGAAGCTCATACTGAGATCCAGGCAGCTTCTTTTTGTCAAAACATCATGATGCTTACAAGAGTTTCAGTTTGACACCAAAAGCCTGCCCAGTTTGGGCTTTGGCAGTTGGCACACAGATCACATGAACCTCCTATTTGAAGCAGAGACTTCACAAGTGCATTGACATAGATCTATGTATTCAATAGGTGGGCCTTTCTCCTGATGTTCTCACCATATTCGGAGGCCCCTAACTGCATGAGAGCCTTTCTTAGGCCTTCCATAATCCTTGACAACTCTATAAATTCATGATTCCTACTAGCATCAGTTTGCCCATATGCATTGGTTAACTGCTACGAATCTAGTGTTCGTATATGTCTGAACTTAACTGGCAATATATTTACCACTGAGAACTGTCCCTGAAACATTTGTCTTTCATGCCACCAATAGCCCCCAACTTGGTGCACAGGATTTCAGAGCAGCCCGGCCTTTTTTATTGTTCCATATCACCACTAACCCCCCACTGAGCGCACATGATCTGTGACCAGTCAGCCTAACAATGCACCAGTTGCGACTGCCCCCCTGCAGATAGTGAGCTGGCTTTCTATCCTTTAACTCTCGTATCCACTTTCTTCAAAACAACATTCCAATAATCTGTCCTTAGGCTTAGAGCCTTGTCTGTGAGAGTCAACCCAAGCTAAGTGACAGAGAATTCCCCTACTTGAGACACAAGATCCGCACAAAGTCTGCTTCCTCTTCTCCAGTGTAATTAATCCCTAGAAACGTGCTCTTACAAAAGTTAACCTTCAGGCATATAATTTCTCCATTTTTGCCTCTTAAAACATAGGAGAGTGTCATCTGCACAGGTGAAGATAAGGGATTTCCGCTTGTTGTTCCACTTTGACCCTTAATGAAATTTGCAGCCGATTCCTTCCGGAAAACAATAACTGAATAGTAATAAAAAAAGAAAAGAAAAGAACACAGGGTCCACTGGCTAACTGATCTATGGTTAAGAATAACAGAAATTTTTGATGCTTCCAAGCAAGATCTAAATTATAATCTACTCCACCCATTTATGCTCGAACCTATTCATATGTAAAACTTGGAGAAGACACTGTCGGTTAACATTGTCATATGCTTTTCTGAATCTAGTTTAATGATGATCTCTTTCTTCTTCCTTTAGTTGGGTATGAACAGTTTCATGCACTGGCATTGATCTGTGCAAAAATTACACTGCAAGTATTTAACTGATGAATGCTGCTTGTGTGTTGTCCACCAGAGTATTTGTCACCACCTTCAGCCAAGGATTTCCAGGCCAAGATCAGACCCTGGATTGACCAGGGCCAACCACAATCTAGATTGGATTTGATAGGCTAACCCTAAGGAAGCTAAGGACCAGTCAACTTTAGGCCAATTCCAGCATGACTTGATCAGACTTATGACTTAGTCCAACTTGGTTAGAGTCAGGCCAGAATTGGCAGAATCCAAGCAGGGTTGGTAGGTCTGGGCTCAGTATCTGCCAATTCTGGCCAATCTCAGCCACGCTATGCCAATTTGACCAGATCGGCTTCCAATCAAGATTGGCCCATCCCGGCGAAGAATGAGCAGATCATGGCCTATTCTACCAGTCTGGCTGGATCCAGGCTAATGCCGTGTGAAGTTTACTTGAGATTGGCCATACCCCATAGGATTGGCTTGCTGGTGCTTATCCTTATTTGCATCGGCTGATCCTGTTTCCTATTAAGACAGGATGCTCAAAAGGATCTCCCATTCTTCCATCGAATAATTTACTTTTTCCTATATATTTGGATTCAAGTTTTTGTGGATTTTTGTAAGAGTAATTAGATCAAATGAAACCTTAAAGAGATATTGCTCAAATACATAGAAATGCCATGAGATAATGTGAGTAATGAAGCTGACGATGTGCACTAATGCTAATTCATCAAAGTCGCTGAAGTATATAAGAATTTTCTTCTGAGGTGAAATAAGAAGAAAATTTGATTAAATGCACTGATATTAAGCATAACAATCTCAAACAAATGCAAAGTGCGACAAAGTACCAAACTAACTTCTGCACACAAAAAAACGCCATCAAAAAAAGCATATTACGCATTTCTTGAAACCACATATTTAGGAAAAAAAAAGATGTTCAAGAACACAGAGATTAAGTCACATAAATAGTCAAATGCCCTGGGCATTATGAATTTCCCTCATAACAAAACGAAGAAAAGTTGCATTTTATTACATTCAAGCAGAGACGAGACAGATAGCACCACTTTCCTATGCGCCGCCCAACAATCCAACACCTGATCCTCAAATCTCACGGGATATCCCATGGTTTGGGCTCGGGGACGGCGACCACCATCCCCCGGAGTTCCGGCGTCAGCACAACTTGGCAACCGAGCCGCGAGTGCTTATTAAGCGCCCTCGACCTAGAATTCCTCGTGAGCACGTACTTCTCGTCGTAGGACGCCGGCGGAAGCCTGTCGAGCCACTCCTGCGCGATATGCACCTCGCATTCTGCCGAGCAGGCGTCGATCTCCTCCAGGCGGTGGGACGCCGGGTCAATCAGCCCTGCGTTGCATAGGGCTTTGAGGAGGGTCTGCCCCACGAGCCCCGGCACTTCCCTCTTCCTCCCGTCAACGTCGATGGCATACAGCTTTATGATCCGGTCGCTGACCTTCTGGGATGCGGTGGCGGCGGCGGCGGATTCCGTCGGGGAGGCGGCAGAGGCGCAGGATCGAGCCAGGGTTCTGGCGTAGGAGGCGAAGGAGGGTAGTCGTCGGAGGGCTGGAATCGCCATGCCTTCGAGCTTTCCCTTCCTAATCTCGCGCAGCTAAGGTCCACAGGAGGACCGGAGATGAGCGAGGGAATAATACATAAAAAAAACGGGGGCGCGATCTTATACTTTTTCATAAAATCGTAAAAAGTGTGTTTTTTTTTTGCATATTCGGCTTATAGTTTAACTCGATTCAAACTACGTCTTAAATTTTTTTTTAAATACATGAATTTTCGAGTTATTTCTACAACACTCCCGACGTTGTAATTGTGTTGACTTTTATCATTACTTTTTAAAATATTTACTTTACTTTTGTCTTTTCTCTACATCTTCTCCCTATTTTCACTCGGAAAGAAAACAGATTCATGTACTTATGGGGTGTTTGGTTATATGATAATGGAGGTTTTTATTTTAATTTTTAAAAATCGTAAGAAATTTTTTTAAAAGAGGTGTTTGATAACCATGACAATTTTATATTTTGAAAGTAATTTTCTTCTTAAACAAAAAAGAGGGTCTCACCTTTTTCTTTTTTCTTGTGGTTCCCCACTTTGTTCAATCATATACGGTAGTTACTCTTTTTTGTTATCACATCCCTCCAAACATGATAATTTTATGTCATGAGTAAGTTCACTTTTTATTTTAATATAATTTTTTATCATAAAAGTGTACAAAAAATTATCATACAACCAAACACCCCCTTAACAATAAAATCTTTTGAAACACGAAATTATGTGGAGTCGTCCGTCTGTTATCACACCTCTCTTTTGAACTTAAAATACAATGTTAAAAATAGCTTGTCTCCATAATTTATCTTGATTATATCTATGTTGTTATATTTTATTATACCATATTTGCTCACCCTCGCCGGTGCCACCATCTACATGGGTGTTTGGTCGCACGATAAATTAAAGTTTTATTATAAAAAATAAATTTACTTCGACAACTATTACAAATTTATATTTTTAAATATATCCTCTGATTGCACAAAAAAGTGATACTCTCTTTTTATCTTGTGGTCCTCACCCCTGATGGTCATACATGGTTCCACCTCTTATTTGTTATCACCTATCCCAAACATATGACAATTTTATGTCATTGGCAACCTTATACTTAATTTTAATACAACTTTCTTATTATGAAAATATATAAAAAATTATTGTACAATTACTGCAAGAGTGTCAAATGATTTGGAGTGGCTCAAAATGTCTTTGGGTCCATTGAGTTTTCCATTGGACTTAGGGTTTGAATTTCATTTACTTGAGCTGACCTAGGCTTTGATTTAGCCAACCCAAGCCAATCGGTTGACACCCCTATATATTAAACATTTTTGATATACCCAATATATTTTAACGAAATTCCATTTGAACAAAAAAACTATGCAACTCCAGTCAATCATCTTCTTAAGGATGTACTCTTACAGGTTAAACATATTTATAATTGTCACCATGGGATGCGGAGTCGTGACTCGGACCCGACACGGTCGGTTTTTAAGCCGACCGACCCGGTCCCGACCCCGAGACCCTGATCCTGTAAATATTTTAAAATTTTTATTTTATTATTATTATTTTGCAACCCCAACCGACCTTGACCCGACCCAGGTTGGTTTTGAACCTAACCGACCCGGTCCCGACTCCCGACCCCACTTACCATGATTGTCACTAAACAATATTAGCTAAAATCACTCGGTATATAATACTAGAAATATCTTAACATGTTTTGTAAATAATATTTTTTATATTTTTTCTAATTAGATTTATTTGCCAATTCAATTATTGTGTTCCCTTTCAAATTAATTATTTTTATCTCTTTTTGCTAGTCACATAGATACAGTTTCTCTACTATGATTCTTTCTAAGATTATAACATGAGACAAAGAAAGGGCATGCCAAAGCACAAAAAGTTTATAGGGTGTCAAAGTTGGACAACATAATTGATTTGTCTACTATGATTCTTTCTCAATAGCTTTTGTTTGTGATGGTTTTCAAACTCCTCTTCTGACAAGTTTTGTTAGGAAAACATATTTTTGTAAAAAAAAAAAACTAAATTTGTCATGCAACCAAACACCCCATAGGGGATGAGAGAAGAGAGGTAAAAGTAACTTCATGGATCTCCTCTATCACATGGTACATGAAACATGTCCTAGACACAAGCACACCATGACCCAAAATATCTATTTCCTGTGTAGCTAATTTTATTAAGTCTAAGACTGAAAACAATGAAAATAATTCACACTATATCAAGATCCCAGGGAAGATTAAATACTTGTCATTTACTTGGCATATCTTAAAATTATTTCCATAAAATAAATTTTGTTCTTTTGGATACTTGTAACAAATTTTTGTAATATTTTTCGCATTCAAATTCTTAAAAAAACCTTTTTAATATATTTTGAACACTTGAAATAAGAAATTACAACAGTCTCATCTTTTGTTGATGTTTAATTTCGTAACCTAGTCGGCACTTTACTATGCTAAAACTTAATTTAAATTATAGAGATTCTACGTACCAGATATCATAATATTTTTATTTTTAAAATATAAATTTCTTTGAAATAATTTAAACAATGTGATTTTCAAAAGTAAAGTTTTCAACCTAAAAGATACGTAAGGTGTCATTGTTCCAAATTTTATTTTATTTTACAAAAACATTTATTATTTTTTTAAAGTGAAAAGGAAGGATGTAAGAGAAAGAAGAAAGATAATATTAGAGGGGGGGAGTGATAGAGAGAGAGAGAGAGAGAGATTGCATGCTAGAAAACTGTTTAATTGATATTACTTTAAGGATGTTCACACAATTGATATATACACTAAGACATAAAACATATAATAAATATACATCAATAGGTCATATTGATAATGATACGTATACTACTTTAATAAAAATATTAACAAATGTAAATAATTTTGATCAAAGACAAAATATTTCGGAACCATGCATACAAATTAAATATATACAAATGTAACAAAAGAATTATAATCCATCAAAGTTTTAGTTACCAGCAATATTATTTTTGTCTCGGCAAGACATGAGTATTTATAAGATCAAACTAGTGGTGACATATTTTTATAGATTGTTCAGTGAAAAGCAATTTTAATAATAAGTAAATTAAGTAATATTATCTAGAAAATTGTTTTTGACGTTTTAAATCGCCATCCTCAGTGACTCATTATGCCTCACTCTTCATATATATATATTTTTCATTTTTAAAAATGATTGAAATGTTGGCTCTTCCTTGTTCCTAAGTGGATGCAGCCTAAATATGTCTATTTCTTTCGATGCATTTGAGCGAAGATATTAAAATGGCTTTACTAATTTATTATTGATTAGCAGACCGCTCGGTTGGCAGCACTCGAACCCTCGCAGGTGCGCAGTGCGGCGCACACCTGACCACTGAGCCATGTTGTCCAAAAAAAATTATTATTGATTAAAATTTTAACGATAAATCATTTGAGATTAGCTTTTCTCTGATCCTGTACCAAATGAGGCCTAGTTTTTTTTCCCAAAATTTCGAACAAGGTTGTTTCTTTTTTGTTTTTGAGGTGACTTCAAACAAGTTAACCAGGTGTTTGGTTACAATATTTATTTCTGAACTGTTTTATTTTTAAAATAAAATTTATGCGATATGTTATCGTCTTCTCTTTTTTTTTGAAATTAAGGAAATAGGTAACTAACTTGTCTGGAAAATGACGCGAATTTTAATGGGAGTGTTTGGTTGCCTGATAATTTTTTTGTACATTTTCATGATAAAAAATGTATTAAAATAAAAAATAAACCAACTCATGACATAAAATTATGATGTTTGGAGGGATATGGTAACAAAAAAGAGTAACTATCGTATATGATCAAACAAAGTGAAGGATCACAAAAAAAGAATAACTTTTAAAACATAAAATTATCATAGTTGTCAAATACCTCTTTTAAGAAATATTCTCACAAATTTTAAAAATTAAAATAAATTTTTTATTGTCATACAACCAAACGCTCCATAAAAGCCACGCCATCACGTTTGGTTCGGTGAAAATTTTAAATTTTGTATAAATACCTTTAAAATGAATAAGTAATAATTACGTATCCATATATTTTTTAATTATTTAAAATTGACAAGATTAATATGCTATTTAAGAAAATATAATCAAAATATACTGAGCGGAGAGAAATACCGTGGCAGCTACTGATTCGGCCACAGGGCGAGGTCCTTCTTGTTCCCCAAGCTTCTCCTCTCCTGTCCACTGTCCAGGGTGCCGTTGTCTTCCGATCTGATTCATACGCCGCCTCCTCCTTTGCCAGTACAGTCGGTGAACCAGTTTCCCGTTCTTACGCCGGCAGCCGTCGCCGGAAGAGGCGCCAGGGAGCATTGCGCATCTGAACAAGGTTATCGTCCCCTCCACCCATTTTTACTCCGTTAACCTTGTTGCTGCTCTGCTCGATTTTCTGAAGCAGTTTAGTTCTGTTCTTACATGGTTTTTCCGGGTTGATTTGTAAGTTGGAGTGGACGATATCATGCTTGGATTGATGTCTCTTGGATGTTTTGACTTTACCCTACGAGGATTATGGACACCTTATGGGTAGAGTTTGCCCAGGAGATTCCCGGAAGGATCCTTCTGGGCGAGGTGCTCGGTCTCGATAGAATCAGGCTGCAAAGATAGAAGTGAACATGTCATAAATAGGGAAAAATTGTTGTCATCACTCCCCTTTTACAGTCTATCATGTCGTCGGATCGTATTGTTGTAGGCATCCTTTAATTCCTGGCTCATTCTTTCTTTTGTAATAGTGCTTTCCTTCTTTCCGTAGAAGGGGAAGGATCTCTGCCATCTCCTCCTATTGCAGGACTCTAACTGGTTTATGGACATCAAAAGCAAGGGCCCTTACAGCATAAGGAGATCTTTGTTGTCAAGGCTGCTCTTTTGATTAGAGGATTATGCAAGTGTTAATTATTTATTTTCTTGATTAGGTTATTAAGAATGAAGATCGATGCAAGTGGCCTCAATGATTTTTCTCTGCTCTGTTTGGATGACGATGTTCTTGGTGAGAACTTGCTTTTAGAGACATCATCTTTTGCACTTCCCAGAACGAACGATGTAAGTCTCAATCTCCATCTTCAATTCTCCAGATTTCTTGCATATGTCTGTGGATGTCCAACTTTTCTCATTAGGGCATTTGTTATGTCAAATTTGTCCGGAAACAATTTTGAAAATGGTGAACTTTGGATGTTTCATTCAGTTTGATGGTTTTCAAAAGAAAGCAGTGGAGATGGTGAAGCCCGCAAAAGGGACAACCACTCTTGCCTTTATTTTCAAGGAAGGTGTTATAGTTGCTGCTGATTCTCGGGCAAGCATGGGTGGATATATATGTAAGCATGCCATTGTTTTTTATTAGTTTTTTTTTTCTGATAATAAAAAAAGCAGTGGTGCGCGTGCAGATATATGGTTTTTTTAGATAATCTATTTTTTAACTAATTGTTCCTTGAGACATCTCTTTCCAAGGTAGTTGTGTATTTACAGAAGTTAAAAGTTGGGAACTGAAAAGAAAAAGTATGAGGTAAAATTAGCTTCACTCTTGACTGTCAATTCTTCAGATGCGAAGAATAATCAACACAAATGATTTTGATTTGAAATGTCATTTGTCAATGCTACATGCCTCTTGAATAGTGAAGATCTCTAAGGAGTAACAGCGGTTTACAGATTCGTTAGCAAATTGAAAAGTTCTAAAGGGTTTCTGAAATGTAGTGGTGGTACGTTTGGCCTATCAGCAAGAGAGGTAGTGCTGTAAACAGATCCGGATTCATATCCGTTTATGCGAATAATATTCGATTATAAGATATCTGCCGGAGTGGATATCCGTATATGAATATTACCCGAATGTTAATCGGAGTAGATATGGAAATGCTCTTCTCTGCTTTGTTTAAGATTCACTCCAATTCACCAGTTAGATGATGTTGATCCCTGGGCAGTCTAGCTATGATGTTGAGGATGCTGATGTGGCTTTATTCCGGATTCATGTCAGTGCTGTCTAATGGAGGACGCGATGACACATTAGTCAGGAACATGACCAATACAAAAGGAAATTGATGAGAATTGTAGCTTCGTTGGGTGTCCCTTTCTTTTGTTTCTGTTCCGTCGTGAAGGACGGCACTCTGGCTTCGTCCTTGGGAGTGCTGAACAGAAAACATCATAGCCCACGGTATCATGGATGCATCTTCTAACAACTTCGATGGTAAATGTGCACCGGCGACAGGAACCTCTGGAAACTCGTGGGCAGCTTGCAAGGAGTTGGAATTTGAAGGCAAGGAAGAAGGTTGGTGAGGCAGTAGGAGGGTTCGATCAAGATTAGAGAGCAACTGACGGGGCAGGATGGAGGGAATCATGTGCTAATTATGGAAGACCAGGGGCGAAGCAGAGTGGTTCGAATGGATTGACCAAACATCTCATGATGTCATCAGGACTGTGGCAGCATTGGGTGAAAGAAGAGGTAGATGATCTAGATGGGAAGAGGATGGAACAAGGTACAACAAGCACTTCCTGATCTTCCTACAGTCGAGGTAGAAAGATGGACGGAAAAGAAGACAGTACCCAGGAGGAAAGATCATATCTGAGATGAGGAACATCTGAGATATGTGGGAATGGAAAACTTGAAGAGCATGGGTGGTCGGGAAGAAGAAACTGGAGGTGAAGGAGAGGATCCACCAGATCAGGTCAGAACACTGGAAGGTGAAGAAGATGGTGAATAAGGAATAGGATGAGTGGAGAGAAGATACTGGGAGGCGGAAATGGCGGCTTCTACTAGAGTGAGGAGAGACGATGTTAAGAAGAATCGAAGAACCAGGAAGGTGAGGAGCTGGATAAGAATATGATGGAGCTTGCACATTGGGAAGAACCTTCAGCATCAGGGTTACAAGAGAGAGAGAGAGAGAGCGAGTGGGGCACAGAGAGGAGGGAGCCGGGAATCTTTTATGAAACTTCATTTAAAAGTTCACAATTTATATTTTAGTTTTGAAGTTTTTTACAAATTGACTCTAAGTGTACTCAGAAAATTACGTAAAATGTAGAAAATACATTTTAAGATGATTTTAACGATTTAAATATTTTATAAGAAATAACTCAAAACCGACAAACAAAGACAATCCATATGGCCGATCCCAAATAATTTGGGATTAAGACTTGAGTTGAGTAGGAAATAAATCCTAAGTTGTGCAAATTATTTAAAATACAAATACACCGTATTCACCAAATTTGAATGAGACCGCCCTAATTTCCCTATATGCCAGGTCTGATCACGATCACATCAGAATACATGCTATGCATTATAGTAAGAGAATTAAATTATAGTAGGCTGTTTATGATACGAAGTTTAAATGAAGAAGGAAAAAAGATCCTTGATTTTACTATGGCCTATGATTTTATACTAACAAATTCTTATTTATAAGAAACAGAATCTTATTTAATAATATTAAAAAGTGGATAAATAAATATCAAATCGATTTAATTTTTACAAGAAAAACTAATCATATTCTTTACAAAGATCGTAAATTTATTCTTAGTGGAGCTCTAACAAGTCAACATAGATTAGTGCTTTTAAATGTTATGTCAAAAGACAAACAAACACATGTAAAAGAAAGATTTTTCTTGATATAAATGGTGGGAATTAAAAAGGGGCAAAAGTGAAACAACAAACATTTAATAATGAACTTCTTAAAATAAATAATTATAAATTAGATGTAGAAACCAATTCTGTATAGACGACATAGTTGTCAAGGTGCTTGCCTAGACAGCGTCTGCCTTGGCGCCCAAGGCACTTGGGCTAGGTATGGTCTGATTTTTTTTTTCTTTCAGTGATGCTGCCCCCTTGACCTGACTGGCATGTCGATCTGCGATTCGTGGGCCCCCATTTGATGATAGTGCAAACATATTTTACTATCATTTATACTATTACGTATGGTTAAGATATGCAATTCGAAATATATGATGTATACTTATAATTTATAAAGTTCTCTGTTAACCTTCTTTATCCATCACTTATTAGTTCTTTCCTATAAAAATATACCAACAGTTCTACACACATATTTACAAAAATAAAATCATATTTACACCTATGCACACATAAACACATATTCAGTTATAGCATACAAATATATTTGTATTTATGTATATATGTTTGTATATATACATAAAGATATATAGTATTATCATCTAATTATGTATATTTGCATATATGTATATATATGTATAAATATATTAAGCATATATGCATCGTCATCTCGGCGGCGTTTCAAGCCGATTCGGTCTGTTCTGTTGGGAATCTGGAGGTGGATCCCCCCCCCAATAAAATAAAACAAAAAGGGTCGGCTTATGTTGATTCCGATTTGGATCGGCTAATTCTGGGAACCATGATACCTAGTGCTCAAAAATGTCAAATGTCTGCAAGATTATGTAACATACAATCATTTAATCTTTCAAAGAGCATTTACATTTTTTGATGTGGGCATAAGTTTAAGAAATGAAGTGGGCTGAAGATCATAGTAGCAAATCATTGCTTGATGACACACAAGCATTAGATTGCCTAACAACATACAATCATTAGATTGCCAATGTCATCAGTAAGTGCTGGTTTCATGAAAGTAGTGACTAACATTTTGCATTAGGTTGATGTGCCCCTATCCCTCTGGACATCTCAGAATAAGATGGCAGTATCAAAATTTATGGTATTTTAGTCTCTAGTAAGTCTCATGTATTTGTTGCATATACGTGACAAGACTGATGCTTTATTAGCTATTTCATCAGTTCATTACTTGAAGCCAAAAGTGCTGTATTCTGAGTCTCTCACGTGTGTGATATTACAAGAGGCAAGAAATGAAATTTTGAACCATACAGGTCCTGATGGCTGATGTGATGCATCATTACCTGCTTGCTACATTTCCAGGGAGATATTCCTTTCATGGTGTGAAGGATATTTAGTAAATTTGAATAAAGACTGAATTGCTAAAGATGATTGTTGGCGTACATTTTTTTCAAAAAAAAAGGGAGAACAGATGGGCTGGCTTAGAAGCTGGGCCAACAGCCCATAAGATCAGCCACAATTGGGCCCAATTGGGCACCCCAGTAGGAGCCTTATTTGCCTAACCCATAATTGACACATTTCAGCCAAATTCAGGCCTTGTGCGCAGCCTATAGGAGGGCTTGGGCCGCAGCCTCCTGCTGGCCCAGAAACCAGGCCCAAGTTGGGCCAGGCCCACTTCAGCTCCAATGTGAACAGGCCCAGCCGCACTACCTGCCACCTCAGCATCATCCTGCGCACCACACCTGCCACCTCAGCCCATTCATTAGTCAGTTTATGGAGGGGGGAAACCGAAGAGGCCAGGGGGAGATCAAGGGACAGCCAGCCATTAATCTGGAATTAATGGTGTAACCACCATGGGGAAGGCCAAAAGCCATTCACGTACAGCACATAGCCTGCCTTTTCATCTGCCCCCCAGCATGAGAGGGGGGCTGCTTCAGACGCCGGGAGGCTGCCAAACTGCCGCCTGCACCCTGCCACCTGCTGCACCTACGCCTGCACCTGCTGCTAGGAGAAAGAGGGGAGACTGCTGCTGCTGCCACCTGCTGCCAACCGTGCTCTGTCCCCTGCTACAGAAGCTGGTCTGCAGTCAGAAGAGGAAAAGGGGAGAAGAAGAAGACAAGGTAAGAAGAGATCGTGGGTATGTCCATGTAGCCCTTTAAAGGGCCTTCTTTCCATCGATTCTACCGGCCATCTCCTGCCCTTATCCACCTTCACAAAATGCCCCATTTCAGTCCATTCAAACCCCCTAGATTGGACTGTAATCCCCTTGGGCCGAACCCATAAATCTGGCCCTTTCTGGCCCTTGTCCGGAGCAAAAAAAACCAGTCCCCTTGTGATCAGGTTTTCAGCCCCAATCAAGGCCCAAAAGAGCCCAATTTCGGCCCATTTCCAGACCTACCATCAGGCCCATGGATAGCAAGGATCGCGGGATCGGAATCGGAATCGAGATCGGTGGGTACCGATCCGATCCAGATCGGATCGGATCGATCCGATTCCGACCGATCTTCCGGAAGAACTTTCGATCCGGAATCGCTCCAGATCGGTTCTTCAAAGGTGCTAAAATATTTAAAAAATATATCAAAATAACATGCTAGATCGGATTCCTATCCGATCTAGCATGTTTTGGGGTGATTTCGGGCCCAAAAGTGGCCCGAAATCGGCGCCACGGCGGCAAGCTGCCGCCGTGACATCTTCCCCGCCCTATCGGGCGGGGAAGACGACCTTACCGGGTCCATCGGACCCGGTAAGGCCAAGATCCGGTGACTTAAGTCACCGGATCCGGCACTTTAGCGTATCGGGTCCCATGGATCCTGGCCTTACCGGGTCGGACCCGGTAAGGTCGTCTTCCCCGCCCGATAGGGCGGGGAAGAGGGCTGCCGCGGCGGGATGGCCGCCGCGACAGCCTGTGGGTCGATTCCGGCGAGGGAATCACCGGAATCGATCCGGAATTCCGGCACCGATTCCACCTACAAACATCGATCCGGACCGATCTTTGGTCCGGATCGGTAGTTCCGCCGGGAATCGGATCGGAGGGGCCCGATCCGATCCAAGAATCGGCCGATCCCGATCCGGATCGGCCGATTCTGCAATCCATGATGGATAGCCCATAACCGCCTACCTGCAGGCCCAGGTTATAAGCCCATATTCGGTCCCCTCCTGACCTGGCTTAGACCACCTGCAGGTACCCCCAATCCAGGCCCATGGATAGCCCTTGTCCGGCCCACCTACTGGCCCTTCTACAGGCCCAGTCCGAGCCCACATATCAGGCCCAAGATCTGGCCCTTGCCCAGTCCAATTCAGGACCTGTTCAGCCCATCCAGAGGCACTCTAAACAGACCCCAAACCGGTCCATTTCCAGCCCATGTTCGGCACCCAATTCAGGCCCAAAACAGGTTCAATTTCGGCTCCTTTGCAGCCAGAAAACAGGTTCAATCTCGGCTCCCATGCAGCCAGGCGCCAGCCCCCTTTGCGGCTCAACCTAGTGGCTCTTTCACGGGTCCAATCCGCTTCTCAAGAAGCCCTACAGCAGCTCCCTTGCAGCAGAAAATAAAAGAAGAGGTTGCAGCAGCCCCCCTTGTGGCTTGTACCGGCAAAGTGAGGGGTGAACCTCAACGGCCCTTTCACGGGTCCGGTTCTCCCCTCAACACATCAAGTGAGGGATGAACCTCAACGGCCCTTTCACGGGTCCGGTTCTCCCCTCAACACATCAAGGGAGGGATGAACCTCGACGGCCCTTTCACGGGTCCGGTTCTCCCCTCAACATATCAAAGGAGGAGAGAGCCTCAACGGCCCTTTCACGGGTCCGGCTTTCCCTCCTAGAAGCTGTCCTCCCAAACCCAAGCAAAAATTGAAGCCCGGCTTTGAACTCCAAAGGAATGGACTGGCCCGAAGTGGCCTTCAGAAAATTAACAAATAAAAAATCAGAAATGCGAAAGCTACATTAAATTAAGGAGATTCACCCCTAGCGGGGAACTCCACCTTGGGCGGAGGCGCGGGCATGAATCCCGTAGCCGGCGATCCTTCCCCCAATATGGCTAAGCTAAGGTTGGCTATTTTGGATGGGTAAATTTTCACTAAGTTGGAAAAATAGCCGTCATGCCGTCGTAATGTCAAATTTTTTCTAAAGTAGTGAAAAGAAACCTATGTTGGGGGAAGGATCAATCATTGTACACCGATGTACTTCACCCCATCTTTCAATAAAATAAAACTTTGATGTTCATATTGATGCATGAAACCGGGCATTCAAAGTGACCCGATGGGTCGGAGGCAATGCAAACCGCCAAACAAAAATAAAACCATTTCAAAGTCAATCTGGAAATTCAAACAGAAAATTAAAAAAACAGAAAATCAAATCTGAAAGTTCAACAGAAAACAAAAAAATCAGAATTGAAGTAAGCCTAAAACAAGCAAACCGGTTTTCAAACAATCTGGAAATAAATAAAGCAAATCAGATTCTGAAATGGGATTTTCCTGCCACATTTGCAGACCTTCATGTAGGTCTTTCTTTTACTCCCTATTTGGTCTCTTCCCCCTCCAATCTAGGTCTGGCCAACCTACGTTCAGCCACCTGAGCAGGCCCATCTGCAGGCACCGAACACCCCCTGCTCAGGTCCCAAAACAGGCCTGCTCGGTTCACCTGTAGACATCCTACAACCGGTCCATGTTCAGCCCATATCCAGGCCCATTTTCAGCCACCTGCAGCCCAACTGCAGGTGCCCATAACCGGCCCCTGTTCAGGCCCTCAACCGGCCTAGGAGCAATCCTAAACCAGGCCCACAAATAGGCCCATTTCTTGGTCTTCATGCAAGCCCACAAACTGGTCCCTTTAAGACCCAATTCCAGCCCACTTGCAGGCCCACTAAGCGGACCCAAAAACCTGCTCCTGAAACCTGCAGCAAGCAGCCCCTCTGCGGCCCCATTCAGTACAGCCCCTCTGCTGGCCTCACAAAAAAAATGATGATGAAATCTGTCCCGGTTGAAATGCACCTTGTGCAGGCCTTAGCCGGCCCATTTCAGCCCAAGATAGGATTCTCTCTTGGATCCGGGAGAATACCCCAGTCAGGTCTGTTTTCATCCCTTCTAAACTCCCTTCAAGCAAGCCCCTTCGTGGCCAGCTTCTTTGCCCTCTTTGGCAATCGCACTCTAGCCCCTTTGTGGCTCGGCGGAATCCCAAATCAGTCCTTAAGTAAAAATCAGATTTCAGTTACACCCAAAACACATAAATTTCAGTTTTTTTTTAATCAAATCTATTAACACCAAAACCAGATTTAAGCAATCTGCAAAAAAAAACACAGATTCTAACCGACTTCAAAAAAATCTGATTTTAGCAATCTGAAAATCCACTTAAAATCCACTAAGCTTCTTCCCAAAAAGAAATCAATTAAACAACATTTCAAACATCTCAAACGTGGATCAAAACCCACCTAAAACAAAAAATCCAGAAATCTGAAAATTCCAGAATCTGAAAATTCAACAAACCAGTCAAACAATAAATACCAAAATTGCTTAAAACACTTCAAGCACATCAAAAATCAAAATCAAAACAGGTTCAAAGCAACCCAAACTGGTCAAACCGAAACCAAAATGAACAATAAACAAATCAATCAAACAAATTGATTCAAACTCCAAAACTCAAAACCGACTTTCAAGTCGATCCAAAAATCAACCAACAAACAAATGAAATCAACTCAACCAAATCAGGTTTGCATCTCACCGGACCCAAAAGGCCGCTGCTTTTTGAGTTCTTTACTTTATTTGGTGGATGTGCACGTCTCCAAAAATAGGTTGTCGCGACGGTTAATCAAAGGCGTTCGAGCCGTTGCTCGATGTAAGCTAACGCCGGATACTCGCACCATACGGCGGAGAAGGGTCAAAAAATAAAATTTTCAAAGAACCCGAACCTCGGTTCTAATATTTTTAAACTATCACCGGACTACCTAATATTTTTAGGATATCACCTATTTTCCTAGAAAAGTCCGGAGATGTCTTTCTTTCTAAAGAACATACGTAAAAAAAGAGGTTCACACAATGATATATACCATGTTTATGGAAGAGTGGATTGTCTAAGTAGCCAATTATTATTTGATTCTTTGCCAATTAGCCATCACGTGCTCTAGGGGCTCCTGTCAAAGGTTTCCATGCTACCGTTTACGTTGCTATTCAAATAAAATTGTTCTTAGTTTTTACTCTTTCACATCCTGATTCTTAATTCGTTAACGTTTGGAAACTCGACCCTTCTGGCTGTAATGTGGATCATTCTTGATTCGTTACTTCTGTCATTGTCAATGATATGGTTGTAACCAGCAGTTTGCTTCTATCTATAGCTTCTCAATCAGTGAAGAAAATTATTGAGATCAATCCGTACATGCTTGGCACAATGGCTGGAGGGGCTGCGGATTGCCAATTTTGGCACAGGAACTTGGGAATCAAGGTGAAACTTCAACAATTATGTTGCTTATTTAAGCTTGTATCTCCCTTATATATATCTTGGTTATTATCTACTTCTTACTTTAACCTCATTCCTGATTTCCGGTAAGCATTTGATAAGGTAACCGGGCTGATTGTTTATTTCTCCTGTTTTCAGTGTCGTCTTCATGAACTAGCAAATAAGCGGAGGATTTCAGTGACAGGTGCCTCAAAATTGTTGGCCAATATTCTATATTCATACAGGGGGATGGGTCTTTCAATTGGCACTATGATTGCTGGCTGGGATGAAACGGTATGCTTCTGAGTCACCTCGTACTAAGTATCACTTATGCTGTATGTGGCTGTTTTTTCTCATCTGTGACTATGTGAAGGGCCCTGGGCTGTATTATGTGGATGCCGAAGGAGGGAGGCTTAAAGGAAAAAGATTTTCCGTTGGCTCAGGTTCTCCGTATGCATATGGTGTTTTAGATAGCGGGTACCTCTTTAACTATCCTTAGATTCCTTATGGTCTTGACAAAGTAGTTGCTGAAGTGTTTCTAAATCCTGTTGCTACTCTAAACTTGGACAAGGTATCGCTTTGACATGTCCATCGAAGAAGCTGCAGAACTTGCTCGACGAGCGATTTATCATGCAACCTTCCGTGATGGTGCCAGTGGCGGCGTCGCCAGCGGTAGGGTTCTTTCTCTATCACTTTCTTTCCACAGATGTGTTCTACACATTGGTGGCTTTTTTTTCCTGATGGTAGTACATCAAATGAAGTTGCTTGTCTTCTATCTAGTGGCCCTTCTTTCAAATATCATTGCATCCTGATTTCATGGACATCCCGCGGACATTGATTTCCTGCCTAGGCAAAGCTTTAACCTTCTTTTAGGATTGCTGAACGGTTGAAATACCTTTTTTTCAGTTTATCATGTTGGACCTGATGGGTGGAAGAAACTCTCTGGCGATGATGTTGGCGAGCTGCACTACAAGTACTATCCCGTCGTGCCAACCCCGATCGAGCAGGAAATGGTTGAAGTTGCCGCTTCTTGAAATCAAGTTTGTTCTTGGCTAGCTCATATTGTTGTTTCCTGCCCCCGTAGATGTTTGTTGTCCCCATGGAACCGAACCGAAGTCCTCTACTCTTGCCATCTGAAGTTTTTGTATGCACTCGTTAGAGTCTTGGTGGCTCGTCGTCAGACGTGTTCTGTCAACGAAAGATTCAAAAATTTACGTCGCTACTTACCCTTAGATTGCATTTGGAGGGTTGCAACTTTTTTTAGATTGCATTTGGCATCTGGGATAGATCATATAGGAGATTCCAACCATTAAAATCCCTGATAAGATACAATCACATCCAAATGCACTTTATCTCTTTTTTGAATATCTTCTCTTTCATTCTGACTCTACCGAAAACCATAAAGAGATAGATTATAGCGATTACCAAGCATATTTTTTTTTAAAATTGTGACAGAAAATTTGTTTCGCAATTTCTTTTTCCACGCAATCCCTCCTAAATGCATGCAGCGTGAACGGATCAGGGTTAAACTCCCTGTTGATTTCTATCAGGCTGGGTCAGCTTATCCTGGAAAGGGGCATGTTTTGCTTTTGATAATCAGATTATTTTCGCTAATTTTTCTCCGGATCAAGTTCAGATATATATATATAATGTGATAATGTCCTTGTTTTACTGTATCTTTATTTGTTTCATTTTAACGATAAGCCAAAGAGGGGAATGATAAGAACGGACGCATTCTTGGCAGGTTTGTTTGTGTCATCACCACCAGCTTATCTATTCAAGGGTGTTGTTTGTTATGCGATAAAACATTGTAAACGGGCGTAACTACTTGTGTTTGATTTTCGTCTCATGTTAGAGGTGCCGCGGGTAGTTGTATTTTATGGGGTGTTTGGCTGCATGATAATGAAGATATTTGTTTTAATTTTTAAAAATTGTAAGAAAACTTGTTAAAAGAGGTGTTTGGTAACCATGACAATTTTATGTTTTAAAAGTGATTTTCTTCTTAAACAAAAAAAGAGGGTCTCACCTCTTTCTTTTTCTTGTGGTCCCCCACTTTGTTTGGTCATGTGCGGTAGTTACTCTTTTTTGTAATCACATCCCTCCAAACATGATAATTTTATATCATGAGTTGGTTCACTTTTTATTTTAATACAATTTTTTATCATGAAAGTGTACAAAAAATTATCATGCAACCAAACACCCCATTAGCGTCAATTAAGTGCAATGCACCGAACTACCTCTTTGTTGTGAAATATTGAGGAGGAACACCGGTGCATGAAGTAAGGTATCCATTAGAGCCCCGCCCGTGTGATGAACCGTGATGCCAGAATGGGTGAACATCAGCCGGGTGGCACGTCGTAAGTAGGGATGGAAACGGACCCCAGAAAAAAAATATTATTTGATTAAGAATTTCGAATTTAGAAAGATAAAATTTCATAACTGTGCATGTATGTACAATACACTACTACGCAGGCAATTTCCAGAAAACCAAGTAGATACACGTACATCGCTCCTGATGTCGGCAGCAGGAAAGAAGCTCGTCGTCGATCCCTGCCCCTCACCACCAGGCACCAGTGATCATGCATCGGTCTCTAGACTTCACCGGAAAGAGTTCGGATCACCTCAATCCTCGGATGGAGGGAGTAATTTCAATCCCTAATAAAAAAATGATCACGACTTCAGCTCACTTAAGCAGCCATTCAAATGACAAGTTTGGTGAACTTCTACTGAAAAGGATTGAATTCATTACTAGAGAGTTGTATTAAATTTGGTAGTAAGTTTGTAAGACATCGATAACAGTTTAGTAGCGATTCACCGACTCATTAACCTGTTATCAACGGAGTTGAACCGTTACCGACGTCTTATTAACTCGTTACCCATCATTTAAAGGTTGGGATCGTGACATTCTTTCATTGGAGATTGAGATTATTCTCTCTACCCGGGAATTGAGGTGATCCAAAACCCACGAGAAAGACCGAGGAGACTTCTCTATCACCGCCGAGGAGAAGAACGCCTCCTTGTCGTCCCTGCTTTGTCGAGCTGATGGCATTGCTGGAGGAGACGGACAGGCATGGGGAAGGACCAGGCTTTGCGGTGTCTTTCGTTGCTGGAGACAGCGGGAGAGGTGCTGGCCGAGGAAGACGAAGAGGAAGAGGACTCCTCGTGGAGTATTAATTTTAATACATGTCTACACTTCAGTGTTATTTTGATAATTTCTCTCTACTATTAATTTTAAAATTATTGTTGATATCCAAACATGTAATTATGCAAGGTATTAATATCAGTTTTAAAACTAATATTAATGCAGTTGTTCGATACTAAAAAAGAACAGGTCATAAGCCAACGAAAACAAATTAGATACTTCGATGGAGTATCAAAACAAGGATCACTCAATTTTATATTTATTTTTTCGATTTAAGTAAGTATTAAATACGTATTTACAAAGTAATGCTATATTAAAATAAAATTATATAAATTAGGACATAGATAAGAGAAAGAAAAATGTAATTGTGAATCTCAGTTGCCATCACAATATGCATTATACAATTAACAAAAATTTTTTATAAAAAATTAATTAAAATTATATTTTTAATATAACTTGAAAATAGTAATGAAAGAAGAATTTCTCATATGTGACCAAGTCCACTCTACCTTTGCGATCCTTGGCCATGGAAGTTGCAAACCCACAACATCAAAACTGATGGAAAAGAAATTTTCAATATTTTTCATATGTTAGAGGGGTTTAGATTTTTTTTCATTGCCCAGTTAAGAGTGATAAGATCAATTATAGAATATAATATGTATATATTTTTTCTTATAGAAATAATTTTGTTTCAAAATTTTCAATGACAAAATTTTAATAGAATATAATTTAAAATAAGTAAAATAAAATTATATACTAACATATCTATTATACTTTCATAAAATATGATTTGAACGGGATCAAATCAGATCAAACTGAATTAATTTGATTTGATTTGATTTGATTTGATTTGGGAGATAGTTTGATTTGGTTTGATTTGAGAAAATTACTCAAAAATCAAATCATGAACACCCCTAACCTAGAGGAAGATAACCCAATGTGATTTAATCTGTTGAAGAAATGAACAAGTGGAGAAAGGGACCCATATGGTTTGACCCCAAACTTATGGGGTGTTTGGTTGCATGATAATTTTTTATACACTTTCATGATAAAAATTTGTATTAAAATAAAAAGTGAACCAACTCATGACATAAAATTATCATGTTTGGAGGGATGTGATTACAAAAAAGAGTAACTACCACACATGACTAAACAAAGTGGGGGACCACAAGAAAAAAGAAAGAGGTGAGACCCTCTTTTTTTTGTTTAAGAAGAAAATCACTTTTAAAACATAAAATTGTCATGGTTATCAAACACCTCTTTTAACAAGTTTTCTTATAATTTTTAAAAATTAAAATAAAAACATTCATTATCATGCAACCAAACACCCCATTAGAGTTGTGTTTATCCATAAAATTGCTTTATTTAATTAATGGCCCATAACGTTCTGTAATGTATTTTCTCACATACTTTTTTAAAAGGAATTTATCGACTAAAGAAATCCCTTCAATTTTGAAAAGAATACACGACTCGTCGGTTATAATTAATGGTTGCATGCTGAAATGAGCTCTTGTTATAAAAAATATGTTTTTGTCACAAAACTTGTCAAAATGACATCTGTGATAAAAGCATAATTTTATAGCATTTCGTTTTGGATAAAAGGAAAATGAGACTTTTTTTTTCTTTCTGGCGGTCTCTTACATTTTTAGTTATCTTTAATTCTTACCCTTTTGTTATTATATCTCATGAACCATGATACTTCTATGTTTATAGTTGCCTTAGAATTTATTTTAATGTATAACTTTATCATAAAAATGTATAAAAGTTTATTTTGCAAGCAAATATCTCATTAGCATTAGCATCCTCCTCACACTTCAAGGTTATGACTTTAGGAATAGAGGATGGATGCAAGGGCAGTGTTCAAGAAGCTAATATTTATGGTGTTCCCTTGACCAGCTCCTCCATGCCATAGCCTGTAACCCCATAGAGGATCCTGTGGTTTGTATTGAGAACTTGTATTGGGTAGTTTCAATTTCAACTACATCAAGGCCATCACTTCCCACCATGGAGAAATTGGGTTAACTAGCCAACCCTAGGGGTGATTTTTTCCCCTAAACCAAACCAAACTAATTAAATAGAAATCTTAAATGGTACCAAATCAAATTGATCCAACATACTTCGAGTTAGTTCAATTTAAGATTAAAAAATTAATTATATAAGTATATTTAAATTTTAAAATATAACTAAATATTATAAATATTATTGCATTATAAATCTTTATAAATAGTATATTTGTTTAAGGTATAGTAATGTATTTATTACATTTAAGTTTATTCAATTTATCTGATTGGATTTGTTTCCGAGAGTCCTCAAACGGGATTAATCGAATCAAACCGGACTGAATCCATTAGTTTGATTCAATTTAGATTAATGCACATCCTGTTCAACCCAAGTCATGGACACAATTGAACAATGAAAAATTGACTCTAAATAGTCATTCCATTTGATTTGATTTATTTTTTGTAAATAAATAAACAATATATGTTAAATTGGTGAATCGAACTGGGTTTATCAAAACCATTAGTGAGAAAAAAAGAGAGGGATACTAATAGTTGGATCCAGTCATGTGTCCACTATATTAGAAGTTAAAAGACTTAGAAGTGAACCAAAAAATGAAGCAAAAAATATTCCAAAATTTATGTTTTTTTGGAGAAGTTGTGTCGATAGATGTGACATATGTAATTAGGAGTTAAAAAAATCAGAAGCATGGAGGAATATTTAGAAATGCAGCCGTTAAGAGAATCAAGCTCATATCAGTTGGAGTAGGAGAGAAAATCCATAATCAACCCCCATAGTTAAGATTAAGGCCCTGTTTATGTTGGCTTAATTGATATCTAACCTTGGAGACACTGAGATCTTTGGTAAAACATCTAAATACCATAGTAACTCCTCGATAAAATAATTAATTTTAAGTGATTTATTATATTTTTATTTTAAAAAATAGATAATTAAAGTTTTGTGTTTTACAATAGAGATTAGAGATGAGATTAAAACCTTAGACATGCTATTATGTCAAATTAAAGATCACCTAAGACTTTTACTAGGTTTATTATATATCAGAGGCTACGAGAGGCAAGACTATAAACAAGATTTCAGCATGGCAAATTGAGAAACGTTTCAAAATTTTAGTAGTCAAATAAGACAATGATCTGACAAGACAGTGAAAACTATTTCAAAATGTTGGAAAAGGGAAACATATACATGATCATTTTTTTTTTACTTGATACCCAAAACCCTTAATCATTTGATCCCATGCATCTCATCCTAATACAACAGAAGGGACATCAACACCCCCCTCAAAAAGAAGCCAAGAGCAACCACCCTCAACATGAAAATAAGCTATACACACCACCATCCACCATTATGTGTATATATATATATTACTCAACTTATTATTTATTTTAATTACAGTAATATTTGGTGCAAAGTGTCCTTGGCCTCTCCTTATGATCGATCCTGTCAACCTCCTCCTTTTGTCACCATCCATCCTTCAAACCGTCGACAAAAGAGTATAGGTTGTCGAATATATATATATATATATATATATATATATATATATATATTTCGGTAGGTTCGGTGAGAGAGAAAGGTGCCCAACCATCAAAAAAAAAACATGCCGTGATGATCAATTGATCATCGTAAATTTATATATGTATTTCAATAAAATTTTGTACACTTTCTTAACAAAAAAATATTAAAATAAATTGCAAACTAATCGATCTTGTGAGATTGTCATGCTCGAGGGGATCATGCCATAAAAAAAAGAGTGGAAACAATGTATAACCAAAAGAAGTGGGGGACCACTATATATATAAATAAAGAGGGTTTCACCTTTATTTTGTCCTAGAAGAAAATATATTTAAAAAATATAAACTTGTAATGGTTGTTCAATATCTCTTTTAACAAGTTTTATTACAAAAATATAAAATTGTAACAAAAATTTAATTTGTCATGCAATTAGTAGTAATTAGTAAGCTAATTAGTTGAATACAAAACTTGTTAAACAAAAGTGTTTGACAACCATTACAAATTTATGTAAACAAAATTTTAAAATTTGTAGTGCAAACAAAGTATATTATGTAATACAAGTGTCCACTTGTATTACTTTTGATATTGATACTCCAACATTTGAAAATATTAATATCAATATTGATATAGTACCAAAAATGAAACTCTAACCAAACACGGCATTACGTTTTGAAAATTATTATAAAATAACCATTGTCAGATATACTTCTAACATTTTACGCCCTGTTTGGTAATACTATTAGGTATCTCTATCACTATCAATTTTAAAATTGATATTGATAGGAACCATTAAGAGGTGTTTGGTTAATTGTATCAATGATTATTTTATAATAATTTTTAAAACTTAATGCCGTGTTTGGTTAGAGTTTCATTTTTGGTACTATATCAATATTGATATTAATATTTTCAAATGTTAGAGTATCAATATCAAAATTAATACAAGTTGACACTTGTATTACATAATGTGCTTTGTTTGTACTACAAATTTTAAAACTGATACAATTAGCTAAACACCTCTTAATGGTTCCTATCAATATCAATTTTAAAATTGATAGTGATAGAGATACTTAATAGTGTTATCAAACAGGGTGTCATGTAGCATACAAAATCATATCTTTTTAGTACAGGTGGTGCAAACGTAAATCGCCCAAGTTCAATTACGAAAGGCTGGCATATATATATATATATATATATAGATAGATAGTCTAGAATGCAAAGAAGTAAATTGTAGGTAGCTAAAAGACAGTCTCACATCCTTCATTTTGATCATGTTTGAAAAGCACATGTTTGATTGGGCTGAGCTAATTTCTGATGTAGTTGGAAGTTGGAGTTAGACCATTCATGTTGTTTGGTAAAGTATCTAACGAGGTGTTTGGTTGCATGATAATGAAGATTTTTTTTATTTTTAAAAAATTTTAAAAAATTTGTTAAAAGAGGTGTTTGACAACCATGACAATTTTATGTTTTGAAAGTGATTTTCTTCTTAAACAAAAAGTAGGGTCTCACCTCTTTCTTTTTTTCTTGTGGTCCCTCACTTTATTCGGTCATGTATGGTAGTTACTCTTTTTTTGTTATCACATCCCTCCAAACATGATAATTTTATGTCATGAGTTGGTTCACTTTTTATTTTAATATAATTTTTTTTCATGAAAGTGTACAAAAAATTATCGTGCAACCAAACACCCCCGTAAACATCACACTTAACTTCTTCAAAAAGTTATTTAACTTTAAACGGCTTGCAATGGCATTTATTATTCTAGACAGGATAGTCTATATTTCTTTTCTACAAAAATAAGCCATTGTAGGTGAAATCCAGACCATTTAAATTAAGCTAGATCAAATATCACTGAAGATTTTGTTTGATACAACTTATCGAACCTCTTTTGATAAGTTATCCCAAATTAATAAAGCCTTAACTTAATTAACCTCCTCTTGATTTTTAATAAATCTTTTAAAATCAAGAATTTTAGTTCTTTGTTTTTTTTTTTACTTTTTGAACATAACATGTGTAACTGGGAGTTGAATCAAGTGAGGTACACACACATGATAGAATTCAACTTGATGAAAAATTGATTGACAAGTGAATGCCTCGATCAAATTAATTAAATTTATCCCGAGATGAGATATTAGAGGTGGAATTAATGGGGTGTTTGGTTGCATGATAATTTTCTGTACAATTTCATGATTAAAAATTATATTAAAATAAAAAATGAACCAACTCATGACATAAAATTGTTTTGTTTGGAGGGTTGTGATAATAAAAAAGGATAACTACCATTCATGACCGAACAAAGTGGGGGACCACATGAAAAAAGAAAGAGGTGAGACCCTCTTTTTTGTTTAAGAAGAAAATCACTTTCAAAACATAAAATTGTCGAGGTTGCCAAACACCTCTTTTAACAAGTTTTCTTATAATTTTTAAAAATTAAAATAAAACCTTTATTATCGTGCAACCAAACACCCTATAAGGATTTGGACTTCCAGATGAAGGTGGAATTTGATTTCACTCTCCATCGAGAGATTCACATTCATCCCTAATCTCTCACCCGAAACATAAATCTTATGTATCCACCTTCGAAAACAAGAAATATACAGTGAATCACTTAAAATCAAAGTGTTCTACTAGAAAGCTTCTCTGCCAAAATTTTATTAGAGATCTCAATGTCTAATCTCCGACCGTCTCAGAACATCCACATCAATTAAACCAAAACAAACTATATCAAAATCAAAACAACATCACCGGAATCAGAATGTGTTATTGATGATGTAGGTGTGCAGTGATAGATACATATATATATATATATATATATATATATATATATATACAAGGGCAGACAAAGTGGATTTTTGTAATAAGACTATTAGGACTTAGAATTCTGAGCCATATAATAAAAAAATGAGAGTCAGATTATACGCCTAATAATGCATGCACCGATGTGTGTGTGTGTGTGTGTTTTTTTTTTACTTTAAAGTTTGTCTTGATTATCCCAAGGTGGAAAGCTAGCAAAGAGATTATGGAGTGTTTGGTTGCATGATAATTTTTTGTACACTTTCATTATAAAAAATTGTATTAAAATAAAAAGTGAATCAGCTCATGACATAAAATTATCATGTTTGGAGGGATGTGATTACAAAAAAGAATAACTACTATATATGATCAAACAAAGTGGAAGATCACAAGAAAAAAGAAAGAAGTGAGACTCTCTTTTTTTGTTTAAGAAGGAAATCACTTTTAAAACATAAAATCGTCGTGGTTACGAACACCTCTTTTAACAAATTTTCTTACGATTTTTAAAAATTAAAACAAAAACTTTCGTTATCATGCGACCAAACACCCCATTAAGATATCCACGAGAGAGAGAGAGAGACAAAAAAGTGTCAAAGTTTGGACATAATTAAAGCCCACATCAAATAAAAATTTCGATGTAATTAATTAAGACTCAGAGAGTCGCTAGCACATTATTCTCACATGATTTTTGTTGGACCGTTAAATATCTACTCTACCCTCCAAGTTCATGAGATTTTCGCCGAATAAAATGGGTGAATACATTTAATCTCAATACTACCCTGTACATATTTTCTTCTCATTAATTTGTTGGAATTCTCTACGAGTCAGTATTAATTTAGGGTAGACCAGCTTAATTGATTCACCATCGTAAATTCATTTCCAAACGGCCAAATCACAAACCAAAAAAAAAAAATAGCTTATACTGAATAAATAAAACGATCTGACTTGATAAAATATCAACTCGACTCGTTTATTATACTAAATAGATAATAAGTCCAGCTTCTTAACTAGCTTAATCAGTTTGCGCAAACTTTTACTCGATGTGTTTTCTAAGCATCCTGTTTAAGTACATGATTACATATTTAGTTAGTTACCTGATGTCAATTGAAAATATTACAAATTAAGTTTGAGCTAAACTTATACTCGTATTTAAATCGAAGTCAAGTTCAAATTTTATAAACGAGCTCACAGGTTTGAGTTGGATGGTTGATGGAGGCGGAGTTGACTTTTCAGTTGAGCATGGACCGGAGAAATGATTTTATCAAACTGTTTTAGGGCCCATTTAACACATGATTATTTTGAGGATGAGCTAAAATGATCTCTAAATTAATCTTATTCCAAGTAAGTTCTTGACTAGCTAAGCTGAACTCCAGCAATAATAAACTATACTCATCTGATATGTAGAGCCTGAGCCATCGTAGATCATCGGCGTTGACCGGGTTGGGCCGAGTCGACCGACTTGGTCAGATTTTCCGTCGATTGGTCTGGCTGCGATGCTGGCTCCATGACACGGCATCGGAGTCGGGCCGGGTAGCGGATGGCTATCCCAACCATGATCAGGGGAGCTGCCCGTTGGGCAAGACGTTTCGGAACGTTTCAAACTCCCCTCGAGGCAGTCTTAGGGGGATCTCCCTTTCTCCTCACATCTCGCTCTATTTCTCTAAGTTCTTTTTTTAATAAAAAAAAATTCTTTTTCTCTTTCGAATGTTCAACTAGTGCATTCTCTCTTGTTTAGAAATTATTCAATTTTCATTTTGTTGTAAGATTTTTTTTAAAAAAATCCATCAAGTTTGCTTTGATTATATTACCAGCTCTTTTTTTTAATGTTAGAAAAATAACCGCACACAAAATTCGTACGGGATTGGATGAAAATTTTTTAATCGTACTTTTAAATAAATTTTTTTTTACAAAAAAAATTCTATTCTATCAAGCCGACCCACGACTCGGTCGCAACCTCACCCGACCGGATCCTGTTTCCGGCCGAACCGTCCCCGGCCGGACCCCACGACGTGACCTCCCCACCGTGATTAAATGGGAGGGGGAAGGAGGAGCGATCAGGCTGGGTACACGTGGCGCGACGTGAGAGGGGGGGAGGGACCTGACTGACGTCCCTCCGACGGCAGGTTGAACCTGCATTTAAAAGCCCGCGCTGACGTAAGCCTCGGCGCTCCTGCCTTCTCCCCCGCCAGCCGGTAATAAGACGTACGATCGTTCTTAACGGGTACGGATACCGACATCATCCCGGATCACCGTCTCCGGGATGCGGTCACTTTATTTTTCTTACACCCATCTTTCTAGAAATTATTTTCTTTTTTACATTGATTTCTGAAACTTGTACGAGATTGATCCAATACTTAATCCGGTTCTTTCAGCAATCGAATCGAGTTTCGGCAAACGTGTGAGAAAATAAAACTGATTTATACGCATCCTTGCGAAGATTGAAGTTTTCTTTAAAGGTCACTGGAATATTCTGTTATTCGAAAAATAAGCCCGACAATGTGATTTTCTTGTTCAAATTTTATTATATCGTAAAAGTCGAAAATGAAAAAGATTTATCAGATAAGAATCATCGGTAGTTTTCCGTCAATTTCAATTTTTCTCTCTATTGAGTCTGTAAGATGCAATCGCACGAGAAGTCGCGGTTCTACCTGCACTTATAATACCAGTCCAAGTCACAACTCTAATAATCTTCTTTCTTAATTAAAAGATTGCGTTGAGAACATGAATTGATCCTTTTCGAAGAAGTCATTTGCTTGTGGTTATGTTAAGAAAGTCTGAGTAGTCTTCTTTCTTAATTATTTGGAATGAGCTGCGACAGACAAACACAGATGTCTATCGGATGTTTAGATAAACCTAATCAAACACATTTATGCAATCTATATTTTTCCTTTTTGTTAACGTAAGATGTGCAAATACCGCAACCGAACACCTCTTGATTGGGGGGGGGGGGTGTCAATAGACCTTGCCTACTAGCTTAGTCCATAAAATAATGTTAATCTAACTCGACTCGACCGGGTTCAATCCAAATATTTTATCTCGTAAATATATTATTATAAAATTATAATAAATATAGTTAGTTAAAATAGCATAATAAAATAATAATAATAACAACTTCTTTAAAATAATATTTTAAAGAAGTTATGCTGTGAAAATTGAGGTCCATTTAACTTGCTTTTAGCCCATTTGGACTCATTTAAATGTTGTCTTTAAGTTTCACGACAAAACCAATATGTGTAACCAGCGAGTCCGCGAGTCAACTCGACACGTTGCCGACCTTTCTTAAGTTTGGAATCAAATTGTATAGGTCTCTATTTATTTGGACTCACTTGTTCGGAGGTTTAAAACATTCGGACTCTTTAGTAAACCGTGAACGCCGATACATAAAAATTTAAAATAAAAATATTTTCCTTTTCACCTACCATTAAAATACTAAATTGTAAAGTCAGGTGGCGTTTGATCACGGTCAGGAAAAGCCAATCATTTCTCACCAAACCATTAAAGGCCCATTGCGTTCGCCCCACTCACTTCCTACTCACGGCTTCCTCTCCTGCCCCGGTACACATCGATGTGTTCTCACGCCCGTACGCCTCCCCCTACACGGGCCCACCTCCTCCGGTCCGACGCATGCATAAATATACCCACACCACCACCACCACCTTCCCCGGTCCAGCTCCGGACGCGCGAGTCCGACCGGCGGTGGTTCCGGCGTCGCCGGCGACGGCAGCACCGCGCGGCAGATGAGTCCCGACGGGCGCCTCCTCCGCCTGATTTCCGCCGTCGTCTTCCTCTCCTCGCCGCGGACCCTCCCCGCCCTGTCCCCGGACGGCTTCGCGCTGCTGGCGTTCAAGGCGGCGGTCTCCGCCGACCCCTCCTCCACCCTCGCCGCATGGGACGAGCAGGACGACGACCCGTGTCGCTGGCCCGGCGTCGCCTGCACGGCGGTTCCCGGTCCCGGCTCCCCGCGGGTCGTCGCCCTGTCCGTCACCAACAAGAACCTCTCGGGATACATCCCCTCCGAGCTCGGCTCCCTGGTCTATCTCCGCCGCCTTAACCTCCACGGCAACCTCCTCTCCGGCCCCATCCCCCCGCAGCTTTCCAACGCCACCGCCCTCCACTCTCTCTTCCTCTACGCCAACAACCTCTCCGGCGCCGTCCCCCCCTCCCTCTGCGACCTCCCTCGCCTTCAGAACCTCGACATCTCCCACAATGCCCTGTTCGGCCCCGTCCCCCCCGACCTCCGCCGCTGCCGCCAGCTCCAGCGCCTCCTCCTCGCCGGCAACCGCCTCTCGGGCGATCTCCCGGTTGGGATCTGGACGGATCTCGGCGGCCTCGAGGAGCTCGACCTCTCGTCCAACAACCTCAGCGGCGCGATCCCCTCCGGATTGGGTGACCTCAGGTCCCTTTCCGGCACCCTGAACCTCTCCCACAACCAGTTCTCGGGTGGAATCCCCCGCGATCTGGGGAAATTGCCGGCATCGGCGCGGTTAGACCTCCGGAGTAACCATCTCTCCGGCGAAATCCCGCAGACGGGCTCGCTGGCGAGCCAGGGGCCTGCCGCCTTCACGGGGAACCCAGACCTCTGCGGCTTTCCGCTCCTCAACCCGTGCCATGGTGCTTCCCCGCTACCCAACGGCGCCGCCGCAGGCGGGCGGAGCTCTGCGCCGACCACCGGGGGCGGAAAGGAGAGCAAGAAGGGCCTCAGCGTGGGAATGATCGCGGTGATTGCGGCGGCGGACGCGGTCGGGGTGGCGCTTATCGGGCTGGCCCTAGTGTATGCCTACTGGAAGTTCAAGGACGGCGCCCGCGGCTGCAGCTGCACGGGCACGACCAAGCGGGGCGGAGGGGGCGACGGAAGACCAGTTTTCTTCCGGTGCTGCCGGCGGAGCTCCGCGAGCAGCGGATCGGAGGAGGCGGAAGAAGAGTCGGACGGGAGCGGGGAAGGGGACGGGGACTCCGGGGAGGGCGAGTTGGTCTCGATCGACAAAGGGTTCTCGTTCGAGCTGGACGAGCTGCTGCGGGCGTCCGCCTACGTGCTGGGGAAGAGCGGGCTGGGGATCGTGTACAAGGTGGTGCTGGGCAACGGCGTGCCCGTCGCCGTGCGGCGGCTGGGAGAGGGCGGGACGCAGCGTCGCAAGGAGTTCAAGGCGGAGGCGCAGGCCATCGGGCGGGTGAAGCACCCCAACGTCGTCCGCCTGCGGGCGTTCTACTGGTCGCCCGACGAGAAGCTCCTCGTCAGCGACTTCGTCTCCAACGGCAGCCTCGCCGCCGTCCTCCGTGGTGAGTTCAGTTCAGCTCCCCCTCTCTCTGCAGCGACCACCGTCCGTCTTCCACACACCACCTTCTGTCAGCCGTCGCTCCACCGCCGCGTCTCCTTGCGCCGCCCTGGCGCTTCTGGAAGTACGGCTCGACCACGGCGGGGCCGGCGGCGGCGGGGGGGACGCCTGCTGCAGATATGACATCCTCTTTTCCGAAACGTATTTACGAAGGAAAACTTTTTTTTTCAACTAATTGATTTTCTTTAATACAGAATACGAGCGCTTATCTGGCGCCATGCGATTGGCCGAACATGACCACCTGGTCCCTGGTCAAACTTTTATTATAAAAGATACCCCCAAAATAACCTCAGTAAATCAGGGTCGCCTCCTGTCCAGTGTCAACCACCCTACTCCGTGTCACGTGCGATTCTCCCGAGCGACCCTCCCCGTTCTGGCGTCGTTACTAGTAATAGTTTATGTATATTCTTTGTGAATAGATTTTGTATATTAAAAATAAAATCGATAGTATCGGGCACGTGCAGGCAGGTCCCACCAGCCAGCGCTCACGTGGTCGCTGCGGCTGCGGGTGGCGCGGGGCGCCGCCCGAGGGCTGGCGCACATCCACGACTGCAGCCCCCGGAAGTTCGTCCACGGCGACGTCAAGCCCGCCAACATCCTCCTCGACGCCGACTTCAACCCCCACGTCTCCGACTTCGGCCTCCTCCGCCTCGCCCACATAGCCACCGCCGGCGGCGCCGGCGCGTCCGGAGGCGGCGTCTTCGGGATCGTCGGCGGCGCTCTTCCCGCCTCCGGCTGCCTGGACCGCCCCAACAACTACCGCGCCCCGGAGGCCCGCGTCCCGGGCAGCCGCCCCACCCAGAAGTGGGACGTCTACTCCTTCGGCGTGGTGCTGCTGGAGCTGCTGACGGGGAGGCCCCCGGCGGCCGCGTCCCCGTCCCCCGGGGCGGCGGTGCCCTCCTTCCCGCCGTCCCCGGCGGCCGCGCAGGCGATGGACGCGGCGGGGCTCGTGAGGTGGGTGCGGAGGGGGTTCCAGGAGGAGCGGCCGCTGACGGCGCTGCTCGACCCGGCGCTGCTGGGGGAGGTGCAGGCCAAGAAGGAGGTCGTCTCCGCCTTCCATGCCGCTCTCGCCTGCACCGAGTCCGACCCGGAGCTGCGGCCGCGGATGAAGAACGTCTCGGAGAACCTGGAGAGAATCGGAACCTGATGATCGAATCCAAAAAAGACAAAAAAAAATTTTGGCATTTTTATTTTTTTTGATATCTGTCGTTGCATATTACTAAGAATCGAGATGTAAGTAGTGGAATGAATCGCTCTGTCGTAAACAAAAAAGGGCTCGTAATTTTTTGATTTTTCTTACTTATTTCAACGGATGATCACTACTCTTTTCTGAAAGGGATGCGTACGTGGAGAATTAAGTTTTTCTTAAAAAAATCTTATCATGATTTTTTAATTTTTTTGACGATTATTATTATAAAAATGTTTTGTCGAGAATTTCTTGTTATAACAGAAAAATGAAGTAATATTTAATTGTTTCCCTCCTTTTTCCACTGGAAGGGTGGTTCAGGAGATCGTGTGTGTATGTGCATGGTCACGTGACACAAGCTCTGGGTTCCCGCATCCATGATTTGCATGTGATGATTCGGTGAGATCAGGGATCACGTGGTGATTTCCCCCGCCCACCAGGCACCACGTGCATGGCACTGACACGAGTTCTTCGAGGTAATGTTTCCCTATATATATTAATTAAATTAAATTATTTGATGGATATAATTAATAATATATAAATATAGATAAAAAATATAAATTTAAATATAAATTTGTTATAAGTTTATTAACGTCGATTAAGTATGCTAGTGTATTTTAGAAAAATATTTTTAGCATGTTTTAAATGAATTAATTTAAATATATATTTATGTATAATATTCGCATATCATAAGAAATTTATTTGGAGAAAATATTTAATAAAGTGAAGTGGGGTTGTATTTACTCTGGTGATCAAATAATATGTCTGTAAATACTTGTTTGGACAAATATATCGTGCTCAGATATTGTTTGAATATCGATTAAAACATATCTTATCCTGATTCATTTACCATCTAAAAACACGAGGGGGCGTTTGATTGCACGATAAATTTTTATACATTTTAAAATAAAATATAAATGAATTAATGACATAAATTTGTCATATTCTGGAGACGGGACGACCAAAAATGAGTGAAACTCCTTGGGACCAAAAGCGGCGAGAGAACACAGCATCTTGATTTAAGAAGCAAAATATCTTCGAAAATATAAATTTGTAATAGTTGTTAACTATTTCTTTTAACAAGTTTTGTTATAAAAATAAAAATTCACGACAAGAACTCAAACTTATATGGAGAAATTAACGGTAGGTCCGTTTCAACGGACCCACTGTAATGAAAAGTCCGGTCAAAAATCCTGTTTAACAGGAGATCCGATCTTTATTGTTTTCATGCACTTCCACTCCAAAGATAATAGCAAAAAAAAAGTAAATCTTAAAAATAAGGCAAAATATCTATTTTGCCCTCGAAACAATGTAACAGAGACACAGACGTTTACTTCTTCGTTTTAATAAATGCATGTTTCATTAAATCAGATCATAAGTTTATTGTAGTCATAAATAAACATATTGAACATTGTGTAATAAATAATTTTGTAATGAATAGATTTGTGATAGTAATATTTTTTTACTTGAAACATGATATTTTAATTAAAATTAAATATCATTAATATTATGTCGTAAATAAATTAATTTTGTTGTCACATAAAAAATGTAATGAATAAATTTGTGATTTTTATTTAAAACGTAATAATATATAGTTTAAATTTGATATAATTAATATAATGTAGTAAATAAGTTAATATTTAAAGTCAGATACAAAAAAATATTCTTAAATATAATAATATTTGAAATATGATTTGATAAATAATTTAATATATATATTATTTACTTTTTTTGGTAAACTATATATTATTTACAAAATTGGTATCACTACCCTCGTCACACTGTCAGACAGACAACGATATTTTTGACATTTTCGATATTGGCCGGATAAGATGGATCGGGAGTTGTAGATTTTCCTATCGCTGGATCGTCGATGAAGTGAAGTTGATCAACGGACTTAATGTTTAAGTCACTTTGTTAAATGGAGTGGGAATTAATTTTCCCAACTTATATTCAACCAAACACCCATCAAGGTTGCTTTGATACAATCTTAATTTGGGGACAAACTTGATTTACTGTCAATTTTTTAGGGACTACTTAAATGTGTTAGTATTTGTATTTTTGCTAGGTTGACAAAGCAAATAAAAGGAAAGTTACATTTCTGGTTGGATTTACTAAAAGAAAGTAGGAGATTTCAGATTTGAAAGCATAGGTATTTCATTTAGTTTTAAATCATATTTGTTTGTCTTCTTTTATATTTGTCATGAGCATGAAGTTCATGATAAATTTTAGTCTTTAAAAGATTGGAGTTTAAATTTCAATATCGTGAAGTTACCATGCTTTCTTGTCTTGTATTTTTTAGAATTATGGTTCAATTTGCCATTCCAGAACCTGGGGATTGATCTTGGGAGTTTGAATTTGATTTACTTACATCTCTTGTGTGTCCACTGTTTGTTTTATTGTAACATTCTCTAGGACATGATCTTTGGAACATAATTGGGTTTTGTGAGTTATTTAAGGTTGGGGTCAGTGATTTGTCTTGATGGATTTCTGGTTTGTTTGGCTTTTTTTTATTCTGAGTATTGGTGAGCTTAATCTCTCGATTTGATGTATAACTTAAGGAGGATCAACAGGTGGATTTAGAACTGGTCTTTTGGTTTTTCATTTTTTGGATTTCTTTTAAATTAAGCCGAGATCATAAGGTAGGTTTACAATCGACTTTATTATTGTCTCGGTTTGTTCAAATTAAGTGAGTTTCTATTTAAATTTATGTTTATTGTCTGTTTTATCATTATTTCAACCAACTCTATCATCCTTACGAAGAAGACCTCTCGGACACCTCATCTGCACGTCACCCATCGATGGATCTCCTGCTCCGTTTACTTCTCCACTCGGGGATCTCCTTCTCACGTAATGATCTCACTACCATGTTTCCTTCTCCATCCCGTCTCCTCCTCACCCGACATATTCTCCATATCACGTTTCCTCCTCCATCCCATCTCCTTCTTACGTACCTCGATAGATATATACTTACCGTTAGGGGTGCAAACGAACCAATACACTCGACAAGTAGCTCGAAGCTCGACTCGATAAAAACTTGACTCGGCTCGTTTATTATGTTAAATGAACAAGTTTGAACAAAAAATAAAGCTCGACTCATTAAACGAGTCGAATTTGAACAAACTCCTGCTCGGCTCGATAAGCTCGCGAGCAGCTCGATTAAATATTATATTATATATTTATTTTTAAAAAATAAATTTTAAATAATAATATTTATATATTGTCACTTAAATATATTAAATAATTCAAAACTTAAGTTTAAACTAAGATTGAGTTTCATAAATGAGCTAAATCTAAAGTTTCACAAATGACTTTCCATTGATTTTGGGTTTATAAAGGAATTTGTATATAACTTAAGTTTGAATATGAATTGAATTTTAGTCTAACTACTACTCGAGTTCGAGCTCGACTTGGCTCGATTAATAAACGAATCAAGCTTGAATAAAAGTTTCACATACTCGCTAAAACTCGAGCTCGAACTCGAACTCGTGTAAAATAAACGAGCCGAGCTTGAACACCATACTACTCGGCTCGGCTCGACTCGTTTGCACCCCTACTTACCGTTAGACTCTTCTACCACCATCAATCTCTTTACAATCCCATCGCACGAAGAAGACCTCTTGGACACCTCATCTGCACGTCACCCGTCGACGGCATTTAGCATCCGTCGGGTGAGTGGGTGGCAGAAACCCTCCGAAGGCGGAGAGGCAGCGGGGGAAGTACCAGGCTCATGGCTCCATCTTCGCAGCGGATGTGGAGGAGAGGTCGGAGGCGGCGTGAGGGTTTGGGGATGCTCGATCTACGCGGAGAATGCGGACGAGAGGGCGGAGGCGAAAGATGTCGATGTAGGAGAAGGAGGCAGAGGAGAGGATGGAATACATTGGGAGGCTCATGGCTCCATCTTCGCGGCGGATGCGGAGGAGAGGTCGGAGGTGACGTGAGGGTTTGGATGTCTCGTGAGACAACATGAAGACTCACAAAGCTGGCTGCCGCGAGGGTTGGGTAGGAAGACTCGCGAAGTTGGATGGCGTCCATACATTCGACGGAAACAAAAAAAAATTTAATGATCCAATGCAACGGTCAAAAATGAAAGGACGAAAGATTGCTACTCCCGCTTCTTATATTAAGTTAGATTAGTTGGATACAAATATATAAAATTTAGGCATAGTTTAGATCATATAAAAAATTCATATATTTTTAATAACTGATTTTTTATGCTGCATCTCATGATAATTTCTAAAAAGTATACTATTTTTTTCCATTTCTCTCTTTTCGAAAACTTAAATTCAAATATTACACGGCAAAGGTTGAGAAAGATTAAGATGTATTTGGATGAGATTAAGTCATTATTTGATCGAGATCATGTAAAAAAATTAAAAATAATCTTTAATTTTCTCAACTTTCAAATGCTAAAATTTTAAAATAATTGATAATATCCACAATTTATTATTTGATTGTTTTTAGAAACTGAAAGATCATATAAAAGATAAATTTATTTCATCTTTAAAAATGAAACTCAATCATTAAAATATAAAAAATAAAGAAACAAACATTCGGGGAATATCATGCGTATTAAGACATTTTGATTACAAATTAGGAGTTAAAAAATCTTTTTAACCCCTAATCATACATACCCAAAACACCCGTACCTATCCATACTTTTTATTCATGCGTGACACTTTTTTTACAAAAACTAATGCTTTTTAATAAAAAATTAAGCCATACTATTTTTAGACAATTATTTTGTTAGGATAAAAGGTCTCATGTGCCTTAAAATACTTGCTACACACAATATCGGTATTATCCATCACAAAATACTTTTTAAAAACAAAGATGTTGCCTTTACCGCATCTCTCTCTCTCTCTCGTGACTCGGACGTCGGAACCCTCACACCTTTCGAGAGTGCCTTCGCAGTCGGTGAAACACACGGCGGCGCTGACTCTTGATCCTCCGTCTATCTAGCATCTGAGCCGGTGTGATCCACCTGTTGGCAGGGCGATCTCGCGCCGTCGGTGACTGCTATCCCCCAACTCCTGTTCTGCGTTTGACTAGGGTTTTGCTCGTTCTGATATGTTCTGGTCGATTTTTTTTTTTGCGTCGTGGATAACTTTTTATTTTCCTGAAGCCGAAGTCGTTTATTTAGGTTCGAGATAGACCTTATACTGCGTTTGGAACCGTGATGGACAAGTCCGTCTGGTTCATCCTGACCTATATCAGTCCATGCCAGATGCTCTACGCACCCTGGATCAGCATTGGTGCCTCATGTTGCTTGATTTTTTTTCCCGCGTAGAACATTGTTAAGGGTGAAATCTTGACGCGTCAGTTCATTGTTAGCCTGGTTGGATTCAGTTTTATTGATGTTCCATTTTTTTGTTGAATGATTTTTTTCCCTTGTCGGAATACCTGGACGGCTAAACGTCGGGCTATTGAGTCCGTTCTGAAAAATAGTTTAAGCCGAAAAATCTGGAAGTTTTAAGCTATAAAACGTCTGCTCTATCTTTCCAATGTCAAGAAGAGTGATTATAAAAAGAAGCAAGAGTTAACTCGTCATGTATTACTTTACCACGTATAATAAGGACTCTATTCTTCCACCTGCTCCTCATTGTTTCAAGTTTCATCAATATAAGCATATGCCGAAGAGTCTAAAGATTTCTCCCCTTTTCAAGGTACATAGTTGGGGAAGAGTAGGATAAAATTCTGTGAGCTTATGATAGAGTTGGTTGAAAAAGTGGAGGTCGATGTCATTCTATAGCCATGAGGTTTAGCGATTGAGAGGTTCTACATGAAAAAAGAGAAAGTAGCATGGTTGAGATTCAACCAGTCACTAAGCTTATGGTGAATGTTTATCTTGACTTGGTATGTCTCTTGTTATTATTTTGTAGTGTAGAAATGTCTAGTTCTATTAAATTTATGATAATGATTTTGTTTCCAATATTTGGACTTGCTTCGTTACAAAGAACTTTTAAGAATTTTTATATGCATCAAGCTATCATCTTTTAGTGATTATTTTGATGTTTCCATGTGATAAGCCACATTGCTTGAAGTTTTTCAAATGCAAAGAAAATCCTTGTTATATTTATCTTTCATGAGTATTTTTCATTTTATTATTGATAAAAAATGTTTGACTTTTTATTAATTTTTTCTGTAACATATGATAAATATTTATATTGATTTTTAAGAGATTTATTGACAAGAAGCTACTAATACTTTTCTTTTAAGGATGAACTCTCAGTTGTCTATACTAAACATAAGGTGTCATGTGGATAGCCAAATGATGTTGGGAATATTGCGCAAGGGCTTTGAGCATCAAATGGTATTGCTTGCTGCAGTGAAAATGCTATTACAGTTCTCCCTCCTGATGGCTGTTATCCATGATTGCACCTTTGTGTACTTTTAACAATTTTTTTATGTTAGTGATCAGTATATTTTATGGATGTGATCATTCAATCCTTGATCTATTGTGCATATTGGAGATGAAGGAAAGTATAAGATGGATTTAAATATTTTTTTCACTACTTGAGGATTGGTATCCAAAAGACATGACATAGCTTTTGCACCTAGGTGACTGTCTAAGTTAAGGTGCCCTCATCTCACATCAAGCATCTCTTTCCCTGATTATGAATTTTCTATTCAAAATTCATGTTGATTTTCTATTCGCAGTTGATCTCAAACATCTTGAATTTTTTGTTATGTATTTTTTTTACTCAGCATAAGATGACCAAACTGCACATTCTTGCATGTAAATTGTAAACTATTTTCTTTCATATGGATAATCTATGAAAACTTATTATTACTAGAAGACTAATATTAGACCCTCTCATTGGGTATCCTCAGGGTGGATAGGGAGTTTCTTTATCACATCCTAGAGGAAGTCATCAATGTTGGAGCAACCACTCAAATTTTCAAATACTGTTGGTTATACATTGCCATCTCAATTTGAGAAATTAATTAGGGATATAAAGAGTAACGCTTGTGAGATAGAGAATGTGATTATTTCAACACACTGACAAAATGACTTGGGCATTGCAACTGCCAACACCTTAGCAGTATGTGTTTATTCCTTATATTCTTTGGTTATCTTTTTTGCTACAACATTGTTTTTATGTTTTTACTTTCTTGGGTGATTTAGGATGCCCATGCCGGAGCTAGACAAGTGGAGAATACCATCAACGACATTGGTGAAAGAGCCGGAAATGCTTCGTTAGAGGCGGTATGGTATACTCTTGTCACTTGTATTTGAACTTTATCATACATATTCTTTAAGGTGAATTTGGGTTGGTAATTGCATTTCCAGGTCATTGTGTGCTGTAATTTATTGTCTTTTGTGGTTTAGATTTTAGATGCGAAGTCGCATTATCCCTCATTTAAGTTGTTGGCAGTTGCAAGGCCTAGGTCATTTTGGCAGTGTGTTGAAATAATCACATTCTTTACCCCACAAGTGTTACTCTTTATACCGCTAATTAATTTCGCAAATTCAGATGACAATGTATAACCAAGAGTATCAGGAATATTGAGAGTGGTTGCTCCAGCCTTGATGACTTCTTCCAGGATGTATAGCTTTTAGATCTCTGTTACCCAGTAAGTTCTCCATTTGTATTTCTAAATCATTCACTTCTCCATCCTGCTGATGGCATTATTTTGTTTTTTTTTGGTTCGGGTGTTATTGAAATTGGCAATCACCTTCTGTTTAAAGTCCTTCTGGCTGCATCAACTTTTAAGGCTAGTTTCTGAAAGAAGTAAGCTTCAAGTCGTCTCTCAGCGGAAAGCAAAAAATATTTGCTCAGAGTTCAAACTTATGGCTAGTCTGTTCTGTATTCTCTACCAATTGTTTATGTCCTGTTTGGTTAGAATATTAGAAATGATACTATATCAATTTTGATATTGATATTTCAAGTGGTTAAAATATCAATATCAAAAGTGATAGTATCAAATCTCCTTGATGTTTGCTAATACTATATAAATATTAAAATTTATATTAGGTGTTTGATAACTCTATATCTTTATCAATATTAGGTACTTGATTGATTATGGAGTCAAAACAAGTATCAAAATAGTATTAAAAATATAAAAATATTTATAAACAAATATAAATATAAAATATCAAAACACATTCTGATCAACGTTGTACAAATTTTGGAGATTGAAAAACAACAACAACAAACACATTCATCTAGATCAAATCCATCACCGCCAAGAACAACCTGTCTCAATCGGCTGAGAAGCAGGAAGTACAGCAAAAACAATTTAGATCATTACACTGATTTTTGACAAATAGACATGGACATTTAAGTGAATATGGTTCACCTATATATACAAGTGGCTTGTAAAGAGTCATCGCAATAAACATATTCTCAACTTAAAAAAAAGTGTTAAATAGCATCTGCTAAATAGTATCTGAACAGACGATGATGTCTTGAGTCATGACGCTGCTTAGACATGCTGCATTGTATACAATACAATACAGAACTGAAGGAATTACAAAAAGGTACTTTTCAGTCTACAAGGCTCAAGAAGAAACAAGTGACATTCAGGATACACTACTTTGACTTGGTAAAAATAAATCTGGGTGATATGTTCCCACTCTTCATTTCTTTTTTTATTTTTCTCCCTCTTTTTCTTGGGCACCTCTGACTACCTTTTAGTGGTCAGCCTGGGCTTTAAAATTGCAGTGAATATCTCTTTTCTTTTCCCTGTCCATGCAAAAAGGAAGAGTTATATGGTACACAAATGATATAATGGAAAATCAGTCACTAGCACGGGATACGAGAAATTGCAGATGATATTTTATTATTTTCTGCTATGAAAAATACTAAATAGTCAATCTGAAGGCTCCATTAATGCTGTTGGAAGCTGTCAGTGTTGTCAAGATGTCATGGGACTTGTGACCATGGAATGCCATCTCGCCGAGATCTCGGTGAGATCTCGCGAGATCTCGGTCTCGTCAAGGGGGCCGAGAAACGAGATCATCGAGATCTCACCCCGTGTAGCCTGATCATGGAATGCGATCTCCCGAGAATCTCTCGAGATCTCCCGAGAATCTCAATATTTTAATAACTATATATGTACAATTGACCCAAAATGTTATCAATCTCCTATCTATATTGTTCAAGATAAAATTTTGGTCTGACATAAGATCCTTTGTATGTCTCGTGCTAACAATAGTTCACCATCTCTGTTTTACGTTTTTAATTCTCTCACAGCTTATTTTAATATTTAATATGAGTTATCTTGTCCTTTTTAAAGAGATTATAAGACATTCTACGTCTAAACATGCACATTGATTGGTATTTCCAAGATTTAATCCCTTGAGATTTTTTTGAGATCTTTTATCTTCAATCTCCGTGAGATAAAACATAGATGTAAGATGGCAATCATTGGGTAAAGTATACCTTGCATAAATGAAATCCGAGATCCGATCTCCCGAGATTTTTTCGAGAATCTCACGAGATATCTTCTCTTTCACGCTTCTGAGATGAAGCCGAGATCCGAGACGACAATCCTTGAGCCTGATTCGAAAAAAAAATTTCTTCTTTGGGGGGCTTTGCCCCCTTGATACCCCCCACAAGGGGCGCTACCCCTTTGACCTCCGGGACTACTCTGCACCCTCCGTTTATGATAGTGTAAACATATTAATATATCTCATTATCACTTATACTATCACAAAAAAAATGTACTACAAGTTTAATACCATATTAGTATTTTAAAAAATTGTATACAAGTTTTAATCTTTTAGAAACACAAAAATCATCTTTTTGGTATTGAGAGTGCTTTGTAATTGTTCATTCATATAGTTGATGTATAAATGTGTTATATATTTTCATATAAATTCATTGATGTACTCATGTCTTTATAAGATATTATGTTATGTTTCATACATATATAGATTTTGATATGAGAATCCAAGATCCGATCTCTCGATATTTTTCCAAGATCTCTCCGAAATCTCTTCTCTTTCACCCCCTCCCCCCTCTGAGACAGCCGAGATCCGAGACGGCAATTCTTGCTTATGACCAAGAAACCACTCCACCTTTTCTGGCCCCAAAAGGTGCCCTAGGCATTTGCCTAGGCAACCGAGGCAAGCCTAGGGACTTGGCTAGGCAGCACCTTTTGAGTGTTCCACATGTCGAGGCACCCATTTAGAGATAGTAAAAATATGAAATCTTTTACTGTCACATTGATATATATATATATAAGATTTTTATACATACACATATACATGTATATAAGACTGACTTCTCTTCTTACACCTACTGCTGTTTCTATAGTTCTCTCAAATATCTATGAAGTTTTTTTTGGACTGGAAAACATCTGTTGGAACTTGGAAGGAACTGAGTTCCAGAATGTGGAGATATATATTGATATTGTCAACTGTGCAGCAACAATTTCTGCTGGGGATGGCAAGATGACTAACATTCGGTTGGACAATTGTCCTAAGGATTCACCGCCATCTATCACTTTTTCACTCCTATATTGCATTGCCAGATCCCCGAATTGCAAAGGTTGCAGAAATATGACAGCATGATGGTACTCAAACAGGTGGGAATTGAAATTTTTTAGAAATCAATTATTGGTTTTGGAGGAGCAGTTATACAATCTAGTAAGACTTTTGTTTCCTTTCAAGGGTTCAAGCTGACTGCAACAATGATGGGTTCTAAAAGTCGGTTTTGGGAAAGATATGGCATATTTTTCTGTTAAATGTATTTAAGGTTATTACTGGTGAGAAGTTCAGGCGGTATGGTGGAAAGACATCTGGAAAAGGATGTTCTATGAAGATAAAAGTCTTTATGGTGATGTTGACTAGAGGTCCTTTGCCTACTGCAGACGCAGATTGGTTTGGCTCACTGAAAATAACTAAAGAGCATGTTCTTTATGTGGCATGTTCATGGAATGCACCTAGGCAGTGGTGACACTAAGGGAAGAACCGCGGTAATCCGGGATCTGTGGGAGGGCCGGATTCAACTAAGTTACCCGCTGCCCACGGACAATTGACTAGAATAGGCTGGTGAAACCTTCATAGCACGTCATATCAGGAGTTCATAACATAAAATCAAATCAAGACATACTTGACCATACCATGCATACATGACATAAACATCTAATTTCATAGCCTTTCATGCAAGACATAACAAACTAGACAAGACATATAATAACCCGACTTAATTAAACTTGTTCTTAATGACAACCCATACTAATCATGACCAAATTGACATGACTAACTATGCATAGCATAGCCCATGATCTGAAACCAAATTAAACATATTTTACCATAAACTAGACAAGACTTGTACTAACCAACTTGGTTGACATATTCTAAATCAAACCTATACCAAACTTAACCATATGAACATAATCATATCATGCATGACATATTACATAATCTGAAACTAAACTAACCAAAATTTACTTGATTTACATACATGAAATGACAAACCGAACTAGACATACTTAATCACATATACAAGACAATTAACTTAAATCAAGCTTGGCGTAATCAAAACAAGCTAACTTCGATGTCAACACCCATGTCGACCTAAACAGTTCCAAAAAGTGAAATACGATGACTTTTGATTTTTCCAAAACTCCACATAATTATATTTCAATTCTAGGCCCATTCTAGCACATAAACATATACATAATTAACATATGGTCAAGTCTCATGAAAAATAGTTCTACCCGTCCAGAATCATGCCAAACATGTCCCATAATATTCAAAATATCATTTTCAAAGATCTGGATTCAAGGATTTTTGAGAAAATTCACTAATCATGAGTCAAAAGTCTAAACTAGTCAAATCAAGGTCCATAAGTTAAATCATGCATATTTTCTAATCAAAATGGGATCAAGTACATAGACAAGCTTGAGAAACCTACCTGGAAGCTTCAAAGGAAAATAGCAGAAACCTACAGAGCAGAAAAATCCAGAAAAATCAGGAAAATTCACAGGAGCTTCCAGGTAGGTTTCTCAAGCTTGTCTATGTATTTGATCCCATTTTGATTAGAAAATATGCATGATTTAACTTATGGACCTTGATTTGACTAGTTTAGACTTTTGACTCATGATTAGTGAATTTTCTCAAAAATCCTTGAATCCAGAACTTTGAAAATGATATTTTTAATATTATGGGACTGTTTGGCATGATTCTGGACGGGTAAAACTATTTTTCATGAGACTTGACCATATGTTAATTATGTATATGTTTATGTGCTAGAATGGGCCTAGAATTGAAATATAATTATGTGGAGTTTTGGAAAAATCAAAAGTCATCAGATTTCACTTTTTGGAACCTGTTTAGGTCAGATTATGGGTGTTGACATCAGAAGTTAGCTTGTTTTGATTACGCCAAGCTTGATTTAAGTTAATTGTCTTGTATATGTGATTAAGTATGTCTAGTTCGGTTTGTCATTTCATGTATGTAAATCAAGTAAATTTTGGTTAGTTTAGTTTCAGATTATGTAATATGTCATGCATGATATGATTATGTTCATATGGTTAAGTTTGGTATAGGTTTGATTTAGAATATGTCAACCAAGTTGGTTAGTACAAGTCTTGTCTAGTTTATGGTAAAATATGTTTAATTTGGTTTCAGATCATGGGGTATGCTATGCATAGTTAGTCATGTCAATTTGATCATGAATAGTACGAGTTGTCATTCAGAACAAGTTCAATTATGTCGGGTTATCATATGTCTTGTCAAGTTCGTGGTGTATGTTATGTCTTGCATGAAGGGCTATGAAATTGATGGTTATGTCATGTATGCATGGTATAATCAAGTATGTCATGATTTGAAATTATGTTATGAACTCTTGATATGACGTTGTATGAAGGCTTCACCAGCCTATGTTAGACAATCGCCCGTGGGCAGCGGGTAACTTAGATGAATCCGGCCCTCCCACAGATCCCGGATTACCGCGGTTTTTCCCTTAGTGTCACCACTGCCTAGGTGCACTTTGGGCTAGCTTAGTATATGTTACTTCTATATATATATTAGAGTTGGTGAATGCATTTTGTACATGTGAAGCAAGACGACCAATTCCTTGCTCTTTGGCTATGTGTTCTGGAAAGGATATGAAATATGTTACTTGTGTGTCATGTATGGATGTTAAACCATGTCATGTTAGAAAAATCAGATTTGTCTGTTTTAATTTGGTCATGTTAAGTTAAGTCTTGAGGTCATTTAGATGATATTTGTCTAGCTTGTATGGTCTTGTGTGCATTGGTCTAGAATTAATTGGCTTTGGCATAATCTTTTCTTTGAAGATAATTATGTTCAGATATGGGTTGTGAGATTAATATAGAAAAATCAGATGTAAATATGGATTGTGATAATTTTTTTTATTCATGTGGTAACATCAGCACTCTATGGTTCTTCAATGAATTGACTGGAACAAGAACTCATACAAATACTCATAAACCCAACAAGTAATATCTGATTGTAAAACAAATTTCATTTAATTGACTTCTATTATAAACTCAAATTAAGTGGATAGGGGCATTCAGATATCATCCAGAGTCTAAAAGCATAATAAGTGGCTTATGTTTTTGGGAGAAGTGGGTTTGATATCGCTGGATTTGGATCACAGTTCTGGATCCCATGAAACCATTTAAGTGATCTGCTTCTTCCTTGCTAACAGATGCAAGCTTTTTGATGGGCCTTGATCCAAGGAAGAGCATCTTGGGAACCATAATCAGACCAGATCCCATTACGCTGAAATGGAAGGCTGGAAGAAAATTTGACCACACTTTTGATAGTTTTCTTCCTAGAGCTGGTGAGCCCAGAACGCCTTTTTCACACAATGGTGACATCTTGTGCGATTGGAACTTGATGGAAGAGGAGCCTCTACTGAGGACTTCAACTACTCTTGACAACGGATTTTCTTTCAAGAAGAGGAACATCTTGAAATCAAGGTATAGAGTCATTGATAAAGGAAACAAGTGAACCAAGACTGGTAATGGGATTATAAACTAGAAGGAGAAGAGAGTGAATAAGCAACATAGAAAGGGATGCAGAGATGAGCAACGTAACCTAAGAAGGGAGATCGGCTGTGGAGAAGTTGACGCAGAGAGGTTGTGCTGGGGGGAGCTGGGCCACGGATGAGTCAACACGGAAAGGCTTTGGCTGCGTGTAGCTAGGGCACAAAGGGGTTGACGCAGAGAAGAAAGGTGCAGTGCAGGGACTGGGAGCTTTGGCTGTGGAGGAGTCAATGCAGAGAAGAGAGGCCACAGGGAGTTTCATCTGCGGACTGGTTGTCACGGAGAGGAGAGGCGCTGTGCGGGGAGGTTCCTTTGTGGAGGAGTCGACATGGAGAGGAGAGGTTCAGTGTGGGGTGCGGGGAGCTAGGGCTTCATGGCCTTTGCCAACCAGACAGTTGCCATTAGGTCTTACATTGATTGATGGCCAAGTCCATAACTGGAAAATTATCATAAAAAGTTTGTGGAGCAGTTAACAAGTTGGATGTTAGAATCTTGACACTTGATGGATGGTGCATTCTTGTGGGTCTTTCTAGCTATATTCTTTTCAATCTATATGCAGAAAACCTAATAGTTTTGCCTTCACCTGGAAGCTGTGCAGCATTCAACTTTCTTTTGGGAAGTAGCAGGACCGAACAGTACATGGCTTCATCTTATCAAAAGGGATTCTATGTGCAAAACAGAAAGTATGTCCTCGATCAATGGCCTAGTTGAAACCTAAAAAATTTTCACTTCATATAAAAAGATATTTTTATTTTATTTTGTTTGGTTTAGACTTTGGATTTGAATTTCTTTTCCATCATAGAAAATCTGTGTGTTTTCGTTTAAGGAAGAAAACAACGTTTGTTTTGTTTTTATTTGAAAAACATGTGAGGTATGCTGTTGTTTCATGAAATTGTGGTTGGACCTCTCTCCACTTATTGTCAAATAGTCCGGTGTTAGTTACGTCAAGTAACGGCTTGACTGCTCTTGATTAACTGTCAGAGCAACACATGATATAAAGCGACATTTGTAGGTGCAAGGAGATTTTATCTTCCCATGGTCTTTGGTTTGAGATTTTTATGAGATTCCATGTTTTATAAATTTTTATGATTTTAGTGATGTTTTTCTGACTTTTTATGTTTGTTTTTTTATTTATCACTTTTTGTATATTTTATTATATTTTTTATTATTTGTTAATATTTGATATCATTTTTTTTTGTTGTGGTGATGATTTTTTGTTGATTGATTAGTTTTTTTTGGCTAGGTGTTTTGCATTTTTTATTTGTTATTTTGTTTGATTTTGATTTGATTTTTATCTTTTTTATTTATTATTGTGTTTGACTTTATTTGATCAATTCTATTTAGAATTATTATCTTTATCATTTTCAACCAAAGAAATCATAGGAAGTGTTAATTATATACGAGGCATAAAGGTGTCCGTAATGTAAAGGCATTATTAAGAAATTTAGTCATTTTTAAAGTCATAGGTGACATGATATTTGCATGTAACTACATTCACCTCAACTCAAATTGAGTCTTAGTCCCAAATTATTTGGGGTTGGCCATATGGACTTTTTTTCTTTTTATGTCGATTTTGAGTCATTTATTCAAATATAGTTAAATCATCTAAAATATATCAAATTATTCTTTTTCAAGTTAACTTAGGTTCAACTTTAATAAAATCTTACGATTAGCCAAGCTTCACTTTGTCCAACTTGCTTTAATCGTTTGATTAACATCTTTATTACATTCTTCATATTTTTGAATAATTGATCGAAGATACTTGAACTGTGTTCTTTGAGATAATATTACTCCATCCAAACTAACATGTTCACTTTCTTCTATAGTTCTATTTGGTTTTCATTAAATTTACAATACATTTATTTGGTCTTACTTCTACTTTTCTTGGAACCTTTAGTATCTTAATTAATTTTTTACAATTCTAATTTTCTATTCACTTATTATGTCTAATCTATCAAAACGATATCATATGTAAGCATCATACACGGAGATATTTATCTTGTCGTTAATTCATCAATAACTAATGCAAAAAGATAAGGATTTATTGCAGACATTGTTTGTAGAGGAATCTACCAATTCCCGGATTAGATCGAGACCTACTAATCTGATATCAGCCCGGAGGACCGATCCATGATTGATTCCCAGAGGAAGATCGGCTGATTCTGCCAGATAGGATCAGAATCATCTAAAAAGGGATCTGGCCCCCTTTTTGGGGTGCCATGGGCCTTGTATAGGGATTGCTAGCACGTTGGCATAATGAAGGGCATGGGGAAGGCTGCGGCAGCTTCTTCAGCTCTTGAGGGGCTTGGAAAAGGGATTTAGGGCATGAGAATGGAGGAAACAGGGGATGACTTAACAAGATGTGACCTTAAAGGGCTTTTTAGAAGAGTTTAGGCAAAGAAAAATAGGATTTTGAGAGGTAAAGAAGAGGATGATGGGGCGCAGCAGATTTTTCTTACCTTTTCTTCCTTGTTCGGCAATGGTAGAGGATTGAGAGAACTTTTTTTTCATTTTTCTCCCTCTTTTCTTGATGCAACAGCAGAGGAAAGTCTGAGAGAACCCTCCTCTTCCTCTTCCTCTTTTTCTTGTTGCGGCAGCCGGGGAAGGGCTGGGAGAGCCCCTCCTCTCTTCCTCTTTCTGTTCCTCTTGGTGCAGCAGCAAGGATGAGGCTGGGAGAGCCTCTCCTCCTCCTCTTCTTCTTCTCTTGTTTTCCTTCGGTGTGGGCAGCAGGGAAGAATGGCCGCACCTCTCTCTGCCCCTCAGTTTGCTTTTCCTCTGTTCTTCTTCTGTCACAGTTCCCTTTTCTCTCTCTCTTTCTTCTCCTTTTATTCTCTGCGGCTATCAGAGGAAGTCCTTTTTATGATCTCCCAGTTGGCAATTTTTGAATTTTCAGAGATGGTTGGCATCTTCATGGCCTGCATGCATCTGTTTTCTCGCTTTTTAGGCAGTCCCCATCAGGAGAGAGAGATTCGGTGTGATTTCCCCTATTTTAGAGGTTTCAGAAGCTTCCTCCAAGCTTGGCAGGTCTGCGCACATCCTCTCTTCTTATTTTTGGGATCTTTGGATAGGGAGGGAGGTCCGGGGACATCTTCTGCCCTTGACAGGTCTGTGCACACCCCCAAACACCTTCTCCGTTCCTAAAAAAAATAGAAGGGATTAAAGGGATAGCTAAACAAGTCCATCGGCACCTAAACATCAGGAAATATGATGGTGCATCCGATCCTAAACAAGAGGAGATATGTATGGATGGGCTGAGGTGGCATGGAGAAGATTTAGGAGGATTTTCTCAATTTTAAAAGTATTTTCAGGGCATTTTTTATTTTTTTTAAAATGGTTCCTTAACTGATGCCAGCGTGAAGAGATTTATTCCAAGGCATTTTGGGAATTTTGTGGGCATTACCTGGATTTTCCAGAATCTTCTGGGATTTATCCATCTATTCTTATATTTTTCAATGAGAAAATGTCCTAACAGGTCAGAAAGATATATGTTTAGGCCCAAAAAAATGGAAATTTCAGGAAATGTTTAAAGGTCTTCAAAAATAATATTGGGCATGAGAGATTACTTTTTAAGCTGATATAGGAATTTTTGGAGAGAGAAAATGATTTTATGTAATTTTGGAAGAAAATTATGTAAATTATGAAATTTTTATAAAAATGATTTTGGGTATTTTTATGATTTTTAATGGATATTGTGTGATTGAATGTATTTTTTGAATTTTGAATATTTATCTGTTTTTTTGAAATAAAAATGGGATAAATAGGAATTTTGAAAAACATGAGCTCAGTTGGACATGAACACGAAATTTTTGCCAAGGAAAAGGTGAATATTTGAATTTTTTAATTGATTAGGAGGTTTAATTGAGATAAAGGAGAATATCCCAATTAATGTATAGTTTAAACGATAAAATTCCCAGAATGATCCCTCCTTTTTTTGTGAAAATATAGTGTCAACAGGCATCAAGGCATTCAGTCATTTCAATTTGCAGTGTCAACTATGCTATTATGTTTGGTTTACATTTAGTTTCATGAGATTGTGTCTTTTCTTAGTTTTCAAGCTTTCTGGCCCTGCAAGTAGGTTTTGGGCATTCATCTTACACCAAATCAAGTACATCTTAAAGATTCTTTCGTTGCTTGTGGGAATATGTGCTATTTAGGTTGGGCTGTTGGAAACATCAGTAGTCCCTCGATCTACACTTGGTTAGTTTCTTGTGGTTTTGCTGCTAATCTTGTGAAATTGCTTTTCCTGAATGAAATAATTTGTCATTTTCATTCTAGCTTCCACGTACTTATTGTGTTATTAGGTTGCCATGGGTTTCTGTTGGTTCGAGTGGGCTTAATTATGTTTCCAACATGTCGTGAAACAGCAATTAATCTGCAAAAGGTCCTCTTTTTTTGGGAGCACTTTCTTTTTATTTTTGTTCTTTGTAGCTTTCCTTTTGTAGAACAAGTTTTTCGTTCAATGGTTTTCCAGTAAAAAGTTTCTTATATTATTATTGCTATCTCTTCGGTCCTTAATAATTAAAACTATGATTTTCCTCCAGCTACCAAGATCAAACAATGGTCTGGATAGTTGATGCCATGATGGCAATTTTTTTTAACATTTTATGATAGATAATTTTTATAAAAAATTATAAAAAATATAATTCAACTGGTTTTTATATTTTATAAATATTGTAGTTTTAAAATATTAAAAATAAAACAACTCTAATCAGTTAAAATATATAATAAATATTTTTATTCATTAATAATTAACTAAATAATTTTTAATTTGTAAAATGTAAAGTATAAATTTGAATATATTGTTTGAATTTTTTTACTTATAGTGAATTTTTGTTATTTTTACTATTTCAAATTTTCACAATTTTTTAACATTAAAATGTTTTATAATTGCATCTGATGTTGGCCGTCCCGATCCAGGCCAGGCCTATCTGGAGTCAATCCCGCTTCCTCCTTAGTCTGATGAATTAAATATTTGGAAATCGGAAATTATCTTCAGTCTAGGGTATGTCTTTTCAGTAAAATTAGCAAGTCGTAGATTGAACTTTGGTGGCTGCAAAGTGAGCTGGTGCAAGGTTGTTTGGTCCCCACTGTTTCTATTTAAAATCAGATTGGTTTTTATGAAAAATTGTAAAGGCAGGCTTTTTACCAAATCATATCTGATGAAAATGTTCCCTTTGTAGACAAAATGGTCTGTTCTGTGGACTGAAGGTTGAGGATGTAGATCACTTATTGTTTTATTTTGGAGTCATTAACTATCTTTTTCACATCTTGAAGAGTTGGAATATTTCGTGGGTGGAACTGGACTTTTCACGATCCGAAAATATAGTGGTTATAATCAGAAACCATGGAATCATGAAGCAAAGCTTGTGGAATCTGGTTTCCAGCTATGTTATGGTCTATCTGGAGATCCAGGAACCTAAGAACTTCTGAGGAGCTCTTTCCGAATCCATCTTTTTTTAACTCCATGATAAGGCTGGTTAATGACTATTTTTTGGCTTAATGTGGATTCTATCTGGACAGGAATGTTTTTTTTTTGCTAGATTTCCATCTCGGAAGAACTTTTGTATCTAGAGGCTACTCAACCACTACTACTGCCTTGGTAGTTTGCTGATGTGCCCTTGCCTCCTTTTTGTTTCTATTTATTCTTTTTTATTGTATTTATTTTCTTTGTAATGAAATGAATTGTGACTCCCGTCACCTTCAATATATATATATCTTCTCAATTTGCTTTTCCAAGTCGGCAAGGTTAAACATCAGCTGGCTGAACTATGAATATAGTATGCATCTGGATTTGCCTCATCCCAGCGTATCTCATTTTCTTCTGGCATACAGATCCATCCCCGGCCTTCAGCTGGTATAAGATCTGGATTAGCAGGAATACACTGTAAGATAGTCCTGACTCCTGACGATAAGCGATACTCTTTTTCCCATTTTTTACTGTTTCAGGGGAGGTGGGAGGATAAATGTCATAGGTAGAATCTAATCTATATTTTACAAATTTCTTAGGCCATTCCTTTCTGTTTCCTCAAATATAGACTCACACAATTTACAATCTTTCAAGTGGACACGTAAAACTTTGAGACTGTTTCTTTCTGTATCACATTTCACACTAAAGCAAATTCATTGTGTTGCTTTCACATTTTTCTTACACAAGCTCTAATTAATAAATTTATATATGCACAAGTACTATGTAGGTAAACAAAATTCAGTATACATCTAGTCCGTGGCACATAAGAATGAATTACACTATTTAAGATCGAATGATATTTTAAACTACTCTATTTATTCTCTGTCCTCGAGATAAACTTATATAGGATAGTGAAACCGAACACGGATCAAAATGTAATACATTGCAGATCTCATATTTCTAAAGTACCAGGTGCTGAAGTTTGTCGATCTTTTAAATCACAAAATATATGTATGGATGCAAACTTAAGTTGTTGACATTGACACATGAATTTAAATGTGCCGACTGAGCTTGGCTCGGTTGGCATGACGCCACCCCCGCGGGGGTGGCGGCGGGAGTTTGATCCTGGCTGTTCTGGCTGTGAACAGCCGGGACCACCCTCCGGGGGGTGGTTATCATGTGGGGTTCGAGCACTGCACCGGCAGCGCTCGAACCCTCGCCGGTGCGCTGTGCTGCACACATCTGGCCATCGGGCCATGTTGTCCAAAAAAAAAGACACATGAATTTAAATGTACGTCATGCTCACATTTGTCTGATCTTCTGACCTACAAAATAAAATGCACTAAATGCAAACACCGATTCTGAGACAAACATCACTAAGGAATCCAAATGGATATCCAAAGTGCGTATGATTGACATAATATAAGTAACAATATCTAACAATTATCTTCTAACCTAATCATCCCATACAGCGTAGTTTAAGATATGGAGGTGCATTACAAAATAGTTTGAATGCGAACACTTAACATATATATATATACACACACACACCAAAATAATACGTAGGGTGTCATATATGACAGTGAATAAGAAGACTCCGCTAGATTCGATGTTTTAAACAAGAACTTGCATACAAGTTGAACTGTTTGCGTAAAACATGAGGAAACTGATTAAAAACAACTGATAGGTGGCAATGTTTGGCAACAAGTCAACCATCTCGAGACACATGCCATACAACGGTAACGGTTGGCATGTAGTAGGTCGACGGCGGTGTTGGCAACAAAGCAAGAGTACCTTGAGATACATGTGATGATGAAAATAATAAGTCGGGCACCTTATCATGCATGTGGCAATGGGTTGGAGCAAGTCAGGTACCTTGGGATACATGCAACTATGATTGGTAGGTGGTGATGACACGGACAACAATGTTTGGCAACAAATTGGACACCTTATGTGTAACGTATAGGCTTTATTTTTATATTTTATGATTAGTATATTATTAAAGTATATTTATTAGGGGTGTAATTTTATTTATCTAAATCCTCCTCGTGCTTTCCTATTTATGTTTGGTTCACCTTAGTCTGGCGACAAAAGAAGCATCCGCAATCTCTAATGAGATACTACCGTGGCTCCACCCATTTGGTGGGTCTCACATGATGGTTTTTCTAAAAAAAATGAAGAGCCACGAGGGGGATGCCTGATGGTTTCCGCTTGAAGTGCATATCGCCTCAGGAGGCTATTTGAGACTATAGCCTCGGACCACTCACGTAAAGTTCATATTTAATATATGATTTAATTACTGATTCGATGATCTCTCAATTCTCGAGATATTAAATGTGAGTTTTACGTGAGGTACCTGAGGCAGTAGCCTCATGCGCCCTTCTAAGGTGATCTGCACTCTTCCACCTACGGCCTCGCCAGGACGATGCCTGACCACCGCCTCAGTCTCCCGTGCCCCTCGCATACGTTAACGCCACCATGGAGTTGACCCACTCCTCCGCACGTCCTCTAGTCGCCAACCACGTCTACCTTGCCGTTGACCACATGCAGCACGCGTGCGACCTCGCCTCCCCACAACCATGCTCGTCGTGTTAGCCGTCTACTCGCACAGCTACCTACCACGTGGGTGCCCCTCTCTGTGTGTGTATGTGTCTCTCGGCCATGTCAACCACTATGCACCTGGCATGACACCGCTTGGCCCCGCTTCTTGTGCACCATTTTCCTTGGCTTGTCTCACCGTTTGTCTCCTTGACCCTGCACGTTCTGTCTTGGTCATCAATCACTATTACTCTTGCACCCTATGCGCCACCGACCTCCCCCCCTCTCTCTTGTATTTCTCTCAATCTCTCTCTTATTCTATTATCTTCCTGTTTTTGGCAGATTTTATCGAAAATTAATATCTTTCCAGTTTTTTCGTTAACATTGTCATTCCATGTTTGTATTTCTAACTTGATATTGGACTTCCATTAATCGATCGTCGTTACCGTTGAGATAGATGTCTCGACTATTCTTATCATCCCTATATATTAATTAAAGTGTTAAAACATGTTTAGTTAACCTTAGTTAGTAGATTATAATTAGTAGATTAATTAGTTTAGTAACATGCTTAGTTATAGTTAGAGTTTGTCTAATCATACATGCTTAGATAGTTTAATAATCGTATATGTGCACTATGTTTGATATTTAGTTAGTGATGCATGTTAGCATGTTAGATATTTTTTATGATTGAATCTAGTAATTGCGATGATCTTAAAGATAACATGATTTATTAAATAATCGATGTAAGGGTTAAAGCATAGTATCAATGAAATTCGGTTTTGCTTTACATAGGCAGTAGGCAGTTAGTTGTTGTCAATGAATGCATGTAACATGGTACTCTTGTTAGATTGCATGATTTTATATTAAATACATCACGTTCTTAATTAGATCTAGTTTGTGTTAAATTGTGGTTTGGCATGCATGTATGTGGTATATAGAACCAAGATTGTTCATCTGTGTTTAATATTTAGATTTTCATTTACATGTCTATTGTTGGTTACTTGATGATTGTTTCAATTAATTATATGCTTTTATTTTGTGAGATGTAGTTAATACAGTGAGATACATTATGTGATAAAATTTTACTTTACCATACTTTGTTAGTGGCCTGTGGGTAATGAAGATTAGTTCAATTTGGTGCATCATTCAATCTTAGATACTGTGATTTATTTTAAGTACACTTCTGCCTAGGTGTACTATGAGATTTAATTACTATATGTTACACTCTACTCTATGATAAATCTGGTGTTAGTTCTGTGACATGATTAGAATGTTCAAGTGGAGCATATGTTTTACTAAGACATTTTGGCATGTATGCTAGTAGTCCAGATGCATCTTTTTCCATTATGTTCGGTCTATGTGGTACATGCATGTCAAGTCAAGTTAGATGATCATGTTATGTTTAGGTAGTTGCATATGGAATCTTGTTGGTCTTATGGATAGTGGAAAAGTATCTTATTTAATTTAATTGAAACTAGAGAATTAGTGTAATCCTATGTATTACAACCTGAATCTTTTAGGTGTATTATCTTTAATATCAGTAGGTCCAAATCAATATATTAGGGTAGTTCGAGTATAAGTGTTATCGAGTCAAGACACTCTTTCCGATCTTTAATATTTTTTCAAGATTTCATGTTTAGTGCAGCAGAAACACAACGGTAGTGTAGAATTCAAGGAGTTAGTTGATTGTTTATTCAACGTTGATATTTAAATTGTTTATAATGTAACTTCATAAAGATAGTTTAGATATAATTATTAAAATTCTCAAATTAGATTTTGATGTTAATCTTGTGTTGTTCCAAATCGATATATTTTAAGAGTTATTTTTCCGATTACGTCGTCAGATTGTATTCCGCCGTAAAAATTAAGAAGATGACAGCATGATGCATGCATGATAAAGTGATTGGTAGAAAATGTGGCACCTTGAGATGCGACCCAAAGCTCACCACAGTCGAGTGAATCAACACATAAAATGGTCAAAAGGTGACCATATATAGGCGTCAGTTGGCAAGACATCTAATCGCAATAACATACATTGTTATGTTTCGGAAACTCTTTCAAATCTCATATATATATATATATATATATTTAATATGCCCTACTAAAATTGAACTAATTAGGAATGAAAAATAAACTAATCCATGGTTCCTTGTTTCTTTTAGTTTTATTTCTCTTTGTATTTTCTTTTATTTAAGTTTCCTCTCCACTTAAGTTTTCTGTTGGTTAATATTTCTTATGAGTTGTTGTTATTATTTACTTCCAAGTTTTAATAGGATTGAGGTAATCATTATTTTGAAACTCAAATGTTATTTCTTACTAATAATATTTTTTAAATTGTATAATTGACATCTATTCCAATGAGATTTACTCAAACCTATTTTAGTAACTTAGGTACTTTGTGATTTAACTTAATGGAATGTCTAAGATTTTAATTTTACTTCTAATTTTTTATTCACTCCAAAAATAAGAAATATAACGAAACACTTAAATTTAAGTAATTCGCGAAGAAGTTACTATTTTATTTAAATGGCTTATCGAAGATTTCGATGTCTAATCTTTGATTGATTTAGAGATTATGCACCAATTAAGTCAAGAAAAGTGGGACCTTACTTTGGTACTAATATTTATTTATATTTATTTTATAATCATTTTATTCTCTTAAGAATACAAGGTATTGCATTTTATATAATACCCAAAAGAAGGTCCTGAACTAATTAGGGGACAAATATAAATTAAAAATTATATAAAGTTGTACTCTCTCTTTCTCTCTTTCGGTCTCGATGGACCACAAGCTTATCAAACTTACAAAAGGGTGATAATACTAAAAAAAAATGGCATTGCCTGTGCTATTTTTTTACCATCAAAAATTGGGGTGCATATTAGAAAATGTCATCAATGGGAAGATCTCATAAAATGACTTTATTGAAATTTCAAAATTATCTTAGACAAGGATGTATAACAATCAATCACCCTTGCAACTCCAGTGTGAAATTAGGTTGTCAATGTTATCCATGAACCGTAGAGTTTAAAATGTTAAAAACTTACTACTCCTTAGTAGTTGAGGTAAAACTTCCTCTCATACCACGTACATTTGTCGATGCTATGAGGTGTTTAATTGCATAATAATTTTTGTTTATTTTTGTGATAAAATTCATATTAAAATAACCAAAATTATCGTATTGGATGAGCTATGACAACCAAATATCGTATATTTCTTATTAATCCGTCCTACTAAGATTGAACTAGCTAGGATTAAAAAATCAAACTAGTTCATGGTTTCGTGTTTCTTTTAGTTTCACTACCCTCTGTACTTTCTTTTATTTAAGTTTTTTTTTCACTTAAGTTTTCTTTACTTTTTAGTTTTATGTTTGTTAATATTTCTTATGTGTTGTTATTATTTACTTCCAAGTTCTGATAGGATTAATATAATATATTCTTTTTTATTAATAATATTTACTAAATTGTATTATCGACATCGATTCAAAAAATATTTACTCAAACCTATTTTTAGCAACTTAGGTGCTTTGTGATTTGACTTAATGAAATGTCTAAAATTTTAATTTTATTTCTAATTCCTCTTGTAAAACAGAAAATATAAGTTATTCATCTCCAAAAAAAACTAAAACTTAGAAGAAGTTACTATTTTATTTAAATGGTTTATCAAGGATTTTATTATTGATTTGGAGATCAGACAGACACTAATTAAGTCAAAACAATGGAGCCTTACTCTCGTACTAATACTTATTAATATTTATTTTCTAATTATTTTATTCTTTTAAGAATACAAAGTATTGCCTTTTATATAAAATCTGAAAAAAGCTCCTAAATTAATTATAAGACAAATATAGATTAAGGTACAATTTATCAAATCAAAGATAGATTACAAACCGCATAAAGTTGTACTCTCTCTCTCTCTCTCTCTCTCCCCCTCCATGGACCACAAGCTTTTCAAACTTACAAAAGGGTGATAATACTCAAAATAATAACTTGGCATTGCTCGTGCATTTTTTTACTGTAAAAAATAGGGGCGCACATTAGAAAATGTCATCAATGGGAAGACCTCATAACATGACTATTGAAATTTCAAAATTATCTTAGACAAGGATGTATATCATCCAATCATGCAACCTTGCAACCCCACGGTGAAATTAGGAAGTCAATGTTATCCATGAACCGCAAAGTTTAAAATGTTCCAAACTTATTATTTGTTAGTAGTTGTGGTCAAAGTACTGAATACTACTAAGTACATTTGTAGGTGCTAATGAGGTGTTTGGCTACCTAATAAATTTTGTATATTTTCGTGATAAAACCTCATATTAAAATAAAATTTAAGATAACTAAAACTATCATATTGGCTGAGATACGATAACCAAATCTCATATATTTTTTTATTAATTCGCCCTACTAAGATTGAATTAGCTAGGATTGGAAAATCAAGCTAATTCATGGTTCCTTGTCTCTTTTCTTTGTATTTTATTTTATTTAAGTTTCCCTTTTACTTTAAGTTTTCTTTACTTTTAGTTTCCTATTTGTAAATATGTCTTTTATCAATTGTTGTTATTTATTTCCGAGTTTTAATAGGATTGAGATAATCATTATTTCTAAACTCAAACTTTATTTCTTGGTAATAATATTTACTATATTGTATTATTGACATCAATTCCACTAAGATTCACTAGAACATGTTTTTAGTAACTTAGGTGCTTTTAAATTTTAATTTCATTACTAATTTATCTTGTAGAACATGAAATATATAAGTTATTCACCTCCGGAAATAAATAAATATATATATAATGAAACACTTAAAATTAAGTTGTTTATGATCCCCTCAACCCGCTATCCAAGATGGAAGAATGAATATTGTAGGTCTGAAGATCTAATATCGAGCCTATGAAGACCCCCAACTGAACCCTCGTTGACCCACTGTTGAACGTTTGACAAACTGTTGCCTGGCCGTGGTTGTCGAACTACTACCAATGCCATGTAAGAATTACTGTCGAACCCTTGTTCTCCCGCTACTGATGTTATGGAACGATCGTTACCGATGCTCTGCAGACTCGCTACCGACTGTTTGTTGACCCACTACCGAGATTCGACTGACTCGCTACCGTGCCCTTGACGAACTATCATCAAGCCAACGTTTGATGACCCGCTACCGAGACATTGGAAGAATTGCTACTGAGCCCCTAAAAAGTCACTATTGACCGGGTCAGTACCAATAATCGTATAAGCCCCTACTGACTCTGTAGCAACTGCCACCGAGCTTAAAACAAAAGACAATATTTGAAGATTGTGTCATGATCTTGCCAACCATGCAAGTATTAATGACAACGGAACAGAGTCGAGAAGATGACTTGATGCCGCTTCTCCACTCTTGCCAGCTATTAAGACGCCGTTCCCCGTCTCGACATCATTGTTAACCATCACTCGCTCTGTCAAATAGATGGGGTACATTACGTCGGCTCTAACGTGGTGTCCTCCAGTTGGGAATTGCGGGAGCTCCCTCCACCCGAGGACTGAGGCAATCCGAACTCCTGGAGTTGGGATACTTTTTTTGCAACCGAAGTCGTCTCATCTCAACCCGAGTGGAACCAAACTATTTTAATTCGATTCGATTCGGTCTCAAGTTAAATATTTATTTTTCAAGATATTTATTATACATGTAAAGTATTTTATTATATATTTAAAATATTAACTTATACATTAAAATATGTTATTATATATTTAAAATATTAAAGTATACTTTAAAATACTTAAAAATAGTATTTTTAATTAAATATATGAATAAAATATTATCTGTCTACCTTCCATAAATTTAAAACTGGGTTAAACTTCTCTTCGGAAAAGTATTATTTATCTACCCGACCAAAATTTCAATTCATTTCAATTCCAAGAATAGACGATTTGAAGAAGTGCAGGTCCTCTTCGGAAAGTATTAAAGTATTGATTTCATCTCGGACATAAAATCCTAATCATCTACATCTGAAAATGAATAAATTCAGCGAAATCTTTAGAGATAAGTAATCTTTAAGAGATTATTTCTTACATTCAGGTGTTCCCTACGGAACGGCTTAAATGCCTGACCAATTTATTTGTTTTCCCTTTGCTTTTATTCTTCTCTCCTCGAAGTTCTCCTCTCCTGCTTATTTCATTCTATTATTTTTGTATTTTTAAGGGTGGATGAAACTGCATCAAGAAGATTATTGGTCACGCCTAGGGGTGGGCATAAAATGGTTCAAACCGAGAAACCAAACCGAACCAGCCCATTCGGTTCGGTTTGGTTCGATTTGGACCCCCTTTCGGTTTGTACCTTCATCTACTTGTCTCCTAATTAATTTAGGAACTTCTTTAATGTAATACTTTAATTCTTAGGCAAATAGAATGATTAGAAAAGAAATATTAATGAATAATAGTACGAGAGTAGGGCCCCATTTGTCTTTACTTAATTGGTGTCTAATCTCTAAATCAATCAAAGATTAGACATTGAAATATTTGATAAACCTTTTGAATAAAATAATAACTTCTTCATAAACAACTTAATTTTAAGTGTTTCATTTTATTTTCTTATTTTCAGAGGTGAAAAACTTATGTTTCATGTAATTCAAGAGCAATTAGAAATGAAATTAAATTTTAGATGTTTCATTGAGTCAAATAAAAAAGCACCTAAGTTACTAGAAATAGGTTTGAGTAAACCTAAGTGGAATTGATGTCAGTAATACAACTTAGTCAATATTATTTCAAAGAAAGAATGTTTGAATTTCAAAATAATGATTATCTCAATCTTATTAAAACTCGGAAGTGAATAATAACAACTGATGATATATATATATTAACAAATAGGAAACTAAAAGTAATGAAAACTTAAGTGAAAAAAACTTAAATAAAAGAAAATACAAAGAGAAGTAAAACTAAAAGAAACAAGGAATCATGAATTAGTTTGATTTTCCAATCCTAGTTAGTTTAATCTTAGTAGGGCGGATTAATAAAAAATATATGAGATTTGGTCATCGTAGGTCATCCAATATGATAGTTATGGTTATGTTAAATTTTGTGTAAGTGAGAAATTTTAGCACGAAAATATACCAAAATTATTACGTAACCAAACACCTCACTAGCACCGCCAAAGGTACCTATTTAGTATTGATGATGACGTCGCAACTTTTTTTTTTCCTATTGTCGTCAGAGGTAGTTTTATCTCAACTAATAACAAATAATAAGTTTTAAGCATTTTAAACATTGTGGTTCATGGATAACATTGACAACCTATTTTCATCTTGGAGTTGCAAGATGCATGATTGGATGGTATACATCCTTGTCTAAGATAATTTTCAAATTTCAATGAAGTTATTTTCATCATTGTGGTTTGTTTGTGGTCCATGTAGAGAGAGAGAGAGAGAGAGAGAGTACAACTTTATGAGGTTTCTAGTCTATCTTTGATGAATTGTACCTTCATCTCTATTTGTCTCCTAATTAATTTAGGAACTTCTTTTGGATATTATATAAATGCAATACTTTGTATTCTTAGGAGAATAAAATGATTAGAAAAAGAATATCAATGAATATTAGTACGAAAGTAAGATCCCATTGTCTTAACTTATGCCCTATTTGGTTAGAGTATTACAAATGATATTGTATTAATATTGATATTGGTACTTTTTGAAATTGAAATATCAATATCAAGAATAGCGGTATCAAATTTTTTAAGTGTTTGGTATTAGATGAGATTTTCCCGACTACGGCGTCTGCAGACTCCAGCGGGTGGGGGGGGGGGGGCGGCGGGGGGGACTCGGGGAGGACGGCCGCCGTCTGCCGCGGGGAGGCGGGGCGCGCAGGGGGGGTACGGTCGCCGTCTGCCGCGGGGGAGGGGGTGCCACGGCCGCCGTCTGCCGCGGGCGGGGGAGGCGTCTGCGCGGAACAATTTCAATACAGGTCTTTACCTGTATTGTTTTTGATTTTTTAACTATTAATCTTAAAATTAATATTAGCATCCAAACACCTACCAATGTAAAGTATCAATATCAGTTTTGAAACTGATATCAATACAGGTGCTTTATAATATAAACAAACAGGCTGTTAATTAATGTCTGATCTCTAAATCAATAAAAGGTCGGACATTGAAATCTTTGATAAACTATCTGAATAAAATAGTAACTCTCTCGTAAACTATCTAGTTTTAAGTATTTTTTTGAAGGTGAATAGTTTTATAAGATAAATTAAAAATTTAAACATTTTACTAGGTCAAATCACAAAGTACCCAAGTTACTAAAGATAGGTTTAAGTAAATCTTATTAGAATCGATGTCAATAATACAATTTAGTAAATATTATTAATAAGAAAAAAAATTTGAGTTCGAAATAGTGATCTTATCAATCCTTTTCAAACTTGGAAGTAAAAATAACAAGAACCGGTAAGAGATATATTAAGAAATAGGAAACTAAAAAGTAAAGAACACTCACTGGGTGTTTGGTTGCATGATAATTTTTTGTACACTTTCATAATTAAAAATTATATTAAAATAAAAAGTGAACCAACTCAAGACATAAATTTGTCATGTTTGGAGAGATGTGATAATAAAAAGGGATAACTACCATTCATGACCAAACAAGTGGGGGACCACATGGAAAAAGAAAGAGGTGAGATCCTCTTTTTTTGTTTAAGAAGAAAATCACTTTCAAAACATAAAATTGTCAAAGTTGCCAAACACCTCTTTTAACATGTTTTCTTATAATTTTTAAAAAATAAAATAAAAATCTTCATCATCGTGCAACCAAACACCCCACCAGGTGAGAAGGAAACTTAAATAAAAAGAAAATACAAAGAGAAAAGTAAAACTAAAAGAAACAAGGAATTATGAATTAGTTTGATTTTCCAATTTAATCTTAGTAGGGTTTAGGGTTATTAAGAAATATACGAGATTTGGTTATTGCAGCTCAAGTTTTGATTATTTTAAATTTTATTTTAATATGAAATTTAATTATAATCCATTCAAATATTTTAAACTTTGTGGTTAATAGATGACATTTACAGCTTAATTAATTTCACCGTGAGAAGGTTCCTACTGAAGCACCCCCGCGTATTATATTATCTGCGCACCCACTCTTGCTCCTTTGCTCATTTGTCTCTCTAGCCGCCCCAACTGCACATCTTCGACTTACTCGTCGATGGCAGCTTCCCTCCTCTTCGCGAACCCTACAGCCGATCTCTCCGTCTCGGCCTCATCCTTTTCAAATCCTGGCCGCCCTCTGCGCTCCCGCTTCACCACCCTACCCTCCGTCGGGCCCTTCTCCTCCGCCGGTGCCGTCAAATGCTGCCTCCGCTCCCGCCCGGAATACGTCCCCAACCGCATCGCCGACCCCGGCTTCGTCCGAATCTTCGACACTACCCTCCGCGACGGCGAGCAGTCTCCCGGCGCGACGATGACTTCCAAGGAGAAGCTGGCCGTCGCCCGTCAGCTCTCCCTGCTGGGCGTCGACATTATCGAGGCCGGTTTCCCTGCCTCCTCCCCCGACGACCTCGACGCCGTGCGCATCATCTCCATGGAGATCGGAAACCATCCCGTCTCGGAGGACGGGCACGTCCCCGTGATCTGCGGGTTGGCCCGGTGCAACAAGAAGGACATCGACGCGGCGTGGGAAGCGGTGAGGCATGCGCGAAAACCGAGGGTCCACACTTTCATCGCCACGAGCGAAATCCATATGCGGTACAAGCTGAGGAAGACGAGGGAGGAGGTCGTGAAGATTGCGAGCGAGATGGTCGCCTACGCGAGGAGCCTTGGCTGCCAGGATGTGGAGTTCAGCCCTGAAGACGCCGGGCGGTCTCTCTCTCTCTCTCTCTCTCTCTCTCTCACACACACACACACACACACACACACACACACACACACACACACACACACACACCCACCCAATGTTGTATGACAGTGAATGTTAGACAATAAAAGAAAATTATATTTTTAAAATAAGTGTTGCTAAAATAAGGCCGTTAAAATGGATGTGTTCATACTAGATTCGATAGAACAAGGAATTAATATATTAGAGAACATGTAGGAGTAGTAACAAATGGAGACAAATTGAAAGAGGAGCGATCGAGATGGTTTGGACATATTAAACATAGACCTATGGAGGCTCCTGTTAGAAAACTAAGAAATATTATAATGGCAAAAACAAAAAAAAATGGTAGATCTAAGTTAACTTGGTGGACGATAATTCAATATGATTTGAATGATTTAAATATCTTTGAAAAAATAACTCAAAATCAACATGAGTGGAGAAAGAGAGCTCACATGGTCGATCTCAAATAATTTGGGATTGAGGCTCGAGTTGAGTTGATAAACAATTGTCAGATGGATGTCTTGAGATTGGTTTTACCTATTTATTATACAAATTTTCTTTTGAGCTCCTAAGTATTGGAGAGTGTTGACTGTCAGATTTGATTATGATATATGAATACATTAGCTTCTAAGTGAAAACAAGAAACTCTGAATACTTTTTATTTGTTGCTCCTTCTCCCAATTTTCTGACTCATGATTTGCCCATCATTGGCATTCTTGTTACAATAAGGAAGAAGGAAAGGCTGGTTTCCTTTGTAAACATTTTTACTCAGCATGCGAAGGGCTACCCAACATGGGAATTTACTTAAATTTTGAAGATGGGTGATACTGTAGTTCGATAAATGAAAGGAGCTTTTTAGGTACAAGTGTCATGCCTTGGAAAACACAAAAAAGTGTGTTATTCCTAGAATTCCCAAAAAAGTAGCCAAGCTCCAATCAACACGAAGCACAAAAGGGGAGCAGACATTTAAAAGATTAAAGCCAAATAGCTTAATATCATCCATGAGCAAGTAATGTCCAATAGTTTGTCTACCATCCAAGCTTTTATCTTGAAGATTCTTTTGTTCTTTATATTGTTGAAGTTAACTGAGGAAGTTACCAGCTGGTGGCGACCAAAGTGCTGACCATGTCATATTTACTTCTCACTGACTACGGTGGCTTCTTCTGCTGTGGAAATGCTCACCAAAGTTATCTTATTACCTCACCTACCTTGCGGTGTCTGTTTGAACCCGTAGTTTTCAAGGCGATCAACACAACCAAGGTGACATAGTACCGCCTTGTCATTTAGGTGATAAGACGAGGTGTTTGGCAATATCTTTTTTATAGTAAAATTGGTAAAATAACAAATATATGAGTGAAAAATAATGCATAAAAAATTAGTAAATAGCTATGATAACATGTAAATCAATTAATAATGTGCAAGTTCATAATTAAATAGACTAAACAACATAAATACCTAATTAGAATTACTAAATTAGGTTAATTTTAATACTTGATTTGTATTTTCTGTTATTAAATATCTATGAAATTATTTAATCCTAGTTATTATTCCATCAAAATATCTATTTATAATCAAATTAATTATTAGAACTAACTATTTTTACTTGAAAACCATGTAATTAAGTGATATTGATACTTAATTAACATTATTTATTCTTAAATTATATAAAATGGGGAAATAATGTGATACTCGCCTAGGCATCCCTCACCTTGACAACTAAGAGGGTGCCTTGTCGCCTAGGCAACATCTTGAAAATAGTGCTTTGAACTCTTAATTCGGTTTGATCTCCGAAACCATCCCATAGATCCTCTTTTATCCACCCGTGCCCCTATTCTCCCTCAACTGACCCCATTTCACTCTCTATCTCCTCTTGCCTTTATGCTCACTCCTCTTACCTTCCTCTACCTACCTCTAGTACGAGCCCCATCTCCTAGTCACCATCTTCCAATGACCCTTCTCACTCTCTCCTCTTTTGTTTTCTACACTGTTGTTTATCTATTGTAGGCATTTATTTTTTTCAGCTTATGTTAGAAGAAAAAAAAGAAGAAAAGATCGATCACTTCAGGGCTCATGCACCTAGGTGACTGTCTAAGTTGAGGTGACCTCATTTCTCATCAAGCATCTGTTTCCCTGAGCATGAATTTTCTATTCAAACATCATGTTGATTTGCTATTTGCAGTTGATATTAAACATCTTGAATTTTTGATATCGAAATTTTCTTATTTTACTCAGCATAAGACGAGCAAACCGCACATTCTTGCATGTAAATTGTAAACGGTTTTCCTTCATATGGATACTCTGAAATTTTCTTATTACAAGACTAATATTAAACTCTCATTCGGTATCCTCAGGTCGGATAGGGAGTTTCTTTACCACATCTTGGAGGAAGTCATCAAGGCTGGCGCAACTACTCTCAATATTCCTGATACTGTTGGTTATACATTGCCATCTGAATTCGGGAAATTAATTAGTGACATAAAGAGTAACACTTGTGGGGTAGAGAATGTCATTATTTCAACACATTGTCAAAATGACTTGGGTCTTGCAACTGCCAACACCTTAGCGGTATGTGTTTGTTCCTTATATTCTATTGTTATTTTTTTGGCTACAGCATTGTTTTTGTGTGTTTACTTTCTTGGGTGATTTAGGGTGCTCATGCAGGAGCTAGACAAGTGGAGGTTACCATCAACGGCATCGGTGAAAGAGCTGGAAATGCTTCCTTAGAGGAGGTATAGTTCACTTGTCTTTGAACTATATTATACATAATATTTAAGGTGAATTTGGGATGGTAACTGCATTTCTGGGACATTGTGCTGTAATTTCTTTTCCTTTGTTTTTGAGTTTTTAGATGCAAAGTTGCATTATCTCCCTCTAGCTTTCAGATCTCTGTTACTCAGAAAGTTCTCCCTTTCTATTTCCAAATCACTCACATCTCCATTCTGCTGATGGTATTATTTTGTTTTCGGGTTCGGGTGTAGTTGAAATCAGCAATCACCTTCTGTTTAAAGTCTTGTCTTCTGGCTGCAAGAACTTTTAAGTCTAGTTTCTGAAAAAGTGAGCTTCAAGTCATGTCTCAGAAGAAAGCAAAAAATATTTGCTCAAATGTTAAGGCTAGACTGTTCTATATTCTGTACTAATTGTTTAGGTCTTCCACTGATTGATGGCCAAGTCTGCTAACTGGAAAATTATCAAAAAAAGTTTGTGGAGCAGTTAACAAGTTGGAAGTTAGAATCTTGACACTTGTTGATGGTTGGTGCATTCTTGTAAGTCTTTCCGGCTTTCTTCTTTTCAATCCATATGCAGAAAACCTAATGATTTCTCAAAGGTCCAAGGACAGGCTACGGTACTGTCCTTAATTGAGTTGAAGTTAAGCATTAGAACAGGCCTAGAGACTTGAAGATCTTCCAAATGACTAAAAGTTTTTTTTTGTTCTGATAGATGCCTGTAGCTTTGTTTCTTCAGTTGATTATAATCCCTCAGGAAGTTTGGACACAAGTATCTGGAATACTTCATCTTCCATTATTTGGATTTTGTTCTGCCCAAGCATGTTTTTGATTTATTGACTGGGAATTCCTCAGTAGTTTGCTATTGAAATACATAAAAGTTTGCATAACCAGTGCGTTTTTGTTTTTGATGACATATTTACATTTTGTTGATTTGTTTGATTTCCTATTGTGACTAGGTTGTCATGGCTATTAAGATGCGGCAGGAACCAATGGGTGGCCTTTACACTGGGATCAACACTAAACATATAGTTATGGCAAGCAAGATGGTACCTGTGGATTATTGTTAAGACATTTTAATCATTGAAATTTTATATTTCACATTGATACTTGTTTTTTAACTTTATAACCTAGGTACAAGAATATACCGGGTTGCTTGTGCAGCCACATAAAGCTATTGTTGGAGCAAATGCATTTGCTCATGAAAGTGGTATTCATCAAGTATGTACTAGAGGTTTATTTCTCTTTTATTTTTGCTTATTCACTGTGATTTATAGGAAGATGTCTTATTTGTTATGTCCGGAGTGCTTGCTTTCACAATGTTGAATTGCTGATTCCTAAATTCCAAACCTATTAAAATCTTTTCTGGGTGCTTTGTTCTAGTTCATAAATCTCTTAGTTGATCACCTTAGCTAAAATATCTGTTTTGATGTGTCTATCACATTTCTCAAAACATGAATTACTTTTCCCAAATAATACTTGATGTTCACAGGGCAGCAATCAGCCAATCCACAACTGAACTGATGGACCAACTACAAAAGAGCCATCCCAACTGGTGGAGACCATCCTTCATCACTTGCAGATCCTCTTGTGGCAGGCAGTCATCCCTGTTTCCTGATAAGTTAATATACAAACTTGGATACTATACAGTCTTTTTGATCTGACAGTAGTCCCCACAAGAGACTTTTTTGAAATATGATGTATCAAAGTATGTTGCCCACCAGACTTACGAAGGATTTACAGCATGCCGCTATTTGCCCTTCGCTGTCTGGTTCGCAAACAGAGAAAAGAGGAAGAGAAAAATGAGAGATTGTAAGTATGTGTTGATGAAATTGACTAAACAGATAGTGGGCTTTGCTGGCAAAAGAGGGAGGGAATGTGCAGAGGTGTAAAAGACTGCATGGCAGTGTGCCGGCTGGTGGAGCACCAGGGTACATGTCAGGCAAATAACAGACGGGGGAGGTTTGAGGTGATCAAGCAGCCATAGTTTGGATGGTGGAGGAAGCAATTGAGACTGGAGAAAGCTGAATTTACCAGTCTCCATGGATGGAAATGATGGTAGCAGCGGCTGGCTGCAGAGGGCTGGGGAGTGGGGATGCATTTTTGCATGGTGGAGGTGGTGGCAAAGTCATTGGATCAGAATCGGGTCTAGGATTGGCCAATGCCGATCCAATCCAATTGGATTGAACCAATCAAGTCTGATTCTCCGAGAGGAATCCCAATCCAAAATCGGTCAGCAGGAATTATTTTAATTTTTTTCTTTTCAAAAAAATAATAATAAATCACCCAAAAATGAGATCACCTAGAAAAAATTTTAAAAATTGAAAAATAACATTTAGCGTGCATTCATGTGACTATAACTCTGTATGAGACATATTACGACAAGTGAATATAACTTCTTCCATTTGAATGTTGTCGTTGACCCAAATCATTAGGCTATACTCCACTCAGACATACACTGTTGGATCATGAACCACCTTCTCCTCCTATTCCTACACCTCTACCTGAACCACCTTGATTTTGTTGTTGTGTAGGTGAAATGAACTCTTTCCCCTCATCATTTGAGGATGGTGCCTATGTACTGTCATCATGACTCATATTTTTGTCTTACAAATAGTTTTCTCCTCTTCTTGCATACCCTGTCTAATATCACGTTGGTACACCTTTAATGATTTGAATCATCCAAATCTTTTTTTTCTCTATGTATTATGCTGGACAGTAGAAAGACCTAGAGTTGTGGCTAAAGGTTGTGGAACTGACTATGAAGCTGTGATACGAGTCTATGAGATGGATTCTATTGAACTGATGTTATACAAGGAACTTGAGTATCTTTTTGTTTTTGCATTTGATCATCATCATCCTCACCAAGTATGCTGTCAAACTTTCCTTCGTCCTGTGCTCGATCATTGTGGCCAAATTTAGGAGCTAGTTTGGCATCTTTATTTTGCATCCATGCTAATAGTAGATGCTCTTCTTGGCATAGGTATTCCAAGTCAATATCACCCTATGATAGTCTTTGACCATCTGTATTCTGCCTTTGCTCGTAAAGACCACTTAAAATTTTTGCAAAATGTTCTTCAGAAATTTATTGTCGGTCCTTAGTGTTCTTGATTCTTAGTCAAATATTATAATGACAAAACACTAGTTTGTTTAATCTCTCACTCTTCAACATGTTCCTTTTTGTGTGTCATAGACTGAAAGTATTCCATTTCCTCTTACACTGTGATGAACTAGTGCTTTGACTCAAAATTCGTACAACATAGCGGCGAGTGGATTCCGTCTCCTTTTGTTGGATATTTGGATCCACCATTCAACTGCAAAAAAGATAGATAGTACAGGAAGTGTGTAATTTTTTACAAAAATTATTAACATAACCTAAATGTAAGTAAGCATACTAGAGAAACCTTGTCGTATGAGTATCGTAGATCCAGATCACTTTAGACTCCAATTATATGTTTATATAATGTCATATGAAATACGATATGAAACAGAAATTAATTTATACATGTCATTCAAAACTCAATCATTCTGATGTAACCTCAAATTTCAAAAGATTTGCTCTTTTGTTTTGGAAATTCATTTTTCATTTGAATTTGAATTAGACCTTAGCATTGACTTCTTAAGAAAATAGATGGTATTCCATAAAAGTACTAACTAGGGTCAAAATTATATGTTGAGGTTGTTAGGTTCTTTGAAATCTGTTTTGACCTCTCCCCGTCGGATGGTGCGAAGATCCAACGTTAATTACATCGAGATTTCTCGAATACCCTTGATTATCGTCATAGCAATCCATTGAAGTAGAAGACATGCATCCACAAAAAACATTCACACAAATATAGGAGAAAACAATCCCATGAGTTTGATAGAATGCAAGCATTCAATTTAGTTTGAATTGAATTGAATTGAATTTGTTGGTTTGAATTTTGATTTGAGTTGAATTTAGTTTGAGTTGAATTTAATTGGTTGAATTAAATTGGTTGATTTGAATTTGATTTGTTCATTATTTTTTGAATCGATTGATTTGAGTTGCTTATTTGTTGATTGATTTTAAACTTGATCTGAGTTTGATTTAATTTGTTTTTTGTTTGATTTTTAGTTTGATTTGGTTTGAATTTAATTTGAATTTTGTTTTGATTAATTTGAATTTATTTTATTGAGTCTGACTTTGATTTAATTTGTATTTGAGTTGATTTGATTGAGTTTGAATTTGTTTGGATTTGTTTTGAATCTGGTGGATTTAATGTGTTTGATGGATTGTTTGATTTGATTTGAATTGAATTTTATTTTATTAGAATTCATTGGTGTTTGAGGGATTGTTTTTGAACTTGGAATTTCTGTTAACAAATTTGTTCTCAATTTTGGTTTAATGTTCTGTGTTGAGATTTAATGAATTAAAATTTGTTGATCTTTCTGGTTTGGGAGTTTAATTGGGATCTTCAGATTTTCTTTGAAACTTACAGATTTCTGAATTGCTTGAGCATTTTTTTATTAATGTTTGAATTTTACCCGGTCTGGAGAAAATTCGGTTTGGATGTATGGTACCGGGATTGGACTTGATTTAGCATTATTGGCTTATGTTTTAATTAAGTTTGAAGTTAACCCATTTCATAGTTCATGAATTGCTTGACTCAAAGATGACCGAATTGGATGAGATTCAATTTGATTGAGGCCTAGTTACAGAATTCTAATTGAGTTTCAGAACTGGGCGGAGTTTGATTTTCAATGGATTTGGTCTTGGGTGTTTTGACTTCTGATTTCTGTTTCTGGGTTCTGCAGGTTGGTAGATTTCACGTTTTTTGTTTTCAGATTTTAGATTCAAGTTATGTTTCGGATTTTGGGTTCGGCAGGCTTCGGATTTTAAAGAGTTTCAGATTATGCAGACTTCTCTTTAATTTCTGATTTTAGCCGCAGGTTTTATGGGCATTAAGCTTTCAGATTTCTTTTACTTGCAGACCTCAGATTGCTGATTTCAAATTTTAGATTTCAAATTTGCTCTCTCCCATCTCGGACCTAATCTGAATTTCAGGCTTCCTAAAAATTCTGCACATTGCAGGCTCTCAGGCTTCGGATTTAAAGTTCTGCACAGTTAAGTTCAGATTTCAGATTTTTAAATGGATTGAATTCAGACTCCAGATTTACCTACAGACTCCTGAAATTCGGACTTGAAATGTACAGATTTTCAGATCTTCAAATCCTGCAAAGTTCAGATTTTCTGATTTTTGGATTCTGCATATTTTTCATACTGGTTTCGATCTCTTATTTTTAAATATGAAGTTCAAACTTGCAGCTTTTGTATTTTCAGACTTGTATGTTTTAAACCCAAATTTCAGATTTTTTAAATGTTTCAAACTGCATGCCTCAGATTTCAGATTTCAGACCTCTGTTCAGATTTTAAGACCCCAGATTTCTTATAGATTTCAGTTTTTTTGGCATGTTTCAGATTTCAGAAATGTGAAATTCAGATTCAGATTTTTGTTGAAGCTTCAATTTCCAGATTGCAGATTTTTTCTTAGTTCGGAACCCTTGCAGATTTCAGATCTTGATGCAGACACCTCCCATCCTCAGATTTCAGATTTTATGTGGGTTAAGTCCAGATTTTCAGATTTTTTATGCCTGCCTCAAATTTCAGATTTCTGATTTTACATTCTGCATTTTCAAAGGTTTTCGGATTGCAGGTCCTGATTTCTGATTTTTTAGAATTCAGATTTTGTTTATGGATTTAATTGAGTTCGTGATTTGTTTGAGTGTTTTGATTTGGGATTTGGTTGTATAAAGATTTAGATTTCAGATTTACAGGTTTTTAAAATTTTAAAGTCTTTTACAGGTTCAGAATTTTTAGGGTTATTTGAATCATTTGTTAATTCTTTTGTTGTCTTGCATTCCAAAAACTTCGTATGGTTGTCTCTCCTTGTAACATAAGTCCATTGCACCAAACATGAAATTTATTTTCTTTTTTTTTTTTGCTTGTTCTCTCAAAACGAGACATGATTTACATCTTGACCAGAAATTCGGTCCCTTGAGTCCTTGATGAACCTGTCGATTCATGGGCGGCATGTACCCGGTCTTGATAGACTTATGGACATCCCCCACTGTTTTAAGATTGAATGCCCCTGACTTTTGATAAGCTTGTGGGCAATCAACTCACTGATTTGAGATTGAGCACACCCGGCTTTTTATAAGCTTGTGGGGACTCATCTCAAGATTGATGAACCTCATTAGCTCATAGTTCGGCATATCGGCATGTTGATCATGCACAGCCTTCTCATGGCATAATGGGTAAGTAACTCCCTCTTGGGGCATGGTAAGACATTGGGGTCTTTTCAATAGACCTTTGTATGCCCACCTTAAAAAGTTAAGGGGAAGGTTTAGAACCGACCCACAAATTCTTTTAAGTTTAGCCAAGACCATGTGGCGGCTTTTTAGCCGCCGTATGCTCGCCTTTGTTGAATTAATTAATGGATTTTTATTTAATTTTCGTTTTGTTGTTTATTTTATTTTATTTTTGAATTACGGGGTCGTGCGTGCTTAAAAGCCGGCTTATTGCTTTCCCATTTATTTCGATTCTTTTTAAATTACGCCGAGACCATGCGGGTTTTTAATGCCGCCGTACGCTTCTCGCTACTATTTCGTGAAATTAGTTAATGAATTATTATTTAAATTTTCATTTGATTGTGCATTTTAAAAGAGAGAGATCCCCCTTTTTTTTTTGTCCGCAGGCCTCAAATTAATGGGCCCGGCCCATCTTCTCTTCTTGTGCCCGCTGGCCGGTCCAGCGGGCCTCTTTTTTTTAAAAAAAAACCTTCTTCCCGGTGGGCCCCACGTCTGTGTTGACCGCTCGGTCAACACCCTGGCGCAGGCACCTCGCACGCGCGGCTCACGCGCCTCCCCGCGGCCGTGACCCCTTCTGGCGACCATTTTCTCCTCTTTTTTATCTCCCTCCCCTGCGGCCCCACAACATGGCCACGCTGGACTATAGTTTGGGCAAAAAAATCAACTTCGCCCCCACTGTTCACCCGCGGCCATGGCTTGGGCTCACGGCGGAGAGGAGGAACTCACGGCGCGACGGAAGCTCCGTACGGTGGTTCCGGCGGCACAGCCTCCCTCCGAGGGGGCTCCGGCGACGACGGTGGCTTCCGCAAGGATTTCCGGCGGCCGCAGGAGATGCTTCCGGCGATCACGGCGATTACAGTGAGGTGCTTCCGGCGACGGGTGCAGCTCCGGGAGGGTCCGACGGCTTCCGCAGGAGGCTCGACGGCTTCACCCTCAGAGACCCCGACGGGCTCCGCAACCTTCCTCCTTGCTCTCTCCCTCTCGCGGGCTTCCTCGATGGTTCTCCCGATTTCTGATTTTTGGATTTCTTCCTCTCCTATTCTCTCCCCTCTTCTCTCGCGCGGGGATTTCTTCGTGCCCTCCCTTCGCGCTATCGGGGAGTCTCTCTCGCCTTCTCTCTTGGGTGTATTCACACACCCCCCTTGCGCGACTGCCTCCGAGGGGTCTTTATAGGCCTCCGGCTCTCCTTCTTCCGTAGGGAAGCTTGCCGAACAATGCCTCCGGCTTCCAGCTAGACTCGGGGAGATCCAGGATTTGTGGGATTTGTTTCCATTCTCTTCTCCGACCCTTCTTACCGCGTTGGGAAACTTGTAAAAAAAAAGGATTCCGCTCCCCTTCCTCCGTAGGAGACCTGCCGAACAGGAGTTTCCATCCGAACTGGACTTGGAAGGCTCAAAGCGCGGCGTCGGACTCCTTCCGCGATTGAGCCTCTGCCGCAAAGGTGTATCCTAGTCCGTGAAGGACTCAAAACAACCTTGGGTATATGAGACAACCCCCGTAGGCTTGTTTAAGCAGTTCCCCCTGCCCGTAGGACTCCTTCCCCTCGGGTGAGTACGAGCCAACGTGGGAGGTTGGCTCTGCCACCGTAAATTTCTTTTTTTCTTTCTTTTTTTTTTATCTCCCCCCAACTCACTTGTCATTGTTAATCAAAACTCATCTCCCGCCGGAATGGGTTGGGCCTAGGATGCCCATGTGCTGGCCGTCCCAAATGGGCTTCAGCCCTGTCTTCCCTCAGTCGACAGTTATGGCCGCGCTTCTCCTTTTTTTTTTGTCGACCTGCCATAGACATTTTATCTCTCCCAAATCTTCAATATGAACAAAAATGGGTGTCAACACATTCATATGTAAATAAGCAATAAATCACTTCAATTTTCGCTTATGTTTTGTCTTGCAAAGTTCTATGTGAACGTTGTATCTCTAACAATGTGTCTCATATAACTTTTGAGTCATTGGATACTCATTCGTCATATTGTATCCTTGGGTTCAAGAAATATCATGACAAAATGGGAAAACAACCGTTAATGATATTTTTACATATTACTACAATGAAATATACGAAACATAACACAAAAAAACAAATACATGCAATATAAATATCGTGTTAGAGTGTCTTATCACATCTATTATCTAGTATTTTTCCGCTATTTCTACCCCTTTAGATGTTTCTTTTTAATTTTCATTTTGGCTTTGTCCATTACATCATACATGTGTTCCAATTGGTTTTTGTCATTTTAGTCTACCGATCTCAACATATATATTATGGGTTCTATCACAAACTAGTAATACTGCACTCTTTTCCACCACATAGTGTTCTTAATAATATGCTCTATGTTTGCTAGAATATCAAATTGGTTATCGGTCCATTTTGCCATGAAGGTCAATTATGTAATCGATATATACTGATGACAGTAAGGATATCTTCAGGTCATGTCAATGTCTCAACATGCTCTTTAATGCAAGGAAATACATGACAAATCTCGTTCGACTAGATCGCATTAGATCATAATCATATGTATGTTCTCTCGTGATGTGCAGACTGCAGAGTGTATGATGCCTATGTATAAATGATGTAATCAATTGTCCCTGACTCACTAAGGACCTGATAGATGACTCCTTCCTAATGTCCTCCAGCATTAAGTTGATGAAATGTGCATCATAGGGCATCCAAAACAAGTGTGGTTTTGTCTCTATCAACTTAGTTGATGAAATGTGCATCATAGGGCATCCAAAACAAGTGTGGTTTTGTCTCCATCAACTTTTTCCTTGCAGCATTACAAGAAGTTTCATTGTCAGTGACAAATTGAACAATGTTGTGTGAGAACCTCGATTTCTTTTTAGGAAAAGATTTTATTTTTTGGTATCTCCTTCCGGATTACTTACGAAAATAGGTGATAACCTATAAATGTATTAAATAATCCGATGATACGTATAAAAATATAGAACCGAGATTGTCGGGTTCTGTGAAAATTTATTATTTTGACTTCTTTCCTTCGGATGATGCAAAAATCTAATGTTATATTACATTGAGCAACTGCTCGAAGACTCTTGATTAATCAGCATAGCAACTTGTTTTATAGAAGATGCACACCCACAAGGAAACAAGCTCAAATGGGGCAGTAGCCCCACAGGTTCAATGAGATGCAAATGTCTTGCTTTACGTTTGTTTGAGGTTGATTTTATTTCATTTGAATTTTGGGTTTGGGTTTATGCTCAAATTTTGATGTTGCTTGAATTTTATATTCGAGTTTGATGTTATTTTTGTTGTTGTTTCGTATTATTATGAATTTAGTTTGATTTGGTTATTTAATTTTGGTTGGAATTATTTTTTGTTTGGTAAGTGAATTAGGTGTTTGAGGATTCAATTCACTTGGTTGACATGTCTTAAGTAAGACATTTTGATTTTTCTTTTTTTTGTTGTGTTTTAATGTTGGTTTGATATGTTCATAATGTTTTTTCAATGTTCGGAGTTTTGATTTTAAGTGTTTTCAAGTTTAGTTTGAATGTTTTGAATATATTTTAAATGTGTTGATTTGGTGTTTGATTTGTTTTATGATCTGATTTTTTTATATTTAGTGGACTGCTATGGGCTTTTTTAATTGCTTTTAAATGTTGTTTATTTGATTTATTTGATTTATTTAATTACCACTTGATTAAGGAATTTAATTCCATGGGCTAGGTGATTTTTAATTAAAATTTCAGATTATTAAATAATTTATTTTAAATGTTTTCATATTTATTTAAATATTTTTAAAGCTTGTTTCAACTTATTTATTTCGGTTTGGTTTACGTTCCATCAAGCCTATCGGGTTAGCATCAATTGTCTGAATTTGAACATCGGAGTCGGCACTTGAAATTCCTTTCATTACATGTATGTTAAAACATAAAGTACATCGGTTGGCATGTCGGTACATCGGTTGCCATATCGGTACATCCGTTGGCATGCAATGTGCTATTGTCAGGAATGTGATTGACACGAAATGAAGATGATCCGGGACGGGCATGATGGCGTTTCTTCCCGAGGGGTACATTTTCATAAGATCAAAGGAAAAATCGGCATTACAACAGCATACCAACACATCATTGATTGAATGGAAATTATTTTCAATATGACTAAGTCTTTTGACTTGTCATACCGGGGGAATGATGCGTTGACAATGGGAACTAGCCCTTGTCTCTGTCCCGATGCAACATATCGAGGTGTACTCAGAATAGCTGTCCAAGGTGTAGCGACCAAGAAATGTGCTAATCTCTTAATTTAATTTTCGTTTTGAATTTTGAATTTTTATTAAGTTTATTTTTGTGTTCAAGGCATAATGAGTCGGTTCAAGTTGTCTCGGCCCGGTTGGCCGGTCTTCAAGTCTTATTGGGTCCTGCTGGCCCGGTTTGTACTTTGTGGGCTCGAATGGCCTGTCTTGATGCCTTGAGTGCCTCTTGTGCCACCTGTTAAGACATCGAGAGCCCGCTTGGGTGAATAATTGGCCCGTCGTACAGATTCCAAGAGGACCTAGGACATAACCCTCACCTAAGGCTCTAAGAAAGGTGAGAATGGAGATTTACCTGTTTTGGGTTGGTTTAAGGATCTGAAAACATGTGGGTTTTGGAACCGGTTTGGGGTCGGTTTGTGGCGGAAACCAAGACCATGTGGGGTCCGGTTGTGGGCTAAAGATGAGCCAAAAATGGGCTGTTTTGGGGTGCTGTTTGGGACTGTTCAGGGGAGCCGATCAGGACCTATTTTGGGTAGTAAATTGAGGGCGCGCCCGGGTAGACTCGGCCCATCCGGCAGATTTCGATAATTTCAAAGCATCAACCCTCATCTTAAACTCTAAGGAGAGATAAGGGAAAGAGATTTTCGGTTCTGTTTTTGAGACTATTTTGGGAGTCCGGAACAGGGGATTTTTAGGCCAGTTAAGGGGCTGAAACAGGGCCTGATGTGAGTCCAGTTTGGGGACTGTTTTGAGGGCTTGTCAAGGGTTTTTTAGGAATTGACACCGGACCTGATAAGGGGTAAAAACAAACCGATTTTGGGGACTGTTTAAGGGGTGCGCAGGCGGCTGGAATCAGGTCGTTTAGGGGTCTGATCGGTCTGGATGAGGGGTTCTTCAGGCCATGTTTAAGGGACTGTGAGGGCCTGATTGGGATAGCCTTGATGATCGGTTTTGGGCCAAGTTTAGGGGATGTGCACAGAGGGCTTTTAAGGGTGCCGCAAGGGGACCATTAAGGGCATTGGCGGGGGCTCTTGAAGGTGTCGTGAAGGGGCTGTGAGGAGGGCCACAACTCGCAAGGGGCTGAGAAAGGGGCAGGCCGATGGGGAGAATAGAGGGGATTAAGAGAAGGGGAAGGAGTAGAAGAGAGTACTTTGAAAGGGCTACATGCCTTCGTTCTCTTTTTCTTCTTCCCCATCCTTTGACGGCAGCTGTTGAAGAACATGGGAGCCGTTCTTTTCTTTTCTTTTTTTCCCGCAGGTGGCAGCTGCAGGTCGTGGCCTTCTTCTCCTTTGCGTGGGTGGACAGCAGCGGCAGCTGATTGGCTGCTCTTCTTCTGTTGGTCTTGGCAGCCTCCTCTTCCTTCTTCCCTCCTCTGCCGGCTGGCACATGCAGTGGCTTCCTCTTCTTATCTCTTTGCTGTTTATGGACGCTGGTCTGCAGGACGTTCAAATGCCTCCCCTTTTGTTTTTTTATATACGGTGGGCTGCCAACATACTTGGGAGAGAGAGGGAGAGGAGAGAGATTGGGAGAGAGAGAGAGAGAGAGAGGAGGAGGGAGAGATTATCTTCACTTTTTCCAACCAATTCTTGATTGTAGGACTTATCCGGGAAAGCTTAATCTTGAAACAATCCCATGGTGGCTGGGGATTAGGTCAGTCTTATTGACCTAATTCTCATCAGTATGACTACCTATGGTCGAAATTAATTCCAAATCAAAATTATTTAAATTAGCTCCAAAAATGGTCAAAATTATCCGAAAGATGCTCCAATGGCCGTAGATCTTTTGCTCCATTAGATTTACGGTTGAGGGTTTTCAATATGTTCAGAGATCACCGATTTGATGAAATTTTCAACCAATGCAATCTTGACTCTCAAAAATTCTGAAAATTACATCTAAAATGTAATTAAATAATTATGTATCAGAACTTTGGTCTTCACATATAAATAACTCTGTTCATGGGTTGTTTGGACAAATTTGTCCTTGCCTCGAAGTGTGTGCAACTTCCGTAAATTTTTAATTTTGTTCATAACTCTTGAATATAGGTCATATTGACAATTCGACACCGGCATTGTTCGTCTGGAAATCGGGCAGACGTTCTGATGGTGCCGGTTGTTAATGGGCCTGCCTTGATTTGTCTGAACCCATTAGGGACATAACGGCCATTTTATTGTTTGAAGTCAAATTCTAACTTTCAAGATACCGTTGCGAAGGCCTCAACCGAGACAATATCGTGGACCTACTTGCTTGATCATTTGGGTCCATCAAGCCTACCAAAAGTTGTTCGAAAACCCGATTTTTTATTTTACTCGTAATTTGTTTAATATAAGTCAGATTTCCAATCTAACTTCAACGTTGATCAAGTTTGAGTTGGACGGACCAGACAGTTGTGCTTGACTATTATTGGGCCAACATTCGGTCGATCGGGCCCGATAGGGGCAAAATAGTCATTTTATTACCCAGAGCTGGATTTTGGCATTCAAGGTACCGTTGCAGAAATTTTGACCATTAGTGAGCCCACTTGTTCAATATTTTGGGCAACCTTGCGGGATGTGGGTTGAATTTCTTATCCGACTTTTGCATTATTTTAGTTGGGTGGACCTTATGTCAATGCCACTTCCTTATTGGGTCATCCTTAAGTTGCTCGGCTCAATAAGGGTAAAAAGGTCATTTTGACCCCTATAAACGGATTTTTACGTCTGGGACACCATTGCAAAGGCCTTGACTGATATTGTTCTATAGGCCCATTTATTTTGTCTTTTAAGCCCAATATGCCCTAATCAAGCTGATCGAAAGTCGATTTTCAGTGTTTTGCTAGTAACTTGCCGAATATGAGTCTGATTCTCGATCCGACTCAAGGGTTGCTCGAGTTGGAGCCAGGTGGACCCAATGTTGTATCAATTTTTTAGTGGGCTGGCCCTCGGTTTCCCAAGCTTGATAAGGACAAAAACGCCATTTTGTCATCCCGAATCGATTTTTAACGTTCAGGGCGCCATTACGGAGCTCTCTATTGGAACTAACTGTAGGCCCATTAAGTCTAGCAAAAGTTGCCCGAAAGCCCACTTTTAGCATTTTGTCTAAAACTTATTCAATATGGGTCAGATTTTGAATCAAACTCTGGCATTCTTCAAGTTTGAGTTGAGCGGGCATAGTGTCAATGCCAATTTTTTATTGGGCTAACTTTCGGTTGGGCAGGCTCAGTAAGACTTATCAGGCATGTTCGGTCCATTGGTCCTAAATATGATGCAAAGTGGGTCCCACCTGGTTGTTTGATTTTCTTCCTTGTGTTTTTGCCCAAAATTTGCTATTTCTGGGTGCCATGACATTTTGGGTGCCAACATGTTATTTTCACTTATTTCTTAAACAACATCATTTATGGGACCAAACAAGTACTCTGCATTCTTGATTTGTCCAGACACATCAATAGATTTCAAAAATGTGATGCCCACGTAATAGTAAATGAGAAAGTTTATCATTGATCTCTTGGTGTTTCTTGTCCATCTATTGCACATTACAATGTAACCCCTCTCTTTTTATATTGCCTTGAACTTATTTATCCACGAAATCAACTCATCAACCTCATCATCCAACCTAAACTCAACTCAACTCAACTAAGACCTTTATCCCAAATTACTTGGGGTCAGCCATATGGATTCTCTTTCTCCACTCATGTCGATTTTGTGTTATTTCTTCAGAGATATTTAAACCATCTAAATTATATTGAATTACCCTCCTCCAAGTTAACTTAGGTCTATCACGCCCCTTTTTTGTTTGTCATTTTAATATTTTTTATCGTTATAACTGGAGCCTCTTTATGTCTATGTTTAATATGTCCAAACCATCTCAATCTCTCTTCTTTCAATTTATCTACAATTCTCGTTACTCCTACATTTTCTCTAATATATTCATTTCTTATTTTATCTAATATAGTGTGACCACTCATCTATCTTAACATTCTCATTTTGGCAACACTTATTTTAGAAATATGTTTTTCTTTTATTGTCCAACATTCACTACCATACAACATTGCAGGTCTTATACTTGTACGATAAAATTTTCCTTTCAACTTTAATGAAATTTTACGATCACATAGAACTCCTAAAGTCAATCTCCACTTTATCCAACATGCTATAATCCTATGATTAATGTCTTTATCACATTTTCCATCTTTTTTAATAATTGATCCAAGATACTTGAACTGAGTTTTTTGAGACTATTATCCTATCTAAACTGACGTCTTCACCTACTTCTCTTTGGTTTTCATTAAATTTACAATGCATATATTCTATTTTAGTTCTACTTATCTTGAAACTTTTAGTCTCCAAAATATTTCTCCACATTTCTAATTTTTTATTCAGTCCTTCTTGTGTTTCATCTATCAATATGATATCGTCTGCAAATAGCATACACCAAGGTATATCATCTTGTATAGTCTTCGTTAATTCATCTATAACTAAAGCAAAAAGATAATGACTTATTGCAGACCCTTGATGTAAGCCAATTGAAATAGGAAAGTTCAGTTGACTATTTTTCATCATAACTTGCCGGATATGAGTCGGATTTCTGATCCGACTTCAATATTGCTTTAGTTAGAGTTAGGCGGACCCAATGATACGTCAACATGTTATCGGACCTACCCCGAATTGATCGAACCCATCAAGGGTGAAAGAAGTCATTTTATTGTTTAGGATTTATCCGAAATTGGATTTTGACACTCAGGGTACTGTTGTGAAGCTCTTGACTGGTACAATCTCATAGACCCGCTTGTTTTATCTTTGGGGCCCAATATGCTCCCGATAAGGCCGCCTGAAAATTGACTTTCAGTGTTTTCTTTATAACTTCTCAAATATAGGTCAGATTTTCGATCCGACTCTGGCATTGTTCATCTGGAAGTCAAATGGACCTTCTAGTGGTGTCTGATCGTTATTGGGCCAACAGTTGGTTGGTCGGATCCAATAAGGCTTATTGGGCTTGTTTGGCCCATTGGCCCAAATTGCAATGAAAAATAGATCCAACTTTTCTGTTCAGTTTTATTCGTATATTTCACCCAAAACTTGCCATTTTTGGGTGTTGTGACATTTTAGGTGCCAACAGTACTATTATTGGCTGTCTTAGCAAGTATACACTAATAATCTTCATAATCCTCAAAGGTCTCTGTAACATCCTAGAAGCAAAAGGAGCAACTCTTTTTCTTTTCTGGAAGGGATCCAATAATAGATACAAAGGGGTCACCTTATCATCTGGAACAAGGTGTGCTAATCTAAGGATGAGGGAGGAATGAGATTCGTGCCACTTGAAAATGTAAACCTGGTTTTGTTAACCAAATAGATTTGGGCCCTGAATAGGGGGGCCCAATCCTAATGGGTTCAGCTGTTCAGGTGCTAAGGGAGAAATATTTTATCGACGTGAACCTATTGAGTGATGCTGTTAATACAAATCAGCAATAGTCAGTGATCTAGAGTGACATCATGAAAAATAATAATATTGTCAATAGTGCTTCTTCTATCCTCATTGGGGATGGGAGGAGGACTAGATTTTAGGAAGACAAGTGGATAGTCATGCACTGCAAGAAAAACTACCCAAACCTTTTCCAATTATTTCAGAACCTAGATTGTCTGTTGGCTGACTGTTAGTCAACAACAAGGATGGAGGAATCAGAATCGGAATCGGATTTTATTCCCAAGAATCGGAAGAAATTGACCAATTCCTGGGAAGCAAGATCAATCCGGATCATCTTTTTTTCCTTTCTTCATAAAAATCCCAAAATTTTTGAAAAAAATCATAAAAATAGAAAATGACTTAGAAAAATTTTAAAAAAACAAATGTGACATTTACCATGCATCTACATATCATGGATGACGAAATCGGGCGAATTGTATTGGAGTCGGCCGATTTCGTAACGATATGTGGAGCTTTTTTGCCTTAGTTCTTAGATAAGAATAAGATGTATTATAATAAGATGTAAGATGTAAAAGTATAACAATATATAACATGTTCAAATGATAAGATGGAAAATATACATTACATCATCACCAATATCATTGATATTGGCCTTCATTCTCAGGCTCCTGCTGCTTTTCTTGCCATGGCTGAGTTGTTCTTCTTGTATATGTTGGTCATATCCATAGGAAAAGAAAGCTCTGGACATCTCACTCAAATCATATGGATCAGATTATGCCATGTACATAGGCTGAGGTGTAGGTGGAGGATACCACGACTGATGTGGATTAGGAAATGTGTGATAAGGTGGCTCCATATAATGACTGTGACTCCTGCTCGTCCAGAGTGTAATATGGCCTTGGCCGCCGTGAAGTAGGTGAGTCCGGTTTTGAAACTCCTGCACCTGCATCTACCATAGACACCTCTGGCTCTCCCCCTCCTGTTGGGTGGGTGGTTGGTATGCACTCCTTGCCATCATCAACTGAGGAGTGAGAAGGAGCTTACGGTTATCATCTGGGCTCACAGGACGTTGTCTGATCTCCAACTTCCTTCTCTTCACTTCTTCAACCATCTTTGATGTCCCACAAGAACCCAAAGATTTTTTTAATTAAGAAAATTTGCCCATTTTTTGTGATGTAACTTTTGTTATAGTCTTGTTTGGACTGCGAATGGGCTGAGTAGCTGGGGCTGGGGTTAGAGATGGGGCTAACGCTGGAGGCGGCTGTCGTACAGTTGCTAGAGCAGACGATGGGCTTGCCTGAGCTTGAGAAGTTGGTGGAACATCCTTCTCAGCCTTTACATCATCCAACTCTCTTTCTTCCCGTGCACGATCATCGGGATCAAACTCAGTTGGATGATCCCTGGCTGTCCTCTCTTCTATACAGGAGGCAAGTGCATACTCCTTGTCGACCTCCTCAGGTGGTGGTGTGGTTAATCTATGCCTCTACTCATAAGGACAACTTGCAAACCGTGCAAATCTTTCCTTTGGAATCTTCTGTCGATCTTTAATGTTCTTGACGCGCAGCCTCACGTTGTAATGATAGAAGATCAGCTTGTTCTGCATGTCTGAGGTCAACTTGTTCCTCCTCTTTGTATGTATTAAGTTAAATGTGCTTCAATTCCTCTCACAATGAGAGGAACTAGTGCTCTAGCTCAGTATCCTAATACAAATAGCAGCAAGTGGATTTCATCAACTCTTAGTGTTCATCTGAACCCACCACTCAACTAAAAAAAAAAGAGCTAGTGCTCTGGCTCAGTTTTTGGAATTTTTTTCGTACAAAGAATATTCAATCAATGTTTTTACAACTTGAACGAAGTTGTTCGGAAAGAAATCAGCAGGTTTAATCATGCTTGGAGTCGTCAGAAATGCATAGAAATAGGCGTACGGGTTTCTGGCAAAGAACAGGTGGAACGAAGGTGGAACGGAGCTTGGATCGCCGGAATCCTCGGGATCGTTGGAATCGCCGGAATCGGTCTGGAATCGCTGGAGAATCGCCGGATTGCCCTAGGAATCGCCGGAATCGACCTAGGAATCGCCCTCTGCAGCTGGGATCGAGCGATGCTCCGCCGGATCGATCGATTCCTCCCTGGAATTGCCGTTGGATCGAGCATTGGAACGAAGGATGCGTGCGAATGGGTGGAAGGGGTCGATTCTGGCCCTTAGGGCCAGAATCGGACTGGGAATCGAATTGGACCAGAACTTCTGGCTTCCGGCAAAATCAGTCGGATCGACTGATTCCATCCGATTCCCGGGGAATTCCCCCCGGAATCGGTCCTTCAGTAGGAAATCGACCGATCCGATTCCCGAATCGGCCGATTCCAATCCGATTCGGCCAATTCTTCCATCCATGGTCGACAGACTCCAACTGTTGGTAGTGTACCTTCATCAGGAATCTGACGGCTAGTGACAGGAGCCTATTAAATCTGATGGGCCGGATTCTAGATATGAGGTTTAACACGACCAACAAAGGCAGTAAAATTTGGATGAGGGCACGGTCTAATACTTTCTTGGTGAAATATATCGTTAGAATCATTGCTTCGGGATGGGTGAAGGTCCCTTGGTACAAAAGGATTTCACACTTAAAAGTGCTTATGAAATTTAAAATTTTCCTATGGAAGGTTGTCTGGAGGAGAATTCCAATTGCAGTGAGGTTCCAATGGCTAACAGATCTAAGCAGAATGTGTCTTCTATAGGACATTTCAAGAAGACCAACATCATTTGTTTCTAACGTGTGGTGTCATTAACATGCTTTGTTGGGACATGACAAAGGCCCGAAGATCTCCGGCACCAAACATTCCATCAATCAAAGTTCTGCTGAAGACTTAGGATGAGGGCACCTCATCTGGCGTGAAGTCATGAGCCTGGGCAGCTCTTCTCCCTGCGATTCTCTGGTCCATCTAGAATGAGAGGAACAACAGGTGGTTCGAGCTCAAGTTCTCCTCTGTGATCAGAATTTTAGCAGTGACCAAGGATCTCCTCCAGAAATGGGTGATGGCTGACTACATCAAGGGAGAAGACCCGAAACCTCTTTTACCTCTCATGGATGGCTTCTGCACACTTTTTGTTTAATTTTGTTTTAGGTCTGTCTCTCCAAAGCGGCTGTTGTACTTGTACTTGGGGACTATGACAGATCTTTGCCTCTCAATAGATCTCATATGCAGGTGCTGGTTCTCTTGCTTCTGTTTTGGAATTGGGCATCAGTCACCAAGGTCATCAAAGATCTAGCTCTATAATAGATCTCAACTGACCTTGGTTTTTTATTTTTTTTTGTTCTGTTGGGTATGCCTGCTCTTGCCTTTTGGCCTTAAATCAAAAATAAAAGTTAAAAGGCATAGTAGATATGTTTCAACAGACTGATAACCACAATAAAAGGAGTTGACCATATATCTTTGAGCATTAATTATGATCCCAAACAAATCAAGCTGTCCTCAAAAGGCGACGAACTCTGAGTTGCCTACATGCATGTTGTGCAGTTGGTTCAATCTTGACCTTGTCAACATTACTTGTTTACCTTTTGCATTGGATCTTTCATTTCCATGAATCAACAGGCTTGTGCTCCCATTTGTCCAGCTTTCTTGATTTCATGTGAAGTATTCTATTTCTAGTGTCACCAGCTAATGACTAACTGCTTGTTTGATAATAGTATCAAACACAGCCATCACTATTAATTTTGAAAATTAATATTGATATAAATCATTACAAGTTGTTTTGCTTTTAATACGAATTTTGAAATTTGCAGTTCAAGGCATGGATTATAATACAAGTCTCCTCCTGTATCAATTTTGTTACTAGTACTCTGTCCTTCAGAAATATTCAATATCCACATTGATTTGGTATCTAACCAGATAGGGCATAAAATAGAGTTTGTGCTGCTACTGCTTTATGGCTTCACTTCTTAGTTCCTTTTTCTACTATTAGGTGCTGCTGTTCTTACCACACAGCCGAAAACCGTCGCCATGTGCCATATGGTTTTGTCATTAGTTCTTTCTTTTTCCCATCACTTCCCACTCTTCCTGCTCCACTTTACTTGTGAACTTGCTATACAGACAATAAAAGATGGGAATTGGCTTAGAATTCCTATTACCAATCTACTATCTGTTCATGTTCTGGAAAGATGTGCTGTGTGCACACATTAGATATTTGTGTGTGACTGGAAGAGAATCAGCTTTTTAATCACTGCATGAGCTGTAGGAGCTTCTGGATACTCTGAATGGTGATAATCTATGCTTGTGCTTCTAGAAAGATGCACCTTTGACTCGTCACTTTTCTTTCAGTGACATCTTCCTTTTGAATGTACATTAAAGAAGAGAAGAATGCTCGAGTGTTTGCTACCTACTACTTTTGCATTGTGTCTCAGCACTTTAAGGTGCATATTGGTATGGTTGTATGCATTCATGAATGGCATACTTCTTTTGAGTCAGATTTGTGTTTTATATTGTAACCTATAGTCCAATATTTCTTGCACAGACTCATGGCTCATACCTTAGTATATGTTCTTTAGAGCTTCTGCATCGAAGGTCCTCTGTTGAATAATGATGGTATGCACTTCTGTTCAGGATGGTATGCTTAAACATAAAGGTACATATGAAATCATTGCTCCTGAAGATATTGGGTTGATTCGATCAAGTGAATCTGGTATTGTTCTTGGAAAGCTCAGGTATGGGTTTGTGCTACATGTACAATTTGTAATCCAAGGACATGATATTTACCAAAGGCATATGCTATTCTTTTCATTTATGTCCTTTTGTTGGAGTGGTTGGCCATTTGGTCTTTTTCTACGTTGGAATAGTTTAGTATCTTGTGGCTGTGGGTTAAGTTGGCATCTATTCCTGCATTCTTCTAGTAATCTTGTGGTAAGATTTTGAAGATGGGTCTGATTTTTTATCTTCTCTTGACACTTCATAAATTCTATTGACACATGGATGAGAGTATGAGACAGCTGTGGAGCTTGAGTTAATGAGTAGCTGAGGTGAATTTGACCTCACACAGGTTAACAACATTTTGTGCAGTCATACTCTGGGATAAATAATCTTCTTAGTTTCAATATATTTGCTTCGCTGGACGTAATGCAAGAAATGGTGAACCTCTATGAATCAATGTGTTTACACTGGATCATACATGAACGTTTTGGACAATTACCTGCAAAACTCTTGTTTATCATTTTTGACACTTTAGAATCTGAAATTTTGCTTATGTTAAATTTCCATAACATCTGTAATTCATCAGAGGTCATGTCACTTTGAGGATTCTTACTCGCATTAGTTGTTTGTATCCCACCAAGACCGTTGTGCTGGTCTGAATTATAGGAAAGGGGTAAGAGGGATATTGGTTCTTGGCCAATGTCATGGATGAAAAAGCTGTTCTTTTCATCCAAAGGAGCCTTTTATACCCCTAATTTGTATGCATATATAAGTATTTCAGATCTAGTGCATCTGGTAGTTCAGTCTTCAGTGTAACCATGTCTAGGCATATATGAAGTGTTTTTCTTTCTGTTAGGCATATATGATTTTAGATATTGAAGTGAGATGGTGGATTTTGCAACTTAATATCAACATTCATGTCATTATCTAATGAGCATTAGATGGGCCAATTTTTAGAACCATTCACTTTTGTTTCAAGAGCAGTCAGAAGGAATTTTGGCATATGGCCTTTGGTTGATATGTGGATAATACGAGGTCAAATGTCGTGGATTGGGAAGGGGATAAACTGGGAGAGTCCGGGAGCTAGTCTGCTTGTACATTCCCATGGTAATACTCCCGAGTTGGAACCCTTCTTTGTGACCCCAACTTGGTCTAAATGATGCTGCTGAGGTGGATTTGGAAGTGGGTAACAGAGATGAGTTTGTTTTGATGATTTCGAGACGTCTACATTTCATCAATGTTGTACAAGTTCAATTTATGAACACAGTTGAGAATTCATCATTGTGCATATGCATAGAGCTGTAAACAGGTCAGATTTGGCTATGAAATAGCTTGTTTCAGATTCCAATTCCAATAAGGGCTAAGTGATTTTGATTCTGATTAAATCACAATTAATTTTTCTTTGATTCTGACAATGGAATCGAAATCAGAACCGATTTTAAATTTTTTTATAATATATACTATATGCTAATTTTTATTCAATAATAAGCTAATAAATCTCATATAACTACTAAAATTTGATATGATAACTTTAAATTTATATTTTCACTTTTATTATCACTTTTTATGTCATAATTTTTATAATTTGTCTATTTTTTATTTTATTATGATATTAATTTATATATTATTGAAATTGGCAAAATGAATATGGAATTGACTGATTTGAAATACGATTTTAATAAGTTATCGTAATATCCGAATTTTATAAGTTGCCAGAATGTTCCATTCTGATTCCAATTCTGGTAGCTCATGGGATACGATGATACATAATGAATCCGTTGATTCTTATCTAAATTGAACTTGAATTTTGGATTCCATTTGCACCACCTATTTGTACAATTTGAGTTGATGATGTCCTTGTGTTGTTCCTTGGAGAGACTACTGGTCGCTGGGACTCTTCTCCCTTGGTTGTTGAATCTGTTTTCTTTTTCTTGTTCTAAGTTCTTATTTTGGGTTGGATCATGAACAATACAATGTGGCTGGTTATCAAGATCGCTCCTATGGTTTTCTTAATGATGAATAGCCTCATCGTTTCTTAACTCCACTGCAGTGGGCGTCATGCACTGAAGTCAAGGCTTTTGGAGGTAACCTTTTTTTAGTTATTTTCATTATTTATATGAAGCAGCATTGAGATTACATCCTCATTTACAGTTAGGTTATGATCTTAATGGGAAGGAATTGGATGATGTCTTCAAGCGTTTCAAGGAAGTTGCAGAAAAGAAAAAGGTGAGCTAAGCTGGGATGAACAGGTTACTCTGATGTCTATTTATGTAGACACAATGGCTTAATTGGTCTCAAGTTTTATGAACCATTTGAAGTTTTAAACAATGTGGTAGTAGTACATCATGTAGTTGTCAAGATGCCTGCTTAGATTGCCAACCACAAGGTGCGTTTTGCAGGGCACAAGCACAGGTGCCTTTCTAGGCAGCCAGAAGGCACACATGGTGCCAGATTTAGGGCGATTAGCGATTTGTTTATGTCCATTTAACAATAGTGAACTTATATTAAAATATTTCATTATCACTTTTACTATTTATCGTATTGGTTCAAAGTTTATAACGATACATATATACTTAAAAGACTAAGGCTCCTCTTAACTCGCCTTTTCTCTTCCTCTTCATTTAGTCCATCGATCTTGTCTCTTTTCCAAAAATCGTACATGTACATATATACATACACACATTGACATGTTTGCATATGTACCCGTAACTCTTACATTTAAAGCTTTTAATGTGTGCTGCAAATGTGTTCAATTTGCTAGCAAAATCACCCATATCCTATCATATCCTGATTCCGATAATGGTTAGGATGTTCCCATTCTTATCGATTTAGAATCACTATGTTCCAATTCATTCTGATTTGGATTTTGTTATTATAATTTGAACCAAATTCAATAGTTTCTGAAATACATACTATATACTAATTTTTATTTATAATTAAGTTAATAAATCACATATAAATAGTAAAAATTGATTTAATCTTTTTTAAAGTTTTTTTATTATCACTTTATAAATCATATTTTTATAACAACCAAGAAAGTGATAATATCTAGCCAAAATTTGGTGAAGATGTTACAATCCGAAGATATATTCATCCAACCAGAACCTTGTAAAAGATGTTTGCTTCTTGCAATGGAGGCTGTTGGCAGTCACCCACTTCTCAGCCCTCCATATCTGCTTGCAAAGATGAGCTTAACTAACATCTCTGCCTTCATCCTTTAGTCTGTAAGCAAAGGTCCATGTAATCAGGTGTTCCTGTTCACTAGAAGATAGTGTTTGGAATTCTATTGTGTTCTGGAGTCATGTCAATCTTTGCCATCTCCAAGCCAAAACAATCTATTTTCCATTCATTGTCCAGCTCCATATTGTTAATATTATATCTTCAATGTTAGTAAAAGAATGCTATTTCTTGGCAGCATATATCTGATGATGACATAGAGGCGCTCATTAATGATGAAGTTTTCCAACCTCAAGTTGTTTGGTCACTGGTTGACCTGCAGGTCAGCATATGTGTCATGTCTTTTATTAACTATATACGTGTGAGTGCTGCTTTCTTGTTGGATGTCTATCATTTTGATTTTTTATTGCGGATCTATTTAATACAGGTTACTTGTGGAACTCTGGGCCTTTCAACGGCTACTGTTAAATTAGTTGATTCTGACGGAGAAGAGAAGATAGCATGTTCAACTGGTACAGGCCCTGTAGATTCTGCCTACAAGGCTGTTGATAGCATTGTGCAGGTGAGCACGGAGAGTTGCAAGGTTGATAATCTTTCTGCAACGTCTAGATATTTCATCATTCTGTTTCATCTTGCAATACTATGTTATGTTTTTGATTCATTAGCATGGACACTAATGAAAAGTGATATGCTTTATTTGTCAGCTCATACTTCAATGGAAAGATATGATCGATTCAATAAGATGGGTTTTAATGGATATGACGTGTTTCATTTGGCACAGATTTTAACAGGTTGTAGTGGTTACATGTTTGAGCATCTGCTGATGTACCTGTTAAAATCTTTGCCTCTTTACCCCCTCTCCATGTTTGTTTCGTGCATCCCATTGTTTGGACTAGAAATTTCATTTCAGACCATGTTCAGATGTTTGCATGTCATCACCTTTTGATAACAAGGAGGATGACATTATATGGTTGCCATGTACGAAATTTATTTTTACAGTTAAGTTGGCCACGACTAAATTAACTTTGGGGGGGGGGGTGAGAGTTCTGTGGTACAAAGAAGTTAGGAAGTGTCTTTATGGAAGATATGCAAACGTCTCCTAACAAGGTGCCACTTAAAATTCATTTGTCGTGATATATCCAATGCTTGTGTTTTTTGTAGCAGAATGAAAGAAAACATTGATCGTATTTTCATTAACTACAAGGTTATTAACTTTTTCTGGAAGGTCTTATTTATGGGTTGGAAATTACAATGGACAGAACCCGTCAATGTATTCTCTCTCCAACATGGCTGGTCCTATGTTATCTGGGGCGCTCGCATCAAGCGAGGTGAGGCAAAGAATGCCTTGTCTCGGCAGTTCTTGTCTCGCCCATCTCGTCCGAATCCAGACCCACTAAGGGCTGGATCTGGTAACTTAAAATTCTTTTCCCCATCTCGTCCGAATCCAGACCCACTAAGGGCTGGATCTGGTAACTTAAAATTCTTTTCCCCTACCCTAAAACCCCCAATGCCCAATCTTCTACCCCGAAGCTCCGACATCTTGATGCCCTCCAGACCCTAAAATTAAGGGTGTGCTCAGTTCGGTTTGGTCCGGTCTGGACCATTTTTTCCAAACCGAATCGGGCCCTCAAACCGAACTGAATCGGAAATAGATAAAATATTTTTTTTAATTTGGTTTGATTTAAAATGAAATAGATAAAATATTTAAATTAATTATATATTAAATTTCAAGTTAAAAATGATCAAAATAAATATTACTTTATTATATAAATTATTTAAATATTATTTGTATTAATAATATGACATTTTATAATAATTTAATCAAATTAATTTGATCGGTTTGTTTGATTTATGTCAATTTGGAAGACTCTCAAACCGAATCCAACCGAAGTTCGGTTCGGTTCGTTTTTTTGGTTTGAACCGTTTAATGCACACCGTACCTAGAAGTGGGTTTTTTTGTTTTTTTATGTGTTTCAAAAGTTTGAATGTTATATATAATTATATAACATAAATATATAAAGAAATATATCTTGCCTCAAACACCTGAGATGCCTTGCCTTAGGCATCTGAGGTGAGGTGACTCTCCCCTTGCCTTGGGCACCTCATGTATCCGATAACATAAGGCTGGTCAAATATAAATCCTTGGTCTTTGGGCTCCAATTTATGGGATCTTACCCTACCCGCAATGCTCTGGCCCATTTGGTGTGAGAGGAAACAAGAATCAGCGGATTTTTGAAGAGCATTTTGAGCATCCGAGACTTATTCAATGGAGCTTGTCATAGATTGGGACTTTGCTCACACCGGCAACCATTTAGAGGAGGCTACTTTCAGGAATGATTTCTTAACTTTTCAACTTTTTCTTCTTGTAACCCCATCTTGAACTATCGCCTCAGTAGTAGAGTGATGAGATTTTGTTTTCCTTGTTTACTCTCTTATATACCTCTCTGTACTCGTTTTTTATCATGAATTAATAGAAACCTGTGGCCTCCGTCACATTAAAAAAATCACCTTTGGATGTTGGTCCTCATGTTTTTCAGGTTCCAGTGAATCTCCTCGAGTACTCCATGAGTGCTGTTACAGAAGGTATAGATGCCATAGCCTCTACTAGAGTGGTGGTACGTGGCAGCAATGGTCACACGTCAACCCATGCTTTGACGGGAGAAAAAGTTAGCCGCACATTCAGGTGTCTCGAGCTATGCAATTGTTGACTGAGATACTTGAAGAGCTCCCTTTTTCATCTTACATCATTAATCATTTCTCTCTTCTGCCTTCCCAGTGGAAGTGGAGCAGGAATGGACATAGTCGTATCCAGTGTTCGGGCTTACATTAGTGCGCTTAACAAGATGTTAGGCTTCAAAGATCTCGCTATGGCAAAATCTTCCAGGGATGCTGCCCATGGTTCCACTTGAATTGTGGCAATCTCTGTACGGCATATTCAAATGAAGATGTTCAAGTTTATCTCTTGCAAGAAGAGACTGGAAGAAGTTGCATTTGTTCAACCCAGTGACGACTGGAGACTTGCCCTGAAAATCCTGTCTCAGCATGAATGGCACACTCCTCTGTATTCGAAGAAAATTTTTTCATACAACTTGAGGTTTGAGTTCAGATGACCGTTTTTGTTTAGACGTTTATCAGGTGGTTGGTTGCATGATGGGATGGGCTTTTTCTGCGTAGACCCCCCACCCTTTTTTTTCATTTTTTAGCTGGAGGCAATTATTTTACAATAAACACCACTCTTTTTTTAATAACAGTCTGCATTTATCATCCTCAATTTTCCATTTCTCGCCCAGGTCACTTCTTATTAGTGGGCCGTGTTATCAACAAGCTGTGAACTTGTGATGAACTGGGTTGGATCAAACCCAAATTAGAAAATGATTGAAAAAAGGATATCCCATTTCCCATAATCAAGACGGTAATCATGAAGAAGAAAGACAGACGGGTTGGATCAGGTAGATCGGCCCAAAATGAGGGTTGCAACCCCTCATTTGAACCCTATAAGACTCTTATTTAATATGTTATACGACCAAATTTGCAAGTTCTATTCGTTAATTAATTGAGGAAGTTGAACAAGTTTTGTCAAACTTGTGAACAATTTAATTAACTACTCGATAAGTTTTATCGAAACATTTTATCATGAATATCAATAATCATAAAATATCATAAATTAAAAGAGAAGTTAATTTAGATGGAGTTTATAAAGAGTTCAAATTCGAATTTTGCAAGTATGTTTAGATCAAATTCAAACTTTGTAAATAAGCCCCAAGGACTTCTTTGAACGAATACGATTCTATTTATATAGGATAGGAGCTTGCAGCCTCCCCCCGGTCTCCTCTCGCTTCTGGTCGGACTTCGAGTAGATGAGTGCTTCGCAGTCGCACAACAACGTAAACAAGGTGTTCTACGCGGAATCGTACCATCCGATCCAAGCGGGTAGCATCGATGGCACGGACGTCCTCCCTCACGACAACGCTATCTACAGAGCTGTCCTCTGCTCTTCTGCTGGCTTATGTACGCTCTCAGCCGCAGCACAGAACTGCCGGCGGCGGTTCTCCGACGATCTCCTATCACTCTTCAACTACTACTACTACTACTACTTTGCTTCCGTCTTCTGATAACACTGTTTGCAAACATTTTCCTTCTCCCAGACGATCCATTCGGAGACCCGAAGGTTATCGGCGACCCCTACTGCACCATCTTCGTAGGTCGCCTTTCGCGCTCAACAAATGAAGAAACCCTGAAAAAGGTCAAGTGTGCTACCCCTTCTCTCTCTCTCTCTCTCGTTGCGCTCTGGCGAATTCGTTTGTCCCGTGACGCATTGCTTCTCAATTTTGATAGGTTATGAGGAGGTATGGGAGAATTAAGAGCTTGCGACTGGTCAGGCATATTGGTATCTCCAGTGACGAAAACTGGCTTCATTACCTGTTTGGTTAACGGAATATCTGTTAGATTTCCTTGGGACATCCTGCATTTCATTGGTTTATAACCTTTATCTGATGGGCACTGGATGCTTGGCGCATGGAGAGCATGATAAATTTATATGAACAACGAAGAATATCCTAAGTTGATGTGTAGCAATTGTCCAAGTTGGAATTTACCTGTTTCTCGGTGAAAGATTTAACTAAGTATATTTGATATATTATTCACTTAATGATACCTCTTATGGGCATTTTTGTGCAGTCACTGGTGCTTCTCAGGGCTATGCTTTTGTTGAATATGAGACAGAGAGAGAAATGCGGCGGGCGTATGAGGTGTCCGTCATGATCTTCCTTTATACACTTTACAGTATTGTTTTTTCTGTCATTATCGTATCTGTAATTGCTTTTTTTCTTCTTCTTAAACCTAAGGCTTTTAGTTAATTCTTAACTCACATACCCAGGTAGTAATCTCAGTCTGGTAAAAGCATGGAGCAAACTATACTTTCCTAAGGGATCTATATGAACTACATCTCTCAACAAGTTAATGATTCTAATTTATCTCTAATATTGTTTCTAGCTGTTCACTAAATATCGGCTACTGTCCTGGAAACCATCTCACTTTGAACAGTGAGGGGTGCGTTGTAGCATGGATGTTACTGGCTAGAATCGGAGGAAGTAATATGATTCCTACTGCAGGTTACTGGTCTATTTAAGTGCTTCAAGACTGAAAAAAAAATCCGAAATGAACTATTATGATTCTATTTGGTGGGGGCAATCAGAAATGGGACCTAGATTAGAGAATTTCATGATAGGGGCAGAGTCTCAGGTATTTGGAGAGGTATCCTCCATAGTTGGGTTTTATTCTACTCATCATCTTCTATTGCATTGGGTAATGATAAGAAAATATTATCACAGGAGGACCACTAGGTTAGACATGTCCCCCTCGGCTCGCAGGTTCCCTGCATTGTTCAGGTTAACTTGTGATCCTTATGTGAAGGTATGTTGTTGCTAGGATGAGAGAGTCAGATGCAGTTTAGCATTCAAGAAATCTAAAGGAGGAGGAAATCTGCGACTTGACAACCATGTTGGAGCTCTTAGAGGGCTACAGTTGTGTTGAGGACCAGGATGATAGATTGAGATGAATGCTGTGCAATAATCTATTCTTCTCGATCAAGTCAGCCACATTTAATTGAACCTTGGAGTTCAGGAAGTCCAGTGGAACCAGGCCATTTGGGAGGTATTTTCCCCCCATCAAAATCAGGCTATTTTTATGGAAGATTGGTAGACAAAGACAATCCATTAGATGCCACCTTCTAAAGACCTTTCCAGTTGAATCCGTGTATTGTGTCATTTGTGAAATCAAAGAAGAAGATATTGATCATCTATTTATATAATGCAGGCTCACCTGTTGACATCTTGTGGGCGAGGAATAGCTGTAGTTCAAGCACTTGTATCAGCCTATCATCTGTTTCACATGCTTGCAGCTCACTACGGTATGGTACCAGTACCACTGCCAGCGTCTGAGATCTACAGCAGCTGGCTGCTAGTTATCTTCTTGTTAGAAACTTAGATCCTTCTTGCTGTGTCCGTTGCATGCTTTATCAAGAAATTGTGCCCTGTTCATCGGGTTAGCTTTCGAGAAACAAAATAATGATTAAGGGATGAGAGATCTCACTGAATTTGAGAAAGATGATTCTTCAAGTGACCATTACTAGTCCAATCATTTTCCAGTGAGCATTACCTACCATGCGTCACGCACAAAGCTGATATTACCATAAACAATCTAGTGTTGTTGAGCGTGCTTCCAAGGTGCCCAATGTCTACCGCAACGCAACCTATGGAAAAACCTCCAAAGAAAGCTAGCAAAGGCACTTCCAATAGCATATAGTAAGCTCTTAAAATCAAGTATAGCATTCTTTTGGTGGTAATAATGTGGATGAAATCAAGCAAACAGCTTCGGGAATAGTTGAAATTTGTAACGAGTAAACTGTGATCATGATATCACGCTAAAAGGTTTTACCATTTATATTTGACCAATTTGATATGTGAGGTGGGGTGCAACTGCTGATAGCAGATGGACACCACGCCTCTATATCCATGTTACTGATTTTTGTCACAAAGCATGCTACAATTACCTAGAGAAGAAAACATTTGCTTTCTAATGAAGCAACTGCGAAGGCTCCTAGACCATCGACATCCCAAATGACTAATTCATATTATTGCTTCTCATGTACAGGAAGCACATCACATTTTTATTGATGATAGTGAAATCATTGTAGATTATAACAGACAGCAATTGATGGCCGGATGGATCCCACGGAGGTTAGGTTAGTATATTTTTGGATCTCCTGGGAAATGAGCTCCATTATTGCCAATTGATCGTCAACCGTCTTCATGTCTGCCTTTCAGGAGGTGGCCTTGGTGGGAAAAAGGAATCTGGTCAGCTTCGATTTGGCGGACGAGAGAGACCATTTCGTGCTCCTCTGTATGCACTCTTGTCCTTGATTCATTAGTTACTAATTCACTACAATTGGTAGTTTGTAACACCTTTCTCATGGATTATACTTTAATTGGATTAGGCGACCCATTCCCTACGATGATCTGAAGAGACTTGGTATCCCAGCACCTCCCGAGGGACAATACATGGCACGCTTTGAGGTAACTTTACTTTTCTCTGTCCGTGAGCAAATTATACCACTGCCTATTGTGTCCGATGGAAGATCTGAGGTGGCCTTCGTAGATCGAAGTTCAGGCTTTCCCATGCTTTAAGAACTGGAGCATGTTGTGAGGGCAGAAAAGCCACAAACTATTGTTTCAATCGGGCTAATTGAAACTTGTGTCATAAGCACAATCCAAGGAAGGCCGGGTCAAGGGTCGACCCCAAAATCAACTGGGTCGTGACCCGTGTTGGATCGGGTCGGACGGGGTCAAATTTATTTATTTATTTCAAAAAAGTATAAAAAAATATGAAAAAATAATAAAAAATAAAAATAAAAATGTTTATATTATATATTTACATATACATAAATATATATACATAAGTATATATATTTTTATGTTATAATTGAATATGAGTGTTTATACGTGAATACAAGTTAAAATGATTTTTTGTGATTACGTTGTATTAGTATATGTTGGAAAAGAGTTAATCTTTTGATAGAGTAGAAACGGTTAAAAAATAATTCTATAAATTTTAATTATGTATCATATATTTATAATCACAAATTTTAATCATATATAATAGTATAAGTGATAGTAAAATATTGTTGTACTATTTTAAAAAATATCTAAATTATAAAATATAGCTACCCGGTTGAACCGGGTAGGGTGACCCTATCGACTAGGTTGTCGGGTCACCTGACCTGAGGCCAGCTCGTGCAACCCCACGTTGGGCCGCCATGGGTTCACCCTTGCCAAGTCGGAGCCGGGCTGGTCGGACCGGCAACCGGCCGGGTTGCCCGACCCGGGGTGACCCCTGGCGACCAGGCAAACTATGGCACAATCTTCGGGACAAAAACAGCAGCTATATCGGATTTAAATCATATATATTTTGCATGCATATTAGTCTTCCAGTTTCTGGTTTCTGGTTTTAACCTACAGGCCATATTCCTCCTCAGGTTCCATCCCCCCCACGGCGAAGAAAGGCTGCCGAGGGAGAGGATCTGCACCGTAAAGAGAGAGATAGAGCAGAGAACAGAGGTGATTCATCTCCAGGGCACGGGAGAGCGTCGGTAGAGAGGGAAGATTCATCCCTCAGGAGCAGGAAAAGATCAGACTATGAAGGTTCGCCAAGGAGGAGCAGCTCGGGCAGGGACTCCCATTCTTCGCATCAGGGACATCGTAGTACTCAATATCTTTCCCGCCGTCGTGCAAGGCGGTCCTCCAGCAGGGATTACAGCACCTGAATGATGTTCTTGCTGTGTCATGGCAAGATTGAGATGGGTAGAGGACATCTTGACTCTTGAACAAATTTTCACTGCACTCTGGTTCCTTGTCTATTTTTATGCGACGCTTCTTGCCCGCTTGGACCATTTTGTGAAGGTGAAGATTAGGAGGTTGGCGCCAAAATATGGCGTGCTATCACCTTTCGTTAATAATGACAGGATGCTATTTTGTTCATTATTTTCTTGTAAACCTGTAATACGGTGGAGGTTTCCTCTAAAGATGTTTTTCTTTGTAGGAAGGATTATTAAAACAAGTGTTCGCGATGATGGTAATCGAGAAAATTCTCTTAAAAACAAGTTTGTAGACTTATGTTGCTCAACAATCTACTCCCTTGTTTCAAGTAAAATAAGTAAACATACTTGTACAGAAATAAAATCGGCTAAAAGTAGGCGGAGTTTGGCTGCGTAACTGTACCATTAATGTTCCGAACAGCTTGTTGAGAAACGCAATGATTTATTCGTCGAAGTCGTATATACGCACGACTTTGTGTATAACATCTTTGTTTTAAATGTGATTTATGCGTAATTGCTTTAAAAAAAATACATTGTACTTACCAAAACCTGCTTGAGAAACGGACTATTTAACGTAAAATATGAATCGACGAGAATGCCGCAATCCGTATCTTTTTTACCCCCACACATCAAAATTTGTCAAATTAACTTCATGCCTCGTGGTTGTTGTACTTGGATTCACAATTTATGAACAACTGAGCCTTTTTAATATCTAATAATGCATGAGTTCTGGTTACACATGATTAAAAATAGATAAACCAGTCTGAATAAAACACTACATAATCCGATTCACCTCTACCAGGCCTTGACTTTTGGGTAGGAAGGGGCTGCAAGCTGCATTTCCCCTGGTGCGTAACTGCATGTCAGAGCTGGAAAGAAAGCAGAATTTTAATGGCCTGTTTGGATAGAATATTACTACAAACATCACATTACTTTTGATATTAGATATTATGAAATCTAAAAATGGGTGCATCTTCAAATAATGATGTACCTGCTAAATACAAAACAATACTTTTATTGGATTCAATGCTCTAACCAAACAAGCCTTTCGAGATCATTCATTTGCCTGAAAAAAAATCCTACATAGAATTTTCAGTGTGAGGCAAATGCTTACCATCTTAACCATGATATTCGGCAACCACAGATAGAAGAAACCTGTCCCTACACACCAGCGGAGACTTGAAACAGCAAGTGAAGCTACGAATGAATCCTGGGAAAAAAACAGAAAATGGTGAGATAAGGTCCCCCAAAGCCACCAGAATGTATATTAATGACCGTTCCCAAGAGACAAATAAATTGTTATTGCACCACCAGCCAGATAGCATGCAAAAGACCGTACGAGGAGCTGAGTAAAAATGGAGATCGACAAATTGGAGCTGCATTGTACTCCTCGTCCTTGAGGTTTTAAATTACTGGTACAAGTGGAGCCAAGAAATCAAATGCGAATGCATATAAACCGGACCTTGTACCATCATGCATGTATCATGGATATAGGATATGATGCACCTGCACTCAAAAAGCTGAGGTGCCACTCGACCATACTGTGATAAAGGTCCAGGAGATGTAATTTTATCAGAAGAACGAATGTCTGTAACATCAAGCATGATATTAACGCAGTAAAGTGATAGGGTCTCCTCCAAGTCTGTCACCGTACGCCTTGCCAAACACACCTCTCATTTTGGCCAACACAGAAGACGATGAGAACCCCCTCGAGATGGACGTTGGTATTAAGAGGCATGGCATTTATCCATCAGAGGCAGCTGCTCCATCAATTCATGTCCCCTGCAGCACAAAACTGATTCCTTACGCAGGAGGCAGGACTGAATAAACGAGAATGGCAATTCTCCCGGGCTACCTCCAGCGGTCACCCCCCACTGCACCTGACATTCCTGAGAGGCATCAATAAGACAAATACATTACAGAAAAGAAGCAAACATGCACCTGATAGACGACTTTAAAACTAGAAAAAGGTATTACATCAAGATAAGTGCAACTACTGGCAATTGGCATCATTGCCAGAAGCCAGGATCCAGGAGTGGAGACGCGCACAGCACACTGCTGGTGAGTCATTTATCCAGTAACTTGTACGGTAGTTTCCACCTCATCATCAGTTTCCTTCTTCATAGCTTTCTGTGCTTCTCTTCTTTTGGACTGTATTTGACGTATGCATTCAGCAACTACCACATTGATTTTTGGAGGAGGTTTAGAAGAAGTCTGTGACAATCCTGCCTTTCTCAGGGCTTGTGTCACACTTTTATGAGCCTTCTGGATGTGAGTGGGGCAGTAGGAAAGTGGCTCCGCTACGAAAACTGGCTTCCCACAAGTTATTAGACCAGTATGTACACTGAAATGAAAAGATTAAAGGAGTTAAACCCATAACGACAGATCTATCAACGTCTATCATGACATGATGTGTATCATCTGAAACAGGGTTACAAAGCTAATAACTGAACCAGCCTGAACTGGCAGAACAATTTTCCGCTGGTCAGAAAACTAAATGAAACCATAATCCCAAATTATTCAGTATGGTTTGTCACCACTAAAAACTATTATGGACCACTTCAGAGAGGAAAACCGAGAATAATGGCTACAATTATGAAATCACCCCAGCTTGAAAGCAAATGAATCAGTTAAAGAGTAATTCAAGTGAAATAAGACGCTTATCAAGTGCAAGCTACAATGGAATTATTGTAAGGATTCAACATAAAGCCTAGATCATCCTAAATAACATCAGATTAATGATACAACTCAAATAATATAAAACGCATTTGAAAGCATCAAAAAAGTTCAATGATTCATTTTAGCCATGTTCTCAAGACATGATAATAAATCATGCAGGATGTAGAAAGGTTAGCTGGTGGTTACACAAATTAAGTTATGCCTTACAGTTTACCCCCTTCATATACACTTCCAAACAATCTATTATCACATATTTCCTTGCAATGTCGGTCACTTTTAACTTTGGACAATGGTATTCAATCCAATGTCCATTTTATCCTTATTTTCAAAATATGATATTAAATTAAGTAGAATGTAAAAAAAATGATTTTGATGAGTAGCTAAATAAATTAAATTATGCCTAACACCATCGTATACACTGCCGTATAGCCTCTCGTCACATTTCCCCTGCAATTATCTGTCATTTTTAACCTTGAAGGAAAAAAGAGTATCTTCATCCTCATCATATACATAGCATATAAATAACAAATTAACCTTATATACCAAAAAAACATAACCTTTAATCCATTTACTAATAATCCATTGTTACAAAGATGATGACATGTTTGCCTTTGCACTATATTTAGAATGACATATATGAGTGGATACATCATTTTGTGTTCCCTTAACAACACTCAGCCAGATCTTTGTGAACAGAGAGAAAAGGTACTCAAACTTGTATTACAGGCACACAACAAGAATTGGGTGTTTAGGGAGTGAATAGAACTAAAAAACTAAATACATGTGAACACTAACTCAACTAAACTCAAGCCTTAATCCCAAATTAATTGGTGTTGCTCATATGGATTCTCTTTTCTCCGCTCACATTGATTGAGTTATTTCTTCAAAGATATGTAACTCATCTAAATCATATTAAATTACCCTTCTCCAATTTAACTTGGGTCTATCACAACTTGTATTTCTATTATATTGATAGTTTCTACTTTTCTAACTGGAACTTTCTTAGGTTTACATTTAAAATGTATAAACTATCTTGATATCACTTCTATCAAATTGTCTACAATTGTTACTATTTTCATATTTTCTCTAATATCTTCATTAGGTATTCTATCTATTCTACTGTGACCACACATCTAACTTAAGATTAGCATTTCAGCAACATTTATATTGACATGTTTTTCCTTTATCCTTCAACATTCACAAACATACAACATTGTAGATTTTAGGTTACCCTTCAACTTTAGTAGAATCTTACAATCATATAGAGCCCCTTATAATTAATCTCCCCTTCATCCTTCTAGCTTTAACCATATAGTTAATGTATCAGCACATTCTCCAATTTTTTTAATAATTAAGCTAAGATATTTAAATTGGAGTACTTTGTGATCTATGTAGTCAGAAGCGAGAGCGACCGAGGCGAGGGAGGGCTCACCCCGCCTTAGGCGCCCAACGTGACATTTTTTTTATTGAAGAACTTCTCAAATATATATAACATTACTTTTGAAAAAGAACATAAAAAATACAAAAAACTCATTTCTAGGGCCTATAATGCATCAAGATATCGGAATCTCAAGGTAAAAGACTAGCATTGGAGGCTTTGGGATGAGGAAGGAGGATTTAAGTTACCAAATTTGACTTTCACAAGGTCCTAACCCGGGCAAGTCGAGACATTTTTGCCTCACCTCGCCTCGCCTTAGCGCCTAGGCGCCTGAGGCGAACGTCTCAGATAACATAGTTTGTGATAATAGTACTCTATCCAAACTTCCCCTCTTCTTCCTTTCATTTTTGTCATTAAATTTACGGTACACATATTCTGTCTTAATTTTATTTATTTTGAAACTTTTAACTCTAAAGTGTTTCTCCAAGTTTCAATTTTCTCTTAACTCCTTTTGTGTCTCATCTAAAAGATAATATCATCCACAAACATCATACACCATGATATGTCATCTTATATATTCTTTGTTAATTCATCCGTAATTAATACAAAAAATACAAACTTATTGCAAATTTTTTATGTAAGACAATTAAAACAAAAAAGTCTCATGTTTTTTCACCAATTGTGTAGACACTAGTGTTTGCTTCAACATGTCTTCTATCACTTGTGTATAACATGTACCATCTTTCGTAATAACACCTACCATAAAACATCTTTTGAAACTCTACCATAAGCTTTTCTAGGTCAATAAACACTATACGTAAATATTTCATCATATCTCAGCATTTCTCCATTAAGCTTATAATAAGAAAACATAACTTATGATGTAGATTGACCTGGCATAAAACTAAATTGACTGGTTGAAATATTTGTACTATCTCGTAATCATTGCTCTATACCTCTCTCCCACAATTGCAAAGAATACATGTGGATACACATATAAGAAATAGTAAATGGAAATCAGATAGCTCAAAAAACATCATAGGCTGCTTGTTTCTCAAATAGGAGCATGAGTTTTGGTTTAGAGCCTAAAGATAAGAGCTTCTAACAAGAAAAATTAAAGGATGGTGATAGGTTGTTTTGCATTTAAATGATTCTTAAACTAATCTGCTAAGCATTGCAAATAACTTCTTTACAACCATATTTTTTCTGAAGGTGTCTAGGCACAGTTTGCTAAAAGAATAAAGTAAATACGAATACAATGAAACCTTCAGTGAAACTGAATGAAGAGAAAAATACATGCTATGGAACATCCTACCAAGGATATAGGAAGAGCATATATAAAAAGCTTCATTTATAGAGTCTGGAAGCAAATGAAAAATATCTTGGGAAGTGGGAAGACAATGAATAAGCAAAATACCAACTATAGATAGAGGAACACACAATGGAGAAAGAGGAAGGGTTAAAGGAGTTTTCAGAACTACATCTGTTGCCACGTGAATTAAGCTTGCTCCATTCTTCAAAAAGTTACCCAATGTCCTGCCAGTCAGTCCAAATAATGGCCCAGCTTCAAAATAGAGTACCAAAGATAATTTATGACATCAGTGTAGAAAAAGATGGTCTTCTTTGATGCTGCCACAAAATACAAATGCGGTCAAGGAAACACATGACATTCTTTGCAGGAAGAGTTTTGTAGGAAGTCTCTGTCACTAAATTTTCTAAAGGAATATCTTGATTTTAGTAGAAAAGATAGCTTTCCAAACCCGTGTCCACTAGTCAACCTCCCTACCCTCAAAGTTAAATCGTTGACATGCAGACTTAACAGAAGATTCCAGATTCACAATGATGTTCCATACAGTGGCCAAAAGTGGGATTACCTATAAAATAAGTGGGTTCACCTTATTTATAAAAATTTCTAATTCATAAAATTTTTAATAAATGTTCTTAAAAATACTAATAGATTGTCGAAGTTCAGTGGGGTCACTTAAACCAACTAAACTCTATGTAGGTCCACCACTGGTTCCATGGCACTACAGCCTCCCGATGATTGGTAGTAGTCTAGTAGACCCTAGTTGTTTCAAAATCTCCAGAAGAGCTAAGAAGTCTTCAAACTTACAAAGATAATTTCACTGTATGAATGTAGAATTCTCCTGTACTGTCAAAGATGCTTGAGGCAACCACCCAAGCAATGGGGCAAGGTGTCACCACCCCACCTCAACCTGGGCCAAACTGCCTAAGCAGTCGCTCTTGCTGCCATCAGGACAGAGGAGGGCACTGCATGTGCCTCCTTTTTGCTTCTCTGCCCTATTTTGGGTAGAGAAGATGGATGCAGACCAACAATGGGAGTCCGAAACTTAACATGGACCTCAAGAGTGCTGAACTGCCCAGTCAGACTGAGCAGTCCATTTCAGCTTTCATATCTATGACCAAGGGAGCTGAAGCTGAACCACAAGGACTCCCGGACAAATTGCTCAGTCGGATCAAATGGGAGAGGGGGTTCATTTTAAGTTTCAGACAGCCACCCAGCAAATCATCTTCCCCGCCCAAACCTTACATAGAAGTTTCCCTCGCCTGTGGCAGGAGAAGGCCTCCACCATGGTTTATGCCTTGGTGACCCTCTTATAGCCCTGTCTACCTCCAGCAACCCTCATCTAGCCTTCCTAGAAGACGTATAACCTCATTTTTCCCCTCTCCCTCCATTCGCCTCTACCAGCTAAGGCAGTCACCTAAGGTTCCTGAGACAAGGTGAAGCCTTCCACATGCCTCTAACAACATAGGATATTTTAACATCTTTGGCACTTGTATACATATGACATGGAAAGAGTTTCAAGACAGGCATTATGATGACATACCTCAAAAATACATCCAGAAGGAATCTAAGCCTTAGCAACCTTAAAATATGGTTCCATCTAGCGAGATTGGACATGTGCTGCTTGCAAGATCCAAGACATCAAAAGTGGTTATTACTTGCTGGAGAGGAGGTGGGATGGAAGAGCATAGGTGAGGTCAGTGGAATACCAGAAATAACACACTAGAGAGATGACAAGGACACCACAAGGTGTGTGGAACAGAGGAAAAGTGCCGGCATGGGTCTTGCAGATCCACGTGCTGTCCAGCCTCCACAGGTCCGATGATCCAGACCAGCGACCAATCTTCCCAGCCCTACACAAAATGGTGGGGCTGAACAGGCTCCCCCTGCAGCCACTGCTCTCTAGCAGCCATCTCTGCCCCTTCAGCCCGTATGCCCCACCACAATCGCATGAGATGGCATCCTTTCCTTAAGAAAAGCAACAAATTGTAAATGATATTCCCCTCTCTTTGTTCATTCTTCCAGGCCTCTGACTCATTTATTTTATTTCATCAGCTCCAATTGCAATGCCCTTACCCCACAAATACTTGATACACCTATTCTGCCTTTGCATTGAATGTACATAACTCTCCTAATGTTTTTAACAATATCCAAGAGGAAAGTGGCTCTCCCTGAGATGTATTTTCCCCTCATCTTCCCCTCCAAAGATGTCTTTTGCATGATACTCCTGAGACTCTGGATGTGGGCAATTAAGCTCACACTCCTTGCTCAATGTCCATTTGTGCTACACTAAATGATCTGGCTATATCCAAGGTTGTAATCGCATCTATTCTATGCCAAGAAACCTCCTGTAAGGTGGTTGACGAAGAAAGAAAGATACCATTTGCAAGTTTACCACCATGAAAACTTCATAATGGAAGAGTAGCCCTAACACATGCAAAGAGTCAGAAAAACAAAAACAAAAAAAGGTCAAAAGGTCTAGTGTCAGAAAAAAATACAGTCCTGGTGTTGTAATCTAAATTCACAAATAAATTAGCAATCTAGAAACATATGTAACAACTCCAGTTAGCACATTACTACCATGATCGGCCAAAACTACTGCTTGCCGTATGTTTCCCAACATTTTAATATGTGTATATATATACACCGAGTAAATAGTCACTACTAGCTCCTCATAACGAACAAATCACGAGGATAAGACACAAACTGACACTCAAGTGACGGTACCTTTTGATAGGATATGTGCAAGCCTTGTAAAGCCTCTGGTTCTGGTCAGACAGGATATGGAGGTGACAATACAAAGTCAGGGCCATGGGCTTCGCTTTACACCCCGCAAATGCGCACCTATCCTTATCCTTCTTTCTGCTCATCCCACTCTCTCCCGCTCCAAAGCCCATCCCCACCCTTCCGCTCTCCCCGCTACCCTCCATCGCCGCCGTCAGCATGCCCAAGCCCCTCTCGTCGCCACCCTCCCCTTGTCCTCCCCGATCCTCCCCCTTCGTCGGGCTCCTCCCGAAGTTCCAATAATAATCCCGATGCCGAACCCTAACCGCCTCCATCAGTCCCCAGTACTGCCCCCTATAGTACTTCGCCAGCTGTCTCACCCGCCGCAGACGACGGCGCAGGACCTCCTCGCGGGAGAGGAACTCCGCCCGCTGCAACGCCGCGTCCTCCTCCTCGCCGTCGACGGCGAGCGGGGCCAGCGACGCCGCAGCCGCCGACGGGCCGGGGTCAGGAGAGGCATCGGCGTAGCGGGCGACGGCAATGCGCGGGGGGAAGCCACTCCTAGGGTTCTCCGACCGTGGGTCGCCGACTCTCCTGAGGGGCTTCAAGGGCGCGCACGACCTGGTGGTGGCACCGGTAGAGCCCATGGGAGTGAAGCGAGCGGGGGAGAAGGAAACCCAACGGTCGGTGCCGTGGAGGAAGGGCAAGCCATTTATATATTTATTTTATTTATTTATTTATTTATATATTTATATATTTATATATAAGTGGCGTCTTGCTCCCTTAAATTCAGGCACCTGTTCGTTTTCTCAAATTAAATGCAAATGATCTTTAATGCGCTGAATCTGAATTTACTCTGTTGCGCGAAACACTATATATTCCGGACCCGTCCAGAAGCAGTCTCATTTATTATTTGATAATTTAATAGAGCCTTTGGTTGCAAATCAGTTTTTTTATGCACTGTCACGAGAAAAGTTGCATCAAAATAAAAATGTAACTTCAATAGTCATAAAGAAAGAAGATTGAAAGTCATATATTTTTCAAAATAAAAATGTAATTTTTCAAAAACCTACTTTGCGTGTCCGCCGAACCCTCCACACTATTTAATTTCTCAAAGTAGATTTCAACATTCCAAAAAAAAAAAATCAATTAATATTTTAACAAGGTTCTTGATACGTTTCCTTACCACGACGTATCGTTATATATGTTTAGCCCATTCAAAAATTTCATATCACATTGTTCACCAACGTTATTTTTTATTTTCCAACGTAAAAAGTGTTATCTTGTTAATATTCGATTATTTCTTATTTATTCTGATGTTAACATAATTCTTTAATATTTTAAGATTGTATTAGAAATATAGATAAATCACGTATAAATAACGAATACAAGTCTCATTATAAAATCATAAAGAAAATTATATCGGAATATCATGGCCTCAAGTTCTTTTTATATAAAATTTATTTGTATAAATATTGACGAGGAAGGATCTGCACTTGATTCTATTATTTTATTGAACACATTACACGAAAGATTTTATATCTCAGAAGGTATAAGTTTTTTACGTACACTGTCTATGTTTATTATTTTTGTTTCATATGTTAATATTTAGTTATCCATATTAGGGAGTTATTATATTGTGCATACTAGTTATACAAGTACTGATCGATTTTTAGCTTTTTATCTCAACGTAAGATATCGTCTTACAGAATTTGGGGTCAATCATATTGGTGTACAAGATTATAAGAAATTATTCAATTCACGTCATGTTGAAGTGTTTAATCCCATATTGGCTACCGGAGGAGTATTCCATGCCTTTATCATAGCCTGGACCTGGGTCTCCTCAGCGCATGTGCGTTTTTGGAATTTCACATGGTATCAGAGCTGGTCAGGCTGTAGGCTCTGTCCTCCGGTGGATTTGCTCCTATTTTCGCTCGGCCATGTCCCGTGTATATTCCTATCATGGCTCTGACGGTGGTGGCTGGCCGAGAGGGGGAGCGTTGAAGGGTTTAATCCCATATTGGCCACCGGAGGAGTATTCCATGCCTTTATCATAGCCTGGACCTGGGTCTCCTCAGCGCACGTGCGTTTTTGGAATTTCACACGTCATTCATCGTTTCAAACATTTTCAAAATCTTTTAGATATACAATCGAAATTAGTTGCTGCTGCTTGTACTTGCATACTACGTAATTTTAGGTGGAAAAGACGCGTTGTATATTGATATTGAAAATAAGAGATTACAATTGTTAAGAAATAGTACAAAGAAAATAAGAAACAATTGGTAACAGAGATAATGTTAGAAGTAATTGAAGTACAAATGAATAGAAGAAAAAAAATCGTCTGGATAATAAGAGTATGCACGAAAGGTATAAATTCAAATTTTTTGTCAATATGATCAACTACCTAGATCCCTGTTGTGCTTATAATGTTATTTACAATGACTCGGCTTGTCGAGACAGGCATTTGGTTGTGTGGGCTAAGTGGTGAGAAATGTTATAATTATGTATTTTTATGACAAAATATGTTAAAAAGAGGATCATTGCAGATCTATATGTTTAAAAGATACTTTCTTCTTAGAAAAAAAAATAGTGAGATCTTGTGATCCCCATGTTTTTAGTTGTACACGTATTTCACTGCCTCTGGAGTCATTCATATCTCCTCAGCCATGACACTTTTACGCCGTGAACATCTTATACTTTATTTTAATATTATTTTTATTGCGAGAAACACTTAAAGAATTAATACGTATCTTCATTTGCTTGCATTCATTATTAAACTCATAAATGTCATTTTATTTATTAAAATATATCTTATTAATTTATTTTAGTGTTAAAGTTATTAAATTTTATGAATAAATCTACTATTGATACGCTAGCCTGAAAGGTTGGATCGAGTCAATAATAACAACATAGTTCGGATCACCTTAGTTCTAGAACGAAGAAAGTATTCTCTGTTATTGATCAAAATTGGTCACGATCTCGGATCACTTGAGTGACGGTTCAAATAACAAATTCGATGAATCACTGTCAAAAAAGATTGAACTGGTATCAACATCTTACTAATTCACTATTCGTCGGTAATGAGTTGTATTAAATTTGACAGTGATTTTGTAAGATATCGATAGTAGTTCAATAATAATTTATTGACTCATTGACTCGTTATCGATAAAGTTTAGAGGGTGATATTTTTCGTTGGTGACTGAAGAACGGGGTTGATTCGAACTCGTAATAATATGATATTATGGATTCAATAGCACAACAAGGTCATCCTCGACCATAACGCCCAAGTTATCTGGAAGATCGCTCTCCTTCTCCCTTCGAGCTCGGCGTTCCTCGAAGATGATTCTGATCCGATCCCTCAGAGGGCGCCTCCACCTACCGCCTCGCAGCTGCACATTCTCCACTTCGGCGCCCGCCGCCGCTTCTGCGGCTTCTGCTGCGGCTGTGGAGTCGGAGAGGACGATACGTGAGGGGCCGAGGAACGACTGGCACAGGGAGGAGATCAAGGCGATCTACGACTCCCCCATCCTCGATCTCCTCTTCCATGGAGTGAGCTCAAATTCTCTTCTCTGCTCCTGATTAGCTAGAGTCTGACTGCGTTGGCAGCGCTTCCAGGTGTTACCTTTCTGTTACTGGAGGGATGTTGGCTTTTGACCTGCAAGGTAGTCATGGTTTGACGGGTAGTGACCCCTGCGGCGCTAAAAATACTAAGTTTTGTTTGCCCCGGCGCTTCCCTCCTCTCTGTATAGAATTGATGGATCATATATGCCCTCTATTAGATATATTATGGTCCTTCATGTTGGGAAATGAATTAGTTACGAAGCAGGGGTCTTATACGCAGCAGCGTATTTTTCACCATGAAGCAATCAGACATTTTTCTCGAAGGGACTGCTGTTTTTCCCATGCTTGGTCTTCCTTCTCTTTCAATATGCATCTACCACGTTCATAATACAAAAATCGTTGAATGCATAACCAAATTGATTACTTGAATGCTTCTGTGAATATATATTTAGTTGGTTTGTGCATAACCACTACAGTCGTGAAGGTTATCTGAAATGAGCTGTGTTGAATGTTAGGGTCCATTTGGATGAAGGTGAAAGAAAACTCTATGAAAATAATCTACATGTAACTGGCAAGTAAAAGGAAATGAAAACCTGCCATACGTCTAAAGATATCTTTCTTAAAATTATATACTGCTATTTGCTGGTCCGAAGATCTTCTCTATGAAATTGTTTCCAACCATTTAGTTGTATGCAAATTATCTATGAAATCACTTTTTTGACATTTATTTATTTGCAATTACAAATCATTCTCATAGAATCCCCGTTTCTATATAAAGCATTCACTATCTAGGAAACAAACCACTGCAATTCACTATCTAGAATCCCCGTTTTTTTTTACATTTATCTTTTGCAGAAAACATGATTTGCTCAATTTCATAAGACATGGAGAGCCAATTGTGAGCATAGATGGTGAGTTTATGACAGAACATTAGTGGTAAAAGAAATTGTTGAGACTTTCCCTGAAAACATGATCCACTCAGTTCTGGGTTATGCCAAAATCCAGATTTCAAGAGAATCAATACATCACATTTTATGTTGACTACAGTTTTGCATTGATCCTACAGAGGTCATCATCAAACTTCCCGGAAAACTTGATAAACACAGCTTATTACCTAGACAACCAAATGGGCCCTTAGTGATTTGCATACACCATATCCAAGGTACTGAACCTTTAGCTGAATGTTGATTTTCTTTTCTCTTAGGAGCTTGTACAGCCACAATGCATAGAACAAAAAGTTGTAAAAAACTATGCGAGAACCCCAGAAGTTTCCTTTATAAAAGGAACTTGGGAGGCAACCAAGAACATGATGCATCCCCACAAAAGCAAAAAAAGGAAGAATTTGCACCAGATGTAAATACCTGAAATTTTTTTAAGTACTTTAAGAAGAAATTTGATGCAACTGTAGAAGTTATTAATATTCAATTTTCAGTATGAAAAATTCTAGGGTCTTATCATATCATCCAAAAAGTTGCAAAGGCCTATAAAACTTACAGCAAAGATAGATCTTTGAAGGTTGATTCCAACAACTTATAGTTGTATGCATATTTTCTGCACGAGTATTTGCATGTCTGTCCACCTTCATTGATAAAAACAAGTCATTTGTTTGGAAATATAGAAGTTAACAAAAAGTAAAGGATGCCCAAGTAAAAGAGAGACACCTACCTGCCAAACCGCTGTTAACCTGATAGATAGAAAGAAGGGGTGACAAGTGTTTAATGCCCGAATGGAGGAGGTAAATAAAAAAGATTAAAGATGCCTCATATAGCCTTATAGAAGGCACTTATCTGTATGTTCCTATTGTTACAGATGATAATGCTTCACGTATACTTTTAAATTGGATTCAATTGCTTGTGTTCCGTTCTGTTTATATTGTTAAGGATGGAAAGGCGTTTCCTCTGTCAACAAAGTGTTAAAATGTTGTTCAAAATCATGTACAAAGACTCATTTTAAAATTATCTATTAATCTTCCTGTAGCTAGATAGAATCATATTTGTCAATGATGACAAATGGTTATTGCAGATCATTTCTAACCATACTTTTAACTGTTATCCATTAGATTAACTTTGCAACTAAGTCTTACTTTTATTCTTTTTGATTGTTCCTTGATAAAGTAAAACTTTCTTATAATTGCAGCCAACATTCTATGCCATTTAACCCTTTATGACCTTTCATAGGCTCAAGTACACAGGCATGCCCACAAGTTCCGGGAAGTTCAACAATGTACTCTTCTTTCTATTAAGACTGGTGGTTGTAGTGAAGACTGTTCATATTGCCCACAATCCTCTCGATATAGTACAGGAGTGAAAGCCCAGAGGCTCATGAACAAGGATTCTGTTTTAGAAGCAGCAAGAAAGGTATTGCTCATTTGTATTATTTATTATGGCAAAAATGTGAGGAGGTGCTTAAATTCCTTATATCCTGCTAGAATCTTGTTTTTCCACAAGCAGTGGTGTCCTTGTATGCAAGCAAATGTTTTGCTGACATTTCCTTGCATAATGTATGTTCGGAATAAATATCATGTTGATAAAAGACAAGCAGAGAGAATGGTTTCTCTAAATGGTGAAAACAAGCAGGACCAGGAGGGAGCATCTAAGTGATCTAAAACTAAAGGATGATCCTAAACCATCATTCCTTTACAAGCAATAGTAGGAATTGACTCATCTTCTGATTAACCTTGCAAAAATTGTCCCAATTGTCCTATTCATGGTGGTCAGTTTACGTTAATGTGAATATTCTGGGAAATTAGAGCTGAAAGTCCTTTGTACCAAGGGATTGTCAATTGACAAATGAAAGGAGTTTGGCTGATAACTGATTGAGACATCTGATAAGTACTATTTGATCCCAAGTAATATCTGTTATTTGTGTGGTTGTTAGCTATTATAATACCAAAAGAAGATGGCCAATCGGTTCTGCTTTTGTTCAGTAGAAGAAAAAGGAGAATTTGATATTACACAGAAAACATGAACTTATCTAGACTAAACAGTCTAAGAAAAGAAACTATATACAGTCATGAAACTAGAAACAGCTGATTGTAATTTAAGAAATTGTGTATGCTAGATTCTTAGCTTCTTTGACACTGATATATAGATTGGCATTCTAGTTTTTATTCGTAAGGAATTTAGAGTCCTCTTTCTGTACAGTGTGTATGTTCATGTAACTCAAATTTTAATGTCTTTCTGAATTTTAATGCATATAGGCTAAAGATGCTGGCAGCACACGATTCTGCATGGGTGCTGCATGGAGAGATACTGTGGGCAGGAAGACCAATTTTAATCAGATTCTTGAATATGTTAAGGAAATAAGGTAACTGTTAATTCTTACATATTTTTGATAACCATTTAACATAATTCATGCACTCATGATTTTTTATTCGAGTAGTTCTATCAGCCATATTTGAATTTTGAAAATTGTGACATGTTAGTAATATTCTCCCTTTAGTTTCTATTCCCTGACATTGCAGCATTTCTATTGTCTAGTTTCTGGCCCTTGGCCGCATGGGCTATACGAGTCTGGTGCACCCCATTATGCCTTAATGCCCCAAATCAACCAGCATGATGTGCTTCCATATTGCTTCCCCTCACCCCCGGTAGCCATAGCAGATCAATCTGACACCTGGATATAGTTTCTCAACCCATTCCATGCAAACATGCAATACACCACTCATTAGGTCAGGAGTACATACCAGATAAATTCTTTTCTATCTGTATCCTGGGGGATAGGGCAAGGCTTGGCTCAAAAGCACATATATCCATATGCCAGTACACTAATCATGAGTATGTCCTTAATCAGGTATTCAGTTTTCCTTTTTTTTATTTTTGTAAGAGGGATCATGTATTCCATGAAATGCTATTTTTTGCTTAATTTGTTTATTAAGATGCTTGCTGCTCAGGTTGGTATATACCAAGTCTAACTTAGTGAGTACATATATGTTCAGATGGTCCAACAGGCTGTCATTCAATCATATTCCTAGGCATTGCTAAAGTTATTCTTGAAGTGATGACTTCCTTCCCAGTGTCATATGCATATTATATGCTTTATCTACATTGTCTAAGCAATAATGCTGCAGGGAGATGGGCATGGAGGTGTGTTGCACACTCGGCATGCTAGAAAAGCAACAAGCTTTGGATCTCAAAAATGCTGGACTAACAGCATATAATCACAACCTTGACACCTCTCGAGAGTACTATTCCAACGTTATAACTACCAGGACATATGATGAGAGACTGCAGACGCTTCAGTTTGTTCGTGATGCAGGAATAAGTGTCTGCTCTGGTAGACTTCTCAGTCATCTACTACTGGCACATTTTTTTCTTTATATATTATTTTCACTAACTTTGTCTAGTTCTAAACAAAATTGAAGATCTTTAGAGATGTTATCTTTGTTTGATACATGAATGTTAGGTGCATTTGTTTTGACTTGTCCCATTTGTTTTTCAGATGTAATTCTTCATAAAGGGAAAAATAACATATATAATTTATATTTAAATAAAAATTATATTGATTAACATGTAAACATCTTAGTCAAATTTACCTAAGTTTACAACAAACTTAGAGGTTATACATGATAGGAGTCAGATTTTCAGATTTAGCCAAAAAGCACCACATTAATCTGAAAATATGAACTCTTAATTTTATGTTTAACCTTTTTCTTTGTGATGAAAAGGGTAATTTGGTTAAGATGTTTATATGCCAACTTTTGTTTTTACTTTAAGTTACATTATATATGCTGCTTCTTTTATAAAGAGACTGTCTGAAAATAAAAATTAGACAACTTAATTAAGATATAATGTTTTATTTAGATGTTAAATAAGACAAATAACCAATCATCCTGGATGTCCAAACATTTGAGCAAATCAGAGGTCAGATGTTTGTTTAGATCTATCAAACATGACCTTAGATTCTTATCATGCATACAATTTATTGCACTTCTGTGAAGATCAGTTGCCCTGTATTTTGCGGATTAAAGGCTTGCACGATTTTCAGGTTCCCTGCTGTTGCTTTCACTAGCCTGTCTTTAGATCTGAGAAGATTGACCTGGAGTTACTGTATGTCAGGGGGGATAATTGGGCTTGGAGAGGCTGAAGAAGATCGTGTTGGACTCTTGCATACACTGGCTACACTCCCCACACACCCAGAGAGTGTTCCCATCAATGCCCTTGTAGCAGTCAAGGGTACACCCCTTGAAGATCAGAAGGTATCGTCCATCTTTTTTTTTCTTGTGGTTATTTTTTGCAATTATACAAAATCTTTTAGCTGTGTTTTCCCTGTATACTTCAGAGCATGATCAGAATAGAACTACCTTACTCTAGGAACCATGGTGTGAAAACAATAAATGTATGCATAGGAATATGCGTGCTTAATGCCGTTGTTTTTCTTTATTCATCATGGAAAGCATGGAAATGTTGCAAACGGACAAAATATTATGCTCTCTACGTAGTTAAGCTTTTACATCTGGCTTCTGAAGCAAGTGAGGTGGTAGAATAACTCTGGTGTTCATTAAATAAATAGAACCCTTTCTTTTCTCAAATGAGTTAGTATTTTCGTATGGTAGACATACATAAATTTGTTCTAGAAGATGTTGAAAACTTCTACTATATAATGTCCTGTTTGGTTAGAATATAAAAATGATACTATTTCAATCTTGTTATCGATAATCATAGTGTCAATATCAAAATTGATACAGGTGGCCACTTGTATCACATGTCATGTCTTGTTTGTACTACTAATTTCAATATTGATATTAATAGCCAAATAGGCCCTAATGCCAAGTTGATGATCCATATCAATATAAATTTCTAAATTAGTAGAGATAGAGGTGTTTAATACTGTTATCAAACAGGCCCTAATGTCATGTTTGGTTAGAGTATCAAAAATAATACTGTATAAATTTCATAGTTTTCGAAGTGATCAAGACAACTAAGGTAACATAGTGCCGTCTTGTTGCTCAGACAATAGACAATAAGGCGAGATGATAGGCAACAACTTTTTCTTCATATTAAGTTTGATAGAATTAGCAAATATACGAATGACAAATAATACATAAAAGGAATAAATAGATACGTCAATATATAAATCAATTAATAATATAAAAGTGCATAGTCAAATAGATTAAATAACATGAATACCTAATCAGAATAACTCAATTAAGTTAATGTTAATAATTATTGGTAAATGTCTGTGAGATTGCTTAATTTTAATTATTATTTCATTCGATTATCTATTTGTAATCAAATTAACTATTAGAACTAATTATTTTTACTTTAATATTTATCCAAAACCACTGAATTAAGTGATATTGGTACTTAATTAATATTATTTATTAATAAATTATACAAAATATGAAATTAACAAGTGCTTGCCTAGGTGCTTTCTCGCCTTGACCGGTGATGGGCACCTTGTCACCTACGTGGCGACCTTGTAAATAGTGAACCTAGCCAACAAGGGGACAGTACCTCTTTTGATTTGTCAGTATAGAACACTACCATTTGCATTACGTGAATTCACTTAGCTATAGAATGTAACATGCCACAATTTCATCCCAGCCAGTTGAGATATGGGAGATGATCCGGATGATTGCTACAGCTCGCATCACCATGCCGAAAGCGATGGTGAGGCTATCTGCCGGTCGAGTACGATTCTCCGTGCCTGAGCAAGCATTGTGCTTCCTAGCTGGTGCAAACTCCATCTTTGCCGGGGACAAGCTTTTGACGACTCCGAACAATGATTTTGACGCCGACCAGTTGATGTTCAAGGTGCTAGGTTTGGCCCCAAAAGCACCCAGTTTTTCTGATGAAGGTGCAGCAGAATTAGAACAGGCAAGATGCGAAACGGCGGAAGCAGCAGCGGCGGCGGCGGCGGCAGCATCAGGATAATAGAACATTCAACTGCTTTACCTTTATCTGCGCCTCAGTAGTTGTGAACTAAAATTGCTGATTTATATGCAGCTCCAGGGCTGGAGTTTTTGAGTGCTAGTCATAGCCTTTTTGGATAAGATCAATGTGATGTTCTTGCTCATTGTTCTCAGAAAGGCTAAGCTCAAGAACTGCCACCATTTGTACCGGATTTCGGGGCCAAAATAAAATTCTAGGTTCTCGACTTGCACGAGATTGAGGAAACAGTGCACACTTGATGCTATAATTCTGTAGGATGAGAAATGGAGGCAGGTATACCTGTCTGTAGGGGATATTATAAACATAAAAATAAAACAATGAAGGGCGACTAAGTAAATTTTAGTATTTTATTATTGTTTTTAAACGTAAGATTCGAATGGCCGAAACGCACCTGACTAGAAGGCCCTTTTCGAGACCATGGTATGCCGGGTCGCGACCCGGGTCGCGACCCGGCCCCGACCCGGTCGGGTTTAGGCCCGACCGGCTCGGTCGCGACCCGGTCGGGGCGACTCCCCCGGCCGGGTCGCGGAGTCGCGGCCGGGTCGCGCGAGTCGCGCGACCCGGCCGACCGGGTCGCGCGACCCGGCCGGGTCGCGCGACCCGGTCTGGCAACGGTCATGTGACCGTTGCCAGACCGTTGGCAACGGTCATCTTCAGCCCCTTGGGGGCTATTTAAAGCCCCCAAGGGGCTCTCCTTACTCCCACCCCCCCACTCTCACTCTCAAATTGCTCTCATTGCTCTCATTGCTCAAATTTGTTGTCTCATTTTCTTAATTATTTCATTTAGTATATTTATTTAATATTAGTTCCATTGATTAGTGGGTTAAGTAGTTTATTCTTTTTAATACTTATTTGCTTACTTGCATAGTTAGTTAGCTAGAAGATTATTTAGATATTTAGTTTAGTAGTTACTTAACACATCATTAGTTGGAACGTTTTGTTAATTACTTACTTAATTATATAATTAGTTAGTCATTTATTTTACATAATTAAAAGTTTACTTAGATTAGTAGTGACTAATTAACGTCATTAGTTTTTTAAATAGTTAATTAGTTACTTAAGTAGAAATTTAGTTAAAAAATGTCTTCTCCAAGCCAAACGACCCAAACTACCGGCGCGACCCGGAGTGATCCGGCTTGGTTGCATTGCAATTTGATCTCCATGGCGGAGAGAAAAGTGCAATGTAAATATTGCGACAAAGTAATATTCGGTATTTATCGTTTAAAATTTCATCTTGCACATGAAGGAAATGTTCTTCCACACGGACTCCGCCGGAGGTCAGAGCTCAATTCCGTAGGCACCTACAAGCGATGGAGCAAACGAAGGGAACTAGTAAAAGACATAAAGAGACCGTCCGAGAAGAATTGCAACAACCGGGGAGACGATCCGTACACATTTACGGAACCGGACAAGAGAGGCCGGATATTTTTGGAGACGAAGAGTACGAAGGTATGAGAGGGGTTACTCATAAACGTTGTGCATTATGCTATTTTAAAGGATAATTAAGTAGCCTTGATACTTAAATGGTTTTTAAAAAGAGGAACTGTCACGAGGATGGAAGCAAGTCGAAGATCATTCGCCGAGGAAGACTTCTATAGGACATACCGGCCGAATGATGGGTCAAGGGTCCGGTGTCGGGAGTGGTCGAGGTAGCGGAAGAGGATCCAACAACCAACCGCAAGATCGGGTTCATGATCTCACCCAAGACGACGACCCGGCAAAGTAGGTCCCGTGGGATCCCGTAATCACCGGACCACGACAACGTCAAACAACAATCACGACGGCGATGAAGAACCTCAAATTATGTAAGGATAGGATTGGCCGGCAACATCAAGGTGGTTCTTTCACCACGGCATTCCGGCAAATGCCGCGAAGGGACCATACTACGAGAACATGATCGACACGATCGCGTACGTCGGGAGGGGAGTGCCTCGGTCCAAACCCAAAGGAGATATACAATGTATATCTTCCTATGGAGGTGCAAGAAACAAAGAAGTACGTGCAGTCATTTGAACGCATCTGGGAGGAACGAGGTTGCACGTTAATGACCGACGGATGGACCGGTAATTAAAGTTTCGTTTACTCATTCATATTAGATGTACTAACATTCTTTTTTGGCATAACTTATTTATCATCTTATACTTAACAGGTATTACTAGGAAGACTATGATCAATTTCCTAGTGTACAATAAGCCGCACGGTCTTTTGGAAGTCCGTGGACGCATCGTACGTAAAGAATGCAGTATCTTTACCAATTGATAGATGGAGTGATAGAAGAAATAGGAGAGAGCCGGGTAGTTCAAGTAGTCACGATAATGCGGTCGCATACAAAGCGGTCGTGTCAGATGGTCGCTGGTCAAAAGACCAAAGTTGTATTGGACACCTTTGTTCCGCCCACTCTTTAGACTTGATGTTGGAGGATATATGCAAGGATCCTCAAATAGACAGTGTAGTTAAGCTAGCCCAGCTTTATTTCTTCATTTATTTATAACCACAACTTTGTCCTTGCACTTATGAGAGAACACACCAAGGGCGAGAGTTGTTACGGTCTGGTGCAACCCGGTTCGCCTCCCATTATATTTCCTTAGGAAAGTTTATCGAGTCAAAGGAGAGCCTAACTCAAATGGTCATTTCACCGGTTGGGGTAGTTGGATGGCTAGATGTAACCCATCGGATAAGAGAAAGGCGAGAAAAGTAGAAGAGACAATAGAGAGTGGAGATATTTGGAAAGTTGCGAAGAAGACGGTAAACATCGGCCAACCCATAGTGAAGATACTAAGGATAGTTGACGGAGATAGAAAAGGAGTACATGGGGTACTTATTCGATGCGGTTGAGAGAGCGAAGGAAGAAATGTCCAAGACCGTATCGGACTTCGCCAAGTGGTGGGAGAATATAGATCGTCCCTGGGAGCGTACATTACGTCAACCCATACATGCAGCAGGGTTATTTTCTTAAACATTTACTAATCTTTTTAGTAATCACTTGTTGTGTATAACTTGTTTACTAATACCCGTACCGTGTTTCGTAGGTTACTTTTTCAACCCAAGACATCGCTATAGTGCACATTTCAAGGCGACGAACGAGCTATTAGATGACGTGAAGAGCGTCATCCGACGGTTGCTTGGTGACGACGACCGGGCTATCATCGCTTGCAACAAGATGTATGATTACGTAATGCGGAGTTATCACTGGAACGAGCAGTAGTTGAACGAGCCGTGATGATACTAAGTCCGGGTACGTAGAAATGTTTTTCATCACTTAATTAATTAAAGCTTACTTAGATAATAATGCATGACATTCAATTTATGCACGGTGATTGGTGGATGACCATGGTAAAGTACTGTGGTACGAGGACTTAGGCGGACGTAGCCATCGTGGGTCCTAAGTCAAACCACATCGGCTTCGGCCGCGAGCGAAATTGGTCTACATTCACTTGATTCACACAAAGCAGAAATAGGTTGACATCAAGGAGGCTTGAAGACCTCGTGTATTGTCATTACAACATGAGGTTAAAGTTGAGGAATTTGGATAGAATGTAGCAGTAACCGGATGGAACAAAAGAGTTGGATAGCACAGTGGGCGGGGACGTTCGGTCGACGAGCCGCCAATCAAGAGGAGGATATCGATTCGGGATCAAATATTCTACGAGAAGAACTCCTTAGAAGCTTGGGTAAACGACCGAGAAGGGTCGGGAGAACCGAGTTCAACCCCCAAGACCGACAATGGGCCGAAGGAGTGCTCGACGATGTCCCTTTCACCGAAGAATTCCGCATCCCTCCCTCACTAGCAAAGCGCCGGAGTGACCGGAGAAGGAACCAGCCAAGGTACGCAAGAAGTAGACAAAAAGGTAAACAAGTTATGACCGATCCTTTTGATATTGCGGATGCCGATACGGTCGAAGACGATCGAGAAGATACGCCGGAGAGCCGAACATCCGAGTGCGCACCGTACGTCCGAGGATTCGTCGTCAAAGAGTAGCGCGCCGATGATGGTGCTCGATACGGGGGCACGGACACTTTACAAGTACAAGGGACCTCGATCCTCCCATATCTCCTACCACGTCGCTACGTTTTACCGCGAGGAGCACATACTCATGCGACCCAAGATACCTGCCGATCATGGGTAGAAGGCCGCCACAAGGTAGAGGAGGTCATCGTCGCCATGGAGTTGAGCGAATACCACGATGCCCCCGACTATGTGTATGATTCATCCCAAGGCTCTTGGTTCCCTACATACGATCAAGAAATCTTGTGGAATGAATTATGTGGAGTCATCGGATACTTCGATCCAATCGACCTATAGTTATGGTGACTCGTTTGGATCCGGTCTTAGGATAGTTTCCCGAGGACGACGAATACGATCGCTCGTGTGCATACGTATCGAAGCTTTCTACTCAACCCAAATGACATGGGGAGAGTACATCAACTACCTACAAAGTGTACAACACATCATGTTGGAATAAAATTGATGCATTATTCATTTAAATCATGTCATTTAATTTATCCAATTTTCCTGTATTTTTTCACATTTTTTTACGCATTTTTCTTATTTTTTCGAATTTTTCAAAAAAAAAATCTTTAAAAAATAGGGTCGCGACCCGGGTCGCGACCCAGTCGCGACCGGGTCGGCCTGGGGGTCCCGCGACCCGGTCGCGACCCCAGACCCGGTCCTCCTTGTTCGAGACTTCTCAAATTAGGTAAGCTCGGGAAGGTGTGGTACTGCTTATGTTGTACTAGTCAAGAGACGTGCTGCTACGCACGTGAACCGGTAACATATTAAAATGATAATTTATAAAAATATGTTTTTAAAATTGTATATATCATATATGGTTTATCATTATTAAAATTTATAAATATGATATATATTAGTACCATATGAACACCATGATATAAACATTAGAACATTGAGATATAAACACCATATGATATAAATACATTAAAAAATAGTTTATATATTTTTAAAAAATTTAAAATAATTTTTATCACTTATGTTGTTCTTATTATCTTAAAAAAATATTATTTTCACATTTTTATCAAATCACATATTATTAATTTTTTCATCGTCTCGTCCTCATTTAACATTTTCTTGTCTGTATATTTGCAATAAAAAATAACCTTATATATAAAATTCCATTTACACTTATAGATTTATGTAAAAATAATTATTAAATATATAAATTATCTTATAATATAAAGCAATGAAAATTAATTTTCAACTAAGCTGACATTTTTATTTAGCATAATTTAAATATCTAAAGTCTTAATTTTATCGTTATCTCAGAAAAAACTAAAATGTCCTATCTTTACATATTAAAAAGGAATATAATGTAGCTTAAAATTAAGTCATTTTTAATAATTAAGTATCACGTTTGGATGTTACTTCACAAGTTTTACAAGTATGGTCTAGAAATTTTGAATATTTAGGGGTCTTTGGTAAAACATTAATTAGGGGATAAAACTTACTTATCTACAACATTTAGAGGATAAATCGGTTTTATCCACTAAATAATATGGTACCAAACAGACCTCAAAGGACATCTAATCTTAAATGAATAACAGGTTAGATCTTGGTTTAACCTAGTCAAATGAGCTCTACGTCTCTTTTAATGTAATTAACTCAAAATTCTATTACTTTTATCTTTAGCACTGTCGTCTGTTCATCACTTTTTTAAGTGTTTCTCATTATAATTTATTTTAAAGTAAAAAGAATGATCATAATTTCATATTGAATGGCATGAGAAAAGTATTGTCATATAAACAATAGAGTTATAATTTGATTTGGTTGAATATGAAAGTTGAACTCTCAATTTTACTTTTAATCTCTTGTGTGGCAAAGGGAGAACATTCATGTTATAACTACTTTTCAATCCATCAATAATCAGTAAACATTATAGCGTGTAAAGATATGGTTCTGGTCCATGGAAATGACAAGCATTACTTTTGACAATAATGAGACTTGGATATATAAAGACAAGAAAGGTGACAAAGCTATCTAAAACCCATGTCTCACAATCTCACAATTCTATTTTCAAGCGTATACATATTATATAATCATCCTTAATACTTACAGGTGAGCAAGATTCGATTTGATCTGGTGTAGACTAAATTTTTTTTTTACATATATCTTAGTTTTTAAGTTATGAATAACCAGATTAAATATACTCTTTGGTGGGTGATTCTGAGGTGCCGGTTAAGAAGGAGATGTCAGTGGAAGCCAAGGCTGCCATGGTGCAAGCTTTTTATTTTTTTTAAGCATCCACCTGATGTTCTTATGAATTTTGAACATTCTAAAGTGTATAACTGTCTTCCAAATTCTTTTCCACACCACCTGATGTATCTCACTCCGGTATCATCGTAGCAATTTTCGGTTCTTTGCAAATTTGTTGTTTTTAAGAATTTGGCGACATTCTGATTTTTTTTGACAGTTTTCATAAGTTAGCAATTTTCAAATCTCTAAAGCTTCTCCAATTTTCTGATTATTTTTTGTATTCAAAGATTCTGATTTCCGAAGTTTTCTAGTTTTTATTAACTTCAAATCATTTGGTTCTTGCATTTTCATGCAATTTTCAGATCATTCGAATGTTTTGATTGGGTAGAAGTTTAATTTTTTTATCATTTGTATACTTTTTTTTCATTCTGAATTTTATACATTTTTTATATTAGAAAGATCGGGTTGGGCCGGGCCGGGTCGGGCCAAATTTAAATTTTATGTGGGCCGGACTGGGCCGGGTCAGAAATATAATACGGGCCGGGCCGGGCCGGCCCGTTCTATTTTGAACTGGGCCTGTATTGGGCCGACTTCGGGCCCGACCCGGCCCAGCCCATTGACACCCCTATCTCACACTCTCACTCCTTGTGCACCCCTGCAACCAGGGCGAAGGAGCTACATATATGCCTGACACACGGATCACCTCGGCTCTGCAAAGAGTGGCATCTCCTCACTGACGAGGCCGCAAGAGAAACACATAACTCCAAACCAAAACGCTTTGCGATGCTGGCCGAATACGGAAAACATAAAATGGTGAAACGGTCTACCTAAAACACGGCGAAGATTAAAGGGTATTGAACCGTATGAAATAATGGGGAATTACTCTCGGGCCGTTGTTAGTCATTGGAGTGTAACCGGAGGCGGCTGTTGCGGACGAACGTACCACTGACGTAAAAAGTTGGGCAAGTGGGGACATTACGTTAGTTTGCCACTGCGCGGAACATTGAAGGAGGGAGCCACGGTGCAAGTAGCAGGATGCTGAACAAGGAAGGTCGCCGAAGGGTTTAAAGTAAACGAGGCTATATATGTGTGTTTTCAAAATGAGGCTGTATATGTTAATAGATGTTTTGCAGAGATCATATATAAATCAATTTATAGAAGGTATAGAATGCTATAGTATTTTCAAAACTTAAAAAGATACGAAAGAACATAATAACATGTAATGCATGTGTCTCCAATAGAACCTATATTGAAGTATAAAAACGACTAAAAATGTAGAAATGGTGTGATTTAATCACGTATTCAACAAAATTTGATTGCCGAAAAAATATTAAATGGAAGGGAAAATAGCATTCATTCGTATATTTATATTCAAAAATAGAGATGTACAAAATTACTCGAGTTAGGAAAAAAAACTAAAATCCATGAGTTGTATCATAAAAGTATAGGAGAGGGTTGTAAATTATCGCTTATGGAATAATACAAATTTACAACTATTTTACCTAACTAATTTAGTTTTATTTTAATTAGTTTACAATGAAAGCTAATTTTGCATTAAAAACTTGATAGGAAATTTTTGATACTCAGAAATATTGACATGTGATGTTTATCGACATAAAAAAACTATGATAAAATTTCAAAAGATGTTTCCGAAAGGGATATGTGATAAGTACATATCTTTTGTATCCATTGTTAATTAATTAAAATTTTAGCCAAATAGTTTAGAGTTTAAAGATTTCAATTCGAATAAAACTAAAATAGAACATACGTATTGTAAGTTTAATGAATACCAAAGGGGGAAGAACGAACAGAGTTAATTTGGATACAACAATATGATCTCAAAGTACACAGTTTAAATATCTTAGATCAATCATCTAACAAAGATGGAGAATGTGTCAAGAATTTTAATCGTATAATTAAGAAATATCTATCTAGAAAAAGAAGAAAAGAAAAAGATGTGATAGGCCTTGAGTTGATTTGAATGAGAGTACCTTAATATAATTTTGAAGGGTTTGAACAGGTAACTCTTTGTTTCTTAGTTGAGTGCAGGTCACATGGGTAGCTAAATTAAAAATTGCGACGATATTCATGTTATTTGTGGTATGTACAGGGGTTTATACGTGAATATCCCAAAAATTTCCTAGTCCGGCCGACAGCAGCTACGTACCTTCACCGTGTGTTCGTCGGTCCAAGATGGAGAGCTGCGGCTGAGGACGTAGACGTCTCCCTCAATCATCCTTCGCAGAAATAAATTCGCCAGCTCTCTCTTGCCCATCCGCGCACGGTCTTACGCATGACCGGAGGAACCCAGAACTGGGTCTATTCCGTGCTGTTCTTGGGTCTTGCCATTCTCCTCTTCCACCACCGCAGCCCGGTTTCGCTCCTCAGGGAAGAAATGGCAGAGGGGCTACCGAGCAGCATCTATGATCTCACCGTCAAGGTATCTATCTCTTCCCTTAGCCGGATCATTGCTTCTTTGTACAGGAAGCTCGGGGCGACCCGGATGGTTCTGTTTCTGCTTGCTATCTCTCCATATTTTATGCTCTAGGCTTCTGAATTTGTTTGCTTCCGTGGGTCGTTTCAAAAAAATCGTTTCTTGTTCGTCGAATTTTACAGCTGTAAGGCAGTTTATTTTCTCCACCGGTAACGATTGGGCATCAATTAGTTTATTCCCTGGTTGTGCTTTTAATGTTACCCAGTTGCGAGGATTCTCGTCTGACTTATCGGAAGTTGTGTCTCTGATTTTAAGGGTTAGGTGATCTCTGACGTTTTCCGCTATGGAAGGTCTGTTCGTGCCTGTTTCCTTCTCTGCTCATGGAGTGGGAGCGTTTTATTGTGCAGGATATTGGTGGAAATGATGTGAGCCTCAGCAGCTACAGTGGAAAGGTTCTTCTTATAGTTAATGTTGCATCGAAATGGTAGTTGTCTACTCCTAAAATATGTTTACCCGAGTCTAATTTTCTTACGTCTGTTTCTACCCTTTGGGTTCATTGGTCATCAAAATATCTTCCTCTAAACATGCCTTATGCTCGTTCTGTTTTTGAAACTTTTGGTCTATATGCTGTGCACCGAGGCAACTTGGAGACAACTCAACATATTAACGGTGTATAGAGCTGGCAGGTGGAGTTCGCTGACTGGGATCGCAATAAGTAAAGAATTGGATTTGTTCCTTCATACATGATTTGTAGGATCATCCGGATCCGGATTGGGATCAGCATAGGGAGAGTCAATCTCCAAGGGGGAGAGCTTGATCCCACAAGAAACTTCCGCTGTGATCGGACTCTAAGGAGTACCTGATTGGCCATTTTTGGTACAATCCAAACCGGATCAGGGGGTCAGATCGGACTGGAATTGATGCCCATCCTGCTCATCATTTTTATGTTTTTTTCCCTGTTTATGAAAGAGCCAAGCTGAGCCTATCATGGATCAACTTGGGATCTCTGACTCAAAAATCCTTGTCCAGACCTGATCTCTCTAAACAACATGAGGTCAGCTCAGTATGATGTTAGTGTTTAGGTTTGATTCCGTAAGATAGTCTCTAGACTGACATCCAGGTAAATCAGATTAAAACATTATGTCCTTCCATTTGTCATTTTTGAATATGGATTTGCTAGATTGGGATTATTTCTATGGCATTCAATATTTCTCTTAATTTTGTGTAGAGATATTCCCTCACCCCTCCTTTTCATATTTACTGAACTGTAAAGGGTACGGCCTTATTTACAAGGAGCAATTTTCTTTAACTACTTCAGTCTTTGGAAGAGCAGAGTGAAAGGGAAACCCTGTGCTTTCAGATGCACCAGCATTTTTGTCTTTTTGTTTTCTCTTTTCTTACTATCAGGCAAAACCTTCAGTACTAAGTATAGTAGATATAAAAGTGACCCGGTGAACAGAGTAGAAGTTTGCGCTTCATGGAGGAGTCTGTGAATTCATGAGGAATTGGGGGGAGGGGAAGGTTTTTGAACGGGAACCATGGAGATGAGTGGGCATCGGAGTACGGAAAGTATAGACATGATATGGGTTATGCCTGAGGAAGTTTCCCATAGAGAACAGAAGGTGATAAGTAGCCTTTTGTAGAAGCCAATTTGTGAAAATAAGATGTGTTAGAGAGAAATAGCAGAAAGAGGTCAATGTATTAGAAATTTGATTGACAATGCATGATCAATATTTCTTAGACATTCCTCCTTCTCCTCTCGAGTTCATGACCATGTTTTGAATCTATTTATCTGAAAATGATGTCTGCTTTGTGTTGGAATGTTATAGATGGTTTAATAGTGGATAAATTGTGTTTAGCTTATTTTTCTATGTTAATTAGTTTCATTAAGTTTAAACTTTAAGGTACAAAACACAAAGCAACATGGATATGTTAACTCAGAATTGCACTATCACATTCCGAATTATAGTAGCTTATTCTGTTGACACATTACAAACTTTCCATTTTCATTTAGTCTAAGCATTTGTACATGTCTCCATGAACGTAGCCCTCAAAGATAATTACATTTTGTTCGAACTTTAATGAACAAGTAAATTTTTTGCTGTTATTTCCATCTTAAACATGTGTGCTGTGCACAGAATACTACTTTACTAACGTTTTCTTATTTGTGGTAGTGGGTTAACTCATTCCAACTATAAGGAATTGAACATTTTGTATGAGAAATACAAAAACCAAGGTACCCAATGTGCATGTGACTTATCATAAGCTGCTTCCATTATCTGTCTTTAGTTCATAGTAATGACTTGCTTGTATTATTGATAGGATTTGAAATATTGGCCTTCCCTTGCAACCAGTTCGCTGGTCAAGAACCAGGAAGCAATGAGGAAATTCAGGAGGTTGCCTGCACAATGTTCAAAGCTGAGTTTCCTATTTTTGACAAGGTAAACAAAGATACATGATCATAAAAGCTTATCACAGGACTAGCACATGGGCTTTTAGACTATTTTGGTGCACTTCCCCCTCTCATTTGACAGGGTGAGAAGCATAACTGTTCATACAAATCATTAAAATTGTCGTAAGTTTGCTACTTTCTGAGAAATCCTCAACAGAGCTGCTCATAAGTCCGTCTAGGAAATTCACATACGAAATGGTATTTTGAAATCAACTGGTGATTTGGCTGCACTTATTTCTGTTAATCTTAGATGATATCTAATTATTCTGTTTTTCAAGGACTCCATTGTACCTTGAACATCACAACTTAACCAAATCATTCTGATTAAAATCCATCTTTCTACCTGCTGGCTTCCATCAAGATAATAATTCTTTGTCACCGTAAATCAAATGGTGAGATCCCTGCTCCTTGGGTTAAAACCTTCCTCTTTTGATGGCTTCATATTCTGTTCTACATAGATCGCTTGATTGACTTTTTTATCTGTTTTCAGCTTCCCCTGAGCTACAGAATCCTTTTGAATTTTCTGTGGTTTTTGTTGCATGAAAAGTTACTTCAGACAGAAGTCACTCCTTGGTGGTTCTGGATACCGTATGAAGCACTTTTCTTGATCTGTTTCTACAACAGTTACCACATTAAGTGAAAAAGGATAATTCTTTTACATTCATAAGAAGAAATAAATATTTTTGCTCTGGATCTCCTTTCCATATGACACCCATATTGAGAATCAACTTTCTTAGCTTTAATTTCTAACGTCCTTTTGAGTCATATGGATAAAGGACTAGAGGAAGCACTTTTGAGAAGTATCACCTTTGTCATTGGAATCTCTCTGTTAAAAGACGTGCATTGGACCGTGGTAAATAAAAAGGTTATTTTACGTCTATATACAGGTCACTGCATCATTGATTTCTTATATTCACATATCATGGGTTGACACAATTACGTGATAAATTCCATCCTTTTTGGCTGAGCCATTTGCGGACAAATACTATTAACTGACAGCTTCTTGTCTTGCAGCTCTCCTTGCTCTTCTGATAGCTTAGCAGTCCGTTCAATTTCTCTGAAAATGGTTGAATTATCTTAAAAAATTTGGACCCATTATTGTGTTCTTGGTAGAACCATGCAGCATTCGTCATAGAGATCTGAAATGTCATGCTTATTTTTAGGTTGAAGTGAACGGGAAGACTGCAGCCCCCCTCTACAAGTTCTTGAAATCACAGAAGGGTGGGATTTTCGGCGATGGCATCAAATGGAACTTCACCAAGTTCCTCGTGGACAAAAATGGGAAGGTTGTTGAGAGATATGCGCCCACTACTTCTCCCCTGAAAATTGAGGTTCTCTCTCTCTCTCTCTCTCCCGCTTGCTCATGTGTCTCGTGCATACACAGATCTGTATAAATATACACAGACAGACAAACATGGGTAGAGGATCAAATGAGCCCCATCCCTTAAACTTTTTTGTCCACTCACATCTAGTGGAAGATATCACAGTATTATACAAATATGTGCGCCCGCTCTTATGATTCCAACTTTTCATGTTTAGTCCTCCAAATTACAGACTGAAAAGAAAGAAAGAAACTATTTCCGTATAATCGTGATAATTCATCTGCACACCTCATACTCTGATGAGTGGGCATATGCTCCGATGAAACCATTAATTTGGTCTAGAGTAGTAGCTTTAAGGTGGGAAGCCATTTACGTTAGGTGAACTACTTTGATCTAACCCCATATATAACCACACGTGCCGTGGGTATTAGGTTGGGCAAAGATCTGATCAGTATTTTTCTTAATTTTGCAGAAGGACATCAAGAATCTTCTGGAGGCATCTTAACTGCCAGCTGCTGTCAACGTGGACTTGTCTGCTATGATGTTGAGACAGATTTGAATAAAATGGATTGTTTCCGTGTTGATTTGGTCTTTCTACGTTGTCCATACAGATGAACAAGGAGAACCTTTCATAAACTTCTGGTGAACAGCTGGATATGCTTCTGTAATAGGTTAGAAATATCTTTAAGGAGCTGTTCCGTCGAGTCTGATGAAGCTCAATATCTTACGGCCAGACATCCTATGTTCAGATTATCTGTTTTTGTGTCTTATTATATATGTACATATATATATGTTTTCTTTCATGGGTAGGTAAATTATTATTGTTGCTATATATATTTGATTTCTTTCTTGGGTAGGTAAATCCAAACGTCACATCCTACGGCTATATGGGAATGGTGTTAATCAGTTGGCTGAATCATTGTTGTCAAGCCGACAAGGCGTCTAAGATGTCGAAGGGTATCGATTTCGTTTAGACGACTAGATGGCCATTTAGACGTCATCTAGATAGTCAAGGTAGTATTTAAAGGAGGTTGGGTCAAAAATGTCGTTATACATAAAAATAAGTATAAATATTAATATAATTTTATGTTATAATTGAATACGAGTGTTTAATCTATGTATATAAGTAAATATGATGTGTGTGAAAGAGAAGAGAGTTAAATAGATTTTTATAAAATTTAAGTATGTAACATATTTATGATTATAAATTTTATATATGTGCGATAGTATAAGTGATAGTAAAATATTGTTATAATATTATTAATGGGAAAAGTGGAGAGTAATCATAAATTGACTTACGCGGTCAAGTTGGGTAGCATTCTTTGTGGAAGGTTGTTAGGGGGCAAAGTCTCTCGAAAGAAAAAAAGTATGTAATAATATAAATGATCTTATATATGTAATTATGAAAGTGTGAGTATTTATTTTTAGATAAAGAGTTAATATTGGTAAATTTAGTGAGACACTCAGAGAGAGAAGAAAGAGTCGAACAAGAACTTAATTAAGTAAATAATATATTTTTATAATCGTAAATCTTAAATATGTATAATAGTATAAGTGATAGTGAAATATATTAATATGTTCAAACTATCATTAAATAAGTGTCCTTTGTGAGGGGTATTAAGGGGGCAAAATCTCTCAAAATTATTTTTTAATCATATAAAAATACTCATGGCGCTTTGCCTTGCACCTAAACTAGTGCCTTGGATGCCTTGGGTGCCTAAGCGGGCGCCTTGGACGTCTTTTTGGCCCCAGACAAGATGCCCTAGCAAGGTGTTGTTGGAAAAGCACCTTGCCACTAAGGCGAGTGCCTTGACAACTATGGGTTGAAGTGCAAGTGTCGCCATGGTATGCCGGGTCGCGACTCGGGTCGCGACCCGGCCCCGACCCGGTCGGGTTTAGGCCCGACCGGCTCGGTCGCGACCCGGTCGGGGCGACTCCCCCGGCCGGGTCGCGGAGTCGTGGCCGGGTCGCGCGGGTCGCGTGACCCGGCCGACCGGGTCGCGCGACCCGGTACGGCAGCGGTCGTGTGACCGTTGCCGGGCCGTTGGCAACGGTCGTATGACCGGGTTGCCAACGGTGCTTGGGGGCGCGGCCCCCCGTTCAGCCCCTTGGGGGCTATTTAAAGCCCCGAGGGGCTCTCCTTACTCCACCCCCCACTCTCACTCTCTGAAGCTCTCGTTTGTGCTCTCATTGCTCTCATTGCTCAAATTTTGTCTCATTTACTTAATTATTTCATCGAAGCGTTGGATTAGTTCATTTAGTATAATTATTTAATATTAGTTCCATTGATTAGTGGGTTAAGTAGTTTATTCTTTTTAATACTTATTTGCTTACTTGCATAGTTAGTTAGCTAGAAGATTAGTTAGATATTAGTTAATTACTTACTTAATTATATAATTAGTTAGTCATTTATTTTACATAATTAAAAGTTTACTTAGATTAGTAGTGACTAATTAACGTCATTAGTTTTTTAAATAGTTAATTACTTACCTAAGTAATTATTTAGTTAAATAATGTCTTCTCGAACGAGCAACCCAAACTAGGCGCGACCCGGAGTGATCCGGCTTGGTTGCATTGCAATTTGATCTCCCGTGGCGGAGAGAAAAGTGCAATGTAAATATTGCGACAAAGTAATATTCGGCGGTATTTATCGTTTAAAATTTCATCTTGCGAGGCATGAAGGGAAATGTTCTTCCTTGCACGCGGACTCGCCGGAGGTCGAGCTCAATTTCGTAGGCACCTACAAGCGATGGAGCAAACGAAGGGAACTAGCGAAAAGACATAAAGAGACCGTCGAGAAGAATTGCAACAGAGGAGACGATCCGTACACATTTACGGAACCGGACAAGAGAGGCCGGATATTTTTGGAGACGAAGAGTACGAAGGTATGGGATGTGTTACTCGTAAACGTTGTTCGTTATGCTATTTTAAAGGATAATTAAGTAGCCTTGATACTTAAATGTTTTTAAAAGATGAACTCTCGCGAGGGATGGAAGCGAAGTCGAAGATCATTCGCCGAGGGAAGACTTCTATAGACATACCGGCCGAATGATGGGTCAAGAGTGCAGTGCGGGAGTGGTCGAGGTAGCGGAAGAGGATCCAACAACCAACCGCAAGATCGGGTTCATGATCTCACCCAGACGACGACCCGGCGGTGGGTCCCGTGGATCCCGTAATCACGGACCACGACAACGTCAAACAACAATCACGACGGCGATGAAGAACCTCGAAATTATGTAAGGATAGGATTGGCCGGGCAACGTCAAGGTGGTTCTTTCACCACGGCATTCCGACGAATGCCGCGAAGGGACCATACTACGAGAACATGATCGACACGATCGCGAGACGTCGGGAGGGGAGTGCACGGTCCCGAACCCCGAAAGGAGATATACAATGTATATCTTCCTATGGAGGTGCGAAAAACAAAGAAGTACGTGCGGTCATTTGAACGCATACGGGAGGAACGAGGTTGCACGTTAATGACCGACGGATGGACCGGTAATTAAAGTTTCGTTTACTCATTCATATTAGATGTATTAACATTCTTTTTTGGTATAACTTATTTATCATCTTATACTTAACGAGGTATTACTAGGAAGACTATGATCGATTTCCTAGTGTACGGTCAGCGGCACGGTCTTTTGGAAGTCGGTCGACGCATCGGGACGAGTAAAGAATGCAGTATCTTTACCAATTGATAGATGGAGGTGATAGAAGAAATAGGAGAGAGCCGGGTAGTTCGAAGTAGTCACGGACAATGCGGCCGCATACAAAGCGGCCGGTCGGATGCTTATGGTCGAAAAGACCAAAGTTGTATTGGACACCTGTTCGCCCACTCTTTAGACTTGATGTTGGAGGATATATGCAAGGATCCTCAAATAGACGGGAGTAGTTAAGCTAGCCAGTTTATTTCTTCATTTATTTATAACCGCAACTTTGTCCTTGCACTTATGAGAGAACACACCAAGGGGCGAGAGTTGCTACGGCCCGGTGCAACCAGTTCGCCTCCTTATATTTCCTTAGAAAGTTTATTGAGTCGAAGAGAGCTGCAACTCGAATGGTCATTTCCTTGGGTTGGGGTAGTTGGATGGCTAGATGTAGCCCACCGGATAAGAGAAAGGGGAGAAAAGTAGAAGAGACAATAGAGAGTGGAGATTTTTGGAAAGTTGTGAAAAAGACGTTAGACATCGTCCAACCCATAGTGAAGGTACTAAGGATAGTTGACGGAGATAGAAAAGCAGATATGGGGTATTTATTCGATGCGGTTGAGAGAGCGAAGGAAGAAATGTCCAAGACCGTGTCGGACTTCGCCAAGTGGTGGGAGATTATAGATCGTCGGCGGGAGCGTACATTACATCACCCCATTCGTGCTACAGGTATATTTTCTTAAACATTTACTAATCTTTTTAGTAATCACTTGTTGTGTGTAACTTGTTTACTAATACTATTTGTTTCGTAGGTTACTTTTTCAACCCAAGATACTGCTATAGTGCACATTTCAAGGCGACGAACGATCTATTAGATGACGTGAAGAGCGTCATCCGACGGTTGCTTGGTGACGACGACCGGGCTATCATCGCTTGCAACAAGATGTATGATTACAGAATGCGGAGTTATCACTTTGGAACGGCGAGTTGAGCAGTACGTGATGATACTAAGTCCGGGTACGTAGAAATGTTTTTCATCACTTAATTAATTAAAGCTTACTTAGATAATAATGCACGACATTCAATTTATGCGGTGATTGGTGGATGGACCATGGTAAAGTACCCGGGTACGAGGACTTGGCGGACGTAGCCATCGGGGTCCTAAGTCAAACCACATCGGCTTCGAGTGCGAGCGAAATTGGTCTACATTCGGCTTGATTCACACAAAGCAGAGAAATAGGTTGACATCAAGGAGGCTTGAAGACCTCGTGTATTGTCACTACAACATGAGGTTAAAGTTGAGGAATTTGGATAGAATGAAGCGAACCGAGATGGAGCAAAAGAGTTGGATAGCACGGGCGGCGGGACGTTCGGTGGACGAGCCGCCAATTGAAGAAGGAGGATATCGATTTGGATCGAAATATTCTACGAGAAGAACTCCTTAGAAGCTTGGGTAAACGACCGAGAAGGGTTGGGAGAACCGGAGTTCAACCCAAAGACGGAGCAATGGGCCGAAGGAGTGCTCGACGATGTCCCTTTAGCCGAAGAATTCCCGAGATCCCTCCCTCACTAGCAAAGCGCCGGAAGGATGGGAGAAGGAACTAGCCAAGGTACGCAAAGTAGGCAAAAAGGTAAACAAGTTATAGTGATCCTTTTGATATTGCGGATGCGATACGGTCGAAGACGATCGAGAAGATACGCCGGAGCCGAACATCCGAGTGCGGTACCGGACGTCCGAGGATTCGTCGTCAAAGAGTAGCGGCGATGATGGTGCTCGATACGGGGGCACGGACACTTTACAAGTACGAGGGACCTCGAGATCCTCCCATATCTCCTACCGCGTCGCTACGTTATACGGCGAGGAGCAATATACTCATGCGACCCAAGATACCGATCATGGTAGAAGGCCGCCACAAGGTAGAGGAGGTCATCGTCGCCATGGAGTTGGAAGCGAGAATACCACGATGCCCCCGACTATGTGTATGATTCATCCCGAGGCTCTTGGTTCCCTACGTACGATCGAAGTCTTGTGGAATGAATTATGTGGAGTCATCGGATACTTCGGTCCAATCGACCTATAGTTATGGTGACTCGTTTGGATCTGGTCTTAGGATAGTTTCTAGAGGGACGGACGAATATGATCGTCGTATGTACGTATGTATCGAAGCTTTGTACTCAACGAAATGACGTGGGAGAGTACATCAACTACCTACAAAGTGTTCATCACTTCATGTTGGAATAAAATTGATGCATTATTCATTTAAATCATGTCATTTAATTTATCCAATTTTTCTGTATTTTTTCACATTTTTTTTTCGCATTTTTCTTATTTTTTTGAATTTTTCAAAAAAAAAATATTTAAAAAATAGGGTCGCGACCCGGGTCGCGACCCGGTCGCGACCGGGTCGGCCTGGGGGTCCCGCGACCCGGTCGCGACCCCAGACCCAACCTTCCTTGAGTGTCGCGCTTTCGTGATGAAAATTTATCCGAAAATAGAGATTTCTGAATAATAAATATATGTTAGAGCTTCTAGTTTTCTCATAATTTTTTTGTAAGTGATTTTTACGTATCACCCATAATTATTTGTATTTTTAAATTTTCTCATAAAACATATAAATCTTATAAGGTTCGTACCTTTTTTTTGAACAGGTAAGAGAAACAACAATAACTAAATAGACATTTCTTTACAAAGTTTAAAAGTGAGATCTCGAGGCAAAGGGAAAGGAAATACAACTTGGGTGTTACTATTTAACGCCCATCTTACGAGTGAGCCATGAAATTACAATACCTATTTAACATAGGACAAAGTCAAGTGAACATACTTAGACAACAAAGAGGAACATTGAAGTAAAATGTGTTGGACCCTCCATAACATAGGGCCTTTACTAGAAATAGTCTCAACGACCCCCTTCGCGTCACTTTCCACAGTAACTGCCGTCTAGATAATGATAGTTAGAGCTTCCAAAATTTAAGGACGATTAAAGGAGTAAAGTTTTGATTTCCAAAAGATAAGTACTCCCCTTTCATCTCTGATCACAAAAAGCTATAGCACCTACATCAACTGATGTAACACAATCAGCATTAACTTTAAACTAATTTAGAGGGGGAGGGGACTAACCAGGGGCAGGGAGCTAAGGAAACACTAGGGTGTTTTTCAGACAAAATCCAATTGTACTCATAGCCAAAGAAAAGATAGTATTAGACTTGTCTACCTTCCGATGAAATTGAGTTTTGCATCTTGATAACTATAATTGCCAAAGTATAGAGCATGCAATGACACCGTGACGAGATAAAACATTATCTTTGGAAGATAAGCAAGATAATCAACTAGAAATTAAATCCGGTAAAGGTAACATACCCCATTTACCGTTGCTTCCAAATGGAAACATCAATCAAACCGCACAGCTACGGGAACAATTGATGAAGAGATGTTCTTGAGATTCCAAATCTAGTTGGCAAACAGAACATAGAAGACTGATATGAGAGCAGCGCTTATGGATTTCAAGGTTTGTAGGAAGATTACCCGATAATATTTTCCATAAGCAATAGATCATCTTAGAAGACAGAAATTTAGCCACAGAGAGATATCATAATTTCCTCTAAATGTCATGATTTGATGAGACAGGTGGAAGATGAAACTCTATCAAGAACCTATATGCAGACTTAAGGGAGAATTCCCCATTTGAAGTAAAAGGTCAAACCAAAGTATCATGTTCTAAATGAGACTGAATAGGGGTAGCCATGATCATGTTAACAGACTCGATCAAGAACCACTCAAGTAAAGTCGGCACATGTCACCTCCCTTCATAAATAAGATCCTTAACGAGGTCATGAAATAAAACATCAAAAGTTTTGACCATAAGTGGTCCTTTATCATCTAACATCCAATTATGAGACCAAATGAGGATATCTTTATCATCTTTAACTAGCCATATACCTATTTTAAATAAATAAGAACAAACCGAAAGTAAGAACTTTCATACTTTGGAATTTGAACTCTTATGCCCTGTTTGGTAACACTATTAGACACCTCTATCACTATTAATTTTAAAATTAATATTGTTGGCAATCACTTTGAGGTGTTTGGCTAATAGTATCGATTTTAAAATTTGTATTGTAAACAACATATGTTATTTAATACAAGTGTCAACTTGTATCAATTTTGATATTGATACTCCATCTTCTAGAAATATCAATATCAATATTAATATAGTATCATTTTTGATACTCTAACCAAACAAGCCATTAGGTACCACCTGTCAAATACTTGAAAATCGTGTACTTTTTGATAAACGAATACCCTACTTTAAAAACAATGTGGTTATTCGAGTATTTTTTAAATCTTCCTGACAAAATGTCCTCACTTTTAAATAGATGAAAAGAGTATAGGACAGAAAAAGAGAGATAATGCTATAGAAGAATATATTCCTCATAAAAACTTTAAAACTGTATAACTAATGCTATTTTAGAGATTTTAGGTGCCATGGATTTATTTCTCAGCAACAAACGGGCTGTTTGTTTGGTATAGGATTAAGTTGGGGATAAGAACTTGGTTTATCCCCATACTAAGATTTCTTACTTTTATGACATATTCACAAATATGAGTATTTACAAGGACTGAAATTTGGACTTAATTTTTCCATGGGTTGCGGTATGGAAATGGTTATTTGATAAACACATATCGTATGGTTTCTTCGGTTAGAGTATCAAAAATAATTTTATATTAATATTGATATTGATATTTTTAAAAGGTAGAGTATCAATATCAAAATTGATATAAGTTGACATTTGTATTATATTACATATTTTATTTACATTACAAAATTTAAAATTAATATTATTAGTCAAACATGTCTACGTGACATCAATATTAATTTTAAAATTGATAGTGATAGAAACGTCTGATAACGTTAACAAGCAAGGTCTTAACAAATATCACATTTAGTTTCGATTGAGTTTTTATTTAGATTATATAGTTAATACGTTTACATACAATCAAAGAGCATCTGGCTTGACAAATAATTAAAAACGTGCCTTTTGTACAAAAGAAGAAGCTAATGTCCTGTTTGATAACACTATTAGACACCTCTATCACTGATAATTTTAAAATTGATATTGTTGGCAATCATATTGAGGTGTTTGGCTAATAGTATCAATTTTAAAATTTATATTGTAAACAACAAATGTTATGTAATACAAGTGTCAACTTGTATCAATTTTGATATTGATACTCCATCTTCTAGAAATATCAATGTCAATACTAATATAGTATTATTTTTGATACTCTAACCAAACATGCCATAAATTAGCTAACCGAGTCATGCTTGAATGTGCTCATGCCTGACTCCATAAAACTTACAGACTGCTTAATCAAATATTCAATTAAATATTTATTAAAATTTTAAATTATGAATATGTATAGTTACATAATGCCAATTAAATATGTTAAAGAAGTTAAAATATAATTTAATTTGAATTTAAACTTAGATAAAAGAGCTCACAATTGAGTTTCATAAATAAGCGATTTTAGATCGAGCTATATAAGAATTTAATTTAGCTTGACGGTCAAACCAACTCCTAGGGGCTCCTCAAGCAAAGATACAAATTGAGCATAAACAATATACTGCTCGGCTATACTACGTCAAGGCAATGAAAACATTTTTACTTAAGCATTTTATTCCATAATAACTCCATTCATTCAGATGCACATTCTAATATAATTTGAATGTATGATAACATTTTCCAAAATCTGAACAATCTTTAATAGCATTGCAAATAATGAACTTAAAATTAGATTAACAATTATCAATATTTTTGCATTCTTTGTACCCACCCCTAAAAGCAACCATATCGAAGTGATATTGCAGCCTACCTTCCACTTGTCTTCGCACCCCTTAGGAGTGTAAATGAGTCAGAGTTGGTAGTAAAATCATCGGGATCCAATTCCAATTTTAATAAAAGTTAAGATATTTTAATTTTGATTTTGATAATTTTAAAATCACTGTGTTTCAATTTTGATTCGATGATAAATATTATTTTTATTTAAAAATAAATAAATAAATAAAATATAGTTACTAAAGTTTGATATAATATTTTTAAACTTTATTTTTATCATTTTATAATATTATATATATTATATTTTATATATTTAATTTTTATCAAATTTTTGTTTATATTATATATATAAATTTTAATTATTTTTACTTATATATTTAATTTTTATCAAAATTGAATAAACGAAAATGAAATATCTGATTTTGATTCTGATAATTTATAAGATACAAAAATTGTTCCTAAGCCCATTAATTTTTATCAGAATGAAATCAAAATTTCAAAATATCAAATTTGGTTTACATCCCTGACACCCATCATGCGCCGCCAGCAGCATCTCAACCGTGGGTCTTCCGGGTTGAGAAAATTTAGACTCCTTGAATTAACACAGCTTGGATTACAGATACTATTGTCGCCATATTGGCTTAAAATAAAATAGCAGGTCATTGCGTACTTCCGGGCAAGTTTGTGAAAGATCAGAGAGCATAAAATAAAATAACAACAGGTACCCCGGTGACCACTTGTTGTTCCAGTTGTCCCGAAACATTGCCCTAAACTCTTGTACTACCACGTATATCACCACCTAGGTGATCGTTTCGGGTTCGAACCTAGAACATCCTTCTCCTCGGGGGGACGACTTCTCCGAGCAAGATACGTTCGTCACCGCTCGCCCAGGCAACACCATTGGCCTATCTCACTGGGGATTGAACGTGTAACCCCTATTTACATAGAAGGTTGGGAAGATTTCGCCCTCTATAGGGCTTCGACCAATAAACTCTTCAAATATCACAATTGGAAACTAAGCATATCAAACAAAATGCGACGCTTGATTAGAATATTAAAAATGATGTCATGTCGATATTTCAACATGATAGAATGCCATGAACATAAAGACGCTTGCATGACATGGTATATTTTGTACCATTTTGACATTATTGGCCAAACACCTATCACCAATTTATATCAATAAATTTCAAAATTAATAGTATCAAGGGTGTCTAATGATGTTAACAAAAAGGGATTATGTAATCATGGAAAGCTGAAAATACCTTTTGTGATCTAACGAATTACTACAATGATCCGTCCAAAATTCAAGCCAACATTAAAGTTATTTAATACCATATTGAACCTACTTGTCCTGGTTATCACTTCCAATCTTTTTTAGGGGTCGCAATGGTTGCAGCACTTTGGCACCAAAAGGGATAACCCAACAGTGTTAAATATTGTACATTAGACCCTGTTTGATGATCACTTCTCAAATTAATAGCATCGGTTTTGAAATATCTAGTACAAACAAAACATGCCATGCAAATATCAACGTGTATCAATTCTGATATTGATACTCTAATACCAAAATCAATATAATATTATTTTTATACCCTTGACTAAACAGACCCTAGGGTGTTTATCCCATGTCAGTCATACTTCAGAAGTTTCATGTCTCCAAGAAAAAATGGACCCTCTCAAAGATACCCTTCCTGTATGGGGGGTAGCGAGCAAACACCTGCCTTCGGGACAGGAAACGGGGACACTACGTAGAAAAGAGATTTAAACAATACCGAAATTCGTTAAAATGCTTACATGAAAAATAAAAGTGCTAGCAATTTAAGAGAAATAAAAGCGCATCCTGCTTTGTTACAAGAAATGGCACGCCACCCATGACAACCCACAATTCCAACCCTGTGGACTCGTTCAAGTAGAGAGTACTTGTCAGCGTCTGAACGTCTCATTCACCCCTCACACGATTGAACTCCCCAGTCCCCACCCATATACCATATGCCGCAGGGTTGTTCCTCAGAGTGCTCAGAATAGCACATTAGACCGGGCTGGAGGATACCACTTTCCTATACATGAATTGTTCATAGAAGTAAGAGCGACAGGAAGTAGCCAGGCTGCACATACTGGTCAATTGTGCCGAGGGAGCGACGGAAGGAGGCATTTAGGACAAGACATTCAACGAAGGCATCGAGAACAACTTGAGCCTCAGGCAAATTTCATCAAAAACCTCGACGGAATCATGAATTTGACGAAATAACATAGTGGTTGAAAAAACAGGCACAAGAGCGGCTACATTCAGAATAAGCACAAGCAAACACCGACATGCAACTGCAACCTCACATTACGCTGTGGATGTACCACCCACGATATCTGTGGAGCCAACAACCGAACATGACAACCTCAATATGTAAACAAAGTAAGGAAAGGTGAATGCCCGAGCTAGATAGGTAATAGCCTGTTTGGTAACTGTATTTATGACCTGAATCAATATTAATTTTAAAAGTGATATTGATATTGGATACAAATATGTGTTTGGGTAAGTGTATCGATTTTAAAATTAATAGTAGTAAGGTGTATCAATTTTAATATACCTTCCCACCTGTATTGAAAATGATATTACTCTCGATCGTGTCTCTCCGCCCGTAGTGAAACTCCCCCGAGCCCGCACCTCCCTGCACCTCTCTGTCCTCGGTGAAGCCCCTGTCGGCCGTCGAGCGAGCCTGCACCTCTCTACCCGCATCGAAGCCCTCGAGCACCTCTCTGCCCGCGTCGAAGCCCTCGAGCAATCCCGCATCGAAGCCCTAGAGCTCACGAGTCGCGACTGCCATCGAAGCCCTCAAGCTCTCGCATCTCCCGGTGGAGGTTCACTAGTGCAGATGCCTACCTGTATGTAGATCTCTGGGTGCATTGGTATGTTTCTCCTCCTTTTCCCTCCGTTCTCCAGAGGTAGATGAGTGAGGGCTAGGGATTGGAAGAGCGAGCACCACTCTAGATCTGTGCGTTTTTTGTATTTTTTTATATCCTCAAATGGATGCCATTTCGATCCCTTCCATGGTTGAAAGTTATCCTCGTTTTTTCTGTTTTTTTCTTCTATGGTTGAAACCTTGATTCCCCTTCCTAAATAGGTCCGATTTATCGTGGGAGGTTACCGGGGGGAGGGGGGTGGAAACTCTTATTAGGTAGTCAGTAATGGCGTTGGAGATCCACCTCTGCTTCTAGTCGGGGTCATCGACATGTGGCTGATTCGGCGTAGAAAAGCAACCCCGGTCTCTAGTCTTTAGGGGACGAAGATAAATACATAGAAATACATATAGGGGGGGCAAGATGAGGTTGTAAGCAAGTCATCTGCCATATTTGAAGACTGATCGAAATGCTGATTGACGGCAGCCGGCCGCGAGAAGGCATGTGTCGCCGGCCAACCCCTGCTGGCCTGAATGGCCATGTTGGGAGGTTAATTGAACAGTAGTAGACTGCGGAGAGCTGATCGATCGAAGAGGACGTTCTTCGGTCGGCTAGACATATTTATCTGCACCTAGATATACCCAGACTAATACTTGTCTAGAGACTGATGAGATGAGCTTCCAAGAGCCAAAGAATCAAACATAATTACTCTTTGTAGCTAGGTAATTACATTTTCAGAGGTTTCTGCACATTATATATATTTATGCATATCTAGAAGAAATTAATCCCATTAAGCCAAAAATTTTTATAGACCGGATCAGGCTGGGCCAAGCTAATAATATAAATATGAGTCAGGTCAGGCGTGTCCAAAATTTGAGGGACGGGTCTTGACCAGGCCAACTATATTGTCCGCCCGGTCAAGCCTGGCCCATGGATAACTCTAAACTCAACTTGCTACTAAGGAAGCAAGAAGAAATTAGTTTGTTCTTGATAACATGACTTGTAAAAGAGCTTCTTTTCATATTTACTGAAACATAAATGTTTAGATGTTATACATCCTATACTCCAATCAAGAGGCACATGAGATACTTGATACTTCTGTTTTTTTTCTGCATTTCCTTAATGGTGTTCCACAATTGTCACCGCCAATCAAAATAGTGTCACAGACTTTATCACCATTTCCTTATGAATGCTTATGGTTATGGAACCCGCAAGCTTTTTGATCTCGATTATTGCATCTCCTGTTTATGACAATTAAGTGCTAGGAATCTTGGTTTATAAATTCTGACATGAAGCAATCAGCCATCAAAGAATTCTGTTTTATCTTGCTTTCCATGTACTCATGATCTGTAATAGAAGAGAGGTGAATACATGTGGAGAGGAGCATCTCTGATGTTTGAATTGTCCTCAAATTAAATTTTCTGGGAATTGTGTGCTGCATTTGTCTTCATAACTATAGTAGCCAAAAGAGGCCTAGATTCAACTGTGATTCTGGTGTATAAACCAACCAAAGCCACCAAGCCCGAAAAAGAACTTACACTATTCCTCTTGAAACAAGTCTGCATCTTTAACCAAAAAACAAAGCTGTAATTTCTCTTTGTTATTAATAACAATTGCATCTTTTTTCGTTTGAGTAGATACTGAAGAACACCACGGTTAACAGGAGAGGATCAGCCAGCAGTGCCAACGGAGAGGGCTTCGTATGTACTTCGAAGGAAAGAGGTGGGGAAGGGAGGCGCGGTCAACAACTCTGTATGAACTTCTGCAGAGGCTTGCAACTGAAGGATATGACCTCTCTAATCATGTGGACCTGAAAACCCATTGGGCTAGGCATGGTACTAATAAGTTTGTAACAATCAGGTAGCTGCATGGATCTCTTGATGTGAAAATGATTCCAAGAAGTGAATGACTTTGCAGTATCTTGTAGCCTTGACGCAGTATAATTCACTTGTTTTGCTTCTAATATCGCATTACATTGCCTGTCGGGCATATTAGTAAAATTGTATTCTGGCTCATGTGGTTAGTTGTCTGCTATGACTGTATAAATTGTTTCTCTTTAATCAAGAACAAGAAATGTTGTATCATCTATGATATGCCAGTTTGCTTCTCTAGTTTTGATGGACTGTAGCATTAATGTTGGCATGTTTTAGTATAGATTATGTTGTTTTTGGTGCCTTTCTAGTAAACGTTGGGACAAATGTCTGGTTTTTTCTTCTCATTTTTACACGGTGGATGCATGAGTTTCGATGGCTCTCTGTATTAATAGTGATTTTCATATTGATATTGTATTACCAAACATCTAATATCAATTTTAATATTGATATAATATTACCAAACGTTCAAAGAGACTCGATACTATCACTTTTGACATTGATATTTTATCTTCTTGGAATATCAATATCAAAATTGATATAGTATCAATTTTGATACTCTAACCAAACAGGGCATAAAGAAGTGCCCACAACTAATGGGTGTTTGGTTGCACAATAATTTTTTAGACATTTGAATGATATTTTTTTATTTAAATAAAAATTAAGATGGCTAAAGTTGGAAAATTTTCCCTAATATAATGATGGGGTGTTCATGGGTGGGGTCAGCAAATACTTGGATTATCTGGTAATTGTCATTGTCACTTCATAACTCTCTCCTATAATTTAAGTATATAACACATATTTATAATTATAAATCTTATATATATGTGATAGTATAAGTGATAATGAAATATTGTTTACTAATATTAAATGCGTCACAAAGCAGCCGCGGATCCGGGAAACCGGCTGGATCAGCCTTCCATGGTCTGAACCATGTTTCACTAGGTCTCGACTAGGTGACATGACCCTGTCGGGAACCCGCGTGTCCAGTCGCCATGGCTAGCTGTTGGGCTAGCTGTTGGGGGATGTTTTAAACACCCCCAAGGCCCCTTGGAAGCCTTAGGGGCCTATTCTATATAAGGCCTCCAAGGGGTCTTCTTTCATCTTCACACCCTCCCCCATATTTAAGTCCCCAAGTGGGCTTTCCACTTCTCCCACCTCCCCTTTGCTAATTATTTCATTCTCTCACTCTAAAATCTCTCTCATCATCCATCCAAAAAAAAATTTCTTGTCTTAAATCCTTAACTTTTATCTTCTCGCCATTCTAGACTATAATCGGAGCCTCACTTAGTGTAGACTATAAAATTTTATATATAAGTGGGGCTCTGATTATAGCCCGGCTTGGAGAAAAGACGAAAGTCACAAAAGACACAAGGTGAAGGAAGCAAAACTTGTCCTCGACCTGTAAGATTTGAATTGAAATAAATAGGTTTTGCAATTTTGATGAAGTCATGGTGAATCATAGAAATCTTACCCTAAAGTGATCGATAATCAAAGTGCAGAGTGGTATCAACATTTATCCATTTACAACCAAACATACTCTTCCCAGATGACTTAGGCATAATATCTTATGGGATGTTTGGTTGCATGATAATTTTTTGTACACTTTCATGATAAAAAAATGTATTAAAATAAAAAGTGAACCAACTCATGACATAAAGTTATCATGTTTGGAGAGATGTGATTACGAAAAAAGAGTAACTACCACACATGACCAAACAAAGTGGGGGACCACAAGAAAAAAGAAAGAGGTGAGACCCTCTTTTTTGTTTAAGAAGAAAATCACTTTTAAAACATAAAATTGTCATGGTTACCAAACACCTCTTTTAACAAGTTTTGTTACAATTTTTAAAAATTAAAACAAAAATCTTCATTATCATGCAACCAAACACCCTCTTAATTATGTAGAAAAACAACAATACATAAGATTTGAATAAAAATGAATAAAAAAATTATAGTCATATTCCCTATTTTCTACATTTTTCTTTTTAAAACCTTTTTCACATTTTTCTGTATTTTTACATTCTTAATATTTAAAAATTAATTTTTCAACCTGGCCCGAACAGGTCCAGTTTGGCCCAGTCCAACTGGTGACCCAGCCTTCCTTGGTCTGAACCGGGTCCCTGTTCCAAGGAAGAAAAAATAGTTTGTGTCAAATATACTCTGCATCGAAGGGGGGCACAAAAGGTTTTACCTGGCCACCAAGATAAATTGAGAAAACTGATAGGCAAAGAACAAGCAGATTAAAGTTCCCTGAGATGAGGGTTTCGTAGAAGGAAGCCAAATGCTTCAACATTTCTTTGAAACTGAACCATGAATCAACACATCCTGCACATCTATTCCCTTTCCCTGAAAATTGGAAATCATTCTTTGAAATGTTCTCTCACTCTAATCCCCTCATCTCTCAATTTTTGCTTCTGATAAATACGTTCCCTCAAGAAGAACAGTATAAGAAGTTAAGAACCTTTAACATTTACCCTGGCCTCACAGTCAGCCACGTAGAGAAGGTCAGCCACTGCTAAATTATCAAACACCAATGTCTAAGAAAGACAAATCAGCTTTGTCTGCACCCTGATGGTTCATTCGGATGCCCCCAAGCTTTGCCAAATTAGAAGCAATCGTCCTCAGCTCCACAGCCTCCACTGCCATGTCAAAGTGGCTGATCTTGATCTAGGTATATGCCCCAAGCCAAAGTTGACAATGTTGAAAAGATCATTACTGGTTCCTCAAATCTGAAAGACGTGCCCCCCTGGTGCCCCCAAAAAAAGTGAAACAATGTCAATCTTCTGAAGGCAAATGGTTCTCATGTTGCAAAATGATCTTTCCAATCTAAATGGGGTTTTCTCAGTGACCACGACAAGTGGTGTTAGAGTTGGTCCTGGATCTAATAAGATGTAGGGCAAGTCCTGTCACATGCTTGAGGATTGATAAAGGGAGCCAATCACACCTTAATCCCAGGTTGGAAAAATCAGTCATGGACCTTTATAGTGGTTTAATCACCTTCTATGAATGGATTCTCCTTCTTGAAGAAAGAGGACCAGAAAGGCCCACCTGCCATATGCCCAAGAGACTAAACTTTAGGTCTGTTTGGGTAAGGTCTTATTGAGAACGAATTGACTAGAGGACTATCGACCATGATAAGATGGAGACGAAATGCGATTGCTCCCCACTGGACCAGTGAACAAAATCATTCTACCACCTGAGAGAAAGACAACACCATGTGTCTTTCCTCTCGTGAAGCAGTTACTTAAGCCTTCTTGGCAGTCGGGTGACTCAATTTTTAGATGGACGCTAATACGCAATAAAATTGATTAGATCATTTAAATTAATGTAATAAAAAAACCAATGTTTTATTTATTTGTTAACCAACACACGGTCTTTGGAGTTAGCAATCATATTTGAGCTGCACTATGCATATCATAACTTATAAAACATAACAATAAGTGACCAAGTCATTTGAGGATGAAGAACTAGGAGAAGCCGAATTTGAATGTTACACATCACTCAAAACTCTAAAACACCGTAATAGTAAGGGTGTTGAGCCAATTAAGAAGTTAGAAGATGCATTGTATAGATGAGTCGAGAGTCGATGAATCAGAAGGGTGGGATTAAATCATTAAAGTCTCCACACATAACACTCCCCAACCAGACTTAGCTGGTGGACTGCTTGTTGATGAGCTGGTGTCGGGCCAATAAACTCCAAAAATGTCTATCCAAATCTGTTCAAAACTCAATTAGTATCAATGAGTTTACACCTGATCCAACGCTACCTCCAGTTCATACTCAGTTCCAAAACATCATGCTACCTTTTGATCTCCAACCATTAAAATAAATATGCACTTGGATAAATGTTACAGGTTTCAGTGGCTTTCGGATACTCCTCACCATCCGATGTTATGGATGCTCTCCTGGTGGCACAAAACGTCTGCCTTGCATCTCCTCACGATATCCCTGTGTGCTATTCTTAACCTCTCCTACACCCCCTCGCATTCCATGATAGTATGCACCCCTTCCTCGTCCCTATCCGTAACATCCATAATTTCTGTTCTTTTGTTCCACTTCTCAAAATTTGTAGAATACCCAAAACTTTCAGAAATTCTGTATATACTTTTTGATTTTATAATTATACCGCTACAAAACTGGGCAATAACTGAAACACCTACATTTATCCGTGTCCAAAAAAAAAGAAGAAACACCTACATTTATATAAAATTTAATTTGTACTTTTCAGAATTGCCTGCATATTCCACTTATTTATATAAATACTTATCTATTTTTCATGGATATTACACCATGGACCTAATAATCAGTAAATCAAAAGGTTCTCGGGATGAGATAGTTTAGACCTAACTGTCTTGGTTGTCTGACTGGAACCCCTAAAACTTCAATTTGGCTGGCCTGAAATCATTCAGAGACAATTCAGTTGTCCAACAGCCCAAATCATGTACGATGTATACCAGTTCAGTCAGGTTCAAGATCTGAACAGTTGATGTTCCAAACCAGGTTTATTTTATGATTTTATCGGCTTTGATCATGGAAGACGAGAGTGAATTTGTCCAGGTCCAACTCGATTCCACACCACATCAGATTGCCAGATCCGCCTGGGGATCTGACCAGATCAGCCAAATCAGGTCGGCCCAACACCTAGCCGGGGCTAAGTATTGGACACCCCAAGGGGGGGGCGCTCTCTCTCTCTCTCTCTCTCTCTATCACACACACATTGTAAGTGCTATTTCTCTCTTTAAACTCTCAGAGGCTCAAGTATGAAGGATTCTCTGTCTCTCTCAATTCTCAACACTCTCAAATTAATTTATTTTGAAGTTAATTTTATTATTAACACTTTTGGTTATTCCCTTCAATTTAATTTGTCTTAGTGTTATTTTTTTAAATAATGTAGACAGACAAATATCATACCCAAACAACCAGTCATCCAAAATGATATTGGCTTGGAATCATTGCATTTTGATTGATATGTACCAAAAATTGCAATGTAAATATTGCAACAAAATTATGTCCAGTGGAACATCAGGAATGAAATATCATACTTACCAGTAAGAAAGACAATGTTGCTCCACAAAACAAAGCTCCGGAGATTAAAACCTAATTCCTTACTTTGAATCTTTACAACATGAAAAGATTGTTGTAAAGATTGCAACTTCACCGCATAAGAAAATTGTTAGAAAATAAATATCATGCCCCTCTAATCCGAATGTGCACATCTATTGCACCGGACAAGAGCGACATATTAAAAGTAATAGATAATATAAAGATTTTAATAAAAGTACATCTTAAATAAGTACTACTTTCTCTTGTCCTTGGTGGTCACAATTTGTTTAAAATATTTTATTTTTCAACAGATGAAATGATGTGATGTGAAAACTAGTTGCAAATCATGTGCAAACAAGGATATGCATAGACAGATAGAAAGATACATAGGCCAAGACCCTAGTAGTAAATAAGGTTTCACAAATGAGCCTCAACCAGAGAACTATAAACTCACACGAGATGATAACCCAAGAGTAGGTTCCTTGAACCAAAATATTATACACGAGAGAGAGTAGTAGAATATATCGACCACCTTGTCAAACTTAGAGCTATACAAGAAGGGAGAGTCACTTCTTGATGTTATTCATTATTAGTACACCGTCAAATACAATAAAAAGAAGCCATCATAACAATATGATTGACATGATAATTGATGTCGGAAAAGATAATCCTAAACTGACAACTAAGAAAAATACAACACTTACCTGTCAACGGAGATAAAATTATCAAAGAATATGTCAAAATTTAGAAGGTATACACAATGAAAGAGGATACACCTTAATGACTGATGACTGGACGTATATAGATAAAAGGTTGGCTATACTTTCTTATTATTATGTTTAATCTTTGTTAATACGTATTACTAAGAGAGCTAGGATTAATTTTCTATTGTACCGTCAAGTTAGAAAGTGTTCAAAATGTCGATCGATGTCTCTGGTAAGATAAAAATGTTGACTACCCATTTCAACTTATTGATGACATCATAGATGAGATAGATAAAGATAGTGTTATCAGAGCTGGCGGATATCGTCACTTTATATAAAGTAACTAGACAAATGTTAATGGTTAAAAGATCACAAATTTACTCAATATCTTGTTATGCCCATTCACCAGATTTGATGTTGAAAGACATGCAAAGATCCAACAGTATATTAAAGTTAAATAAGGTTGAAAGAACTAATATATTGGTACTACAACATGGGGTCAAAATTAAACAACCTCCTGATATTGAAATATTCATGAGAAGCAAGATTGGAAAAATGAAAGAACTAATATATTGGTACTACAACATGGGGTCAAAATTAAACAACCTCCTGATATTGAAATATTCACGAGGAGCAAGATTGGAAAAATGAAATGGGATGTTGGCCTTAACAAATAGCAACCGTTGCAAAGTTAAATAAAATTTTTGATGAACAAAATGCATTACAAGTTTGGGTAGACAACCAACAAAAAATTGAAGAACCAGAGTTCAATCCAAATGACAAAACTTGGGTGGTGGAGAAATTGAACAACGTACCAATATCTGTAAAATTTTAAATTTCTCCTCGATCAACAAAGAGACAAAAGATTCACACATCATCAAAGAAAAATAAAAGTATTTGCAAATTTGGATACAATTAAAGCCGTCATATGACTTAAAGATGTCAAGTGACAACAGACTCAATGTTGACAATGAAAGAAAATTAATTTTTTATAAGTTAAAGAGACATCGAAGAGAAGAAAAACAGGCAAAGCATGTGGTGCCAATAGCAAGGAAGGCAGGATCCTGGATCGCGACCGGGTCGGCCCGGTTCTGGGCCGACCCGGTCGGACCGGGTCGCGACCGGGTCGCGACCCGGTCCGATCCAAATTATTTAAATTTTTTTTTTGATAATTCGAAAAAAAAACGAAAAAATGTCGAAAAAATTCGAAAAAAATCTGAAAAAACAGAAGTATAACAATAAAAATATTTTTATTCATTAACATAAAATTTACCCAACCGTTTACATAAACTTGACTTGATCTTCATTTTCTACATAAGCCTTATACTCTTCCCACGCCATTGTATTATATACAGTATGCCACACATGCTGATGAATATTATATTCTGGAGTCCCTTCTACAATGACCCTAATGTGGCTAGTGGGTCCTAAAAAATCACCAAAGTAATGTTCATATGGGGATTGAATCGGGGTGTCCACGGGTGATCTATAACTCATCCCACTCCACTCTTGGTCATTTGTAGGAAACCAAGAGCCTTGAGATGAATCATACCCGTAGGTCGGTTGTTCATATCCATGGTACTGATGTCCACCATGTTGGGTATGTTGAGTTCCTCCACCTCGCGACCTCGACCCACGGTCCATGTCTTGGGTCGCGTGGGTATACCGGTCTTCTCGGTGAAGCGTTCTCGCCGTAGTAGGAGCTCTCCCCACATCCGCGGATCTCTCGCCTACTTGAAGCCGTGGCTCGCCCCCGGTGTCCCACTCCATCACCGTCGTCGCTCTTCGAAGAAGAATCCTCCGAAGTTTGATACTACAGTCGGATGTCAGGCTCCGGAGTGTCTTCTCGATCCTCGTCGAGTGTCTCTGCATCTGCTATGTCAAGAGGATCAGTTAAAATTTGCTTACCCTTTCCCTTACTCCGTGCACCTCTGCTGGATCCTTCACCGGTCTTCCTTCTCTTTGCCACGGCGGGCGGAATCTGAAATTCTTGGGCGAGAGGGACGTCGTCAAGCACGCCTTCAGCCCATTGTCAATCTTCAGGATTGAACTCAGGCTTGCCGGTTCGGCAATTTCTTCCCGAACTGTATCCTTATGCCGCTTTGAAGTTCCCTTCATCGCTTCCAATTCTAGTAGATGCCGTCGGAATTGTGCTCTTACCTCTGGTGGAGCACGAGAGCACGGGAGCACATTGCCCTTCTAAAAATACCACCGTGCATAACTTTATCACAGTATTTACATTGCACTTTCCTGGCCGTCATGGACAGTAAAGTGCAATGTAGCCAAGCCGGATCATTCCGGGTTGACCTAGTAACTTCGGTGTCACCACTTGGAGAAGCCATGGTGAACCAAAGTAAACAACAAGGAGAAGAACAATTAAACAAGTTAACCTTCACTAAATAAAATAAGGACCTTGGGGGTGAGAATTAGCCTTAAAACGTAAGGCTTAGAGGGCTTAGAATGAGGGGGAGGGGTGGGTATGAGAGCCTCCTCGGGGGCCTTATATAGGCCCCGGGGCGCAAGGGGGGCATCAAGAACCCCCCTTGCTTGCCCCCCACGGGAAGCAATTCATTGCTTCCCGTGGGGGGCAAGGATCCCCTGCGGGATCCTGGGGTCGCGCGACCCAGTCGCTGGGTCGCGCGACCCGACGATCGGGTCGCGACCCGAGGGGATCCCACGCTCGGGTCGGACCAACCGGATCCCGATCGGGCCGGTCGGCCCAAAATCCGACCGGATCGGGTCCGGGTCGCGACCCGGATCCCGATCCGGCATTCCATGGCCAATAGTACCCTTGAAGAAATATGGAAATGCTTGGAAGATTTGCAGGTGAAACGGTTGACAAGACCGTTTAATAAAATCTTAATATCTAAGAAAATGATCAATGAATAGAAAACATATTATTATACTCATTTTAAAAAAATAGGAGACAGACAAGATTGCTCAAATTATATAGACAAATTCATGAGTCATATCATGAACGTATGTGAGTGAATGGGCGACAATTATAGAATAGTACAAATATTTTAGCTAACTAATTTGTATTTATGCTTGACCAGTCTATAATATAAGTTATTTTTTCTTATTAGAACCAAGATCGAAAAATATCATGATATAATTCAAAAGAAGAAAGATTTGCATATGTTGTTTAAAGATTTGGAAAAAAACAGAGTCATACGAGATGTTTTGTGAAGTGTTGGAGTGATGGTAGATATTAAGAAAGTTTATGGCTTTCTCATATACATTTATTCTATCACATATGCCTAAACATGCCAATGGTTAGACCTAAATCAAAATAAAATATAAGGGTGTATGGCCCTATATCATACTCCTATATATGCTCCATAAATATTTCATCGAGCTAAAGATATAAAATTAAATGGGCAAAAGACATATATCAAAATATCCTTATTACGCTCAACATTTTATGTTTATTTTGATGGACATTAAGGCTTTCTCATACCTCTTCACTTCTTTCTTATGTACTTGGAAGTGCTTTAACATTGAATGTGAAATGAAACAGAATCCTTCATAATTATGTTCTTCATCATGTCCTGGGGCAATATATCGATGGTCCTTTAATAAGATTAACATAAAAATGATAAATCATTATTAGAACTTAAATATTAATAAGATTAACATAAAAATGACAAATCATGCAGATAACTTAAATAAATAATCAAATTTTCAATTAAATGAGTAAATATAACAAATTAAAAAAAGCAAATCACAATTTGATTGTTAATAAAATCCAAAAATAATATAATAAATTTAATTTAATAAAACAAAACATTAAAAAGAATAGTAAATGTTAACAAAATTTAAATCAAAATAAACCATTAAATTAAACAGATAATAATAATATAAAAAATTCTAATGCATAATAAATAATGATAAATAATCATATTGATTTTAAAATACAAAACAACACAAAATACAATCATAGTTGTCAAGGCGGGTGTGCCAAGGTGCTTTTGCCAAGGCGGGGAGTCCAAAAGGTGCCCAAGGCAGACAAGGCACCCCAAGCTTTTTTACATGATTAAAAATTTTTATTTCTGAGTGTTTTGTCCCCTGATATCTCTCACAAGGGGCACCCATTTAATAATAGTGTGATATATTAATACATTTCACTATCACTTAAACTATCACATATATTTAAGATTTATAATTATAAACATATCATATACTTAAAATTTATAACATTCTCTCTTAACTCTCTTTTTTTCTCCCTCTCACTTAGTTGATCAAAATTAACTCCTTCCCCCAAAAAATATGCCTTCACATCCGTAATTACATATATAAAATCACATCTATATGTGTACACATAGTCAGATACATAAATTATAAAATACAAAAATAATTATATTTATGTATATGTGTATGTATGCATAAATATATAGTATTAATATATAATTATATATATGATTGTATATAGATATATATACACATCTAATGATACCACTTTGACCGCTTAGGCAATATCTAAGCGGCCACCTTATCGTCTAAACAGAAGTGACACCCTTCAACACTTTCGACACCTTGTCACCTTGACAACTTTGAATACAATGCAACATTAAAAAATAAAAATAAAATTAATTCCCACTACGTTTAACAAAACTACTTTAATATTCAATTATGTTTTTAAATTCATTTACTGTTAGGTCCGTTATTGATTTCTTCTTTATCGTAATGTTCGTTCCGTCAAGTTTCATTTGACTACCATTCATCTACTTTTATTTTTCCCAAAATACCCTCCATGCCCTAGAGAACCTTGCACTGGGTGGCCTTTCGAATCCCTCTCCTTCGTTGACAATGCACCCACACGACAACTGCACACGAAGGAGAAGGTAGGGCTGGAGAAGCTCGGTAGAGAAGACATCCAGAACATCTTCGATGGTTGTCAGAGACATCGATCCACAATGATGGAGGTGTTCAGAACTTCTTCCATCCCTTAGTCATTCACCAGAAAAGAAGTTAACAAAGAAAATCATTTCACTATCTAACAAATAGAAATGTATTCTTCTTAATCTAGCGACTTAATTCTTATTCTATCTTCTCTCCCCTAGTGACATGAGTGTGCGGCTTATTTTTCTGTCCTACTACACACGTCACTGGTCGATCTCGACTTCCATGCCCAAGTCGTCGGAGAAGTAGATCCACAATGCCAAAGAATGTACCATGGCTTATACCATGTATCCTTTTCCCTAACAGTTATCCAGGCATCGACTTTGATCAATTCTTTCTTTCCCTAGTCGACCTTGACTTCTAGTTCCTAGTCAATTGGACAAGCAAGCGTTCCCATATCCTTCTGTATCTAACCCTAATCATGTTCTTTCACCTTCCATAGCAACGTTCCCATACGTTCCAAATTGTACAATTTCGCTTGAGTAGAATGTGTAATTGATGTAGTAAACATGTATACACCCTAAAAAATGCTATGAGGTGTGTATTACTCCGATCTTTAATGAGTAAATTGATATTCAATTTGAAAATATTGAAGTAAGGTCTCCTTTGACAAAAAAGAAATCAGGAAAAAAAAGAAAAGAGTTCTTTCACAGCATTAGATGTTGATCGGGTAACCAACACATGTTCTGAGTGTAAGCAACCCAGTCACAATCGGAAGTCATGTAGAAATTCCATCACAAAATAGGTATGGCAATTTTCACATTTTTGTTTCTTTACAAATTATCTGTAAAGTCTTAGATAAATAATATTGTAGACATGGCTAACAATTCTCCAATTTCAAGCATGAGATGCTTGAAAGGACACAATTATTGTGAGATAAGAGTGAGTCAAACTGAAAAGAACCCAAGAAGATAGTCTACAAATTCAAGGTACTTCTTTGTTGGTTTTATTTAACATGTATGTTTTGATTAAAAAAACCATTTAACCATTTTGATTTCTTCACTAGGTCGACAGTTATGCACTCCATCTGGTGAGATGAGTTAGTTAATTTGATTTATCATATTCGCCACTTGGAGAAACAAATAGCATTTCTTGAAAGAGTCAAAACGCGAAAAGATGCTTCGGGAAAAGACAAAGATGCTTGCTCAAACTGTAATAAAAACACTAGATGTGGTAGTAAATGACGAGGTTGAAGGTGCGGTTTAATCTAATGAGGTTAAGAGTGTTTCTTTGAGGTGATGATGGTATTATATTTCTTTGGGGTGTTTCTAGTACGTGTTAGAACTACATTTGTGTTAGGATGGTTGTGATATGAACTGTATTATAATGAAGTTGTGTTTTTGTTAGACTATGTATTACAACTACGCATTTCAGCACATTGGTTTAATGTAGGTTTAATGGACTATTGTGTGACTGAAAAGTATGCATGTATGACTGAAATGTTAATGCTCAGAACCATAAATATGCTAAATGTTGATGCACAGAGACATGTATTTTAATACGGTTCTGTTGAAAATTTTGCATGCATATAGATTTAATGCAGGTTCCGTTTGAAGATTTTGTATGAATTTCACATGCCAAAGGTATGTGTACAGACAAGCAAGTTTAATGCAGATTTTGTATGAATGCAAGATTTTGTGTGAATTGCAGATTTTGAGGATTTGTACTCTTACATACCGGTTTAATGCAGGCTCTGTACATAAGGTACATGCACAGCTAAAATACACCAGATAATGCCCGGTTTGGTTAAAGTATCAAAAATCTACATCAATTTTGATATCGATATCTGTAGAGGATGGAGCATCAATATCAACATGGATATAGGTGGCGGACTCTTGTATTACATATCATGCTTTGTTTGCACTGAGAGTTTCAATATTTGACATTGATAGTCAAACACGTAATGATGATTTCTATCACTATCAATTTCAAAATTGATATTGAAAGAGGTGCTTAATACAATTACCAAACATGGCCTAAAGCAGGTATTTTCGCTTTAGCGGGTATATATTGGAAGCTTCTTGAATACATCACATAAAAAAGAAGAAGACAAAATGGTATTTTCGCTTATCCTTTAACTGGTAGAAATGAGTGAAGACATTTCAAAAAGTGGACCATGTGTTAAAATGAAAGTCTGACCGGACCATGTGTTAAAATGACTTCCTTGACCTTGACCTTAGTGCTAACTTCTTCAAAAATAAAACACCTATTAAAAATGTATAAAATAAAATAAATATAACTAATAAAATAATAATGATGCATAAATCAGAAATCAGAAATATAATAATGTCAATTTGATTGAATAAATCAATCGAATCATAACAAATCATATTAACAAATAATGAAAACTTAAATTAAATTTAGAAACAAATAAACAAATCTAAAAAGGTCTAATAAACCAAAAAATCAAAAAAATCAATTATACAATAAAAAACCAATTAATAAATAACAAGATAAATAAAACAAACAAATAAAAATAATTTAAAAACAATTAATATAAAAATCATAAAATTTCAATTGCATGATAAAAAGAATAATAAATAAAACTAATAATCAAATAAAGAAATACACAAATCATGAGAAACATCCTAAATCAAAGACCATGGGGAACACAGTTTTCTCCGTATTATTATGTATGTTTGGTGTCAATCGAAGATATTTCTTTGTTCCATTTAATTAACACCAGATTAAAGTAAATTCGGTGAGAATATGTCCAAATATATTTGTATGACCCAACATAATAACCTCAATTTTTTTAATCTGGTTAAAAAAAATTCCTAAGTTATAGGTAGATATCTATATTTACCCTTAGCAAATTTTGGAACTCCATCTGCATGTTCTTATATGCATACCACACTATTCATGTCTGTATTTTTTGTATCATACTTCATCATGATTAAGATTAACAGAAAAATGAGGTTCCCACATTAATCTTTTATACCGATTCTCTTAATCTTTATCACACTATATTTTTAATTCCACCACTATTTCTCCTTTTAAGTGGACCATATCCTACACTCTCCGAGAACTCACTGCCTTTTTTATTTTCAACAATTAAAAATTTAATAATTTTTGAATGCAAGCGATATTGTTTGCTCTATTTAAACTATATAACCGTGACCCCAATCTATGAATATGTTATGTATAAAACATGATTCCCAGAATTGGCCGATCACGGATCAATATTAGTATAAGCCAACCCAATTTAGAAGAAAGAGTACGTGGAATCTGATCCACCCCCGGAACCCAAACTGCAGGAATTGACTAAATCAACCATACCACAACCAATTGCCCCATTTATGATAGTGTAAACACATTTAATATATTTAACTATCACTTATACTATCACATAAAAATGTGTTACAAGTTTAATACCATATTAGTATTTAAGTAAGATTATATACAAATTTAAATCTTTTAGAAGCACAAAGATCATCTTTTTAATATTGAAAGTGCTTTGTAATTGTTCATTCACACAATTGATGCACAAAATGACTTGAGACAACGGATATATGGATATCTAAGGTCTAGCTGCATGTCTTGACGCAATGGAGGTACCAGAATCCAACCCCAAAATGGTTGGATGGAACTGAAAACCCTTAGAAATGGATCTTTACTGTTTTTAATGTTTTTATTTATATTTTTTTAAAATCTAGGCTGAATGTGGATCAAATTTTCTCTCGTAGAATCAATGTTTCCTAATCTGATCTAGATTGGATTAAAATCAGCACTAACCAATCCGGTCTCTTAATTCAATTATGCCATCTTTGAAATAATTGGTATCCCACTGACCATTGTGATTGAAATCAGCACTAACCAATCCAGTCTTTGATTGTTCAAAACCCTCCGACCCGAACCTCCCCCAATCCCACCCCCGAGGGGCCTCTCCTCCCCTCTCCCCTGCCCTGTCAAGCACGATACCCCCTTCCAGCTTGCACCCTCCCTCAGTCCCCCCTTGAAGCCTTGCTGATTGCTCTCTCCCGATCCCCTTGTGATGCAGGATGATGTGGTGGACCAGGTTAAAATGCTGTAGAAGAAAACATTAGAAAATGCTCGAAATGAACAAAATTAGGCTTAAATGAAATTAACCAGGTTTAAACCAACCTAACTGAGCCTGAACCCCACCTGTTATTCCTGAACCTGCCAAATGGATTTCTGTACTCGACCGACACTGGTTCATCTTAACCTTGCCTAGGAATCATGACATGTTGGCGCTATAGGGGCTTTTGGGCAAGGGTCGTAACATTGCGGGAGCACTCCCGAGGGGATGTGCAAGAGGTTGTCGGATGTCATGGCTGCTGAAGAGAGCTTTTGACCCCACAAGACGACAAGGGGAGTGGTTGGCGGCAGCACATGTGCACATGGAAGCAAGAACAGTGGGGGGGGGAGTTGTGGAGGTGCTCACAAGCACATGACCAGGCAGACACTGGGGGTGGCATGGCTTCGCCAAGGCACCCGTGAGAGCACAGAGTTGTGGCATGTGATCAGCCATCGGATGAAGTGGTGGGGGTCATGGCCGTTCGTCAGAATGGTAAGAGGTGGAGCAGGGGATGCAGACGGAGGTATTAGAAAGTGTCTTCCTTGTTGTCGTTGCCTTCTCTTCCTCTCGTCTCCTTTAGCCCCTTTCGTCGTCGGGATCCAATGGCAGGAACAAGGGGAAGAAGACGAGGGCGATCAAAAGTGGATGAGGGTAAAGAGACTATTGGGGTGCTCTAGCAGTGGTGATGTCATGGGCCAGCCTGAAGGAGCCGGTGTGCTCCTGCGGAGCCGAGGAAGGTTGGGCACCAAGAGGATATGTGCGATGCTTGGACGATTGAAGCAGGCTGGCGGTGGGGCTACTGAGTTTTGCAAACAGGGGATGGGAGAAAAGGGAACAGGGGGCAGGGTTATAGTCGGCTCAAGAGTTGAGTTCTGAAAACTTGAGGAAGATTGTCATTGTCGATGCGAACTAGAAACCCAATGATGTTGGGGGAGCCTACGCATTGTCTGAAGGTTCAGCGACTAGACTGGGAATTGCCAAACAAAGTTGATGAAGATGATGAACTATGAACAATATCTCACGTCGTCTCCAACGGTTTGCATATTGAAGAGGCCATAGGCGATTTGAAACAACTGTCAATGTGTTCTTGTTGCAACATTTGATCTCGAACGGTAATGCCATACACAATTGCAAATGAATGGAGGTGTCAAGATTATAGAACCAGCGAAGGAGAAAGTGGAAGAAAGACCTAGAAGTGAATATAAAGAGAAGGATAAGAGGGCACTGTCGCTAGAGGGAGAGGAAACGTAAAGCCTACCGTGGCCGGAGTAGGGGGTGGAAGCATGGATTACGGAATCGGTGGAATCGGACCGATTCCGACCGATTCCGGAATTGGATCGGTTCCTGGCGGAAGGACCGATTCTGGGAAGAATTCCGCGGAATCGGTCTGAATCGCCTGGAATCGGTCGATCCGACCGATTCTTTGGAAGGCCGGTTTAACCCGGCCCGGTTCGATTCCCGGTTCGACTCTGGACCGAGAATCGAACCGATTCCGGCCCTTTTAGGGCCGGAATCGACCCGCAGAGCTGCCCTCGATCGATCCCGCGGCGGAAGGAGAGGGCGCAGGCGATTCCGGCGATTCCGGCCTGGATTCCGTCGATCCACCGTCGATTCCGGCCGATTCCGTCGATCCAGGGTCGATTCCGGACCGATTCCACCGATTCCGGCGATTCCAGGGGCGATTCAGGCGATTCCGGCGATTCCAAGCTGTTCTTCGAAGGATTCCGCCGATTCAAGCTCGGATCGGCATCGAATCAACCTCTTCGATCTTTGTAAGGTTTTTGGTAAGATTTCTTCGCCAAAACCTTCGTACGTCCATTCTTACGCGTTTCCGACGAGTTTGAGTGTCGTTAAACTTTACGATTTCTGTCCGAACAAGTCCGTTTAAGTTTTGAACTATCCGGATATGTCTATTTTGCACGGGAAAAATTCCGGATATCCCGTACGCCTATTTTTACACGTTTCCGACGACTCCGAGTAGAGTTAAACTCGGTGATTTGTGATCGAATAACTCCGCTCAAGTTGTTTGAACATCGATTGGATGTTCTTTGTACGGGAAAATTTTCGGATACCCCGTACGTTAATTTACTACCATTTCCGGCAAATACGTAACCCTTTAAACATACCGAATGGTGTGTTTCTTGGGTTGTACGCTTCGAACAGCGTCTAAAACAATTTTTATGTTATCTAATCATTTTTAGTGCATTGTTTACAATTTTTGCAGATTTAAGCAATGGTCGATCAAGGTGACGCAGCACCAGCACGTGTTTCCGACGTGAGTTGGGAGCACGGGCATATGGTAGACATAGTCAGGAAGAGGGTACAGTGCAAGTGGTGTGGGAAGGAGATGAACGGGGGTGTTCGGCGAAACAACATATTGCCGGAACGAGGTGGGAATGTAAAAAAATGTGACAAGGTGCCCAGGGAGAAGAGTGAGGAGATCGGAGGATACGATGCGGTAGAGCCTCTCGACGGGCTGTTAGGGATCGAGCGTAGGGAGGAGTTGCGCGACGAGCTACTCGAGAGGAGGAGGGACCGCGATTTGCCTACCTCGAAAGGGAAAAGGCAAGGGGAAGGCGGCGGTGGCCGGAGCCGAAGAGCGAGGACGAGTCCGCGGACTCCGAGCGAGACGTCTTGTGCACGGCTAGCAAGGCGTGCATTGGGCGAGGAGGAGGGCGAGGAGGAGGGAGCGGGAGGGTGCGGGTCCGAGTTGACCCGGCCTTTGGGCCGATCGACATCGGCTCGTCCTGCCGGGACCGAGAGCGGCTCCGGAGACGAGGGCCATACCGCCGTTACTTCTACCGGCACTCGATTTACACCGAGTGATGAGTATTTATTTAGGAAACGCAGTGCGGGTCGGATGGGGATTAGCGAGTGCAATGAAAGGGGTGAAGGCAGCGGAACGCAAAGAGAGCCGTTCGACACATTGTGAAGTGGTTTTTACATGCGGGTATCACTTTTTAAATTAAAATTGACATTATGTGTGTTTTATTTACTTAAACTTAATTTTAGCTTTGATCTGAATTTTTTTTTAACTTGATGTAGGCATCCCGACATGCGGCCACCAGCCCCTACTTCCGGACGATGGTGGATGCCGTGGGTGAGGGCCGGCCGGGTTTGCGAAGCCGGGCAGCGGACACGTATACGGCGGCACGGATGAGGAGGTCGGGGAGTTGAGGGAGTGGATGGATGGGTTCAAGTTGGTGTGGAAGGAGAGGGTTGCACAATGTGCGATGGGTGGACGAGTATCACCAAAGAGGAGTATGATAAACTTCTTCGGTGTATGCGTTTCCGAGGGGGACTACATTCTTGAAGTCGGTAGATGTACAGGAAGATAAAAAATGCCGACTTCATTTTTTCTGCGATGGATGGAGTGGTGGAGGAGATGGGGAGGAGAATGTGGTTCGAGGTTGTCACGACAACGAATCATCGTATAAGGCGGCTGGGAGGAAGTTGATGGAGAAGAGGAAGCGCATCTTACGGGTGCCTGTGCAGCGCATTCCATATATCTCGTAGAGGATATAGGCGAGAGGAGGGTGTATCCACACTTGTCGAGCGAGGCGCGGACGATCGCATCTTTTATTTATTCGCGTCCCCGCCGGCTACATATCGTGAGATCACGCGCGGGAGGGCACGATCTTGTTAGGGCCCGGTCCGACACGATTTGCTACGAACTTCATTGCTCTGGAGAGTTTACTGCCGGCGAGGCATGCATTGGTTAGGTTCGCACGGTCCGGGGAGTATTACAACTATATGGTGGACAACCCGCATGACAAGAAAGAGCTTGGAGATTCTTGTCGTCCGAGAAGCGAAGATCAGCGACAAGAGGTTTTGAGGAGAGGATTGCCTACTACTTGGCAATCGTGAGCCAGCAGTAGTTGTCGAGGTTGGTAGACTCGGATGACGGGGACCGAGATGGGCACATTGTATGATCTTGTAGAAGCGGGCGAAAATTAAAGAAAAAAATCCAGAGGTTACTGAAAAATGGTGGAAGATCATTGATGACCGATGGGACAAGACCTGCACCACGATGTGTCCGTGCTGAGGTAACTTGGTTATTAAATTATTTTTCTTTGTATTTAATTGTCTTAAATGGCACGGTGTTAACTTGAGGTTGTCTTGCGGGATACTTTTGAACCCCCGCATCCAATATGGAGGACGGAGTGGTGAACGACAACGAGGTGATGCGGGGTACACTTGCGGTTATCCGGCGGGCTGTGCCGATCTCGACGGGACGGGATAGAGGTGAGATAGAAGTAAGTTAGAGTTCATTAAATACCTTGGACTAGCATTACCGGACAACTAAATATTTTTTTAAATTTTTTCGGATGCAAGTACGAGTTGAGGGTCGTATACTCGGATGCGACTGAAATATTCAGTTGACAAAGTGTCACCTGGTATAGTAATAGTTTGACATGGAATTTCTTTTCTTTTCATATAAGTTATGGTGATGATGGGCTAATTGTTTTCCTTTTCTCGTTTTGTGTTTTTCTTGCAGCTGAGTGGTGGGTTCGAGTGAACACCGTGAGTGGATGGAATCCACATGGCTTCGTGGTATCGGGATGCCGAGCCGAGCACCGGTTCCTCCCCCGTGAGAGGAAGCTGGAGTACATTCAGCACCGATACATACCAAAAGGAGGAACGAGGTTGACCTCGGACCAGTGGAGAAGCTGGTCTTGTCATTATAACGAGGTACAACGCGCGTAAAGAACATCGAGGATCGGCGAGAAGATCGGCGAGGAGCGATTTGCACGGTTCGCGGGTGGCCCGTACGAGCGAGGCGGTCCTCCGCCACACCACCACCCGAGGAGGTGGACGTGGACAGATTTTGGAGGAGGATGCATCGCACTTGCCCGGATAGAGAGAAGCCGGGGATCGTACGGTCGGGGATTTGATCACCGATGACCGTGCGTGGGCGAAGGAGAGTTGGATGGTGTTGAGCGAGAGGATGCTCGGCTCCACCTCCGTCTACTTCTCAGGCTCGGAACGGGGCTTTCTTACGCACGGCGGTATGGGCGCGACTTTAGCCCCAACTCCGGCCTCTGCTCATCCCGGCAGCATGCGGCCCGGTCGCGGTCCCGGGAGAACGAAAACAAAGGTGACTGCACGGAAAAATGGTGTTGCACGGAAAATGGGAGGATTTGCAAAAGTTGAAAAAAACTTTGGGTTCCGGACCTTGGTAGTTTAGAGATGGTGAAGAGGTAAAGAGAAGGAAGTTAGAGGTCGGGCGTCTGTCCGGCGGAGATGACGGCACGCGAGGCTCCTTCTCGCTCCTCGAGTGATGATGACGAGGTGCGTACCAGCGGCCGACCATGGCCCGACGGTGAGTCTCGATTCGCGGCTTCCAAAGCCGTACGCGGCGGATGAGCGAGACACGCGATCTTATATTATGGAGCCACGGTATCAGGCATTTGGCCAAAGTTGACCCGGCGGTGGATTACACCACCGGCCTCGCATCCTCACTTACGTCCCGGTCGTCCCGCAGTCCGATCCATTTGAACTTGATGGCATGGCATCATAGTTGTCAAGGCGACAAGGCGCCCAAGGCGTTGAAGGGTACCGATTCCGCTTAGGCGACAAGGCGGCCGCCTAGGCGTCGCCTAGGCGGTCAAGGCGGTATTCAAGGAAGGCTGAGTCGGGAGGTTGTTATATATAAAAAAAACATAAATATAATTATATTTGTTATGTTATAATTGAATATGAGTGTTTTATCGTGCACGTAAGTAAATATGATGTGTGTGTGAAAAGAGAAGAAAGTTAAATAAATATTTATAAAATTTAAGTATATAACTCATTTATGATTATAAAATTTATATATGTGCAATAGTATAAGTGATGGTAAAATATTGTCGTAATATTATTAAATGGGGGCGCGAGTAGTCGCGGATCGACCCAAAAAAAATATGTAATAGTATAAGTGAGACAAAGAGAGAGAGAGGAAAGAGTTGAAAAAGAACTTAATTAAGTATATAATATATGTTTATAATCATAAATCTTAAATATGTATGATAGTATAAGTGATAATACAATATATTAATATATTCAAACTATCATTAAATACGTGTCCCTTGTGAGGGGTATCAAAGAGAAAAATCCCTTAAAAACTTTTTTTAATGATGTAAAAATACCCAAGGCGCCTTGCTTGGGCGCCTTGGGCGCTTTAGGCCGGCGCGCAGGCGCGCTTGGCGGGCGCCTTGGGCGCACGGCCCCGAGACAAGGCGCCCGGCACAGGCGCCCGCGGGCGCCTTGCCGCCTAGGCGGCGCCTAGGCGGGCGCCTTGACAACTATGCATGGCATCGGCATTATTTTCATATGGAGTGGGACCCGGACAGTATACAAGATTGAGCACGAGGGAGGAGCGTGAAGCGCAGCAGGGAGAGGAGGAAAACCCATATCTTTATCCTAGATATTGGTAGTAGAAGTAGATTGATATGATGTAAATTTTTTTTTATGATGTATCAACTCTTTGATATTTGAATAAATGGAATTGGAATATGTACTTAACTTCAAGTCTTCAAGTCTTCAATTGGTGTTCATTAGTATTTGTATGATGTGTTCTTGTGGATATCATGCAATGGTTATTTTTTAAAATGTTTCTAACTCATTTCCTATTTTTTTAGATTTTTTTCTGAATTTTTTGAATTTTTTTGACGAAAAAAAAATCGAAAAAAAAATGATTCCGGACCGATCCGGAATCGATTCCCTTCCCAGGAATCGGCCGATTCCGGCCGATTCTGGGAATCGGATTCCGATTCCAATTCCGATTCCGATTCCGGAATCCTTGGGTGGAAGAGATACTACTAGGGCCATGCTCCTCTATGCAGACACCAATGATTGAAGCCAGCTCTTCATTGTCTAGATTTCCAACGCATGTCTTTGAATAAAGGAGCCAACTTACAAAAAAAGACCCGCAAGGAATTATTTATGGACACATTCTTTTAAGGACTGAAATGCGAAGAAAGACTAAAAAATGTCAAATATTTACAAACAGATCTTTTAAAGACGAAACACAGAAAACCCAAAGTAGATTGAACAAGTTCCCTCTCACCTTGCAATAATAGCAACAACACCGAGGGGAGGCTCCCTGCTTCCACCCCTCGGCTAGTCGGGCCTTACCCAGTTTGGGTACCCCTTCCCCCTTCAACTTCGAGTTTGGGTTAACCCAGCACCCCCCCGGTCCCCCACCCCTTGCATAGTCACCTCGAGATATGTGTATACAAAATTTTCCCATCTCCTTAACATTTTTAAAATTTTACTTAACAAGAGTACTGCTTTTTTGTGTTTTATGTGCCTGAAAAATATCAGATGAGAAGCACCGTGCTTATGCACTTCATGATAATTGGATAGCAATATGAATTTTTGTTAAACGTTGATAAAAAATAGTTAGATATAAATAGTTTAAAAAATAAATGAATAGAGATATTTTTCATCTCAAACAACACATTAATGTGATTAGTAGGAATGTCAAGAAATGTGACAATGTACTGACAGAGTTGCGAGAAGAAATGAGAAATTATTTAACCATGAAAGTATCACATAAAGATAGAGATACACATTGTGATTGAGCAGTGTCAACTGCAAGATAAGTTGATCCAACAAATAGACACAAATTTGATGTTTGAAACCAATAAAATGGTAATGGAAAGACTCCAATTGACATTGATCAATCAGTTGAGATAACGAAGACGAAGCACAAATCCGGAGAGCAATGGATGCAAGTAAGACATCGGCTCATGAAGATAAAGAGAAGAGAAGAATTGGAGCAAGAGGATATGAAACAACGACTAGTAGGCATTCAAATTTGGAAGGGACTAGACCTACACCTAACTCAGACATAGATAGAGAGTTATGTCGGTCACAATTAGCTCGACCGACAAGCACATTTATAAAAAAGAAGTAAGATAGAAGTCAAAAAAACAATTGAGCAATCATTTAAAGAAGTTAAGATAATGACATGAGCGGCAAAGAAAGTAGTCAAACACATTTGTAAATGATTTTTACAAGCAAGTAAATCAAGCCTTAACTTCTTTCGTATTTGTCTTCAATGACTTTTCTAATTATACATTAACATTTGTTTGATTTCACAATGATGTAGGTATCCCAACCCATGCAACCACCCATCCATATTTCAAGAACACCCGTCCATATTTCAAGACCATAATTGATGCTATTTGTAAGGCTAGACCAGAATTAAAACCTTCAACGTCTAAATATATCTAAGGATGCGTTGAACGTGGAGATTGATGAGTTGTCCACGTGAATAGATAGATTTAAGGTGATCTTGAAAAAAATGAGTTGCACCGTCATGTGCGACAAAAGGATAGGAATCACACAAAAATCCTTGATAAACTTTCTTATTCATTATGCACGACATTTTTAAAAGTATTGGCGCATTTGACAAGATCAAGAATGAAGATTACATGTTTACTCTTAAGAACGATGTTTTAGCAGAAATAGGTGACAAGATTGTTCAATTTGTAACTAACAATGAAACTTCATATAAGGCCGAAGGGAAGAAGTTAACGGACACCAAAACACATTTTGGGTCCCTTGTGTGACACATTCCATCGATCTAACGATGGAGGATATCAAGAGCACCTTAGTGAGTCAAGCTCAGTTAATTACATTTTTCATTCATAGCTATCTTACACTGCTACACACATAGTTGTTAAGGCGGCCAAGGCGATCAAGGCGACATAGTACCGCCTTGGCGCCTTGGCGATAAGGCGAGGCGTTAGGCGACACCTTATTTTATATAGTAAAATAGATAAAATAATAAAGATGTATGTAAAAAATGATGCAAAATAACTTTGACACCATGCAAATCAATCAATAATGTGGGAATTGCATAGTTACATAGACTAAATAACTTGACAAATTAGTTAAAATTACTATTTAAATTATATCATCTATTAGTAAACACTTAAAAAATCATTTAACCCTAGCTATTATTCATCAAAATGTTAATTTATAGTCAAATTAACTATTAAAACTAGTTGTTTTTACTCTAAAACAACTTAATTATATGATATTGACACTCAATTAGCATTATTTATTATTAAAATAAGTAAAATAGTTATTTAAGGCAATGGGCGCCTAGGCGCCCATCGCCTTGCCCCCTCTGGGGGCGCCTTGTCGCCTAGGCCGCTTAGGCGACGCCTTGAAAACAGTGGCTACACATCATGAGAGAGCATACCAATAGTCATACTCTAGCACAACCTAGTCCAACCAAATTTGTTACACACTTCATCGCATTGGAGAGCAAGCTTATATAAACACCGACATAATTTAAAAGATTTATTCACGTTCAAGAATATATATGTACATGGTTGACCTATATGGCAAAATGAACCAATTTGAAATCCTAGCAAATATAAACCATATTATTGAAGATAATCATAGATGAAAGAGAATTCAATACAACTAATATGTGATAAAACTCCTGATACAAGTGTTGAAATGGGTGGATTCTAATGACAAAAATCAAACAGGGTTACTTATATAATACAACAGACAAAGCAAAGTAGAAGATCAAAAAAAATATCAAAATGTTATAAAAAATAGTGAAAGATTATAGACACAAAATAGGACCCCACAACGTTTATGCAACATGTATTTGTTTATGTTTGTATTTCATTTAAGTCTTGTGGTAATGTGTTAATTGCTAGATTTCATAATGACATGACACTTCCTAAACCCAAGGATGCAATACGGCGAACATGTATGTAATGATGCAAAAGTTGTGTCGTTGTCAGCGATTCAACGTCTAGTTAAGAATCAACAAGATATAATAGAAGCGGAGCTTAAGCTAAAAAGTAGTAGAAATACATGTCATTGAGTTTTTAAGACCTATTTGCTATTGACTTGTTTCTATTTCATATGCTACTTTTAGATGCAACCATATAAGATATAAGAATTAGACATTAATCTGGCAAGGTTCATTTGGTATGTGAATATCACATTGGCTATGTGCTATTTATTTAAATGACAACAATACATACTTATATTGGTATTGTCTTTTTCAATGGTAAACACAAGTAAGCAACAGAAGTTGGTGGAATCCACATGACACTATTACAGTGTGAATATTGAGCCATGAATTTATCATAGTGTGAGAGAAAATGAAGCATCTTCAACCTTATACACAGAGAAGAACATACTAAAAAGTGATAGCTTTGAAAAACTTGTATTTTACCACTATAACATGCCATTGAAAAATTGACAAGATTTGTAAGTGGTCTTTATGAACAAAGAGTTGAAATAGAAGGTCAAGATTTGTTTCAGAATGATGTTGACATGAAATATCTTTTCCAATAAGAATATCAACTTGCAACATGGATAGAGAGCAAAGATGTTGCACCACCTCCATAGTTTGACCCGAATGAATGTGCATGGGTTAAAGGCGAGCTTGACAATGTAATAGGGTGAAGATGAAAAAATGCAAGAAGCACACCCTGAGGTTCCAACTCCAGCTCCAACTTCCCATGCCGCTTCAGGTTCATGTTTAGCACCTACTAAGAAGACAAGTAAATTGACACATTTAAAACTTTGAAGACGTACCAACACAGTATTAGAGATAATATGCCAGAACATGAGAAAAAAAGAAAATTGATTGTCAGACGAAGACCTATTCCACAGATAGTACCCAAGTACCTTCCACATATGATGATGATGAAAAAATTGTTACACCAACTCAACGAAAAAGTGTAAGAGGTTTAGATGGAGATGGAGATAGAGGATCTGATATCAATGCACATTCTAAGGGAGCAGGGATTAATGATTTGAGCCAACAACATTTAAGTAACCGAAGTCAGCGCAAGGTTTGTCGTCTCGGATCTCGACTTCGTCTCGGAGGGTGGAAGAGAAGAGATCTAAGAGAGATCTCGGAAAAATCTCGGAAGATCGGTTCTTGAATTCTCGGATTCTCGAATTAAATTGTATATATGTAATATGTATAAAATGACAAACTTAACATAATATGTTATAAAGATGGGAGTACATTAATGAATTTACATACATTACATGAAAATAAACAACAACATTTTTGCACACTAACTGTGTAAATGAACAATCACAAAACACTCTCAATGTCAAATTCTACTCCCACGCCGGCTGTGTGAATGAACTACAAGAAAACACTCTCAATACCAAAAAGATAATATGTGTGCTTCTGATATATCACTTTGTTGGTCACTTTGTGATTGTTGTAGCACAAAATCACCAACAAAATCACAATATTCAACCCGTGACATATGAGACTGATGATCTCTCTCTCGTGATAAACTGAATCTTTATTCATAAGAATCAGAGATGTTTGAAGAGTCGTCGTGTTGTATATCCATAGTCATAAGGACCATGACTATGACTATGACCGTAATAACTATTGTCATAAGGTATGTTTGAAAGAACATGTTCACTTGCGGTATGTCCATATCCATATGAAGATTCATATCCTTTATTATAAAATACATGTGAAGAACCTTGTTGCATTTCCCTATATCCATGTCTATGTCCATATTCATATGATGATAAATCTTGAGAATGCCCATATCCATAATATCCCCTATCAGAAATATCCATTGAACTAAATGTGTGAGAAAGATCATATTCCTCAAGTTGTGACAAACCTTGTTGATTTGACGGACCAGCACTCTTCTTCTTGCGCCTATATGTTTTTTCACGTTGATGATGAACTTCCTCAACAACATCAGTGAGTAATGGTTGGTTTTCTTCTACATCATCAGCACCACCATCACGAAAGATATTACCTCCATCTCTATCATCATCACTTCCATATCTATCAAAAGTATCCATATCAGATGTTGGATCATCATTGTGAAGATGAGTTGACTCAGAAGATAATTGAAGAATTTGTTGTACAGTTGCATCTGCATCCATTCCGGTTTCACGTGCAACACTAACAATTTCTTTAGATAGGCGACCATTATGTTCATTCATATCATTGTTTACAACCCACTCAACATAAGGATTTTCTCGATCATCTATGTCATTCTCTCCTAATAGTGCAAAATAATCAAGTGGGTCATCTTCTGGATCACCTCTTTGCTTTTATTCTGTCTCCATTCTCCTTACCTTTAGTTTCATATTATAATGGCAATAAACTAGTTTCTTCAACTTTGAATATGACAACCTAGTTCTAGTTACTATTCAATATTTTTATTACTTATAAATTTTATATAATATTCTTATTATTAAACTTACTATGTGTGATTATAAACTTTAAAAAATTTAAGAAATATACTAATATTTTGATAACTTCTATTACGGTCATACATTATAAAATTTTTATACTTACATTAAACGTAATAATTTTGATTATATTTAACGTATAGGCCACATAATATCTTATTGTATAAAATCATTATATATTTAAATAAAAAATACCAAGAGAAGTATCTATAAATATTTACATCATATTTAAAATATTTTAGCATATTTAAACTGCACAATATTTTATTATATTTCAAAAAAAATTAATTTATATTGTGCTAATAAAGTTAATAATATTAATTTTCTTATCAATATAGTAGTTTATCATTATAATATATACTTTGCAATGTGCACCCATATACCTAGTTGACATTTAAAAGTATATAATAAATTTTATAGCTTAAACTTTATTTTTAACATTATATAATATTAAATATATTCATAAAATAGAATAAAATACATGTAATATTTTAGTTACTTATAAACGTTATATTGTGTTTTGTAATGAGAATTTATTATTTTTAAAAAATAAAAAATAAATAATAAAACCTAAGTAAAATATATTTATACAATGTTGATGAAATAAATATAAAAAATAAATTATATTTAATATATACTAATAAATAATTTTAATTATTTTTAATTTATTTAGTAGAATAAATTTAAAAATAGATTAATGTTCAATTATTTTTATTACATTCAAATTTCATACAATGTTACTATTATAATTAATCTTCTTATATTTAACTAGAAACTTAAAAGCCTATGAAATATATTAACATTTAACATATTACTTAATCTTTTCATATGTTTTAATATTTTTATAATCTTTTTACATAATCCTTTTTAGTAATATAAAAACATATACAAAAAAAGAATATTAAAACCTATGTAATATATTCATATGATGTTGCTGGTATAAATATTAAATGAATAAATTAATACTTAATATTTACTAATAAATAATTTTTTATTATTTTTTATTTATTTAGTAGAATACAATTAAAAATAGATTAATGTTCAATTATTTTTATTACATTCAAATTTCATACAATGTCACTATTATAATTAATCTTCTTATATTTAACTAGAAACTTAAAAACCTATAAAATATATTAACATTTAATAAATTACATAATATTTTTATATTTATTAATATTTTTATAATATTTTTAAATAATATTTTTAAGTAATATAAAACTTACATAAAATATAAAAAATAAATATTAAAAGCTATGTAATATATTCAAACAATGTTATTAGATTAATATTAAAAAATAAATTAATACTCAAGTTATCAATTTCATATTTTATTTATTAATTGCAAGTAAAAAAATTTCATTTAATTAATAAACTTATATTTACTTAAAATTACACATATATGTCTGGTAATTATATTTTATATAAAGAGTTTATGTTATATATGTATATGATATAAAGTATTATATATCAATAAATATTAATCTAGTAATCTTGTTTGAATATATTACATAGATTTTAATACTTAATTTTTATATTTTACATAGGTTTTTATCTTACTTAAAAATATTATAAATACTTAATAAAGGCTTAATCAATGTTATTAAAATAAATATTAAAAATAAATTAATATTTACTAATTATTAATATATTTTAACATTAAATAAAAAAATTTGGTCACTATGTTAAATTTTTTAAACATCCGTATGTTAACCTTATGTTAACGTTATTTGTAAAAAAAATTAAATCATATAACTTACCTCATCGTGACGTCCGTGCCCCTTGGTCCCGTCCCGATCGATTCACTTGGGGCCGCAGCGAGGAGCGCGATCGATTCACCTGTCCCTCGTCACCTCGGGCGGCAGTAGAGGGGGACGAAGCCCTCAGCGCCTCCGGAGGTCGCCGACGCCGTTAGAGCTGCCACCGGAGGTCGCCGCCGTCGTTGGACGCTGCCGTGACAGCCGGAGAGCGGAGACACTGCCGCCGTGATAGCTGGAGAGTGGAGACGAGGGAGAGGTCGTCGAAGCCCTCGGTCGCTCGCGCCTTGGTAGGTCTCCCTTGCCCTCCTATGGCTTCCTTCGGGGTCTGGCGAGTGGCGAGGGGTTTTAAACACCACCGTGACATACCTTGCTTGATGCGTACGGTGTGAAGGACCGCTTTGGCCGACCGGCAAGGATGCCATCTCGCTTTGTCCCTTCCCGCCGGCCTCCACAAGGCATCATGTGTCTTTGTAGACCCGCGAGATGCAATGCCGTCAGTTTCGGGTGTCTCAGATCTCGCCATGCCCACGAGACCGAGATTCTCTCGCGAGACGACGAACCACTCAACGTTGGAACCAAATGGAGTTTTTTGAAGAGTATACAACTTAATGTTATCCAAAACCCCCGAGGAGTCAGCCATATATTCCACCCATTGCTCCAAAGTAGAAATGTGTCTACGATTTTAGACGGCCAAATCATTATTTGCATATAGATACAGGTCAATCATGATTGACGATTCTCAATGGAGCAACTCGGAGAATCTAGAGAACAAGAAGCCTTAAAGCCAATTTCATAGATATTAATGACAGAAAGGTATATTTTGTATTGCATATCATTGTACCATGTAGACGTATTATTAAAATAATCATTGATGTTAACTTATATCCCTTTTGTCATTAAATTGCTCATAAAGACATGAAAGTGCAGTTAGATGTTTGTTTTTATTTTTAAAAATTTTTAGGTGGTTTCATATTTTTTATTATTTTTACCTATTTTCTGATTTTTTAAATAAAAAATCCTAATTCGGACATATTCCAGATCGAGAATCCTCCCGGAGAATTGACTGGGATCATCGATCCAATCCCAATCTGGGTCCTGATTCCAATCTCGATCTTATGTTCCTTGTTGTATACTAACCGTGCATAAATCAAAATTACTTGAATGAAGTAGTTGTAATATCTCAAAAGTGGTGCTCCATAACTCAATTTCATAATTTAAAACATGAGTCATGATTTTGATCCCGCTACGATTCAGGTAATTTTGTATACCTCAATTGTTCTTAAAAATAGGTTTTTGTTGATCCTTTTCTTCATTTTGATGTAGGATGAGGAGCCAGACCATAATGCAGCATACAAATTGACCGATAAAACCAGGATGGTCCAATAAGGCCAGTCTAAATCACCTGGACCAGCCTAGACCAGGATGAAACAGCTGAAATGGCTTTAAACCTGGCTAAATCAGACTTGAACTAGGATAAACCAGGTCTTAGCCAGCCCGGACCAGGATAAACCGACCCAACTCAGGCCTGAAGTGGCTTAAACTGGGGATAAACCAGACTGAATTGGCTTGAAACATGGCGAACCAGCCCAAACCAGAAATAAACCAAGCAGATCTGGGTTAGCATGCGATAAATGTCTGAATATGGGCTCTTCAGGCCTGATGCTTCCTGGTACTGCTACAACAGGGGGAGGCATCGAAGGCTGTCAGCATATGCATACGGTGCTTGGCTCCAGGGTAGGCGTCACTGCAGTTGATGAACTGAGCTGGATGCAAGGAAGTGGCTGGCCTCCAAGCCGTGCAGTGGGGGAGAAGTGTGGAATGGAAATGCAGGTGAAGTTGGGCTCTACAATGGAGGGGGAAGACCTGTTGGTGCTGGTTGTTCAATGCCTGAGAAGAGTGATTGAGTTGCAGTCGTGTGGGACTGCACGGTGTGGGCTGGTTGCACTAGTATTGTAGAATTGCAGTGTTGTGTTAGATCCTAAGGTGGTGCGATGAGGCCAGTGCTGCATGCAGCAGGCAAGTGCAGGAGGCTTGGACCTGCACACCCCACAAGAAGTTGTAGAGACAATTGGACAACACTTGAGGTGGACGAGGCAACAGGTTGGCTTCAAGAGGTGGATGCATGATTGTCCCAACAGGAGTCATTTCAATGGAAAATTTTGGATTTCCTAGGCTGATGCTGAGACGTGTGGGTAGCCAGAGCAGAGGCGACATAATGGCCAGTGCAGTCAATCAGGTTTCGCAAGGAGAATGGCAGGCCTATGAGAGTATGGCTCGGGCAGTGCAGTTGTATGGGTGCAGGCTGAGGGTCAACAGGTCATGGATGCATTCGCAGGGAAGAGCAGGGATGGGGGTTCCAGATGAGTATGCTGGCATGGAAGGAGGGGCATGAAGCAAAAGATAAGAGAGGGTGGGAGGCCTTGCTAGTGATCAAACCTGTTGAACTGAGCAAGTGGCAGATGAGTGCAGTGCACAAGCAGATATGGTGATGGAGCATTGCACGACAACCAGCATCAGTGTGGATGGGCTCACTACGTGGAATCCTGATTGTATGCACAAAGGAACTGTTGCCGAGATAGACTCAAGCAAGGAGATGGCAGCGGTGGGGTGCTGTGGAGATGGCAGGAACTGGAGAAAAAGAGAGAGAATGAAGGCTCTGAGGCCAAAGGTAGAGAAGAACAGGAAAAGAACCTTCTCAGCCAGAAGAAGAAGAATAGAGGTTGGAGAGAGAAAAGCCTCCTCGTCCAACAAAGGAGAGGGAAAGGGAAAGAGAGAGGGAGAAGAGAGAACAGTGGGTCTCAAATTTTCATCCTCACTTCATTCATTTTCAATGTTCAAGACTTCCACTTTTAAGATTTTGCTTTGACACATTTATGACTAAAAATAAAATAAATGATACACAAATAAAAAATCCTAAACAAGTAAAACATTATAATTTGACATTGATGTCGATCGAACTTCTCTCGATAGCTATACATCTATATGAGTTGATGATCCATACTTGTACGACCACGAATGCAGCAATCCTCTCATGTTCTGAAAAACTCATCCTTGAGTTTTATAATGTTGTATGACACACACGACCATTATACATCTAAAGGACAGCTTCAATGCAATCCAGATGACGATAAAGCATAAATCAAAAGCTCATAAAAATGTAAAAGCTAATCCACATGGTACCATAATAGTTGTAAAGTGTCACTGCATATATTTCCAACTAATGCTCTACCGAAGATTGCAGCTCCAATATGAAACTCGGTTGATTTTTTTTAGAATGGCAAAGCTAAAATTTCTATTAATGAAAAGGAAGGAATACAAAGTGTAGAAAAATAAAACAATAATAAATAAATGCTCAAGTACCAAGGAGGTAGATGAACATCAGAACTACAGAAAAAAAAAGATTTAAAGTGAAGGAATCTGCTCCCGAAGATGTTGACATCCACAAGAGTACCAGTGTCTGCAAAAGACCAATTATTTACATAATTTGTCATCAAGTGTACTATCAGTATTGGGTTCTTATAATGATCATAAAAATCCACGTATTCCTTGTTCGCCAAACAGACCATAGAAAAACAGGAAGAACACAGCTCCATATGTTTAGATCCGAACCCCATGGGATCAAAGAGGACCAAAAATGCAGTAGTTGAATGATGTTGGTCGGTTCTGTCCAATGAAACTTCCAAGTCTGGACCAAAACTGTGCATAAAGAATTAATTATCTCATAGCTGATAAACAGATGATCTACAGTTTCATCCCACATTCCACAAAAAAGCACAAGTTGTGGGGATGTTAGGAAAAATTCTTTTGAGGTAGCTCCTTGTAGGAGCACTTTGCTTTGCAACCTTCCATAACAAAACCTTTATTATAGTGGGCAAAGGGGTTGCCAAACAGCTTGATACCAAGGCACCTCCAACCCTCCAGATTAAGTTTACGCAAAGCAGTTCTCACATTGAAGGTAGTTTTGTTACAAGGCATCCAGGGCTAGTTTATCTTCCCGATCCTCTACACACCTACACGGCTACACTTGTCGAGAAACAATAGTAAATCAAGAAGTTCCCTGATTTCCTCATCGTTTAACTTTTTGCAAAAATTAAGGCACCAATTTGTTCTATCATTCCATTCGCAGTACAACTTATCTTGAGAATAGTGACATATTCGAGGAAAACATAGTTGTCAAAGGTGCGTGACCAACCCAACATCCTCCCAGAAAGAGGTCCTGCCATTCCCCACCTCAACATGGAAAAACGAATTGAAGAAATCCCAGCAGACAAGGATGCCTATCCAGATAATCAAAACTTTGCCAATGTCCCTAAAATATCTGATCCACAAATCATTACCCCAATGCCATATTTTGGAGGAAACTATTTTAGCCTACAAAGCATCTTTATTAACATTCAATTTCCATAACCATTTAGACAAGAGCATTGTTGATGAACCCCAATGGCACAAGTCCCACTTCACCTTCTTTAATTGATCTACATACTTAGCCTTATCTAATAAGATGAAAACTTTTTTGTCATTAGTTCCTTGTCAGAAGAACCTAGCCTGATACTTTCCAGTTTGTTACAAGTGCCCTTGGGAACTCTCAGAATTGAAAAGAAAAATAGTGGAATGCTTTGCAGAACTGACTTAAAGAACAATCATCTACCACCAGTAAATAACATCCTATTCTTCCACCTTTGTAATTTGTGTTCCATCTTGTGCACTACACAAGGACAATCCTTACTCTTGATACATTGATCAGAAAGAGGGGATCCAAGATATTTAATAGACAAAGAGGTCCAAGGCATGTCAAAAACTGTCATTGAATCCTTAGTCCCTCCTCAACTACATTATCAAATGTACTCTTCCACCATTGTAATTTGTGTTCCATCTTGTGTACTACACAACGACAATCCTTACTCATGGTACATTTATCAGAAAGAGGCGATCCAAGATATTTAATAGGCAAAGAGGTCAAAGGCATGTCGAAAACTCTTTGTAATTGAATCCTTAGTCCCTCCACAACTATGTTATCGAATGTGCTCTCCTCAGCCGCCTAGGCGCTGAGGTGAGGCAAGGCAAGGCAAGGACTCGCCGCCTCGTCTCACAGGCGGTCACCCCAAGTGACTGCCTTTTCCACCTCCTCCACCTAGGTGGCTGAGGCAAGGTAGGTGACCACCTTGCCATCCTCATCAGGGCCCGGATCCGGCAACTAAAGCCCCCTCATGGGGGCTTCTCTCTCTCTCCCCCGTCCCCAATATGTTTCTCTTCTCCTCCCCTCCGTGATGGACTAATGAACCCATCAGAGCCCTAGCCAAAGCCGAGTAATTTTCACGTCTTTAAGATTCCTTCTAAGGGCTCCATCACGTTTGCTGGTTACACAGAGTGGATCCAATTTCCTTATTGGTAACAATTTCGAAAAGATCAGGGAAACCGGTGGCTAAGTTCTCGTGATCCACTCAATGATCTTTCCAAAAAAGTGTTCTCATCCATTCACAATATCAATACCAGTTGATTACCAGAAAAAATCCCAATTATGTAAAATATCTTTCCAAATGCTAAACATTTGTCTCTGAAATATATAATACACCATGCATTGCTGGTTGTTTCATACTTTGAACATACAAACTTATTCCGTACAGAATTCAAGCAGTGGTTAAGCTTTCATATCCACTTGGTAAGTAGAGCTAGGTTCATCGATCCTAGTGACACAAGCCCAACACCACCTTCTCTTATATTCTTGCAAACTAGGGCTGAGAACAGGTTTGGAATTGGTAGCAGCATTATATGTTTCCAATTCTAATTCGGATTCCGACAAGGGTTATACGATTCCGAGTCCATTTCGGATTAAATTGGAACTGTGGCAATCTAATTCCATTTTCGGAATCGGAATTGAAATCAGAATCGAAAGAATATGATGATTTCGAAAACCTATGATGCCTATCAATATTATTTAAAAATAGTAAATAAATCTCATTTTATTAATAATTTTACACCTATTATATATTTTATTTTAATTTTGCTTTTTAATATTTATATAACAGATTTCTAATAATATATATTTATTTATTATAATATTAATTTATACATATATATGTTAGTTTTGTATTGCAATCATACAAACAAATACGGAAATGGCAGTGTCCAATTCCAATAGCTTACAAGATACAAAAAACTACGTACTGAATCCATTAATTTTTATCAGAATCTAATTGTAATGTTCAATTCCGTTTGCACCCCTAGTGCAAACATGATTCTATCTGATTAAGTGAAAACCCTTACTGTCTCCCCTTCCCTGCAAAAAATTTTTAGCTTTGATACTTTCTGGCTTCTTCAAGACCCTCTTAGCAACTTCGGGAATAGAGAAAAAAATAAAGTGAAATACTTTAAAGGACATATTTGCAGTATCCATCCTCCTCCTATAGATAACATTTTGCTCTTCCAACCCTGTAACTTACCTTCAACCTTCAAAAATGTATTCTCCCAATCCACTTGCTTAGTGCCCCTATTTGAAAGAGGCAACCAAAGATATATGATTGAGAAGGACGTTGTTGGCATACCAAAAATCATCTGCATTATCACCAATACTTCCTCATGCAAATTGATACCAATCAGCTCACATAGTCACATTTATCCCTGTTAATTTTTAACCCACTGACAACTAAGCAGGTAAACCAGGATCCTTAAGTTAACACGCTTCTCATCAATAGCTGCAAATAAAAGAGTAACGTCAGCAAACTGAACGTGAGTGATATGAACATTGTTGCAACCCACCACAACCCCCTCAATCAAGCTGCCACCCTAGCCAAGAACTTGCTCCACAAGAATGAAGAGAAATGGAGAGATAAGATCTCCTTTATGCAAACCCCTAGAGCAACCAAAATGACCAAAGGATTTGCCATTGATGTCCAGAAAGAACCTTGTTGTGCTGATGCATTCTATGATCTATCAGATTCGCACATGGTTGAACCCCATGAGCCCCGTAATTCTGCTAAGACACTTTCAGCTAACTCAGTCATATGTTTTCTCAAAATCCAACTTGGAGACTAACCCTTCATTTTCCTTGGTCTTCCAGTTGTGGATACACTCATGCACTGTAATGAAATTATCTATAATGTATATATCTCTTGAACGAATGTTGACTGAGATAAGCTGATCAATTTATCTGCAGTCAAACTGAGTCCACAAGTCAAGACCTTCGTAATAATCTTGTAACTGCAGTTGTGAAAGTCAATAGGATGCAAGTCCCTAATATCACTGGCAAAGGCTTTCTTAGGAATTGAACCAGAGACGTAGAATTCGCATATCCAATGCTTCTAGAATTCGCCTCTAACTCCTTGATCATCTTCATGAAATCATCTTTAATTATCTCCCAACATTTTTATACAACCCTACTTAGAACCTGTCTAGCTGGGGAGCTTTGTACAGATCAGTTTCCTTCACTGCCAAAAAGACCTTCTGCAGATAAGCAACTGTCCAACACACCTACTTTGTCATCAGTGGGTTTGCTAAAAGGCAATTAAGCAAAGGGCTCCAAATTGCATCTTGTCAAAAAAACTTCTTGTAGAAGCGAACGGCTGCAAAGCCAATCTGATCAGTGTCTTCACATTCCATCCCATCCACTAATATCTTTAGCAGAAAATTACTTTTGTTTCTCAGAGGCATAAGCATGAAAGAATTGTGTTTCCATCACCCTACCTATGCCAAGTCCCTTTCAATCTTTATTTTCAATTAATCTCTCTAACAGACCATAACAGACATGCATGATTATGTCAACCAGCCAATTCAGTTAACGGGTCCGTTAACTTGTTTGCTCTCTCCGAACGGTTTGTGTTGTAGCACATTACCACCATGCAAGGTGTGGGCTTAAACTTTTGTCACGACATATACTGTATTAATCAATCGGAAGAGTGAGCAGCAGGACTTTTGTCTCCCACATCTCAGTGTGGAGGTACAACTCTATTTACGCCTCCCTCATTTACATCACTTGCTTAATTATTATCTGTTTGACCGTTGAATCACACAAGAGATTTAGGAGTTCTAGCTCATCACCATCACTGCCATTTTGGGAGCCAGGTCCCATCTCGTACCCCAGATTGGGTACGTTGATCACAAATGTCCTTGATTGAATGAGTGTGCCAGCTATCTTGGTCTCACTCATTAAACGGCTGCCACTTTAGCTATGCATCTGTTCAGCTTACTTGTTCACCAGAATATCGTACTTATAAATAGCCCAACACATGATTTATACTGCTTGTCATCTTAAATTGACTTAGAGACAATCTCACATCAATTTTGGTATCAAAACCTAAATCAACTCATCCTTATCAGTCAACTCCTAGACCATTGATAGACATCGGCATAAAATGAGAATGAGATGAGACGTTTAAAACTTGAGAATGATTTGTTTTTATCTATTGAGAAGAATGATGAGAAATTAACATGAAGCACTATGGATTTTTAATTTCTGTCATAAGGACATATTTGTAAAAATCTCTTGTTGGGGGATTTGATTGTCAATAATTAGCTCAATAAAAGAGCCTATTGTGTAGCTCACGATGGTGAACCAGTAAAAATTTATGGAAGTGTTTGTCTTGTGAGGGGAAGTTCAGCCCAGGTCTCTCTCTCTCTCTCCCCCCACTCCCGGTTCAGCCAGTGAGCCTCCGTCCAGCTCCTCCTCCTAGTTCTTCCTTCCCTCCACCAATGAGCCGCGTACTCCCCTTTTTTCTCTCCACTCAACAGCCTAATGGGGTGTTTGGTTGCATGATAATTTTTTGTACACTTTCATGATAAAAAATTGTATTAAAATAAAAAGTAAACCAACTCATGACATAAAATTATCATGTTTGGAGGGATGTGATTACAAAAAAGAGTAACCACCGCACATGACCAAATAAAGTGGGGGACCACAAGAAAAAAGAAAGAGGTGAGACCCTCTTTTTTGTTTAAGAAAAAAATCACTTTCAAAACATAAAATTGTCATGGTTGTCAAACACCTCTTTTAACAAGTTTTCTTACAATTTTTAAAAATTAAAATAAAAACCTCAATTATCATGCAACCAAACACCCCCTAAGGTCTCTCCTTTTTTCCCCTGTTGGACAGTCCAACACCATCCTCTCTTCAGAGCCCCACCGGCACTTCACAACAAAGAAAAAATAGTCGGGGGTCGGCCCCAAAACCGACCCGGGTCGGTTGGGGTCGCGACCCGGGTCGGGTCGAGGTCGGGTCGGGGTCGAGAAAAAAATAATAAAAAAATCATTTTAAAATAATAACCGGGTCGGGGGGTCGAGGCCGGGTTGGGGTCGGTCGGCCCAAAAAGCGACCAGGTCGGGCGACCCGGCCGACCGGGTTGCCGACCCGGCAAACCATGCTTCACAAAGCACAAATTTGGTGTGTCTCTCTGATAATCCCTGGACACCGGCAACCTGTGCAGCGCCAGAACCAGAGCAATAGAACTCCAACAATTTCTGGATATGCCTTCTCTTCCCACTATCAGCACCCTTGCACACCGCTGGAGCTGGACTCTGTCTCCGAAGCTCACAGTGCTCTGGACATCTTGTGCAATGCCTCCAATGGTTCGACATCTCCCGTTCACATCCACTGGTCACTCATGCAATCCCTGGAGTCATTCAGCCACCTGCCTGCAACATCCTCCAGCAAGCTTCTTCATCAGTAGCATCCATCCCCTATTCCAGGCGATGTTGCTTGCTTCCATCCATTCCCCTTCAGTGTTGACAGGGCATCATCCGTTAGATCTTCTCAGTCGTCCTCTCTATCTCCATAGCATGCAGATCTCAAAACCCTTCTCTCCCTCCCCCCATCTGCCACTTCTTGATTCCCTTGCCCTAGACGCAGCCAAGAAATTTTAGTTGAAGTACTCCACCTATGACAAAAAAATTATTTACGCAATGCAAGCGCTTTCTCAAAAGTTTGCTCTTTCTTTTGACCTCAAGACACCAATTTCTTCATGCTCAAGAAAATTTAATCGGTGACAGCCATTGGGTTGAGTATCTCCAATCCTTCACCATCATCTTAAAAAGTCAAACCAAAGTAGAGAATCGAGTGGCTGATGCATTGAGCATAATTGTCAAGGCGGCTGCCTAGGCGGCGCCTAGGCGGCAAAGCGCTTTTCCAATAGCGCCTTGCCAGGGTGTCTTGCCCGGGGCCAAAAAGGCGCCCGCCTAGGCGCCAAAGGCGCCCAGGCAAGGCACTCTGGATATTTTTACATGATTAAAAACTTGTTTAATGATAATTTGAACATATTAATATATTTTACTATCACTTATAATATCATACATATTTATGATTTATGATTATAAACATATATTATATACTTAATTAAGTTCTTTTTCAGCTCCTTCTTCTTTCTCTCTCTGTCTCTCTTAAGTCTTAATTTATCAAGATTAACTCCTTATTCAAAAATAAATATCCACACTTTTATAAATACATATATAAGATCATTTGTATTATTACACACCTTTTTGGGTTTGGGGGGCTTCGCTCCCCTGACAACCCCCCACAAGGGGCGCTGCCCCGTTGACCCCCGTGACTTGACCGCACAGGTCGATCCGCGACTACTCTCCGCCCCCCATTTAATAATATTATAACAATATTTCACTATCACTTATACTATCACACATATATATAAATTTTATAATCTTAAATATGTTATATACTTAAATTTTATAAAAATCTATTTAACTCTTTTCTCTTTCACATACACATCATATTTACTTATATACATAGATAAAACACTCATATTCAATTATAACGTAAAAATATAATTATATTTATACATATTTTTATGTATCACAACCTCTGACCCAGCATTCTTTGAATACCGCCTAGGCGACGCCTAAGCGGCCGCCTTGTCGCCTAAGCGGAATCGGTACCCTTCAACGCCTTAGGCGCCTTGTCGCCTTGACAACTATGATTATAATGTAAAAAATATAATTATATTTATGTATATTTTTATGTATTACAACCTCCGACCCAACTTTCCTTGAATACCGCCTTGACCGCCTAGGCAACGCCTAATCGGCCGCCTTGTCGCCTAAGCGGAATCGGTACCCTTCAACGCCTTGGGCGCCTTGCCGCCTTGACAACTATGGCATTGAGTCATCAAGCATCTTTGCTCTCGACAGTTGGTGCAAAAGTCATTTGGTTTTATTGGATTCGAGATGAATATCATGATTGTGCTAACTTCGGCTCCACATTCTATTCCCTTCAATCTAATCTGTCTAGTGATTTTAGCGATCATTTGTTACATGAGGGTTATCTCTTTCATGACTCAACTTCAGTACATGATCTTTTGTTGTAAGAGCTAGATGCAGACGGTCTTGTTAGTCATTTTTGTCGTGATAAAACAATCGAGCTTGCTGAGCATTGATTCTATTGGCTGAACTTTAAGAGCAACGCCAGACGCATCGTCACCCAATGCCACACTTACACTTCACCCAAACAGAGAAAGCAAAACACGGGTCTCTACACAACACTTCCCATCTTTGAGTCGTCACGCCAAGATATCAACATGGACTTCATCTTTAGTTTATTGCGCACCTTGCACTGCCATGATTCTATTCTAGTGATAGTAGAATGGTTCCCCAAGACAACTCATTGTATTCAGTGCTCCAAGACATCTGATGCATCTGTGGCCGCCCAACTCTTTTCTCAGAGATTGTACGAACATGGGTTGACGAAGACGATTGTCTTAAATCATGGTGTTCACTTTATCAACTATTTTTAGAAAATCATGTAACAACTTTTGGGGACAAAGCTTAAGTTTTTCATTACATATCAATCCCAGAACGATAGTCACACCAAGGTCGTCAATAGGAGTTTAGGCAATCTCTTACATTATCTCATGGGGAACCATGTTCATACATGAGATGTTGTCCTTCCTCTAACAAAGGTTACTTATAATGAATTATTTGACAGACCTAACAGCTTGAGCTTAATTAAGATAGTCACCAACCTTAGAGCAAGATGACCTGTAGATCTTGAGCCTCTATCCTTTTTTGCCCATGTGTTAGCTTCCGTCGAGTCCTTAACCAAGCATATATGAAATTTGAACGGTCATAATAAGAGTCAGATAAGAGAATAGTAACAAGAAGCATAAGTAATATGCTGATTTCCATCGACAAATACATGAGTCAGGTCAAACCCAAGTGACTCCCTATAAAGGTTGTCAAAATACTAAGGGTTTTAAAGTGGTTGAACAAATTTGAACCAATGCCTATGTTATAGACCTACCTCCCGGGTAGGAGATTAGCTCAACATTCAATGTCTCCAATCTAGTGGCCTATCGAGATCTGACAATGATATGCAAAGAGCTTCTAGAGTCGCACTCTCTTCCTTTAAGAAAAGCCACACCTGATTGTCTACCCCCAACCTCTTCACATTCGCAACAGAAGTGGCCAAGTGTAGAATGGACAAGCAGGTCATAATGATGCACATGTGAGCGCACCAGCTCTATCTCGTACATTGGAGGGGTCCACCTCCCACTAAGGACTCTTGATTGAAGCGAGTTGAGCTTCAGCGATACCAGAGTGACAACAACCCCTACTTAACACGGTCAAGTTCCTCTCAATAGGAGATAAGTAAGAACACTCGTGCTCGAGTACAGTTAGACCCAGCTCACATGTATCGTCATCACTGTCACATCAAAAATTCATTGTGAATTAGAAAAGAAAAGAGATTGGACCACCCATCATGACCGTCATAGATCCGTATCTTTGTTAATTGCTATTTTGTTGTTCGGTAAGGACGCACGCTTAAAATATTGTCCGATTTGGTTTGTTTGAATGTTAAAGATATGTACAAAGTGATTTTAAAACATGCAATGGAAAGGTATCTTTTATAATTAAAATTTATTTATTGCCTCCTCTTCTACTGTTGTGAACAATTGCAAGAAGGCTTCTTTTTGGAAGAACAGATGAGCAGGAAGTCTGAAACTAGCTGATCGTTTCCTTTGTTCAAACTTTTGTTAGATATGGATGTTAAGGGGCCCTCTATGTAAAGATTGGGGAGGTGAGGCCATGGATGACACGTAGCCTGTCTTGCATGAGAAAGCTAATGGAAGCAGTTGGCGAGTATGTGAATCTGGTAGATTAGTTGAGAGGCTTCTCGTCCAACTGCAGGATGATATGGTCAAGTGGGGACCCCTAATGGGAGTTTCTCCTTCTCAGTGAAATCTGTTTGTGAGAGAAATTGTTGGGGAGGTGTAGAAGTGCCATAGTGGAAATCAGTGTGATCTGCAATGGTTCCTTTCAATATCAGATTGTTCTTTAAAACAGGCACAATAAATTGAGTGTTTTGTGGGTCTCGAGTTGAGGATATAGATCAACACTTCTTGCATTGTGGTATCACTAGATTCACTAATTATACCTGGTGCATCTTGTTCGGATGCTGAAAATTACTATAGAAAGATCCAATTTCCACTTCTTGTCTTATTACGCAGTGGAAAAGTCAACTTTCTCTATGGAGTCTATCATTGTCTGCTGTATTTTGGTCCATTTGGAGGGCTCAGAATGGGAGAATATTCAAGGAGCACATCGAAAACCCATCCTCCATTCTTCTTCGTGCTGCCGCTCTTCCATTCTTCTTCATGCTGCGTTTTTGTCAAGTATTGGTTCTTAGCCTACTCAGAACTTCTGCCAGATCCCTACTCCGAAAAGAGTTTGCATGTAGTTGTTTCTCGGCTACTACCATCTTGGTAGTTAGCTAGCGGGGTAGCTCTTTCCTTTTTATTTTGTTTTTCATCCACCACATATGTACTTTCTTGATTCCAGTATTAATGAATTTGTGACTTCCATCACCTTCCAAAAAAATGTAATGGAGAGTCTATAAAAATGACTGGAGCTGAATGAATGAAAGAATAAAGTAGTTTGTTCCTTCCTCACCCTCTCCCTCTATCGAGTTCTTTCCATCCCCTCGATCTCCCCTTCATCCTTCTCTCTCCCTCTTGGATCTTCTCCCTTGGCTCTCCTCCCCCAACACTCTTCTCCTAGCACTGTCTTATCCTTCTCTCGCAGACCCTCTCCCCCTCCCAGTTCTTTTCCTTTGCCAGCTCAACCTATCATCCACAGTCAACCCCACCCTTGTTTACCCCCTTCATGAACCCCCTCGCAAAAAAACATTTAACTTTCCCTCAGAAAAGATCAGTAACCCATGCAACAAAGGAACATTCACCAGACCATGGTTAGCCATTTCACGGGATTCTCGGTCTCAAGAGCCCCGCAAGAACCAGGCGGTCTGCTCACAGGCACCTGCCACGGCCAGCCAGAGCTGCAGCAGCGATGGCGCTGCTTCTTCGGTTCTTCCCCATACTATTGTGCAAGGAAGGACCTCGTACGGGTTCCATGCTGACCCAGTATGAGAGGAAAAGACAGGATCCAGCAATATCTGGTCCCTGGGACCGATATCAAATATATGATATTGTGACCAAATTTTCTCATACCAGGTCTGCATTGACCCGGTACAAGCTCCTTCCCCACCAAGCACCTTCATTGCAGCGGTGGCATTGCCATCACCAGAATAGACCCAAAATGGGTTGGTAGGACCAAATCCACATAAAACCTATCTATTTTTTCTGATTTATATCTTTACATAAAATAGGTTTTTCTCCCGGTGAAGATCTCTTCTCTTTCACCCTTTTGGGACTTGATACCCTTGGTGAAAGAGGTGAAATAAGAGAAAAACCTAGCTTCACCCCTCCCACCTGCTCCCATGAGCATCACTTGGACAGGTGGGTCTTTCTGATAATGTTGCCTCCCTTGCCCACAAGGCGAAGCCTGCATGCTCAAAAGGGCTGCTTCCTCGACACTGGCCAATAAGTTGACACCACCCCAATACAAGGACGATCCGGGATCAATTGTCGCAGTCTCAACAGTGCCACAGTGTCAATTAAACAGGCACAACTGAGCCAACATGTTTTCCTCCCAGTGCCATCCCCTCCCTCATAAGGTTGTGCATCTATACAATTGTAGACATTGTGCTCCCATCCAAGCCCATGGTCAGGCCTGTTCAGTGGTCTCGAGGCTCATCACACTGGGATGACACGAGACTAAATACAGACCCTCACAGAGCTTTATTGCCTTCCTAACTCACAAGCATGCCGCCCTGCAATATGATTCAGCCGACATCCTCTACATAAATGGATGATAGTGGTCAAGATTGACAAGGCAGCCAAAGCAGGCAGGTGACTGAAACACGGTGCCTAAGAGTGAAGTCTTGTGTCAAGTTGATTGAGTCAATGCCAAGTTAAGTTGTGGTAGACCCATAGTCGACATGGAGAATCATGCCAACTGGCTGACATTAGTTAACAGACCCATCAACCTGTCCGCTCTCCATAGTTGTCAAGGCGGACGCCCAGGTGCCTTTGCTCGGGTGCCTTGCCAAGGCGCCCTTTAGGGAGCCCAAAAAGGCGCCCAAGGCGCCCAGACAAGACGTCCTAGGTATTTTTACATGATTAAAAAATAATTTTGGGAGGTTTTTCCCCTTGATATCCTCCACAAGGGACACCTATTTAATGATAGTTTGAACATATTAATATATTTCCCTATTTAATGATAGTTTGAACATATTAATATATTTCACTGTCAATTATGCTCCTATCACACAGATTTAAAATTTATAATCATAAACATATATTATATATTAAAAATTTATAAAGTTCTCTTTTAGCTCTCTCTTCTCCCTCTCTCTCTCTCTCACTTAATTTATCAAGATTAACTCCTTATCTAAAAATAAATACCCACACTTTCATAATTACATATATAAGATCACTTATACTATTACATACTTTTTTTTCTTTCGGAGGGCTTCGCCTCCCTGACAACCCTCACAAAGGGCATTGCCCCCTTGACCCCTACGACCTGACCGCGTAGATCGATCTGTGACTATTCTGCACTCCCCATTTAATAATATTATAACAATATTTCACTATCACTTATACTATCGCACATATATAAATTTTATAATCATAAATGTGTTATATACTTAAATTTTATAAAAATCTAATTTAACTCTCTTCTCTTTCACACACACATCATATTTACTTATATACATAGATAAAACACTCAAATTCAACTATAACATAAAAATACAATTATATTTATGCATATTTTTATGTATACCGACCCTGACCCAGCCTTCCTTAATACTGCCTTGACCACCTAGGCGACACCTAAGCGGTCGCTTTGTCGTTTAAGCAAAATTGGTACCCTTCAACGCCTTGGGCGCCTTGTCGCCTTGACAACTATGCCGCTCTCTCTGAATGACAATTTGTGTTGTAACCTTCGACCACCTATGAGATATGAACTTAATGTTTTGTTGCAACTTAAATTGTATAATCGGTTGGAAGGTTGACCGCTGAGCATTCATCTCTCACAACTCAACGTAGAGGAAAATATTACTCTTCTTTATGTTACTTGCTCATTTATTATCGGCTTGAATATCATTTTAGAGATTAGGAGTCCAAGCATGATCACCATCATTGCCGTTCAAGAAGCGAAGTCCCATCTTGGACCTAGATCGAGTATGCTGATCGCAAGCATCCTTGACTCCAGCAATGTACCAGCTACCTCGGTCCCACCCGGTTGAGAGCCACTGCGGTGATATGCTTTTGTTTGACTTATTTGTTTGGAATACCATACATGTCATTAGCTCGCACATGGTTTATACCGCTTAGTTGTCACCTTAACAATACTTGCAATCCTACACACGCTTTGTTTGTGCTTCTTTTCATTTCAACGAATTCCTCCCATTTTATGAGTTCCTTTCAAAAAAAGTAATATTCATCTTTCATCTCTCTGTACGGCCAACAAGTTCCAAAAGTTTTTCCATCTTTCTTCTAAGCGAAGGGTCAACAAGTTCCATAAATTTTCTTACAAGTGACCCAATGTTCTTCACATTTATTTTCATCTTCTTTCAATCTATTCTTTGTCGGACCTTTTCTTATAATAATATTTGTTTGTTTTTCAATTTGTCCCAAATCTTATGTCCTGCTTTGTTGAATAGCTTCTTCACCTACACCAACTCTTGCTTATTTAGCAACACATTCTAGTGTTTATGTAACAAATGATCGTGGAATCATAATTGGCTACCGGATTGGTAAGTGCCAATTCCAATTCTGATCTGGATCGAAAAATTGGTGATTTTCCAGAATAGCAACTTATCCAAAATCGAACTAGATCAGATCTCAAAAAACCCTAAAAAAAACTACAAAATAAGCGATTATATCGGATTCAGGTCCGATCTAGCAATTTTGGGACCAAAATGAAACATGCCGCCATAGCATCTCAACGCTGAGACATTGTGTCGCTGCGGCATCTCATAGCAAGTCAAGGGGACCCAATATGATCAACATCCGATGACTTTTTACTTGGTTTGATGGAGCCAGTAAGTTGTCTACAATACGGTGTCTTCCCCAACTAATAGGTTGGTGCTTGTCGGGCCTCGGACCGGAGACAAAAATGAATGACAATGTAACTGGAGAAATAAATTCAAAATTAGAAATAATTTGAGAACAAAGAAAACAAAATAATTACAAATATTTCACAACATATTTTTCATTCATTAAACTTGTAATTTTCCAAATATGCACCTCAAATCTTATAATCAACTCTCTATCACTCTGACTCAATCAACCAAATCCAATCTTTATACCAATGTTTGCATAGTTCAAATTATTTGAAAAAAAACTAAATCAATAGAGATGAGCGACGTGAATGTGACCCGTAAACATTCACAGTCTCACATACTTATTTGTCCAAAATATTTATACATACATAGTTACCAATATTCATTGAAACACAAATAATAACTATCACAAATTATATAAAATATCAAATATTAAAATAAAATATATAGTTCAAATATTATTTTCACCATACAATAAACAAAAATGACAAAAAATAAAAATATTCAAACAAACATGTAACAATTTATATGTATTTTATTTTAATTTTTATATTATGTTTAAATTATATTTGCATACAATTAAATCAAAACATTACTTTCAAAACAAATACTTCGGCAATAAAAATACCACGTAATAAAGCATATCCTATAGTTAACTAGCACCGTGTATGTCTAGACAATGGCGTATAGAAGATCAACCACAATACCTAAGATCAACGGATACACCAAATTTAGAGCGTATCTAAAAACTTGTTCGGTTACACTAGCAAAGTTTAAATTCAAATTTTGTAGTCAATTCAAATACTTCATATCGAAGAGATAATGTCACATTTATATATTCAAAATCAACCTCACATCAGATTCATAATCAGATAGTTTAAACATATTTAAATGATACAATTTATACAGAACAATTTATATACGTTTAATTTATCAAATAACAAAATGAATAAGTCAAGTTACATAATAAACAAAATAATTATCAAATTTGATTGTACCGTAACTCACACATCATATAAACTAAAAAAATGCAATATAAACTCATAAATACAAATTGGATTCAAATAAATTTTAAGCGTATGTAAAATTTATCAGATAATACAAGATAGATTATAAAAGCTTCAATATATCAAAATGCCAAATAATCATAAATAATACTAACTAACCAATTTAAAATAGAAGACATAATTTTTAACTACTAAATAATAAAACAACCATCAATGAAGCATAATTTAAAAAAACAACAAAATTCAAAATTAATAATTTACTTGTTTAATCATTAATAAAAATAACTAATATATTGATTTAAAATTAACTAACACTAAATACATATATTACTCAAAATAACCAAATTTTGAAACAATAATCCAATAAGTGAGATTAAAAAAATATACCCCAATCTGTTTTGAAAATAATGAAATAGAATCTCCTAGTTGATTTTTGCTCATTTCCCCTTTTGTTTTTGCACAATAGATTAAAGAAGAAGAGCCACAACGTGAGGAGAGGGACAGGAAGGGGGGAAGAGAGAGAGAGATGGGTGAGATCATATACATAGAGAGAAAATGGACAGTAGAAATGCTACGTACGTAGAGGGGAGAGAGAGAGAGAGAGAACAGATAAGCGAGAGGGAGAGTGAACGTGAAAAAAAAATAGAAAAGAAAAGAGAAGTGAGTGTGGGAATGTACAAAAAGGGAAAGAAAGAGAGTGATGGAGAGGGAGAGTCTTCAAACAGAGAGAAGGGAAAGGGATGAGTATAGAAACTAGAGAAAGGCGTTGGCGAGGGAGAAAGAGAAAGGGGGTAGGGGGAAGAAAAATTGCAGAAAGGGAAAGAGAAATGGAACTAGAGAGAGATGGGTGCTTCTATCGCTAGGACACTGAGGGGCGGAGAAGAAATGAAAAGGAGGAGAAGACATGAAAAGAAAATAAGAAAGAAAGAAAAAGATGACTTAGATGCAAGGATCGCGGGATCGGAATCGGAATCGGGATCGGTGGGTACCGATCCAATCCGGATCGGATCGGATCGATTCCGACCGATCCAATGGAAGAAAATCGATCCAGAATCGGTAAGAAAAAAAGCAAAAAAAAAAAAAACGATCCGATTCCGATTCCGATCCGATTCTGGCCGATCCTGGTCGATCCGACTGGAATAGCAAAAAAAGAAAAAAAACGATCCGATTCCGATTCCGATTCCGATTCCGATTCCGATCCCGATTCCGATCCCGACCGATTCGGCCGATCCGATTCCGATTCCGACCGATCCGACCGATCCCAACCAATTCTGCCAGAATTTTTTTCCGGATCGGTTCTTCAGCCAAGAATCGGATCGGCAAAGGCCGATTCCGATCCGAATCGGCCGATTCCGCGATCTATGCTTAGATGAAAGAAAATAAAAAATATTACTATTTTTGTGCTGACATAAAAAAGATTATTAAAATATTTTTATCTCTTCCTTGTGAATCATCTTCTCTTCCTCCCTCCTATTTTCTTTCCACATTTCCTCCTCCCATTCATTTACACTCCCCATCTCGAACGATATCTTGACACACATCCCCAAACATCTTTCTTTATCTCTCATTCATCCCTCCCTCTCCGCTACTCTTCTCTTCCTCTCCACCATTTCTCTCTCCCCCCTGTTCTCTCTCTCTTTTCCTCTCTCTATGTACTCTTCCACTTCTACTGTCTCTCTCTTCATGAAAGCTCTCTCTTCCTCCCTTTTTTGCTCCCTTTGGTTCACTTCTACCTTCCTCTTCTTTCACTCTCACTGTAGCTATCCCTCTTCCTCTTCCCCCATCCATGTGACATCTCTCTTTGCTTCCCACCCCCTCTCTCTCCTCTTACCTAGTGCATCCATTGTTCTCAACCTCCCAGGTACTATGATTGATCACGTATATGCTATTGTCAAACCGTATCTAGTGTTAGTTATACTATAAATTCTACTATATGATGATTTTTTTAACTGAAGTATTTGTTTTGAAAGTAAGAAAAAATATATTACAAATAAAATTTCTTAATATAATTGAATATAAATATAATTTAAATAGAATATAAAAATAAAATAAATACAAATAAATTAGTGTATAATTATTTAAATATTTTTTATTTTTGGAATGTATGATTATTTAAATATTTTTTATTTTTCACATTTTATTTTTATATGTTGAAAATAGTATTTGAAATGTATATTTTGGTATGATATAAATTATTTTGTATAATTAATGATGAATATTTGTAATTATGCATGTATGGATACTTTGGGTAGACCAATAGGTGAGAGTGAGAATGTACATTAAATCACATTCATATGACTCGCTCCTATTATTTAAATTATTTTCTCGAACAATTAGAACCATATAATAACATCATGAAATTAATTGATGAAATCAGATAGAATTGATTATAAATTTTGAAATGCAAATTTTTTAAATAATAAAATTAGTGAATGAAATTTGTTTTTGTGAATTATTCATAATCATTTGTCTTATTTATTCTCAAACTACTTCTATTTAAAGGATTATTTCCCCTTTTACGTTACCGGACATTTTCGTATAAGATCCAGGGCGTGACAATGCCGATTTTGTCGAGGCCACCGTAGGGGCCAATTCTGGCAAGGAATCACTGTAATCAGTCCAGAATCAGCCGATTTTGATGAAGAATCACTATAAACACTAAGTAATCAGTCTCAATCCAGGCCTATTCTGATGAGAGTCGGACTGGGATCAAGTCTCCTAGAAAAAAGTCAGATCGTGGGTGCTGATCCGATCCTAGAACTGGCCAATTTTGCAAACTATGGATGTATCGCATCACATGTGGAGAATACCCTCCACCCCTATTGATTTTTCACTACATACAACATCTGGTGTTGAGCATCTTAAGTAGAGCACCCCAGTTATATTAGTTGAATATATATCATGAGATATAACAATATTTTTACACTAGTTGTCACCTAACACATCCTCTTTTATTTAGCCTTTGAGATTGATAACACCTATGTTATCAGAGGCGACTGCCTCGAGCACCTAGGTGCTGAAGCGAGGCGAGACGAGGCGAGGCACCTTGCCTAGCCCATGACCGCCTGAGACGGTCGCCTTGTATACCTTAACTGCCAAGGCAATCGCCTTGATTGTCTCGACCACATCGAATGCATATACTTTTTCATTTTTTTCATATTTTCACATTTACTTGTTGATTTGTTATTTGGTTCAACTTAAGAATATATCTTATACATAGTATTTCTTTTTTATATAAATCAATAAAATAATGATCTTGTGTCACATTCAAAAAAACTTAGGATCAAAAAGACAGACTTGAGAATTATTGTTCAATTGTTGTTACTCCTGTGTTATTTAAAATTATTAATGTACTTCCATACTTATTTAACATTATTGTTTAATTATTATCACTTGACATATTAATGTATTTCAATTGTCGTTGCAAAGTCCGATAACATAGAAAAAAGTGTGTCTTTCCTACATTTTAATGTATTTTCTGCATTTTTGATGTATTTCCTATTTTTAGATATATTTGTTGCACTTTTAAATATATTTTCTACTTTTTTAAATATACCTCTTGTATTTTAAAAATATTTCCTGTTTTTTAAAAGTATTTCATGTTTTTTACATGTATTTCTAATATTTATAGAATATGTCTTGCTTTTTTCACTTTCAAATAACCCCCAAGTGTATAAAAATTAAAAAAAATAATAGAAAATGTCGTCTCAAGCGCCGGAGGCACCCGCCTCAAGTGCCTGAGGCGAGGCGAGGCCTCCCTCGCCTCGGTCACTTTTGACAGGTGGAGCTGCTGACAACTATGCCCCTGTAATAAAAAAAATGCAGCCTAAAAGGAGATCTCCATTCAACAAACGCAATCAAAAAGAACAATGGAAGAAATAACACAAGCAAAAAAATGAAACAAAAAAGTAACGAAATAAATAAATAAATAACAGCATGAACGCTGAGGGTAGGATCATCACCTCCCAGTGGTGTATAGGCAGCAGCCACTACCCTATGCCCTCCCTACCCGGGTCCGAGCAGATTGACAGATCACCTATTTATCGGAAACCATCATTCTGTGTCTAGAGGACCCAATGCAACAGGCAAGGAAGGAGCAGGCAGCAATGGCGGCAGTTGCCTCTCAATGGCAATCTTACCTAGACCTGCACGGTATCAATGAATCTAGCATCAGCCTATCCAACCAAGTCAAGCCCACTGCCAGCAAAATTCAACCTCGAGATCGGGCTCAATGTCCCCAAGGTTTGGTCAGCACCTGTGGATTCCACATGTTGATCCTGATTCGAAATCAACCAAGGATCGCGAGATCGGAATCGGAATCGGGATCGGTGGGTACCGATCCGATCCGGATCGGATCGGACCGATTCCGACCGATTCAATGGAAGAAAATCGATCCAGAATCGGTAAGGGAAAAAAAGCAAAAAAAAAAAAAACAATCCGATTCCGATTCCGATCCGATTCCGGACCGATTCCGGCCGATTCGGACCGATTCGGACCGATTCGGGCCGATCCGACTGGAATAGCAAAAAAAGAAAAAAAACGATCCGATTCCGATTCCGATTCCGGTCGATTCCTACCGATTCCGCAGAATTCATGCCGGAATCGGTCCTTCCGCACCGATCCGATTCCGGAATCGGTCCGATTCCACCGATTCCGTAAACAATGAAATCAACAAATCTTCCAAACCATGCTCCTACTACTTGAATTTATAGTGACAACTACATACCTCTCCTAGAAAATCTGACTAGGCTTTGAGAAGACAAGTATCAATTGCTAGAAAACGACAAAAAAAAGTTTATAAAACCCCTTTGGTGGTCTGAATTGTTACACGCCTATTGATTAAGCAGTATGCCTAGGTGGCAAATTGGCCCCCTCAAGTTTGAGCTGGGGTGGTCAATTTACTAATAGATTCTCTCCAATGACAAATATACTTCATTGTCAACCACGGAGAAGCAGATACTCTTTTTATTTCACAAAGAAACTTAAAATTTTTATTTTTTTCGTTAAATTCTAAGCACAATGTATACCAATATCTATCATACTTTTAATATAAGGTTGTTATATGTATATTTTTCACATTATATTTTTAACATTTATTGTTTATTCATGTAAGAAACCTTGAAACTACAGCCATGAATAAAAAATGCAATAATAACACATCTTTATTTAGAGAGATGCCACAGCAGTCACGGCTTCAGGCATGTGAGCGTGCGATGCAGGTTCAAACCTGTGTCTCCCGCCTTGAAGACTTTGGCCAGTCATTGGTGTGTTCATCGCATCACAGCAACCGAACGCACTGACCTCTTCTTATAACGACTAACTACTTCCCAAATTAATATAGTTGGGATAATACAAAACCCTACTATTTCCACCCTTATGTTTTTTAAGATAACCAGGAGTACAAAATTTCTTATTAATAAAAAAAACATTACAAAAAGTGCAGAAAAGAAAGAAAAGACAAGGCCCATCAAAAAACAAGCTACCAAGATGGTAGTTACCAATGGGTGTTACAAGAAGAACGCACTACAAGCTAATAGCTTAGTCCTGAACGAAATCCCTTCCATGTGCTTTCCAGAGCAAGCATATTGCCAATCTTTGACTATAGTTGACATCATGAAAAAAATTGATATCGGGTGTTCAAAGTGCTCCTTGAAAATCCTTCCGTTTCTCCTCTGCCAAATAGCCCATAGCCAAGCATCGCCTTCCACTGATTAAACCTTGACCAAGTAAATCAGAGATATGGAACACTGTCTGGTTCCAGCCAACAAATCGATCAACTTTTGAACAAAGCATCCCACATAAGAGCTAATGATCCCAAACTGAATAAAGAGGTGGTCGGCAGTCTATTATTTTCTGCCCTCATGTTTAGATATTACAGACTTTACTTGCAAAGACATCACTGCGGAATTTTAACTGGTAAGAAAAGCTGATAAATTAAAACCAACAGCAGAAGGCCAAGTTGGAAATCTTCTAGCTGATTGAGCTATCCAAACTGCCTAGGTGGAACCAAGCAGTCTTTCTCAAAAGAATGCACAGAAAATTATTGGCCACGACAGAAGGCACGCATGATAGAAATAATAGCCGGTTCAGGTATATAATTCAAGCAGAACCTATATGGGGACAAAAATGGCATCTGGAGAGTAAAAACAGTAGAAAATAGAGTGCAACATCCTTCCTTGGATGCCCTAAATTTCTTTTTGCACCAACAAAATTTTTTTCTCTGTACTAAAAACAGCAACATTACAAAACAAATAACATGAAATTTCCTTCCTAATGCCCTAAATTAATAATACCATGAAATAAGATGATGAGCATGATATACAGTAAATAAGAAACAGGTCAAAATGAAGTTGAGAAATTGAATCGAGAAAAGGAGTCTGGGACTGCATTTCACATTCGAAGAGCCAAGGCATATAGGTGGCAAATTGTACCGTAGAACACAACTGTTTGTTTCGTATGCACAATTCAGCTTAAAAACAGAAATCTTATTTATTTAGCAAAATAAGCAGGGAAATTGGATGGATACTGACCAAGAGGAAATCTCTAGGCAGCAAACCTATATGTTCAGGGTCAAAGTCCCCATGATTGATCACTAAGTAGACATTTTTTCAAGTTAACTGTCCATCAAGCTTCATAATTTGCAGAAGCCACAGCTTAACTGCAGATGCATACAGAATAGGTTGATAAGTTCATCTAAGAAATGTAATGTCATAGAGAAGTAAAGCACGCACTACATCCTCCCATAATATATTTTGATAAAAATATAATAACCACCAAAAGATCGACCCATGAGATAACCAACAAAACTGATAAAGCACATGATCAAGAAAAAGGATGGGTTAGAACAAAAGGAACGCAAATGTTGAAAAATGAGATTAGGCATAGCAGAAAAGAGTATAGCTTCCAGTATGCAGCCCGGACAGAGGAATAACTTGTGTTTGACACTTGTTTAGAGCTCCCTTGTGAGTTCTTTTCCTCAAATTATTTAAGTCACATAAAGCTTATGTTATTCATGGCTTCCCCTTAAAAATAGGTTATCGAACTAAGTAAACAGTAAAATTGAATGTCTCTAACTACAAATAAAATAAAAAAAATCAATGTTTTAAACCACCTATAAAGTTTGAGTGGGCAGACCTCCTTATTCACTAGATGGCCTGCCTGTGCGGCTAAACAGGCTCCTCGAGTATGAGGCGAAGCTCGGGTTGTCTCCCAATGTAATAAGTATACAGCATTGCCAAATTTAAAGAATCAGATATAATTAAACTTAAAAAATAAAATTCTTTTGGCTATTTAATAAAAAATTTGCCCACAAAAAGTTAAGTCTCATATGGTACAAGGCTATGAATGTATGTTTTTCATTTGTATATGCAAAAGCTTTGAAATTGAAGCCCAAGGACAAAACATATAATTACGTATGGCCTTCTATTGTCACATTTATTGTTGACACTAAAAATAAAGCAACTATCTGAATTAATATCTTTGGAATGATATATCGGTCCCTTCTATTTCTACCCAAACGATCAGAATAAAACAAATAAAATTTATTTGCAAAAATGTGTGTGGAACTGTATTATTAATACAAACCATACAACTGCCATCTTAAATGAAAGGTAGCCACATGATAATGGTATTAAGTTCTTAATTTGCCAAATGATACATTAAACCAACATTTTACGCAAAAAAAGTCATGTTTTGCTGGTGGTTCCACTGGTTAGTGCATTCATATATTCATAGTCATCGGGATGAGAAATACACCAATAGAGGAAGCACAGTTTGTTACTCCCAAGCAAAATCCATTCATCATTTACATTCATAGACATCAATAGCTAATTACCTTTTAATCAAATTGCACAGCCTACTATCTCCAAGCATGAAAAGCAAGGCGCATTCTTCCGCTTCAAATCCAGTGCCTCTTGCAAACACAATGTAAAGATCAAAAGCAAATGCACCAATAGCAAAGTTTATACTTTCAAGAAAATATATCTTTGACATCCAAAGCCAGCTTTGGAGAACATTTCTACAGTGGACAAGGATAAATACTTTACACGAACAAGTTTCAAATGAACCTGCTTTCACCAAGCTAAAAGCCAATATGTCACACCTTCAGTGAGGCTGCATAAATGGTGCATGTTTGTTACCATGGTTGCTGAGTGGTGAATATCCTGCAATGAAATTTGTATGTGGAAGGAAAAACAAGAACTGTCTTCCTTGATCCGTAATACACTCAGATTCCTGGTGGAGAACTGTGTCAGTTATTGCCTGACACTAAAATTTTGCAATAGTCACCTCTCACCTCGAATGCATAACTTGATTGAAGTTTCTGTTGAAGGACCTGATTACCCATGGTTCTGTCAAAATAAATCACTTAGCCAAACAAACCCCCAGTTCCAACTTCCCTTTGCTGCAATTCCTTCCTCCTCTGCTCTTCAAGAGGATCTGGACTCTTCATTAATCTTCTAACTCGTCTGCATCAGTATACATTTTAGGAATGAAAAGAAGATGACAGAAGACTTTGAAATGGTAAACTTCTAAGAAATGTGCATGTATACCGGTCTTGAGCATGTTGAGCAGGAAAGGTTGGCATAAACTCCTTTTGCTTTGGCAATGGTACTTCACGAAACCAATTGTGGCTAAGGGCATCCTCTGATGTTATTCTCTGTGTTAAAAATGGAACAATCAAAAAATATCATGAATCATAAAAGAGAAAAAAAGAATGGATTCTTCAGAGCTTGAGCAGACAGTACCTTGCTAACTTTCAACCTTACCTTCTCAGGGTCGTAAGTTAGGAGTTTGTTAAGTAAATCAAACCCAGCCTCAGACAAAGTGGGGCGTCCAGAGAAGGAAGTAGGTGGAAATTTTTCCCTCAACCTATTGTACCTGTTAACAAATAAAAGAATTCATTCAAAGCATGCTTGACGTACCATATTAAGCTATCAAATCAGTGCCCAAAGGGTAGAGGAATAATATTGGTTAGAGGTACATAAACGAGATCACTGTGATTTTTATTTGAATATATCAAAAAGAAGATGGGCAACAAGCTGACTTACGGTTGCTTGACAATGTTAACTCTCACACCAGGAAGTTTCACAAGACCAGGCCAAATTTTCTCATTGGGGGTACCAAGAATCCTGAATATCTGAAAATGTGAAAACATTACTGTAAGATATCTAACTTCATCAGTCTCTAAAACAAAAAAAAAACAATTAGATGCACCTTGTCCAGCTGATCAAATTCAGTTTTTCCATTAAATAGTGGTTCCTTTGCTAGAAGTTCAGCCATTATGCATCCCAAAGACCACATGTCAATTGCAGTTGAATACTCCTTTGCCCCAAGGAGAAGCTCAGGAGCCCTGCCAGGAAAAGTACTATCAGCTGACAAGCGCCCCAAAGAACTCAGAAAATTAAAAGCAAAACTAAAATGAATTTAAAGTAGAGATATGTGCAATCAAAAGGCAGTTAAGACAATTGCCTAGGTGGTGAGGCCTTGATCCAGGCAAAACTGACCAAGAGTCATTTGAAGATTGGGACCGCCCTTAAATCCAACGAAGCCTAGCTTATGGTACCCATCTCAGCCCAAAATGCAGCCACCAAGTAGCCCACACGCACTGTCCTTTGCAGGGCCATCCCATCCCTTTGATATTTCTCCTCCTTCAAGCTATGCTCCCCCCCTTTAAGCGACACAATCGCCTCACACCTCCAAAGAAAAGAAATCACCTCAATTATTTAAGGTGACCGTCCCAAGCACCTGAGGCAAGAACCCCCTCATGATAAGTACCTATCACGTCGTATGTTATTAGAGGCGAGGTAAAGAAATGGTTGCCTCACCTCAGGCACCCTAGCCATCAGCCAGTCACCTTAGGTAGAAGAAGTGAACTAAGTAAAATAAGAGAAAAAGGATGTTCATACACCTCAATAAAGACCCTTCCAGAGCCACCGATGGCAGCTGGAAGCCAGATGGGTTGCTGGTAGGGGTGACAATGGGCCGGGCCGGATGGGTTGCTGGTAGGGGTGACAATGGGCCGGGCCGGCCCACGGGTTCATGGGGCGGGCCATCTGCGGGTCATTTGACGGGCCAAAGATTTTGGCCCGCGGGCTTTAGTCAGGCCGACATACAGGCCGAAGCTGGCCGACGCGGGCTAAAACGGGCCAAATAACTTTCAATTTTTTATGTCAAAACATCATTTTTACTTATTAAAAATATGTTTTAATTAAATTATTATTAATTTTATAATGTTATCTTAAATAATTAAATTTATCATATTTATTAAATATTTATTTATAAAATATATAGTTGGGCCGGGCCGAGCCGGGTCGGGTCAAGTCAATAATTTTTGCGGGCCGGGCCAACAATGTAGTGCGGGCCGGGTTGGGCCGGGCCAATATATTTTGGACTGAGCCCTAAGCGGGCCGACCTCGGGCCGAGCCGGGCCCAGCCCATTGACACCCCTACTTGCTGGTGGCCTCCCCCTATTGCATGTCACACTTACTGTGCAGGAAAACAGGATATCATTCCCCCACCCAGTAAGGACATGCGATGGAGGCAGACACTGGCAAACGCCTCTGGCACCATACCTAGGGCCTTCTTTGAGGTGTTTATGGGGACAAAGAAGTCCCTTGTGGCAGTCAAAGTGGAATTGTGGAAGCGATTACCTACACAATCTGAGGCAAATTGAGGTGAAGAGGCGCTGTCAGGCCTCTCACCTTGTTGCCTAGATGGTTGCCTCAACCACCTTCAATAGTTTGCATCACCTCTAATAGCACAAATAGAGGCCATAACAAGCTAAATGGAAACCATACATCAAAATGCGTCTTTCAGGATCTAATAGAAGGGAAAAAATTAAAAAGACCAAACACTATGTCTAATGGTCTGAGGCATACATACCTGTACCATAACGTGACCACCAAGTGAGTGTACGGCTTCAGAGGACTGCCATACTGGCGAGACAAACCAAAATCACAAATCTTCAACTCACCGCGATTATTCAAGAGAAGATTTGATGTTTTCAAGTCCCTGAAAATTCAGTTATTCATGCATGCACAAATAGTATGCCCAAATAATATGGGTAAATGGAGATAAAAAATAGCATTTTGGGAGTGGGGATACCTGTGGAGCACCCAGTTATCGTGAAGATACTTAACTCCCTTTAGCAATTGCAACATCAAGCACTTCACCTCACTCTGACTGAATGGATGCTTCATTGTTTCCATAAGTGCCTTAAGGTCATGCTCCATGTATTCCATCACCATGAAAATACTATCGAGACTGCTACCAATTACAACCTCTTTTACATCTATAATAGATGGATGATGAAGAGATAGTAGAATGTTGATTTCCCTGAGAGACGTTAGAGGAAATCCTTCTCTTTCCTTTTCCATTTTTACCTTTTTAAGTGCAACCACTTCTCCCGTCTTCTTGTCCTTGGCTCTGTACACAACACCATAAGTGCCTTCATCTATCTTGTTCAACCTCTCAAACTCGTCAACACTTCTACAACCTTGGAGCATGTTTACACTCCTTTGTGGTGGTTGAGAAGGCTCTAAGGTCTTAAAGGAGTCCTTTTCTGCATCAGAATCTATGTCTAATCCCTTGTCACCTGAATCCATATTTACAATGACTACATCCAATTCTATATTATCATTCTTATCTATATTAATCTCTAGGTATCGATCTTCGAGTTCTCCTTTCGAACCAGAAGACCTTGAAGAAGCACCTTCGGAACCATCCCTCAAGGCAACTTCTCCAAGCTCGGGAGTGGGAACCCTCTTATGATGTTTAAGAGTTCTGGTTGTTGGTGTCTGCTTCCTCTCATTGGGCAGAATGTGCTCACCAAACTCTCCCTCTTCATCATCTTCAAAAACACTGTTGCCATCAGCCCACCGTGAAGACAAGATGTTCCTTGCTGGATGATAACCTTCATCATCATCCTCTTCCATCTGCCCTTGTTCGAGCTCATTTTCAAGCCCACTGCTCCTTGGTTTCTCTGCAGGTGACGGTGCATATACCAATGGATCAGCTTGATGTGGCAACACTACTTGTTGTGCTACTTCAACTTTGTTGGATGGATCAAGCCCTTGGGGCAGAGGAGGTGGCGGGGGCAGTTTATCAGCCACAAGCTCCTTACTCTGTGAAGTAGCACTTGTTGATTTCCTATTGTCATCTCTATCCCACACAATCGGAGAGAATTTCCTCTTCTTAGTAGGGGGAGACTTAGTTTCACCCTCCGCAACTACAACATCGTTATTTCTTGTAGACTTTAAAAAAGGGGCCTCAGCATCATCTGAGCCGCTCTCGCTTGACAATTCCCCGGGCTCCCTGTCAGCCGAGTGACCAAGTGGCTGCCTATTTTCATGTCTGTTCCCGTCATTGCTGCTGCGACTTGAATTGCTGATACCAGATGAAGACCTATGGGAACCATTCGCTGCTCCTCTCTCTTTAACGTGCCGGCGAATATCGTCATGCCTGTCATGGCGATTGCAATCGGTGTTGCTCCTTCCGCTGTCATCCCGATATGGATCCTTGAAGAACCTCTTCCTCCTAGAAACCGCAGCGTCTGCCTCCCTCTCAGATCCACGTTCCCCATAGCTCCCGTGTTTCCCCCCCGCCATGTCAAAAATCGACGAGAAGAAATAGAACCCCGAATCTAAGAGAAAAAAATGGGCCGACTTTTCAAATCGAAACCTATACGCAAGAACTCGCGAAACCCTCCATAGCAGAAAGTTCCGGAGGGCCAGATCAAAAACTTAAGATGCGTAGAATGGCGAATCCGGAAACAAAAGAAGGGCGAAAAAAATGTTCCAATCAACAGGTGGAATGTGTAAACCCTAGAAGATATAAGCCGGACGAAGATACTGCACATGGACGGCCTCCAGTAAGTCCCCTGTAGGAAAACGTAGATCGCACCTGCAACACGTCGATTTGCTGGATTCGGAGTGCCGTCGACGGATATCGGCCCGTCGACAGGGCGAGGAGCGCTGCCGCAGCAGCACGGCGACCCCCGGAAGATAATAGGAAGTTGGAGGTGGGCGAGAGAAGGCACTCGGCTTCGCTTCCGGCGCAGAACAGACGCTTTATTTCATATGAACCCCCGCGAAATCGGACTTACACAAATAATAGATTTACAAAAATTTCGGCGGCTCTGCATTTCAGAATCTTTTTGTTTGGAATAATTCATGTTCGCCCTACGCGAAGTTCGGCAGTTAAATATAACTGCTTCGGTCAGATTTATAAGTTTAGTTCTAATTTAAAATCAAATCGAATTTATAAACTGGTGGAGGTAACGCATAAGATTTGGAGTGATTTATATAAAAGGGTACGACCTTTTGGAATTTTCAAAAGTTTGAATTTTAAATATTTTAAATGTAACACATAATCCATAATTTTTTAAAATTTTGAGCAACTTGATATAGCTATTTATTTTAAATGTGGTGTATTCGAGATTTTATAAAAATATCAACTATATTGAGCAAATAAAACTATATAGAAATGTATCCATAAAAATGAATGAAATTTAGTTACTAAAACTAATATTAAACTAGCTTTAATTGGGCTTGAAAGTAAATAATGAGAAGCAATCTTGATACGATTATAAATTATCTACCTAATTAAAAAATCACAAAGTGTAAATTAGTTTGTCAATGAATGAAATAATCAACCCTCCCTCGTTGACAATTACATCTCTCCTGGCCATGTTGAAAGTTTTGTGCGCTGAATCTTGCTTTGAAATGATAGCCCTTTGTCAATATCCTAACTAAGGGTGCATTTGGTGGCACGTAAAACCAAACCGAGAAAAAAATGTTTTCCTCGTATATTGTTTTCAATGAAACGGAGAGCACTAGTTGTTATTCGGTTGACAGGAGATTGTTTTCCTAGAAAACTCTTTGAAAAACACTTTGAGAAGAATATATTAGTGATAGATAATTTTATGAATATTTATATAAGTAAAGTTTTTATTTATAAAAAAATGATATAAAATATTTAAACTAATTATATATCTTTAATTAAGTGATTACAAAGTCATTCAACTACCCCATATGATAACCAGACTCTATATGCATTAAAATCAACATACCCTACACATTAGACTACTCTAGGTATGCCCAGAACACACAGACCTGACATAAAACCAATAACACATCTAGAACACTAACATCTATGCCAAAACACACAACTAGACACCTGTCTGAGTAAATATCATGCTCCATCTGATAAATGTAGTCACATCACAAAACTAGCACCAGATTTACCATATAGTAGGAAGTAACATATAGTAACTAAATCCCATAGTACTCCTAGGCATGGGAGTACTTAGGATAAACCGCGGTATCTGGGATCGAAGGATGCTCCAGATTCAACTAATCTCCGCTACCCACGGGACACTAATTTAGTCTGGTGAAGTACATACAACCACAATGCAGCTCACTGCACTAACCACATTCAACACCATGCAAGCATATAATTAAGCTCAGACAGTAAACATGAACATTAAATTGGCAAATCAAACATGGAATACATAGATGAACACCCATGGTTCTATGTACCACATATTTGCATACCACACCACAGTCTAACACAAACTGATGCATATAAATAAGATCATGCAATATACAACATAACCATGACAATTACATGCTTAAACAGAACTACCTATCACATAAAATAAAACAAACTAAATTCTAACAACATTATGCCTAATCCCTACATCGACTTTTTATCCAATCGGGATATATGTGTTTAAGGTTTACCGCGATGCAGACATACTAAACTGGCTAGATTTAAACATACACAAACCTATCATGATGACCAACATACATGAATAACTAATTTAATCTAAACATACACGGTTTAAACAGATTAATCTAACTCTATCTAAACATGCTAATAAATCCAAAACTGCCCAATAATTATAATCTTCTAATCATGGTGATCTAAACATGCTTTTTACAATTTAATCAAGTATATTAAAGTGCTAAGAATAGCCGAGACGCCTACCTTGACGGCGACGGCGAACGGCGCACGGAATTCCAACGGAGTCGATCCGGGTGAAGAATATGCCGCGGTCACGACGGCGATGAAAAACCGAACCGAACGATATCTTGACAATCTACTGATAAAGAGACAATAGAATAACATAGAAGAAATAGAGAATAATATTGAATGAAAGATAATAATAGTGAGAATAGAAGAGAGAGAGAGAGAGGCGATATGAGAGAGAGGGATGGAGGGGGAGCGATAGGAGAGAGGAGAGAGAGGGGCTTCACCGCGGAGGACGGGGGGCGGTTGGCGCACCGGTGGCGCACACCGCGCGCGGAGGGTGGCGCGACGGGGGCGTCGGGCCGGCGGGCGCCGGTGGGGAGATGGCGGCGGCGGCCGGGAGGATGGCGGCGGCGTCACGCAGCGGCGGCGGTGGCCGGGAGGGTGCAGCGGCGGAGGTGGGGTGGCCGGCGGCGGTGGGATGAAGGCCGCGGGTGCGGCGCGCGGAAGGAGGGCGGTGCGCGTCGCGCGGCGGCGCGGCCGGTGGTGGTCGCGCAGGTGGCCGGCGGCAGCGCGGGGACGGTGTGGGCTGCCACGACCGGCCAACGAGGGGGGTGTTAGCGCACCGGGCGGCGTGGCCGCGGGCTCACGCGCGGATGCGCGGAGGGAGGCGGCGGCCGCGGGCTCACGCGGATGCGCGGAGGGAGGAGGTGGCCGCTCGTGCGGCGATGCGCCGATGGGCGGACGGGCGACGGCGGCCGCGGCCGGGCGGGAGCGGTGGCGGCGGGAGGCGCGTTGTCGTGTAGGGCGGCGGCCGGCGGTGTGCGAGTGGGTGGCGCGCGGGCGGCGGTTGGACGACGGAGGGCGGCGTGGAGAAGGCAGCCGGGCGAGATCGAGGGCGGGGGTGACGCGGCGACGGCCGCGGACAAGGCGTCAACCGGGCATCGCGGGAGGCGACGGCGGCGGCGTCCGCAGGAGGGCGCATGCGGGGACCCGGCCGGCGCGAAGGGGGGCCGAGGCGATGGCGGCTGGCGACGGGGTGGCCGGCGTGCGCATGCGCGCGCAGGAGCGGCCAGCAGGCAGGCGTACGCCGGCCGAAGAGAGGGGGCGAACGAGGAGGAGAGGACGGAAGAAGAAGGTGGTGGAAAATAATGCATCACGGTGGAAAAGATATATAGAAGGGGAGTTCGACCAAAGGGGGGAAGTAGAGTTTGATCGCGAGAGGGAGATAGAGTCTGATCGGGAGAGGGAGATCTAATTAAATATATATTTTCTCAAAATATAATCTATTATAAATAAAATCAGAATATTACAATCTTGCTTTGGAATGATAGCCCTTTGTCGCTGCCCTATAAGTCCAACCATATTGCACTTTTTTATTCCCCCTCCCGCCGACTACTGCTACAATGTACTCCATGGGTCCATGCCCCGATTGTAGTTGTCCCTCACTTGCTCGTGTCTATCGTCCTTACAAACCTCAAAACCACGGAGAGCCGATCACCTCAGTTTTCGGGTGGAGGGAGTACCTTCAATCCCCAATGAAAAAAGACCACGATATCAGTCACTTAAGTGATGGATAGTGAGTTATAAGACGTCGGTAACGGTTCAACCCCCGTCGGTAGCAGGTTAACAAGTCAGTGAACCGTTACTGAACCGTTACCGACGCCTTACAAACTCGCTACCGAGCTAATACAACTCGCTACTGATGGGTAGTGAGTTAGTAAGGCGTTGGTAGCGGTTCAACTCTTTTCGGTAGCGGTTCACCACCGATTTTTATTAGGGACTCAGGGTACTTTCTCCACCCGAGAACTGAGATGATCTGCACTCCAAAACCACAACGTTAAGGTTGAACGGCTTAAAAAAACAAGTGAACTTTTTTATATTGCATCGACGTGGGATGATACTCATTATTATAGCACTCTCCATGACCGTAGACATGTCAAATTGATATAATCACATTGTTAAGAACACTTGTTATATTATATAATATTCAATTTTTTTGACAAAAGTCATTTGTTTCCCGTCTAATGGATCAACCTTAAAAACAACCCATCTATGGCATGTACACCTCACCCCATGGGTCATATGCCCCAAACATGGGCACATTACATAAAATATAATTCCTTCAAGATGACACACTCTAAGATGAGGCGCATAGTGCCTATGCATGAAGTGCATCAACTTGGCGAGAATTTTTTTCACCCAGTCCTTCACTGGTTCCCAAGAAATTCGTCATTCACTTTACCTTTTTGTCATTTCCCCTTCAAATGTTTAAGCTCTTTCCATTTCCACCCTCATACATGGTGTTTTCTCTCTCCGATCATCCAATAGAAGAAGGAGATGTGGAAGTTGATTTTAGGTATGTATTTATATTATTATATTTGCAAATATTATAATTTATTTATCTTGTATTTAAGATATTTATTAATTTTCTACGGATATTTCATAATGAATATATTAAATATAATTTTACTTATCACATTTGATTGCCAACAAAAAGTTATTAAAGTTATGTTGACAATTAATTTTGAAGATTTCAAAATGATGATAGATGACAAAAATAATTGTAGTCAATATGAATTTGATATATTTTTTTCATATAGCTTTTATGCAGTAGATATTTTTGTAGTTGATGTCACAAATAATGAGTTTAATGTTTAGGGTATAGGGATGAAGAGTCGTGCTCTATATTAATGGATTTTATAGTCTTAAATGTGAAAAAAGAAGCACATGGTCCTTTTTCATGACAAGTTCTTATTTTATTTATGAATACAATTTGTGATTATTTTATATTCGTAAAGTTGTTAACTAAATCTTAATTTTTCAGAATCAACACCAACTTAGAATGATCAAATTAATTTATAAATTTTAAAATTCAAGTTATAGAGGTGGTCCAAGTTCAAGTACACAATGACTTAAATAATACTTGGAATACACAATATAGAGACATTGAAAGTACATAAGACACATCATATGAAGATATAATTAAAGCATCATGTGACCAATCATCAAATAAACACGAGATAATTGAAAATTACAATGTCGATATTTTAGATATTGTTAATGAATTTGAGAGTCGTGTTAATCTTGAGTGGATAGGCAATGCTATTGTTAATAGTATTTTTTTAAAATGATGATGATGCTGCTGCTTGGATCGAAGAAGCAAATATGTTTAATATTCATAGATATGTGATAGATGATGTACATATATTTAAACAAGCAGATATATTTGCTTCAAAAGAAGATTTTATTAATGTGGTTTCTAAATGATCCTTAAAAAGGAATGTACAATATAAAATTAATAGGTCGTCAAAGTCAAATTTTACTTTAGTTTGTGTCACTAAGGACCAATGTAACTAAAGACTGCATACTATTGCTTCAAAAAGAGTTGATAGAGCTTGGAAAATAATGAAGTATGATTCTAATCATACATGTTATATGTATTCCGCTTCACAATTCTTGTCCTAGATAATTAACTTTAAGTATGATATGTCATATAATTCTTCTAATTATAAGATTTCATTTAGATATACGATCAAGAGAAATTAATGATATAATTGAATTATAATATTACATGACAGTGTCATATCTAAAAGTTTGAGATGCACGAAAGAAAGCATTTTATAAAATTTTTACAGATTGCGAGTTTTCTTTCAACGATATTCTTAGATATATGGAAGCGATTAAACAAACAATGTCATATCATTTTACTTAACTATATAGCTGTGAAGAAAACTGTCAACATCTATAATAGATATTTTGAAGTTTTTAAACAATCTATGGTTGGTTTGAAATATTGTCGGCCAATGTTATGTGTAGATGGCGCATTCCTACATGATAAATATCGTGGAGTACTACTTATAGCATCTGGAGTAGATGCCAAACAAGATGTTTTTTTTTCTCGCTTGCATTAGCTATTGTAGATTCAAAGAGTAATAAATCATGAGTGGGTCTTTGAACAATTGTTACACTTTATTCCATTTGTACAAGAACATTGCAACACTGTGTATCATATCACACATACATGTTGGAAAAAAAGAAGGTATAGAAAAGTATTTTTCATATGCAACTCATTGCTATTGTCTTCGGCATTATCATTAAAATCTTCAAAGGTATTTTCCTAATAAAAATGTATGAAAGAATGTGGAGGGTAGGTTTCATATTCAATCATAGGGAATATATATATGGGAGATGGACCAATTTTGAGATATTAATATGTATGCTTATGAGTACCTTCTTCAAGTGCTTCCCGAACAATGAACAATATGTTATGATGAAGGGAAGAGGTTTGGTATCACAACAACAAATCATGTTGAATGTTTAATAGTATTTAAAAGTAGTAAAAGTTTTACTAATTCACTCTCTAATCCACATGACATGTCATATATCGAAGATGTTATTTTATTGATGTCAAGTTATTTGTTTAAACATGGATACATTTTTGACACCTAAATATAAGAAATTAATACATAAGGATGAAAAATAAAAAGTAGAGAGTTCAAGATACAAGCCAACGCCAACTACAAAGAATGTGAAGTTAATGACATGTATGAACATATTTGTAGAATCAATGTCCAACAAGATGACTTTGTCACATGCACTTATTTACAATGTCATCTTCAACATACACCATGTAAGCATGTGATATCCGCATTAGACAAAAATTGAGATTATCATCAATATGTTCGTGTGGTATATAACTACTCGATACTGAGATACATTTGAAGGAGAGTTTCATACTGTTCCAAATAGTCGTGACTAGCCAAACTTTGAGAGATGTAGATATGTGATATGTAAGGAATCAATACATGACAACGAATTTTTTTTTGATTCCTTAAAACTATGATATTTTCCTTGGTCGATGTTGAACTAGTAAAATTGAGAACCGAATATGAAGTAGAACGAGAATACCTCATGGGATTTCCAAAATCCTCACCATGGATGAAAAGAGGACATACCTCCTTGCTTAAAACCATTCAAGTGGACGATCTCTAGCGGTATCCACATAATCTGCTTCAATAAACTAGTTTTCCCTTCCTCCGAGTCTCGGGAAACCTTTCAGATCCAAGCTTGACCATGGGAGATAACCTTCTTGAAGAGAGAGGAGGGAGAGAGGCTTCTTGGGACGTGCTCCAACCTTATGTCTTGTTATGGTTTGGCTTCATAATTCATTTATTTATAGAAGATGAAAATTTTCATAAAAACTCAAAACTTCTATAAAATTACATCCATGCACTCATCTTATTGACTAGATCTAATGTGTGTGACCCACTGGGCCCAATAACCAATTTAGTTAAAGCCTTAATTAATTTAAAATAATAATTTATTTAAATTAAATAAAAAATATTATCCAATAATAGTTTTTACAGTTTTTTTATTATAAAGAGTACAAGTCACATCTTACGATTCCAAATGACTTTAGGGAGTTAAATAGCTTCCATTGAGCCTTTCTATCATCAATTACCACACTGATTTAAATCTTCGTTCATACAATGTCCCGGTCGGTCAGGGGTTCGGCATCGACTGTCAACCCCCAAAATATTCTAACTATATAAGATCCTGTACTCGGGTTCAAATCAATTGAAAAATTCCCTTTCTAATTATCCTAAGTATCTTGCTAAGGATTTAGAGTACTATCCCATATGACATTCTCTCTCTCTCCTATCGAGAGTGAATGATCCCTTGTTGTTTACTCAATTGCCTCCCTCGAATTTCTCTTGCACATAATACATCAACTATACTAAACCATCAAAATGGTGATCCATAAGTCAATAATCAAAGTATAAGATATATCCGATAAAACATCTTTGACGACTCAAGTTAAAGATCCAACCGTGCTATTGAGATGTGAGAATAACCTAATAGATCGTTCGGTAAGATACCGATCAGATTTTCCTAAATTGGTTAGTTAAGTGAACTCATTCAACTAATTAGCACCTATGTGTGTATCTCAGTGTCCCAACACTGATGACCAATAAGATCAATCATTCACATCACATGAGAAGACATCATACACTAGTATATCCGGATCTTTGATGTCACGTCTCAAGAATTCTATGACTATGAACATTTAGATCACATACCTCTAGATGATCAATCTCATTATCATGATCTCATCATGATTCAATCATCATTGCAAGTGATCAAAGATTTCATTACGATATATGCTTCTAATAAAATCAAGTAATGAAATTTTACCTATTTAACTAAATGAGATATTTCTAGAAATATCAAATCATATTATATATAATTGACTTATAGGGTATACATTTCTATCAATACCTCTTCTTCCTCCTTCAATCAAGCAAATAGTAGGTAGACCACAGAAAAATAGATTACCAATGAACATCGATCAAAATCCTAATCGAATGTAATGTCATTGTTCTATTTGTAAAAGATTAAGGTATAATAAAAAAGCTGCACCCAAAAGTATCTGTATGCTTATTTGACTTATTTGTTCTACAATTTTATCTTATAAAATGTCTTACCTACTCAGTGTACTACATAGGAATGGAGTTTGTACAATGTGATGGCAATACTCTACACTCACAGATACAACATCGCTCTACACTCATGATTAATCAATTTTGTTTTTGACTTTAGAATGATCAAAATCTTGTTATTATCTATCATTTCGTGAAGTGATGTGGTTATAATAGAAAGCACTAGATAAATAACTAATTATTGCATTAGTTAAGAGATCGTGACCTGAGACTTGTACATTTCATTTTTCACATGGTGAAATGACACAAAATATATCTATATTACTTGGACTGTGATATTTTTTGGTCATGGCCTAGTGGCCAAGAGGACACTCAACACCGAGCGTGAGTGATGTTGAGTCCTAGCTTAAACATTCAAAGCCTACCCTCCTATTGGGCAAGTGGTACCAATCCAGCAATTGTAGACCAGTTGCAGTTTGTTATTTCACCACATGTGTCCTATGAGAGATATGGATCTCAGGTTGTAATTTGTGAACAATTGTTATGACAAACACTACCTAATGCCCTGTTTGGTAACAATATTAGACATCTCTATCACTTTTATTTTTAAAATTGATATTAATTGTAATCATCTTGAAGTGTTTGGCTAATAGTATCAATTTTAAAATTTATAGCGTAAACAACACATGTTATGTAATATAAGTGTCAACTTGTATCAATTTTGATATTGATACTCCATCTTCTAGAAATATCAATATCAATACTAATATAGTATCATTTTTTATACTCTAACCAAACAGGCCATAAAGAAGTAATAGATGATTTAGACACTGCTCTTTAAATTACATGACTGATGAGTGAATTTGACTTGTAAACAAATATTTTACCACCTGCTAATAATTAAGAAGAGTAACAATTGATCTTGTTTCATACATGGACACTTATTTTGACAATTCTAACTTTTGCACTTTTACTAAACACTTTTGAAAATGAGGTTCATCAATAATATTTAATTTTTAGAAGACTTAACAGTTTTTAAAATTAGCACAGTAAAACTTTTATTTGTAAATCTAGCACACTTTGGTCAAAATCGAGTTTTAAAAACTCGATTTTCCTTCTTAATATGGATCCCGCGTGATCTGATTGTTTAAACAGTGTTTAATAAAAGTCGAATTTTAATTTAACGACTTTGAAAGTCGAGTTTTGAAAACTCTACTTTCAAACACTTATTTCGGTTAAAGTCGAGTTATACGAACTCGATTTTCAAACGGCGGTAAAAAAAAAACCAAGCGCATGCATTAAATGCGCGTACAGTAACAGTTTAAATTTTTTATTTTCCGCCTACTAAAATCGGATATTCGGATTAAAATTTGTTCGATCCAATCGAACCAATGAATTCAGAACATTCGGAATTACAAGATTGAATTTTTAAATTTTTGAAAAGAGTAAGTTTTTGCATTGGACGGTCCAGAATGCTCCGATTTAATAATTTAAAATTTATCGAAGTTTAGATATTTAAAAACCTAATCTTAAGTATTTCCATATTTTAAATTTATTGGACGGAACGGATCGTTCAAATTCAAGTCCGATAAATCACAATTTAAATATATAGGTAAATTTCAATTGATATTTTAAAAAAATTCAATGCATTTAATGCAGTGCAGACTATTTTTTTTAAAATCAATTCAAATTTACTTATATATTTAAATTGTGATTTATCGGGCTTGAATTTGAACGATCCGTTCCGTCCAATAAATTTAAAATATGGAAATACTTAAGATTAGGCTTTTAAATATCTAAATTTCGATAAATTTTAAATTATTAAATCGGAGCATCCTGGACCGTCCAATGCAAAAACTTACTCTTTTCAAAAATTTAAAAGTTCAATCTTGTAATTTCGAATGTTCCGAATTCATTGGTCCGATTGGATCGGACAAATTTTAATCCGAATATCCGATTTTAGTAGGTGGAAGATAAAAAATTTAAACAGTTACTGTACGCGCATTTAATGCATGCTGCGCTTGTTTTTTTATTGCTGTTTGAAAATCGAGTTCGTATAACTCGATTTTCACCGAAATAAGAAAAGTCGATTTTCAAAGTCGTTAAATTAAAATTCGTCTTTTATTAAACACTGTTTAAACAATCGGATCACGCGGGATCCGTATTAAGGAGGAAAGTCGAGTTTTTAAAACTCGATTTTGACCAAAGTAGTCTAGATTTACAAATAAAAGTTTTACTGTGCTACTTTTTTTAAAAAACTGTGTTACTTAAAAAAAACTCACCCATCAGGGACGACACGGCGGCCAACGCGGTGGCGCTGGAGCTGGTGCGCGAGGTGCACGCGGGGCACGACAGCACCTGGGTGGCGCACTCGGAGCTTGTCCCCGCCATTGCGGAGGTCTTCACCGGCAACATGGGAGGGATGGTGAACCAGATCGAGTCGAAGAGGAGGGAGGACGCCCGCTGCGTCGGGGAGGAGGACTTGCTCCGGGCTCCGCGTGGGGGGAAGACCATGGAGGGCCTGCGGCTGAACACGAGGGTGGGGATACGGTACCTGGCGGCATGGCTGGGCGGCGCGGGGTCGGTGCCGCTAGACAACCTGATGGAGGAGGCCGCCACGGCCGAGATCAGCCGGGCGCAGGACTGGCAGTGGCTACGCCACGGGGCGGTGCTGGACGAGGAGGGGGTGGCGGGGGTGAGGGTGACCATGGAGCTGGTGGCGAGAGTGGAGGAGGAGATGGGAAGGATCGAGAGGGAGGTGGGGAGTGAGAAGTTCCGCAAGGGCAGGTACCGCGGCGGAGCTGGACGACTTCCTGACGGGCAGTGCACCGCGGCGGGCAGTGCAGGATCTTCGCCGGGCAGTGCACCGCGGCGGAGCTGGACTACTTCCTGACGCTCGACGCTTACAACCACATCGTGGTGAGAGCGGATCACATCAGTCCCCGGGTGGAGAGAGCTCCCGCAGTCCTCAATGGTGTGAGGACACCTAGTGTCGCGGAAAACGAAGCGTCAGCGCGCTTTAAATATGACGTAAAGTAGATATGATGTCGCTCGGTAGTGGGTAAATAGAGGGTCGGTAGTGGGTCTTTGAAGCCTCGGTAGCTCGGTAGCGAGTTGATAAGCGGTCAGTAGTGGATTCTCAAGGCTCGGTAATGGGTTAATAGAGGCTCGGTAGTGGGTCTTTGAAGCCTCGGTAGCTCAGTAGTGAGTCTTTAGAGACTCAGTAACTCGGTAGCGAGTTGATAGATGGTCGGTAGTGGATCCTCAAAGCTCGGTAGCAAGTGTAACAGGTCTCGGTAACGAGTCTTTAAAGACTCGGTAGCAAGTTAAACTAGGCTCGGTAGTGGATTAATAGAGGGTACTATCGAGCTACCGAGACTCCAAAGACCCACTACCGACCCTCTATTTACCCACTACCGAGTTACCGAGGCTTCAAAGACCCACTATCGACCCTCTATTTACCCACTACCAAGTTACCGAGGCTTTAAAGACCCACTACTGACCCTCTATTTACCCACTACCGAGCTACCGAGGCTTCAAAGACCCACTACCGACCCTCTATTTACCCACTACCGAGCGACGTCATATCTACTTTACACCCTATTTAAAGCGCACTGACGCTTCGTTTTCCGCGACACCAGGTGTCCTCATGCCATTGAGGACTGCGGGAGCTCCCTTCACCCGGGAACTGAGGTGATCCGCTCTCCATCGTGGTTTACCACCCCAAGGCGGAGCCATCCAAGCTGTAAGACCGGGAGTTTTTTTTAAAATAGCATAGTTTTTTTTTATTTTTAAAAGTAACACAGTAAAACTTTAAATTGTAAAACTAGCACACTTTGGTCAAAATCGAGTTTTGAAAACTCGATTTTCAACTCTGATACGAACTCAACGTTATTTCAATTGTTAATGATGTTTAATGAAAATCGGGTTTTGATGATGCGACTTTCAAAATCTAGTTTTTAAAACTCGATTTTCAGACAGGACCTCTTTCCCCAGGTAACTGGTACGTGACTCTGTTAAAAATCGAGTTTTTAAAACTCGATTTTCAGATAGGGCCGATTTCTCGTCTGGGCCGTAGCTTCTGCTAGAGCTGCTGCCTCCCGCTCTCAAGCACGGCTCCCAACCACCGCAATCCAGCTGCCCGCGGCACAGCCGTGGTTGCCGTTGCCACCCCAACGCCGATTGGCCCCACCACCGGGGAGGTTGCACCTGCGCCGGGGCGGAAGGACAGCACCGCCGGTCACGACATCGGGCGTAGACAGGTGCCGCCGGCGGACTCTGCTCCGAAAGGAAGTTCTCCGGTTGCGGCTCTTTGCAATTCATTGGAGGAGATGGTGAACAAGTGGGTGGAGCCACAGCCGCTGCGCCCGTCGGTCGACCCGGCTGTGGTTCTCGCCGGCAACTTCGCCCCCTACCCGCTGCCCCGTCGTCAGGGGCCGCATTCTGGACTGCCTGCACGGAGGGGTCTACGTCCGCAACGGCCCCATCCGCAGCAACAGCCCCGTGGCTCGCCTTCCCCGGTTGACTCTCGGCGTCGGCGAACCCGACCTGCTGTATGCCCTTCGTCTGTGGGAATCGATTCTGTCTGAAAATCGAGTTTTTGAAACTCGATTTTCAACATAGTCACGTACCAGTTGCTTGGGGGAAAGAGGTCCTGTCTGAAAATCAAGTTTTAAAAACTCGATTTTGAAAGTCGCATAATCAAAACCCGATTTTCATTAAACATCATTAACAATTGAAATCGCGTTGAGTTCTTATCAGAGTTGAAAAGCGAGTTTTCAAAACTCGATTTTGGCCAAAGTGTGCTAGTTTAACAATTTAAAGTTTTACTGTGTTACTTTTAAAAATAAATAAAAAAACTGTGCTATTTTTAAAAAAAACTCGTAAGACCGGGTGTAGATGAAGAGGAGACATACCGGGTTACCTGAGTTTTTTTTTAAACTAACACTGTTTTTTTATTATTATAAAACTAACACGGTAAAAATTTGTATTGCAAAACTAGCATAGTTTGCTCAAAGTCGAGTTTTCAAAACTCGACTTTCCTCTTCAACACGAATCTCACGTGATCCCGTTAGTTAAATAATGATTATTAAAAATCGAGTTTGAAAGTCGAGTTTGGGTAACTCGACTTTTGAAAGTCGAGTTTGCCTAACTCGTTTTTCAAACAGAAAAAATTTTAAAAAAAAAGCAGCGCACAATACGTATTAAATGTAATTTTTTTTTCATCTAATTAAAAAAACCGGATACTCGGATTAAAATTTGTCCGATCCACTTGGACCAATGAATTCGGAGTATTCAAAACTATAAGGTTAAATTTTTAAATTTTTAAAAAATTTAAATTTTATCATTGGATGGTCCAGATTGCTCCGATTTAATAATTTAAAATTTATCGAAATCGGAATATTTAAAAATTTAATCTTAAGTATTTCGACCTTCTAAATTTATTGGACGGAATAGATCGTTCAAATTCAAATCGGATAAATCACAATTTAAGAATATAGATAAAATTGAATTAATTTTTGAAAAAAATAAATTACCGCATTTAATGATGTGCACTGTTTTGCACATATTAATTATTTTCATAAATTAATTCAATTTTACATATATTCTTAAATTGTGATTTATCCAGTTTGAATTTGAACGATCCGTTCCTTTCAATACATTTAGAAGGTCAAAATACTTAAGATTAAACTTTTAAATATCCCGATTTCGATAAATTTTAAATTATTAAATCGGAGTATCCTGGAGCGTATAATGCTAAAACTTACATTTTTTAAAAAAATTAAAAATTCAACCTTATAGTTTTGAATGCATCGAATTCATTGGTCCGAGTAGATCGGACAAATTTTAAAATGAGTATCCGATTTTTTTAGATGGAAGAAAAAAATTTAACGCTTACTGTACGTATTTAATGCGTACTGTGCGCTGCGTTCTTTTTATTTTTTTCTGTTTGAAAATCGAGTTAGGCAAACTCGACTTTCAAAAGTCGAGTTACCCAAACTCGATTTTTAATAATCATTATTTAATTAACGGGATCACGTGAGATTTGTGTTGAAGAGGAAAGTCGAGTTTTGAAAACTCGACTTTGAGCAAACTGTGCTACTTTTACAATAAATTTTTTTATCATGTTAGTATTATAATAATAAAAAAACAATGTTAGTTTAAAAAAAACTCAGTCTATTACAATAATAATCCGTGTTCTTCACCCTTCGACCTTGTTTTGCGCCGCTGGAGCATCAGAGATGACGGAGATGTGATAACATTTGCCGATGAGAGCGGATCACCTCAGGTGGGCTCCCGAGGGAGCACACTCAGGCCACTCACATATGGGCATTCAATGCCCATCATGTCAATGTATTTAAGACCCATCATATCATGCATTGAATGCCCATATGTGAGTGGCCTGAGATGGACTCCCTCAGGAGCCCACCTGAGGTGATCCGCTCTCTTTGCTGATGCATCTGAACGGGGGTGTAATGCTTTCCTCGTACGTTTCAATTTAGAGGGACTATCAGTCTATTAGTAGCACGAGATGAATGCTGCAAGACATGGAAGATGGAATCAACCACTACCAGTGTTGTCTGAAAATACTAAAACCTGGTAAGTAATGCGTTACTTTCACAGAAAAAGATGGTGGTTATGGGTACCATGAGCCCGATTGGGCACCAAAAATACCGCACACTAGTAAGTCTTATTCTAAATTTGAGTGCATGTCAGTATGGGGGGGTACATTTCAATCACAGAAGATCAGCGGAATACTTCGGTAATTACCAGAAGATTCACATGGGGCGTACCTTTTGACTTCTATTTACTTCTGCGATGACTACAGCTACAATCAGAATACTTGATCAACAAACACAAGATGGAAACAATGCGATTCCATTAGTCCCAGCGCTGTAGCGCAGTGGACAACCGTCACCTCGTCCGAGGTGCAGTTCCTCCCGTGGGGAGGCCTCGTCCTGGGTTCAAACGTAGGATGCCCAGGTGGCGATTTTGCAGTCGCACGGTGTTCCGTTGCGACACTGACCAAAAAACACCATCCCATTAGAAGGTGCAAGTTTTACAAGAAAACAATGAACTTCAAAAATTAAATTAATGCAGTGCATACGTGAGCATATTGCTCTGACTAAAAGCAAGATGTAAAACAACATCACCAAATAACGTGGAAGCAGTCATAATCATGAACAACATGAATCGACAATTAATTGTAGCTTCTCCGTTTCCAACAGTATCGACGATGGCCCTGGTACATGCACGACTGCACTTCGGCAAGAGAGCTTTCGGCCTAGTTGAACAGGTTTGATATGATAGCAGTCGAGAGTCCTAACACTGCACCCGCAATAACCTGGAACATTCAAAACACTGAATTTACAAGGTAGAATCTGCTAAAAAAGGTTTATATTACAGAATAAGAATTAAACCCTAGTTAATATATGTAACTGAAAATAAGAGCACAATCATTCATTCGCTAAACAGATCCTCTTGTCCTAGACACTCCACAATATGTTGCAAGTATTGGATCGAAGTAACTAAGGTGGGGTTGGAATCGGACGCTTGGTTCAGTTAAGGCTGATTTGAATCTAGTAGAAGCCAAGAATTATTCAAGACTCGGCCATAAATGGCATGACTTTAAGTGATTCAGCCGTGATTTGGTCCAACTTGACCCAAGTTGCACTAGATTGACTGGTCTGGTTTCGGGACTAGCTGATCCAATTAAAGATTTCACGAGTGTTAACAAGTCTTTCAATATTTGGAGAGACATTCTCCTAACTTAAAGATTTTTTTCAACTCATCGACCTCCCTCTATTTAGGGGAAGGTAGTAGTACCTCCTTCTAAGAGGATCAGTGGTCTGGTCAGGATCCTCTGGCTCTGTTGTCTCCCTCTGTATACAATCTAAGCTGCAACCCTTGTGTTCATAGTCCACAGAATCAGCCAATCCAGACAGAAATCAGCAAATTCTTGGAATGGATAGGCCTATGTCGATCCGATCCACCACCTGAACCATTGATTCAAGATTGGCCAATTCTCTTGAATCAGATTGAAAATCGGGCAATCCTCTCTCCCCTATGCTGATTTCCCTCCCTCCCTCCCAGCGACACTCTCCCAATTTTAGGGTTCCCATCCCCTCCAGCGGCCCCCTCCGGCCTCCTCTCCAACGAGCTTAAGAAACCCCCGAAATTTCCCTCTCCCCTCTTCTCCCTCCCCCCTATCCTTCTTCATTGGTCAGGACCCCCTCCCCACCTCCTGGGGCAAGTTGGCCTTAAGGGAACCCCTAAGGAGGGATTTCTAATTTGTTTTGGGATTCCCCTTAAAGAAACCCCATGACAGTGCCACTATCACCCCACTTTGAGGGGGATTAGTTACTTCTCGGGATTGGTTACCAAGGGTGACATATTGACTGCCGAAGGGGTGGTTAGGGTGACTCTGTACAGCCACCCGAGGAGTGATTGTGGGGGGTGGCTTGTTCGTTCTTGATCCGGATAGTTCAATTGTTCGGACCATCTAATTATCCAGTTGTCAGATTGTCTAATCCTTATTTAGACTATCCGATTGTCTCCTCACTGTTGGATATATTTATTTAATATGAAGCAATTTTTTGTGTGAAAGAAAAATGTTGAACAATGAGCACGGTGCCCTACACATCGTGACATTGAATGGTCACAGGGACACATGTTAGATGTTGACAACAGGATGAAGTGTAAGTAGTGTGGGAAAGAAATGAAAGAAAGTGTTTATCGCCTCAAACAACATATCGGTGAGGTGAGTGAGAAGGTGAAGAAGCATGACAATGTATTGGCGGAGTTGAAAAAAAAGAAATGAGAGCATATTTAACTGGAGAAGCATCACTGAGGAAAATATGAATTGAATAGAGAATCAACATGCACGATGAGTTGCTCGGACGTCAAGACACAAATCTAATGTCCGAAAGTAAAAAAAAGAAAAAAAATTACATGGGAGGTTAAGGCGTCTTCATTAAGTTCAAATGATAAATCAAAAGCATGAATAAGAAGATTAATGCATGAAAAAAGGGCCATGAATATGAGAAGAGAGAAAAGTGACGGGAGGATCTACTGCCAAATGGTTGGATGTGGAAGGCATTTGCTTTACATCTCAGTCAAATTGAGATAATGAGTTCCATCAGTCGCAGTTAGTTCAGCCGATGTACAAGTCCACGTATAGACAGAGTGATAGAGGTCAAATACTATCAAGCAGACTTTGAAAGGAGTTAAAGTTGCATCAAGGGCGGTAAAGAAGGCAACGAAGCACATTTTAAAATAGTTTTTATTGAAAGGTATATAAAATACTTAACTTAATTTTAATATTTCTTTATATTATTGAAATTTGAAACAAATATTAACAGCGTTATCTTATCTTGACTTGATGTAGGTGTCCCAACCCATGCAATCACCGGCCCATATTTCCAGATGATGATTGATGCTATTAAAGAGGTTGTACCATGATTAAAAGTCTCGAGTTCAAAATATATTTACGAGGGTGGGTTGAATGTAGAGGTCGATGAATTGATCTCGTGGATAGATAGATTTAAAACAATATGAAAAGAAAGTGATTGCACTATAATATGCAACGGATGGACAAGAATCATGATGAGATCAATGATAAACTTTTTCACTTACTGTTATGAGGGCACCACATTCTTGAAGAGAATAAATGCATCGGGACAGATAAAAAATGTCAAGTACTTATTTAGTCTCATAAACAATATTATTAAAAAAATAGGTGAAAACAACATTGTGCAGTTTGTCACTGACAAAAAAACATCTTATAAGACTATAGAGAAGAAGCTGTTGAAGGCCAGACTACACTTGTTTTAGGTGCCCTATGCTACACTTCAGATTTAATGTTGGAAGACATTAGGAAGGAGCCATTTGTTAGCTTCTTATTGAGTGAAAGACAATTGATTACATCCTTTATAATATAGGCTTCATAAATTCCTACACATAATGAGAGAGCATACCGATGGTGGTGATATAGTGTGACCTGGACTAAACTCTTACACATAATGAGACAACATACTAATGGTCATAATCTAGTGCAACCAAGACCCATCAGATTTATAACGCATTTTTTTACGCTAAAGAGTTTGCATAAACATTATCATGATTTGAGGAGATACTTTCTGTCATCTAATTACATAACTTAAATACATAACAGAACAAATCAGTTTGATATCCTAACAAAAATGAATCATATTATTGACGACAATAGGTGGTACCGTGGTGGGAAAGATTGTAATATTTCTTGTCCATTATAGAACTACTGGTACATGTGCTAAAATTGGTGGATTTTAAAAACAAAAATCAAATGAGGTACTCATACGATGCAATGGACAAAACAAAAATAAAAAAAGAAACAACCAAAATGTTACAAGAAATTGTAAAAGATAATAGATAACAGATGAGATAAGATATTTCACCGTAATATTAATACTGCAAGTATTTATTTTTATCTTATATTACATTTAAGTCTTGTAGTAATATGTTACTGTCATTAATAGTTGTCCTTCACTTTTTCTATAATATTTCTTGAGCCCAAAGATATAATATGGTGAATAAGTATCTAATGATGCAGAAGTTATACGAGACACATTAGTGATACCACATTTACGTAAGAATCCGCAAAACAAAACTGAAGTAAAAATTGAAGTGAGTTTACTTACATGTAAGTAATTGAGTATTAAAAACCAATAAATTCATTTCTATTTCATATTGTATTTTAGATAATATCATATAAGCATCAAATTAGACTTTTTGAAGACTCAAATCTACGGTATTCATATGACAGTTTTTCCTAGTATGTTTGCTTACATTTAATATATGTTAAATACTTTTGTAAGAAGATTACACACTTACTATACTACTTGTCTTTTTTGCAAACTGAATGGCAAATTCAACTGAACAACAAAAGTGGATAGAATCCATTCGCCACTATAACAATAGAAGTATTGAGTCAGAGTACTAGTTCATCACAGTATGAGAGGAACCTGAGCACTTTTAAATTGATACACACAAAAAGGATTGAAAAAAAACTAGCATTTTGTCATTACAATATGTGGCTAAGAATCAAAATTATTAAGAACTGGTAAAAAATTCTAAAGAAAAGTTCGATTTGCATGTGGTCCTTGTGGGCAAAGACACGATGCAAGTGGTCAGGGATTATCTCAGGAGGATGTTAACTTGGAATATTTCTTCCAAGAAGAACATCCACTTTCAATATGGATGGACGACAAATAGACCTCACCAACTCTAGAGTTTGACCCCAATGATTGTGAATGGGCTAAAAGAGAGTTTGATAGTGTAGTCAATGAGAATAAAGAAGAACAAATGCAAGAACAAGAAGACACTCATGTTCCTTGTACAACTCTAGTCCAATAAGATCTACCTCACATCATAGCTCCAAAGCCAGCTCCATGTGTAGTTTCTCGTGTTGCTTCAGATGTAGGTCTTTCTACTGTTCAGAAGAGTACATAAAGAAAAGAAAGATTTGAAGGATCCAAGTCGTTGTAGAAGGTATACTAACGTAGTATTAGGCATAATACATAAGAAGAGGAAATGGAGAAGAAAAGAAAACTACTTGTCAGGTGATGTAACCTCAGATTCAAAGATTTGATATCTTTGGTTTTGGAGATTCATTTTTCCATTTGAATTTGATTTGATTAGACCTTAGCATTGACTTTATAAGAAAATAGATGATATTTCATAAAAGTACTAACTAGGGTCAAAAATTATATGTTGAGGTTGTTAGGTTCTTTGAAAATTTGTTTTGACCTCTCCCCGTCGGATGGTGCGAAGATCCGACGTTAATTACATCGAGATTACTCGAAAACCCTTGATTAAGCGGCATAGCAATCCATGAAAGGAGAAGACATACATCCACCAAAAGTAAAGAACTTCAAAAGGGCAGCGGCCTTACGGGTCCGATGAGATGCAAAACCGATTTGTTCGGGTTGATTTTATTTGTTTGTTGATTGATTTTTGGATCGACTTGAAAGTCGGTTTGAAGGTTTGAGTTAAATCAATTTGTTTGATTGATTTGGTTTTGTTGTTTTGGTTTAGTTTTGATTTGCTTAAAGTTTTAAGCATGTTTGGATTTTTATTTGGTTGATTTTGATTTTTTTGATTTCCTGAATTTTTTGATTTTTGAGTTGATTTTGATCCACGTTTGAGTGTTTGGAATGTTGTTTAATTGGTTTCTTTTGAAAAGGTTGATTTATGTCATTTATTTGAACAAGGTTCGGTGGATTTTAAATTAATTTTCAAATTGCTAAAACAAGATTTTTTTTTTGAAGTCGGTTAGAATCTGTTTTGGTTGATTGTTCAAATCTGGATTTTTTTGGCAGGTTATCTGATTTCTTTTTATGTTGACAGATTTAGTTTGACTCTGAAGTTTATCTGTTTTGGATTCGGTCCAAATCTGATTTTTTGGCAGGTTATCTGATTTCTTTTTATGTTGACAGATTTAGTTGAAATCTGATTTTGTTTCGGCAGATTTTTTGTTTGAAATCTGATTTCGGTTTGGTTTGTTTTAAAACCGGTTCAATCTTGTTGAAGATCGGTTGCTTGTTGAACCGGGATGAGTTTCGAGTTTGCTTTCATATTTCTTTAAATTCTGATTTCTGTTTTGACTTTCAAGTTTAATTTTCTGTTTTAAATTTTCTGTTTGAATTTCAAGATTTAGTTGAAATCTGTTTTAATTTTATGTTTGAATTTGAAGATTGATTTTGAAATGGTTTTAATTTAGTTTGGCGGTTTGCATCGCCTCCGACCCATCGGGTCACTTTGGATGCCCGATTTCATGCATCAATATGAACATCGGAGTTTCATTTCATTGAAAGGTGGGGTGAAGTACATCGGTGTACAATGTGATTGGTCCTTCCCCCAATATAGGTTTATCTCCACTACTTTGGAAAATTTTGGCATTACGACAGCATGCCGGCTATTTTTCCAACTTAGTGAAAATTTACCCATCCAAAATAGCCAGCCTTAGCTTAGCCATATTGGGGGAAGGAACCGCTGGCTACGGGAGCAGGCCCGCGCCACCGTCCAGATCGACATTCCGGGGCGGACCCGGGGGGAGTCGTCCAAGGTTGGAGTCTCCACGAAGGGTAGATCTCCTTAATTTAGTGTAGCTTTCGCATTCTGAATTTTTATTTTATGCATTTTTTTGAAACATAGGCCATGGAGGCCGGTTCAATTCCATCGGCGTTCCGAGCTGGCCTTCAATCTTCATAGGCCCGCCGGGCCTATCTTGGACCCCCTTTTCAGGCCCATGCGCGGTCACCTGCAGCCACCCAAACCAGGCCCTTAAAAGACCCCACATAGGTCTGTGATCGGCCCATCTCCAAGGCCCCAAACAGGTCCCAGGCGGTCTCCAAATTAGACCCCTACACAGGCCCTGTCCGGTCTCCAAACCAGACCCCGTCCGGCCCAAACCAGAACCCCAAAACCAGCTCCAAACCAGGCCCTCGCCAGGCCCATTCCGGCCCAACCAAAGCCCCAAACCAGAACCCCAAAACCAGCTCCAAACCAGGCCCTCGCCAGGCCCATTCCGGCCCGACCAAAGCCCCATCAATCAGGCCCCAGCCGGTCACCAAACCAGACCCCAAAACCGGTCCCAAGTCTGATCTCCAAAATAGCCCATCAATCAGGCCCAAGATCTGGCCCAAGTCCAGTTCAATTTAACCTCCATACCCAGCCCCATGCTGGCCCATCTTCGGTCACCTGCAATACATCCAGCAGACCTCCAAACAGGCCCATATTCCGGCCCACTTGAAGGCCTATGTCTAGGGCCTAAAACCAGTCCCCTTGTGACCCGGTTTCAGTCCATCAAGGACATCCTAGACAGGCCCATAATCAGCCCATCTTCTATCTTACATCCAGATCCCAAACCTGGTCTCCAAAACAGCCCCTTGAGCAAGCCAAAACAGGTATGAAGTTGCCCCTTTGAGCAATCCCAAAACAGGTCATTCTCAGCCTCCTCCGCCCACAATCCATGCCGCTGCAGCAGGGGAAAAAAACTCCCAAAACAGGTTCTGCAGAAGCCGTACTCCAGCAAGGCAGCAGACCGGCTTGAAGGTGACGGCCCGGCACCCCTTGGAAACCGTCCGACGGGCCAAGGGCATAGCCGGGTGGCCTTCCAAGTCAGTCCTACCCTTCACCTTCAAGCCGGTCTGCTGCCTTGCTGGAGTACGGCTTCTGCAGAACCTGTTTTGGGAGTTTTTTTCCCCTGCTGCAGCGGCATGGATTGTGGGCGGAGGAGGCTGAGAATGACCTGTTTTGGGATTGCTCAAAGGGGCAACTTCATACCTGTTTTGGCTTGCTCAAGGGGCTGTTTTGGAGACCAGGTTTGGGATCTGGATGTAAGCCAGAAGATGGGCTGATTATGGGCCTGTCTAGGATGTCCTTGATGGACTGAAACCGGGTCACAAGGCCTAGACATAGGCCTTCAAGTGGGCAATATGGGCCTGTTTGGAGGTCTGCTGGATGTAGGTGACAAGATGGGCCAGCATGGGTAAATTGAACTGGACTTGGGCCAGATCTGGGCCTGATTGATGGGCTATTTTGGAGATCAGACTTGGGACCGGTTTTGGGGTCTGGTTTGGTGATCGGCTGGGGCCTGATTGATGGGGCTTTGGTCAATGGCCTGGCGAGGGCCTGGACTGGAGCTGGTTTTGGGGTTCTGGTTTGGGGCTTTGAATGGGCCTGGCGAGGGCCTGGTTTGGAGCTGGTTTTGGGGTTCTGGACGGGGTCTGGTTTGGAGACCGGACAACCTGTGTAGGGTCTAATTTGGAGACCGCCTGGGACCTGTTTGGGGCCTTGGAAAATGGGCCGATCACAGACTATGTGGGGTCTTTAAGGGCCTGGTTTGGGTGGCTGCAGGTGACCGCGCATGAAAAGGGGGTCTTTTGGGCCTTGATCGGGGCTGAAACCAGGCTGAAAGAGGGACCTGTTTGTGGGTCTGCTCGAGGCATGTTTGGGGCTGGAAACGGGCCTGGAATGAGCAGAAAAGAAGCCCCTTGAGGGGGCTACATGGGCGCACCAAGCAGCCTTGTTTTTTTCTTTTTCTTCTTTTCTTCTTCTCCTTCCTTCTCCTGGCGGCAGCAGGTTGCAGTTGGGCAGGAGGAGAGCAGCAGCAGGAGGAGGAGGGGGGGGTGGCAGGTACAGCAGGGTGGTAGCCTGTTGGTGCGCCAAGCTCCCTCCTCTCTTCTTCTTCTCCTTGTCGCAGGCAGCAGCCAAAGCAGCAGCCTGTCGGTGCCCAGAAAACCCTCCTCCAAATGCTGGTGCGCACCCCTCTTTTTATAGAGGCTGGAGGGGAGGTGAAGGGTGAGCAGGGGGGCTGCACATGGGCATGGGTTGGTGCGCAGGTGGCAGGTGGACCAGCTTTGCAGCAGGTGGCAGGTGGTGTGCAGGGGGGCAGGTGGTGCCCAGCTTTTTCTCCCCCCCATGCAGGGCTGGATTGGCTGCATGGGGCGGCTGGGGGCTGGGGTGACAGGTGGCAGCAGGATGGGGGTGGTGCGCAGCTTTTTTCTCCCCCCCCATGCAGGGCTGGATTGGGTGTATGGGGCGGCTGGGGGCTGGGGTGACAGGTGGCAGGTGGGCCAGTGAGGTCTGTTCACACTAGGCTGCAGGTGGGCCTTGGAGATGGGCTGCGCATGGGCCTGTTTACATGGGCCAATTGGGCCAGCTGGAGGCTGTGGCCCATGCTCTGCTGTGGGCTGCGCAGGGCCTGGTTTTAGGATGGGATTGGCTCAATTTTTAGGTGAGATGATGGGCTGCTGATTGGACATCCGTGGACCCCTGATTGGGCCCAATTTGGCTGAATTGTGGGCCGTCCGGCCTGCTCCTAGGCCTGCCCATTTGTCCTCCCTTTTTTTTTTGAAAAAAATGCACGCCAACATCAGGCAAAGACATGTGAGTCTTATAGACAGTACACAAACACCTTTCTTAAATGATAATGAGGAAAAGTTCATTCCACTTACAAAACAACAAAATCAAGATGGTTCATATGGACGTGGAGGTGTGGTTCTTTGGACAGTACCCATACAAGTGGAGCAGATCATGATGATTTGAGTCAAAGACAACAATTAAGTGGACATAGTCAACACTGGAATTATATGAGTTTCTTTCATGAGGATGCGGCAGCAAATTATCCATAACCCATTTTAGACTTCGAGCCATATAATTCATCCTCACCTTCAGCTCCAACACCAAATAGTGTGTATGATTTTAGTCAGATGACCTAATTATTATTTTCATATGCATATAGACCAATTATGACTGACCAGTTTCAATGGAGTATTCATGAGAATTGGGAGAAGGAAGACTATAAAGGCCAATTCCGTAGATGATGATGAAAAGGCATTATTTTGCTACATATAAATTGTATCATTTTTTCTCTTTATTAAAATGAATATTGGTGTGATTTTATATCCACTTTGTCTTAATATGTCTCATAAAGAGTGATAATCACGTGCAAGTGTGTTAGCTCTTACTTTTGTATTTTTTTAAAAACTTTTAGAAGCTCTCATTTTTTTAATATTTATTATAATTTTTACAATTTTTTGAAAAATAAAAATCCTGATTTGGACCAATTTTGGATCAAGATTCCTCTAGGGAAATCAGTCCGAATCGGTCTAATCCTATCCGATCTGGATTGGATCAGCGCTGGTCAATCCGGCCCCCGATTCTAATCCCGTGAACCTTGCTTGTGTTAGACTTTTGGTATGTGGATTCCAATTGGAATGACTTTCAGAAGGAACCTCAAAAATGAAAAGATTGATGACTTCACTAAACTTCTTACTCTTCTCAGTAACCAAAAGTGCATGGATCACAAAGTAGATAAAATGCTTTGGCTTTCCTCTAGTAAGAACATTTTTTTCAGGCAAAACTGCTTTAAATTGGCTAAGCATGGATGGGGTGGAGGTCACATGGCATCAAGAAGTTTAGAAATAACTTGTAACAAGTAGGATCAAAATTTTCTTATGAAATATTGGAAGAGATAGGCTTTTAACTAGATTTCACCTTCACAAAATCTTCTATACTGTGCCTACTAGCTGCATTTTTTGCAGAGAACGAGAAAAATATAGACAATCTCTTCTCCAAGTGTGAGATCAATGGTTTTATGTGGAAGATCTTGTTTAAGTGTTGGAAATTTGGAATATCACATGGGTGGAACTTACTTCTATTTTATCTCTCTTGTGGCTCTGGCCCACTCTTAATCCTTGGCTAACTGATAATGTCACGTGAAAGCTTGTACTTCTGGCTATGTTTTGGTCAATTTGGAGTACAAGAAATACTCACGTATTTAAAGATCATTTTGACAATCCGAAGCTCATCTTCTAACTATTGACTACTTACGTCATTGGCTTACTTTGGGAATCCGAAGTTCAAAGAATTGTCATCAAAGCTTGCTAGTTTCTTTTTGTAGTTGTTTGATGTAACCTCGAATTTAACAAAAAGATTAATTCTCTTTGTTTTGGAAATTCATTTTCCTCTTGAATTTGAATTAGACTTGATTAGACCTTAGTATTGACTTATTAGGAAAATAGATGGTATTCCATAAAAGTACTAACTAGGGTCAAAATTTATTTGTTGAGGTTGTTAGGTTCTTTGAAATTTTATTTTGACCTCTCCCCGTCGGATGGTGCGAAGATCCGACATTAATTACATCGAGATGACTCGAAGACCCTTGATTATCGTCATAGCAATCCATTGGAACAGAAAACATACATCCACAAAAATAGGCATTCACACGAGAGAAAATAATCCCATGAACTTGATGGAAGGCAAGTACTCAATTTTGAATTTGATTTGAATTAAATTGATTAAAATTGATTGGAGTTGAATTGGTTTAAGTTTGTTTGGAACGAATTTGAATTTGTTTGTTGATTTAGACTTGATTTGAGTTTGATACGGTTTGGAATTTTTTTATTTGATTTGGGTTGAGTTTGAATTGATTAATTGATTTAAATTTGTTTGGGATGAGTTTGTTTGGAATTTATTTGAATTTTGGCTTATTTGCTTAATTTGGATTTTTATTAAGTTTGAGTTGGATTTATTTGGGAGTTGATTCAGGTTGATTGGATTTGGGGAATTTGATCCGAGTTTGATTTTAAAATTGGATTGAGTTTATTTGATCAATTATGTTTTATTTAGATTCTGCTTTATGCAATTAAGACTTGAATTCTATACAGATTTTACTGTTTTGAATTGATCATGTTTGAGCTTGACGGGTGGCCAGAGTTGGTTCAGAAGTTCAGCTTATTTACAAATTTGGTTCATTTATGAATTTGTGATTTGCTTGGAATTGTTTGATTTGGACATTATGTGAAGACTTATATTTCAGATTCTGGGCCTTACAGATTTCTCAGATTTACAAGTTGGCTTGGATTCCAGATTTTATCTTCGGATGTGACATTCAGATTTTAAAACCTGCATGTTTCAATTTCATATTCAGAGATTTCCAGATGACAGCTTCTGGACTTTTTAGGTTCTGATTTCAGATTTTTACAATTTTCTGGATTTGCAGATTTTTCAGGCTATTGATTTTAAATTTTCAGATTTGGAATTCTGCAGATCCTACAGGCTTCGGATTTAGCAGACTTTAGATTTCACATTCTGTAGATTCTAGATTTCTCCAGATTCTGGGTTCTGCAATTTTACAGATTTCAGTTAGCCATTATCAAGTTTGTACAGATTTCAGATTTTAATGGGGATTCAGACTTTCAGCTTTCTGGGTTTTGTGCAGGTTTCGGATTTCAGACTTATATGCTAAGTCCAGATTTCAGATTTCAGATTTCAGATTTATGTGATTTGGTTTGGGTTTGATTTGTTTGAGTGTTTTGATTTGGGATTTGGTTGTATAAAGATTTAGATTTCAGATTTACAGGTTTTAAAATTTTAAAGTCTTTTACAGGTTCAGAATTTTTTAAGGTTGTTTGAATCATTTGTTATATATATTTTTTTGTTGTTGTCTTGCATTCCAGCAATTCCATGTGATTGTCTCTCCTCCTTGAGACATCAATCTATGTACCGAACATGAGGTTCACTTGTTCTCTCAAAAATATGAGACATGATTTACAACTTGAACATAAACTTGGTCCTTTTGAGTTCTTGATGAACTCGGAACTTATTGATCAATTTGAGATGGAAAAAAACACCCGGTCTTGGATAGACTTGTGGGCATTCCTCTCCTTTGGTTTGAGATTGAGCATGTCCCGGCCTTTGATAGGCTTGTGGGAAATTAGCTCCTCTATCTTCATGGCTTCTCCAGAAGTTGATGAACTTGTCATTTCATGGGCGGCATGTACTCGGCCTGTGATAGACTTATGGGCATCCCCCACTGTTTTGAGATTGACTACACCCGGCTTTTGATAAGCTTGTGGGCGATCATCTCACTGATTTGTCATCCTCATTAGCCTATGGTTTGGGCATATCGGCATGTTGATCATGCACAGCCTTCCCATGGCATAAGGGGTAAGTAACTTTCTCTTGGGGCATGGTAAGACATTGGGGTCTTTTCATTAGACCTTTGTATGTCCACCTTAAAAGTTAAGGGAAGGTTTAGAACCGACCCACAAATTCTTAAGTTTACCGAGACCGTGGCGGGTTTTGCTTGAGCGGATGCTTGCCATCGGTTTGTTGAATTAGTTAATGAATTTTTATTTAATTTCTGTGAATTGTTTGTTTTATTTTGATTTTTGAATTATGGGTCGAGAAGCGTCTTTAAAAGCCGGCTTATTGCTTTCCCATTTGTTTTGATTCTTTTAAGTTATGCCGAGACCATGTGGCGGGTTTTTAGCCGGCCAGATACTTGCCATCGGTTTGTTTAATTAGTTAATGAATTTTTATTTAAATTTTCATTTGATTATGCATTTTAAAAGAAAGAGATTTTTTCTGTCCGCAAGCTTCAAATTTAATGGGCCTGGCCCATCTCCTCCCTTGCGCGCCCGCTGGCTGGTCCAGCGGGCCTCTTTTTTTTTTTAAAACCCTTGCTTCTGGTGGGCCCCACGGCTGTGGTGACCCGAAGGTCAACATTCCTTCCCCAGCGAGTGCGCACGCGCGCGCGCGCACGCCGGCCGGCGCCTCCCCGCGCGCGCTCCCTCTTTTTTTTTTTTTTTTTTTTTGCTTTTTCTTCACCGCGTGGGCCCCACTTCTTTTCCACGCTGGACGTAGGTTCGGGGGGCATTATTTCCCCCCCGCTACAGTGCATTCCCGACCTCCTTCCGGATCCCGGCGGCAGCGCGAGCCCTCTCCGGCGACTTCGGCGCGGCGGCCGGGTGGAGACGAAGAGTGGTTCGGCGGCTTCGGAGCTTCGGCTTCCTTCTCCTCCCGGTGACGGCTTCTCGGCGGAGCCTTCACGACTTCCGGTGGAGCTTGCGGCTTCCGGCGATGCTTGCGGCTCCCGACGGGCTTCTGCAGCGATCGGATGCTCCGCGCGGCCGGTAGCGATGGCCTCGGAGAGGTCGCCGACGGCTAACTGGAGGAAGATTTGAGCTTGACGGCATTATTTGGAACAGGCTTGAGCTTGACGGCGCCGTGGGGAGGAGACGGCATACGCGGCCCCGATCGGAAGAGGGAGCAAGACTCGGCCGGACTTATGGGAAGGTGAGATCAACCCGGCGTTCTTGCCGGCTCCTCTTTCTCTCCCCTTGATCGATCTCGGCCGCTGCGATCTCTCTCTTTCTCTCCTCCTTCTCCAGGATTCCCCCTCCCTCCGCGCGGCGACTTGCGGCTCTTTATACGCGTCGGGAGGGCTCCGTGCCTTGCTAGGAAAGTGGTTCGGGTCCGAGAGGGACTCGGAACTTCCCATCTTCTTAGCCTCGTATCTGGAAGGAAATCGAGACCCTGTTCAAACGAGGATAGCCTCCGTCGACCGTTGCCTTGCGAGTAGGATTCGGGGCTTCCACGATATCCCGAGAATCGAGGCATCGATCGGGACTCGATGGATTGTCAATATCACGATCCGGATTTTCTTCTTTGTTCTGTCCCGGTTTTCCCTCTCTTTTTTTTTTGTCGAGACGAGTCGACGAGACCCGCGGGCAGCTCCCTTGGCCTATTTAGAAGGATATCCGGTCCATTTTTTGAACAGGCCCATGGGCCTTGGAGATGGCTTGCAAAATGGACTCTCCGGCCAGCTGAATTGGGCCAATCGGAGTCCCATTATGGGCTATGTCGATGGGCCTTGTGGGTGGGCTGAATTGAGACCGATCAGGGTCTGGTTATGGGGTCGGTTATGCTGTACATAGCCCGGATCCTAGAGAGCCTGAGCATGTCATTTTTTTTTTGTTTTCTCTCTTCTTCTTTCTTTTTTTGAAAATTTTCGGTTACAACATTGTTGTTTTTCTTTTTCCCTCCTATCATCTTGGTGATGGGGGCTTCTTCTCCCTACTCTCTTATGTAATCTTTTTTCCTTCCTATCTTTTACTAGTATTAATAAAACTTACGGTATTCGGACCTTACTAAAAAAAACCTCAGTCCTGCTTGGCATATTCAACCAGAATAGCCCATCTCAGCCTGAAATCAATCAATCCCGGTTGATTCCTGCCAATCCTAGCCGGAATCAGTCAAAGGATCAAATCAAAAAGGCAGAATCAGGATTCAATATGGCCGATTCCAAACTAGATATACCAGTTCTGCTAATCATGATTAGTAATAACCATCATATTCTCTGAGACACCTTTTGTGTGTTATTCCTTAGGGTGCCACGGAATATGTAATAAAAGAAAAAAACATAAAAGGGAAAAATACAAGAAATGATTTATTATTTGTCACGAAGAGAATTGACATGTAAAGCAATCATCACATAACACTAGAAAATTTTCGACCTGAGGAAAAAAGTTCAATCATCTCTAAGACGAAATAACTGTATTCAGGGAAGCAGCAATTAGCTTTAAACATATATATGTGCCTGTTCGGATACTCTATTAACCATCACCATCAATACTACGTCTGATATTTGGTATCATAAGTTTTGATGCTCATGTATCCAATAGTAATATCAAAATTGCTATCGTATTCAATTCAATAACCAGACAAGCCTTACAGTAATAGAATTCATCAATCAGGAGATATTATCCTTCCTTCACACATTGGACACAGAAAAAATAACTCAAGTACATGCCAACTACAGATCTGAAATGAAGCATCTCATTTTCTAATCTTTAGTTCCTGATACACAAGACTAGAGAAGTTGGAACAGATCACAATTAGAATCACTTGAATATGAATAATTTAGGGCCTTCTGAACACCTGTAAAGGAGTGTGCCCAAGAAGTTCTCGAAGTGGTCTTGCATTAGCTAATGGGTGCTCCACTGGAAGTTCGAATACAATCTGATTTAGCACCTGCAAGACCAGGAACTAAAGACCGTTAGAATGTAACATTTGATGAAGAACAAAACAAATAAAAAAAACAAAATAAGTAAATAAACCTAACTGAACTGACCAAACTGGCCCGGATTGAACCGGCTTAAATTGGCCAAACAAGGCCTGAACTGGAGTTAGAATGGCCAGAGCAGCGCTAGAACCGGCTTGAACCCGGTCAAAACAGCCTGAGCCGGGCTTGACTAGGGTGGTTTGGCCTCTGCTCTTGTACGGGACTGAAGGATCCCTAACGACCCTTCACCCTACAGGGCTGGGCAGCCGGTGTCTGCACAAGATGACAAGGTGGCAGCAGAGCATCAGTCTGCTGGGATGGCAGAAGTGAGTGAGACAATGAGACATTGGACCAGGACTGGGGTGGAGTGGAGAGGGCATTAAACAGGCCTGGAACAGGAGAGGGGGTGCAGGTCAGAGGGGGAAGTACTCAGGGCCTCCGGGCTGGATGGAACAGGGGATAGGAGGTGGGGGAGCTGGAGGATGGGTGCCGAGTGGCCCTAGAGAAGAAGAAGACCGAAGGAGGATCCAGTGGCACAGTGGGGGCTTGCGGATGAGGGTCATGGGCCATATGGAGAAGCAGTGAGCCGTGGGCATCGCTGCAGGCAGAACGAGCAGGGTTGGCCACTTGACGAGCCAAAGAGAGTGCTGAGGGGCCGCAGGGGGCCGGCAATCCAGATCAGAACGGATGTGAGAGCTGTGCAGGGCAATGGGAAAGCTGCAAGTGGGAAGGGTGGGTGGACTGTCTTGGGGCAGGTGATGGGTGGACGGGCCATGGGAGCTCAGTGGACTTCACGGCAAACCAGACTCGCATGGTTGAAGGTGCTGAAGCAGGATCCAGGTGCCAGGGATCACCTGATGTGGTCCTGATGCAGGGAGGTGCAGAACAAGCATGTAGAGGTAAGAGGTGGCTTTGATGTTGCACTCTGGTGTGAGGTGGCTTTGATGTGGCACTCTGGAGATCACCAGAGTGCCTGGCAGAGGGGGGCTGTCAGAGTTGAAAACGATGGACAAGAACAGGGGGAGGGTAAGAAGGAAGGAGGAGAAGGGTAAAGAAGGCACACTGGCCAAACAGGGGAAAGGGAGAAAGAAGATCTTATTTTGGGTTACAAGATGGGCTCCAAAAATTGAACTTCAATTCATTTTCCATCTTATATTGGGTTACAAGATGGGTTCTATTAAATAGAGCTAACATGAACTTTTTAGACCTCTTTGACAAAAGCTATGTACAATACATGCTCTTAAAAAATAAGACACCTAAACTTGAACAACCCCAAAATATTACATTCAAAATGATGCTAATATTCAGTTGCCATCAACATTGTAACAATCTATATAATGTAAATAAAGCAAAATAATACTAAGAATATTTGCCATGCAGCTTAGCACACGGTACAAATTCTCAGCAAGCATATATTACTAGAAAACTGTCGACACCTGGAATTTCAAAAAAAAAAAAAAGAGAAAAAAGGAGCAGGAAGAGAAGACGACGAGGGATGGAGGTTAACCGGTGGGCAAAGGGAAAAAAGGGGGGAAGCCACATAAATGGGCAGGCGGCAGGCTGCTTTACCCTAGCCGCCTAATGGTCGAGTGCGCAGGAGGAGAGGATCCCCTTTGCAGGATCCGGAACAGAGGGTCAACCCCTCTACCGGTCCTTACGGCGACACCCTGCGCTGACTAGGGGCTCGTCCAAGCTCCCACGGACCTCCGGAGGAGCCCCCGCACCCGGAAGACAGCTATAAAAGAGAGCCGGAGGGTCGTCGCGGGAAGACCAGAAAAAGGGTGATCGAGAGAGGGCGCAAGGGTCGGCGACAGGAAGGGAGATCAAGAGAGAAGAGAGAGAGAGAACCAGAGTCGCCGGAGCCGCTGCCTTCCCTCCTTCTCGCCGGAGCTGTCCCTGCGGAAGCCGTCGAGCCGTCGCCTCCTATCGCAAGCCGCCGCGGACGCCGGAGGAGGTCTCCCTCTTCCTCCTCCATGCTGCCGGATCACCCTCCCTCCTCCGTCGGGTTGTCGCCTCCTACGCCGTCGCCGGGCTCCCCGTTTCCGCCGCGTCCGAGCGGCAGCCGGAGGCGGAAGCCGCCGCGGGGCGACGTCGCCGCGAGGAGAAGGCCCGTCGGGGGGGGAATAATACCCCCCGACTTACGTCCACGGTGGAAAACCACCGCGGGCCCACCAAAAAAAAAAGGAGGCGGGGGGAAAAGAAGCGCGCGGCCGACCGCGCGAGGAGCGCGCGTGTGCGCGCGCGTGTGAAGGGAGAGGCCGCAAGGAGATGCCGCCTTAGAAGTTGACCCTAGTCAACCTTCGCGTGGGGCCCACCCGAGGGGGAAAACAAAAAAAAGAGAAAAGGGGGAGCGCGCGCGCAAGCGCGCGGCCGGGCCGCCGAGGAGGCCCAATAGCCTTCAGTGGACAGCGCTCAATCTAGACATATTCAAAAAAAAATTTTAAAATAAACAATCAAATGGAATTAAATGAAAATCTATCTCCTTAATCAACAAATCGAGACTAGTTGGGGGTCGACTAACCATCCGCCCCTACGTCTCGACTTAACTTAAAAGAAATTAAAATTTGGACTAGTTGGGGGGTCGACTAACCATCCGCCCCTACGTCCTTAAGGTAGACATATAAAGGTCATAAAAAGACCCCAATGTCTTACCATCTAGCTATATATGAGGCCGTGCATGATCAACATGCCATTAAGCCGATTATATGCTAAAAAAAAAAAAGAGAGGATTGGAGGAAATACCCATAAGTCTATAAGGACCGGGTATATTCCCCATAAATTGACAAGTTCATCATATCCAATGAGGATTGAGTGAAGATGGTCTCAAAACCATCAAGTTGTAATGACATGGGACCAAGCAATGAGATGGCATGTCCGGTGTACAAATGACCTTGAGTGGAGGACCAATAACTCCATGAAATTGAGAGGATTGCAAACAAAAAATGATGATGAAATAAAGTTAAACAAAATCTGAAAACTTAAAAAAATCAGGGACCGGAGCCTACATTTAAGGGTCCAGAATCTGTCGGTTGAAAAAGTCTAACAAAGTCTACAAATCAAAAATCTGAAACTTATGTAAATCTGAGATTTGGAGACTAAAGTCTGCAATGTGCGCAAAGCCCAGAAACCTGTAAGGTCTGAAAATTTGAAATCAGAACCTAAGACCATAAAGTCTGAAAACTGTCATATTAACCGGAGAAAATAACCTGAAAGTCATAAAAATCTGAAACACATAAATGTCTGAAATATACAAAATCTGGAACCTAAATCCGAAGCTTAAAACCTGTAAGCCCCAAACAGATCAAATCCGGCCCAATTCAATAACACATAGCCTTTAATAATTGAACAGCTCAAAATCATAAAATCTATGTCCAGACCAGAATCTGGAAGGCTGAGATTTACAGGAATCTGAGAATTTAAAAACTTGAAGTTTAATTTGAAGAATCCGAAACCTGTAAAACCTGCCAATTAAAAAAATCTGAAAGTCCAAAATTTAAAAACTGAAGTCTAAAGCATAATCTGAACTCTAAATCTCTGAAATCTGGAAACATCTGAATGTGAAGTTGAAACATGCAGAATCTGGAAAATCTGAACTCTGAATTTCTGAAGTCTGAAAGGTTTAAAAACTGAACTCCAAAATTGAGGCCTGAATCCTGAAATTGAAATCTGGACTTCGTATCCGGGGAGCGGGTAATTAACTTGAGACAACTTAAATCCAATTTTAATTAACTTGAACAAAACTTCAGATGGCATTAGTTGAACCTTAATCAAACTAAATTTTCACATCAAATCATGAACCGCAGTAAGTTCATCTCAAAACAGATGTTAAAGCAAATCTAAACCAACTAAAAAAAGAGAAATCAAATCAAATTAAACCAACAAGCAAATTAAATTAATCAAAAGCATAGTCAAATCTGAAATTTGAACAAATCAGAAGTCAAGATTTCGAAAATGTTAATCTGAGGGTTGGGGGGCTTAAGAGCTGAACATTTTTAATCCAGATAAAACTGCAATTAAGTCAAATCAACTTTAACCAAAACAAACTTAAGTCAACCAACAAACTTTTTTTTTTCTTTTAAAACAAACTTAAATAAGTCGAATGAACCACCAATCTGAAGTTCTGAAAACTTGAAATCCTTAAATCAGAACTTGGGTGCCAAAGTTGAACTGCAATCACAAATTCACATAAATCCGTTAACCAACCATCAAGCCCACAATCCATATAATTTCCAACCTAAGTAACAAATTCCAATCAACCATAACTTAAACAATCCAATCTCGTGAATCAAATCCAAGATTAACTTTAATTAAATAATTTCAATGCAAGATAAACTTAAACTAATAATTCAGATAATCTGGAAGTCTTTTTTCCAAACCAACCAGATTCTGTAAGCTAAGCCTAAACTCCATTCAAATCAATTAAATTAAATCAACTCAAATCAAAAAACTTTAAATTAAGCCCAAATCAATCTTAATCAGACAACCTTAATTCAGATTAAGTTGAATCAATCAAATGAACTATTAATCTGAACCCTATGAAATCTGCATATTAATCAATTCTTAATTAAATCCCACATCAGTTCATATAAATCTGAAAGTTGCATAAAAAAAAAGGAATCCATAAGCTGTCAGATTCAATTAAACAAACTCAAATTCAAACAGAATATAAATCAACGAATAACTCACAGATCAATCAAATTCAACTTAAATCAAATTAAATTCAAATCAAATCAAACAAAATTCAAACCAATTTAAACCAAACTCAAAAACAAATTAAGTGTTTGCAGTCCATCAAGTTCATGGGGTTGTTTTCTCCTATGTGTTTGAATGAATGTTTATTTTTTGTGGATGCATCGTTCTTCTACTTCAACGAATTGCTATGACGGATAATCAAGGGTATTCGAGTATTCTCGATGTAATTAACGTCGGATCTTCGCACCATCCGACGGGGAGAGGTCAAAATAAATTTCAAAGAACCTAACAACCTCAATCTATAATTTATACATACAATCGACCCTAGCTAGTACTCCTATGGGATATCATCTATTTTCCTAAGAAGTCAACGCTAAGGTCAAATTCAAAAGAAAAAATGAATTTCAAAAACATAAATTCTTAAATTTGAGGTTACATCAATTGGCACGCCCGGTGGGACCTCTCCTTCCCTTCATCTCTCCGTTATAACAGTCCAAGAAGATATGCATTCTTAAATCAAATCTAAACTCTCTACATCTAACTAGCTTGCCTTGTCTATTTCAGGTAAGAAAATTGATAAGATGTCTTCGAAGGGAGTATTCTGGACTGAGCACTACGTGCACACACGTATCAATGGGGAGCTGGCATTTCCCCCGTGCTCGGTCATGTTCGGAACATATCCGGAGGTGTACCTACCCCCGCACCATCTAGGAGTGGAGCTAGTCGCACCCATTGCGGATTCAACCGACATCAACCCTATTAGTCAGATTATTCTGGCAGCTCAAATGACAGGGACTAATGAAGAAGAGCAAGTCAAAGAAGAAGAATCGGTGCAAGTTCAAGCACCACTTGCTGTCAACCAAATCTCAATTACTGAGGAGACTCCCGCACCACTCAAACCACAAAGGTTCCGTGTTGGGAGGACCCCCACTTCGCGATCCTCGCGTCGCTCATTTTTAATGGGCTCCATGAGGATTTACTGGAACGGACGTCCTGCCGTCCCGGTTTACACTCAAGCCGAGCTGAGGCAAAAGAGGCCAAAGCTCACAATATTACCACTGGCCAACCGGTTCGCCACTCTGGCCCGGTTAGAAGGAAACAACAAGGCTGCTTCCCAGCCTTGTGTCAATACTGTTGCATCTACCCGGGGGGAGAAGAAATCTTCCGCCCGCCAACTCATTGTTGACCAATCAATGGTCCAGAAGAGGGGGCAGCCCTCTTGTCTGAAAACTGAGGGAATTAGCCGGTCACCGGCTAACTACACTGCTCGGGTGAGGGACCCGCCAACAACCCCTCGTTTTGGTTGGGCTAACCGAAGAATGGTTCCGCCCCCATACACTACCTTCAAGGTGAGGGGTCAACCCTCAACTCAACGTTTCCGGAAGGACAACCGATCAACGGTTCCGTCCACCAAAAGGATTCAACGGGCTGGGAATCAATCCTACGCTCGTAAGAAGCAAGAAGACACTCAGTTACCGGTCCAATTCGGTGACGTACCCTGGTTTTGGAATCAATCCAATGACCATGATAAGGTTCGGGGGCAGAAGCAATCTGCGGCCCAATATATGCCAAAGGCTGATCGGCGCACCAGTCAACCCTCACATGCAACTCATCCGACTGGGGGCAAACCTCCAGGATGTTCCAACATGACTCGGACAAAGGATCAACCAGATGTCCGCCACACAAACAGGGGGCAGGGGAATAAATCCTCTACCCAAAAAGTCAAGCCAATATGGGTGCCTAAGGCGAAAGTTTCCACCTCGGAGCCTTTGCCTAAAATCATCCATCCCCACCATGCAGCCGGATGCTCTTCCAGCTCCCGGCCCGTTAAAACCTCACAACCAAAGGCCGTTCCACCTCAGCCGGCGGTTCAGTTTGCGCCACCATTCAGACGCTGTTATGCGTCATATTACCTTGATGGTCAATTCACGGTCCCCCGGACCCTACCGGAAAAGGAGTCGATCTCTACCCGGCTTATGCCTTCCCGCAAAGCCCCGAAAAGACATGTGGTACAGGGGGCAGGGGGCAAAATGAGGATCTTCTCCTGCTTCGCTACTTCAAACACAAGCCGGCGTGAAGATGGCGCCGAAGCTCCACAAACTGTAGTCCGGACTGGGGCAACTAATACCCGCAGTCAAACTACTCTTCAAGGAGCAAATCCTCCAAGGCAGCCCTTGGTGATCGATCCTCCACCTCAGGAAGAAGTGGAGGAAGGGGCACACCAAGATAATCAAGAAGCTGAAGCTGCACCTCCGAACCTCGACCTAGCCGAGTTATGGAGGGAAAATCAGCAATTAAAGATGCTACTAAGGAACTTTGGGTTGTTACAATCCCAACCGGCACAAAATTCTGGAGTGGCAGAAGCTCCCGAAGAGCCGCCCGTACGCAGATGGAACAACCTCCTCGCACCTCGGATACGGCCGCAAGATACCAACCTCCTCCCCGACAACCGCCACAATGGATGGCACCGGAGGATGAGATTCATATCACATCTCAGGCCTGTCAACCGCCACAAGACTATGCGGCGGTGTCCCAGAAAATGATGATCGAGCGCCTGATTGATGCCAAACTGGCCGAACATGACGATGGGCTGGCCACGGTGGACTTATACCGGGTTCCATACCCTGTCCACCACCAATTTAAAAAGCTACCGTCAGAGGTCACTAAAATTCCCAAGTGTCCAAGATTCGATGGGCGTGGATCCCCAAAAGAGCATCTGGCGCTATACGTGACCCACACGGGAGAATTGGCACTCGAGGAGTCTTACCTCCTCGTGTATTTTGCCACAACATTAACTGGATCGGCCTTTGAATGGTACTCCAAGCTGAAGCCGAACTCAGTATCAAACTGGGAGGACATGCAAAGAAAGTTCATTGAAAGGTTCAAGCTAACGGAAAGGCCGTTCACACTAGTCGAACTAACCTCTCTGCGTCAACGGAGAGATGAATCGGCTGTGGACTACGTCAAACGGTGGAGGAATTTATGCATGAGATGTTCCAACCCACCGGTAAACGAAGAGGCTGTTGGCCTGTGCAAGCGAGGACTGCGTCCGGAAATGCTGGAAAAGTTGTTGGTTACCAACATCCGGACGTTTGATGACCTGAACCGGATAGTCTCTGAGCTTGAGCTCTTTTATGCGGACAATCCAAATGTTCTGGCCAACAAACAAAAAGTAATAAAGGATAAGCAGCCAGCGGCCAAGGATGTCTACACGGTGGATTTCTCCCCGGCCAAGAACAATGGCAATGGGGGCAAGAAGGACGTGCAGACATCAACTTCAGCGCCAAAGACTTTCGACCACCAGTCCCACGACCACATTGGCTGATCGTTCAAGAAGCCGTACTCTTTCCCCAGGGAGTACACTAAGAGGTTGTTCAACATGTGCACAAAGGAAAGTCTGATCACCCTCCCACAGCCTAAGCGGCCTGGAGATGCCAACAAGGCTGATGATCCCAACTTCTGCCAATACCATTGGATGTTGGGTCATTCTCTGGAGGACTGCTATCTATTCAAGGATCAGGCGGAGGCCCTAATTCGAGATGGAACAATCGACATGGGCAAACATTTAATCAACCCGCCTCGGTCGCATGTCAAGCCCAAGCAGCCCTTGAACTTCACGGTGAATGTCATACACCAGGGGCGTTCACTTAACAGACGGGTGCAGGCTCCAGCTCAACAACATGCCGTGCATGATCATCGGCATCCTGAAATTTACAACATGGCTGCCAGAACTACAGCCATATTGGAAAAATTCCGCCAAAGGTGTGCCCGACTTGAACGGGATTTACAACTCACCATAGTCAACCTGCCATCACTAATGACAGGTGAAGTGGCAGAAGATGAGTTGTACCCAGCGGACGACGAGGAGTCGATAGACTTCTCGAGTGATGGGTCACATACTGGAACTCCAGAAGATACTGTGAATCAATCCGATTCCTGGGGATCATGGGAGTCAGAGAGTACTCCACCAGCTGGAGGTAACAGGGAACAAGAGGTGTCCGACGCAGACTCCTATATGGTTCCGAATCCACAGCCAAGACAACAGAGAAGGGAAGAGCCAAGGAGCCCACCTACATTTCCTGGCTATGAGCGGTATTCATTCCCTCAGGGGATGACTTACCCTCTCTTCCAATATTGTGCCAGGGCAGGCCTGATTGCCCCATACTCTCAGGATAAACCGCACAACTTTATGTTCCCACGTGAGGGGTGTATGTACCACCACACTATGGAGCATTCTCTGGAAAGCTGCAGGGGCGCAAGGGGGCAAATCGAACATTTGATAAGGGACGAGGTACTAAACCTGGGACGTCACCTAATTCACCCCCCACGGCCACATGCCGTCCGAGGACCATACACCTCGGCTTATGTCATTCACGCCACTCCGTAAACAAGTGTACAGCGGGGGCATCAGAACAGGGGCAAGTCACGGAGGCCGGCACAGCCCAAAGTCTATTCGGCTTACCAGACATTCACCCCTGAAGTCATACAAAGAAACATCGAAGCTGCTAATAAGTTTTGTGAGGAGAAAGCCCAAGAGGTTGTTCCGGAGGAACCAGATCAGCCATGGCAAAAAGTCCCCACCCGGGAGGAAAAAGCTCAAGCCAGGGCAGAAGTAGCCCGCAAGAAAGCGGAACTGCTGGCTGAGCAAGCTGCACAAGCCGAAGAGGCCGAGCAACCAGCACCTTACAGAGGACCAGGCGGCCCTGTCAACCCAAGAAAACATGCAAAGAACAAAAGAAAAGCAGATAAGAGAAAGGCACAACGCCAGGAAGCAACTGCGGAAATGGAAGCACGCCTCCAAAATCCTACACCCCTCCAGAAGCTTCAAAGACTCATCGATCAGCTCGAGGAATACGAGCCAGAACAGCCTTCGGGCCCGGCTCCCCTCGATGCATACATTCCTTGGGGCGAATGGGCCAAACAAGCTTCTTTCAAGCAATGGCTCATGGAAATCAGAAGAAAGCTGGCTGCAGGGGAAGAAATCCCGTTTGACAGCATATCTGACTTCTGGGGGGAAGGAGAAGAAGAGCCGGATGCTCGTGATCTAGCATCCCGCTTCCATAGATTGTCATGCAATGTGGTCAGCGTCCCACCACCCGCCGATTACTACAATCGGGGAAATGGCAGTCGGGGGCGATCTTCTCGTCCCGAAATCACCTATCAAAGGCGAAATAACAGAAACACCCGTGGCGGACGTGGAGGCAGGGGGCAACACCCCGATAACAACAAGGTCATCCACTTCAGGGACGAACAACCCAGGCCCGTGCCACCTCCATTGGTCAGGCAGCCCCCTGCTCGGGTCATTCAATTCCAACCCTTCTCAGATGACGAGGAGGGGGGTGACGCAATAAATACCACCTCCGAGGAGCCAGCAAGGCCCGAAGAGGTGCAAAAAGAGCCTGTGACGGATAAAGCCAACCAACCAAGCACGTCCCAGCAACCACCTCAACAAACTCAACAAGATGAAGCAGAGGAGTCGATACCAACTGATACGATGGTGGAAAACATAATGGAGCAATTTTTCCCTCCACCACCGGACTCTCTCCCTTCTCGGCGTAAACAAAAGAAAAAGTGGACAAAAGGGTTCTTCTCGGTTGAAGAGACTCCCCGTGCGCCTAGGCCTATGGGAAGTCATATCCCTAAGCAAGGAACTCCGAGAGGCCCTCACGGCAGTGCTGCAAGCACCAGAAGCCTACGAAGCCCACTTGGCCGAGATGGGCCAATATGAAGCTTATGCGGCATCGGTTTCATTTACCGAGGAGGATATGATGTATCCTTCAGCATTCCACAACCGGCCGCTATACATGAAAGGGCTGGTAAATGGGCACGAATTGAACCGGATCATGGTCGACGCAGGTTCGGCTGTCAACATACTCCCACTCAAGACCTTCAAGGCTTTGTATCTTATGCCTTATCTTCAGAAGGTCTCTGGAGTTACTATATCCGGGTTCAATCAAAATTCAGAAGAAGCCATGGGGAAAGTCGAGGTGGACCTGGTGTTGGGTGACTTCAACACCAAGGCAACATTCTATGTCATAGACGCCGATACCACCTACAGGGCTCTCCTAGGCCGTCCATGGTTGCATACAAATTGGGTCGTGCCTTCAACGCTTCACCAATGTCTCAAATACAACAAAGAAGGTGTGCAATGCAGAGTAGACGCAGACCAAGCCCCTTTCGAGGTGGCCGAGTGTCATCTCTCAGATGCACAACTCTATCTCCAGCCAGAGTCCTTCAAAGCCAAAGCCGATAAGGGAAAACAGAAGATGGTGGATGAACAACTTGATGAAGATATCACCATCAATGAAGTCAAAGCAAAACTGCACAGGCTGAAGATAACCTCCGAAAGGAAGGAGTGGCGACCCATCAAGTTCAATGCCAACTCCATCACCAAAGCTTTCGAAAACAGCATATGCATGCCACCAGATCTAATGTGGCCAGCTGGAGAACGTGTGCTTCAAACGGTGCAAAGGATGGAAACCTTCACGGTCCCCTACCTTGATGGATCAAAGTTTACATTTCATCGGGAGGAATATCCACGCAAGCGAGCACGGGATGATGACTTCGGCAGGACCGAAGACCTCGACACTTACATGGTGCCTGTGGAGCCAATAGAAGCCATGTCTCAAGAGAAGCGACGAATGTGCCGGGAACAAGGAGTTCCTGATAAGCAAAGTCGCCAGAGAGACAAAATGTTCAAACAAATGTGGGACTTCGAAAAATGGTTGAAGGTAAAAAACAAAAAATACTGCTTGGGCTACGACTCTGACTATGAGCCGATGGTGCACTACGCAGTCAACATGGCCAGTGTTCACAAAGATGAAGAAATCGCCCCTGTCTTTGATGAATCCTCTGAGGAGGAAACAGAGCAGGAAGCTCAACCAGAAGACTCCCGGCAAACTCAGGATGATAATGGCCTCATCCAGGCAGAAGTCCTTGAAATAGAAAACAAAGAAGAAAATGATGAGGAGTTGGTTGATTTGCAACCAGCCCCTGAAGAAATTGAGGATGGTGGTCAAGCTACAGTCGACGATCTCCTCGAAATCAATTTGGGGACTTCAGAGGATCCAAGGCCTATCTTCATCAGTGCCCTCCTCAGTAAAGAAGAAAAAGTCCAATACCGGCTTCTGCTGGAAGAGTTCAGGGATTGCTTCGCCTGGACTTACAACGAAATGCCTGGGCTTTCACCAGAAGTGGCAGTCCATAAACTGGCTGTACTTCCCTCAGTGAAGCCGGTCAAACAAGGGCAAAGACGCATGCGGGCTGATTTAGAGCTCAAAGTCAATGCCGAAATTGATAAACTTATAGAAGTTGACTTCATTGAGCCCTGCATGTACCCTGTATGGCTTGCCAATGTCGTCCCAGTGAAGAAGAAAAGTGGGCAGATTCGGGTCTGCATCGACTATCGCGACCTGAATAGAGCCTGCCCAAAAGATGACTTCCCTCTACCAATTCCTGAAAATATGGTAGATGTGACCACAGGGCATGAAGCCTTGTCATTCATGGATGGCTCCTCGGGTTACAATCAAATTTTGATGTCCACTGAAGACAAAAACTTCACGGCATTTCGTACCCCTAAGGGGGTGTTCAACTACAAAAGGATGCCGTTTGGACTCAAAAATGCAGGAGCAACCTACCAGAGGGCCATGACCAGCATCTTTGATGAAATGTTACATGATCTGGTCGAATGCTATGTCGATGACTTAGTCGTCAAGACAAGAAGGCGAGAGGATCACTTGGGCGATCTGGGAAAAGTCTTTGAGCGGCTCCGCCAATACAAATTAAAAATGAATCCCATGAAGTGCGCCTTCGGCGTATCTAGCGGGAAATTTCTTGGCTTCATAGTCAGATATCGGGGCATTGAAATTGATCTCGATAAAATCAAAGCAATTAGGGGACTGCTGCCTCCGCGCAACATACGGGAGCTGAGATCCCTCCAAGGCAAGGTCGCGTACATCCGGCGTTTTATCGCAAACTTGTCCGGCCGGTGTCAACCGTTTTCAAAACTAGCCAAAAAGGGAGCCCCATTTAAATGGGATGATAGCTGTCAAGCTGCCTTAGATGGGCTTAAACAATATCTCCTGAATCCACCTGTTTTAGGGGCACCTATCAAAGGTAGACCCCTTATTCTATACATCACTGCGCTGGATACATCCCTGGCTGCTATGTTAAGACAACTAAATGATGAAGGCAAGGAGCAACCGCTCTACTATCCGAGTAGAAGATTGGTAGGCCCCGAACATAATTACTCCCCGATGGAAAAGATGTGCCTAGCCTTGGTGTTCGTCGCCAAAAAGCCGAGTCACTATCTCCTGGCACATGAGGTCAACTTGATATCCAAGTTTGACCCCATAAAGTACATGTTGAAGCAACCAGTCCCTTCCGGACGCCTCGGGAAATGGGCATTGATGCTGATGGAATTCGACATTAAATATGTCCCGCAGAAAGCAATCAAAGGACAGGGGATGGCAGACTTCCTTGCCGCCCATCCTATACCCGAGGATTCCCCCCTTAACCTCCAGTTACATGACGAAGAGACCTTGAGGGAGGAAGAAAAGCAAGAGGCCCACCAGGTGGACATCAAATACTGGCAGTTGTACTTCGATGGTGCAGCCAGCACAGAAAGGAGACCTGATGGAAAATTGAAACCAAGGGCCGGTGCAGGCATAGTATTCCTAAGCCCACAGGGTGGAGTTCTACATCACTCGTGCACTCTGCCAAAGAACCCTTACCAACAATGAAGCCGAATACGAAGCCCTTGTCATCGGCTTGGAAATTGCCCTCGACATGGGAATCCGATGCCTCAAGGTGTTCGGGGATTCAATGCTAGTCGTGCAACAAATGCTCGGGGTATTTGAAGTCCGAAAAGAAGAATTGATGGTCTATCATGCAATGGCTACCCGATTGGCGGAAAAGTTCTACGTCTTCAGCATACAACATGTCAGAAGAGGGTTAAACTCGCAAGCCGATGCCTTGGCCAAATTGGCTTCTGTGATCAAACTACCCCCGGTAGGAAAGTTAGAAATTGTTGTCAAGCACAGAAGGTTGTTTCCAACATCCGTCATCGACAACGACAACCCAACTACATGGGAAGCTAACATCATAGAAGAGGGTGAAGATGATCACCCTGAACGAAATGATTGGCGGCAGCCGATTATCAACATCAAGAATGGGATCTTACCTGAAGACCGGGCCAAACGTGTGCAATTAACACGTAGGGCGGCCTCCTACCAACTCATTAGTGGAGAGTTATACCGGTTGGTACCCGAAAAGGAAAGATCAATCCTTGCCAGGTGTCTATCCATGAAGGAGGCATTTCAAGTGATGAAGGAAGTTCATAGTGGGTTATGTGGAGCACATCAATCCGGACCCAAAATGAAGATAACAATCAAGCTTAAGGGGTATTACTGGCCAAGCATGTTCTCTGATTGCGAGAAATTCGCAAAGACATGCCATGAATGCCAGGCATTTGCACCTATCCCTAGGCGCCCCCCGGCTCAACTACATCCTACAACCCCGACATGGCCTTTTGCCGAATGGGGAATGGATATTGTGGGACCATTCAAGCCCTCTTCCAAGGGTTGCAAATTCATCCTTGCAGCTACCGATTACTTCTCCAGATGGGCAGAAGCCATAGCAGCCAAAGAAGTAACCGGTGAGGTTGTTGCTCGGTTTGTCCGACAAAACATCATATACGTATACGGAGTACCGAGCCGGATCATGTCAGACAACGGTACCCCGTTCAGAAACCAAACAATATACAAATTGGCCTCCAAATTCCATATTGATTGGAGAACATCCACTGTTTACAACCCCCAAGCAAATGGCCTAGCAGAGGCATTCAACAAGACCCTTTGCAAGCTCCTAGTCAAAGTGGTTGGAAACAAGAAGCGGAGCTGGGACGAAAAGATGCAAGAAGCACTTTGGGCCTACCGCACCATATACAAAACACCCACGGGTTGCTCACCGTTCTCATTGGTTTATGGAAGTGAGGCAGTCATACCTGTGGAGGTGGAGTTGGCTTCTTATCGGGTAGCAATCCACCATGGTCTACCTTCTGATGAACCCAATGAAATGCAAAGGCGATTCATGGAGTTAGATAAATTGGAGGGGGAAAGGCTGAAAGCCTATGAACACCTCAAAGTATATCGCCGTAATGTCTCGAGCCTACGACAAGTTGGTGAAAGAGAGATCATTCCAGAAAGGGGACATTGTCATGGTCAAGCAGAAAGACACCATGGCAGGCCGTCCTAAAAACAAATTTCTTCCAAATTGGCTCGGCCCATTCATCATCGACAAGGTGTTTGAGGGAGGTGCCTACACCGTGGTGGATTGCAAAGGGGATATTTTATTCCCTCCACTCAACGGCAAGCACATCAAAAAATATTATGCTCCAGAACACGAGTTTCACAGGAACCCGATGGATCATGAAGAACAATGTTGAAAAAAGAAATGGGCTAAAAAAAATGATGCCCGACAGACTTAGCCAATCTCATTGATTGGTTAAGGGCAAAAATGTCAAGGAAAAACCCGGTTAAGGTGAAAACCCGAATAGGGCACTTTAAGCAAAAATGGGTTACCCCGCTATGTGAAAACCCTGCAAAGGGCGCATAGGCAAAATCCAATGGGGGACTGGTTTGGGTGAAAACCTCGAAAGAGGCAGTCAAACTAGTTTAAAAAAAAACACAACAAAAACAACAAACAGGGCTGACTCCCCTAACCCAATGGGTTGGATGGGTGAGTTTCCCCTTAAATTTATTAGGGAGGAGGTCCGAGTTGCCAATGACGAAACGGCTCCCATAAAGCGCATCTACCTTGTAGTAGAAATATGCTGGGGGGACCATACCTGAGGCGACGAGGAAGATCACCTCCCGCCTATAAAATTTTCGGGAAGTCTCGCACACCATCCCAAAGGGAGAAAGGATACCCCCTTGTCCAACAAAAAATAAGCTTTATGTCTGGACGGCCATTTCGGCCTGTAAGAGCTTTATCACCATACCACTATGACTCTCTAGTCTAAGTGGTTATTGAAATCAAATTCTATACCGTTATGACCCTTTCGGTCTATATGGATCTGATTCCACGTCAGTGTTGCTTTTGGTCCATATGCCCCAAGTCTCACTGGCAATCCTTCAAACTTTGAGCCCCCAGGTCCAAGTTTATCCCAGATTCATATCTTAAGCTGAGTATGATCATTTCGTACTCTCTCGGCATCAAGCCACAACATTTTTTCGGCGTCAAGCCACAACCCTTTTTCGGCATCAAGCCACCAGCTCTCTGGTATTAAGCCTTTTCCATATTCAAACCACCTTCGGCATCAAGCCACGATCCTCCTTTTGGCATTAAAAGCCATCATACCCTTTCTGGCATCAAGCCATCCCATTCGTTTTGGCATCAAGCCAACGCGTATCTTTTTGGCATTAAGTCATCCCATCGCTTTTGGGCATCAAGCCAATCCATTCTCTTCGGCATCAAGCCATCATACCATCTCGGCATCAAGCCATTCCATACCACATTTTCCGGCATCAAGTCACCATAACCAACTGGCATTAAGCCATCATCTCTTTTTGGGCACCAAGCCACCACATCCTGTTAGGCATTAAGCTATAGCAAACCATATCCTCTTGGCATCAAGCCACCATCTCTTTTTGGCATTAAGATACAAAACCTGAACCCAAGAGGCCGAGTGCGATTTCTTCACACTCACATGTCCTACGGGTCCATTATGGCCTTAAGCCACAATATCCCTTTTCGGCATCAAGCCACAAACTCACGCCGATAGGCCAGGTGTGACTTCTTCACGCTCACGTAGCCTACGAGTTAAGCCTGGCATCAAGCCGCCATGTTTAAACCTAACAGGCCGAGTGTGACTTTTTCATGCTCATATGTCCTGCGGGTCCTATACGGCATCAAGCCACAGACTCATACCCAAGAGGCCGAGTGTGACTTCTTCACACTCACATGCCCCACGGGTCTTTCGGCATCAAGCCATCCCAAATTTTATACTCTATGAACCAAGTGTGATCCTTTCATACTTGCAAACCCACGGGTGTCATAGGCACGAAGCCACTAAATCATATGGCCTGGGGAAGTCTTAATTCCTCTCCATCCAAGATACTCTGGCCTAGGGGAAGTCTTAATTCCTTACCGCCCAAAAACAATCTTTTGACTCGAGGGAAGAAGAGAATGGGCCAAAAAATGGAGAGGCCCGACAGTCTTAGCCGATCTCACCTTATTGATCGGTTGAGGGTAAAGATGTCAAAGGAAACCCTGGCTAGAGTAAAAACACCTGAAAAGGGCACCCTAGGCAAAACCGGATAACCCCGCTACATGAAAACCGCTCTTGAGGCATGTAGGCAAAAGAATCAAGGAGGTTGGTTCGGGTGAAAACCCGAAAAGGGGCAGTCGGGTCGGTAAAAAGAAGACAAAACAACAACAACGCTTGAAAGCAACAGCACGACGAGCCAAGGCAAGAACACCGTACGTAAGCAAACATGGCATAAGTTTCCCTTTCGATTCATTACATCAAAGAGTCAACAAAGAGGGCCCAAGCCCTTCTCAGCCCCGAAGATGCGCAACCAACAAAAGACAGTACAAAAGAGCAGTTTATCTTGGCACCAAGACAAAAGCAACGCAATGCAGAAAAAAAATAACAGAACACACAATTCTGGTCGATTAAATTGAGGACAAGAGCAGAAACATCCCAAAAGAGAAACAGGCACTATGGGAAAGAACAAATGCTTATCATTTCATACAAGAGGGTACAAAGTACAAATGTACAGCCTTAACAAAATAAATGATATTTTATTGCTCAGTCATTTTATACAAAGAGTACAACGTGCTCGAACAACCCTCGAGGCCCAAGTTTGGCTTAAAGCAGTTTGTCAAGTGCAAACATGCACAAATCCCTAGAGTATTCTCTTCCGTGGTTGAAGGTCTCCTACTCGCGAAAGCTCCTGGCATCAGCACCACACCAAGAAGCATGACCACAAGAGAACCACCTTCTTGAACGTGATGCAGTTGCCTGTTTATGGCAGGACAATGCAAATAGAGAGCAATGAGTAACAATATGACACAAAAGAGAATAGTTCAACTATATTCACAGCAAGGAATGCAAAGAATTTCAGTCATGGAGCAACAAGCAGTGACAAAATGATGCATATACATTTACAGAAGCAATACTACAATTTCCAGTCAAGCAAACAGACGACAGAAGCAAAGCAAACATGGCTCTATGTGCACAAGTAGTTTCAAAGTTTTTCAGTCACGACTAAGTTTCGCATGCAACCCCGAATAGTTCAGTCATGAAACAACAGGCAAATGGCAGGCGACAAAATAAAGGTGTTACTAAATGACTTGCACGGGCACTTCCTTGACGACCTTTGTCTCTAAGGAATCACCCGTGGGGGGCACTTGTCGACACCTGGAATTTCAAAAAAAAAAAAAGAGAAAAAAGGAGCAAGAAGAGAAGACGACGAGGGATGGAGGTTAACCGGTGGGCAAAGGGAAAAAAGGGGGGAAGCCACATAAATGGGCAGGCGGCAGGCTGCTTTACCCTAGCCGCCTAATGGTCGAGTGCGCGGGGAGGAGAGGATCCCCTTTGCGGGATCCGGAACAGAGGTTCAACCCCTCTACCGGTCCTTACGGCGACACTGCGCCGACTAGGGGCTCGTCCAAGCTCCCACGGACCTCCGGAGGAGCCCCCGCACCCGGAAGACAGCTATAAAAGAGAGCCGGAGGGTCGTCGCGGGAAGACCGAGAAAAAGGGTGATCGAGAGAGGGCGCGAGGGTCGGCGACAGGAAGGGAGATCAAAAGAGAAGAGAGAGAGAGAACCGAGTCGCCGGAGCCGCTGCCTTCCCTCCTTCTCGCCGGAGCTGTCCCTCGCGGAAGCCGTCGAGCCGTCGCCTCCTATCGCAAGCCGCCGCGGACGCCGGAGGAGGTCTCCCTCTTCCTCCTCCATGCTGCCGGATCACCCTCCCTCCTCCGTCGGGTTGTCGCCTCCTACGCCGTCGCCGGGCTCCCCGTTTCCGCCGCGTCCGAGCGGCAGCCGGAGGCGGAAGCCGCCGCGGGGCGACGTCGCCGCGAGGAGAAGGCCCGTCGGGGGGGGAATAATACCCCCCGACTTACGTCCACGGTGGAAAACCACCGCGGGCCCACCAAAAAAAAAAAGGAGGCGGGGGGAAAAGAAGCGCGCGGCCGACCGCGCGAGGAGCGCGCGTGTGCGCGCGCGTGTGAAGGGAGAGGCCGCAAGGAGATGCCGCCTTAGAAGTTGACCCTAGTCAACCTTCGCGTGGGGCCCACCCGAGGGGGGAAACACAAAAAAGAGAAAAGGGGGAGCGCGCGCGCAAGCGCGCGGCCGGGCCGCCGAGGAGGCCCAATAGCCTTCAGTGGACAGCGCTCAATCTAGACATATTCAAAAAAAAATTTTAAAATAAACAATCAAATGGAATTAAATGAAAATCTATCTCCTTAATCAACAAATCGAGACTAGTTGGGGGTCGACTAACCATCCGCCCCTACGTCTCGACTTAACTTAAAAGAAATTAAAATTTGGACTAGTTGGGGGGTCGACTAACCATCCGCCCCTACGTCCTTAAGGTAGACATATAAAGGTCATAAAAAGACCCCAATGTCTTACCATCTAGCTATATATGAGGCCGTGCATGATCAACATGCCATTAAGCCGATTATATGCTAAAAAAAAAAAAGAGAGGATTGGAGG